>CM073585.1:69664557-71055187 GCA_037074715.1 Magnolia kwangsiensis
TATAGTACTTAGTAGTTAGCACTTGCTTATTGTACTAAATAATACTTATTTATGTAGTACGCACTAATTACTACTTATTTAGTTTAGTACTTACTACTTACGCTAATAGATTGTAAATTCTAAAACACACCCACAGTCTCATACACACACTATGGTCAACTACATTACCCTACTAGGCTACTACATAGTGTCATCATGTCTTCTTCCCAATCTTCTACTTTGAAGTCAAAGTCAAATTTCTCAGGTTTGAAGTACAGGCACTATCAAAGTGCTAATGAAAAGTCCCAAGTAGTGTGTGACCTATGCAGATTCGTAAGTTCCGGTGGTATTGGCCGGCATAAATAACACCTTGTGCACACATCGAGAGCAAATGCAAGAGCATGTCCCAATGTTACTTCGGAGATCCGTAGGGAAATCATGGAGTACATGGATAAGCATGCTCAAAAAAGACATGACACAACGGCTATGCAAGAAGAATTTATAGAGAGAAATTAATGAGGACATCAATGTAGTAGATTTGGATGAATCTACACCACCTACATCCACGGGGCGATCTACATTGGCCATCACAAGAGCTCTTGAGCATGAGCCTGTGTATACGTGGTGTAGACCAAATCTAGAAGATGTGATTGACCAAAGGGGTAAGAAACCCGCCCAAGCCACTTTAAAAAACTGATATAAGAGGGATAGAATAACGGCTAGTTTTTTTTTTTTTTTAAAGGTCCAATTTTTCAATTTTTTTTTTTATACTTCTTTCTTACTTTCAAACTCTTCCTAAATCATTCTATTGCAATTTTCAACCACTCTTATTATGAAATTACAAATAAAAACAACTTATATTAAGAATTTTCTTGATTCGAAGCTCTGTGGGTCATTTTTCAAAAATTCCTCAAAAATAGGTATTTATATTTTTTATTCAATGTGTTGTTGTTTTAATGGTAGAATATGATGTGTTAATCATAGTAGAACATATTAATGTCCATTTTACAAATTGTTGTTGTGATTTTATATTTTTTTATAATTTTTTTCTATTTAGTCACTATTTTCGACCCTTTTTTTAAATTCAAAAAATCATTTTTTATTTAATGTGTTGTTGTTTTAATGGTAGAATATGATGTGTTAATCATACTAGAACATATTAATGTTCATTTTACAGATTATTATTGTAATTTTATATTTTTTATAATTTTTTTCTATTTACGCACTATTTTCAGCCCTTTTTTTTAAATTCGAAAAATCATTTTTATTTAATGTGTTGCTATTTTAATGGTAAAATATGATGTGTTAATCATAGTAGAATATATTAATGTCCGTTTTACAGATTATTATTGTAATTTTATATTTTTTTTTCTATTTATGCACTATTTTCGGCCTTCTTTTTAATTCGAAAAATCATTTTTTATTTAATGTGTTGTTGTTTTAATGGTAGAATATGATGTGTTAATCATAGTATAATATATTAATATCCATTTTACAGATTATTATTGTGATTTTATATTTTTTTATAATTTTTTCCTATTTACACACTATTTTAGGCCCTTTTTTTTTAATTCGAAAAATCATTTTTTTATTTAATGTGTTGTTGTTTCAATGGTAGAATATGATGTGTTAATCATAGTAGAACATATTAATATTCATTTTACAAATTATTATTGTGATTTTATTTTTTTTATAATTTTTTTCTATTTACGCACTATTTTTTACCCTTTTTTAATTCGAAAAATCATTTTTTATTTAATGTGTTGTTGTTTTAATGGTAGAATATGATGTGTTAATCATAATAGAACATATTAATGTCCATTTTACATATTATTGTTGTGATTTTATATTTTTTTCTATTTTCGAATTAGATACTTTATGTTTATATTTTCTTATATTGAACAGGTTTTGGAGCTTCTTAGGGTTTAGAACATAAAATCATCTTTATTGATTAAATTTTAAAAACTGTATATAAATTTAGAATAGTGAGTAGACTCGCAATCTCACATACACATAAGTCACATCTAATCTATATTTAGTAGCTACCTAAGGAAAATGTCTGGGTCTGGCCAACAAGTGAGGATATTGGATGGTAACATTATAAGAGGGTTGATAGTACTAGGCACCAAATGACGTGCAACTATTGTGATAGACTAGTAACTGGTGGAATTACATGTCTCAAACAACATTTGGCACATCGAAAGGGTCAAGTTGTGAGATGTACTAGAGTACCGAAAGAGATAATAATTTTAATGCAAGCCAGCCTGGATGATTCGAAGGACGAAGATTCAAATCGAAAATTAACTATAGCTAGAAGAGAGAGCTTGCGTCCAGCTCATGAAAAGGAAGAATGTTGCCGCATGTTTAGCGCGAGTGGGTCGATACGTGATACGAGGGAGGGGGGGTGGGGGGACTGGAACTGAGAGTGCGACTGCTTCTGCAGGTGGGGGTGGGGGGTGTTGAGGGTTAAATATTGCATATTAGACCTCAGTTATTACCTGATTTTACGAACATGATAATGCTTAACATCCAATTTTAATCGTATTTTTGTTGCAAGGTGAATTTAAAGAGCTTGGACTGAAAAGAGTATTAAAAGCATGAATTTAACGCTCTAAAATCACCAAGGCAAGGAATGGACCCCAGGGGACCAAAATCAAGGAATTTACACGCTAAATATCCGAGAAGATCAAGTAATTGGGTTTAAACGGGCTGAAAGTCATTCAGAATGCAAGATCACAGGGTTCCCACCATTCATTCAGCTCAAAACTTTATATCTGGCCTGAGGACCATAAATTAACCGTACATATCAAAATTTAGCCTTTGGATCAGTGTATAAGTGACCCGATGAGCAAGATAAAACTAACCATTAAGAGAACATCTTAGTCATCCTTAAGAGATTAGGGCACAAACTTGACTGATGAAAAGAGCATGAAAAATGAGAAATACCTGCTCAATTTCAAGGAAATTGAATGGTGCATTCAAACATAACACACTTCGGAAGACGGTGGCTAGAATGATGGCAAATCAGTAAATTTAAGGAACTCAATATGCATGCACGTAAGTGAGAAGAGGCTTGCTTCAATTCAGGTGGATGGTGTGGCCCACCTACAATTCAGATCTACTTCATACTTTGACCCATGGGCTTACACGTTACTAAGAAGATGATGAGCAGAGTAAATCTCCGATAATGTCATCAGCAGTGGGCCCCACCTATTTTTTGAACAAAACATCTAAATAGCACCGTTCTCGTGCAAAACGTCCAGTGACAGACGTGCTTCCGATTGGGTTTTGACAGTGGGCCCCACACATCATCCATTTCGATGATCGAGACTGTCAATTGTGTCCAGAGGGGGGCGTGACCATCGCCTAGGTGGCCGTTTGGCCCCATGCACACTCGCACACGTGGATCGTTGAAAAACGTAGGATGAACGGCGAGTTAATTTTATACAGTGGACCACACCAAAACTCGACCAAAACCACTCCTTTCCGACTTAAATTTCGCCAGGAATCCAATGGACGGTGGATTCTTCCAAAAACATCACTAAGGGGCCCACCGAACACGTCAGCGGCCTCTGTTTTCCGCAGGCCCTACATCCATGAAAACCAGACGCTCTGGGTCATTCTGTGATCAAGGGTCCGATCGGATGGCCGATCTGGACCGTCCACAAGCTTCAGAGGCCAGGGCTGACCCTAACCATGTAGAAAATTCCGGTTCTTTGATGATCCTTTTGCCAAAACAAGATTCCTACGCAAGCCGTTTTTCCGTTGTGCACATACATATGCTACGTAAAGAGTTTCCACACCAACTCCAGTCTCTCCATCGACTGGAAATCCCTATAAAAGAGAGAGAGAGAGAGAGAGAGAGAGAGAGAGAGAGAGAGAGGCAACTAGTGATGAATTATCAAGCCATCCGTGCAGCTGTGGAGACAAGGAGGATGTGAGTGAGGAGGATGGGAGAAATTCCTTGGACGTGAGCAGGCAGCCGTGGAAGGCATCATCAGCCGAGCATCAGATTAGAGGAGTTTTCTTCTTTATCCTTCCTTGTTTTTCTTCTTTCCCTTATGTTTTTAAGAGTTTAGTTTGATCATGTTTATGATAGGCTAAACCTCTTAACTAGGGCTAAGAGGTGAAGCTTGTAACGTGATTGGGATGTTTGCTTGGTTTTGATTCATGTTTTGTTGAACTCTTTTGGCTTCTAGTTTAATTATGAAGGTATACTTTCAGTTTTTAATGGTTCGTTGTGACTTAAATTACAATGGATCTGCGATAGCTTTAAGTATATGTTCTTTCTATTATTGAGATTGTGAAATTAGTAAAACCTGTTGTTCACCATCGTCCCATGGGCATGGTAGGGTGGCGGAATCCTTCCTAACTTTCACAATTCTCCTATAATTGGCTGTGAGATTGGTAAATTGTTGTTGTTTGCCATAGTCTCTTGGGCATGGTTAGGTGACAGGATCACTTTCAACTATTCATCACTCTTATCTATTGATGATTAGATTCATGAGAAGTTCAGAGATCTGACAAATCTCTTCATACCAATTGGATAGGGACTCTAATTCCAATTGTTTCCTTGAATCATTGCAAGGTGGCTTCCCTGATTTCTACAAGTGGATCCTTAGCACCCTAGTTTCCCACCTTTGAATTCTACAAATTTTAATTTACTATTTCACCATTATTTTCTCATATTCACCTAATTTAGATTACATCTTATTCTAGTTCTAGTTCAAGTTGCTTTCAGATTACATATAAGGTTCAGTCCCTGTGGATTCGACCTCGGTCTCACCGAGATTATTACTACATCGCAACCCTATACTTGGGATGTGAACAAGGGGGTATGTTTCGTGGGTTACGACATGTTTGGGAGCCGACGAGAGACATCTTCACGTGATGCCACTATAAATTTGGATGAAAAAGTAAATGAGCCTAGGAGACCCTCTATTGGTCAAATCCTATTTAGGAAAAAATCAACTAAATAAAAAAAGATAAAACAAATGTAGAGTTGAACTTCCGTTGAGAAGCTAAGTAGGGCAGCAGCAAAGTTATTTATACGTGCCAACATACCTCCTAACACGGCCAATTCTCCATATTGGCATGTGGTAATTGATACAGCAGCAAAAGCAGGTGAAGGAATTAAAGCTCCCACGGCTAAGGATATTAGGGAGAAATGGACAAATGCAGAGTATGCGGATGTGAAACCATACGTGGCCACCATTAAACCTGTATGGCAGGCCAGAGGATGCACGATCATTGTGATGGTTGGACTGGCCCAACCAGACGCAGCATGATCAACTTCATGGTGTACTGCCACTTAGGAACTATATACCACAAGTCAATTGATGCTTCAGATGTAACAAAATATTTTAATTATATTACTGGACTAATGGATAAAGTTGTGGATGAGATTGGAGAGGAAAATGTAGTGCAGATTGTGACAAATAATGAAACATCATATAAGCTTACAAGACATAAGTTGATGAAAAAGAGACCACATCTTTTTTGGTCATCATGTGCTGCCCATTGTATAGATCTTATATTGGAAGATATTGGGAAGAAGAAGAATGTTAAGGAAATAGTTGAAAGGACAAGAGAAGTAACGATGTTTATTTACAATCATAATCAAGTAGTCACAATAATGAGGAAGTTCACGAAAAGACGAGATTTGTTGAGGCCTGCGGCGACTAGATTCGCAACAAAGTTTATAGCATTAGAGAGTTTATAGCAGCATAGGGGAGAGTTGAGTGAGATGTTTGCTTCCTAAGATTAGCTCAGCATAAAACATGGGCAGAAGACATCAGGGACACCAGTTGAAGTTGCGAACACCATACGGAATAATAAATATTGAAAGAGGGTCAAGTCGATCATAAAGGTGATGGAGCCACTAATGAGGGTACTCCATCTTGTTGAAACCGATGAAGCACCTACCATGGACTTCCTATACGATGTTATGGACAAGGCAAATTTGACAATTCAGCGTGATTGTAGAAGTTGGGAGTCTTATTGCAGGATGATTGACAAGAGATGGACAAAACAACTTCATCACGATCTCCATGCAGCAAGTTACTACCTAAATCATAGGTACAGATATGTCCAATCATTTGTTACGGATAATGAAGTTCGTGTCAGGCTAAAGAATGTGATAAAGAGATTAAAGCCCGACTTCAATATGCAAATAATGGCGTTAAATGAATTAAATACATTTAAAAATCGCCTGGGTAGCTTTGGAGATGCTCTTGCACAGCATGCAGTATCTAGGTTGCAACCGACCGAATGGTGGATGAATTTCGGAGAGTACGGAGGCTCTCCAAAAAGTTGCAATAAAAGTTTTGAGCCAGATATCTTCTTCTAGTCGCAAAAGGAATTGGAGTTGTTTTGCACTTATTCATTCAAAGAATAAAAATAGATTGCAAATTAGGACATTCGATAGACTTGTCTTCATGCACTACAATATGAAGCTAAGAATGTGACGATATAATATGAGCATTACAGTCGCCAATGACACAGACTACTGTCCAATAAACTTAGACAATATTCATAATGTGAATGACCTGCTTCTACCTTAGTTGAAAATAAGGAAAAAACAAATTGAAGAGGATAATGAAGAATTGAAAATTGATGACCCACTAATACGCACAACACAACAAGAGAGTCGTGTAGTTGTGTTCGACCTAGAAAGAGGAGAAGCTTTTATGCCAAGTACAGCTCAAGATCAACAAAAGAGTAAGAGCAGTGGTAGCGTGACCGTGTCGAATAATGGTGATGATGACGCCCCTGCCCTGGTGCTTGCACTTTTGATGTTGCTCAGCACACCATTCAGCCGTGTACAGATTGCGATGCCGATGAACATCAACAAGGTAGTACACGAGATCGGACTTATGAGTGTACCGAGTCACGACACAGCTAGCAAGAGGGTAGGTCTAGTGGTGCACCAAGTCCGGGAGGTCCGGAACATCAGCAGGCTCATGGTCCTGGTTATTATGATGGATATTCTTATGGCCAATTGGATTATGATTATATTTATACTGAGCCTGTTCCATCACATTCATGTTAGAGTAGTCCTCCCGATCCATATCCATATGATTATAGATATCTAAATCCAAATCCAAGTTACTCATCACAGATACTCTCAATCTCAAGATTCTCAACAGCCTAAGTACGGGCACCAGTATGGCTATTCGACGGGCACCGGTGGATATCCTTCTCGGGGTCGGAGTCATTGCCTAGTCAGGATCCATCATCCTCGGATTTCGTTGATCTAGTATTTCCTTCTAGCACTGGATATTATAGATATGCAGCACCTCCACCTATTGGAAAGCCTCAGCCTGATAATGACGATGACAATGATGTGGAGGTTGAGCAACCACAAAAAAGCAGATTTTCATTTTGGTGGTGACTTGTGATCGTAAGTATATATTTGTATTAAGGTAAGTATTTGCAGCAAACAGCAGTATTATTGCAAGCAACCAAGCACACACTTGACACTGCCGAACTTGTATTTAAAATAGCTCCCTTGACAACTAATTAAGTAATCCTTAATCAAGTTACAGGGGAGTATGTCAGACACTACTAATTTTTATTTTTATTTTAGTATTCTTGACTTAAGGATGACAGGTCACAGGACAGGAATCACAGTCATAGCCACAGGTATGTTAAATTGCTAATAACTTAATATAAAATAAATTATGAAAAATAATTGCAAACACCTACACATGTAAGATATTTTCATATTACATTCTTTCTAATATATCTACCATTGATAGTAGATAGTTAGAAAATTAAATATATGAGTTTTGCAGTCAAATCCTGGTTGTCTGGTTCATAAATTCATCAGACAGTCCAATACAAATTCTCACCAAAGAGTGGACCGTTACACCACCATAAACATGTTCCAATTTATAAATGAATGCATATTTGGAATACTTAGAATATTCTGGATTTAATCCATATTTTTTTATTTTTTTTGACAAAAATAAAAAATAAAAATTTACACCGTTACGGGCCGTTACGCCCCTATATCCGTATAAGTAACAGTAGGCACCATTACGCCCACCGATACCAATACAGAATACCTTGGTAGGGCCCACCTCACATAGGCCACTCATCCCGAGTATGCCCCTGCATCCCACAGGCAACCCCACTCGAGCCCGGTATGAAAATGCCCCTGCATTACTTTATTTCCGAATATAAAGAAAGTTGGAAAATATATGGTTATTGGTTAATGGCCGATGGATGGACCGATAGATCCGGTCGGACATTGATAAACTTTCTTGTAAATAGTCTAACTGGGATCATTTTTAAATTTTGTGGATGCATCAGCCCATTCCCACATGGCCGATTATTTATTTAAATTATTAGATAGTGTGTTGAAGAGGTAGGAGAGGAATATGTTGTACAGGTTATCACGGACAATGCAGCTAATTATGCAACTGTCACTCACCAACTTAAGGAGAAAGGCGACGTTTATTTTGGACATTGTGCGGCACATTGTGTCGATCTAATATTAGAAGATACAGGTAATTTATATCTTAAAGTAATTGCTAGGGCTATGGGAATCACGATTTTTGTGAACGAGAATGCGCTTCTTCTCAATCACATGAGAAACCACCTTGGGTGCAACTTGCTTCGTCCAGCCATCACCCGATCCGCATCAACTTTCTTAACACCACAAAGATTACATTAAAAAAAAGTTGAACTCAAGTCCTTTGTAGTGTCGACCGATTGAAATAATGGACCATAGTCAAAGAAAGCCAAAGGAAAGTTAGTCCAACAAAGCATTCTTTCCGCTCAATTTTAGGTTCAAATGGTAATTAAAATCATCTGAACCCTTAGTGTGTTGCGATTGGTGGATGGTGATGAAAAGCCACCCATGGGCTATATCCATGATGTGATAGAGAGAGCTAGAAACAAAGAAATAGAATACTTCAACTATAAAGATCGTGATTACCAACCCATTCTAAATATTATTGATGCTAGATGGGGTAGCCAAATGTCATCCCCTTTGTATTCGGTTGCCTACATTCTTAATCCGACCATATTCTTTGCGTCCGCCAATCAGACTGCGACAGCCACATTTCATTGGTCGAATTTCTAGACACTTTAGAAAGAATGGTTCCAAACAAAAAGGAACATGATAAAATTTCTCAGGAGATAGACTTCTACCTGAACAGTGCAAGGATTTGGCCAAAAGAGATTGTTATAGGTATAGAAGTATGAAATTACCAAGTATGCAATTCTATGAAGCTCTACAACTTACAATGTAAGAAGTCGAAATGATAAAGTGTCTAACTTAAAAACTTATTTGCAAAGCTGATTGATGCTCTATGTATGGAGTTGACCCAACTAGGAGGGATCCAACACTACAAAAGCTGGCCATGAGAATTCATGACCTTACGTGTTCTGTAAGCGGTTGCGGGCGTATTTGGAGTACATTCGAGTCGGTAAGTTTTACAAATTACAACTTAAAAAGTTCTATAATTTACTTATAGTTTCAAATTTCAATGATAAATTGCTAATATTACATATTATAAATGTTAATGGCATGCAGATTCATGCAAAATAAATAAATAAATAAGAAGAAGAAGCAGAAATCTCTTCGAACAAAAGAAACTCAACGACTTGGTCTTCATCCAGTATAACCAGAAGTTGTGAGAAAGATTCCAGGCTAGCAAGAAAAGCATGAATTATATGATCCTATTAGCCTAGATGATTTGGAGACATAGTGCGTGGCCTGTGGAGAAAGAGGATCCAGTCTTTGTCGTCGAGTCCCTTACATGGGCCCAAGTCAAAGACGCCGCTTATGGATCAACACCTTGCAAAGTTTCTCAATTTCAACCGCAGAGAAGGGGAGTTGGAGGGGCGAGCAGTAGCACGAGGCTTGCGCACAGCGGTCAACAAGAAGATGATGATGATATTGAGAATGAAGAATTACAAGAAGAAGATGCTTGACCATTAGACATGGATGAGCAACTTGCGCAAGCAGATGATGAAAAAACAGAAAAATATGAAGTGTATGTTGATGAAGGAGATGACTCTGACAATGATGATGGCGATGGTGATGGAGATGGTGGTGATGTGCCATAATGGGAGAGGGAAAAATGTTATAGATTTTATTTATCAATAAAAGTATTAATTTTTTACTTTTTATTAATTAGTTGTTAATTTTTAGTTATTAATAGCTTAGATAGTATAGGTAATATACTTGATACTAATATTCACAAATTAGTTTGAAAATTGATGGGAGTAGGAAGCCTTAATGGGGGAAAAAACATATTTTCCCAAAATTTCTCCTTTTTTTATATTTTTTTTTATGATTTAAAAAAAAAAACAAAAAACAAAAAACAAAATGTTGTGCGATCGCTTATGCAATTGTGCGATAGCATAAGCAATCACACAGTGGTGGTTGCATACAATCACTTAGGCGATTTAACAACATTGGCATCCACACAATCAACTATTGCGTTGACTGAGGTTCTTGGTTTGTATGACTCTATTTGGGTTGCCAATGATCCTCCTATTATTATTTAAAAAGATAAATGTTCTAGTATTACCCATCTCATTCCAATTTTGTTACCTTTTCCTATTTATCTACAAATTATTGTAAGTTGTCCTTAACGTGTCTACTATACCCATTCCTAAGTCAGTCCATGAGATATTGTTAGATAAAAATTGGAAAAGAGCTACGGACAAAGAGATGGAAACCATGTACTCCAATGATATCTAGACGTTGACTGATCTTCCATCAAGTAAAACTCCAGTAAAGTGTAGATGGGTGTACATAGTCAAGTTCTTGCCTGATGGATAAATTTCTTGCCTGATGGATAAATTGACCGTTACAAAGCTAGAATGGTTATTACACAAATTTACGAGTCGATTATCTTGATAAATTTCCACCAGTGGCTAAACTTAATTCAGTTCGGGTTCTTCTATCAATAATAGCAAATCATGATTGGGCTCTTATTCAAGTAGATGTGAAGAATGCATTCCTGCATGGAGATTTATACAAGAAAGTCTACAAGGAGCAACCTCCATGTATGTTGCTCAAGGAGTCCTCTAAAGTATAGAGGTTAAAGAAGTCTATATGTGGGCTGAAGCAATCACCATGGGCCTTATTTGGGAAGTTTAGTAGTGTGATTTTGTCGTTTGAATTAAAAAGAAGTAAACTCAATTTTCTCAAGGCATTCTACTACTGGCAACATAATACTTGTTGTGCATGCAAAATGACATTATAGTGATTGGTGATGACTTAAGAGGACATCAAGAAGTTGAAGTCATAGCTTCAAACTTAGTATCAAATTAAAGATCATAATCTTTTATATCTTTTGAGCATTGTAAGTGGCAAGATCGAGAGTTGGCATAAATCTATGTTAAAGAAAATATGCTTGTAACTTGTTGAAAAAGATAGGTATGTTGGATGTCAAACTAGTTGATACACCAATGGACCCTTACATCAAGCTTGAACCTAAAAAAGAAGTGTTAAAAGACCCTGGCATGTACATGAGACTTGTTGACAAGCTCATTTATTTGGCCATCATCAAGCCTGATATCGCATTCATGATCATTGTGGTGAGCCAGTTCATGCAAAGTCCGAGGACATCACATCTAGTAAAAGTTCGAGAATCCTTGGGTATTTGAAATGTTCGCTTAGGAAGGGTATTTTATATAGGACTCATGGCTATCTCTAGGTAACCAATTATTCAAATGCAGATTATGCAGGGTTAAGATGTGATAGAAGAAAAACTACAGATTACTACGCCTTCCCAAGTGGTAATGTGATTACTTGGAAAAGCAAGAAACAAAACATGATTGCCAGATTAAGTGTTGAAGCTAAATACAAGGCAATGGCACATATGACTTATGAACTTATATGGTTAAAAGTCTCTACTTGAACAATAGGGATTCAAAGTTCAAATTCCAATGTCTTTACACTGTGACAATCAAGTTGCAATACATACTACAAATAATCCATTATTTCATGAGAGAATGAAGCATATAGAAATCGTCATTTCATTCGGGATAAGATATCTCAAGGAGAGATCCACATGCCTTATATTCCATCCCACAATCAAGTTGCAAATTTATTCACCAAAGCTCTTAGAAAGTCTCAATTCGATAAACTAATCTCCAAGCTAGACATGTAAGACATCTATGCTCTAACTTACGTGGAAGTGTTAATGGTATTGGTTATGAGCATACAGCCCACTTATTTATCCTTGGGATGTGTTAGGAATATAGCGTTTTGTATAAAGGGTATTATCGGCATTTTTTTCTTTTATTACTTATATATATGAATAAAGAGTGGGGGGCAGGACAGGAGCCCAAGTCTCCACTTGCCTTTTCTCAACTTTCTTCTCCTTTCTCTTCTTTGCTTCTTTTCTCCTATTTTTCTCTTTTTAATACCAGTTTACACACTCAAAATGGTAAAATTACAAAAGTGCCCTCCTTGCTTAAGTGATGTGAAGGACTTCTCCTATGGACCTAAACACTACCCAAACAAATACAATAAAGCCCAACAGCCCATAAACGCCAACTATATGACCATTTGACATTCTAACATATTAGAGGTCTTGATGTCCAATACATACTGAGTTCATCTTAATGCTAATTATGTATTAGAGATCTTGATCTCTATACATAATTACTGTTAACTAAAATGAGATCATCTATTATTTAGGCATCTACAAAATAATGCCTAATAATTATATATTAGAGATCAAATTTTTTTTTGGTAGGCAATGATTACCAACATTTTATATAAACCGTGATCTCCTATTCATAATTACTATTTAGACTGCATTTGATTGCACGAAATATAATCAAAATTTCCTGCTATTTTGCACGAGTAAGACTGATTAATCACGAAATACCATTAATTTTCATGATAAGATGAGATGAACTCATTCTAGAGTGTCACCCAAACAGACCCTTAGGGTATCCTCCATGCACAATGAGTCCCATCATATAAACGGTTTGGATCATTGAAACATGAGCTCCAATCCAACAATTCCTTAAACTACATATACGTTGAATGAGAACTGATAACAAGTGTCCTTAAACTGTCTATTCTTTCTGTATAACGGCAGCCCAGTTGATGACTAAAATGGGCCAACAGGTCGTGCTGGTCCATTCATTTTGGCACCAGACAGATTTCAAGCCCGAGTCCAGCCCTCAGGCCAAGTTTAGGGGCCTAGGACCAGGCCCTGCAAGGTCGGGCTGTCCAGCACATTGCCACCCGTAGATTCAACAGCTGTATCCATCTTATTAGTGACCTATAAAGGGCAAGGTAAGCATGATGGAGAATTCAAAATAAAGCAACAGTTCATCTTTAATCAGCAAACTCATATGTCCAATTACTGCAATTTTCTGCCTAGAGCCTATCCATATCATGGATCAAGCTAATGGGCCCTAATCACCATGCATGTTTGCCACGTGTATGGTGAAGGAGCAAACATAGTAACTCCATGGCACAGGCTGCATATTAGCATTCTCCATATCCTAGTGATACTTGATCTACCATAGTCGCTACTAGACAACTCAATAATTTGTCTACTCATAGAAACCAAAAACATGAAGCCACTTGAGACTGATTGATTATATGCAGAACATTATGAACTCAATAGTGTCACATACTCTAAATATAATTTAATGGAATAGATCATGTAGATGAATGGTCGGCTAACCATGATTTGAAGATTTGATCACTTCATACTCTGTTAGGGCATGCTGGGATGATGTGATTTTGGTATCATCAATAATGGTAATTCGCTCCGACTTCCCATTGTCCATAACCACCTGAAACGATTGAAGCTAAAAACTTTAGTTACAATCTCAAGATAAAAACCGTTTTCAGCATGAGGTATGGCTCAAGCATCAACTTAAATCATCACCATCACCATCATAGGCTTCTACCAACTATTTTGGTCAGCTTTACAAAGTTTCCTTGATTTCCTGGCAACAGTTCAACAACTGCCACCTGACATCAGCCCTCCTCAACCCATGCTTTGGACTGTCTGGTGCATCGGTACCAGACAAGAGTTACATCAAATGTAGGATAAATAAATGGTATAATATGACCTGAATTTCAGAATGATAGCATGGATTGTTCTAGGCTTTCATTGGCTCATCGCCATTTCAGGAGCAAAGATGAACAATTTTGTGATATTTGAATTTCTCCTCATAGTAGAACTTCCAGAAATTGCAGGATGGTGTTATTTTGTGCTGTAATGTAAAGAAGAGCCCTTTTGTATCCATACGAGTAACATTTCATGATTTATGGAAATCCTACTAGAATTAGAAATTCCAAGAAATCATAAATTATTTTCTTGCAGCTCGAGACACATCCCAGTGTTCAAAATATCAGTATCGCGTTATGTATTGCACCCTTGGTATACAAATACATATCGGTTATCTCACGGGATATATCGTTTCTATCGGGTAATTTATTGCACTTTTTGGAAAACATGGGGAAACACTGGGAAAATACTTGAATTTTTCATTGAAACTTCAGGGATTGTTAAAAAAGATCTTAATACACACTTCTAAATCATAACATCACAAAAAAGAAGTGCACATAATAGGTTTCCTATGTATAGGGCCCTAAGTTATGCATTGTCTATCTGAACTAATGCAACTATATTCAAATTGAATGCATAACATTTAGAGTGTATGTGATGATCCTTCCATCAAAAACTCCCAAATACTTCGAAATTAAGCTCAATTGACAGCTGGTTGAAGGGAAATTTCAGGGATTTTTTTTCTGTTAATTTTTATTTTTCGAAAATTGACAAGGACTTAACAAATTAGTAGATCAGCCCTCATACATGCTTGATTGCATGTTTGGAGTGCAACATTGCAAGCAATTTGAGAGAAATTTGGCAAATTTTGAATTTTTCCTAATTTTCACCAAATCGGACCACCTATACTCAAATTTCAAAATTAGAGTGTATGTGATGATCATTTCATCAATTACTCATAAATACTTCGAAATTAGTCTCAATTGATAGTTGCTTGAAGGAAAATTTCGAAAAAAAAAAAAACATGGAGACCATAAAGAACCAATGAATATCAAAATCAAAGCCGATTATCATCAACGCCTTGATTTTTCATGCCAAACATGAAAAACCAATGGATTTATAACCATTTGACACTAATTTAACATAATTTCAACCAAAAAAAAGGGGGGATCGGAAATTGAAAATGCTCACCAGATCGAACATCTGGGATATATCGGCACTACTTGTGTTTCGTATCGCATAGGTGGGATACAAGATATACCGTGGGATATATCGGTCGATATCGTCAATATTTAAAACATTGCATAGTCCTAGGGGAGTTACGAATTCTTGGTATGGTAAATCCTAGATTGGTAACTCCTGGATTGGCCAATTTTTTGTTTGATTGACATGCCAGACTGTAAGTCACATATCCTTGTAAATTTGTTGTTTGGTTGACAAATATAAAAGGAGGAATGCTAAAGAGAAAAATAAACAATAAAAAACGGAAAACCTATATTAGGTGGTCAGTCGGGTAGCTAGACAACCACCTAGACAAAGGGGCTGTTGATCAAGTTTGGAGAGAAGGGGTGGCCACAGGGAGAGGATTGGTTCATCCTAGATTGTGCAATCACACAGTTTTGAGGGTAGTTGTTAATCCCTACTTTTAAGAATGATGGTAGGTGTACTCATCAATCCAAATCCTTGGTGGCCCCAAAGAAGGGATTCAAAGCATTTGCCTAGACTGACCAATCTAGGATTGACAAATGCAGGGATCCAAATGGGCCCTCAATATATAGTTGATCAGTTAAGGAGTGCATCATACATCCAAGGTAGTGTTTGGATCAAGCAACAAATAGCAGTTGGCATGACTTCTGAGCCAACTAGGTGCAATTTTCATCTGAGCTGTGGAAAATGGAAATTGCAATAAGCAAGCTTGCATTTTCCTGCCATTTCCACCCCAAATCACAAAGAAGCATGTACAGGAAAGTCCAAGACCTATCTCACTTGTTTTGGCTCCAGTGAATCAGGATCACCTTGCAGCCAAAAACTTTCAAAAACACCAAAAGCTATCATGAAGTGATAGTTCCAGAATAATAAATGGAAAGTGTTTGTGGTTGGCTTCAATTGCTGTCTATTACCGAATTCTTCTTTCCATCTTATTTTGCTATCCAGCATGTGTAGCTGAGGGAAAAAAAAAAAAACACTGCTATCTGACAATAAATAAAGCCAAAGATAATTTAATCATGGTTTCTGAAAAGTAAAAAATCAGATCCCATGCACTTGCAGCATTAACTACACAACTGGGAGTTCGAAAGGCCTAACTAAGCAATGCTTATTCGACAGTTTCACATATGAAAGTGGAAACTTTTTCAAATGTTAATAAAAATAAATGTGAAAAAAAAAAAAAAAAATCAAAACAGCAGTTCATCAAGAATAGATTAACCTTTGCCAGTGGAGCAGATATTAGTCCCTTCGCACGTCTTGGAGTTCCAATGACAAGTGCCCAATACTTCCTTTCCAGGATTCTTTCAGCATTGCCAACAGCCTTGGAATATGGAAATCAGGAAATCAAAGGCAGTTATAGAATTTTAAACTTCAATTAGTAAAGATAATAAGAGCAAAACTTTGATCCTCTGGCAGTGCGATGGTCGATATGCACTGCAGGCACTAAGAAACAACTTAGAAATTCCATTAGTGTCATACAAGTAATCCTAATTAAATTGACCAAATTATGGGTAACAGTTTAGACATTTCATGAACAAAAATCTTTATTACCTGACTATAGGATTGGTGGACATTTATTGGATGGTTAAAAAAAAAAAAAAAGCCTAACAGTCCTATTTCAGCAAACAAGTGTCATGAATTAAAGGTTTGGATTGTTCAACTAATCATATTTTGGAACTGTGACTTACTGATTTAGTGACATTGGGTTCCATAATTTAGTTGGTCCAATTTAAGTTAATGTATGCCATGTGTACAATGTTTGAGTGCCTGCATATCAAGTGTCAAACTCTGCCAGAGTATCATTAGAACCCTTCGAATAAATACTTGCAGATTTTGAACAAAAGTAAGATGAGATCTTTACTTACATGAAAAGATGCTCCAGAAGTTTTTTCTCGGAAGATGGAATGTAAAACAGTTGCACTGGTTTGCGTCCTTCCCATCACTAAAATGCCACTACTATCTCTATCAAGTCTGTGTACCTAAAATATTCATGAGCTTGTTCGTGAATCAAAATTCAAACATCAGGGCTCAAACATCAATCGTCCTTTAAATACTGCTATATACAGAAAGCATGAAATAAACTGTCAATCTTGTTAAAAGAAAAAATTCAAATTCAATTTAGCACATGTCATGAGAAAAGTTAACTTATCTTTTTCTTCTTCTTCTTCTTTTTTCTCCTTTTGAGAATTAACACATGCTTGTGAAATCTAAACATGCACTTAAGAAGGTCAAGATGATGAAGAGAAGTCTAGCTTGCAGTTCTATTTAAGGCCGGTATTAGGTAGGATAGATTGATCAGTGAGTTTTTTTTTTTCCTAGCTGGTTGATCTATAGTGAGACCCGCCACATGAACAGTCCACATCATGGACTGGTGCCCCACGTCTAGTTTGAGTGGCCCACATCAGAAGTTAAATCAGTTGGCTTGCCCCAAATTTCATTGAGACCATGTTTAGATACCATGGATTCCAGCATAACAATGGAGAAGGAAAGGACTCTTATTTAGTGTGACAATTTGGCAAAGGAAAAGGTGGATTGCAAAAATTAGTCATTACACTTCTCCACAATTTGAATTCTTGGAACAAGAAACTAGGTGACTTTTGTGAGAGGACTGAGATTTCCAGTTGCTATCTAAACAAGAACTCTAAAGTGGAATCCATGTTTAAATAGTGCTCATGGAAATCATCATTGAATAATTATTATTATTGTTTTCCTTTCTATTCCCTTGGATTCCACGTACCCAAAGATGTGCTCAAGCAAGGTGTGCCATATTGGTCCAGCGGGCATATCGGTGCCCATCAAAACTGATACGTGTAATGGACAATATGCCCCCCGTACAGTCTTTTTTTCTTTTTTCTTTTTTTCTTTTTTTTTGCTCAAAAAAATCTAGAAAAAAAAATTGTAAGAAAAATCCCCAAATATTTGGAAGATCCCGAATATGTATTCTTTTTTTTAACCCATGTTTATGATGACGTAATGGTTGAATCTTTGGTGAGAATTTTGTCTCGGCCTATCTGACGATTTTATTAACCTAACATGCTTAGATTAATCTTAAATTGGCCCGCAATTCATGTAAGTTATAACACTCATCACACTAATGCACATCCCTAAGCATTTGACATCATTCCCTTAAAGAAATTTTACGAAAAAACTGAAATTAAATTCGGATGAATAATGTCGCCAATTTAGGGCATCATTTTAATGCCCCCAATTAGTCCTGAAATTCATGCAATGTATGGCATTCATCCCACTAATGCATATCCCTAAGCATTTTACATCACTCCTCCCAAGTAATTATAAGAAAAAATTAAAATTAAAATTGGGTGAATAGTGTTGCTAATTTGGGAGCTTCTCAAATCCCCCCAAAGCAGCCCCAGATTTATGCAAGTCGTGGCACCAATTCCACTAATGCATATCCCTAACCATTTGACATCATTTTCCCCTATAAATTTTAAGAAAAACTTGAAATTAAATTTGGATGAATAGCGACGCCAATTTGGGGCTGATTTGGGAGAGCACTTGATGCCCCAAATTTGCCTCAAATTCATGCAATCCATTGGCATTCATCCCACTAATGTAATTGGCCCAGAATGGTGGACATTTATTGGAGGGTGATGAAAAATATCTGATGGTCCCAACTTATGCTTATTCCATCATCCTACTATCAGATCGTTTGACATTGATTGGATGGTGTAGAATTAAAAATATCTAATGATCCTATTTCAACAAACAAGTGACAATAAATCAATAGTTAATATCATTCACACAATTTGATTATGGGATTTTGACTTAGCAACAGTGGGCCACACATTTTAATGGATTTAGTTTAATTTAATACATGCCAAGTGGAAGAATTTCATGTGTACTAGTAGGTGTTGCCTGGACCGTGGGGCCTGCCTTGATGAATGTGTTGTACATCCACGCCGTCCATCAGTTTTCCAAACTCATTTTAGGGCATGGTCCCAAAAAATGAAGCATATCCAAATCTTAAGCGGACCACACAGTAGGAATTGAATGCCACCATTAAAAACTTCTTCGGACCACAAAAGTTTTGAATCAAGCTGATATTTGTGTTTTCCCTTCATCCAGGTCTGCGTGACCTTATCAACAGCTTGGATGGCAAATAAAGATTACAGTGGGCCCCATGAAGTTTTTAATGGTGGGCTTTCAATGACTACTTTTTCCTATGGTGCGGTCCACTTGAGATTTGCTTCATTTTAGGGACCCTGCACTAAAATGAGCTGGAAAAACTAATGGATGGCATGGATATGCAACACATACATCAAGGTGTGCCCCACAGTCAAGGAAACAGCCACAAATGTGCAAGTGCACTTGGCGTTATACACCACCATAGAATTTAAAATATATATATATATTCAAAACTTGGCTCTCAAAGGGCCACGTTAGCAACTTTCTTTAAAAGATGAGAGAGAGGGAAAGGGGGAGAGGGCAGAGGAGGAAAGGGGAGAGAGAGAGAGAGAGAGAGAGAGAGAGAGAGAGAGAGAGAGAGAGGGCAGCACAACAGAAGAAAGAAGAGCAAAAGCAGCATAAGAAGAAGAAGAAGAAGAGGTTCAAGGTACATGTGTTTGTAACTTTGTTTTTCGTTTTCTCCATCATGGGGGCAATGGCCATTACAACCTAACGGTACCATTTTTCCAACTCACCCCATTTCAGATACGTAGCACATAACAGCCTTGGGCATTACCATTATGTATTTGGCCGATACGTGACCAATTCGGCACACCTTGCCCTGAAGAAAATAAATTGGCATGTTCACTATCATTTCCAAGCTCATAACTTAGCACAGGGATTGCTGGGTATATCACACAGAATAGATGTTTCACATGAAAATAATCGATGATATCAAAAGCCCCCCAAACAAATTGTATGATTAATGATACCATGATGGTTAACACTGAACATTAAAACGGTTAAAATGCCCTAATAGTTCTCATTGAACAGAATGAAACCCAAATCCATGTGCCATCATCCAAACTCACCAGCCGAGGGGGTTCTGAATAATCATATCTTAAAGAAGTTGCAGCTAACATGTCTAAACTTTTGTTGATGCCAATACCACCCTGTTTAAAGAGTAATACTGCATAATAATTAGTAGCTCATAAACAAAAATCAGACAATGCAAAAGATAAGAAAATATGAACAAGCCCAATTTACCTGAACAGGCAAGCCTGGAGGTTTATTCACCACAATGATAGCTGGATCCTAAAAGCAAATAAGCGTGAGTAATCCATAATGTTGACAGTAAAACAGCATGGAAAATCACCAACAAGGGAATCGAAGTTCAAGACCTTGTACAATTCAAGGCTCTGGATGTAATTTATTTCATCTTCATTGCAGAGGTAGTCATTCTTTTCAGAGGGGTACTCTTGCACAGTGATAGGGAGAAAGATCCGATCACCAGAATTCATTGCGTCTTTTGCCGATACCTTCCAATATTTAATATCAGGGGAGGAAATTATGCAGCTATGACAAATAGTTAACGAAGAACAGTTAATGGAGTTTTGATGCGCATTTTAGTAACATTTCAACCGGCTATCTGGATATTGTGTCTCAGTTGTTACCCTTGTAAGTCGATGTTGTTGAACTTGACTTTCCAGACAAGCAGCAGTTGCATTACTGGATTCTCTTCGAACCTGCAATAAGACATCCTGTCAGCTAACAAAGTTTCACAGGTGAGAACAAGGGGCAAGCCTAATTCTTTTGATTCAAATATCATGACAAACATCAAATAGTCACAAAGTGAGGGATTAATGGTGTCATCCAACATTTGTATCTTATACAGTTCGAGGATGCTGCTCCTATAAAATAATATGATAGTATCTTGTGCAAACTTGCTAACTTTACAAATGAATTGTGTGGGACATGTCTGAGACAATTTTGTAATTTATAATTTTAGTTTTGGACATTCTGAAATTTGGATTTGGATACTCTCAATATTTCTTATTTTGAATAGGATGGGTGTTTGGATATGTTAGATTTGTAGACAATTTGAAGCAAGTTTTGGTAATATAGCAATTGCATGGTTTTCGAATAGAAAGTATGCCCAGCTAATAGGTGATATTGAATAGGTTTTCTCTAGTTGTGCACGTGCACATGTTCGTGAATGGTTCTCTCTTGTACTTGTGTCATACTTTTTTGGTCTTCCCAAGGTTGTAGGAGGGGATTTGAAATTTTGAATTGCAAATTTCAAATTCATAACTGTGTCTATATGGTCTCATCTAGCGACTGAGATGTAAGACCCGACCCAAGTTCCTGCATGTGCGTGTGTGTGTGTGTGAGTATGCATTTCATTTCTTGTGGTCCCGCAGTCCTACCGGTCAAATTCCAGCGACCCATGACCCTCGGATAGCGTTTGCGGTCATCCTTAAGTCTGGTCACGTAGACCCGACTCAGATCGACTCGAGACCTATGCCATCTTGTTCGCATTGTCATTGCGGTTCCAATGGCGTATCTTGTGCGTTCATCCGATATACAGATCAAAAGTTATGAACATTACATAGTATGACCCTTAATCATGTGGTCCACTTTTATGCAAAACATGTGGACCACCTCCTTGGCACAAGTCCCTATACACACCACACAATTCTATGGAAAACACTACCTAAGCCTAGCCTAAAAGCCTAAGCATTATAAACTCCTCCCTATGCAATGATGACTTCTCTTACAAACTCATCATGACCCTTTCTCTCTCTTTATTTTTCTCATTTCGCTCCATTGCTAGCAACTTCTCCCTCTGCCAACGTCCATCTCTCCCTCTTTTCTCCAACCCCCTAATCCCCAACATACTCCCAATCCCACCATTAAAAGTAGATCTCCACATTTAAAACTTCTTCTTAGGCTCAAGACCTTCATGGTGTAGGAGTTTGAAGGCTTGCTTTACATGTGGGTGAATATAATTTCTGATTTTCTTTCTTAACCTTTAATCTTCTCTTTTCTTCATATATGGATCATATGGGACCCACCAATCTATGGTGGGGATCCCGTTTGACCCCATGAATGAGGCCCTTTGGCCCATCTTACATGCATATCATGATACATGATGGGGCCATTCTCCATGGACCCCATCATGATGTATTGCATTATCTACTTCATTCCAAGGGCATCTAGACCGTAGAAGTCATATTGGGATGGCATCCCAACCACTCATTTTAGTTATGGATCATGCATGCATTGGTTTGTTGTTGCATGTACAATCTACATAGTTGTATGGATGAGATTGAATCTTGGGAGGGCCCATCAGTGACGGGGCCTTTACCCCATGGCCGTGTTGTATTTCTTCGTCTCCTTTCTCTTATTATTGTGGATGATGATGTGTGTGTCCCACTTGGTGGGCCTAGGATGTCCCAAAAATTCAGCAAGGGTGGGACGCCCCTACCACCTTATTCCATGGTTTTTGGACACCTTAAATTAATGCATGCAAGTGTCCTGACCTTAGTTCATGATCTGGACATGTGTGGGACCCACTAAGGAAGGCCACACACCCTTTTAATTGCTGAGATTATTGAGATATAAGCTGATATGTCCAGCCATGTATTGCTGTCCAAAAATCCGGACTGTTGCATGGACTGTTTTAGTTAATGTTTGGCATGGATCTGGATTATGATTTCTATTATTCTTCTTAAGGTTGTGGGGTATAATATGAAGGTGTGGACCCCACCTTGAAGTGTGGTGGATCACGCCTCAGATGGCCCATGAAATGGTACCCAAAAAGGGGGCCCAAAATAGGGGTGAGCGGTCCACCTTGCTGGACCGTCCGGCCCAAAAGAATGAGGGAAAAACCCAAATTCCAACTTGTTTTTCTGAGTGGTGGGACACTTTTGTGGACCCCACCTTGCTGTACTTTATAGGAAAAAAATACTAATTTCACATCCCTCCCCTTCTATATGAAGTTTGGGCCCACCTTATCGAATAAACATTACATGGATAGCAACATTTTACTCTCGACAAATTGTAATTCCGAATTTAATTAAAATATTTCTAAGTATCCAAAAATTACAAAATTTTGTAGAGGTGTGGCCCACCCATAGTAGGACCCACCTACCAATTTTTGGGGCCAATGGACCCTTGTGCACAGCGTGGCAAGGGCTGGACCGACCCACCAGGCTGGGACGTCCAGGTCAAGCAGATTTTTATGCACAACCTCTTTTCTTTAAATTAATTAAAATACTTCTCCTATTCCAAAAATTCTGAAAATTTACAGAGAGGTGGCCCACCCATGATAGTACCCACCTACCAAGTTTCGGGGTCAACGGACCCCTGTGCAATTCGTAGCGCTAGCTGGACCGGCCCACCAGGCTGGGACATCCAGCCGTGGTTGGCCGTTCATCCTCCTTGTGGGCCCACCTTGATGTGTTGTGTATCCTCACCTTATGATTTTTGTGTAATTCATTTTTAGGTAAGACCCCTATGTATCATATATGAGCCACCCTAGGATAATTATTTCATCCAATAAGCCCATTTACTGGACCCCAGAAGGCCTACGAAGTTGGGTGGGTTGAAATTCCAGTAAGGCCCAGTTTTCACTATACATTCTTAGGTGGTCTTGAATTGTAATTTTCCACCAGATTGGGGGTGCCATGTGTACACCCTATGCACAAATTTTCTTGAGATATTGGGCCCCCATTTATGCCTTTAGTCCCTTAAAAATTTGGGCTTAATAAATGCACCTTTGAGGCCCACCACGGTTGGAATTTTATTGGATCCATACTACTAGCTAATTGTTAGGCCATATAGCCTTGGTTGGGCTGGAACTTTTGATAGACCCATTGGACCCTTGGGGCCTATAATCGCCATTGTGATGAGTTTTATGAGCCAAATACTCAAGCAGTTGGGCCCTTGCTTACCCATTAAAATAAATCCATACTTGGACCGAGATGTGAGGCCCAACTTGTTTTAAATACAAGGATTTCCCATGTGTTAGAATAATGGGCTGCCCATTAGGCCCACCACAATGAGTGGACTCATGATCTTTATGATTGGGCCCAAACCTTGTTTAAGGGCCCACCATGTTGTCTAAGTATTGGGCTGAGTGTATGGCCCACTAGGCTATGGATTGCTTGGGCCTTAGGCTTTGCTTTATGTACGTGAAGGTAGCAGGCTACCTTTTGGGACCCAATTGAGGTTGGATGTCCTCCTTGGTGGCCCTAAGGTAGGCCCATAGGGTTCCTATAGGTGGTTGAAGGACCACTTTGGGCCCTTGATTAGGACCGCTTCTTCCTTGGGTTATGACTCTCTTACCTTGTGGGCCACCCCAAAGTGTTGGGCCCCCACTTGAGGACTTCACTTCCCCTTAAAGTACATGTCTATATATCTAGACCTTGTCCCTCCTTGGGAAGGAGGAATATATTCTACAAGTAGCGCACTTACATCATTGTGACCCATATGCATCATCTGTGTGAATTGATTGCATTGTGTGGTGGTCATAGAGGGATGGAGTTTCTCCCCTTGTGCACATTGAGTACCTGGAGCTAGTGCGTGATCTGTATGTGTGACCCATGCATTAGCATCGCATTTCATGATGGTCCGCCCTTGCTTCATCAAGGCCTTGCCTTCACAGGGACATTCGTGGATGGCCGTATGTGTGGACACTGGAAATGTATTTAAGCATATTAGATGCATAGGATGCCCACGGGTGAAATTCTCAAAACTTTCATGGTACTAAGGATCTGCACCAACGCCGTGACCGAGTGAAAACTATGAGCGCACGAGGACCTTATACCATTAGGCCGCGACTCCCACTGTTGTGTAGTCGGTTGGGTAGGGGTGTATCCTTACTCGCCTGATGTAAGGATTCGTTGCTAGGCTGAGTCTGACCAACTCAAAAATGGATCCGCTACCGTCAGGCCTTCCTGGTGATTGGTTGTCCACAAGCGAGTAGTGAAGTCTCTTACGCTCGTTTGACTGTACGGGGTCTGTAGAGCGGCAGTCATCTAGCAGTGTAATGGACCCCGGTGATTTCCTTATGATTGAAAATGTACTTGATAGGTGGATTTGGATGGGAGCACTAGCCTCACTTTGTATTGTATTCGCATCAGCTATATCAACCCCTTATGCATCGCCTTAGTATGGCGCCCAGTACTCATTGCATTCGTGATAAGCCTTGGTAAGGCTAGTGTTATTGTTTTTGAGCATGTTTCCCTTCCAGTACCTCCATCATTCTTCTGCGCACCATTGTCACACACTTTCACCACCCTCTAAGCTTCTATAAGCTTATGCACGATTGATGCGTGCAGGAGATCCTAGGCAGACGTCGTAGCGGCAGAGCTTGGATTAGAGTTGAGCTTAAGGACTCCAGTATTGCAGACTTTTATCTCCTTCTTCTATTATCTTATGTATATCCTTTTGGACCTTATAAAAACTTGTAAAAGTTCAAATTCATAGTGGATTTTGCGATGTGTTCCTTTGTTATTTTCGAGATTTTACTTTTTGTGATCTTGGGTATGCTCATATTAGAAATGGCTATTTGGTTATAGAAATCCTCCTTGTGGGATTCCAAGATCGGAACCTGTCTCAGGAGCCTAGAATAGGGTACTACGGAGGCTGCTGCGGCCAGAACCGACTATCGGGTTCCTTGTGAGTCCGGTTACCAAGTCCGGGGCATGACATGAGATATATATCCCATTCATTTTGACATTGCTTACAATTCCAACTCAATCAATGACATTAGTTTTTTGCCAATTTATTGTAGTAAGAGTAACATGAACATGAACATGTGAGTTGGTGTCAACACAGATACAAAGTTTTGGACACAGTGGCTTTTAAAAGTCAAATTTACTAACACATCTAAAAAAAATTTACTAATTATATAATATTTATATGTTAATAATTGTATCTATATTTTAATAATATATTTTTATTGACATAATAGTATACGGAAATTATTGATATGTAAAATATTCTTAAAAAAACATTAATATCAAACATAAAAATTACTTAGATTATAAATAAATAAAAAGAATCCTGTAACTGAAAGAAAATGATTCTTTGTGCTCAATGGTTTGCTTGGCGAATGCCCCCTCTATGAACCTACTTTGCTTGAGAGAATCCTTTTGACTCTTTCAAATCTGTTATTAAACATATAATTATCGCGTTCTTTCCATAACAACCAGACCAAAACCAACTAGAAGAGATGCCGAAGAAATCTTTTCTTTTTCCCTAAGCACCCCATCCCCAAGAAAAGAACACCACATCAATTGAGCCTAGCATTACACAACTCATTTCGGAAAGGGCCAAGAATTTCTTCCCGACCACTAAAGAAGTCTCGTACTGTATGAATACGTGATCAACGAACTCTGTATTTTTAATGCACAAACTACTGTTGTTCATGATCATCATATTACTATGCCACAAACAGTCAATAGTTAGGACTTCATTTTTAGCCACTAACCACCCAAATGCAATCACCCATATAGCAACAAACTGAGGATGACAGCTCCATGATGTTACCCAAATCTCCACTTCAAAGGAACCAATAGAAAGATTTTACCATAACCTACTCATGGAATCGGGCTTCATTACCACCTCTCTCTAAGGGAAGAAGATGGGCAAACATTCCTGATACAATCCTGCAGAATGATGTCATCCTCAATCTCTCTGCCGCTAAGATTTCTGCAGAAACACGAAGACCAAACTGATACATTTCCAGCTATGCTAAAGCACTAAGCCTTAACAAGAGGAGATACTATATAACATGAAGAAGTCGTGAAGTTAGTTGCAGGACCATTCCAAATAGGTGCTGCTCTCACTTTTGAATCACAATTATGACTCATGCTCCCGCTCTCGCTGCCTTTTTATTATGCTTGCTAACATTTTGAAACAGAAGTTTCCCCCTCCTGCACTTGAATTTGTTACTGCTACACATCACACTTGTTGCAACTATAGTCATGACAGATTGGACTGCTACCACACCAAGAATCTCCAGAACTTAATTCTAGATCCCACGGCAACCTTGAAAGCCACCCCTAGCATGACTTCACTAGTCCCTCCAACTGCTGCCTTCCAAATCCCCAATAGCCCATACTGAGAAGGCACAAGGGCAATCCAACTTCCTTCCTAAACTCCATATTTGCATTATATGAAATGCATCCAAAAGTTACCATATTTGCATTATATGAAATGCATCCAAAAGTTATCTTCCTGTGTCCCAAACCTCCACAACCATTTTCTAAGGCACAGTTCATTATTTTCAGATCTTCAATACCTTCTTCCCCAAGAGATTGAGGTTTACACACCTCTCACAATCTTGTGGAACTTTTTCCTTTCTTCCCTCCCTCTCCAAAGAAAATCTGTGTAAATCTGTGTAATCTTTTGATATGGTAGATCACACGAGTCCAGCAGTGAACGGGGGGCATATTGGATACAACTTTAATTAAGGTAATGCATCACTTAGAAACAAGTATCTTCTTTTCCATGCCGCCAATTTTCTTTCCATTCTCTCCATTACAGCATCCACAAGCGCTTTGCCAGTTTCCCATGCACAACAGCATGGAATTTAGAATAAATAGTATGTCTAGGTAATAGGTGGTATAAAATGAGTTCTCTTTAGTTGTGCAACGAACATGACAAGGGGTGTGGTCCTCTCTAGTACCTTGTGTCATGCTTTTTGATCAAAATGTGCAAGATCCTCCTTCCCAAAGTTGTTGAAAGGAAGCTGAAATTTGAATATCAAATATCAAATTGGCAGCAATATTTATATGGTCTTCTCTTGTGTAGAGCACGAGATTTATATTGAGTTTATATTAGCATTGCTTGTAACTCTTAACTCAATCAATGAGTTTTATGTCAATGTACATGTATTTGATCTTTATATTTGGGAAAGATGCCAAAGGATGAAGGATTATTTCTTACTAAATGAGTCTGGGTCAGATAGTGTCAATCAACAGAAGTAGATGAGTAGTTGACCTAAAGAGAGTTAGATTGGCCTCCTTCACAAACTATGCAGTGTTCGTAGTATTGGTATCGTTACATGTATAGCTAATGGGAATATAGAAACAGGTATCAATATTGCCAAAAATATCGGCAATACCCGGAAATGTATCACTAAGGGAAACATTGGGGAAACATAGGGTAAAACATTTTTGTGAACAAACCAAGGCGAAAGAACAAGACCTTGCCTCCAGCCATGACGATCAAATTTGAAGTTTGTCTTCACTCTCACGATCCTACGGTGTAGATCCACCCATGAACTAAGTAGTGTCATGCGTACAAACCTTTCTTAAATTTCTCGCACTTGAATTTTTCTTGAAATTTGAGTCTTCTAATCTATGCAAGCACTATCTGCCAAGATTAATGGCATCACAAGCTAATCCAAATGACTTGCTTGTTTAGCTTAGGGATCCTCCAAGATTATCCATTTATAGCTTTCCTCCCATCAAAGAAAGTAGTAACCATATGGAGATCATGGATGGGTTAGTTATCTCCTAAAGGTTAGCCACTAAGTCTCAACTAACCAGGTTCGGAACAATTGCCTTATTTCAAAAAAATGCAATAGTTTAGAAACTAAGAAAACATGGGCAATAACCATGTGGAGTGGGCTGACGTGGCAATGTGGGCCACATCAATCTCTCTCTAGAATGAGAAACATGTCTAACATTTTCCCACTTGGCTCATATTGACACAATTGGTTTTATAAAAGACATGTTGGGCTTTTTGAAGCTTTTGGAAAAACTTGATATATGGCCATACATTTTAAAAACAAAATCGTTCCGTTTCTGGTTTTATTGAGAAACTATGTACTCAATCAAAGAGTTCCAATGCATGAATCATTGCGGCAAATTCCTTTCAAATGAGTATTACCTTCAATGCATTACAATGTCATTAACTTCCTCTGAATGAGTGCTTTATGTGGCATAACTTCCTTATGAATGGGCTATCCAATGCCCCATTCAAGGACCAAATTTATTGTCCAAATGGACATTCTATCATCCTCTAAAACCTTATGTCTACCAAACATGAGAAGACGGATAGCAACAGAATCATCACATACTATATATTGCAATATCAAAACAAATAAACTCCAAATGGTGTCTTGGATAAACAAAATAAGTCAAATACAAGAGACGCTAATGAGTTATGAGTCCCATATGCTCCACATGTTCCTTATACAACTTAGGCGGTAGCCCTTTTGTCATAGGGCCTACAATCATCAGCTTAGTACTTATATGCTCAATGGCCACCTAATAATTCTAAACTTTCTCCATAACAACCAAGTACTTTATGTCGATATGGTTGTTTTGACTTCCACTTTTGTTATACTTCCCGTAAATGTCATTATGCCCAGTATCGTAAAGGTAACGGTGGTGGCAAGTACGGCCACCATTACCATTATGGAATACCTTGCCATTTATAGCTTTCTTCCCATCAAAGAAAGTGGTAACCGTATGGAGATCATGGATAGGTTAGTTATCTCCTAAAGGTTAGCCACTAAGTCTCAACTCACTAGAAACTTAAAGGAAATGGTTACCTTATTTATAATTTAAAAAAAAAAAAAACCAATAGTTTTAAAATTTACCAAAACACGAGCCATAACCGTGTGAAGTGAGCTAACGCGGCAAAGTGGGCCACATCAATCTTTCTCTAGAGTGAGAGATATGTCTAACAATATTTACACATTTAGGAATATAAAAAATTGCAAAAATGAACCAAATATAATGAGTTTCCATTTAATAGGAGCCTAAAGTATGTGCGATTGTAGAAAATCAATGCAATAGTAGAAAAAATGAGTTCATTTCAATTCATATCAATAATATCATTAGGAACACTAACCACTTAAAGTTGTTTCTAAATTTAAAAGAAAAAATTAGACATCCATCCATGCATGACATGTTTATCCATCCATCTGTAAATACATACATACATACATACATTAATACATCCATCAATCCATGCATATATCCATATATACATACATTAATATATCCATACATGTATACAAACCAGCGTTTTAAATAACATTGGTAGCATAGCCATGGAGTTCTATCTCCAAAGCGTGCCCACCAATCAGCTACACAAATTAATTAGAAATTAATGAAATGCTTTCACTAATTTTTTTTTATATATATATATATGAAAACATAAATCACCTAGGCAACGCTTTGTCTTGATGTCGAGTGCCAGCCGATAGCCAAAATCACCTCTTTTATAGTAATTCATTCAACTGAATAATTCATGTCGGGGATCATCCTATCCATGCACTACAACAACCCACATTTTATCAAGATGTGTAGAGAACTCATCCGAGTACCATATTTTGTAACTAAGGATTCAAATAATACCCAATTGCATGTAAATGACAATGAAGTTGAGGAGTCCATCTCCCATCTATTTTGTTCCAAATTGGAACATAACTCTTTCTTACATTATTGCAATTAAATGTAATCCTCTCCTTCGTCGAGTCCATCAATTCATAAATGAACCCCATTGCTAGCCTCTCTTCTGAATCTACTTCTCTTAAAATGCTTACCAAAGGCATGGTACTCTTAATGCATAAGACAATGTGCGACCAAAACTTTGGATCAAACATTATAATAGCTCGTACCTTTATTCTTTTTGGTCTTTTAGCCCAAGAACATGAACATCATTGCAAGCATTGCTTGAAGACCCTTCTTTTGCTTGTAAATACCTAGGAGAGTAAGGGACGTTGTTGCAAAGCATGTCACCACCAACCGTAGAAGCTCGCTATTATTTGTAAAGCTTCTCATCATGCTCAGTACAATTTCATACCCATATATAAACTTTGTCACTCTTCTTGCCTTTTCAAGCGTTTCAAAATACATTTTCATTTTTCCAATATCCTCCAACATTAGATCTATGCAATGTGCAGCACATGGAATCTAATATATCTTTCTCTTATCCATCAGCTTCTTCCTAGTACTCACATATCTTGAATGGTTATTCATGATAACCTAAACCACATTTTCTTCCCCAATCTCAAAAAGATATTTAAAAAGCAAACATCCATCTTCTATTGAATCAGAAGCATCAATAGACGTAAAACATTGTTCCGGCTGGAATATTTATCAAAAAGTCGATGATGTTTTTATTCTTTTCATCTGTGCAACCAATGGACATAATTAAACTCCCATAAGTTTTCCAAGAGTCCTTATATCCTTTCATTAAATTATCAATAGTATCCATGTTCTCATCTCATACATGGATGGTGGTTTCAATTCTGGCCCAAACTTTCCAATAGTCTCACACAATGTCGAAAAGTATGAGCTATTACACAAGTTAAATGGCAAAACATTCCAAATAATAATAATAATAATTACCCTCCATTCTTCTTTTCTCTTCCTTCTTCCACCTTGAATTCAATGTCATTTGTCGTTGATCAATGCTAACAAACTGGTCCTACCCCTTGCTCTTGTCATCGGTTGGTTACCAAAAGATCCACCACCAACAAACACACCATTAGCCATGTTGATGTTATCATTACCAGAACTGGAACAATATGTTGATCTCCCCTCCCCATATCTCGAAGCATCTCATTTCTTTTATCTTTTCCATCATGATAGTCTCTTAAACCCTTTCTACAATCCATAGCTTCTTCTATCACTTTTGGGCACAGCTTTATCCCATTGTAGGTTCCGGCCAGATGATGCTTTTAGGCAACTTATGCCTCTCATACACCTTTGACCATAAAATTTACAGAATAAAATTTCTATGATCTTGTCCTAGTGGATTAACGACCACATATTTTCAGGCAAAATCTCTCCTTCTCTTTTCCTTCAGACATCATTTTCTTTTTAGTTCGCTAAAAAATAAAAATAAAAATAAATCACAAGTTACAAACTTGCAAATCAATAAATCACAATAGACGACAAACATACACCACAACATGCAACCTAAAACATTTATTAAAAAAAAAAAAAAAAAATGAATAGCAACCCATATCCTATAGCATTGCATAGTAATGTTCCATGCACACACCAGAGCAGGGCCCTAAAATAAAATAAAAGACAAAAATTGAATAGCAACCCCTATCCTACAATATTGCATAGTAACCAACGTCCTAAAATGGGGAAAAAAAAAAATCTTCATTCAAAATGAAAAAGAATTCATTAACAAAATATTAAGGATCAAGAACATACCTCTATCAAACTTGAGAGGAGATTCAATCAACAAAAAAAATGATTTTTTTAGCTTTGTAGCTGCATGGCTGTGAAAAGGGGGAAATTTGATTTTCTCCTTCAATTGATCTCAAATGATCTTTAACATACATCAAATGGACCTTCTTTCAAGATCGATTGATCAGCCAAAATCTCACATTCAATGGCTTTGTGAATCGAGAGATTCGAAGAAAAGGATTTGGGGTAGAGGGGTGCTTGCGTTGACTTAGGGTTTTCGAAAACCCTCTTCTAAAAGGCCTTTTGTTTTAACTTTTTAAGTTATGTTAAAGTTTGAGTTCTACACCATTTACGGTATGTTAAAAGTCCACGGCGGTAAACATGGAGGCCCATTATAAGATGGTTACAATTGCCTGATATGGTTAAAAGTTGAATATTCTCCATCTACAATGGGACCCACTATTTCGATGGTCTAAATGGCTCAACATCATTGCCACGTGTGAGACGAATAGGTCACCACCATTTTACATAAAACTGGGACTCACTTTAAAAAGAAAAAAAAAAAAAAAAAAACTATGTTATATATATATATATATATATATATATATATATATATAGTGTATGCTACACACGCTACACGCTACGTAGCTTGTAGCATACAAAAATACGCTACATACAATACATGTGCTATGTAGCGTTGTTGCTACACTGTGCTACCAACGCTATTTAAAACACTATGGCAAACGAACTCTTTTAGTTGTCCATTTTTCTTCAATAAATGTTTTCTTCATCCATAAATGGGAAGTGGTAGACATGGAAAAAAAGGTTTTAAAAAAGGGACCCACCCAACATGCAAACATATCCTCAGTTATGTATTGCTATTGAAATATTCATTACTAACATAAATTTTAATTCCTACATGCATAGAATAAAGATTAAAAATTTCAACATGACTAGACATATATTAGACCTACATAAATAGTAAATCCATAGTGGTGAAGCACATGAAATAAAAGACAAATTAAGGGTTTTTTTTTTTTTTCCAAACCATTGTGTTGACATGGGGCCACGAGGGTGTCAAACTGTTAGCTTTTTAGAAAGCGGAATGTTGTTCTTGCATAGCCTCTAATCTTCACAATGTACACAAACAAAATTGAAGATGCAACCAAAATAGTTCCAAGGAAGTAGATTGTTGGTCACAATTCAAATATGGTGGGGATAATGCTTAGATGATGATGATAATGAATTCATTTGTGGTGGGTCCCAGATGAGTGGCATGAGTTCCATGGTGACAGAAGGAACAAGATTCCTACTCTCTCAAGTAGACCTTTGTATTTCCCTTGGAATGATATGCCAAAACTGTTATGTTTTACTCTGTTATCCCTGAAGGGGCCTTTACTATAACCATGGTTTAAAGGACACTATGGCAATAACAGCCACAAAATGCTACACTATGCAACACTATAAAAGAATAAATAGGGTTTGAGGGGAAAGAGTTCCATTTAAAATAGTACCCATGATATAACATGAAATGCTATCAGATGTTAAAATGATGCAACAGCCTTTTTTAGCAAATTTTTTTCTTTTTTAGTTTTGTTAAGTACACATTTGAACAGTCAAGTAACAGTAATACAAAATGGCCCCTACATTGAAGGGGAGCTGATTTTAAAACTCCAACTATATCTACTCCATGTTTGATAAAAGAAATTTCCTCAAAAAGTAAAGAAAAGATGTAAACATTCCCATACCGGATATTTGACTATTATATGACACATTGCATGTGTGGGTGTGGGGGGATTAGTCATATCTTGTTGGCTAGTAAGGCAAGTTTTATTAGGCTCAAGAAGATTGTGAGGTTGTTTACAATTGCATTGGAGGTGGGAGAGGTGATACGGCATTCGTTAGATTGATGAGTGTTTATTTCTCTACACCGAGTTTGTAATTACTTCCTGAAGATGGTGAATTCATTTGCTTGCTGCTTTGCCATAGACAAAGCCCGTCTGGTGAACCACATAAATATTGTGCCTCTTGTGGATTTTGAATTTGTTATTGGCGCATTTTTCTCCATTTATTTTCCCTTATTTTGTTTCATACGATCCTTGGCAAAATTAGTGATCGTCGGTTGTGCAGACAAGGTGTTTGTGGGTTTGCTTGAATCAGCGGGTGACTGATTTTGCAGGCGGCAATGTTTGGCCACTACAGATTAAGGACATGGAAAGTGGACAGCTTGCATGCCCCTAATCAGATGGATCTTATCATCTTGATTTGGATGCCTGTAAGTTTTTACGTTATGAGTGACTTTCACCTGAAAGTGTCTTTCAGCTGTCACTTATAAGGAAGTGACTTCTCACCCCAACCCAGGAAGTTTCCTAACAGTTTTGCCTATGAGTGAGTTAAAAGGTTACAAGTAACTTACAAATGTATTTCCTCCCCAAACGGCACCTGCAACTGAATTGCCTGTAAGTTACTTCCCACTTACAGAACTTTAAGTCATCCAAACTACCCCTAAAATATCCTGTGGTCGCCATCCTATCAAATGGCCGTCAGTTACCATAGATAAAAATCCTTTGTGGTTCCCATCCTATCAAATGGCAGTCAGCAGCCACATATTTTTTTATTTTTTATTTTTTAAAAGACACACTTTGGATCATTGCTTACCATGTAGAATAGAAACACTATGAAAAGATCCAAAACCACACATCCAAGCATGGCCTACTCACATTTCACACCCACAACACCAAAACCCAAAATTCAAACAAACATTCCGTTGGAAAATGAAAGAAGACAGGAAAACGAGAAATGCGCAGCAGGTTACCCGACCTGTCTCAAGCGGAAGAGCTTCTGAACGAGGCATCTCGGCAGCTGCGGGCAGCAACGCAGAACCCATTTCAAAGCCGTCATGGTTGCAGCAGCGTCCACTTCAGTCTCCTTCGAATCCGAAGGACGGCTACCGAAGATCCGCTTCCCGAGCAACGAAGCATCGACGGAAGAAGAAGAGAATGGAGGTAAGGTTAGCCATTTCCCCTTCTCTTTCTTAATATCCTCTCTCTCTTCTCCTTCTTCTGCTGCTTCTTTGAAGGCAGCAGCAGCTGCAGAGGAATAGGAAGAAGAAGGGAATTTTGAGAAGATGGAAATATAGACAGCTTTCACGGCAGTCGCTGTTGTGAGGGAATAGAGGGAAGATCGGCCAAGGAGTGAGGAAAGGCTTTTTTCCGCCATTTTCATGTCTGAGACAGAAACTGAGAGTGGGTTCTTTTATACGGGCGGTATTTGATACTCTAGCGGGGCTGTTCCGAGCTCGCGATAGGCTGGGCTTTGGAGGGGCCACCGTGATGAAACCGTCCATTCATTTTTCTATATCATTTTAGGTTAAGAGCCATAATATAAGAAGATCTAAGGCTCAATTAGACCACGCAGTGGGTATTAAATTTCTACCTTCGAAAATTTATTATGGACAGCAGAAATTTTAGAAGATGATATTTGTTTTTCACTTTATTTAGGTGCATATAGCGGTGTACACAAATTGAGCTAGCTCGGTTAGCTGGTTAGCTGCTCGACTCATAAAAGCTTGATTCAACTCGATTCAAAGTTGAGTTCAAGCTGAGTCTAACTGATTTTTTGAGATCGAAAATGAATTTGAGCTAAGTTCAAGCTGAACCTAGCTTGACTCAACTCGGATCAAACTCAGCTTGAATTGAACTTGAATTGAGCCAGTTGGATGACTCAATTATTTCGATATTGATGTTGCTCACCAAGTGTTTGATGAAATGACTCAAAGTAGTGTGGCTGGTGGCAAAGAAGGTATGTATATGACACTAATACCTTTTTTTTTTTATTTTTATGTTTCTTAGAAGGTATTTGGTAAAATACATGTAAAAACATTGCTGCTATCTCAAATACAATAAAATTTTGAAGGTGTACTTCACGTGTTTGTGAAAATGTTGTAATGGTGAACTCGGCTCGAGCTGCTAACTGAACCAAGCCGAGCTGGCCAGTCAAAGCCCGAGGACTGAGCTGAGCTGAGTTCGAGCCGAGGTCAACTAGTGGTCGAACCGAGTCGAGTTGATGCCAACTTGACTTACTTCGACTCGATGTACACCCCTAAGTGTATATGACCCTATGAGCATGTTGGATGGAAAATAAACAACACATTCAATGATGGGCGTCATTAGCACCACTGTTTCCTATGGCGTGGTCCACTTGAACCTTGGATCAGCCTTATGTTTGATCTAATGATCTAAAATAATATGGAAAAACGGATGGACGATATGGATAAAAGCCACACATAATGCTGGCTACTCAGAGCCTCAGCTTATCCCGAGCTCGGAACACGCCCGATAGTAACTAATCCACGCCCTTTCACGTAGGATACGCAATCGACGTACATCTTATTTGATGGTCCATCGTAGTTTTACTTGGTGGGTTTCATGTGAGTTGATTGTTTGGTACATGTATAATTTTTTAGTGCCCCTCATTTAAAAACCTGATTCGACTGTGTTTCAAAACTCTTTTGTTTTTCTTTTTCTTTTTCATCTCTTTAAAGTGAGGCAGATAGGCTGGATTGGGTTGGACCAACGCGAATCACACACATATCCAGCCCTTGAGATTGGTACAAAAGGTTATGCCCGATTAGCTAATGAGAGAGACAAGCTCCAGAAGAGTCCACTAGAAAACTCATAAGCCTGCTAATATCTCATAAGTTGGGTTGGACGAGCTTCTTTTGTCCTTTTGGCGCATGCAAACACTAGGTTCAGCCAATTGATTTTTGGGACAAAAAACTAAATCTTGTATTGAATCCATTGGTCTGGACGTTCCCTCCAAATTGAGTTTAAGTTGCATTGGGGCCACTTAGCTTTTCATTAAATGGGGAATTTTAGGTCTTGGCCTTACACAACATATTTTACAAGTTATTATATTTTTTATGTATTATTTCATATACACACACATATATAGGGAAATGGTACTCTAAGGTCGAGCGCATGGAACCATAACATACGGTCGAGTCATGTCTTAGTGTGAGCCATTGGATGATAAACATTCAAAATGCGCGGGAAAATGCGACAACTTCTTGAAGAAACTTAATGTGATAAGAAGTTAGTTAGGGCCCACCATCATGTTGTGAAAAATCCACACTGTCCATCTGTTTTTTTATTTCACGTTAGGGCATGAGAACAAAAGTGGGGTAAATCCAAAAATCACGTAGGCTTTACGACAAGAAATAATGAGGAATGTATGTCTGCTAGTGAACATTGGTGGGTTACAGAAGTTTTGGACTGAGCTAATATTTTTTAAAATTTTCAGTTCATCCTAGTAAGAATGACCTTGTGAACAATATAGATGGCATATAAGAATAATGGTAGACTTAGGAAGGTTTCAACAGTGGGCATTTAACTTCTCACATTTTCTTGTTGTGTGGCCCGTAGAGCTGGGCATCGGACCAAGTCGGATCGGATTGGGTCCAAGTCGGATCGGATTGGGTCCAACTCGATCCAATCCGGATTCTACGGAGTTGACCCGAACTCGATCTGATCCGTGATTGGATCTAGATCATCCGCCTCAATCCGATCCAATGCACTGATAGTCTAACCCGAATTGAGTCCGACTCAGTTGGGAAAACCGAATCGGATCGGGTTGGGTACAGTTCGGATCGGAAGAGAGAAATGGGGGATTGATCCAAACCATCCATCCATTTAGAGAGCTTGTCTTTAGGCTTGAGCCAAAAAATAAGACAGATCTAAAGATCAGTTGGACCACACTGCAAAAAATAGTGGGGGATTGATCGTTTACCATTGAAACCTTTCTTCAGATCACAGAAGTTTTGGATCAATATGAAATTTGTTTTTCCACTTTATCCATGTATTTTAAACAGTCTTAACAGATTAGATGGAAAATAAATATTATGGTGGAGGCCATGTAAGTTTGATCTCATTTGAGCCGTTCGTACAATTTAGAGCTCGAGGCGCGTACGCGCTCGCCTTTGCACGACACGTTTGTACTTGTAGGTTGCATGTGAGAGCAAATTATGACAGGTGACGTTGAGTAGCTAGACTCCCTAGCCCCTGCTGAAGTGACGTGACCAAGTTCTGTGAGACCCGTCATGATATATGTGTTGGATCCGCACCGTTCATTCATTTGGAGATATCAATTTAGGGCTTGAGCCAAAGAATGAGTCAGATCCAAAGCTCAAATGGACCCCAGCACAGAAAATAGTGGAGAGAGTGATACTCGCCATTAAAATTTTCTAAGGCCCACGGAAGTTTTTGATCAAACCGAAATTTGTGTTTTCCCTTCTTTCATGTATGTATTAACTTGTTGTATTAACTTATGAACACGTTAAATCTTAGATAAACATCATAGTGGACCTTAAGAAGGTTTCAACAGTAGGAATTACTCTTCCCACTGTTTTCTATGGTGGGGTCCACTCCAAATCTAGATCTGACTCATTCTTTGTCTAATGGCCTAAAATGATCTCTACAAATTTATGGATGGTGTGGATACAACACATACATCATGGTGGGTCCCACAGAACCTGATGTCTTCACTTTAGCTGCTACTCAACCTGTCATTGTCACTGTCATTACTGACAGTAGCTTGCGTGGGATGTAAGAAAAAATTTGAAGTTATCCCGAATATATGGCGTGTGATATATGTTGAATACGACTTAACTGGATCCCGGAGTTTCCATGCCAGTACCGAGTCATGAACTGGATGAAGAACACAGCACCTGGTTGGTCTTTCTGATCGTGACCCACTTGGAAAAAGAAAGCAATGCATGTCTTGCTTGTGAGTGAATCCAACTTCCATGAACTGGTGCCGCCCTGGCCAACCTCATGCTCACTCACTGAGATGTTTTTTCTCTGGAGAGAGACACACGGACCAAGGGCCCAGTGCGGTCCGGATTGAATTGAATCAAATCCAAATGGATCGGATTTCGGTTCAGTTCGGTCGGATTTGTTACCTACCTGAACCCAATCCGATTGTCGTTCGGATCTGACCGATCCTACCTGAACCTGACCGATCCAGGCCATCAGTTCTATTCGAATCAAGGCGGATCGGGTTGGATCCATTTTTCCCACCTCTAGTGGCCCGGTTGAATTATAGATATACCTCGTTATTTTTCCAATGTACTAATATGACCAGAAAAAATGAATGAACGTGGTGGATTAATCATAAACATTATAATGGGCCCACTTATCTGTGTAGATAAAAATCCATTCCCACACAATCCAAAAGATAGGTTGTCTGCGAGATGATTATTCAATTACCAATGTTTTCGATAGTATGGTTCACCTTAGAATTGGATCTTCTTTATTTTTGGAATCAAGACCTAAAATTGTCTTCCAAAATAGATGGGTCATGTGGGTACACAATATGTAAATCAAGTTGGGCCCCACGATGAGGAATGCATTGTCACGCCCCAAACTCGAAAACAAGGCTCACAAAATTTCTGATGTCGAATCTGGCGCCAATAGCCTCTGTAGTACCCCATTCTCGACTCCTAGCGCCTATTCACTAGGTTCCAATCTTGGGATACTATAATGAGGATTTTCAACATCAGTTTAATTTGTAATAAGCATAACCAAAGGCATAACCCACAAATAATGACCAAAAACTCTATCACATTTTCACTATGATCAAATTTTACAAGTATAAACGTAAAAAAGGAAACACAATGATGATAGACAAAAGCTCCAAGATGATCTGTCATGCACTCTAGCCTCAACATTGTTGCGATCCAATGTCACCTACACGCAACGGTCATGCATAAGCTTATGAAAAGCTTAGAGGGTGGTAAAAGTGTGTGCGCAAGGTAGTATCAGAGTAATGCCGAACATGTTGATGGATCCATGAATACCATTAGCCGTACCAAGGCTATGCGATGCAAGGCATGAATGATGTCGGCCGTATCAAGGCCATATGATGCGAGATGTAACTCAAGCATACGAATCCTCATCTAAGTCCACATATCAATACAGCTCAACTCTGGAATATCACCGGGGTCTAGTATACTCCAAGCCAGATTATCACCCCATCGCATGCAACAAGGTGAGTAGAAGAGACCTCACTATCTTTCTGCCAATATCGAACCCGACTCATCGATAGTGGACCCATTCCTCGAGCTGGTCAAACTCATCTTAGCTTTGCCCCCTCTTCTTGGGGGGGTAAGGCCGCACCCCCTTCCAACCGACCACGACACAGTGAAAAGTATAACCTTCTAGTAATCGGCACTCGGCGCTCATACACCCGCTCGGTCTAAACATTTGAGCAACCTCTTAGTACCATAAGGGTTTAGGGACTTTCACCCAGGGATATCTATAGCACCCCATGTAGAACAAGATTTTCAGTATCCAATCCTATCAACCACGATACGCCTGTGGAGGCTACGACCCTAATGTCGCTAGGGCGTACAGTACCATATCACACAATGCGAATGCATGAATCACACTATCTAGTCATGCAGCAATCCTGCGTGTATTGTGCGCTCATATAGGGCAACACCGCCTATCTAGGAGCCCCTAAACAATCTGTCCGAAGGCATATGCTATGATCAGTCACTTCTTATATCAAGCATACATATGATGCGTATGATCATGAATCATGGAACTATACTAAACATGTTATATGATGATGGATGTTATTCATAATGAAGATGGGCCTAGACGGCCTACAAATATGGGCCTAACAATGGGCCCTAGAGAGAATTATAATGCGGACATTTAACCAACATTATTCTTACAATGTGGACGTCAAACCAACATTGCTTCCAAGGCACGAATGGGCCGAATCAAATGGGCCTAATCGAATGGACCGAATTGAATGGGCCGATCAATTGGGCTGATCAATGGGCCAAACCAATGGGCCAATTTAAATGGGCCTCACATGTGGGCCTCATATACAACAAATGGCCACACTACCTGGGCCTCGTAGGTGCCAAATGGACCACAAATTTGGGTCTAACAATACAAACAGTTGGGCCCCCACTCATGGGCCAAAATGCATCATGATGGGCCTCATGGATGGGCCGTACCCATGGTCCTCAAGTGGCTTAGACCATACTGAAATTATTTCAATAGTTGTAGGTGTAACATGTGCATCATTGTACACTATAAACCCATGGGGCTTATGGCCCATCAATGAGGACCAGCACTGCCCAAGCTTTGTCCATATAAATCAGCACCTTCCAAACTTGTCCAGGTGCATCGACATCATCCAAACATTGCTTAGGTGCATTAGCACCATCCAAACATTGCCTAACAGTGGGTCCCACCATCAGGACAGTTGGGATGTAGATACACATCACGTGGGACCCATGGAGCTTGCTGGCATGAATGGACAGGGGAGGGGTCCCACCAGTTGGACGTACACAACAGCTGTATAACTGTTGTACGTTACAGCTACAGCTGTACTTAATAAGGCAGAGATAGGTCCCACCCTCCTATACATATAATATATAATATATCATATTATATATATAATATAATATAATATTTTAATATTATATTAATAATACTCCAACGTCTAGGCCCTGGACGGCCTGGACATACACATACACCAAGGTGGCCCCACACGTGGGGTGGGTCCCACCGTCCAAGGGTGTGGACGGTGAGGATAGAACACATACATCATTGGGTCCCACGTGGGGCCCACCATAATGTTTACCTGCCGTCCAAACTATTCATAACATCACACAGACCTGGATATAAGGAAAAAAACAAATTTCAAAATGATCCAAAACTTCTGGACGTCCATAAGGGGTTTTCATGGCAGACATTCAATCACACTGTTCCCTGTGATGTGGGCCACCTGAGTTCCAGGTATGGCTGATCTTTGGGGTGGCCCACGACCAGTAAGGGGCCCACTTAATGCACGGTGTGGATGATCGACACACATCATGGTGGGGCTCGTGGCTGGGACCCATGGTCCTTGTCCCTTTTATGGTCCACGACGTAGCAGCACTTGTTGCTGCATTCCTCTATTTTTTTTGAAAACATGGATTTCTGAGAATTTTTCATGGTGGGGCCCACGTCTGGAAAATCCAACCCAGCCATTGGATTTTATGGGTCATGACAGGATAAATGAGCCCAATGTTCAAGATATTTTGGGTGTATAGAAACATCAGGAGAGATTTCGAGGGTAGAAAATACTGTTTTCTATGCTATGGCCTATCGAATAATCAGACTGGCCTCATTTTTTGGCTCAACGCCTAAAATGAGCCGAGGAATAGGATGGACGGTGTGGATTTGGTGTACACATCAAGGTGGGCCCTGTACAAGTGGCCCACCCAAAAGCAAAAAAAAACAACACTCATGTGAGTACACCTCACTATCGGTTCACACCTCAGTGAACACATCCAACGTTTAGGGACGCTAGATGGACCGTGTTCATAAAAAAATCAACGTGGGTCCCACACAGACGTGGCCCACTTGATTTGGATCAACCTCCCCATCCATCAGGGCCTGTGCGACCATCCGGTCACGCGGACCTCGAATTCGGGATCAAGTGGCCCACTAGTTGGTTGGCATGGATAAAATACCCACATCGTAGGTGGGCCATTCATCATAGAGAAAGAGAGAAAGAGAGGAAAGAGATCGGTGATGACGAAGGGACCCCGCCACTATGGGCCCCTCTTGGATACAAGCATATATCAAGGTGGGTCCCACCATATGTGGCCCTTAAATCACAAAATAAATAGACGACAAAAGATAATGTGGGTCCAAGATCACCCATTGTCCACTTGCTCCCTTAGCTTCCTTTGTTCCTTAGCTTCAATCCTAACGAAGGAGATGAAGTATGGATGGTTGAGATGGGAGATGAGAGGGTAGGAAGTGGGTCACACACAAAGTTCTCTTGGAGGGTAGAAATGTTGGACGTGTGGTGTTTTTGGTTGCTTGGAATTGAGTTTGAGAAATGAGAGAGAGAGACTTATAAAGGGAGAGAGAGAGAGAGAGAGAGAGAGAGAGAGAGAGAGAGATGGGTGATGGAGTGATGGGTGTAAAAACTTTTTGACTTTTGAGGTAATTTGTGTAAGAAAGGTATGGGCTTGTGTAAGAACTTTTTGACTTTGGGGTTGCTTGGGAATGGGTGAAAGGTGATGTGTACTTAACATGAGATGTGATGTGGTTGATTGATTGATGGGATTAATTTGACATATTATAGAGATTCTCTTGAGTTTTGCAACGCGCAGTTTTTTCCTCGAACCGAATGCAGGCTTACAACTCTTGGCCTGGGTATCGCCTTGGCGCGTGAGACACGGCATCGGAACCGCGGCGATGACGCTGTCGCCAGGGCACAACTCTCGGGTTGAGTCGACTCAGGTTCGCAGGACTCGAATTAGGATCGTGCCCAAACGTCGGATAAAGGTCGAAGATTACTGAAATTTGACTGGAAAGACCGTGAAAGCCTATGGAATAGTACGGTCTAGGATACAAGGCTTACATGCACTGTCCTAGGTTAGGCAGAAACCGCACCTAATTTGCTCCCTTCTGCGAAGCACGGATTAGCTACTGACAGGTTGAGTAGCGAGACTAGCTACCAAAGTGACGTCACCAAGCTCCATGGGCTCCACCATGATGTATTTTTTGTATCCACACCTTCCATCCATCTGGAGAGATCATTTTAGGGTAATATCCAAAGAACGAGTTAAATCTAAAGCTCCAATGGATCCCAACACAGAAAACAGTGGGACAACGATGCCCACCATTAAAAACTTCTAAAGGCCATAAAAGTTTTAGATCACGCTGATATTTGTGTTTTCTCTTATTTCATGTCTTTTTTTTTAAAAAAACTTTTGAACAAGTTGGATTTCAAATAAACATTATGGTGGGCCTTAGGATAGTTTCAACGGTGGGAATCACTCTCCCCATTATTTTCTCTGGTGGGGTCCACTATAGCTTTTTAATTGCCTCATTCTTTGACCTATGCCGTAAAATGATATCTAAAAATGGATGGACGGTGTGGATATAACACATACATCATAGTGGAACCCATGTAACTTAGTGACATCACTTCAGTATCTGACTCGCTACTTGACTTATCAGTATATAATCCGCATCCCCTTTCGCGTGGGAAGCGGAAACGCTGGTGTGCCACACGCCACCGACCGTGTTGCCGTCACTAAGTTCTGTGGTCCCACCATGATATAAGTATTATATCTACATCGTCCATCCATTTGGAAAAATCATTTTAGGACATTAGCACAAAAATTAAGCAGATCCAAAGCTCAAGTGGACCATAACAAAGAAAGTAGTAGGGATTGAACACTTACCATTGAAAACTTCTTGGGGCCACAAAAGTTTTGGATCAAGATGATATTTGTTTGGTCCCTTCATCCAGTTTTGTGTGACTTTATGGACAGGTTGGATGTAAAATAAACATTATGATGGGTCATAGAAAGGTTTTAACAGTGGGCATCATTGTCCCCACTTTATGTGTCGTGGTCCACTTCAGATTTGGATCTACTTAAGTTTTACAGTAAAGCCTTAAAATGATATCTCAAAATGTATAGACGGTATGGATATAACACATATATCATGGAGGACCCCACACAATTGGTGACAGCAGCGCACCCCAAGATTGTATAACTCCGATTTATCCGATTTTGCCCTTTTTTTCCGGGATGGCATCTCCACTGTATATTTTGAAAATTTATCATCCAACAGCTCACACTAAGACACGACTCGACTGTATGTTATGGTTCTATGCGCTCGACCTTATAATACCATTTTCCACACACACACACACACACACACATACACACACACAAACATATATATATATATATATATATATATCGAGAGAGAGAGAGAGAGAGAGTCACGCTCACCTATGCACCTTTTTAGGCCCAACTTTCACCTTGATCTAAAAACTCTGGTGAAATATAACAAAGAGAGGAGAAATTAATGGAGGAAATTATTTCCTTTTGCCTAGCCCACCATAATTTTAGATCAGGATGAAAGTTGGGCCTTGGAGGTTTCATGGTGTGTTGCATCACATTTGTTGATGCAAAAATCTAGTCATCCTAACTAGACCTTTGAGTCCCTACGCAAGCAAAACAACAATGGGGACCTTGGCTAAAGCAGGGGACCCTTCGATGCCAAAGTTAAACAGGGAATCTGGGTCTATATATGTTAGGGTTTTAATGTTTACCTCTCTCTATATATTGGGACTCTATTTATAGCCCTAGGGTCAGTTTTGTGGATGGAAAATTCCCTTACTTGGCAGGTGTTGGTTGTAGATGTCTTCTGAGATCTTTGACAAAGATCTCAAAATGACTTTAGTGATAAGGATAAGTGCTCGGAACCTGAGAAGACTATAGGAAATAGCTTAGCCCTAGGGCTGAAAGTTGGGTGGGTTCAACCCGACGGATCCGTGACCGACCCGACATTGGGTTGGGCTCGGGCAGGATATATCGAGCCCGATCTTAAGCTTGGACTATACAAACCCTAACCCGACAAAACTTGGGTTGGGCTCAAGTTGAGGTCTCGGGTTGCCCGACCCAACCCGAACCCGATCATGATATATAAGTTACTTATACATTATAATTGAGTGTTGATCGTTTTTGTCGAAGACACACTAGTGATGTTAAGTCTCATTTGTCCACGTCATTTCCAAGGACTCAAGCTAACAAGATATGCCAGATTTCTCTCCCAAATAGACTTTGTGCTATGCTACATGACTTTTAAAGTAGTTGTCTTATATTTTATCTTTTTTAAAAAAGAAAAAAAATGAAGTTCTTTATAATGAATAATCACATATATAATTAATAAAATTATAGATACAAAAAATAAGCCCTATATTGAAATATAATAAACTAATGTAATAACGAAAATATTAGCACATATATACCCGACCAACCCAATCAACCTGATCGAGCCCGCTTGGGTTGGTCTTAGGTTGAGAATTCCCAACCAGAGATTGGGTTGGGTTGGGTTCGGGTTGAGGTATAGGAACCTTGGGTTGGGTTAGGGTTGAGCACCAACCCAACCCAACCCGCCCGACTTTTAGCCCTACCTAGCTTGACCAATTGAGGCCGAGCTGTAGGTCTAAGGTTTGATACCATCGTGATGTCCGTTTTCCAGAGTTAAGTGTTTGGCTAAAATTGAATTAACCCGTACAGTAACTCATTGGTCGTAGCAATAAGGGCTCGGTAGCGGAGTGGTTCTCTGCTGCTTATGGTCGGGTTGTCGAGCCATTCATGGAGATCATGCTCGGTTATGCTCCCCAGGTTACCTTCCTGTGGTTACTATTCTCCTATTTGGTCACCTTAGGTTAGTCCATTTTTACCCGTAGCAGTATCCCCTTACTTAAAGCTTGTTCAATAAGCTTGGGAAGTAAGTCGGTAAGGACTGACACTCATACAGTATCATCTGTGAGGTCGGATCAACTAGTCATCATTGTTGGAGAGAAGGGCAGCATGTGCGAAAATCAAGGAGGATCCGTAATGATGGGGATGATGCTCTTGAGGAGGTTTGGGCTTGCACGATGTCTCTTCGTCTTACAGTGCATAGCGTGTGGACTCTTGATGTTGCCTTAAAAGTCGGGTCGCCCTTCAAATAGAAAGCCACCATGTGGAAGGGTGCGTGTGCTAGTACAACATCCTTTCGATTTTTTATTAGTGTTGTGTGGGTATGTGGCCCTATCTCAGAGATCAGATTGAGATCACAAATGGGCGGACGCCACATGGAGAGTAACGTAAGTTGTAGCACCTCCTCGGCTACGACATTTACTGCCTACAGCTGAGGATCTCTATAAAAAGGGGGAAAACCCTAGCAGCTTGGCCATTTGCTTTTGTTTTCACTGTTGCTCCTTCAAACTTCTCGAACTAGGTGATTTTCGGTAACTCAAAAATCCTTCTCCGACAAGCTCATCTTCCTTCTCCTTCCTTGCCTTTGTTCCTTTTTCTTTCCATTTTGAATGATATGTTCTATATTTCAGATGAATGGGTCGAGCCTAGGGCTTTCCAAGGTGATTTTGAGCTAGAGAGCCAGGATTTCTGGTTAGGGACCTCACATGATCCGACATCTCTAATATCGTTAAGTCGTGATCATGCGACGGAGCTTGCCCCAATAGAGAGGGTGGAAACTCAGTCTTCGGCTGAGCAGCCGGTCAACGTTGGTCCCTTTGGGTCGAGGTTGAGAGAGACTAATCTAGATTGGATTAGGTCGGAGTACCAAATACCAGACACTGTTATGCTCTGAGCTCTTAAGCCCAGCAAAGTCCTTGGTGATCCTCGCGAGGGCGAGGTGGCCATCTTCTTGGTCGCCTTGCAATGTGGCCTCTGCCTCCCCATCCGTCAGATATTGTAAGAGGTCACTTCTCACTTAAGGCTGGCTTCGGGCTAAATCATTCCAAATGCTCGAAGAGCTCTGCTGGGGCCCTACATTCTCTGGTTTCAACTTGGAAATGCCAAGCTGATGACCGAGGAATTCCTATACTTATACCAACTGAAGGTCAGTCCAAAGCACCTGAGCTGGTACTATTTCTCAGCATGGGCGAATAAGGGCAATGCCCTTATCATCGGCAATCTGTCCTTTAACAAAAATTAGAAGGACAAATGGTTTTGGGCATCTAGAGAGTGGGAGGCCCCGGTTGCTAACTTGGTTGGCTTGTGGTCTCAAATTCCCACCAAATTTGCCAATCTAGGTTGGACATCTTCAAGCAATGGACTTGTAAATTTCTTTAGCTTTTGTAACTATGCTTGCTCAACATTGATTATTTTTATAGGTTTTTCTCGAACTTAGCCCCTTCTCTTCGACCTTTAGCTACATCAAGTGAACCGAGCAAAGGTGACGAGCGAAGCTCATGGGGTATGGAGCGTGATAATCATGCTCGACCTCCTACACCAAACCAGACTTTCCTGACCCACTCCATCAAGTAGACAATGAGTCATAGAATTATCTTAAAGGTTATGTTCAGATTATGATTTTTTTGTATTAACCAAAAGTGTCTTGTCATGCAAAAATGGTCGACCTCCAATGCCTTGCGAAAAGAACCTAACCCCCTTTTGAGGTCGAAATGGTCCAGAAGAAGTCGTCGATGAAGAGGAGGGTTGTTGTACCTCCGGCAAAGCGGGCGGGGTCATCCATAACTGTGGAGACGAGGTCAGATCCCATCACTGAAGGCCTTGTCGTGAAGAGACCGACCTCGGCCATCATGGGTTAAGGAGCTCCAGGTGCTCCAACTTCGGTGATTCCTCCCCAGCCAGCGGCTGTGGAGGTGGTAGATTTGGAGGAAACTCCCCCGGCCCAGGAGGCTCTCCCTGCCGAGGAGCCCCAGCCCCTGACAACCCAGGCTCAGGCTGAGGAGGGTGATACCTCGAGCCAATGAGCTGATGAGGTCGAGGAGTCAAGTCCTCTGCCTCCTGAGTATTATACGAACAACCTTGCCGCATAGACGGCCAGGCATGTCCTAATGGAGCAGATCACCGAGCTAGTAAATACTCATCCAGTAACTCTTCTGGGGGACGTCCTCGCGTACTACTACAAGGTAGACTTCTTCCCCTTAGCCATACATGTCCATTTGTAAATTGTTGAGTTTTCTAATGCGTTCTTCTTTGTTTCAACTCATCCTCGCTCTCTTGTCCGACCACCGAGCAGTGAGGCGAGTAGTCGAGGAGTGCAAACAGGCAGAGGCGACGCTCTGGGAAAAGACAGCTGAGGTTGGAGCCTTTGGAGAGGTTCTGGAGAAATCTGGGGAGGAGCAGGCTACTTTGAAGATCCAGTTGGATGAGGCCCAGCGGAAGGAGGGTTCAACACTAGTTGATCTAAAGGTGACAAGGTCGCGCCTTTGTACTTATGAAAGAGAACGGGCTGAAGTAGTGGCCAAGGCTGCAAGGTTAGAGGCTAAGCTGGTGGAGGTGAAGGCTAGCTCGACAACCAAGTTGGTCGAGGTCGAGGCATCCATCCCATCAATCAAGGCCGTGGGGTGGAAGAGTATAAGAACTCGAATGTAATGACTCGTATTTTAAATCCTAAACTCCAACTCACAAATAAGATTAACCACTCCACTCCCCGACTTCATAAAATACAGTAGTAAGACTCCAATAATAAGAGAACTCTACCACACGTTAACTCACCTTATAACTACTAATATACACATTGAAATTATACGTAACCATCAGATCAAAATAACCAACACTTATCTTGAATAGATCTCCAAGTATGCCCCCCTAAAGCTATAGAATGGACTAACCATCTGTCCAGAGCGTGTAATAGGCATGCCAAGAAGAATGGATGGCGTGGATCGCACTGAAGATCACATGGACCCCACCTTTTAGGACATGCGTGAACACAAGCTGTGTGCACCCGCAATACATGAGACCATGTATTTGGTCAAACCGGGGCTGACCTGATAAAAATGAGATTTCTCCACTTTTCCCACCTCACGTGAATTCAAATAGACCGTTCATTTCCATCACAGTATGGCCCACCATCAAGGACCATTGAAGCCCATCTCTCCAAATCAGAACCTTTTGAACGTCCCAGATCATCCAATCACCCGACCATTGTAAAAATGCCATGGCCAAGGCGTCATCTTCCTCGATCTAACCAGAGAAAACCACATATGAGAAAGTAATCCTTTTATTGATCCAAACCATCCAAGCCCACTTCGCCAAAATCACATCAGGAATAACTGATCAGACCCATGCTGACATTTAACTAAACAAACGAGCTCTTATGGTGAGTTTCTTAACCTTTTTATTTGTTAAACAGTACGTTAATCTTGGTGATTAGTTGTGGAAATCTCTAGAAGAAGAAAGGCTATAAATAACCAGTTTTTAGGGCAACTTTCGAGGCAAGTTAGGGAAAGAAAGAGAGAGTTCATGAGAGAAAGTGGGGCATCGCATTTTGTGCGACCGAGTCGGGTCTCGACCAAGCTTCTGGTTGAGCGGGTCAGGTCCTTTGCCTGTTCATCTGAGTAAAGAGAAGGACGTGTAGAGGCAAACAGAAAAGGAAGAAGACCTCCACCGTACGACAACCCAGTTCGATCATGCCGATCGGGTTGACTCAGAGAGTTTGATTAACCAGCGAGCTCCCTGTCTCAATTCTCTCTGCTCGATGGTTGTAGGAGATATTGGCAGGAAGTCGGGAGAAAAGGAGGGAACAAACCACCTATTCCAAGTTCGTTGTCATGGTTAGTTGACTTAGAGGCAGTGGAGTGAGCAGACGGACTCATCGAGTTAACTCATGTAAACCCCTTAAAAACTTAGACTCAACCTCCCCTACCCTCTCTCATCTCATTTCCTCTAATACTGAACCTGCACCAGGTTTCTGACTCGGTTGTGTTTGAAAACGAGTCCGGAATCAGCCTCGTTCATGGAACTTAGCCAAATGCCGAGTCACAGCTCTCAGATTCAACTCAGACCGGTCAAAATCTGACCTTCGTTGTGCCGTCAAGCAAGGCCAACTCCAGTGTAGGTAATGTAATCACATTCATCCTTGCCATGATTTTATGCCTAACTCTTTGGCGAGTAGGTTTTATAAACACCCAACTGAGTCGACTCAGTGATAACTCACTGAAATAGTACGATCTGGGCTTATCCAGTACGGGAGATCTGAAGTGCCACTACAAATCTAGGAAACCAGTAATCAAATACTACAACCAATAGTTTTCTAAAATTCTAAACCAACTAACTTCTCGGTTGAGAATTCCAATCGAGTTGACTCAGTAACAACTCACCGAAACCCTGGAATGATTCATCCGGGTACCACCTATAACAGCTCACCTTGAGAAACAACCACTCCCTCAACTAACTTTGAATCAAGTAAGTCATGGCAAACTCATATCGGATATAGTCCATACATGAAATTAAATAGAATTTGATTATATGCTTGTGATTTAGGAATCTATAAACTTGCCTTAAAAGAACATTCGTATCAGGAAGAATTACCTAAGGTGAGGAATATCCCACATTGCTTCCTTCATTTCATTAAATTCTAAGTTGGTTTTAAGCCTCATGAGTAGAGAAATTTAGAGCAGTGTAAATATTGATTTCACTCCTTTTAATGTCTAGTTGATATCAATAATCATGAATGAATGTTTAAAACCCTATTGCATTAATTCATTTTTATAGAATTTTGTATTATACTTCTTATGCCACAATTGCAATTGCTTGCTTATGGGTACATTCCTACCAGTTATAATATGATGTAGGAAACCTTGTTCCCATCCATCTTATAAGATGTATAGTGAGGAATTACGCCATTACTTCTTATATATGTTAGACTCTATTTTAGATTGAATCTAAGTGTATAAAATTTTTGAATGATGCAAATAGTAATTTATCCCTTTCATTCCTATTTTGTAATGATGAACATGAGATAATACTTTATTTCTCATTACTTAAATCCTATATTTATTAACCATGTGGATAGAATTTAGTCTTGCATTCTTTATGTTATTTTAGCAATTGCTTGATTATGGGCATAGTTCTACTAGTTATGACATGAGCCATGAAATTTTCATTCATTCTATTTGTACAATGAAGATTATGTGTGGACATCATCTTTTATAAGAAACGTAGTATGAACTTATTAATAGTTTAATCGTACTTAATATGTCACATTTATGGGCCCTCATTTGGACCTAGAGGAATTATGAAGGTTCATGTTGAGCTTATATTTGGATGTTTGATAGCTTGCTAAAAGATCCCAAGCTTTGATAATGTCTATGACTTAAAGAACAATCTTGTTAAACCTAAGGAATGTACATTGGTACCATGGTGCATGACATACATGCATGACATATGAGCTTTATCGAGTGCTCAATGTATGCCACACTCTATTTGGTTAAGTAAAAGTTCTATCACTTCAGTTAAATCCTTAGAATATGTGCATTTGTACCACTAAGGGTTGCTCTCTCTTTACATGAAGCTTTTCTAGGTTTTAGAACCTCCTCGGCTATACCCTGAATATTTTTCCAGGAGGTTAAACATCCTTGGGCATACTCACCTTCATGGTCTTTTCCAGGTAGTCAGTTTACCGTGGGTGACCCTTTTATTTTGACAACTGGATGTGTATCCTCAGATCTGTGACTTAAGCATACATTCACACATCCATACATGGATACATTGGATATATTTGTCTTATGAAATGAATGTGTCATTCTAAACTACATTAGAATGGTGTGATATGCATAAATCTGTGAGAAATTTCCACTGAGTTTTCACTCATCCAATAGTGCAGTTGCACCAAATAGACGTAGGTATGACAATCGATGGTGACCCGACAGGACTCCAGAGATAGCCGAGGAGTATGGCGAGGACCTATATGCGGATGTAGTCAAGTCGGGGGAGCTCAACTAAAATCTTAGGAATTACCTACTTTCGTATTTTAGACTTTATATTTTGCTTATATTTTGAGGATTGTAATTAACATCCCCTGCTGAGAGATTTAATTTTGTTGATACATATGCGGATTTAATTTTCCTTATTAATACATATGCGGTTCTCTTTATGATATGTCATAAACTTTCTCTATACATTGTGTGTATGAGGCCTTATTCCATGATGTAACCATCGGGTTCTCATACTCGAGTGATCATCCTCGGGCTACGAGGACCGGGGTGTTACATCGAAGGAAAGAGCTGACGAGCTGGAGGTATTGTAACGCCTCGTGTTTTTAAGACCCGAATATATGACTCGTTTTCCAAAAACCCGAGTGTTAACCTTAAAAGATGGTCAAATTCGAGTGTGTGTGTGTATATATATATTTCAATCTAAGTTAGCAGTTTAGCATAGAATGGACAAATCAACATAAAAGAAAATTTTATTTACATGTAGAATATATAAGAGGCTTCCCATAATGACTTATACAAACCAGTGTCCAAATACTTACAATTACAAAATGAGATAACATCGCATGTGAAATAAATACATCATAACAAATCTTGAGCTGTAAAACCACGTAGCAACTTTTACCAATACAATCATGCAACTTCGACAATGATACCCTCCTCCTCATCAATATGAACGCGAATATCATCTAGGCCACCTGCTCTACCTGAACAGTTATATATTTGATGGATGAGTGGCTAGCTTAGTGTGAATTCCCCTCAAGATTACACACCGCCGCATTAGGTAAGTATAGTTATAATAATATAACTAGGCATACAAAATAATACATGATGCAGTCTTATTAGATGCATGAATGCATGAATGTATCATCGACTTGGGGATGCTCATCTATTCGAAAGTTGGGCTCGTCACCCTTGCAAAGGCTGGCCAATAGCGAAGCACATCACGTACTGCATATCGGCTGCCCATCGTACATCATGTACATAAATCGATAGATGATGGTCTGTTCCATGTATGCATGATTAGCCAAGCCATTATTAGTCCAATTATAATTAGCCGGTTTAAATAAGCTCAAGGTCATTATAGGGGCTTGTCACCAGTGTAGGCCGACAGCTCAGGCATAGTGTCCCATGACCACCTTAGGGTGTTTAATGGAAACCCATTGACTATTAGCCAATTATATTTTAGTATATGGGGTTTACTATCGCATGGTTGTACAAAATAAAACGTCGAACCCATCTAGGGCAAATACCAAAATAAAGTCACATAGGGTGAATATCGAACTAAGCCACATAGAGCAATTATCAAAACAAAGCCAGATAGAGCCAATATCAAAACCATGCAATAAAAGACCATCCTTAAAAAAACCACTTAGACACAGCAACCCTCGGATGGCAGGCCCACATTATAATCAATTTAAACCACCATTCGATAGCCACTAAGTCGAAGGTCTATTACAATCACAACTAGTTAAGTTACATCCCAAGTATGGGTGTATATTTATAGCTGGGGGTTTCCCACTGATGTACCAGTTTAAGTCCCATAAGCAATCCATAAATAATTCACAAGTATGAAATAAATATGCATGATAAACATTAAGCATGTAATATAGCAATTCAATTCCAACAATTAACACATGTGATTATAAAATGAAGATATCAATTATCAATATAAATTAAAATAAAAACTATTACTTAAGCTAATGGAAAAATGGAAAGCTCAAGGGGAAGAAATCATCACTTAATGAACCGAATCACCTTCTAGTGTCGTTAAGTGCTTGCGCCCTTAGAACTAAGTCCTACCATGAATTATAAGATTGTTCGGTTATATCAAAGTTCTATAATTATTTGTAGTCGAGATTATAGCCTAGATTTTGGATTACTTATTTTAAGGGTTTTGATGTAGAACTAGGGTTTCATCCTAGAGTTTAGTCCTACACTTAAAATTTTTAGTATTTGAACTCTGATTATTTTCTTGTACCATGAATGAAATAATATTCATAATAGAAGTATTAATCAATCAATATTAATAATGATGATTCACAAGTTCATATTTGAATATACAAACATTATCTAATATTCCTATAATGACTAATAATCTATTAAATAATACAAGTAATAATAATAAAATTTTTACTAACAATAATATGATAAGGACTATCAATAACAATCATATTAACAATACACATCATTTAAGGTTAAGATCCTAACCTAGGGTTCAAATTATTTATTTTTGGAGCTTGATGTAGAATTAGGGTTTCATCCTATAACTCAGTTCTAGACTTAGGTTCTGAGATTTGAATGCCAATTGAGGTACGATTAATCACAATACTAATAATATTAATAATTGCAAAGTTGCCATTGATACTAGAGATACATAATTATTAATAGCTAACATGATGACAATAATCATGATCATGGTAATAAATAGTATGATCGACTGTCCATGATAATATTTAAGGATGGTAAATAAAATACTATTATCTAATACTTGTAATTATGTTTATAATATTTAATATAAGTGTAAATAGTCTACCAATGGCTAATCATGTTTAATAATTATAATAATTTCTGCAATAGCAATTTTTGGTAAATTAAAACAATCTAATTTAGGGAGAAAAAGTTGACTTACATTAGTTGACTTGGTAGCTCGACTCGACGCAATTGGGTTGTCCCAACTTGACCTTAGCAAGGCCTGGACCATGCCGAAGCATTACCCGACCCAGCTGGACTCGGTTCCAGCCGAGTTGACTCGGCCTCCTCCCACTCTCTCCTCTCTATCCTATCTTCTTCTTTCTTCTTCTTTTTTTCTTTCTTTTCCTCCTTTTCTTCTATGACTGACAAAACCATCAGCCCAACAATAGCCCTGGTTATGAGTTGTCAGCTGAGGTAACTTAGTGGCGAGTTGCATGCCTTGGACCCAACTCGAGTTCAGGCCCAACTCGAATGGCAGCAAGCTCATCTGTCTCTCTCTCTCTCTCTCCCTCTCTCTCTCTCTCTTCTCTTTCTTTCTGCTCCTCTTCTTCCTTTCTTCCCTGCTGGAATATCCAGCATGCCTCCAACTCAAACCAGTTGACTCAACAATGAGTCTGCTCCTATCGTATATGGCCGCACTTCGGACAGGGCTGATCTGTGGTCAACTTAAGCACCGAAAAAACTCTTCTAGGGGTCAGGGAGTGGCTCTGTTCTAGGCCCAATATCCCCAACAATGGACGCTCGTCCTAGCTGGAGCTCAACAGTTGGCCAGAATGGAACTTTCTCTCTCTCTCTCTCTCTCTCTCTCTCTCTCTCTCTCACACGGAATAGTCCCTCTCTCTGGCTCTCTGGATCTCTTCTTCTCTGTTCTTTCTTTCTTCTTCTTCTCTTCTAGTTGGAGATGTCCAACAATGGACGCCAAGTCCGGCCAGACTCGGTCTAGACTCGACTGGAGTTAAGTTGTTGGGTGCAGTAGAATGGCGAGGAAAAAGATGATGCCATTAATGGAGTCCTCGCCATCACCACATCTCCTTCAAATTCGACTTGAGCAAGCAGTCCGTGAGGACCCTAGAGAGCTTGCCAACGAGCTTCATCGAAGCTTGGAGAATATTTGAGTGGTGGTTTCGATCGTTGAAGGTGGTGGCTGGTTTTCTAGGTTTCTGTGCAATGGATGAGAAAGAGGCATTTACGCTTCCTCCTACAAAAAAACCTAACTCTCTTAGGCCGGTCGGTCTTTGCAAAATTGGTCGTTGTTTTCTCTTAGCTATGGGAGAGAGCCTAAACCGCGTGAAGGGCTGCTGGATGGCTGAGATAACGCCATATGGACGGCTGAGATTGAGGGATTCTACCTCACTTGGATTGCCAAGCTGACAGTGCAAAAGTTTCCCTTTTTGGAAACGTTGTGCTTCCAGGTCCTATTTGCATTAGCGTTTGTGTGCATGTATGGTTGCATGAATGCGTATGGTAGACATGGTTTTGGTTAGAGCCCTGCTATGCATAAGATGGAGGGTTTGGATCAAACATGTGGACGCAAGTGGTGAGCCACCGATCAAAACAGACGGATGCCTGTCCGTCCGCTGTCGTAAACCGAAGAGAGAGAGAGACTTTCTCTTTTTAGAGAAAGCTCGGTCAAGGGAGCTTTGATAGCTCCTGCTGGTATGGTGCACCGCGAGTGCATCACCCCTAGCACACATGTAGCGCATGTGTGGGGTTCACCGTGATGTTTGTGGGAAATTCACTCCATCCACTCCACTTTAGAGGCTCCAAGCAGGGTCCTTGATCAAAGATCAAGCAGATCAAATGCCTAGGTGGGGCTCATAACTTGATTTGGGTTATATTTGGTGGATTCCCGTCCGTTTAACGGTTGGATCATCCCGAATTTAAACGTTAACGGTTAAAAGATCCTAATGGCTCATTTCATAATAGATTACTAATCAATTACTAATACTAATATTCCATCTATTACTATCATTGTTTTACATTAATAAAATTACATTAATAACAAGTAAGAATGAAATTTGTTATATATAATTTATATCATCATAGATTGTTAATATATTTAAATTATATGAATATTACCGAGAAAGAATGAATATTAATATATATTATTTGTGTATTATTTGTACAGTTATATCTGTCTTATGTTTTAATTTTATATAAGATGTTAAGTCGTTTGAAACATGTTATTTATCCTAAATTTTTATTAATTTACGTAATATAAGTTTTATGATTGTGAATTTATATAAATGATGTTACAGTTGTATAAATTTAATGTGGATTATAATTATATATCATTTTAATATGAAATTTTAAATACTTATAAGGTGTATAAATAACATTTGATAGTGTATACATTTTGTTGTATTATAGTATTTATTATAAATGATTTTTAAATAGTTAGTTTATATAACATATATATATATATATATATATATATTGATAGTTATTACATTTTACATATGTTGAATTTGGATGACCAATTTGATGATTGGATAATTCCAAAATTGGTCCTAAGCATACCTAATGTTTTCTGATATTATCATCGATATTTCTAAGTGCCCCCAAGCTAACATGGACGGACCCTAACCATTTTTTTAAGAGTTGGGTGGTTATACCATGTAGGTAAGCGTCATATCATCCCATAGGAAGTTGCGGGCTTGACAAACGATGGATCTTGTGATCCATAGCTTCAAATCTACAATGGTCTGTTAGACCTATTTATCAATGAAATTAGAATCTTAAGGATAGATTTTTCTGACGACGTGATGGTCCGTCTTGAATAATAATGGATGGATAGCTTGGTATATAGGTGTGGACTGCTTTCAACGGTCGAATTTAAACCATAATAAATGTGAATACCTAAGTAGGTTAGGTTTGTATTTATACTAGATTAGATTACATGGTAACAGTCAAGTACTGGAAGGTACGGGTGTCACAGGTGTTCTATAATTATGGCTACAAGAAATCACTTGAAGATGTTAAGGGAAAGTTCCCCAAACTTGACCTGAGCAACTACGAGGAAGGAGCTTCTCAAGATCTAGCTTCGGATGTCGTTGGAGCCGAGCACCCTCCCCGAGTAGACTAGTCTCGCAGTCCCCTCTATACTTATAGCCATTTTATTTTTTGGTAATCAACTTTTTGTCCATGAAAGATGAACTTTTTGTTCTTTATATGTTTTCTTCAAATTTTTATAGTATATTGTAGTATAGTAAGTTGAGGCTTGTAGAGGTGTTGTTAGGTCACGCATAGTAAGATTAAAAAGTCTACCCCAAAATGGCAGCAATAGTATCAGGTCGAGCACTAAGCACTCTCTTCCCTTCAATTGAGGGATATCCTTATGGTTGATTGTGTAGGTCGGATGGTTGGGATTTGGAAGAGATTCTCTTCCCCTGATTTAGGGAAGTTCTTTCCCTATAGAATTTGTAAAGGAGACCTAACTTGTTGGCTTAATAGTGGTTAAAGAGTTGGTAAGAGGATTTCCCTCCCTGGGATCCAAGGAAGCCCCCCACGGTTGGCCATTTAGTTTGAATAATTGAGAATAACAAAAAGCTCTTTTAATGTAGTAAAATAATAGACAGAACAGTAGTCTTCCGAGCACCTTTTTTCCCTCGAGAAGGGAGGTTGCTCTAGTTGAGTAGATCAGCCACACGAGGTACTCCTGGTCAGAGGACTCCCCGAGCCCTTAAGAGCAGTAGATTTTCAAGTGATCGATGTTCCACGGGTGAGGCAAGGGTTGTCCGGCCAAATCTTTAAGTCGATAGACCCCTGGGTGTGTCGTGCCTGTTACCAGCTATGGGCCCTTCCCAACTTAGCCCCAAGGTTCCTGAGCCGAGCTCCTTTGTGTTATGGAAGGTCATATGAAGGACCAGGTCTCCTATTCAAAATCTTCGCACCTTGATTTGATAGTTGTACTATCAAGTGACCTTCTGTTGATGAGCTGCAAAATTCAGTTGTGCTCGCTCCTTGGCTTCCTCAAGAAGATTTAGACTTAGGCCCCGTTTGTTAAATTTGAAGTCTAAAGCCTGAATTTGAAATCTGAAGCCGAATCTGAAATCTGAAACCTGAATCTAAAATCTAAAGTCTAAAAACTTGCTTGGAAATTATGGCTGAAGTCTGAAAATTAAGAACTGAATTTGAAACGATTTGTTTGTTAACAAATATATGAAATGTCTGAAATATGTTAATTTGACACATTTGCCCTCATTTTCTGTTTGGAAATATTTTACATTAAATTAAATTAAAATTATTCTATTTAATTCAAATAAAATACGGTATGATGCCATAAATCCTCTTATGTGAGTATAAGCAGCATCAATAAGATAATATTTATCTACATAAAAACAAATGACATTTTAACAAAATTTTAAGTTATAATTTTACCAAGCTATATATATATATATATATATATATATATATGAGAAATGTTCACACACAACTAGTTGGAACATCCAAGCAGTTGCGTAATTAATGCTAATAAATTTGTTTTGGGGAAAGTTGCTTCCCATAGGAAAAGGACCTGATGACTTGGGTGGGACCCACGGTTAAGTTAAGATGAAATCCCCACCAACCATCAGATGAGTCACCCCATAATGGTTATAGGGGTAAAAAATCAGATGCATTTATAAATAAAGTGGACCACACAGTAGAAAATAGCACCCTGGAAAAGCTTATCCTCCAAATTATTTCCCTTCCTATGGTCCACTTGAATTATAGATCAGCGTGATTTCTTGGATCTAGGTCTAAAATGGAATTATACATATAATGAAAGGGGTGGATCTCATGTAAACATCATGGTGGGCCACATTAAAAGATGAAAGGTGTGCGTTAGTTTCGAGAAAGACTCGGATGGCAAGGCGGGTAACACACAGCTGAATGTGTTGATGTGGCAAAGCTACATGGTCCTCAGCATGATGTATATGTTATATCCACACCATCCATCTATTTTATCATAACATTTTTAGGGCATGAGGCTAAAAATGAGGAGATTTAAAGCTAAAGTAGACCACGCCACATAAAAAAGTGAGGATTAAACACCACCATTAAAAACTTGTTAGGGTAATGGAAGTTCTAGATCACGTTGATATATATATATTTTTCCTAATCTAGATCTGCGTGACCTTATGAATAAGTTGGATTATGAATAATCTGGATGTTGGATGGAAAATAAACATTACGGTGGGCCATAGGCAGGATTTAATGATGGGCTTTCAATGCTCACTATTTCTTACGGTGGGGCTCACTTGATAGGTGGATCTGTTTAGTTTTTGGAAGCATCTATTAAAATGATTTGTAAAAACTGATGGACGGCGTGGATATACAACAAATATATCAAAGTGGGTCCCACGGTTAAAAGAAGCACCTATTGGTATGTTACCCGGGTAACACCTTATCTACTCCCGTCCATTCTGGGTAAAGTACCACTTTTCTCGGAACCAACAAGTGCCTCACCGACTTCAACCTTTCATCTTTTAACGGAGCCACTGTGATATGTGTGTGGGATCCACTCCGATCATTATACGTTTAATCTCATGTTGGGCCCACAGAAAAAAAATCTAGGCTAATTCGTGAATGCAGTGGGCCATACCAAATGGATGAAGTGAAAACACAAATATCAGCTTGATCTGAAACTTCTCTAGCTCTCAAGAAGTTTTTAACGATGGACGTTCAATCCCTACCTTATGGTCCAATTAATCATTAGACCTACTTTTTTTATTGGATCACACCTTAAATTATCTGAAAAAGTTGATGGACGGTGTAGATCAAACACATAAATCATGGTGGGGCATAAAGAAGTTTCACAAGTTAAAGGTTGATTTTGTATTGCACAAATAATTTAAAAGAAAAAATTTTCATAGTAACTTGAAAAGGGGTACTTTTGGAAATAAAAAATTTTTGTTTAATGAAAAATCACGGAGAGCATTCTGTGTTCACCATTAAGCCAGACTCCTATCACAGAAAGAATTCAGTGAAAAACCACTTAGCGCTTTCCATCTTCCGCGTTAATAATGCATTAACAAACACCACTAAACACGAAAAATTTTCCCCATTCTGCATTAAGTGGAAAAATTCAACGTTAACAAACACGGCCTTAATGTCATCCGCTTGGCATTCTGATCTTTGTTATACAAGTTGATCTTTGTCATCTGCTCAACATTCTGATACAATGGCCTCTGTGCCGAAGGTTAGGGAAAAGGGGGTCTCCCCTGTCGAAGTCCGAGCAGTAGTTCAGTATGCCCAGAGGACATGTGCCCATGCTCCTTTGGACTTCTCGAGCTTAGTTTTAAGGTAGTTTTTGATGATCTTATTGATAGCCTCAACCTGCTCATTAGCCTGGGGATTCGAGGTGATGAATAAACATTATAAATCTCGAGCTCTTCACACATAACTCAAAATCTTGCATTGTCAAACTACTTGTCGCTGTCTAAGAAGATGGTATGTGGGACTCTGTACATGCAGATGATATTTTTTCAAACAAAGTTGGTAATCTTTTTCTTTGTAATTTTGGCCAACGGCTTGGCCTCGACTCATTTAGTGAAGTAGTCAACCACAATAACTACGAACTTGGTCTATCCCCTGCCCGTTGAAAATAGGCCAATGATGTTGATCTCCCACTGAGCGAATGGCCATGGGCTAATCATTAGAGTAAGTTGTTTAGATGGTTGTCGGGGCACTGCAGCGAATCGCTGGCATTTTTGCCTTTCCTTGCATATTGTTTGTCATCCTCTTAGATAGTCGGCCAGAAGTAACCTTGCTAGATGACCTTATGAGTGAGGGCTCTACCACCTAAGTGGTTGCTGCAGATCCCTTCACGGATTTCTTTTAGGACGTACTCAGCTTCTTTGGGTAGGGGGTACCTTATGTGTAGTAGGGAGAACCCCTTTCTTATTAAGGATGTCCCATATCATAGTATATCAGGTTGCCCTATTTCGAATCCTTCATGCCTCAAGTTATCCTCATGTAGCTTGTTCTTTTGAAGGCAATCAACAATCGGATCTATCCAGCTCTGAGCTGAGGCAATAGGAAGGATTGCCTCTAAGTCAGGTTCCTCGATGCTGGGCTCAGGCAAGAACTTGATGGGGATTGACTTCGAGATGCCGTCGTCAGCTGTTGCAACTAATTTCGCCAATGCATCTGCCCTAGAATTTTTCACCCTGGGGACTAGGATGACCTCACATCCGTGGGAGTTGCCGATGAGTTCCTTCGCCTTTCGAAGACAGGCGATCATCTTTTCTTCATTTGCCTGATATTCGTTGGTGACCTGGTTGACAATGAGCTATGAGTCGCTGTGAATTTTTAAAGTCTGAGCTCCCATTGCCACCGCCAACCTGAGTCTAGCGAGTAGTGCCTCGTACTTTGCCACATTATTGGATGTTAGGAAGTCAAATCTCGAGCTGTATCACGTACAGTTTGGTTAGGTGCTTCGAGAACCATCTCGGCTCCACTACCTTTAGAGTTGGAAGACCCATAAAAATGTAACATCTAGGTCTGTTGGCCACGCTCTCTTCTTGTGGGTGTAAATGCTCCCAAGTTCTCACCGCTAGTGAATTCAATAATGAAGTCGGCTACTACTTGACCCTTGATAGCGGTCTGAGGCTGATATTTGATGTTGAACTCATTGAGCTCGATCACCCACTTCGTTAATCTTCTTGAGACCTCGGGCTTTTAGAGTACCTGACAAAGGGGTTGATTGGTTGGGACCACGATGGTGTGGGCCTGGAAAAAGGGGTAGAGATGACATGAGGACACAACCAAGGCTAGGTCAAACTTCTCGACATCAGGGTATTTAGTCTCGGCTGGGACCAGTGCCTTACTGATGTAATAAATAGGGAATTTCTTGCTTTCAACCTCTTGGATAAGTGTCGAGCTTATCGTCACGATGGAAACGATCAAGTAGAGTAGCAAAGGCTCTCCCTGCTCGAGCTTGGAGAGCAGCGGGGGTGAACCTAAATGCGGATTGAGTTACTGGAAAACTCATTTGCAGTCCTCGATCCATTCTGCTTTCGTCTTACCTTTCAACTGTTGGAAGAATGGAAGGCACTTGTCGATGGCTCGGGATACAAACATGTTGAGTGCAACATCTCTGCTCGTGGGACACTAAATCTCCTTCGTAGTCTTGGGCGAAGTATATTCAATAGTTCTTGGATCTTGTCATAGTTTGTTTCAATCCCCCTTTAATTGACCATAAAACCTAGGAATTTTCACGAGCTTACACCAAAAGCTCATTTGCTCGGGTTTAGCTTCATTTAGTATATATATTTTAAAATGGTGAACATCTCCTCAAGGTCCATCTTGTGGTCCATTGCCTTGATCCTTTTAACTAGTATGTCAACGACGTAGACCTCCATGAAGCGCTTAATCTGTTGGGCGAACATTTTGTTAACAAGTCGCTGATATGTGGCTCCAACATTCTTAAGCCCAAAAGGCATGACATTGTAGTAGCAGAGGCCCTTGTCTGATAAAGGTCGTCTTCTGCCTGTCGTGCGAATGCATAGCGACTTGATTGTAGCCCGAGTAGGCATCCATGAAGCTGAGCAGCTCATGTCATGCTATATTGTCGACTAGTTGGTCGATCCTAGGGAGAGGGAAGCTATCCTTAGGGCATGCCTTGTTCAAATTTATGTAGTCGACGCATACCCACCATCTCTCGTTGACTTTCTTCACCAAAATGATGTTGGAGATCCAGTCAAGATAATATATTTCTTTAAAAAATATAGCCACAAGGAGTTTCCTGATCTCCTCACCAATGACAATGTATCGATAGGGCTAAAAATGCTCACCGCTTTTATCTTACTGGTTGGTGATCGGGGGTTCACATTTAACCTGTGAACCATTACCTTTGATTTGATTTCGGGCATGTCCCGATGAGACCACATGAAGATGTCAGTGTATCTCTTTAATAGATCGACGATCTTGTCCCATGGACTTGGAGCTAGTAGCGAGCTGACCTGAATGGTGTGGGTTGGATCAGACTCACAAAGAGGAACAACTATTAGTTCTTTTACGGGGGACCCTCTCTCAAGTGATTCCTCTCAGGGGTCGAGGGAAGTTATGGCCATTGTATGTTGCTGCACTTCTACTCTTAATGCTGCGGAGTAGCATTGGTAGGCCTTGTGCTGGTCTCCCCTGACCTGCCCAACACCGTATTCGGTGAGAAATTTCATCATAAGATGGTAGGTTAAGACTATTGCTCGCATGCCGTTGATGGATGGTCGTCTAAGGATGACATTATAGGCAGAGGGGCAGTTGACCACCTTAAAGTCAAACATCATTGTTGTTTGATTCTTTCCTGCCCTTGCAGTCACCAGAAGTTGTATACTTCATTCAGAGGTGACCTTCTCTCCTACGAATATGAGTAAAGGAGTTCAGATGAGTCAGAGTTAGGATCAATCGACTCCCATCTTGTCAAAGGTGACGAAAAAGAGGATGTTGGCCAAACTGCCCGTGTCCACTAGGATGCGGTGCACTTTGCGATTGGTTATCGTCATGAACACTACCAGGGTGTCGTCGTGCGGATGGTGGACTCCTCGGGCATCCTCCTTGGTGAATGTTAGGTTGTAAGGGATCATCTTCTATTCTTTTGGGGGCTTGCTAGTGAGGTTAATTTGATGTTATGAACTACTGCCGCTTATGCTCATAGCATGAGCTCGGCGTGCTCTGTTAGAGTCACCCCCTCCCGAGGGCCTACTGAATATGGTACGAATTTCTCCTGTTGCTTTATTATCGTTCTGGGGACTTTGTGTTCAATTTTTTCATTTGGTCGCTTGTAACAGCCCGTACCTCTAGTACACGGGTGTTACCTTTTAAAACCCACATTTATGGAAACCAAGATCGATTTTGGGCGACGTGAACTTAACACATGCAGGATGGGACTTTAAAGCATCATTGAGGCCATCCATCACGACGTATGGAGATGAAAGGGACCCTACGTAAGTCGACAAGGTAAGTCTAACTAAGCACTTCAAGATTAAAACTGTTATAGGTCACCTAATTAAAGCATGTCGACACAACACACTTGCTATCAACGCTTAAGGATCAATTAATGGCCAAACAGGCACTTGAAACCTCTTAAACCCACGTTTAACAGTTAAAACAACATCTTGGACCCATCTGACCTTTGGGCCAGATAAAGCCCCGAAGAGTTACTACGACCCACCTAGGCCTCACATGTGCCCCAAACTGGACTAGGGCCCTTATATAGCGACCCCTAAACAAATGGACGGTGTAGATTTATCACAAACATCACAGTGGACCCCACACACGATGCATGTGCAACGTGTATCACCATGCATGAGGTGCACCAAGCTAAGCTTGCTCGGTCAAACAGCCTTGACTAAGCAAAAATGTAAAAAGAAAGAAAATGAGCCAGAAGATTTCCCGTCATTTCAAACGTTTGAAACTGAGGAGTTTCAAGCCCCTAAGTGCACCACCTTGGCCACTTTTCGGACAATCTAAACCATCTATTTTCCTCTTGGGGTCCGCCCAACCAAAATGGTATAGGGATTCGAGCCCACACATAGGAATGTAGGATTTAGGTCTCAATTGTCCATTCCTTTCACGAATGGAGGAAGGACCATCTGGTGGCTTGAGATGAAATCCACCGTGCTCTTTATCCTATGGATTTAGGCCTCCCATGAGCCAGCTGGGGAGAGTCCCCACATGGTCGAAAATGGCTAGGAAAGCCTTAATGGTGGAAAAAGTGAGTTTTCCATTTCCGTCTAAGAAAGGCTTGCACAGCTTTCAGAGGTTTTCTTCCCTTACCTATAAATGGGCACTGCTGCCCTTCAGTTCCCACACAAAAAGAAAGGAAAGAAGGTAAGGAAATAGGAGAGAAATAGAGAGAAAGAAAAGAGGGAGAAACAGAGAGAGGAGGGAGTGAAACAGCAGGGAGTGTTGTTCAGACAGGTGAGCTTAGTACAAACTGCCCTAACTCAGCCCATAAAAATCAGATCGAGTCAGGTTAGTGTGGGCCTACAACTTCACCACCCGAGGGATAAGAAGATAAAGAAAGAAAAGAGAGAGAGTGAAAGGAAGGTAGGTGTGTGCGTACCAGCCCAAGCTTGAGTTAAACCTGACTGAAGCAGGTAGAACCTTTCCCTTCATCCTTTTTGGAGCTCCAAAATAAGCTCAGATCGAAACTCCATCACATCTTGCCCACACCATGAACAACCCTCTAAACAGAGCTCTGTTTTAGGTTGCAAGTGCCTTGCCAATGAGTACGTGCAGAAAAATGAAAACGGGCTCCATTCGAGCTCTGAAATATGATGGTAAGGTGGACCACGTTGGGAGGTAAAAACAACTTCCAAACGGACCATGGGATGGAGTGGAATGCAGCCCCAACAAAACTCTGATCAGGGCTGTTGAAATCAGGGCCGAGTTGGGGCCGTGCGTTGGAACGTGAGCAGTCCTCCAACGGGACCAAAAACAGCCTGAAAATAGGCCAGGTTTGAACAAAAATCAGACACCATCAGGCCAAGAAACGACCACGTGATGGGTCATGTAGCGGGGCGGAGACTGGGTCTTCCTGTAAGGCTGGAAGTTGGGCTCAAAACCACCTTTAGTGGGCTGCAACAAATGCTCTGTTTTCCAAAACCGTAACTTCCTATTCTTCCTCCCTTGCCGTATAGTGATGGATCCATCTCAACCTGCAATGTAGATTCAATGCATTCCATAGTCTCACGGTCCAATTAGATTAAAATCCATATGGGTGAGCCACACCTGAGATTCAAATCTTAGTGGGTCATACCATCTTAGATAGTGGGCCGCACCTGAGATTCAAATCTCAGTGGGCCAAACCATCTCAGATAGTGGGCCGCACCACATTTCAAATGTGTGGGCTACACCCTGCAAACAGCACGTGGGCCGCACCCTGTGAAAAGGCAAGTGGGTAGCACCACATTTCAAATGTGTGGGCCGCACCCTATAAAAGGGCAGGTGGGCCACACTACACTTCAAATGAGTGGGCCGCACCACACTTCAAATGAGTGGCCCGCACTGCACCACATTCAAACAGGTGGACCTCACCATAAGATCCAGCGGGCCTCACCATGAAATGCGGTGGGCCACGCTAGCGATAGGTGGGCCGCATCCCATTCAAAATGGATGGGCCTCACTTCAAAACTCTGTGGGTCACACTCATGCCACTTGTGGGCTATTGTAACGCCCCGACTTTTCAGGACCCGAGTATATGACTTGTTTCGATGGTCGAATTTGAATATATATATATATATATATATATATATATATATATATATATATATATATATGTCTGTAACGCCCCGACTTTTCAGGACCCGAGTATATGACTTGTTTCGATGGTCAAATTCGAGTGTGTGTGTGTGTGTGTGTGTGTGTATGTATATATATATATATTAACTATCAGAGTAAGCAGATGAGCATAGAATGGACAGGTCAGCATAAAGGAAAATTTTCATTTACATTTAAATTATACAAGAGTTTGCCCATAATGACTTATACAAACCAATGTCTTTGCACTATCAATTACAAGATTACATATATGAGAAATTTAATGCATATAAAACATATAAACGATAGCCGCAAGGTCACACGACTTCTTTGATAGGTGCAACCACGCATCCTTAACTACCACAATGGCTCCTCGTCTGTCTAAACTTACAAATCACTTAAGCCACCTGTGCTACCTATACGGTTATATATTTGATGGATGAGTGGCCAACACAGTGTAAATTCCCCTAAACACACCACTGCATTAGTTAAGTATAGTTTTAAAACATACAAAACATTTCATGATGCAATCTTGTTTAAGTGCATGGATGCGTGAATGCACATCCAGTTGGCTAAATGAATGTACCTTTCAAACAGTCAGTCCATTCATGTAAGAGAATGAGCCTTTCAAATAGTTAGCTCATTCAACTTGCAGAGTAGTGGACCTTTCAAACAGTCGACTCACCTAGACATGAATGGGCCTTTCAAACAGTCAGCTCATTCATGCCTGGGGATGGGCCTTTCAAATAGTCATCTCGTCCCAAACAGGGGAATGGACCTTTCAAACAGTCGGTCCACCCACGTAAGAGAATGAGTCTTTCAAATAGTCGACTTATTCAACTTGCAAAGGAACGGGTCTTTCAAATAGTCGACCCGCTTAAGTAAGATAGTAGGCCTTTCAAATAGTCGGCGCACTTAGATAAGAATGGGCCTTTCAAACAGTTGGCTCATTCATGCAATAAGATGGGTCTTTCAAATAGTTAACCCATTTTTTAATAAGAGAATAGACCTTTCAAACAGTCGGTCCATCAAGCAAGAGAATGGGCCTTTCAAATAATCAGCCCATCCCAAATAAGCAAGATAGACCTTTCCAATAGTTAGTCCATTTGAAAATAGGAGTGCCATGTATGCATGATTAATTCCAACCATTATTATCCGAATTTGCAAGCAGCCAATTTAGGTAGACATTTAGTAAGTGTCATAGTTCAAGGTTTATAAACAATTCATAAACAATCTATAAACATGATGGATACACAAGTATAACATGTGGATATTCATACAAACTAAGTGTTGAGCATATGATTAATAATCAGATTCAATATCTAACACAAGTTATCATGAATCGGAGATATCAATTATCAATTAAAATAAAATGAACTACTACTTAAGCTAACAAGGAAGAGGAAAGCTCAAGGGGAAAGATTCATCACTTGAAGGGTCGTAGAACGGTCCTTGATTCAAATACCCTTGAGTATCTTGTGGCCCAATATCGCAAAAGTGATTTCATAGGGTCATTCCCGTTATGGTAAATTTGTACTAGTAGGCTTTTTAGACATTTAGATCATTCAGATGCAAGGGGGGTTTGTAAGGACCCGATAATCAAAGGAACTTGGGCCTGCATTAGGGTGAACAGGCCCACCAATCTTTATTTTTATTTTTCTCAATGAGTGGTCTAGTTTGGGCCTAGAATTTGCTCCTAAATAAGGGTCGAACTGGGCTTGGTTCGGCCTTGTCACGCCCCAAACCCGAAAATCAGGTTCACAGGAATCTCGATCGCCGAATCCGGTACCGACAACCTTCGTAATACCCCATTTTTGACTTATAGCATTCATATGCCAGATTCCGACCTGGGATCCTACAATGAGAATTTTTTTTTTCAATGTACATTTAACTCGCAGTAAGGATAACCACAAGATTACCCAATTCACAAAGATAACATTATCATCACATATCCACTAATATAATCAGTTGAGTACAATGCTGGAAGGAAAAACATAAATAAAAATCAAGCTCCAGAAGACTGATGTATGCTTCAAGCTCAACACTGCTGCAACCTAACATCACCTGCACGCATCTATCGTGCATAAGCTTATAGAAAGCTTAGAGGGTGGTGTAAGTGTGTGCACAAGGTAAATGCCAAGTATTCAATACAATACCATAATTGTACAATACTGAAAATATTGGTAATCCATAAATTGTATAATGTCTAAATAAGCAAAAATACTGATAACATCATGAATTATCAAAGTAAATAGAATACTAACAAGATCAGGAATTATCAGAGTAAACAGAAATATTGACAAAGTCATAAATCACACGATAACAGAGTAAATAGAAATATTGACAACTGCATGAGTCATATAATATTAGAATACTCAATAGAAGTCAACTATGCAAATGAGGAGTCATAGAGAGCCAAATATCAGATGCAGAGAATGCAATGCAATATACATTCCTAATGAGTAACATAAACAGCGTTAGTCGTACCATATGTCGCGGATATAATGCAACATGCAGTGCGAATGGAATGACCATACTGGAGTGTGAAGTCGGGATGATAGTACGTAGTATCGCAGGCTATGGGGTCCATCACAAAGGACTTCTATCCAAACCAGTCCCAAACCTAAATTTGGATAGTCAGACTCAATGTGGTAAACTCCCGGTCTCAGGTTAGTCGCGCGCCCCAACCGAAATCCTGACCATTACGAAGGTACACGTAACAAATAGTTGTGCACCACCAGCCTGAGTGGATAGTGAATGAATGAATAAATGAGTATGCAACTCCTGCTCACTAAGTCCACATATCAGTACGGTTCAACTTTAGGATCATCACCAGGGTTTAGTACACTCCAAAAGGCACTGTCACTCTCCTAGCCGCACAGTCCAAGTGAGCGTAAGAAACTTCACTATCCGCTTGGTCAATAGTCTGTCAATATTTATCTGGCACGTCGATAGCGGACCCATTCATGAGCTGGTCAAACTCAGCCTAGTAATGCCCCCTACCCTCGGGCGGGTAAGGCCACACCCCTCCCAACTGACCAAGACACAGTAGTAGATGCAGCTTACTGGTATATGACCCTTATGCGCTCATATATATCCACTCGGTCTCGACGTTGGGGCGTCTCCTGACCACGGAGGTTTAAGAATTTTCACCCAGGAACATTTATGGCGCCCGTATGCTAGAACCAAACATTTTTGGTGTCCCATCTGGCCATCCACGATATGCCTGTGGAGGTTACGACCCTGATGTCTCTAGGGCATACAGTAATTATAATGCAGGATGCATGAGTCATACAATCTAGTCATGCATCAGTCTTACACATACCGTGCGCTCATGTGAGATAACCTCCACCTATCAGGGAGTCTCATAACAACATGCTCAATGACATATGCAATGATCAACTACATCTCATAACAAACATGCAGATGATACGTATGGGCATGTATCATGATGCTATGCTGTCACATACTCATAATCAGTATCAATAACTGACATCGACAATCGGCCTCGATAATGTGGACATTTAACTAGCATTGCCCCCAAGGAATGACCCACATAGAGCCTAATATATAGTGGACCCATGGCCTCATACGAGGGCTAAATATACGACACCATGGGCCTCACTCAAGAGCTTAATACACACTGCGATGGGTCTTTCACATGGGCCTAACATACATCACAATGGGCTCCATCGCCTAGCCCTTAAATGTATCACAATGGGCCTCATCACATAGGCCTCATATACATCATATTGGGCCTCGATAAATCAGAATTGGCAATCGACCATGATAATCGGTCACGATAATTGACCTTAATTGATAATCAGCTACGATCGATAATCGGCAATCGACCATGACAAATCATAATCGGTAATCGACCTCGATCGATAATCAGCTACGATCGGTAATCGGCAATCGACCAAGGCAAATCAGAATCGGTAATCGGCCTCGATCGATAATCAGCTACGATCGATAATCGGCAATCGACCATGACAAATCAGAATCGGTAATCGGCCTCAGTCGATAATTAGCCTCGATCAATAATCGGTAATCGGCAATGACAAATCAGAATCGGTAATCGGCCTCGATCGATAATCAATTACGATCGATAATGGGCAATCGACTATGACAAATCAGAATCGGTAATCGGCCTCTATTAATAATCAGCTACGATCGATAATCGACAATCGACCATGATAAATCAGAATCGGTAATCGGCTTCAGTCGATAATCAGCTACGATCGATAATCGACAATCGACCATGACAAATTAGAATCGGTAATCGGCCTCAGTCGATAATCAGCCTCGATCGATAATCGGCAATCGGCCATGACAAATCAGAATCGGTAATTGATAATCGATGCAAGGTGGGGTCCATAGATGGATGACCGATGATGGTCCAAGCATTATCAATGGGGCCTATTTGTTTGGATTAACCCACTAGAGAATGATGAGAATGGACCTAACCAGGCTTAAGGGAAGGTCACAATGTGGACATCCAACCATCATTGCCATCAATGTGGACATTTAACCAACATTGCTCCCAAAGAATAGTCCACATAGAACCAAACACATAGTGGGCCCACGACCTCACACAAAGGCCTAATATATATCAAATGGGCCACACCAACGGACTGCATCACATGGACCACGAACACATCACAATGACCTCACTTATGGTCCTCATATACACCACAGGTGGGCCCTACACATGAGCCTCAAATACATAACATGTGGACCCTACACATGGGTCCATTATGCATCAAATGGACCACGCATCTGGGCCTTGAATGTATCAAGTGTGTTGCATCATATGGACCTAGAATACAACTCAATGGGCCATGCCAAAAAGGGCCATAAATACATAACATGCGGGCCCTGTACATGGGCCCAATATACATAACAGGTGGGCCCTGCTCATGGGCCTCAATACACGACATGTGGGCCTTGCACATGGGTCTCGAATACATTAAATGGGCCATGCATCATGGGCTTGATACATATTACAACGGGCCTCAAATAGTCATCACAGGTGGGCCCTTCACATCACGGTGGGTCGATACATTGGGCCGCCCCATTGGGCCTAATATACACATCATGGTGGGTCGCATCATTGGGCCGCACCAATGGGCCTCATATACAACAAGTGGGCCGCATCAATGGGCCATACTAATGGGCCTTATACACATCAAGTCAGACCTCAATAAATGGGCCGGAAACATATCACAATGGGCCACGAAATACAGGTCGAAAATACATCACAATGGGCCTCGACTCATGGACTGAAAATACATCTCAGTGAGCCTTACTAAATGGGCCACAAACACATCATAATGGGCCACAACCATGAGCCTCCAACGTATCATAACGGGCCACAACCATGGGCCTCAAACATATCATAACGGCCATAACCATGGGCCTCAATATACATTACATCGGGCCCTTCCAAATGGGCCCCAAATATGTCAATGGGTCTCATACCATGGGTCTCATATATACCAAAGTGGGCCTCAGTGGGCGGCCACAAGTACATCAAGTTGGGCCTAATCACATGGGCCTTGCATACGTCTCAATGGGCCTCATATCATGGGCCTCACATCTATTAAGGCGACCTCAACAACGAGCCTCATACAAATCAAGGCGGGCCTCAACAATGGGCCATAAGTATGGTAAGTGGGCCACACCACATGGGCCACATGTTTATCAAATGGGCTACACCAATGGGCTACATATATATCAAATGGGCCACACTCAAATATAAGTGGTGATAAGGACTTCCACTATTAAAATTTTTAAGGGTTTAATGGTGGACGTTCAAACACAATATATATATATATATATATATATATATATATATATATATTAAATGTGGTCCACCTGATCATAGATCCGTCTTATTTTATTCCATCACAGGTCTTAAAATGATCTCCAAAATGGTTGGACGGTTGAGATGCAACACATGCATCATAGTGGATTCCATATGGGGAGGATGGACGACATAGGTGAGGTACATACCTCATGGTGGAGCCCACACTATGGAAGGTGTGGATACAATACATACATCAGGGAGGGGTTCTACGTGAGGCCCACCATAATGTTTGTTTTTCATCCAACCTGTTGACAAGGTCATACAGGCCTGGGGCCCACCAAAATGTTTATTTTCCATTTAAACCTGCTGATAATGGGGGCCCACAGAAATGTTTATTTTCCACCCAACCTGGTGATAAGGTCATGTGGACCTAGGGCCCACTGTAATGTTTATTTAACATCTAATCTGTTGATGAAGTCACGTGGGACCTGGGGTCCACCACCCAACTGCTGATAAGGTCACGTGGACCTGGGTGAAGTGGAAAAAAAAATATCATCTTGATTCAAAACTTCTAACCTCAAAAAGAGTTTCAATGACACCTGTTCAATCAAAACTGTTCTTTATGATGTGGGCCACTTGAGACGCATATACGACTGATTTTTGGAGGGCAACCTAATTCCCTAAGGCCCTACAAAATGGACGACGTGGATATAAAAAACACACATCATGGTGGGGCCCACGGCTGGACCGTGGGTCCTGCCTGTCCGTCCGTCCGCCCCCCAGCACAGGACGTTGCTGCGTCCTCAGCATTAGCAGCAGCGGCTGCTTTCTTTTTTCTTTTTTCTTTTTGTAGTTTTTCATATATCGGGCCCACATTTGAAAGATCTAACCTGACCATTGAATTCTACAGCCCATGATCGACCTAATGAGACCAATATGCGATGTATTTTTGGCGAATAGAAGAAACAGGGTGAGTTTTAATGGTAATAGCACCATTTTCTTTGGTATGGCCCGCCCGAGCATCGGATTGTTCTCAAATTTCTATTCAACGCCTAATATGAGCCGGGGGACGGAGTGGACGGCTTGGATTACATTCATTCATCAAGGTGGGGCCTGCATGAGCGGCCCACCCCAAACTTTAAATTTTTTTTTTTGGTTAGCTATTAGTACCCGCCCATGCCAGTACACGCACTCCATGTTAGCCGCTCCCTGTTGTACGTCCAGTGTCCAGGGATGCTGGATGGCCTGGATATACACGGCATCATAGTGGGTCCCACATGGACGTGGCCCACATTTCGTCAAGGTGGGTCCCACATTAACGTGGCCCACCTGATTTGAATCCATCAGATACTTGTATTTTTCCACCACCATAAGGTAAAGTCCACATGCCTTGGATGGTTTGGATAAGACATACATCAAGGTGAGGTTCATCCAATTGAGCCACACATCACACAAAAATGAAAAAAAAGAGAGAGAGAGAGAAGCACCCACCTCAAGATCTCTTCGTCCTTCTTCCACCAACATGATCTAAAGCTCCAAGGGGATGATTTCAACGGTCGAGATGTTCTTAAGATGGTGGAGATAGGAGGTGGGAAGTGGGCCACACATGACTTCTCATGGGAGACATGGACATGGGTGCTCCATGGAGGGATTGCTTGGAAGAAATGAGAGAGAGAGAGAGAGAGAGAGAGAGAGAGAGAGAGAGAGAGAGAGAGAGAGAGAGAGAGGATGGGATGTAAGGTAGTGATGGGTGATGGGTGGTATGGGTTGTGTAAGAAAGAGTTGACTTGGGGAATGACTTGTGTACTTGGAGATGAGATGGGGTGATGGGTTGTACTTTGATTGATTGATGGGATTAATTTGACATTTGGTAGAGATTCTCTTGTGCCACATTTTTCCTCGAACTGAACGCGGGCCCACATCTCCTAGCCCGGGTATCTCCTCGGTGCGCGAGATGCGACATTGGAACCACGGCGACGGCGCGGTCGCAGAGGTGTGAGTCTCGGGTCGAGCCAACTTAGATATACGGAACACATCTCAGGGTTTCGTGCAAATGCCTTTAATAGATCGCGGGTCACCGAAATTTGAATGGAAGGACCGAGGAAGCCTACGGAATGGTACGGGCTAGGATACGGGTCTTACAGGCCCGGACTGATACATCAATGAATGCAAGATCTGGGGCTAGGCTGTTTCCTGGCCCGACAACAATACACATGGCCTAAGTCCTGGTGGTTTTGATTTGCCCATTTCTGGCCTGATCTTGGCCCAACTGCAGGGTTTCACAAGGTTTGGGTCCACAACATGGGGCATGTGGTGTGGCCCACTGAAATTTTCCTCAGATGCCGCCCATCCTATGACGCGTGTTGTGGCCCACCGAGTATGTGACTCGGTGAGGACCACCGTGGGTATAGTGTGTGCAGGTGATAAGAGGCCTGGGCTCCCGGTCTCATGGCCGCTTCACACTTGGGCCGGGATCTGGAACACTCAGGCCCATGGGCCGTGAAGTATGACCATCCAGATAATGGCTGGCCTATGGGACTGAGTTCGAACTCGACTCAGTCCAGGTTTCGTGGGACGGCCGATTCCAGTCCCCTATCTAACGAGTTGGGTTCTTCCCAATCATCGGCGTGCTGTGCCATCTTCCCTTGCTACGTTGTCCCTGTCGGATTGGCACGAGCTGCAAGACAGTCGTGTTTCAGCGACGTCGCAACGTGTGACGCGATGGCGATGGTTGGTTCATATTAGCTGACACAGAGGGATTGCTTTACTTGATCTACTCCGAGCATCTGCCGAGTCGAGCTCAGGGCCTAGCACTGTTGCTGTGGTCTGGATAGCACCACGCAATAGTCCCACATTCGAGGCCAGCAACGAGTTGCACCCAACCACTGCTCGGTGCGACATGAACCGCACTCAACTGTCTCTCTCTCTCTCTCTCTCTCTCTCTCCTTCTGTTTCTTCTCTTTCTCTACTGTTTATCCCCATCGAGTCCACCCAACTCTGCCTCCACTTTAGTTAGAGCGAGTAGGTGACTCGGTTTGAACCGAGCTAGTGCGGCATGACAACCGCTGTTGGTTTCTCTCCCGAACCCTTTCGTCTTCTCTTTTCTCTCTCTGTTTTTTTGTTTTGAATTTCTAGTGCAGACCCCAAGGAAAACGCGTAGCTCTTGTACCCACGGAGTCTGTTCGAACCGTCCATCGAACGGTTGAGATAGATGGCTGCACTCGAGCTCCCGTCATCGTCGCTTGGAAGCACGAGGGAAATCCGATTCGAGGGATGGATTTCACGCACTGAGACCCACTGAAAAAATAACTTGGATCTTAAAATGGGGCCCACGCCGTGATGGTGGGTCCTCTGGTTTAACGGGGAAGATGACGCCCCCTGCAATGGTGTTTTCGCATTGGTCAGTTAAAATGGCCATCCAATCCATCTGGACTGATCGGATGGGGCATGGTATCAGTGTGGGGCCCATTTTTCACCTTGCAACTTGCTTGAGTACAATATCCCGTGAAATACTCCGTTCCCAAGCTTTTCTCGTGAGATGGGTGGCTTTCCTGAGGTTGTCATTACTGCCCTACAGGGAACGGTAGGGATTTCTCCACGTGGCGAGGCGGGAGGCCTGGATCGCGCCAGGGAGGTTTCCTAAATAGGAAAGGTTCCAGCAAGCTTTCTTTCCTTTGGGTGGCTGTTCCTCTTTAATTGGCGTTGGAGGAAAGGCGTGGATGCGAGCTTGAGGGACTGTTGGGATGGGAAGGAGGGCGAGTACGCGGATCGCCAGGCAGGCAGCAGTGAGATGTGTTTCCCATTTTCAGAAATTCCCACACACAAACTCATTTTGGGCCGAGAGACATGTACCTACGCGTACTAGGAAGCCCATGAGATACATTGGGTTATGTCTAGGCCTGTTGTTTGAATCAGATGGCGATTTGGATTAGCCTAAGGTGGCCTACACTGATCGTTGTGGGGTGATCTTGGGAAGGCTGAAAACACAACCTCACTCGGACGTATGGCTACTTGTTGTGGGCATGTACGCACGTTACAACACGCGAAAAGGGCATGGTCTCGGTCGATTTCAACGGGCGTGCATGATAGACGGCTTGGATCATCCAAGATGATGATCATGGTGGGCCAGCCGCATCACCCGTTTGAATGGGCCAGCCGCATCACCCGTTTGAATGGGCTGCTGGCGGGAAAATCGGACGAAAGAGAGGGGAGTCTCTCATTTTTGAAAAGCTTCGGGTCAAAGCGCTTTGACTCGAGCTATCAGTCTGGTGCACTGCGGGCGTGGTCCCTGCAGTGCACACTCAATGCTTTATGGGGTCCACCGTGATGATCTCACAGATTCGCACCGTTCGTCAAGTTCTGTCGGCCCTTTCAAGGCATTCATCCAATGGTGAGATAGATCCAGGCTTAGGTGGGCCACGTTGAGTGATCTTACCTTATTTATTTATTCATATTGATCTAACGGTCGGATTGATTCCAAGTTGGACGACAACGGTCTTGTAAATTGTTCAGATGGTTAGGACCACTTATTCCATGAATTTCTCATTTTGAATGTCCATAATATAGTATCTTTAATCACTATTATTGTTATTATTACTAATATTATTATCATTATTACTATTATTTTGAATTAATTTGTAGGGCTACTTCTAAATAGAACTGTCCTCATGGTAGATTAATCACCATGATTCATGTTACCTAATCCTTAACTAACTGTAATTGTTAAGTGGGATACACTACGTGGATGTCTAATTGCTAATATTTGACCCCCTGACCATCCTGCCAATCCAACGGTTGGATCGTCCAATGTGGCATTGTAAAATTGGTGGACTTTATGGTTAAAGTCCTAAAATGTCAGGGTACAGTTCTATTTGCCTAACAGGGTGATTGAAACCCATCAGTTGGATTTATGAATAAATGTCCTGACTGTGTAATTAAATGGCTAACTTGCCTGATAGAATTTTGTGGACCTGATGATCATTTGATCTATCGATTTTAGTCTCGCACTTGATGATGAATGGTTGCATGGGTGTACCGAGGCGACTAAGATCCTGAAGTGGATATCCCTAAAGTTGGTGATTGGTTGTATTAGAAATCAATTAGATGAATGGCTTGTTATACAAATTAGGTTTGAATTCGACGATTGAGATGGCAGATTAAGAGTCGATGCAAGGTAACGTGTAAGGGAACGCACGTATAAATTAAATTGGATCCCCATGGTGACGCCTGAGTACTAAAAGTACAGGGTGTTACGGCTACCCAGTTGGGCCGAGCAAGGTCCACCCTAGACCATTTTGGGCCTAGAAATCTGGACCATTTATTGGGAATAACTTCTAGTGGGCCTGATCACTCTAAATTCGAGCCCAATTGACCTTATACATGGGTTTTCAAACCACCACATAATAGTCAGCTAAAGCCTTGCAAACGTTAATTAACACAAATGCTTGGGTCAGAAATAATCCTAAGTGACCAACCATACAACGTCGAACCATTGAACAATTGTAGAAATCCAAATCAAGGGAGGAGCTACAAACCCCCAGGTGATGACTTTCCCCTTGGGCTTTATATCTCTAAGTTAGCTAAACATGGTTTGCACTAAATTTCTACCACTAGTTTAAGGTCCTAATACTCGTTGCAAATATCTAATTACTGTTAACTATCCTGTCTCCACCTTATGATACTATGTTCATACTATATGATAGGCCCACATGCTAGTTAATTCTTGAGAGATGATTACTATCCACATGTCTTAGTATTGCATCGTCCAATGATTATTATTTGGGTTTCATGATATGCCTCCTTACATATTTCAGTATCATCACTTAAATTTATATGTCGCTACATATTAAATGATTGTTGTGAGTCACCTTATCATTTAAAACTCACAACGTTGCACGTGAAGGATTCCACTATTGTATGTGAGTCATACCTGAGATGTAGCTAGACGGATTGTGTGGAAAAATAGGGCCCTTGACCTAGTGTCTTTTTTTATCAAGGGATCTCATTTAAACATTCTAAGGTGGAGAACCTCATGGGCTGAGGATGGTGGTCATGGGACACTATGCTCGAGCTAGCAGCCTACGCTGGGTGATGAGTCCTCCGCAGTGACTATTGAGTTACTCAAACTAGTTGATTGTAACTGGAATAATAAATGGTTTAACTAATCATGCATCCATAGCATATTGGCGAAGACGTGTGGCTAACTCTGGTGCTATAGCACGTGCCCCTAGGATCATCAGGGTATCATTTTGCTAGCTCCCAGACCACCTACTATCGATCTATTGTTCTGACTGGATGATTATTCCTAGGTTGATGATTGCATGGGTGACGAGCCCAAGTCCAACTGGATGAGCATCCCCAGGTCGATGTGCATTCATACATTCATGCATTTAATAAGACTGCATCTTGTCTATTTTGGATTATTGCCTTGTTTCCTTTGAACTATATCAGCTAAAGCAGTGGTGTGTAATCTTGAGGGGAATTCATAATGAGCTCGCCATTCATTTATTAACTATCTAACCATACAGAGTATGCAGGGACGGATGTAGAGGATGACAGCGCTGGCCTTAATGGCACAACCGCGGAGCCTGAGGAAGGGTTCTATGATGCCGAGGCGCAACAAGAAGTGGTGGCGTATTTCAGACTAAATCTGTAAGCCCCGTATCCTAGACCGTACTGTTCCATAGACTTTTGCGGTCTTACCGGTCGAATTTCGGCAACCTTCGACCCTTAACTAATATTTACGTGCGACCCTGATTCGTATGCCGTCAACCCGTATCGACTCAACCCAAAACCTTTACCATAGCGACCGCGCCGTCGCTGCGGTTCTGATGCCGTGACTTGCGCGCCGAGGCGATACCCTGGTCAAGAGATGTGGGCCAACGTTCAGTGCGAAGAAAAGCCATGCATTGCGAAACTCAAGAGAATCTCTACGAGGTGTCACATCAATCCCATCAATCCATCAATCCATCAATCCATCACATGTCAAGTACATGTCAGTACACATCACCTTTCACCCATTCTCAAGCAACTATAAAAGTCAAGAATCTCTTACAAGCCCATACCTCTCTTACACCAAAAGCCCTCAAAGTCAAAAAGTTCTTACACCACCCATGCTTTTCTTACACAAATGGCCACAAAAGTCAAGATTTTCTTACACCCATCACTCACCACATCCATCACCCATCTCTCTCTCCCTTTACAACTCTCTCTCTCTCTTTCTCATTTTCAAACTCAAAAAATCTAAGGAGAGAAATCGCATACGTATGAGAATTCTCCAAGCCTCTCCCTCTCTTTCAAAACTTCAAGTGTGGCCCACTTTCCTACCCCATGATCTCTCATCATAACCATCCATTCCCCATCTCTTCCATTGGAATCAAAGCTAAGGTGCTAAGGAACTCATAGGTGCAAGAAGATCGAACGGTGGGTGCTCCTCTAGATGTAAAAAATCTGATTTCTATATCCTAGATGTTTTCTTTATTTCATAAGGGAAGTGTAAGACCCACCAATCAATGGTGGAGATCCCACACAATTCCATGGTTGTGGCCTAATGGCCTACCTTATGCATGCATGATCCATGCATGAGGCCTTTCTCTATGGGCCCCATCATGGTAATTTTATTTCATATCATATTATGTTTGGGTCATCTAGACCTTATAACCATGGTGGGGATGGCATCCTCACCATGTATTTTAATTATAGGCCATGCATGTGCAAGATCCATGTTGTAAATGTAAATATAGGTATGATGTGCGGGTGTGATTGATCTTGGGAGGGCTCAATAGTGGTGGAGCCCCTTTCCCTATGGCCGGATTGTCCTTCTATCTCTTTTTTCCCTCATTTTATTTCCTGATGTGTGTGGCCCATTAATGCATTTCCCTTTTTATTTAACTTATATAATAAATTTTATCTAAGTACATGTTGCTGTCTAGAATTTTCTGGACAATTTCTGGTTGTTTTTGGACCAGATTTTAAGACTATTTTGGAGACTTTCATACCTATTAAATATACTTTTTTGAAAGGTGGGGATCTCATCTTTATGTCCCCCAAATTTTATCCCTAACTGACCTTCATTGGGGTCCCAAAGGTGTGGTCCAAGTGAGGTGGACAGTCTAGATTTTCTGCACTGTTCCAGCAACATTCCACCATGGACAGTTGGATTTTTAAAATTTATTAAAATACCTATGGGTGTTTAAAAATTATAAAAATTTTCAAGGGGGTGTCCTACTTATGGTAGGACCCACTTACAAAATTTTGGGGCCAATGGATGCCTGTACACACCATGGTGATGGCGGGACTGGCCCATTATAATATGGTGTCCAGATCAGTCCGATTTTTAGGACAGATTAATTTATATAAATATATTAAAATATTTATAGATGTCCAAAAATTTTAAAATTTTTTAAAACTGTGGTACACTTATGTTAGAACCCACCTACCAAATTTTAGGGCCAATGGAACCTTGTACACACCGTGGTGAGGGCCGGACTGGCCCACCACGTTGGGACGTCCAGGTCTGTCCGATTTTTCTGGATAGTCAGTTTTGTTTAAATTAATTAAAATACTTAGAGATATCTAAAAATTATGAAATTTTGTGGGGGTGTGGACTACCTATGGAAGTATCACTTTGTGAAATTTTAGCCTCAAGTGACCCCGTTTGGGTATCCAAAAGAATGGGCCAAGATAGTTGGACTCCTAGATTTTTTCTGCTGTGCAGTCCAGCAATATGCCTTGATAAAAAACCATAATTCAAAAATATTTCTTCTGATGGTGGGCCACCTTTTTTGATTTTCTCTCATTGTATGCATGATGAGGGACCTTGGCCCTCAATTTTAAGAGTTTTAGAGGCCTTGGACCCACTCCAATAGAGTGCCTAAATTTAGGACAACAACATGTTATAATTATGCTGGCCTTGGGCTGAAATTTTGAGGAGTGGGGCCCACCATATTATAAAGATCTTAGAGAAAATGATTTATACATTTAGTTCCTTAAATGTTGGGCTTAATGAATGCACTTTTGAGGCCCATCACAGTTGAATTTAATTGGGTCCATGAATGTAGCTAGTTGTTGAACTATTTAAGGCCCATATAGTGGACCCATTTGATGTGTTCCAAGGCCCATGGGATTAGGCCCATTTGATGTAATTTAAGGCTTATATAGTGGACCCATTTGATGTGTTCCAAGGTCCATGGGATTAGACCCATTTGATGTATTTTAAAGCCCATGGGATTAGGCCCATTTGATATGTTTAAGGCCCATGGGTCGAGAACCATTTGATGCAATCTAAGGCCCACGGGTTATGACCCATTGCAATGCACATAAGGCCCATTGGTGCGGCCCATTGATGTGGCCCATTTGATGAGTAAAAGACCCATATAACATGGCCCATTTGATGTATTTAAGGCTCAATGAGGTGTACCTAAGGTCCATTGCAATGTGTGATCTCAACCTGGTTTACGTAATGTTATCACTACGGGCTACATCTTGGAAGTAATGTTGGTTTGACGTCCACATTGCGAGTATAATGTTGGTTAAATATTCACATTGCGACTCTCCCTAGGGCCCATTGGTAGGCCCGTATTTGTTGTATGCAAGCCGTCTAGGCCAGCTGCGTTATAAGGATAGGGCATTACTTTATAACATGCTTAGTATAACTCCATGACGCACAACCCATTTGTATCGGTCCATTTGATTGGCCTGCTCGTATCGACCATTTGATTGATTTAGCCCATATGATTGATTAGGCCCATCTTGATATATTTTTGACTTGTTGCTAAGGCCATATATGAGGCCTGTTGTTGAGGCCTACCTTGATGTGTATGAGGCCCGTTGTTGAGGCTCACCTTGATGTCTATGAGGCCCGTTGTTGAGGCCCACCTTGATGTGTATGAGGCCTGTTGTTGAGGCCCACCTTGATGTGTATGAGGCCCATTGTTGAGGCCCACCTTGATGTGTATGAGGCCCGTTGTTGAGGCCCACCTTAAATATATATGAGGTCCATGTTGTAAGGCCCATTGTGATGTATGCAAGGCCCATGGGTCATGGCCCATTGCAATGTATGCAAGGCCCATCCTGTTGTATTGGTGACCCGTCCATTGAGGCTCACCCATGGTATATATTTGAGGCCCATGTGTAGGACCCACCTATTGTGTATTTAAAACCCATGGGTTGTGGCCATAGTGATGTATATTAGGCCTATGTGATGTAGCCCATACTGATGTGTATTAGACTCAGGTATGTGACTCACCTGCGAAGTATATTTGAGGCCCATTGTGATATATCTGAGGCCCATGGGTGCGACCCATTCAGATGTATTTGAGGCCTATGGGTAAGGCCCATTGCGATATGTGCTAGGCCCATGACCAGGGCCCACCTGTTTCGTATATTTGGCCCTTGTGTGAGGCCATGTGCTCATTATATATTTGATTCTATGTGGGCCATTCCTTGGGGGCAATGTTGGTTAAAAGTCCACATTGTCGACGCCGGTTATTGATACCGTTTATGCGTATGTGACATCATAACATCATGATACATGCCCATTCGCATCATCTGCATATTTGTTATGAGATGTGATTGACCATTGCATATGTCATTGGGCAGGATGATGTGAGACTCCCTGATAGGTGGAGATTATCTCACATGAGCGCATGACATGTGCAGGATTGATGCATAATTGGATTGTATGACTCATGCATCTTGGATTGTGTTGTGATTACTGTACGCCCTAGTGACATCAGGGCCATAGCCTCCACAGGCATATCGTGGATGGCCAGATGGGACACTGAAAATCTGTTCGAGCATCGAGCCGCCATAGATGGCCCTGGGTGAAAATTTCTAAACACCCTCTTGGTTTTAGAGAATGCTCCAACGTCTAGACCGAGTGGGTAGATGAGCGTTGAGTGTCGATTACCAGATAGCTGCGCTCTCCACTATGTCGTGGTCGGTTGGAAGGGGGTGCGGCCTTACCCACCTGAGGGAGTATGCATGGCTAGGCTGAGTTTGACCAGCTCGAGGAATGGGTCCGCTATAAGCGAGCCGGGTAGGTATTGGCAGACTAGTAATAGGCAAATAGTGAGGTCTTTTCCACTTACCCAGTTGTGCGCTTGATTGGGGCGATAGGTGGTGTGAAGTGTAATAGACCCCGGTGATTTTCCCAGAGAGGAACCGTACTGATATGAGGATTGACATGATATTATGACACCCCATCACTGTTGTGTATATGGACAGGCACATGTGGGCGGACGCTGATGTGGGCGGGTGTGATATGGGCAGGGCTTAGGCCTGGGCGAACTACCACACTGGGTGAGCTACCAGCGGTTGACAGGCTACTGTGCTGACAGGCTACTGAGTAGGAGTTGCATACTCATTCATTCATCCATTCACTATTCACTCGGGCTGGTGGTGCCCAACTAATTGTTATATATCTTCGTTATGGCAAGGATTTCGGTTGGGCGTGTGACTAACCTGAGATCAGGAGTTTACCACGTTGAGTCAGACTATCCAAATTTAGGTATGAGACTAGTTTGGATAGAGGTTCCTTGTGGTGGACCCCATAGCCTGCGATACTATGTACTATCATCCCGACATCACACTCCAGCATGGTCATTCCATTAGCACCATATACTGCATATTCCATTACATATTCGGCGTGTGGCATTGTGGGTTGTTATGTTTCTGTATTCCTGTGACTTAGATGAGAGTGATAATATTTGTTAGCTCTTTCGAATTGTGTATTACATTATATCCTTGTCATTCGATATTTGATTATCTATGACTCATCATTTGCATAGCTGTCCTATATTGCGTATTCTGAGATTGATTAACTTATGGACTTGTTCATACTTCCGCTTATTTTGTTATCGTATGATTATAATCTTGTCAGTATTTGTGTTTACGCTGATAATTCCTGCTCTTATTAGTGTTTCTTCTTATTCAGTCATTATATGGTTTATGGATTAATAGTTTTCCGGTATTGTATGATTATGATATTGTATTGAATACTTGACACTTATCTCGTGCACACACTTACACTACCCTCTAAGCTTTCTATAAGCTTATGCACGATAGATGCGTGCAGGTGATGTTAGGTTGCAGCAACATTGAGCTTGGAGCGTGCAGCTGTTTTCTGGAGCTTTGATTTTGACATATATATTTCTCTTTCAGCATTGTATTCAAATGATTATATTAGTGGATATGTGATGATGATGTTGCCTTTATGATTTGGATAAACTTGTGGTTATGCTTATTACTAGTTAAATGTATATAAAAAAAAATCCTCCTTGTAGGATCCCAAGATTGAAAATCTGGCATATGAATGCTAGGAGCCGAGAATGGGGTACTATGGAGGCTGACGGCACCGGATTCGGCAATTGAGATTCCTGTGAATCCGATTTCCGGGTTTGGGGCATGACAGAAGTTGGTATCAGAGCATAACTTGGGAATACCTGGAGATAACATCACATATCTGCTAATAGCTATCCTTCACTCTATGATTGTTGAGAACTTCGAATAATTAGATCCCCGAGTTCGAATAACTTAGAGATTTTCTGATATAGTTCCCTACCGTTGAGATTGAGGCTGTATAGTGTTCCAGTTCGATCGTTTCTAATCCAGGATTTGAAGTTCTGTTGGATCATCATAGTGTTGGCGAGGCATTTTGGGAGCAGGGGATTGGGATTTAGAGGCATTATTCCCATCTCTTAGGTGTTTGATTATGTTGGCATGTTGTGTTCGGATAGAATTTTCCTTCCTTGGTAAGCTCTGTATTGGTTATGTTATAGTTTAAATTTTGAGGATGAAATTTTTATTAGGAGGAGAGAGCTGTAAGCCCCGTATCTTAGACCGTACCGTTCCATAGACTTCCACGGTCTTACCGGTTGAATTCTGGCAACCTTCGACCCTTAACCAATATTTACGTGCGACCTTGATTCGTATGCCATCAACCCGTATCGACTCAACCCAAGACCTTTACCATAGCGACCGCACCGTCGCTGGAGTTCCGATGCCGCGACTTGCGCGCCGAGGCGATACCCTGGTCAAGAGATGTGGGCCAACGTTCGGTGCAAAGAAAACGTCGCGCGTTGCGAAACCTAAGAGAATCTCTACGAGGTGTCACATCAATTCCATCAATCCATCAATCCATCAATCCATCACATGTCAAGTACACATCATCTTTCACCCATTCTCAAGCAACTATAAAAGTCAAGAATCTCTTACAAGCCCATACCTCTCTTACACCAAAAGCCCTCAAAGTCAAAAAGTTCTTACACCACTCATACTTTTCTTACACAAATAGCTACAAAAGTTAAGATTTTCTTACACCCATCACTCACCACATCCATCATCCATCTCTCTCTCCCTTTACAACTCTCTCTCTCTCTTTCTCATTTTCAAACTCAAAAAATCTAAGGAGAGAAATCCCATACGTATGAGAATTCTCCAAGCCTCTCCCTCTCTTTCAAAACTTTAAGTGTGGCCCACTTTCCTTCCCCATGATCTCTCATCATAACCATCCATTCCCCATCTCCTCCATAGGAATCAAAGCTAAGGTACTAAGGAACTCATAGGTGCAAGAAGATCGAACGGTGGGTGCTCTCTAGATGTAAAAAATCTGATTTTTATAGCCTAGATATTTTCTTTCTTTCATGAAGGAAGTGTAAGACCCACCAATCAATGGTGGAGATCCCACACAATCCCATGGTTGTGGCCTAATGGCCTACCTTATGCATGCATGATCCATGCTAGGGCCTTTCTCTATGGGCCTCGTCATGGTAGTTTTATTTCATATCATATTATGTTTGGATCATCTAGACCTTATAACCATGGTGAGGATGACACCCTCACCATGAATTTTAATTATAGGCCATGCATGTGCAAGATCCATGTTGTAAATGTAAATCTAGGTATGATGTGCGGGTGTGATTGATCTTGGGAGGGCTCAATAGTGGCGGAGCCCCTTTTCCTATGGCCGGATTGTCCTTCTATCTCTCTTTTCCCTCATTTTATTTCCTGATGTGTGTGGCCCATTAATATATTTCCCTTTTTATTTAACTTATATAATAAATTTTATCTAAGTACATGTTGCTGTCCAGAATTTTCTGGACAGTTTCTGGTTGTTTTTGGACCAAATTTTAGGACTATTTTGGAGACTATTCATACCTATTAAATATACTTTTCTAAAAGGTGGGGATCTCATCTTGATGTCCCCCAAATTTCAGCCCTAACTGACCTTCATTGGGGTCCTAAAGGTATGGTCTAAGTGAGGTGGACAGTCTGGATTTTCTGCACTGTTCCAGGAACATTCCACCATGGACAGTTGGATTTTTAAAATTTATTAAAATACCTATGGGTGTTTAAAAATTATAAAAATTTTTAAAGAGGTGTCCTACTTATGGTATGACCCACCTACAAATTTTTGGGGCCAATGGACGCCTGTACACACCATGGTGATGGTAGGACCGGCCCATTATAATATGGTGTCCAGATCAGTCCGATTTTTAGGATAGATTGATTTATGTAAATGAATTAAAATATTTACATATGTCTAAAAATTTTAAATTTTTTTAAGAGTGTGGTCCACTTATGTTACAACCCACCTACCAAATTTCAGGGCCAATGGATCCCTGTACACATCGTGGTGAGGGCCGGACTGGCCCACCACGTTGGGACGTCCAGGTCTGTCCAATTTTTCTAGACAGTCTGTTTTGTTTAAATTAATTAAAATACTTAGAGATATCTAAAAATTATGAAATTTTGTGGAGGTGTGGACCACCTATGGAAGTATTACTCTGTGAAAGTTTAGCCTCAAGTGACCCCGTTTGGGCATCCAAAAGAATGGGCCAAGATGGTTGGACTCTTAGATTTTTTCTGCTGTGCAGTCCAGCAATATGCCTTGATAAAAAATCATAATTCCAAAATATTTCTTCTGATGGTGGGCCACCTTTTTGTGTTTCCTCTCATTGTATGCATGATGAGGGACCTGGACCCTCAATATTCAGAGTTTTAGAAGCCTTGGACCCACTCCAATGGAGTACCCAAATTTAGGACAGCAATATGTTATAATTATGCTGGCCTTGGGCTGAAATTTTGAGGAGTGGGGCCCACCATATTATAAAGATCTTAGAGGAAATGATTTATACATTTAGTTCCTTAAATGTTGGACTTAATGAATGCACTTTTGAGGCCCACCACAGTTGAATTTAATTGGGTCCATGAATGTAGCTAGTTGTTGAACTATTTAAGGCCCATATATTCGACCCATTTGATGTGTTCCAAGGCCCATGGGATTAGGCCCATTTGATATAATTTAAGGCCCATAGAGTGGACTCATTTGATGTGTTCCAAGGTCCATGGGATTGGACCTATTTTATGTATTTTAAAGCCCATGGGATTAGGCCCATTTGATATGTTTAAGGCCTATGGGTCGAGAACCATTTGATGCAATCTAAGGCCCACGGGTTATGACCCATTGCAATGCACATAAGGCCCATTGGTGCGACCCATTGATGTGGCCCATTTGATGAGTAAAAGGCCCATATGACATGGCCCATTTGATGTATTTAAGGCCCAATGGGGTGTACCTAAGGTCCATTGTAATGTGTGATCCTGTAAGTGCTATGATTTCATATCCCTTTTGTTGTCAAATTCTGTGGTGCCAAAACATATTTCTATGTCTTGTATATCTTATGTTTTATGTTTGAAGACTAGTCATTGCAATCAACATCGCATTTCAAGTCAAGATCTTAAAAGAAGAAAGTTTTCAAGTCTTGGATGAAAAAAATCAAGAATAGAAGTATTCAAGGTTGCATGTTGAAGGTTTGATCAAGTTCAAGTTTATTAGAAGATTTTGTCAAGTCAAGATCAAGCTTATGAAGGCCTACTACAAGTTTTGAATATTTATAAGCTTCTCTTAAGGGTCATTTGAGTGTATAGACTTTCAATGTCTATCTCACTTTTAAGGTTTGTTTGACCTTAGATTGACCTTAGGATGGGCTTTATTGTAGGTCATTCCAGATACATAACTCATATATCTTTATATGCTTGTTTAGGGACTTCAAGACCAGTCCTAGCTTTTCTACGACCAGTCTTAGGTTTTTCAAGACTAGTCCTAGGTAGTTGAAGATTTTTGGATCTTTCTAGCTGTCTTACGACAAGTCATAGACATCCTACGACCAGTCCTGTGAGTTCTACGACTCATCCTTCGACCGGTCGTAGACCTACGACTCAAACTCCAGCAACCATTTTTGGGCTCCTACGACCGGTCGTAGGTGTCTCACGACCAGTCGTAGGTGGCCCACGACCGGTCGTAGACCACCCTCGACCGGTCGTGGAGCTGAAAATCAAATCCCTTGGACATCTTTCGAAAATCTTTGGAGCTACGAACAGTCCTAGGATCCTAAGACCAGTCGTAGACGAGATTTTTTAGTCTATAAATTGAGCACGAACTTCATAATTTTAGCACTTCAAATCAATTCTATTCAAGCATTCTTTAGGCTATTCTCTGAGATAAGTTTATGTTTATTTTAAGCTACTTTGTGCTTATTTAATATTCATTTTGATAGCTTATTCTTATTTGATTTTAATCTACATTCCAATCTTATTAGAAAAGGGGAATTTCTGTTATTCCTTCTTCTGGATTCAAAATCAAATAGATCTAGCCCGTTTGATCTAAAATCAATTACACTTAGAACCATTCTTAAAGTGAGTATTGGACTTTGAACGTCGAATCGAACTTCTACTCCGATTAGTTCTACCGGGCTTCATCAAAAGGTGATTCAGGTATTTTGCATGTTTTGTAATTTACTTTCTCTGGTTTTTGTTTGAGATTCGCCAGAAAAATCTCATTGTATTGGTTATCTAAGGAGAGCTAGAAAACTCAGATTGTGGGGTTTTTGGATTGTGTAAGCCCGAGATCAAAGACACAATTGTGAAGGTTTTAGGTGAAATTGTGAAACCTATTTTAATAGTGCATGCTAATATCCCCTGTGTGAGGATATTAGGAGTGCAGTAGTAATCTGTGTGGCTGTTGGATAACAGTTGGTGTACACACAGGCGAACCACTATATATCATTGTGTTGTGGATGTGCTTTATTCTTTCATTCTTTTATTCATTCTGTTTTGTGGATGAATGTTGTAATCACTTCAAGCAAGTGTAGATGTATGTTGTAATAACTTAGGATTTATTTTCCACAAGTTATTTTGATTTCATTGCTTATTATTCCTCTTTGGTTTATGATAGAAGGACATTCTAGAAATAAGGTTGTCCTACCTTAAACCTCTGGTTTTTGGTGTAAGGTTGTCCTTAGAATTGATAAAGTATCAATCTCTTTATTTTAGGCTATTGTGATTGTTTTATATTCAGCATTGTGCTTTAAATCTTTTATTATTCCGCTGTTATTATTTTTATTTGGCATTGCCCTATTCACCCCCCCTTTAGGGCATTTAGCTAGGCCCTTTCAAGTGGTATCAGAGCCAAATAGCTCGTGCTTATTGTTTATTTATTGGATTTATTTCTTAAGCTAACGATCTAAGCTATATTAAGATGTCAAATTTTGATAGCCTATCAGTCACTAGGCCACCACCCTTTAATGACACAAACTATGCCTATTGGAAAGCCAGGATGAGGATCTTCCTCAAATTCTTAGATGAAAGTGTGTGGCTGGCCACAGTGAATGAATGGAACCCTCCTATTGTCACGCCCCAAACTCAGAAACCGGGCTCACAAAATTTTCGATCGCCGAATCCGGCGCCAACAGCCTCTGTAGAACCCCATTCTCGGCTCCTAGCTCCCATTCGCCAGGTTCCGATCCTGGGATGCTACGAGGAGGATTTTTAATGTCAGTTTGATTCGTGATAAGCATAACCAAAGGCATAACCCACAAACAACAACCAAGAACTCCATTACATTTCCACTATGAACAAAAACTTTACAAGTACAATGAGCATAAAGGGAAATACAATGGTAAAGAATAAAAACTCCAAAATGCTCAGCAACGTGCTCCTGCCTCAGCGCTGCTGCGATCCAACGTCACCTGCACGCAACAGTCGTGCATAAGCTTACAGAAAGCTTAGAGGATGGTAAAAGTGTGTGCGCAAGGTAGTAATATGAACATTCAATGTCAGAGTAATGTGGAATATGTAGATGGAACCATGATATCATGAGCCGTACCAAGGCTATGCAATGCAAGACATGAATGGTATCGGCCATCCCAAGGCCATGCGATGTGTAATGCAACTCAAGCATACAGATCCTCATCTATGTCCATACATCAATACAGCTCTAATATGGGATATCACCGGGGTCTAGTACACTCTAAACCATATTGCCGCTACATCGCATGCAATAAGGTAAGTGGAAGAGACCTCGCTATCCGTCTGCCAATATCGGGCGCGACTCGTCGATAGCGGACCCATTCCTCGAGCTGGTTAAACTCAGCCTAGCATTGCCCCCTACACTCGGACGGGTAAGGCCGTACCCCCTTCCAACCGACCACGACACAGTGGAGAGCACAACCAACTGGTATTCGGCACTCAGCGCTCATCTACCCACTCGGTCTAGACGTTGGAGCAACCTCTTGGTACCATAAGGGTTTAGGGACTTTCACCCAGGGATATCTATAGTACCCCATGTAGAATAAGATTTTCGGTATCCAATCCTGCTAACCACGATCTGTCTGTGGAGGCTACGGCCCCGATGTCGCTAGGGCGTACAATAACCATGTCACACAAATGGGGAATGCATGAATCACGCTATCCAGTCATGCAACCAATCCTGCGCATACCGTGCGCTCATGTAGGGCAACACCGCCTAACCGGGAGCCCATAAACAACCTGTCCGAAGGTAAATACTATGATCAGGCAATTCTCACGTCAAGCATACATATGATGTGTATGATCATGAGTCATGAAACTGTACTAAACATGATATAATAAAATGAACTATCTTACAATGCAGATGGACCTGGACGGCCTATACACGATAAGTACGGCCCAGTAATGGGCCCTATGGAGAGTCGTAATATGAACATCCAACCAACATTACACTCGCAATGTGGACGTCAAACCAACATTGCTCCCAAGGAACGATCTTTGTAAACATCAGTACTTAGTCTGTATTGGATTTACACATTGCAATGGACCGTAGGTTGCCCCCATTGGACCTTACATATATATCAAATGGGCCATATCCTATGGGCCTTTTATTCATCAGATGGGCCACATAAATGGGACACACCAATGGGTCTTATGTGCATTGCAATGGGTCAAAACCCGTGGGCCTTGGATTGCATCAAATGAGCTTAGTCTCATGAGTCTAATATATGACCAATGGGCCACACCAATTGGGTCCCACATGTAGATCAAGTGGGCCTCAACCCATAGACCTAACATGAGTTCAATGGGCCTAAACCCCTAGGCCTTAATCAAATAAAATGAGCCTAACTCATGGGTCTCAAATAAATCCAGTGGGCCTAATCCCATGGACCCTTTTATAATCAAATGGGTTTAGTCCCATGGGCCTTACAATATAGCGAATGGCCTACTTCCATGGGCTTTAAAATTTCAACAAAAAGGGTCCAATTACATGGGCCTTGGAATACATCAAAAGGGCCTAGTCCTATGGACTTGGAACATATCAAGTGGGCCTATACCCATAGGCCTTATGTGTTTCAAGTGGGCCTAACCCATAGGCCTTTTTCAATCCAAATGGGCCTAACCCATAGGCCTTAAATAAAGCAAATGGGCCTAACCCATAGGCCTTTTTCAATTCAAATGGGCTTAGCCCATACATGAGTGGCCCAACCCAATCAGCCATTCATGCCTTAATATGGCTCCACCAAGCGAATGGACGGTCTGGATGCATTACAAGCATCAAGGCGGGTCCCACTGTCCAGTGGATAGTGCGGATAGCGCACATACATTACCCAGGGTCCCACCGTCCGCTGGACGGTGGAGGCACACATGCAAGGTGGTGCCACCGTCCGCCTGGACAGTGACCTTGAAATACATACAACCTTGTGGGTCCCATGCGGGGCCCACCGAAATATCTATTTGCCATCCAAGCCGTTCACAAGGTCAGGTGGACGGAAGTGGAAGGAAGACACAAATTTCTCCCTAATCCAAAATTTCTGCGGGCCCCAGGAAGAGTTTCAATGGTAGATGTTCATTCACACTGTTCCCTATGGTGTGGGCCACCTGAGTTTCGAATTTAATTGAAATTTGGAGGGGGCCCACCTGAGAAGGGGACCCACCTAATGGACGGCGTAGATGGCATACAAACATCAAGGTGGGGCCCACGGCAGCAGCCGTGGGTGGCCTGCTGGACGCCCACCCGCCCGGGCGCTGCACGCTGCTGCGTGCAGCATGCTGCCGCTGTCAGTGAGGGAGGCATGCCTCCTCCTCTCTCTCTCCTAAATTTTGTTTTTCTGGCAAAACTCATGCGTGGGGCCCGCTACCTAGAAATCCACTCCAGCCATGGTGTTTTACATCTTGCAACAGAAAAAAAGAGTCCAAAGTTTGAATTTTTTTGATGCTTGGAAGTGAAATAAAATAAGAAATTAGTATTTGAATGGTGAGGACACAATATTTGGCGCTATGGCCCACCAGATGCTCCATTCAATCTCATTTTCTGGCTCAACGCCTAAAATGAGATGGTGAAAGGGATGGACGACTTGGATTAGAACGATACATCAGGGTGGGGCCTATGTAAGGGGACCACCCAAAAACTTCCCTTTTTCTTTCTTCCTTTTTCTTCTTTCCTTTAAAACGTCCAGCGTCCCAGACGCTGGACGGTTTATTTATTTATTTATTTTTTGAAAATGGTGGGCCCTGATGAAGTGGGCCACCACTGATGGGTGGCATGGGAATAACGTCTAAGGTGGGCCCCACTTGAATGAAAAAAAATACCTCAAGGTGGGATCCATTCAAGTGGGCCACACAATCCTATTGCATAAAAAATAAAATAAAATAAAATAAAATAAAGGAAATAAAAGAGAGAGAGAGAGACATGGAGAGTGGGACACGCCTTGAGATGGAGGGCTCCGCCACTATGAGCCCTCCCTTGCAAGAAACTATACAACAAACGGATCCCTTTGTACATGGGATCATCAAAAATGTAAATCAACGGTGGAGATCCATTCCCCACCGATATGGACGGTCTAGATGACCTTTCTAAATGAAATAAACATCATGATGGGGTCCATGGAGAATGGCCCCATCACGGAACGATCATGATGATCCAAATGAGACATCGGCCACATTTTAGGGTCCCAAGTGAGATCCACCCCATTGATCGGTGGGCCTCACTTGGCCCATCATAAAAATGAGAAAAACTACCCTATAGAGGCACCCATCGTCCGATCTTCTTGCTCCTACGGGTTCCTTGGCACCTTAGCTTCAACTTCAATGGATGAGATGAAGAATGGAGGGTTGAGATGAGAGATGATGGGGTAGGAAGGTAGGCCACTTGAAGCTTAGGAAATTTTTGGAGAATTCCATACGTATGGGGCTTCTTTGCTTGGAGATTTTGAAATGAGAAAGAGAGAAAGAGAGAGAGTTGTAAAGGGAGAGAGAGAGAGTGATGGATGGATGTGGTGAGTGATGGTTGTGTAAGAAAAGCTTGACTTTTGAGGCTTTTGTGTAAGAGAGGTATGGGTGGTGAAGACTTTTGTGGCTTTTTGTGTAAGAGAGGTATGGGTTTGGGAGACTTTTGTGGTTTCTTGAAAAAAGGAATGAAAGTGATGTGTACTTGACATGTGATGGATTGATAGGTTGATTGATTGATGGGATTGATGTGATTGATGTGACACATCATAGAGATTCTCTTGGTTTTCACAACACGCGGCGTTTTCTCGCACCGAACGTTGGCCCACATCTCTTGACCAGGGTATCGCCTCGGCGCGCTAGTCGCGGCATCGGAACCGCAACTACGGCGCTGTCGCTATGGTATTGGTTTCGGGCTGAGTCGACTTGGGTTGTCGGCACATGAATCAGGGTCGCGCGTCGATATCGTTTAAGGGTCAAAGGTTGCCAGAATTCGACCGGTAAGACCGCGGAAGTCTATGGAAAGGTACGGACTAAGATACGGGTCTTACACCTATCACTGAAGTTGCTAATGACGATGGTTCAAAAACTATGAAAATAACGGCTTATTCTCTTTGGACCACACTTTAGAAAAGTGAAAGTAGTGCTAATGTAAAAATACTAAATGTAATTACTTGTGCATTATCACCAAATGAATTCAAAAGAATCATCTCTTGTGAAAATGCAAAACAAGCATGAGATATATTAGAAATGACACACGAGGGTACATCTATTGTCAAGAAATCTAAAGTCTAACTCCTCACAACTAAATTTGAAGAAATTCATATGGAAGAGAATGAGATGTTTATGGACTTCTACACTAGATTGAATGACATAGTGAACTCTATGTGGGGTCTTGGTAATAAAATCCTTGAAAGTAAAGTGTGCACAAAAATACTACGTTCACTTCCTGAACGTTCAATTCTAAAGTGACCGCGATTCAGGAACTTCGTGATATAGATACTATGAGGGTTGAGAAATTAGTTGGTTCACTTCAAACCTATGAGTTATCCTTTAAGGCTCCTAAAGGAAAATCAATAGCTCTCAAATCATCTAAAAATATTTCTCAAGAGAGCACTTCGGATTCAGAAAATATCGAAGATGATATGACACTTTTAGCAATAAGATTTTACAAAATTTTCAAAAATAAGAAAAAGGTTGATTTTCAAAAATCAAATGATAAGAGACGATCTAAACCTAGAACTCGTGAATCCTTGAAAGATAGTCAATGTTACAACTGTCAAGAGTATGGGCACTTATCTAACAAATGTCCTAAAAAGGACAAATCAAAAAGAAAAAGCATGATGGCTACTTGGGATGAATCATCTGATTCTGAATCCTCTTCTAAATCAGAAGATTCTGAAACCGAGTCGGGCGATGGTGTTAAAGCCCTTATGACTTTAACTCTAGCCAAGATCACCTATTCAGATCATGATGATACATCTAGTGAAGAAAATCTGAATAATGATTGCGATAATGAAGATGATCTTCAAGATGCTTATAATGCCCTTTATAAAGAGAGTTGTAAAATTGCTGTCAAGCTTAAATTATAAAAAGAAAAATTTTCTAAGCTTAAGGAAGATTATGAGTCTCTTGTCTTAGAAAAATCTCATATTTCTGATTCTTTTTAAAAAACCAAAAATGATTTAGATTTCAAAACCTCTCAAATTGAAGATTTGAAATCCGAAAAAGAGAAACTCAAAAATGAGGTAGCTTCTCTTCTGAGTTTGAAAGACACATGGAAATATGCCCAAGGATATCCGAAATTGGAAAAATTATTGTCCGGATCAAGAAAATGTGGCGATCGATCCGGGTTGGGCTATGATAAAAATACATCTCCTAAACAAAAGAACATAGCTCCTAGATTTGTTAAAGGAGAGTCTTCGACCTCAAAAGAAAAGAATACCTATCAAGGTTTTTCCAAAAATTCTAGGTCTTTCCAAAAACCTAAAAGTGGCCATGTCAACTTTAATTTTCAAAACCGAAATCAATTAGTTAAAAAAATTATTGATCTTCTCAAAGAGTTATTAAAGTCAAACTCTATAGGTCGTTCCTATGACAATAGACAGAAAAAGGTCATCTATACTCCTAAACCCAAAACAGTTATGAAATGGGTTCTTAAAGTTGCCAGCTTGGTTGCCCACACTACTTTCAAAGCAACAAGCCATTCAAAGTGGTACCTAAATAGTGGTTGCTCCAGGCATATGACAGGTGACAAAGCTTTATTCACCGATCTTAAAGATATGACTGACGGGTCAGTCACATTTGGTGATGGAAACAATTGCAAGATTATTGGCCAAGGTCCCTTATTTAAGAATGTCTTATATGTTGAGGGTTTAAAACACAACCTATTAAGTATTTCTCAGATATGTGATAACAACCATTGTGTAAAGTTTTCTAATCAAGGTTATGAGATAGTTAATAAAAGGGGTTCTATTATATTAACTGGTCACAGAACTTCTGCAAACTGCTACATCGTTAGTGATGCTAGTTCATCTACTCAATCATGTTACATGGTCCATACCGATGAGACTGAATTATGGCATAAACGTCTTGAACATGTACACTATCGGAACTTATTTAGATTGAGCAAAAGAGAACAAAATAGAGGTCTACCCAAATTGTAAAAAGTAGACAAAATATGTGGTGAATGCCAGTTGGGCAAACAAATTATGAGTTCTCACAAGAAAGTGAACTCTAACACCACATCTAGATCACTCGAGCTTCTCCATATGGATCTTATTGGACCAACCAGATCAGAAAGTCGAGGAGGCAAAAAATACATCTTGGTTATCGTAGATGACTATACCAGATTTACTTGGGTATCATTCTTAAAAGATAAAACTGAAACCCAGGATGAAGTAAAAAAGGTCATCAAACGAATCCAAAATGAGAAAGTTCTCATGTTAGCAAGATCCGTAGTGATCATGGATCTAAATTCGAAAACAATAGTTTTGAGAAATTCTGTAGCGATCAGGGAATATCACATGAATTCTCAGTGCCCAAAACACCGCAACAAAATGGTATAGTTGAAAGGAAAAATAGAGTACTTCAGGAAATCGATAATGTTATGTTAAATAGTTTGAAGATCTCTAAAAATCTTTGGGCTGAAGCAGTTAATACTGCATGCTATATTATTAATCGGGTTTATACTAGTAAATCTGATAATAAGACTGCTTATGAATTATGGTTTGAAAAGAAACCTACTGTCAAATACTTTCGAGTTTTTGGCAGCAAGTGTTATATTTTACGGGATCGTGAAAATTTGGGTAAGTTTGATACGAAGAGTGACGAAGGAATTTTTCTTGGTTATTCTTTGAACAGTCGAGCTTATAGGGTTCTAAATAAGAGAACTGGTGTGATTCAAGAGTCCATCAATGTGGTCATTGATGATCATTTGAATACACCAACCCCAAGTTCAGATGATGATGAAGCTATTATTATTGACAATCTAGATATCTCATCAAGTCAAAAAGAATCTGAACCAAGGACTGTTAAAGATCATCCAACCAATCAAATTCTTGGAAATCCTCTCACTGGAGTTCGTACTCGCAAATAACTTGAGAACATATGTAATTATGTTTGTTTTACATTCCAAATAAAATCGGTCAACGTAAAAGAAGCACTTTCTGACGAAAATTGGATAGTTGCTATGCAGGATGAACTTAATCAATTTGTTCGTAATGATGTCTGGTATCTTGTTCCTAGACCTAAAGATAAAAACATTATTGGAACAAAGCGGATCTTTAAAAATAAGTCTGATGAACTCGGAAATATTATACGAAACAAGGCTAGACTAGTTGTACAAGGGTACACTCAGATTGAAGGCATATATTACGATGAAACCTTTGCTCCAGTCGCTCGCCTTGAATCAATCATACTTTTTATTTCCATCGCATGTTTTAGAAAATTTAGAATTTATCAGATGGATGTAAAGAGTGCCTTCTTGAATGACGATTTATATAAAGAAGTGTATGTTGAACTACCTTCAGGGTTTGAAGACCCTAAGTTATCTGACCTTGTATTTCATCTCAAAAAGGCTCTCTATGGTCTAAAACAAGCACCCAGGGCATGGTATGAAAAATTAACTAAATTCTTACTTAGTCATAGCTTTCAAGTAGGTAGTGTCGATAAGATGCTTTTTGTTAAAAAGAATAACAATGATATTTTGATGGTTCAAATATATGTTGATGATATTATTTATGGATCTACTTGTTCTAACATGTCTACTGAGTTTGCAGAGTTAATGAAATCAAGGTTCAAAATGAGCATGGTTGGCGAACTTAACTATTTCCTAGGGTTGCAAAACAATAACCTGATGGAATTTTCATTTCTCAGACCAAATATGCTTCAAACTTGGTTAAAAGGTTTGGATTTGAGAATGGTAAGAACTTTGATACTCTTATGAGTACAACATTAAGACTCTCAATAGACTCTACAGGTAAAGATATAGATCCTAAACTATAACGCAGTATGATTGGTAGTTTGTTATATCTTACTGCTAGTAGACCTGATATCGCATTCAGTGTTGGTATTTGTGCGAGATATCAGTCTAATCCTAAGGAATCACATCTTACTGTTATTAAACGGATTATTAGGTATGTCGCAAGTTCTATAAATTTGGGACTTTGGTATCCTTTTGATACTAATGTTCAATTAGCCGGGTATTCAGATGCTGATTGGGCCGAAAATATTGATGATAGAAAATCAACCAGTGATGGTTGTTTTTACATTGAAAATTGCTTAGTTTCTTGGTTTAGCAAGAAGAAAAGCTCAATATCGCTCTCTACTGCTGAGGCTGAATATATTGCAGCTGGATATGCATGTACTCAACTAGTTTGGATGAAACGCATGCTTAGCGATTATGGAATTAACCAAGATTTAATGATTTTACATTGTGATAATTCCAGTGCTATAAAAATTTTCAAAAATCCAATCCAGCATTCACGTACTAAGTATATTGACATTAGGTATCATTACATTCATGAGTTGGTTGATGAAAAAGTCATTTCATTAGAATATATACCAACCGAAACTCAACTTGCTGATATATTTACTAAACCGCTCAACAAAAGCAGGTTTAATAAATTAAAATTTGATCATGGTATGTGCATTTTACATTAAATATTCTTGCTTGCATGTATCATAGTGTATTATATTTCACATTATAATTATTTAAATTTTAAAATTTTTCATTTAAAAATGCATTTTTGGTCGATGCTCGACCGGTCGTGGTTGTACATGACCAGTCATGGTTCGACCGGTCGTGGACCACACACGACCGGTTGTGGATCTCGTGAACATCATATAATTTGGGAAAAATCCCCTTCTTCTTCCTTTTCACACCTACCTACGACGAGTCGTGGCTCGACTAGTCATAGGATTTCTAGTTTTTCTTCAAAGTAAGTCTTATTTCATCATTTTTCTTGAAGATTCATGATCTCTATGCTTTGATTTGTTCATAGTATAGTTTGATTTCATCTCTTGTTGAGTTTTTCAAGGGTTTGCTCTCTATTTGCTGATCTAGAGAAAACTCATCTTTCATTTGTGCATCTTGCTTGTTCTTTGTATATCTTTTTAAATATGGATGCTAGAGGGAAAAAGAAAATATCCCATGGTCCATCTTCATCCAGATCTAGACCAATAACTAAACGGCATCTTCGGTCACCCGAAGATGATACTCAAGATGTACGGGATTTGCGTACCCGTAACATTATCGTTGAGCATACCGCTGATCTAAATCACATTGCTCCATATGGTGTCATTTCCCTTATTGAATCTGTAGGTTGGACTAACATTTTGCTTTGGGATGGGTCCGCATACCAGTCCATTGTTCAATTAATGGTAGCCTGCATTTCAGATTTTTTCCTTGATAATTTAATATTTTCAATTGATATAAGAGAAGGAAAATTTGAAGTTGACCGTCATTTAATATCAGGTATTATAGATATACCTATTAATGATGAAGGAATACCGATTCATACTTTATACGACAAACCTTCAGAATCGAAAAAACGCATGTTAACCAGAGATTTATGCAAAATTAATGTGCATTGGACTCATAAAGGGAATGCGCTCCCTGCAAAGTATCTGTTACCCACATACAAAATATTACATTGTTTCTTCATTTCAAATGTATATTCTTGGTCTGGTAATGAAACCGAGTTAACTTCTTTCATGGTTTGTGTGTTGCATTCTATTGCTTCTGGAATCAAGGTCTGTCTTCCTTCTTTGATTTGTCATTCATTATATAATTTCGTTTCCATCCAGGTCATAGTGATATTCCATTCGGTTATCTTATGAATGTTTTAGCCACTCACATGCTTGTCGATAAACCTGTTAATGAGGCACCAATTCTTCATCTCATTTTCAACAATGCCAATCTTAATAAGATGAAATTGGATCTGCTCTCTGGCCAATTTGATGAAGCTGGTGTTAGTGGTGTTGGTGGTGATGGTGGTGATGCTGGAAACGAAGAGGAAGCTGGTGATCTTCCACAACAAGATGTTAATATGGATGACTTAATTGATGACATAGAAACTGATTCACCTAATGATCCAGATTATGATCCTTCTGGTTTTGATGCACGCTTTCGTGCATTGGAGGAAAAACTTGATAATATGAATATAGCCCATGACATGAGATTCAAGTACATGCAAAAATATCTTCGTCGCATAAATAAGGGCTTACACCAAATTGATCCATCTATTCCTGCTCCCTCCTCTGGATCAGATTAAGTGAATTATCTTCTGAATAGTATAGCATTTCTTTTACTCTGGATATGTATTATGGATTCTGGTTTCATAACATTTTGGATATTGTACTTTGTGGTATGGATTATGACTTGACACTTCAGATTTATTTTATGTCCTTTCATATCACATTCTCATTATTTTCTCTCTATATTCTCCTTTATATTGTTCCTTTCCCTTGTCATTTTGTGACAAAAAGGGGGAGTAGTAAAGCATTGCTAAAAGGGGAGTAATACGGATAGGGGGAGTAAATTTGTTTATATTGATTGAGAAGGATATGTGGAATGATGGATATGTGGATTGAAGTTTTGAGGTTTTCATGTTATGTATTAATTATACGTGCAATACTCGCATTACTCAGGGGGAGTAGAGTATTTTGTGGTTTCATGATTTATCATTCCTTATTATCTTTGATGCTATGTGTTTTGTCACAATTTGACAAAGGGGGAGATTGTAAGTGCTATGATTTCATATTCCTTTAGTTGTCAAATTTTGTGGTGCCAAAACCTATTTCTATGTCTTGTATATCTTGTGTTTTATGTTTGAAGACTAGTCATTGTAATCAACATCGCATTTCAAGTCAAGATCTTAAAAGAAGAAAGTTTTCAAGTCTTGGATGAAGAAATCAAGAATAGAAGTATTCAAGGTTGCATGTTGAAGGTTTGATCAAGTTCAAGTTTACTAGAAGATTTTGTCAAGTCAAGATCAAGCTTATAAAGGCCTACTACAAGTTTTGAATATTTACAAGCTTCTCTTAAGGGTCATCTGAGTGTACAGACTTTCAATGTCCATCTCACTTTTAAGGTTTGTTTGACCTTAGATTGACCTTGGGATGGGCTTTATTGTAAGTCATTTCGGATACATAACTCATATATCTTTATATGCTTGTTTAGGGACTTCAAGACCAGTCCTAGCTTTGCTACGAGCAGTCTTAGGTTTTTCAGGACCAGTCATAGGTAGTTGAAGATTTTTAGATCTTTCTAGCTGTCCTACGACCAGTCCTAGACATCCTACGACCAGTCCTGTGAGTTATACGACTCATCCTTCGACCGGTCATACACCTACGACTCAAACTCCAGCAACTATTTTTGGGCTCCTACGACCGGTCGTAGGTGTCTCACGACCAGTCGTAGGTGGCCCACGACCGGTCGTAGACCACCCTCGACCGGTCGTGGAGCTGAAAATCAAATCCCTTAGACATCTTTCGAAAATCTTTGGAGCTACGAACAGTCCTAGGATCCTAAGACCAGTCGTAGACAGGATTTTTTAGTCTATAAATTGAGCACGAACTTCATAATTTTAGCACTTCAAATCAATTCTATTCAAGCATTCTTTAGGCTATTCTCTGAGATAAGTTTATGTTTATTTTAAGCTGCTTTGTGCTTATTTAATATTCATTTTGATAGCTTATTCTTATTTGATTTTAATCTACATTCCAATCTTATTAGAAAAGGAGAATTTCTGTTATTCCTTCTTCTGGATTCAAAATCAAATAGATCTAGCCCGTTTGATCTAAAATCAATTAGACTTAGAACCATTCTTAAAGTGAGTATTGGACTTTGAACGTCGAATCGAACTTCTACTCCGATTGGTTCTACCGGGCTTCATCAAAAGGTGAATTAGGTATTTTGCATGTTTTGTAATTTACTTTCTCTGGTTTTTGTTTGAGATTCGTCAGAAAAATCTCATTGTATTGGTTATCTGAGGAGAGATAGAAAACTCAGATTGTGGGGTTTTTGGATTGTGTAAGCCCGAGATCAAAGACACAATTGTGAAGGTTTTAGGTGAACTTGTGAAACCTATTTTAATAGTGCATGCTAATATCCCCTGTGTGAGGATATTAGGAGTGGAGTAGCAATCTATGTGGCTGTTGGATAATAGTTGGTGTACACACAGGCGAACCACTATATATCGTTGTGTTGTGGATGTGCTTTATTCTTTCATTCTTTTATTCATTCTGTTTTGTGGAGAGTGTTTGTGGATGAATGTTGTAATCACTTCAGGAAAGTGTGGATGTATGTTGTAATAACTTAGGATTTATTTTCCACAAGTTATTTTAATTTCATTGCTTATTATTCCTCTTTGGTTTGTGATACAAGGATGTTCTAGAAATAAGGTTGTCTTACCTTAAACCTTTGGTTTTTGGTGTAAGGTTGTCCTTAGAACTGATAAAGTATCAATCTCTTTATTTTAGGCTATTGTGATTGTTTTATATTCAACATTATGCTTTAAATCTTTTATTATTCCGCTGTTATTATTTTTATTTGGCATTACCCTATTCACCCCCCCTCTAGGGCATATAGCTAGGCCCTTTCAGATCCCAACCTGGTTTACGTAATGTTATTTACTACGGGCTACACCTTAGGAGCAATGTTGGTTTGGCGTCCACATTGCGAGTATAATGTTGGTTAAATGTCCACATTGTGACTCTCCCTAGGGCCCATTTGTAGGCCCGTACTTGTTGTATGCAAGCCGTCTAGGCCAGCTGCGTTATAAGGATAGGGCATTACTTTATAACATGCTTAGTATAACTCCATGACGCACAACCCATTTGTATCGGTCCATTTGATCGGCCTGCTTGTATCGACCATTTGATTGATTTAGCCCATATGATTGATTAGGCCCATCTTGATATATTTTTGGCCTGTTGCTAAGGCCATATATGAGGCCTGTTGTTGAGGCCCACCTTGATGTGTATGAGGCCCGTTGTTGAGGCTCACCTTAATGTGTATGAGGCCCGTTGTTGAGGCTCACCTTGATGTGTATGAGGCCTGTTGTTGATGCCCACCTTAATGTGTATGAGGCCCGTTGTTGAGGCCCACCTTAAATATATATGAGGTCCATGTTGTAAGGCCCATTGTGATATATGCAAGGCCCATGGGCCATGGCCCATTGCAATGTATGTAAGGCCCAATTGTATGATTATGATATTGTATTAAATACTTGGCACTTATCTCGTGCACACACTTACACTACCTCTAAGCTTTCTATAAGCTTATGCACGATAGATGCGTGCCTGTGATGTTAGGTTACAACAGCATTGAGCTTGGAGCGTGCAGCTGTTTTCTAGAGCTTTGATTTTGACATATATATTTCCCTTTCAGCATTGTATTCAAATGATTATATTAGTGGATATGTGATGATGATATTGCCTTTATGATTTGGGTAAACTTGTGGTTATGCTTATTACTAGTTAAATGTATAAAAAAAAATTCTCTTTGTAGAATCCCAGGATAAAAAATCTGGCATATGAATGCTAGAAGCCGAGAATGGGGTACTACGGAGGCTGTCGGCACCGGATTCGGCGATCGGGATTTCTGTGAATCCGATTTCTGAGTTTGGGGCGTGACAAAATCAGTAGATCAACATTTTAAATTTCAGTGGCTTAGTGTTTTGGAACTTATGAATTTTGTAAGACCCCCAACTGGGCGAGTCAAATATTTGGGTTTATATGATTATCCATGCTTCGTTTTTGCTATCGCACTCTGAATTTATACTTCCAAAAGTTCTTTGATTTATAAACTTTCGAGTTTCTGAAGTAAGCCTCGTACTCGAGCTTTAGAAACCGGGGCATTACATTGCTCCTCCCTCCTATAGACATACTCTCACTGTAACGCTCGTGAAAAATCCGTACTTGGGCTCGAGTACCAACTCGACCCGAAATCGCGTAGAATTAATTTTCATGGAAATTGAGCGTAAGTTAGCTAGTGCAACGCTAGAGTAGCTGGGAAATAGTCCCTGATCACTTTAAATACGTTCTACAAGACCCAAATCGAGTAGAACAAATGACTCTACAATACTCTATAACCTCGGATCAAACTCTAAGCAGGTTTGTTCTCTGGACCACATTGAATTTTCGTATTGGATCTTGACCTCGCGTCGAAGGTCCGATACCTCCTATCTTAGACCGTTAGAACCGCCCAACTGGACTTGACAATCATCTCGAAAATCAAGTCAAACCGATAATCACAGACTATTTCGTTGAACCCGGACTGAAGAGACCGCGAATAGGGACGGATTTGGAATTTCAAATTCAAATCTGGCACACGACTTGACGCGTCAGTATTAAGCGTTCTGACCATCAGAATTCATCCAGATTACACCCTCGGATCAGGAAAAATTTCTATTTATTATCATGAGACTTTCAGCCCCGATCTACGTGCGGTGACCGCTGAACTGAAACTGGTCCGCCACGTGCGATCTGCGAACCCTGCCAGACTGAAAACTTAATACGTGCTACATCTGGTACGCATGAGCTTAAGTCCGATCGCAATCGACCAGGGGACCACCAGAAAGCAGCTTTTGGACCGAAACAGCCCCGAAATGGATAGGCACCAAGTAAACTTCGTTCCGGAGCCTGTTTCCGGCATTTTTAAGCTTATAAAAGGGGTTGAAACCCTCATTTCCCTCTCCCATCCGAAAATTGCAAACCCTAGGATAAAGGAGAGAGAGTTTGAGAGAAAGAGTAGAAGGGATTTTTCCCGCTTCCGAGCCACCGATTGCTGCTGTTTCAGCAACTCTTCCCAATCACCTGGACGGTGATTTCTCCACTTTTTCAGGTATGAAACGACCCTAAAAGTTGCTGATTTAGGGATTACTTGGATTCGTAGCATGTTAGCTAACGTATTTCGTAAAACAGGTTCTCCTACTGCCGTAGACGAAGCGTACACGCTCCGTTCAAAATCCCGCATCCGTAAGAGACTAGGTGAGGATTTTAGACGCTTTGATTGACGGTTTACAACGCTTTCAATGTCGTTTAATAGTAGATTATCGACGGCATCTCCGTTTGACATGTACAACATGCTCTCCGTTTCCTGTTTCGTAAATTAACGAAGAATATGAGATTTAGGGCATTTTAGTCATTTGTAGGAAGTACGGTCTACATTCATATTTTGCTGACGTGATTGACATGGTTTGTTGTCGCATTAGGGAGTTAGGAATGCTTGCATAATTAGTTTGGTGAAGAGATTCGCCTAGTTGCGCACTTTGGGTCGACATACTATATGTAGACTTAAGTGTGTAGTGTATGTGTTTGTATAAATGCTTGTATTAGTATGTATTGAATTAAATGATGTTATGTAGTAGTTTGAGATTGATTTCTTGGTTAATATGCTGACCTAAATGATTTCCTACATGTTGACCATATGCATGATTCCATTACATGCATGGAATGTATGTGTTTGAAGATTTGCTTAAGTTGAATGTTATAACATGTGTTAACATGCTCACATGATTGTATCTAAATTCCAATACCTTTACATATATTGCTAATGTGATTCCATAGATGTGTGGGACTAGACTTAGTCCAGGCAGTCGGTAACCGAGCGAATTCGTGGCTGACTGGTCATAGCCACGAATGACGCGTCGATGAATGTGATTCGTGCTTGGACTTGGCGGCAGTGGTTAGGCCACGCGAAGTGTTTTATGCACTTCATGTCGTTCGACTTGAAATACGATCGCGCTAGTCTAGCCCGTCAAGTAACCCGACTGGCCGATGTATGTTCACCTTGTATGTGTCATAACTGCTTGAACCTAGGATACTGAACTTACCATTGTAAACCCTGTTAACCATGGTACCTTGATCTACGAAGACTCATGAGCCGAGCATGGTGGTATGGGACACCGTGGTCGAGCTGTCGGCCTACGCTGGGGCCACAAACCTCCCCGTAGTGACCATTGAGCACCTACACTCGTGAGCAGATTATGGTGGTATGGGACACTATATTCTAGCTGTCGGCCTACACTGATCAGGCGACGAGTCCTTTGTAGTGACCGCGAGCGTATTTTGAGTCCACGGGAGGCGACGACCCTTCGGTTGTAGTAGAGTACGGTAGGCCTGTATTGATAAGGTGATGGGGGAGCGGTGCAACGAGTGCGAGCAACAGCCCTGGCAGCCCTTGCAGTGACCTACGAAATATACATCGTATGAGATTACTAGGAGTGACGACCCTAGACAGGATCTGTGTTGGGATCGATACAAGGAAAGTACCTTAGTTTCCCAATCCTGCTGTTTGAATGGACTAATAACAACTTGAAAATCATACCACCATAGCATTGCATGTGCCTGGAAGATGTGGAGCACTCTAGGGAGTATGGCATGCCGCTGTCGTAAGATGTTGCCGTATGAGGGAGATCGTCGGTGAGGGCATACATCACGTCATATCATCTTGCATTAACAACACTATTAGGATTATCTGATTTACTGCTTTACTATTATCGCATGATTGAATTGTGAATATGCTAATCCTTGCTCTATGATTCCACTGAGTTGATCACTCACTCCCACGTTACGAGATGGTGTTTGCAACACCCACCAGACCCTGTTGTAGATGCAGGTGAGGCCGAGATCCAGGAGGTGGAGCTAGAGATCGACGAGGACCAGGATGAGTTCTCGTATATGCAGTATCACGACGGCTTCCCGTAGGCGACCTGGATCGATGGGGTTTCAGTGGGACTATTTGGAACATTACCTTTTTTGTTCATATATATGTATTTGAGACTCAGAGATGTATTCATACTTTAGAGACAGATGAGATTTACTTGTTTTTTTCATACAGTGATATACATATTGTTTAGTCTTCCGCTTGCTTTTATCACTGGATCTGAAGTATGAATTGCAGTTTTGGTATACTTTTACTCATGTGAATGCTTTAAATCTGACAACATTGAATCATAATCATTTTGTTGCATAAGTGACGGTCTGGAACTCGGGAGTTGAGTTTATACACGACCCCCAATTTTCAGGGTGTTACAAGTTGGTATCAGAGCATGAATAAGAGTATACTGGGCCTGGGTTATGGTCTCGCGACGTACGCCGTCGCTTCCTTTGACTTAGGTGGGTGCGAGAAGGGTCTAGAAACACTTCTAGGATCGCAGATTCGCCGATAGGCGAAGTCTATTAGAATCGATCGCAAGATCGAGTCAGTAACGCATCTCGGGTCGCGTAAAGTAACCCGAATCGCTTCTAGCTGTAGGAAGTCAGGTTGAGACGTCCTATGAGCGGTTTTAAACCGTAAAAGTAAACTCTTTGGGCCGTGGGATGACCACGACTCCTGTAATCAATCGCCAGGGCTTAAAAACCCCGTTTCACCAAAAATCTTCAAAATTTCTCTAAACACTCCAATCTTCATTTTATTCTTATCCATTTCATATTAGGCATCAAACTTAATATGAAAATAACATAAATTAATACTTTCATAAAATTTTACAGTGAATAGTAAAATTTCATGAAAAATGGCCATAAGGCCATTCTAACTTTACTTTATTTAGCAACTAAGGATCTAGATGGATGTACTAGCTCCTTCTACCCTAAATTCATATGCTGCATCATAAGATTTGGTATTTGGAATTGCGGAGTGATCCCGGAAAGCCCCGAACACATGTTTGAGCTCATATAGGTCAAAATATAATGAACTAGGGGGTGGGCCATATATTTTTAGACTCCTTGGATCATGGGGGACCAGACCCATGTGGTCCCACCGGCCAACTGGGAGGTTGGCCGGCGATGCCATCGCCGGTCCGACGATGCATCGCCGACCGGTGGGGCCCCTTTGCCATGAAATTTGGGCGCACGCCCTTAAATGGGGTGTACATCCTCCCCATATACCTCCCATCCCACGAAAATCCCTAAAACATCCCCCTCCTTCACAAACAGCCCTCCCCTAAGCCCTATTCTCATTTTCCAGCAGCCATTTCCAAATTCTGGCTTCCCAAATCACTCTTAGATCCCTCCTTGGCCAAAACCGACCACCGCCCATCACTTATTGGGAGTTGAAAGCCCTTCCTCTTGAAGATCTCACCATTTGGAGCTCCAAAAATCCCCAAATAGAGCTGAAAATCGTGAGGTGCTCCATTCTACTTTTTTGTTTGTATTTCTCCTTGAAATAATAGCCTTGGGAAGCTTGAAGCATCCCTCTACGACACCTAGATTTCCTTTTTCTAAATTGGGCAGCCACTTCTCCGCATTTTCACTGTTTTCTATGGCTTTCGTGGAAGCCATTTTAGGCCTTTTATCACTCTCATCCATCATATCTTTGATGGGTAAGAGGAAAACCACAACAGACGAGGCTGGGTCAAGCCATCCTGCTAGATCGAGAAGACCGCGGGGTGGTGCCGCAAGTTCAAGCACCGCTGCAGGTCCAGCTGCAGTCCTGGAGTGCCGTACAAAGCGGGATTTGGATCCCCATGCACACCTTGGGCGAACAATTCTATCAGAGATGCCTCATGGCCAATACACTGATCGCAAAGTGTTATTTGAGGCGGACGTAGATGGACGATTGTTCGGCGAGTATCTGTTGTTCGAACGCATTGAAGCTGCGCATTGGGGTCCGATCTTTGAAGCTCGCGCTCGTGCTAATGTGAGCACCGTTCGTGCCTTATACGCAAGTATCCAGAATCCTACCTTGGAGCCTTTGCAGTTCAAAATCCCTTTTGGTAGAGATCGGATGGCTACGATCGATGTTCGGTTGGTTGCGCGACTTCTCAATGTGCCTCTAGGTGATGTGTATCCTAGTGAGAAGAATCTGAGGACTAGACGTGAACGAGATCGCCGCACCAGGTTTCTGTGCGGTAAGTTGGTTCCATGGCAGCCTAATAATAGCCTCAAGGTGATGTACATGTCTGAGGATTTACGCCTGCTGCACCATATCTGCACGTTCAATGTTTATCCCAGGTCGACGAACTGCATTGAATGTACACGTCTTATGGTAGATTTCTTATATCTGGTGGCCCAGGGAGAGAACGTATGTATGGCCACCTTCATCTTACGGCAGATAGTTCTCATAGTCAGGTCAAGAAGAACATCCGAATCGCTTCCCTTTGGCTGACTTATTTGCAAGATTGCGCTTGAGTTTGCCTATAGACTTGGGCCGAAATTGCCGGTATCGATTCATACCATTGATGAGTCGACAATGGTCAAGATGAAGATTGGGTCACAATACCGTGAAAATCAACTTGAAAGGGATAGTGAGGATGACTTTGATGATGAGGAAGATCAAAGCGAAGAAGAACCTAGAGCAGAGGTTCAGGAAGAAGCTCAGGAAGAAGCAGAAGAGGAGGCTCAGGATACTGATGAGAGCCCTCCTCCTTCTGCGCAGGCTACTATCGACGATCGCATTGCTCGCATGGAGGAGAGTTAGACCGCTTTGCGAAGGAAAGTTCAAGAACTTCGGGCAGAAGTCGCGGATGCCAAGGCCGTTACAAAGAAGAAATTTGGCAAGGTGACTCGCACCTTGAAGGCGATCCTGTGTTGCTTACAGGATAAGGGTGCTCCTCCTCCGTCACCAGACTCCGACTAGCGATGCGATCTTTGATGTTATTATCAGTAGTTAGTCATTTCCTGCTTTATGTGTGTAAGCCTGTTAGGGCTAGTGCTTTGCTTATGTTGTTGTTGCTTAACTGTCTTAATTCCTATGTATTTCTCGTCATGATGCTTGTAAGGATATATCCCTTGTATTGTGACAATTTTGATTAAATGAAATGCATGGAATGCCTTTGACTCATTATGTGAATGATTGCGGTGTATTTGTGCTAATGAGACTGACAAGGTTGCACCCTATTTTGAATATAGGGAATGCCGCCTAAGGCTACGCGGAGCACGGTTCGGCTTGCATTGACAGAGCATATGGATCAGACTCCCTCTCAGTCTGGCACCCATGCGGACCCTTCTTTGGGCCCGATTCCTGAGGCTGTTTGATTGTCTCAGCCTGCCGCTGGTCCGACAGATGTACCATCGCCATTTACGCCATCAGTCAGAGAGCCACATCGCGCATCTACTTCCACACAGCATCCGCCACAGCCTTCTCCACCCCCTGATAGATTCGAGCAGATGATGGCTATGATGCTGCAGCAGCAGTAGCTTTTGACTACCATAGTGGGGACATTAGCCCAGGGTGGGGGTGCGGCTCCATCTACACCACCTGCACCACCTGCGCATCCAGCTGAGGATGCCTGTACATACGCCCAGGATGAGGGCATGGCTCATCCTGCGCCGCCTGCTTGCCCTGCGGGGAATCCCGCCGATACACTACTGGAGCGATTTCATCGCTTGCGGCCTCCCACTTTCACGGGTTCTCATAGACCCGAGGAGGCTGAGTACTGGCTCGACCGGGTGTCGAAGATCTTGCGGATGTTGCATTGCACCGAGGCCGAGCAGGTAGAGCTGGCTACCTTCCTGTTTGAGAGAGAGGCCAGCATGTGGTGGGATAGCGTACTGCGGACCGTTGCCGCAGACTTTGTATGGACGTGGGCAGCATTTGAGTTCCGCTTCCATGAGAAGTATTATCCCCAGACTTACAGGCACGACAGAGAGAATGAGTTTCTCCATCTCAGACAGGCAGCGATGACAGTTACAGAGTATGAGCATCGGTTCACGGAGTTGGGCAGGTACGTCCCGACGATCTTGGCTGATGAGCAGATGCGCATATGGCGCTTTTTGGACGGTTTGCGACCGGATATTCATTCGAAGATGTGCTGTGTTAGCATTGCCTCCTATGCAGAGTTGATTCACATGTCCATACGGGCAGAGCAGGACGTGGATCGACTTGCGCGATCTCGTGGCCCGACTGCTTCTAGGCCACCACCAGACTTACCAGACAGGCCCTTTGCGGGCAAGAGACCTCGCGTTGATCCTCCTACTAGGACTACAGCGCCTGTACCACCGTTTCGGTGCCCTGATTTGACATGTACATACTGTAGGAGGACAGGTCACTTGGCGCAGAGCTGCTTTTCGAGGATGCGGGACAGTGGGTTCTCGCCGCCGCAGAAGATTGACCGTGTACGTCCACAGGCGATATCAGCACCGCCCATACGGTCAGCTCCTGCGCATCCTTCTTTCAGACCTCCGGTATCACAGATTAGATAGCCTCCACGGCCCTTGACACAGCGGCCGAACCGGCCACAGCAGGCTTGGGTTCATGCATTGACAGCTGAGGCAGCAGCGACGCCGACTTTCTAGCATTCAGCCTTCGAGGTCACGGCCCATATTGGAGGTACTCCCGTTCTTGTCATGGTGGACACTGGTTCCACGATTTCTTTGATATCGCGTGCCGTAGTCAGGCGTCTTGGGTTACAGACTATCACTATGGATAGCGTGCGAGTCTTTGCAGCTCATGGGGATTATTCGGATGTCACCCAGATGTGTGAGGGTTGTTTAGTTGATCTGGGAGGCAGGACGATGACTCTTGATCTTGTCGTCGATCCCTCGCTCGTTTATCTCGACGTCATTCTTGGCATGGACTGGTTGACTGCAGCGAGAGCCGAGATTGACTGCGAGGCTCGTATGGTGACGGTGTACGAGCCTGAGGGCACGCCTTTCACGTTTTCAGTGCGGGTAAATCTTCCTTTCCACATACTTAGCTACGCCACTTTATTGCGCGACGCTGGGGCTCAGGTACTCGAGCATGTGCCAGTCGTTTCTGAGTTCGGGGATCTGTTCAGGAAGATCCCTGGTTTGCCGCCCCGACGTGAGATCGATTTCACTATCGATCTGGTTCCTGGTTCTACACCCGTCTCACTGCCGATGTATCGCATGGCACCATGTGAGATGGAGGAGTTGAGGACGCAGATTGATGGTCTGCTAGAGCTTGGCCTTATACGGCCTAGCGTGTCACCTTGGGGAGCACCGGTCTTGTTCGTGAAGAAGAAGAATGGTTCGATGCGATTGTGTATTGATTATCGCAGGCTGAACCAGCTCACGGTGAAGAACAAGTACCCTTTGCCCAGAATCGATGACTTGTTTGATCAGTTGAGAGGAGCGCAGTACTTCTCGAAGATTGATCTTCAGTCGGGATATCATCAGTTGCGCGTCAGGGATGAGGACCTGCAGGAGACAGCATTCAGGACCAGTTTTGGCCACTACGAGTTCCTCGTGATGTCGTTCGGTCTCACGAACGCACCGGCCGTGTTCATGGATCTGATCAACCGGGTATTTCGGCCTTTCCTATATCGATTTGTCATTGTCTTCATTGACGACATTTTGGTGTACTCTAGGAGTCGAGAGGAGCATGAGGAGCACTTGCGTTTGGTCCTGGATACGCTCAGACGGCATCAGTTGTTCGCACAGTACAAGAAGTGCGACTTCTGGAAGCAGGAGGTGAAGTTTCTAGGACACGTGGTGTCCAAGGATGGCATGCCAGTTGACCTATCTAAGGTAGCTGCGGTGCAGGACTGGGAGCAGCCTGGTTCTGTCACTGAGGTGAGGAGCTTCTTGGGTCTCGCTGGCTACTATCGACGCTTCATTCAAGACTTCTCGAAGATCGCGAGACCCCTATCTCAGTTGACACGGAAGGACGTGAAGTTCGCTTGGAATGATAAGGCGGAGTCAGCTTTTCAGGAGCTGAAGGATAGACTTACGTCCACCCCTGTGCTAGTATTGCCAGAGCAAGGGGTTAGATACACTATGTACACTGACGTGTCTAGCGTTGTTTTGGGTTGTGTCCTTATGCAGAGGGACAGGGTAATTTCGTATGCCTCGAGACAGTTAAGGAAGCACGAGGAGAATTACCCTACACACGACCTAGAGTTGGCAGTCGTTATATTCGCACTGAGACTCTGGAGACATTACCTCTATGGAGAGGAGTTCGAGCTCTTTTGCGACCACAAGAGCCTCAAGTACATATTCACGCAGCGAGACTTGAATATGAGGCAACGGCGATGGATGGAGACGTTGAAGGACTTCAAGTTTGAAGTCTCTTACCATCCTGGGAAGGCGAACCTTGTGGCTGACGCGTTGAGCTGCAAGAAGGCGATAGAGTTTGCGGCTCCGCTGATGGTTGCCGAGTGGGATATGGTTGAGTTTTTACGAGACTTTGAGCAGAAACTCACCGTAGAGGAGCCGTTTGAGTTCATCGGACATGTACAGGTGCGATCTCAAATCGATGACCGAGTCATCGAGGCGCAGAGGGACGATGCGCATCTTACTGAGCTTCGAGAGCAGGCCAGTGATGATGCTGACGCCGACTGGCGAGTTGGTATGGATGGGGGCTTACGTTACCGTGGCCGCCTATGCGTCCCAGATGTCCCTGACTTAAGACGAGAGATTCTCGAGGCTGCGCATTCTACTAGACTCGCGATGCATCCAGGCAGTACAAAGATGTATCGTGACGTGAAGAGGACGTATTGGTGGGAAGGTATGAAGACCCACATAGCTGAGTTCGTGTCCCGTTGTCTCACTTGTCAGCAGGTGAAGGCAGAGCATCGCCGACCACCTGGACTTTTGCAGCCGATGCCGATTGCAGAGTGGAAGTGGGATTTCATTTCCATGGACTTCATTTCTGGGTTGCCGAAGACGAGGAAGGGACATGATTCCATTTGGGTGATCGTCGACCGATTGACGAAGTCAGCGCACTTCCTACCGATCAGAGTTATGAACTCTGCAGACGAGCTGGCTAGATTGTACATCAGAGAGATCGTGCGTCTGCATGGAGTTCCGTTGGAGATCGTGTCGAACAGAGACACGAGGTTCACTTCTATTTTCTGGACTCGCATTCAGGAGGCTATGGGTGTGAAGTTGAAGTTCAGTAATGCCTTCCACCCACAGACGGACGGACAGACAGAGCGAGTGAACCAGATCCTGGAGGACATGTTGCGAGCTTGCGCTTTGGACTTCAAAGACAGTTGGGATGACTGTCTTGCATATGCGGAGTTTGCGTACAACAATAACTTCCAGGCGAGTATCGGTATGGCACCTTATGAGGCGCTGTATGGGCGACCTTGTCTCGCACCGCATTGCTGGTTAGAGGTCGGTGAGCGTAGCTTGATTGGCCCAGAGTTGGTGCAGGCGACGTCAGAGAAGATTGATATTTTTCGACGTCGGCTTCTTACAGCGCAGAGCAGACAGAAGAGCTACGCCGATGCGAGACGACGGCCACTAGAGTTCACAGTCGAGGATCACGTGTTTTTGCGAGTTTCCCCTACGAAGGGAGTCCTTCGGTTCGGGAAGAAGGGGAAGCTGGCACCGCGATTCATTGGCCCATTCCAGATCCTCGATCGTGTGGGAGCAGTGGCTTACCGATTGGCTTTACCCACGCCCCTCGCGAGCGTCCATAATGTATTTCATGTTTCTATGCTGAAGAAGTACGTGACTGATCCTTCCCATATCATCAGATGGGAGTAGGTGCAGTTAGGAGAGGATGTTACTTATATCCTGCGACCGACACGCATCCTAGACAGGAAGGAGCAGGTACTGCGTAGCAAGGTGATTTCCCTTGTGAAGGTACTATGGACGCATCACTCTGAGGAGGAGGCTACTTGGGAGACAGAAGCCGAGATCAGAAAGAACTACCCACAGGTTCTCGAGGAGTACGAAAAGGTACAAATTTCGAGGATGAAATTATTTGTTAAGGGGGGTAGATTGTAACGCCCGTGAAAAATTCGTACTTGGGCTCGAGTACCAACTCGACCCGAAATCGCGTAGAATTAATTTCCATGGAAATTGAGCGTAAGTTAGCTAGCGCAATGCTAGAGTAGCTGGGAAATAGTCCCTGATCACTTTAAATACGTTCTACAAGACCCAAATCGAGTAGAACAAATGACTCTACAATACTCTATAACCTCGGATCAAACTCTAAGCAGGTTTGTTCTCTGGACCACATTGAATTTTCGTATTGGATCTAGACCTCGCGTCGAAGGTCCGATACCTCCTATCTTAGACCGTTAGAACCGCCCAACTGGACTTGACAATCATCTCGAAAATCAAGTCAAACCGATAATCACAGACTATTTCGTTGAACCCGGACTGAAGAGACCGCGAATAGGGACAGATTTGGAATTTCAAATTCAAATCTGGCACACGACTTGACGCGTCAGTATTAAGCGTTCTGACCGTCGGAATTCATCCAGATTATACCCTCGGATCAGGAAAAATTTCTATTTATTATCATGAGACTTTCAGCCCCGATCTACGTGCGGTGACCGCTGAACTGAAACTGGTTCGCCACGTGCGATCTGCGAACCCTGCCAGACTGAAAACTTAATACGTGCTACATCTGGTATGCATGAGCTTAAGTCCGATCGTAATCGACCAGGGGACCACCAGAAAGCAGCTTTTGGACCGAAACAACCCCAAAATGGATAGGCACCAAGTAAACATCGTTCCGGAGCCTGTTTTCGGCATTTTTAAGCTTATAAAAGGGGTTGAAACCCTCATTTCCCTCTCCCATCCGAAAATTGCAAACCCTAGGAAAGTACCTTAATTTCCCAATCCTGCTGTTTGAATGGACTAATAACAACTTGGAAATCATACCACCATAGCATTGCATGTGCCTGGAAGATGTGGAGCACTCTAGGGAGTGTGGCATGCCGCTGTCGTAAGATATTGCCGTATGAGGGAGATCGTCGGTGAGGGCATACATCACGTCATATCATCTTGCATTAACAACACTATTAGGATTATTTGATTTACTGCTTTACTATTATCGCATGATTGAATTGTGAATATGCTAATCCTTGCTCTATGATTCCACTGAGTTGATCACTCACTCCCACGTTACGGGATGGTGTTTGCAACACCCACCAGACCCTGTTGTAGATGCAGGTGAGGCCGAGATTCAGGAGGTGGAGCCAGAGATCGACGAGGACCAGGATGAGTTCTCGTATATGCAGTATCACGACGGCTTCCCGTAGGCGACCTGGATCGATGGGGTTTCAGTGGGACTATTTGGAACATTACCTTTTTTATTCATGTATATGTATTTGAGACACAGAGATGTATTCATACTTTAGAGACAGATGAGATTTACTTGTTTTTTTCATACAGTGATATACATATTGTTTAGTCTTCTGCTTGCTTTTATCACTGGATCTGAAGTATGAATTGCAGTTTTGGTATACTTTTACTCATGTGAATGCTTTAAATCTGACAACATTGAATCATAATCATTTTGTTGCATAAGTGACGGTCTGGAACTCGAGAGTTGAGTTTATGCACGACCCCCAATTTTCAGGGTGTTACACTCACTCTCGCAGATGTCCATTACGGATGAGGGATTCAATCTCTTCCTTGAAGTCGAAGCAATTGTTGGTTGCATAGCTGTGGTCGCGATGGAAGTGATAATACTTCCTCTTATCCCATTTGTCGGCATTGGTCTTCATCCTATTTGGTCATCTCAAGATCCTCTTGTCACGAACTTTCATGAGGACCTACTCGGGATAGCATTTAAAGGAGTGTATGAACGAAATCTACTTTCAGGCTGTCAGTTCAAGCGTTATAGCTTGCGACTGCACCTTTTCTTTGTGTTTCTTATCCTTAGCCGAGCTCTCAACACTTCGGGTGACCTTTTGCGAGATGAAAATCTCCTCGATGTTGGAGTATTTCTGGGCTCGGTTAAGGAGATTAACCAAGGTTGTAAGAGGGTTCTTGCCGATTGAGAAGCGAAATCTTCTTTCTTTGAGACCAACTATCATGGCGGCTAATGCTATTTGATTTGAATAACCTTCCACTTGCATTGCTTCCCTGTTGAAACGTGTGATATAATCTTTCAGAAGTTCATCCTCCTTTTGGGTGATACTGAGTAGGTGAGTCATCGGATTTCGCCTATCCTTCCTGTCACGCCCCGAACTCAGAAACTGAGCTCACAAAATTTTTGATCGCCTAATCCGACACCGACACCCATATACTAGATTTTGATCCTAGGATGCTACAAGGAGGATTTCAAACGTGATTTAATTCGTAATGAGCATAACTACAAGCATAACCCACGAACAATAACCACAAGAACACCATCACAAAATCCACTATGATCAAATACTTTAAGTACAATGCGTATAGATGGAAATACAAGATAGTGCTAATAACAAAACTCCAAAAGCTCGACTACACGCTCCAAACTAGGACGCAGCTGCTACACGTGTAAGGTGGGGCCACCTTACAATATGTATTCTATATTAGTGCCATACATATGTATTGACTTTGTAAATTCTGTGGGCCTGATCATTTGGTACACCGTTCATCCAACTAACGTGGGACCCCACCTTATGTTATGTGTTGTACACACATGTGACACGTGTGATAGTGGGACCCATGTGAGCTCTGTTTCATCTACATTGTCAGCACGTGCACTAGTGGGATGGCCCACCATGTGGAAATCCACCATGATAAAAGTATTTTTGACTACGTCATCCATGCCGTCCATCTATTGAAAGACCCACCGTGATATATGTTTTGTAATCCACACCGTCCAAATATTTGAACGGTGCTGGACAATGTTTGGGATGGTGCTTTCTAATGTTTGGATGGTGCTGATTTACCTGGGTAATGTTTGGACAGTGCTGATCATCGTTAGCGGGCCAAGTGCCCCATGGAATGATAGTGTGCAGTGATACGCATGTTATACCTACAACTATTGAAACGATTTTGGTGCGGCCCATGTGGTGAGGCCCACCTTTGATATGTTTATGGCCCATCTGTGAGGCCCACCTTTGATATGTTTATGGCCCATTTGTGAGACCCACCTTTGAATATTTATATATTTATGGCCCATCTATAAAGCCCACATTTGATATGTTATGAGGTCCATTGTTGAGGCCCACCTTGATGTGTATGGGGCCTATTGTTGAGGCCCACCTTGATGTGTATGAGGCCAACCTATTTGTATTTTGACCCATGTGACAGGGCCCACTTGCCTTGTATTTCTAGGCCCATGTGATAGGCCCACCTACCTTGTATTTAAGACCCATATGATAGGGCCCACCTACTTGAACCTGAGGCCCATTAGTGCAGCCCATTGATGCAATCCACTTGATGTGTATGAGGCCCATTAGTGCGGCCCATTGATGCAATCCACTTGATGTGTATGAGGCCCATTAGTGCGGCCCATTGATACAACCCACCTGTTATGTATACAAGGCCATTGGTGTGGCCTATGTAATGTGACCAACTTGATATATACGAGGCCCATTAGTGCGGCCCATTGATATAACCCACTTGTTATGTATATAAGGCCATTGGGGCGGCCTATGTAATGTGACCGACTTGATATATACGAGGCCCATTGGTGCGGCCCGTGGACGCAGTCCACTTGCTGTATTTGAGGCCCTTTGTGATATATATTGGGGCCCATGGGTTGATACCCATTGAGATGTAGCCCATGGGTTGATACCCATTGAGATGTATTTAAGGCCCAAATATTAGGCCCAGTGTGTTATATATAGGTCCATGTGAGTGGCCCATCTGTTATGTATTTTCGGCCCAGACGATGAGGCCTATTATGATGTGTATTAAGCCCATGGAACATGACCTGTTGTGATATATTTACGGCCCATTGGTGCGGCCCATTGCTACGGCTCATCTGATGTATATGAGGTCCGTTGGTGCGGCCCATTAATACGACCCATGGTGATTGTATGAGGCCTTTGTGTGAGGCCATGGACCCACTATATATTCGGCCCTATGTGGACCACTTCTTGAGAGAAATGTAGGTTAAATGTCCACATTTATGGGCAATGATGGTTAAAGGTCCACATTGTGACCTCCCTTTAAGCCTGGTTAGGCCCATTCTCATCATTCTCTAGTGGGTTAAACCAAATGAATAGGTCCCCATTGATATTGCTTGGGCCACCATCGGTTGTCCATCTAAGGACCCCTCATTGCGTCGAGATCGATTATTGATTTTGATTTGTCTTGGTCGATCGTCGAGACCTATGTGGTGTATATGCGATCCGTAGTTGAGGCCCATTGTGATGCATTGGAGGGTCAGGCTATGGAATCCATCGTGATGTATATGAGACTTATGTGAGAGGCCCATCATGATATGTATTAATCTCTTGAGTAAGGCCCATGGTGTTGTATATTTGGCCATTGTGTGAGGCTATGTGTCCATTATATGTTAGGCTCTATATGGGGCATTCCTTGGGGGCAATGTTGGTTCAATATCCATACTGTCAAGGTCGATTGTCGATACCGGTTATTGATACTGATTATGAGTATCTGACTACATAGCATCATGATACACACCCATACGCATCATTTGCATGTTTGTTATGAGATGTGGTTGACCGTTGCATATGTCATTGAGCAGGTTGTTATGAGACTCCCTGATAGGAGGAGATTGTCTCACATGAGCGCATGACATGCGCAGGATTGATGCATGACTGGATTGTATGACTCATGCATTTTGCATTTTGTGTTATACGCCTTAGCAGCATCAGGGTCGTAGCCTTCATAGGCATATCATGGATGGCCATACGGGACACCGAAAATGTTTGGTTCTAGCATACGGGCGCCATAGATGTCCATGGGTGAAAATTCCTAAACCTCTGTGGCCAGGAGATGACTCAAACGTCGAGACTGAGTGGATATATGAGCACATGAGGGCTGTATACCAGTAGGCCACATCTCCCACTGTGTCGTGGTCGGTTGGAAAGGGGTGTGACCTTACACGCCTGAGTGAGGAGGTAACTTTTAGGTTGAGTTTGACCAGCTTGAGGAATAGGTTCGCTATCGATAAGCCGGGCCCAATATTGACAGGCAAATAGTGAGGTCTCTTCCACTCTCCCAGTTGTGCGTTCGGATAGGGACGACAAGCTGGCGTAGAGTGTACTAGACCTCGGCGATGATCCCAGAGATGAACTGTACTGATATGTGGATTTAGTGAGCAGGGGTTGCATATTCATTCATTCATTCATTTACTATCCACTCGAGCTAGTGGTGCACAACTATTTGTCATGTGTGCCTTCGCAATGACCATGATTTCGGTTAGGGCGTGCGACTAACCTGAGATCGGAAGTTTACCACATTGAGTCTGACTATCCAAATTTAGGTATGAGACTGGTTTGGGTAGAAGTCCCTTATGATGGACCTCATAACCTGCGATACTACGTACTATCATCCTGACTTTACACTCCAGCATGACTATTCCATTCGTACCGCATATTACGTGACATTCGCGGCATACGACATTTTGGGTTATTGTGTTTCTGCATTTATATGGTATAGGTACGGCTGACGCTATTTGTGATACTCATCAGGAATGTATATTGAATTGCATCCTTTGCATCTAATATTTGGCTATCTATGATTCCTCATTTGCATAGTTGATTTGTTTTGCGTATTCTAATATCGTATGATTTATGATCTTGCTAGTATTTCTGTTTACTCTGATAATTCCTGATCTTGCCAATATTTCTACTTATTCTGATATTGCACGATTCATGGATTACCAGTACTTTCGATATTTTATAATTATGGCATTGTATTGAATACTTGGCACTTACCTTGTGCACACACTTACACCACCCTCTAAGCTTTTTATAAGCTTATGCATGATAGATGCGTGCAGGTGATGTTAGGTTACAATAGTGTTGAGCTTGGAGGGTGCAGTGGTCTTCTGGAGCTTGATTTTCTATTTATGTATTTTCCTTTCCGTATTGTACTCAAATGATTATATTAGTGGATATGTGATGACGATGATGCCTTTGTAAATTGGATAATCTTATGGTTATGCTTATTATGAGTTAAATATACATTAAAAAGAAAATTCTCCTTGTAGGATCCCAAGATCAGAATCTGGCGTATGGACGTTAGGAGCTGAGAATGGGGTACTACGGAGGCTGTCGGCACCGAATTCGACGATTGGGATTCCTGTGAATCCAATTTCTGAGTTTGGGGCGTGACACTTCCCCCCAATAAACTATGTAATGAAGGTCTTGCTAAGCTGTGTGAATGAGCTGATGGATTTTGACTTCAACTACCGATACCACTTCTGACCTACTGCTGACAGAGTCAAGGAGAAGGATTGACACATTGTGGAGCTTTATCCATATCCTAAATGATTCCAAATGCTTGGCTGGGTCGCCAGATCTGGAGTAGGGGCGATTTGTGGCATTCAGAATTTAGGCAGGAGTTGTGCTCCCATAATATCGTTGGTAAATGGAGGCTTAATCTCCTTTAGCATAACCTCAAGAGGGGTTGGTATTTGGGCGCGGTAGGCTTGGCGAATATCGCCAATCTGGCCTCGTAGCTCCTTGAGTTCTACCTCCCAGGGGACCTCATTTTCCCCTACTGCCACCTCCTGTTCTCCATCGTATGACGTAGGTTAGATTCAATGAGCATGGTGGTTCTTGCAGTTCAAGAAGGCGCTTGGATTTGCTTCCTTGGTTGTATTCTAGCTTCATAGAGGTCCTGGGGGATCTGTGGAGGTCGGGACTACTCAGTGGCAGCGCTGGCCTCTGCCTCATGGCCAGGGGGTGGGGGGTGTTCATCTCTAAAAGATCTTCATCAGTTGGTTTATATTGCCATTTAAAGCCTCGACCTAGTTTTCCAGAGAGACAAGTTGACCACCGACTACGGGACTTGGGCATGAGCACTTCAGGGGTGGAACCCGCCTAATGCTGGGAGGGTGTATTTCCAAATGTCAATAGAATGATTGACTGAAGCCGGTGCAGGTGCTGTGATTGTGGCTAAGGTCTTCTTCTTGCCTTTTGCCATGGTATGAGATAATAGATAAAATGGGAGTGACTTTACCTGTCGAGTTCCCATAGACGGTATCAACTATCGATGTAGAAATCTGGTCATCCTAACCAGGCCTCTAAGTCCCTGCACAAGTAAAACAACAATGGGGACCCAGGCTAAAGCTGGGGACCCTCCGATGCCAAAGTTATATAGGAAATCTAGGTCTATATGTGTTAGGGTTTTAGTGCTTATCTCTCTTTGTAGATTGGGACACCATTTATAGCCCTGGGGTGAGTTTCTTGGATGGAAAATTCCCTTACTTGGCATGTGTTGGTTGTAGCTATCTTCCGAGATCTTCGGCAAAGATCTTGGAATGACTTTAGTGATAAGGTTAAGTGGTCAGGACCTAAGAAGATTGTAATAGATAACCAACCTCGACCAGCTGAGACCAAGCTATAGGTCTAAGGTTTGATGCTATCCTGATGTCATTTTTTCAGAGTTAAGTGTTCGGCTAGGATCGAATTGACCCATACAGTAACTCATTGGTCATAGCAACGAGGGCTTGGTGGCAGTGGGGTTCTTTGCTTGTGGTCAGGTTGTCGGGCCGTTCATGGAGGCCATGCTCGGTCATGCAACCCAGGTTACCTTCCTATGTTTGCTATTCTCGTATATTAGTTGCCTAAGTTCAGTCCATTTTTACCCATAATAACATTGGTTGTTCATATTTTGTGCTTATATCACATGAGATGAGTTCTTAAAATACACACACACACACACATATTATGGAAAAGGTTCTATGCAGTCAAGCTCATGGGAACTTCCCACGAGGTTGAGTTGTGTAACACCCTGAAAATCGAGGGTCGAGCAAAGGCTCAACTCCCAAGATCCGTCGTATCACTTAGTAACATAGATAATGATGATTGAATGTTGTCCGTATTAGCACATTAAACATGAATGAGATTACACTAAATCAGCATATCATACTCCAGATATGATTAAATTAAGCAAGCTGAAGACTATGATATATATATAAAATATATAAGTGGTTATGAACCCCCAGAGTATGATCATGTCACTAGGCTGAATATATATACATGTTTGTTCCAAAATATACAAAATGACCAAGTGTAATGTCTAACTGATTCGTATCCCTGTAATCTCGTCGATCAGTACATGGTCTACATAGACCCGCCTGATAGTTGCATATAGGAGAACTCCTCTTCATCATTGTAGAAGTCAGGCTCCACTTTATAAGCCCCATCATCATCTACAGCTAAAATAGAGTTTGGTTGATGTTTTAAAACACTGTCCCAGAGTAGGAGTGAGTGATCAACTTATTGGTACTATAAAGCAAAGCTTAACATGTTATCAATTTAGTCAAGCAGTAATGATAAAATAATACAAAAAACATTCCTTAACTACTCTGGTTAATGCAAGGATGATATGTGATAATGATGTATGCCTTCGCCTGCACTCCCTCAGCGACATCATCTCACGATCATGCATGGCAAACTCTCTAAACGTGCGCTTCCTCGCTAAAGCACATGCAATGCGGTGCATGGTTGTGTTAGCCAAGTAATTTATTTAGGCTTATTCATACATCAGATTTGTAAAGCTAAGGTACCTCCCTTTATATCATTTACCCAAACGATGATCCATCTAGGGTCGTCAATCTTAGTAAATCACATACGATAGGCAAGTTATAGGGCAACATCACCCCTGATTTAAAAGCAGTGGATAGGCAAGTTCAGGTCGCTACGGGAGGCTTGTCACCTTAGCGTAGGCCTAGTTTATACTCGAGGTCACTACAGGAAGGCTCGTCGCTTTAGTATAGAACGACAGCTCGAATACAGTGTCTCATACCACTGTATTCCACTCACGAGTTTGGGTTACTCACTGGACATTACGAAGAGGTTCGTCACCCCAACATAAGCCAACAGCTCGACCATGCTGTCCCATACCACTATGCCCGACTCACGAGTCTTAGCGGATCGTGGTACCAAGGTTAAATGGGATTTTCATTGGTAAGTGGTATCTTAGATTTAAGCAATATCTTCCATATATGGTAAACACACATTAGGCCGATCAGGCTATTTGACGAGTTCGATTGGTATGAACACACGCTAAATTAATCGACATGGAGCGCATACGCACTCCTCATGGCCTAACCACTGTCGATAATCACTATATGACTCGGAGTCATCAAACACATCCGTTGTGGTGAAACTAATTTAGCCACTCGATCGAAAACTATTACCAATTGCCTAGACTACGCATTAGTCCCAATCATGCTCAAATACAATAGGCATTCATATGTGATGCTCAAATAACATTTAACAACCAATTCAAATATAAAACTTATTTAAGTATTTTAACAAATACATAGTGCACATGTTATCATACATAGGCATTTCATTCATAAACCACGTAGTAGCAAGATAAATTATATGAAGGAAACTGTAACTATAGATAAGGTAATTAAGAATCATATTTCAACACCCTCATTAAATACATTTCAACAAGTAATTTCTCATTTAGACATTTTATCAAACACTTAGACTACACATTTCAACATATATGTAATAAATTAGTTATAACATATATTATGGTAAATCCTTTCACCAAGGAGTTTTCATACATTCAACAATCATATATTCTCAATTAATAATTATGGCAAGCATGAATCATAATTTTATATTCATTCAAACGTTTATACAAACACATGGAATGCATTATATGTTCACATAGTTCACACACATGTATAATCTATCGAATACGTCATAACTAAGATCATATAGCAGTAATCAAGTCAGACATAAATCATTGCTAATATTGAAAGCCTTGAAAACCATAACCTAAACGTTTATAGTCCGCACCTTTCGTCGGTACGCTCGTTACGAACTCGGTTCGTACTCCACGTCTTTATCTACGGCACAACAGCTACCTAAACATTGAAATAAGTTAGCTATTATACCGATTTCTCTATTTGGATTCTTAAAATAGATTAGGGTTAGGATTTCTTACCCAAACATGAAGTTGAATTCGACGGTGTAGTGACACGAGAGAGATGATTCGGTACATGGAGTGGTGGGAGTGAATCCCGGCAACGATTTCTTAATCTCTCACACTTCTCCTCACTCTTTTCTCCTCTTTTCTCTCTTCTAGGGTTAGAGAATTCGTATGAAATGAGAGAGAGGTGGGTTAAGGCCCTTATATAGGCCCAAAAGTGATGTAAATGGCCCTAGGGCCATGGTATACTTAGAGTATAGCTAAAGGGTGGTTGTTTCGGGCCAACTGAACTCATTTAGAGGTCCATTGTTCACATATGATTTGAATGAAGTTCCCTGACAATGGATCTATGGTATGTTAAGATTTCGGTCCAATCAGATCAATGGACCGATCGTGGAGGACTCGTTTTAGTATAACGATCATCGTCACTCGATCAGGGCCACAAGTATATCAATGGGTGCAGAGAAATTTCCCTGATCCAAGCGTGTAGTTGGGTTAGAATCTAACGGTCTTAAACCTTAAATTTAGCATGCAAGCGAACAGCCCAATTCACTTAAGTTTGAGTTAATTTTCTAAAGATATTCACGTTTTTCACACACTTTGCTCCAGGCTCAAGTTGTGCTTTTTTGGATACTATTTGGACTCGATTCCAGCGATGGTTGTCAAGCTCAGTAAGGCGGTCATAACCTTATAGTTTCACAGTCATCGGACTTTCGATGCCCGGTCTAGGTCTGATATGGATTTCAATGTGCTCCCAAGAGCAACTGGGTTTTAAGATTGCTCCTAGGTTTCCATGTAATGTTGAGTTAGCGATTCTAATGGTTTTGGGTCTTGTAGTTCCTATAGATAGTGGTCCAAGCTAATTCCACTAGTTATCTAGTTTAGTACTTAATTAATTTTCATCTAATTTTTATAAAATTCGATCCTTAGTAATTTCTGCCTGAGGTAGTACTTGGGTTTTTGTACGGAGTTTTTCGAGACGTTACAAGTTTTGTGGGCCCCACCATGATGTGTGTTGAGTATCTACCCCATCGGTTAGATGCACCATTCCATGGTTAGCCTAGGGCTTGAAAATTAAGTCAATCCATGACTTTTGTGGGCCCCACTACATACAAAAGTTGAGAGAGGTTACCCTCCATTAAAACATTCATAATCATTTGTTGGGCCTACTAAGATGTGGTTCACAAATTCAGCCCATCCATTATGTGTGTCCCACTTGGATGAGGGGTCAGACCAAGTTTCAGACCCATCCAAATTTCAAGTGGGCCCCACCAAGTGCTTTTTATGTTTTAGCCATGTCTTCACATGATTTTAGATGGTATGGCCCAATTGAGTTCCGTATATGGCTGATTTCTGGAATATTCCATAATTTAAAGGGGACCCATCAAATGCATGGTGTTGATGTTCGACATGCATCATGGTGGGGCCCACACAGATCAACCTCATGGGAAGTTCCCATGAGCTCGACCACATTGAACCTTTTCCCACACACACACACACACACACACACACATATATATATATGGGAAAAGGTACAATGAGCTCGAGCGTATGCTCGCTTCCATGAGGTCGAGACGTGGTGCGTTAGGATCCGTCCGATCGGACGGATAAATGTGTGGTGGATATCCTACTTGTTAGGGCTGTGGATGTACACAACCTAATATAAGGTTAATAAAATAGTATTTTTTACAAAACACACCCCTTCCCTTCTCTCTCCCTCCTGAGAAAACCGATTTCCATATCCAACTCCCTGTCTCAGCCCCTCCATCTCCCTGCTGCTCTCAAGTGCCCTTCTCTCTCCATCTTGAAAAAACCCATTTCCAACCCTATCTCCCTACTGCTCTCCCTGTCTCAGCCTCTTCTCTCTCTCTCTCTCTCAAGTGACAATAACAACTCCTCTCTCTCCGTTCCTGCATCTCTCTCCATCTCAAGCGGTGACGCAAGCAGCGGACCATAATCGCATGCCCTCTCCCTTAGGTTTCTCTCTCTCTCTCTCTCTCTCTCTCTCTCTCTCTCTCTCTCAATCTTTTGAAATTTTTTCCATTTGACGTTGATTGGAACCTTCTTTGATTTCAATTATTTTTTGCAGTTTATTTTTTACAGTTTATAAGAAAGGGCGTGATTGTGTGTGCGTGTGTATATATTTAAAAAAATTCCTTTGAGATTAATGCTTGGGATATTCTTCCACTAACTTCTAACAACTTTTCTCATTTCTTTTTCTTCTTGATTTCTTTCTTTTAATGGTGTGTTAAGCTCACCACATTGGACTTCTTGAAGCAATATGAGTGTTCGTTGGTGCCACACAAGATACCAAAGTTGAATTGAGGATTTTGGGGGAATTAAAATATTTAGGTTAGAGGATTTGTGGATTTTGAAAAATTAGATTATAGGGTTTGGAAATTTTAGGGATTTTAAAAAAGATGTCAGTATTGGTCATAATGTTGAGGTTTAAATAATACACTTTGACCGCAAGTGCACCATGAAATTGGAACCAATCATTTCTCTCTCTCTCTCTCTCTACGATTTTATTATTTTTTCAATGTATAATTCATTGTACATACAACAACATAGCACATGTGGGACATCTGGGCCATGGGCCATGTAGGCCATATGTGTGATATATAAAATGTAGAAAAAATTACACGAGTGCCTGGATTAAACTAGTTCATTACTATACAGCCTGATTTGAAACTCTCAATGATACTCTCAGATCTACTGTTTTTATTTTTTTTAATTTATAAGACCTAGTAATCAGTTCATTGATTTAATTTATGTACATATGGGATATGCTTATGGGGTTTTTTATTTTACCGGGGCCCATCATAGTTATTTATTCTATTAATTAGTAGGGCCCATCATAGTCATCCATAACATTTATTAGTTGGACCTCGGATATGAGCCAATATTGTGGAATACTATATATGTCCAAATAACAAGTATTGTTATTTTTTTAAGCACAACCCCAAGTTGGATTGAAATGAAATGGCTAAAGATTTATGAGCCAATAAAGGTTGTCATTTATTCTATTAATTAGTAGGGCCCATCATAGTCATCCGTAGCATTTATTAGTTGGACCTCGGATATGAGCCAATATTGTGGAATACTATATATGTCCAAATAGCAAGCATTGTTATTTTTTTAAGCACAACCCCAAGTTGGATTGAAATGAAATGGCTAAAGATTATATGGTTGTGATATATCAATGTTAAAAGTTTATTAGGTTTATTTAATATGATCTATCTATTTTAGGTTACAGGTTGTCATTTGTTATTGTAATTATTTTAGTACTTTTTTTTTCTTCATTTATGCCCTTATATTTTTTATTGCTTTGAATAATCACTAGGGTTTACTTCAAAATTATGGCTGAGGAAATTGGGTCACCAGCAAATGTGGGTGTAGAGAATCAAGATGGACGAATATACCATGAAAAAGGAATAGTCACAAATCCATATGAATTCATTCCAAAAGCGCCTGAAGAAGTGAAACCGGTGGTTAGTAAGGTGTTTACTTCTTTAGATGATACATACAATTTTTATAATGTTTATGCAAGATGGTGTGGATTTAGTATACGAAAAGGTTCTACGCAGAACAGTATGAAAACATGTGAAATAATAATGAAGAGTTTCACATGTTCCAAAGAAGGGCATCGAGATAGTAAGTATACAGAAGTAGTAGATCATAAGAGAAGACTGAGAGGTACGAGTAGGTGTAATTGTAAGGCAAAGATTGTGGTCTACAAGAAGGGACAAGATATATGGGAAGTGAAGATATTTGTGGAAGAACATAATCATACTTTAATGAATCCAAATAAGGTTCACTGTCTATGATCACATCGGCATTTTACAGATTCTCATAAGGATATCATGAAAAATATGAGAAAAACAGGTATTGGTCCCTCTAAAGTATTAAATTTCTTTGCAAATGAAGCCGGTGGACATGATAAAATGGGTTTTATTGATGACGATGTTAGGAATGCTCTTAAAATTCAAAGGCGTGATAAGCATGGAAAGAGTGCTCAAGAGTTACTTCTTTACATTCAAAATAAGCGCGCAAATGATGATAAGTTCACCTATTCGATTTAGATTGATAATGAATGCAAATTAGCATCTTATTTTTGGGCAGATAATATTTCCAAATTAGATTATCAAGCTTTTGGTGATGTTGTATGTTTTGATACGACATACAAGACAAATGAATTTGACATGTCTTTTGGTCCATTTGTTGGAGTCAACCACCATAAGCAATCTATATTATTTTCTTGGGGCTTCTATTTGGTGAAACTATTGTAGATTTTGAATGATTATTTTGAGCATGGCTACAAGCTATGAGAGGGAAGCATCCAAAGGCCATAATCACAGATTAAGATCTTGCCATTGTTGCTGTAATTGCAAACGTATTTCCAAATATAGAGCACAGATTGTGCATGTGGCATATTGTTCAAAAGCTTCCATCCTTCAACATTGATTGGAAAAAATGTGTGTATAAGTGTGATGAGGAAGATGAATTCGAGACATTGTGGTCGAAGATGATTGCAGATTATAATCTTGAAGGAAATAAATAGCTGCAGGATCTGTTCGCGATATGTAAGATGTGGGTTCCATCTTACGTTAAGAAGACATTTTATATAGGGATGTAGACAACACAACGAAGTGAGGGCATGAATGCATTTTTTGATTATTTTGTTAGTCATAAGTCAACATTATTGGAATTTGCACAAGGTTATGATCGTACTTTAGAAAAACAGAGGCATGATGAACTGAAGGCTGATTGTGACACCTCTTATAGTACGCCCATAGCAATAACCCCAATCGATATCTGTCACGCCCCAAACCCAAAAATCGAATTCACAGGAATTCCGATCATCGAATCCGGTGCCGACAGCCTCTGTAGTACCCCATTCTCGGCTCCTAGCATTCATATGCCAGATTTCTGATCCTGGGATCCTACAAGGAGGATTTTTTTTTTGTACATTTAACTAGTAATAAGCATAACCACAAGTTTACCCAATTCATAAAGGCAACATCATCATCACATATCCACTAATATAATCATTTGAATACAATGCTGAAAGGGAAATATATATGTCAAAATCAAAGCTTCAGAAAACAGCTACACGCTCCAAGCTCAATGCTGCTGCAACCTAACATCACCTGCACGTATCTATCGTGCATAAGCTTATAGAAAGCTTAGAAGGTGGTGTAAGTGTGTGCACGAGATAAGTGCCAAGTATTCAATACAATATCATAATCATACAATACCGGAAAGCTTTAATCCATAAACCATACAATGAATGAATAAGCAGAAACACTGATAAGAGCAGGAATTATCAGCGTAAACAGAAATACTGACAAGATTATAATCATGAGATAACAGAATAAGCGAAAGTATGAATAAGTCCAAAAGTTAATCAATATCAGAAAACGCAATATAGGACAGCTATGCAAATGATGAGTCATAGATAATCAAATATCGAATGACAAGGATATAATGTAATACACAATTCGAAAGAGTTAACAAATATCATCCCGGACTCCCAAGTTCCAGACCGTCACTTATGCAACAAATATGATTATGATTCCATGTTGTCTGAGTTGAAGCATTCGCATGAATTAAATTATACCAAAACTGCAATCCATACTCCAGATTCAGTGATAAAAGCAAGCGGAAGACTAAAGAATATATATATCACTGTATGGAAAAAAAAATAAATCTCAGTTGTCTCCAAAGTATGAATACATCTCTGAGTCTCATATACATGTAATAAAAAAAAATTAAAATTTTAGAAGTCCAACTAGTATTCCCGCCAATCCAGGACACCTATGCAAAGCCGTCGTGAAACTGCATATATGAGAACTCGTCCTGGTCCTCATCGTAATCCGGCTCTGCCTCTTGAATATCCGCATCACTTGCATCTAAGACAGGGTCTGGTGGATGTTGGAAACACCATCCCATAACGTGGGAGTGAGTGATCAACTCAGTGGAATAATAGAGCAGAGATTAGCATGTTCTCAAATTAATCATGCGATAATAGTAAAGCAATTAATCAAACATTCCTAAATACTGTTGTTAATGCAATATGACATGACATGATGGATGCCCTCATCGACGATCTCCCTCATACGACACCATCTTACGCCCGCGACATGCTTTCTTCCCATAGTGCTCCACATCTTCCATGCACATGCAATGTGATGGTGATATGATTACCGAGTTATTATTAGTCCATTCATACAACAGTATTGGGAAACTAAGGTACCTTACTTATATCAATCCAAACACAGATCCTGTCTAGGGTCGTCACTCCTAGTAATCTCATACGATGTTTATTTTGTAGGTCGCTGCAAGGGCTGTTGCTCACACTCGTTGCACCGCTCCCCCATTACCTTATCAATACAGGCCTACTGTACTCTCGTCGCTACAGAAGGGTCGTCGCCTCCCGTAGACTCGGAATATGCTCGCAGTCACTACAAAGGGCTCATCACCTGATCAGTGTAGGCCGACAGCAAGAATATAGTGTCCCATATCACCATAATCTCCTCACGAGTCATAGGTGCTCACTGGTCACTACGGAAAGGTTTGTGGCCCCAGCGTAGGCCGATAACTCGACCACGGTGTCCCATACCACCATGCCCGGCTCATGAGTCTTTATGGATCAAGGTACCATGGTTGACAGGGTTTTCAATGGTAAGTTCAGTACCCTAGGCTCAAGCAGTTATGACTCATACAAGGTGAACATACAACGACCAGTCGGGTTACTTGATGTGCTCGACTAGTACGAGCGCATCGCAAGTCGAACGACATGAAGTGCGTGAAACACTTCACGTGGCCTAACCACTGCCGCTAACTCAAAACACGACTCGCGTTCATCGACGCATCCTTCGTGGCCAATAGAATCCAACCACGAATTTACTCTGTTACCGACTGCCTGGACTAAGCATAGTCCCAAACATTTATAAATCAGCATCAATAATTATGTGAGAGTAATTGAAATGCAATACAACAATACAAGCATGTTATCACATGTTATAACATATAACTTAAGCAATTCATTTAGCACATGCATTTCATACATACAATGTAATCCCTACATATTGCCAACATGATGGAAATCATTTACATCAGCATATTACTTAAGAATTCAATCTCAAAACTATTTCATAACACCATATACTCAATACATACTAATACAAACATTCATATAAACACTTAGTCTACACACTTAAGTCTACATAGTGTATGTCGACTCAAAGTGCGCCTTTGGGCGAATCTCTTCGCCAAACCAATTATGCACACATTCCTAATATCCTAATGCGACAAAAAGCCATCTCAACTATTTCAGCAAAATATGGATGTATGCAGTATTTCCTACAAATGACTAAAAGGCCCTAAATCTCATATTTTTCCTACGTTTACGAAACAGGAAACGGACAGCATGTTGTACATATCAAACGGCGTTGCCATCGATAATCTACTATTAAACGACATTAAGAGCTTTGAAATCAGTCAATCAAAGCGTCTAAAATCTGCACCTTTTTCCCTAAAGGTGTATCGTTTCGAACGAAGCGTATACGCTTCGTTTACGGTGAACAGACAACCTAATACACAAGATTCGTAAGCTACATCGCTAAGGAATCGATGGAACCTTAAATCAGCAAGTAGTTAGAGTCTTTTCTTACCTAAAAATGTGGCGAAATCACTGGGAAAGTGATTGAGATGCGTTGTTTAAGCACGTGCAACAGCTAGTGTAGGTGGCAGGAAGATCACTCTCACACTCACAAACTCTCACTTTTTCTCTCTCTCTAGCTAAGGTTTCTAGCAAATTCGGATGGGTGAGATATGTGAGGGTTTAAGGCCCTTTTATAGCCTAAAATATTCTCAAATTAGGCTTGAAAATAATGTTTACTTGAGGTATAACCAAATCGGGGCTTTTCTGGTCCAAAAAAGCAGTTCGGGAGGTCCCCTGGCCGAACGCGGTCGAACTTAAGCTCATGGTCACTGAATGTTGCTCACATCCATTTTTCAGTCTGGTAGAGTTCATAGATCGCACGTGGCGGTCCAGTTTCAGTTCAGCGGTCATCGCACCTAAATCAGGTCTACAAGTCTCATGATATGAAAGAGAAATTTTTTCTGATCCGAGGGTATAATTTGGCTAAATTCTGACGGTCAGAATGCTTAATAATAACGCGCCAAGTCATGTGCCAGATTTGGATTTAAATTTTCAAATCTAACCTTATTCTCACTCTCTTCACTCCAGGCTCAATGAAATAGCCTCTGAACGTCGGTTGGGCTTGATTTTCGAAATGATTGTCAAGTCCAGCTAAGCGATCATAACGGTCTAAGATTGTAAGTATTGGACTTTCGACGCGCGGTCTAGATCCAATACAAAGTTTCAAAGGGTTCCTGATGACAAACTGGTTGAGAGTTTGATCATAGGTTTCAGGATATTATAGCGTCATGAATTCTACAAGTTTTGAGTCTTGTAGAACGTATTTAAAGTGATCAGGGACTATTTCACAGCTACTCTAGCGTTGCACTAGCTAACTTACGCTTATTTTCTAAAAGAATTAATCCTACGTGATTTCTGGTCGAGTTAGTACTCGAGTTTCAGTACGGATTTTTCTAGGGCGTTACAATCTACCCCCCTTAACAAAAAATTTCATCCTCAAAATTTGTACCTTTTCGTACTCCTCGAGAAGCTGTAGGTAGTTCTTTCTATTCTCGACTTCTATCTCCCAGGTAGCCTCTTCCTCAGAGTGATGCGTCCACAATACCTTCACAAGGGGAATCACCTTGCTACGAAGTACCTTCTCCTTCCTGTCTAAGATACGCGTCGGTCGCAGGATATATGTAACATCCTCTCCTAACTGCACCTCCTCCCATATGATGATATGAGAAGGATCAGAAACGTATTTCTTCAGCATAGAAACATGAAATATGTTGTGAATGCTCGCGAGAGGCGTGGTAAAGCCAAACGGTATGTCACTTCTCCTACACGATCGAGGATCTGGAATGGACCAATGAATCGCGGTGCCAGCTTCCCCTTCTTCCCGAACCGAAGGACTCCCTTCATAGGGAAAACTCGTAAAAATACATGATCCCCAATAGTGAACTCTAGCAGCCGCCGTCTCGTATCGGCATAACTCTTCTGTCTGCTCTGCGCTGTGAAAAGCCGACGTCTAATAATATCAATCTTCTCCGACGTCGCCTTCACTAACTCTGGGCCGATCAATCTATGCTCACCGACCTCTGCCCAACAATGCGGTGCTCAACAAGGTCGCTCATACAACGCTCGTAAGGTGCCATACCGATACTCGCCTGGTAACTGTTGTTGTACACGAACTCCGCATATGCAAGACAATCATCCTAACTGTCCTTGAAGTCCAATGTGCAAGCTCGCAACATGTCCTCTACGATCTGGTTCACCAGCTGTCTGTCCGTCTGTCTGTGGGTGGATGGCAGTACCGAACTTCAACTTCACACCCGTAGCCTCCTGAATGCGAGTCCAGAAAATAGAAGTGAACCACGTGTCTCTGTCCGACACGATCTCCAGTGGAACTCCATGCAGACGCACGATCTCTTTGTTATATAGTCTAGCCAGCTCGTCTGTAAAGTTCGTAACTCTGATCGGTAAGAAGTGCGCCGACTTCGTCAGACGGTCGACGATCACCCATATGGAATCATGTCCCTTCCTCGTCTTTGGCAGTCCTGAAACGAAATCCATGGAAATGAAGTCCCACTTCCACTTTGCGATCGGCATAGGCTGAAGAAGTCCAGGTGGTCAGCGATGCTCTGCCTTCACCTGCTGGCAAGTAAGATAACGGGACACGAACTCTCCTATGTGGGTCTTCATACCTTCCCACCAATAGGTCCTCCTCACGTCGCGATACATCTTCGTACTGCCTGGATGCATCGCAAGTCTGGTACAATGTGCAGCCTCGAGAATCTCTCGTCTCAAGTCAGGGATATCTGGGACGCATAGGCGGCCACGATAACGTAAGCCCCCATCCGTGCCAACTCGCCACTCGACGTCTGCATCATCACTGGCCTGCTCTCGAAGCTCGGTCAGATGCGCATCATCCCTCTGCGCCTCGATGACCTGGTTATCGTTCTGAGATCGCACCTGCACATGTGCGATGAACTCATACGGCTCCTCTACAGTGAGTTTCTGCTCAAAGTCTCGTAAAAACTTAACCATATCCCACTCAGCAACCATCAGTGGAGCCACAAACTCTATCGTCTTCTTACGGCTCAACGCGTCAGCCACAAGGTTCGCCTTCCCAGGATGGTAAGAGACTTCGAACTTGAATCCTTCAAAGTCTCCATCCATCGCCGCTGCCTCATATTCAAGTCTCGCTGTGTGAATATATACTTGAGGCTCTTGTGGTCGCAAAAGAGCTCGAACTCCTCTTCATAGAGGTAATGTCTCCAGAGCCTCAGTGCGAATATGACGGCTGCCAACTCCAGGTCGTGTGTAGGGTAATTCTCCTCGTGCTTCCTTAATTGTCTCGAGGCATACAAAATTACCCTGTCCTTCTGCATAAGGACACAACCCAGATCAACGTTAGACGCGTCAGTGTATATAGTGTATCTAACCCCTTGCTCTGGCAATACTAGCACAGGGGCGGACGTAAGTCTGTTCTTCAGCTCTTGAAAAGCTGATTCTGCCTTGTCATTCCAGGCGAACTTCACGTCCTTCCGTGTCAACTGAGATAAAGGTCTCACGATCTTCGAGAAATCCAGAATGAAGCATCGATAATAGCCAGCGAGACCCAAGAAACTCCTCACCTCAGTGACAGAACTAGGATGCTCCCAGTCTTGAACTGCAGCTACCTTTGACAGGTCAACTGCCATCCTATCCTTGGACACCACGTGTCCCAGGAACTTCACTTTCTGCTTCCAGAAGTCGCACTTCTTGTACTGTGCGAACAACTGATGCTGTCTGAGTGTATCTAGGACCAAGCACAAGTGCTCCTCATGCTCCTCTTGACTCCTGGAGTATACCAAAATGTCGTCAATGAACACAAAGATGAATTGATAGAGGAAAGGCCGAAATACCCGGTTCATCAGATCCATGAACATGGCTGGTGCGTTCGTGAGACCGAACAACATCATAAGGAACTCGAGTGGCCAAAGCTGGTCTTGAATGCTATCTTCTGCACGTCCTCATCCCTGACGCGCAACTGATGATATCCTGACAGAAGATTAATCTTCGAGAAGTACTGCGCTCCTCTCAACTGATCAAACAAGTCATCGATCCTAGGTAAAGGGTACTTGTTCTTCACCGTGATCTAGTTCAGCCTGCGATAATCAATACACAATCACATCGAACCATCCTTCTTCCTTCCAAACAGGACTGGTGCTCCCTAAGGAGACACACTGGGTCGAATAAGCCCAAGCTCCAACAGACCATCAATCTGCGTCCTCAACTCCATCTCACACGGTGCCATGCGATACGTCGGCAGTGAGACGGGCGCGGAACCAGGCACCAGATCGATAGTGAAATCAATCTCTCGTCGAGGCGGCAAACAAGGGATCTTCCTGAACAGATCTCTAAAATTATAAATGACTGGCGTATGCTCAAGCGTCGTGGCATCAGCGTTCCGAAGTAAAGAAGCGTAGCTAAGTATGTGGAAGGGAAGATTTACCCGAACTGAAAATGTAAAAGGCGTGCCCTCTGGCTCATACACCGTCACCATACGAGTCTCGCAGTCAATCTCGGCCCTCCCAGCAGTCAACCAGTCCATGCCAAGAATGATGTCGAGATAAACAAGAGAGGGGTCGACGATAAGATCAAGAGCCATCGTCCTGCCTCCTAGATCCACCAAGCAACCCTCACACATCAGGGTGGCATCAGAAAAATCCCCATGAGCTGAAAGGACTCGCACTCCATCCACACGAATAGTCGGTAGTCTAAGACGCCTGACTATGGAATGCGATATCAAAGAAAGTGTGGATCCAGTATCCACCATCACAAGTATAGGAGTACCTCCGATGTGGGCAGTGACCTCAAAGGCCGAATGCTGAGAAGTCTCTGTCTCGGCTTCCTCAGCTGTCAAGGCATACACTCGCACCTGGTGTGGCCGGTTCGGACGCTGTACCATGGGCCATAGAGGCGGCCTGAACTGAGATACGGGAGGCCTGAAGGAAGGGTGCACAGGAACCAACCGTAAAGGCGGTGCTGATATAACCTGTGGGCGTGAACGGTCGATCTTCTGCGGCGGTGAGAACCCACTGTCCCGCATCCGAGCGAAAAAACTCTATGCTAAATGGCCCGATCTCCCACAATAAGTACATGATAAATCAGGACGCCGCATCGGGGGTACTGGCGCTGTAGCCCTAGGAGGAGGGTCGACGCGAGGCCTCTTGCCCGCAAAGGGCCTGTCCTACAACTCTGGTCGTGGCCTAGGAACAATAGGGCCACGAGATCGCACAAGTCGATCCACATCCTGATCTGCCCGTATAGACATGTGACTCAGCTCAGCGTAGGAGGGGATGCTCACGCAACACATCTTCGACCGAATCTCCGGTCGCAAACCCTCAGTAAAGTGCCGTATGCGCATCCGCTCATCAGCAAGTATAGTAGGGACATATCTGCCCAATTCAGTGAATCGATGCTCATACTCCTTGACATTCATGCCTCCCTGTCTGAGGCGTAGAAACTCATTCTCCCGCTCATGCCTGTACGTCTGGGAATAGTATTTCTCATGAAAATGGAACTCAAACGCTGTCCAGGTCCAAATGTAATCAGTGGCAACGGTCTGTGACACACTATCCCACCACAAGTTGGCCTCTCACTCGAACAAGAATGTAGCCAACTCAACCTGCTCAGTCTCTAAGCAATGCAGCATCCGTAGTATCTTCGACATACGGTCGAGCCAATACTCGGCCTCCTCGGGTCTGTGAGAACCCGTAAAAGTAGGAGGCCGTAAGCGCTGGAATCGTTCGAGTAGGCCCCGTGTATCTGCAGCAGTCCTCATAGGATAAGCAGGCGGTACAGGATGAGCAATGCCCTCATCCTGAGCATAAGTACCGGCATCCTCAGCTGGATGCACAGGTGGTGTAAGTGGAGTCGCACTCCCACCCTGGGCTAGAGCCCCCACTATAGTAGTCAGGAGCTGCTGCTACTACTGCATCATGGTCATCATCTGCTCAAATCTATCTGGAGGTGGAGCAGGCTGTGGCATGTACTGCGTCGAAGAAGAAGCACGATACTGCTCTCTGACAGGCGGTGTGAAAGGCGGTGGTCCAACTGCAGGACCAGTAAGAGGCTGAGACTCACGTGCTGTCTCAGGAATCGGGCCCACAACAGGGTCCGTATGAGCATCAGATTAGAGGAGAACCTGATCCATGGGCTCTCCCAAAGTAAGCCGAGCTGTGCTCCTCGTAGCCTTAGGCGGCATTGCCTACATTCAAAATAGGGCGCAACCTTGTCAGTCTCAATAGCACAAACACAACGCAATCATTCACATAAAGAGTCAAAGGCATTCCACGCATTTCATTTAACCAAAATTGTCACAATACAAGAGATATATTCTTACATGCATCATGACTAGAAACACATGGGAAACTAAGCTAGTAAGCTACCACAACAACATAAGCAAACTACTAGCCTTATCAGGCTTACAAACAGAAAGCAGGAAGCGACTAACTACTACCAACAACATCTAAAATCTCGGATAGCCTTCAAAGTACGAGTCACCTTGCCGAATTTCTTCTTCATGATGGCCTTGGTATCCTCAACCTCGGCCTGAAGTTCCTGGACTTCTCTTCGCAAGGTGACCTGACTCTCCTCAATTCGGGCAATGTGATCATATCTAGTAGCCCGAGTCGCAGGAGGAGGGCTCTCATCAGTATCCTGAGCCTCCTCTTCTTCTTCTTCACGGGCTTCTTCCTCTATTTCTGCCCTAGGTTCTCCTTCACTTGAACCTTCCTGGTTATCATAGTCGCCTTCACTGTCCTCATCAAGCTGAGTCTCACGGTACCGAGACCCGATCTTCATCTTGTCCATGGTAGACTCGTCAATGTGGTGAATCGGTACAGGCAACTCTGGCCTAAGCCTATAAGCAAACTCAAGTACGATCTTACATATGAACCGGCCAAAAGGAAGCGACTCAGACGTTCTTCTTGACTTTGCTATGAGGATGATCTATCGCAATATAAACGTGGCCATGTACACATTTTCACCCTGGCCCACTCGATACAAGAAATCGACCATGAGGCGTGTACACTCACAGCGGTTAGTCGACCTGGGATATATGTTGAACATGCAAATGTGGTGCAGCAGGCGCAAATCATCTGACATATGAGACACCAAGAGGCTATTGTTAGGCTGCCATGGAACCAGACTACCACATAGGAATCTAGTACGGCAATCTCGCTCACGCCTACTCTTCAGATTCTTAGCACTGGGATGAACTTCACCAAGAGGCACCTTCAGAATGCGAGCTATCAACCGAACATCGATCGTAGCCATCCGGTCTCTATCAAAGGGAATCTTGAACTGTAATGGCTCCAACGTAGGATTCCGGATACGAGCGTAGAAGGCATGAACGGTGCTCACATTAGCACGAGAACGGGCTTCAAAGAGTGGACCCCAGTGTGCCTCTTCAATGCGCTCAAATAACAGATATTAACCGAAGAGCCGCTCATCCACATGGGCTTCAAACAGTACCTTAAGGTCAGTATAATCGCCATGAGGCATCTCTGCTAACATCACTCGCCCTATTTGAGCATGGGGATCCAAATCCCGCTTTGTATGAAACTCACGAGCTGTGCTTGGACCTGCGGCGGCACTTGAGCTAGCAGCGCCACCTCTCGGCCTTCTTGATTGCGAAGGGTGACTAGGCCCGACTTCGTCTGTGGCAGTCTTTCTCTTTCCCATCAAAGAGTGGATGGTGGAGAAAGAGAAAAAGGCCAAAATGACTCCAACAAAAGCCATGAAAAATGAGTAAAATGGAGAGAAACTGCTGCCCAAACGGACTAAAGTGGATCTAGGCATTGTAGAGGGATGCTTCAAGCTTCCAAGGGCTAAATTTTTAAAAAGAAAAGAGAAGAATAAAGGGGAATGGAGCTCCACCCGATTTCAGCCATAAATGGAGGTTGTGGGAGCTCCCACGGATGAGATTTGAAAGGGAAGAGGTTGTAACAGCAATGGAGGGATGGAATGGGATCGTTTTTAGCAGAAAATGGGATTAGGAGAGGTTTGGAGCTACGTTTTGAGATGTGGCATCAAGAAAAATGAAAATGGAGGCTTGGAGGGGGGCTGTTGTGAAGGAAGTGGTGTTTTGGGGGAGTTCCAACGGATGAACCCTATATGGGAGGGGTGCCCTACCCCAAAAAGGGCACGCGCCCAAATTTCAGACCACGTGGGGCCCTTTGTATGGCGATCCATCGCCGGATCGGCGATGGCATCGCCATCCGGCCACCAATCCGGCCGGTGGGACCACATGGGTTGGGTCCCCCCTGTCCTAGGGACCCCAAATATATATGGGCCCCACCCCAGATCATAGTGATTTGTCCTAGAGAGGCCCAAACTTCCCTCTGAGGCATTCTGGGGTCAGTTTGTAACCTAGAATACGTTTACCCATCATGTAGCATATGATTTTAGGGTAGGAGGAGCTAATCCATCTAACTAACTCATCAGTCACTAAATATTTCAAGGTTGGGGTGGCCCAAAGTCCAATTTTCACATATTTTTACTATTCATTGTAAAATTTTGTCTAAGTATAATTTTATATCATTTTTACATTAGGATCAATGCCTAACATGAAAATAATGAGAAATAATTGAAGAATAGAGTGGTGAGGGGAAGGATTCTGAAGAAATTGAGTGAAACGTGATTTTTAAGCCCTAGCGATTGAATGTAAGGGTCGTGGTTGCCCCACTGCCCAAGGATTCGTATTTCTAGGTTTGAAACCTTTCAAAAAATGTCTCAAACCTGCCTACTTATAACCTAGGAGCTACTTAGGTCGCTTCACGCGACCCTAGATGCCTTATGGACTCGATCGAATGATCGACTTGAGTAGACTTCACCTATTGGCGAAACTGCGATCCTATGAGTGTTTCTACATTCTTCTCGCACCCACCTAAGTCAAAGAAGTGACAGCGTACATCGTGTGTCCATAACCCAGGTCCGGTTTAATCTCATTCATGCTCTGATACCAACTTGTAACACCCTGAAAATCGGGGGTCGTGCATAAACCCGACTCCTGAGTTCCAGACCGTCACTTATGCAACAAATATTATTATGATTCCCTGTTGTCTGAGTTGAAGCATTCACATGAGTAAAATTATACCAAAAATGCAATCCATACTCCAGATTCAGTGATAAAAGCAAGCGGAAGACTGAAGAATATATATATCACTGTATGGAAAACAAAATAAATCTCAGTTATCTCCAAAGTATGAATACATGTAATGCCCGTGAAAAATCCGTACTTGGGCTCGAGTACCAACTCGACCCGAAATCGCGTGGAATTAATTTCCATGGAATTTAAGCGTAAGTTAGCTAGCGCAACGCTAGAGTAGCTGGGAAATAGTCCCTGATCACTTTAAATACGTTCTACAAGACCCAAATCGAGTAGAACAAACAACTCTACAACACTCTATAACCTCGGATCAAACTCTAAGCAGGTCTGTTCTCTGGACCACATTGAATTCTTGAATTGGATCTAGACCGCGCGTCGAAGGTCCGATACCTCCTATCTTAGACCGTTAGAACCGCCCAGCTGGACTTGACAATCATCTCGAAAATCAAGTCAAACTGATAATCACAGACTATTTCGTTGAACCCGGACTGAAGAGACCGCGAATAGGGACAGATTTGGAATTTCAAATTCAGATCTGGCACACGACTTGACGCGTCAGTATTAAGCGTTCTGACCGTCAGAATTCATCCAGATTACACCCTCGGATCAGGAAAAATTTCTATTTATTATCATGAGACTTTCAGCCCTGATCTACGTGCGGTGACCGCTGAACTGAAACTGGTCCGCCACGTGCGATCTGCGAACCCTGCCAGACTGAAAACTTAATACGAGCTACATCTGGTACACATGAGCTTAAGTCCGATCGCAATCGACCAGGGGACCACCAGAAAGCAGCTTTTGGACCGAAACAGCCCCGAAATGGATAGGCACCAAGTAAACTTCGTTTCGGAGCCTGTTTCTGGCATTTTTAAGCTTATAAAAGGGGTTGAAACCCTCATTTCCCTCTCCCATCCGAAAATTGCAAACCCTAGGAAAAGGAGAGAGTTTGAGAGAGAGATTGGAAGGGATTTTTTCCGCTTCCGAGCCGCCGATTGCTGCTGCTTCAGCAACTCTTCCCAATCACCTGGCTGGTGATTTCTCCATTCTTTCAGGTACAGAACAACCCTAGAACTTTCTGATTTAGGGTTTATCCAGATTTAGGGCGTGTTAGCTAACGTATTTCGTAAAACAGGTTCTCCTACTGCCGTAGACGAAGCGTACACGCTCCGTTCAAAATCACGCATCCGTAGGAGACTAGGTGAGGATTTTAGACGCTTTGATTGACGATTTACAACGCTTTCAATGTCGTTTAATAGTAGATTATCGACGACATCGCCGTTTGACATGTACAACATACTCTCCGTTTCCTGTTTCGTAAATTAACGAAGAATATGAGATATAGGGCATTTTAGTCATTTGTAGGAAGTACGGTCTACATGCATATTTTGCTGACGTGATTGACATGGTTTGTTGCCGCATTAGGGAGTTAGGAATGCTGCATAATCAGTTTGGCAAAGAGATTCGCCTAGTTGCGCACTTTGGGTCGACATACTATATGTAGACTTAAGTGTGTAGTGTATGTGTTTGTATAAATGCTTGTATTAGTATGTATTGAATTAAATGATGTTATGTAGTAGTTTGAGATTGATTTCTTGATTAATATGCTGACCTAAATGATTTCCTACATGTTGACCTTATGCATGATTGCATTACATGCATGGAAAGTATGCCTTGAAGATTTGCTTAAGTTGAATGTTATAACATGTGTTAACATGCTCACATGATTGTATTTAAATTCTAATACCTTTACATATATTGTTAATGTGATTCCATAGATGTGTGGGACTTGACTTAGTCCAGGCAGTCGGTAACCGAGCGAATTCGTGGCTGACTGGTCATAGCCACGAATGACGCGTCGATGAACGTGATTCGTGTTTAGAGTTGGCGGCAGTGGTTAGGCCACGCGAAGTGTTTTACGCACTTCATGTCGTTCGACTTGAGATGCGATCGCGCTAGTCGAGCCCGTCAAGTAACCCGACTGGCCGATGTATGTTCACCTTGTATGAGTCATAACTGCTTGAACCTATGGTACTGAACTTACCATTGTAAACCCTGTTAACCATGGTACCTTGATCCGCGAAGACTCATGAGCCGGGCATGGTGGTATGGGACACCGTGGTCGAGCTGTCGGCCTACGCTGGGGCCACAAACCTCCCCGTAGTGACCAGTGAGCACCTAGACTCGTGAGCAGATTATGGTGGTATGGGACACTATATTCTAGCTGTCGGCCTACACTGATCAGGCGACGAGCCCTTTGTAGTGACCGCGAGCGTATTTTGAGTCCACGGGAGGCGACGACCCTTCCGTTGCAGTAGAGCACGGTAGGCCTGTATTGATAAGGTGATGGGAGAGCGGTGCAACGAGTGCGAGCAACAGCCCTGGCAGCCCTTGCAGCGACCTACGAAATATACATCGTATGAGATTACTAGGAGTGACGACCCTAGACAGGATCTGTGTTGGGATTGATACAAGGGAAGTACCTTAGTTTCCCAATCCTGCTGTTTGAATGGACTAATAACAACTTGGAATTCATATCACCATAGCATTGCATGTGCCTGGAAGATGTGGAGCACTCTAGGGAGTGTGGCATGCCGCGGTCGTAAGATGTTGCCGCATGAGGGTGATCGTCGGTGAGGGCATACATCACGTCATATCATCTTGCATTAATAACAGTATTAGGATTGTCTGATTTACTGCTTTACTATTATCGCGTGATTGAATTGTGAACATGCTAATCTTTGCTCTATGATTCCACTGAGTTGATCACTCATTCCCACGTTACGGGATGGTGTTTGCAACACCCACCAGACCCTGTTGTAGATGCAGGTGAGGCCGAGATCCAGGAGGTGGAGCCAGAGATCGACGAGGACCAGGACGAGTTCTCGTATATGCAGTATCACGACGGCTTCCCGTAGGCGACCTGGATCGAGGGGACATCAGTGGGACTATTTTGAACATTACTTTTTGTTTATGTATATGTATATGAGACTCAGAGATGTAGTCATACTTTAGAGATAGATGAGATTTACTTTATTTTTCCATACAGTGATATATATATTGTTTAGTCTTCCGCTTGCTTTTATCACTGGATCTGAAGTATGAATTGCAGTTTTGGTATACTTTTACTCATGTGAATGCTTTAAATCAGACAACATTGAATCATAACCATTTTTGTTGCATAAGTGACAGTCTGGAACTCGGGAGTTGAGTTTATACACGACCCCCGATTTTCAGGGTCTTACAAGTTGGTATCAGAGCATGAATAAGAGTATACTGGGCCTGGGTTATGGTCTCGCGACGTACGCTGTCGCTTCCTTTGACTTAAGTGGGTGCGAGAAGGGTCTAGAAACACGTCTAGGATCGCAGATTCGCCGATAGGCGAAGTCTATTAGAATCGATCGTAAGATCGAGTCGGTAACGCATCTCGGGTCGCGTAAGGCAACCCGAATTGCTTCTAAGCTGTAGGAAGTCAGGTTGAGATGACCTATGAGCGGTTTTAAACCACAAAAGTAAATCCTTGGGCCGTGGGATGACCACGACTCCTGTAATCAATCGCCAGGGCTTAAAAACCCCGTTTCATCAAAAATCTTCAGAATTCCTCCTCTAAACACTCTGATCTTCATTTATTTCTTATCCATTTCATGTTAGGCATCAAACCTAATATGAAAATAACACAAATTAGTACTTTCACAAAATTTTACAGTGAATAGTAAAATTTCATGAAAAATGGCCATAAGGCCATTCTAACTTCACTTTATTTAGCAACTAAGGATCTAGATAGGTGTACTGTCTCCTTCTACCCCAAATTCATATGCTGTATCATATGGTTTGGTATTCGAGATTGTGCTGTGATCCCGGAAAGCCCCGAACACATATTTGGGCTCATACAGATCAAAATACGATGAACTAGGGGGTGGGCCATATATTTTTGGAACCCCTGGACCATGGGGGACCAGACCTATGTGGTCCCACCGGCCAACTTGGAAGTTGGCCAGCGATGCATCGCCGACCGGTGGGGTCCGTTGGTCCTAAATCTCGGGCGCACGCCTTAAATGAGGTGTACATCCTCCCTATGTAGTTCCCATCTCACGAAAACCCCCAAATCATATCCCTCCACAAATAGCCCTCCCCATAGCTCCATTTTCGATTTTCAGCAACCATTTCCAAACTCCGGCGTCCCAAAGCACTCCTAGGTCCCTCCTTGGCCAAAACCGACCACCACCCATCACTTATTGGGAGTTGGCAGCCCCTCCTCTTGAAGATCTCACCATTTGGAGCTCCAAAAATCTCCAAATAGAGCTAAAATCGTGAGGTGCTCCATTCTACTTTTTTGTTTGTATTTCTCCTTGAAATTACAGCCTTGGGAAGCTTGAAGCATCCCTCTACGACGCCTAGATTTCCTTCTTCCAGATTGGGCAGCCACTTCTTCGCATTTTCACCGTTTTTCATGGCTTTCGTGGAAGCCATTTTAGGCCTTTTATCACTCTCATCCATCATATCTTTGATGGGTAAGAGAAAAATCGCAACAGACGAGGCTGGGCCGAGCCGCCCTGCTCGATCGAGAAGACCGCGGGGTGGTGCCGCAAGTTCAAGCGCCGCCGCAGGTCCAGCTCCAGTCCTGGAGTGCCGTACAAAGCGGGATTTGGATCCCCATGCACACCTTGGGCGAACAATTCTATCGAAGATGCCTCATGGCCAATACACTGATCGCAAAGTGTTATTTGAGGCGGACATAGATGGACGATTATTCGGCGAGTATCTGTTGTTCGAACGCATTGAAGCTGCGCATTGGGGTCCGATCTTTGAAGCTCGCGCTCGTGCTAATGTGAGCACCGTTCTTGCCTTCTATGCTAGCATCCAGAATCCTACCTTGGAGCCTTTGCAGTTCAAAATCCCTTTTGGTAGAGATCGGATGGCTACGATCGACGTTCGGTTGATTGCGCGACTTCTCAACGTGCCTCTAGGTGATGTGCATCCTAGTGATAAGAATCTGAGAACTAGACGTGAACGAGATCACCGCACCAGGTTTCTGTACGGTAAGTTGGTTCCATGGCAGCCTAATAATAGTCTCAAGGCGACGCATATGTCTGAGGATTTACGCCTGCTGCACCATATCTGCACGTTCAATGTTTATCCCAGATCGACGAATCGCATTGAATGCATACATCTTATGGTCGATTTCTTATATCTGGTGGCCCAGGGAGAGAACGTATGTATGACCACTTTCATTTTACGGCAGATAGTTCTCATAGCCAGGTCGAGAAGAACATCCGAATCGCTTCCCTTTGGCCGACTTATTTGCAAGATTGCGCTTGAGTTTGCCTATAGACTTGGGCCGAAATTGCCGGTATCGATTCATACCATTGATGAGTCAACAATGGTTAAGATGAAGATTGGGTCACAATACCGTGAAAATTAACTTGAAAGGGATAGTGAGGATGACTTTGATGATGAGGAAAATCAAAGCGAAGAAGAACCTAGAGCAGAGGTTCAGGAAGAAGCTCAGGAAGAAGCAGAAGAGGAGGCTCAGGATACTGATGAGAGCCCTCCTCCTTCTGCGCAGGCTACTATCGACGATCGCATTGCTCGCATGGAGGAGAGTCAGACCGCTTTGCGAAGGGAAGTCCAAGAACTTCGCGCAGAAGTCGCGGATGCCAAGGCCGTTACAAAGAAGAAATTTGACAAGGTGACTCGCACCTTGAAGGCGATCCTGTGTTGTTTACAGGATAAGGGTGCTCCTCCTCCGTCACCAGACTCCGACTAGCGATGCGATCTTTGATGTTATTATCAGTAAATAGTCATTTCCTGCTTTATGTGTGTAAGCCTGTTAGGGCTAGTGCTTTGTTCATGTTGCTGTTGTTTAACTGTCTTAATTTTCATGTAATTCTCGTCATGATGCTTGTAAGGATATATCCCTCGTATTGTGACAATTTTGATTAAATGAAATGCATGGAATTCCTTTGACTCCTTATGTGAATGATTGCGGTGTATTTGTGCTAATGAGACTGACAAGGTTGCGCCCTATTTTGAATATAGGGAATGCCGTCTAAGGCTATGCGGAGCACGGTTCGGCTTTCATTGATAGAGTATATGGATCAGACTCCTTCGCAGTCTGGCACCCATGCGGACCCTTCTTTGGGCCCGATTCCTGAGGCGGTTCGATCGTCTCAGCCTGCCGCTGGTCCTATAGATGGACCACCGCCATTTACGCCATCAGTCAGAGAGCCACATCGCGCATCTACCTCTACACAGCATCAACCACAGCCTGCTCCACCCCCTGACAGATTCGAGCAGATGATGGCTATGATGCTGCAGCAGCAGCAGCTTCTGACTACCATCGTGGGGACATTAGCCCAGGGTGGGGGTGCGACTACATCTACTCCACCTGCACCACCTGCGCATCCAGCTGAGGATGCCTATACATACGCCCAGGATGAGGGCATGGCTCATCCTGCGCCGCCTGCTTTCCCTGCGGGAAATCCTGCGGACACACGGGGCCTATTGGAGCGATTTCAGCGCTTGCGCCTCCTACTTTCACGGGTTCTCACAGACCCGAGGAGGCTGAGTACTGGCTCGACCGGGTGTCGAAGATCTTGCGGATGTTGCATTGCACCGAGGCCGAGCAGGTAGAGCTGGCTACCTTCTTGTTTGAGAGAGAGGCCAGCATGTGGTGGGATAGCGTACTGCGGACTGTTGCCGCAGACTTTGTATGGACGTGGGCAGCATTTGAGTTCCTCTTCCATGAGAAGTATTATCCCCAGACTTACCAGCACGACAGGGAGAATGAGTTTCTCCGTCTCAGACAGGCAGCGATGACAGTTACAGAGTATGAGCATCGGTTCACGGAGTTGGGCAGGTACGTCCTGACGATCCTAGCTGATGAGCAGATGCGCATACAGCGCTTTTTGGAGGGTTTGCGACCGGATATTCGGTCAAAGATGTGCTGTGTTAGCATTCCCTCCTATGCGGAGTTGATTCACATGTCCATGCGGGCAGAGCAGGACGTGGATCGACTTGCGCGATCTCGTGGCTCGGCTGCTTCTAGGCCACGACCAGATTTGCCAGACAGGCCCTTCGCGGGCAAGAGGCCTCGCATTGATCCTCCTACTAGGACTACGACGCCTGTACCACCTTTTTGGCGCCCTGATTTGACATGTACATACTGTGGGAGGACAGGCCACTTGGCGCAGAGCTGCTTTTCGAGGATGCGGGACAGTGGGTTCTCGCCGCCGCAGAAGATTGACCGTGTACGTCCACAGGCGATATCAGCACCGCCTATACGGTCAGCTCCTGCGCATCCTTCTTTCAGACCTCCGGTATCACAGATTAGGCAGTCTCCACGGCCCTTGACACAGCGGCCGAACCGGCCACAACAGGCTCGAGTTCATGCATTGACAGCTGAGGCAGCTGCGACGGGCACTTCTTAGCATTCGGCCTTCGAGGTCACCGCCCATATTGGAGGTACTCCTATTCTCGTGATGGTGGATACTGGATCCACGATTTCTTTGATATCGCGTGCTATTGTCAGACGTCTTGGCTTACACACCATTACTATGGATGGAGTGCAGGTTTATACAGCTCATGGGTCCTTTATAGATGCCACCCAGATGTGTGAGGGTTGTTTGGTGGATATGGGGGGCAAGACGATGGTTCTAGATCTCGTCGTCGACCCTGCTCTTTATTATCTCGACGTCATTCTTGGCATGGACTGGTTGACTGCAGCGAGGGCCGAGATTGACTGCGAGACTCGTATAGTCACAGCGTACGAGCCTGAGGGTGCATCCTTCACATTTCCAGTGCGGGTAAATCTCCCTTTCCGCATACTTAGCTACACCACTCTATTGCGCGACGCTGGTGCCCAGGTACTAGAGCATGTGCCAGTCGTTTCTGAGTTCGGGGATCTGTTCAGGAAGATCCCTGGTTTGCCGCCCCGACGTGAGATCGATTTCACTATCGATCTGGTTCCTGGTTCTACACCCGTCTCACTGCCGACGTATCGCATGGCATTATGTGAGATGGAGGAGTTGAAGACGCAGATTGATGGTCTGCTAGACCTTGGCCTTATACGGCCTAGCGTGTCTCCTTGGGGAGCACCGGTCTTGTTCGTGAGGAAGAAGGATGGTTCGATGCGATTGTGTATTGATTATCGCAGGCTGAACCAGCTCACGGTGAAGAACAAGTACCCTTTGCCCAGGATTGATGACTTGTTTGATCAGTTGAGAGGAGCGCAGTACTTCTCGAAGATTAATCTTCAGTCAGGTTATCATCAGCTGCGCGTCAGGGATGAGGACGTGCAGAAGACAGCATTCAGGACCAGTTTTGGCCACTACGAGTTCCTCGTGATGTCGTTCGGTCTCACGAACGCACCGGCCGTGTTTATGGATCTGATGAACCGGGTATTTCGGCCTTTCCTCTATCGATTCGTCGTTGTCTTCATTGACGACATTTTGGTGTACTCTAGGAGTCGAGAGGAGCATGAGGAGCACTTGCGTTTGGTCCTTGATACGCTCAGACGGCATCAGTTGTTCGCACAGTACAAGAAGTGCAACTTCTGGAAGCAAGAGGTGAAGTTTCTGGGACACGTGGTGTCCAAGGATGGCATGGCAGTTGACCTGTCTAAGGTAGCTGCGGTGCAGGACTGGGAGCAGCCTGGTTCTGTCACTGAGGTGAGGAGCTTCTTGGGTGTCGCTGGCTACTATCGGCGCTTCATTCAGGACTTCTCGAAGATCGTGAGACCCTTATCTCAGTTGACACGGAAGGACGTGAAGTTCGCCTGGAATGATAAACCAGAGTCAGCTTTTCAGGAGCTGAAGGACAGACTTACGTCCATCCCTGTGCTAGTATTGCCAAAGCAAGGGGTTAGATACACTATATACACTGACGCGTCTAGCGTTGGTTTGGGTTGTGTCCTTATGCAGAGGGACAGGGTAATTTCGTATGCCTCGAGACAATTAAGGAAGCACGAGGAGAATTACCCTACACACGACCTAGAGTTGGCAGCCGTTATATTCGCACTGAGACTCTGGAGACATTACCTCTATGGAGAGGAGTTCGAGCTCTTTTGCGACCACAAGAGCCTCAAGTACATATTCACGCAGCGAGACTTGAATATGAGGCAGCGGCGATGGATGGAGACGTTGAAGGACTTCAAGTTTGAAGTCTCTTACCATCCTGGGAAGGCGAACCTTGTGGCTGACGCGTTGAGCCGCAAGAAGGCGATAGAGTTTGCGGCTCCGCTGATGGTTGCCGAGTGGGATATGGTTGAGTTTTTACGAGACTTTGAGCAGAAACTCACCGTAGAGGAGCCGTTTGAGTTCATCGCACATGTACAGGTGCGATCTCAGATCGATGACCGAGTCATCGAGGCGCAGAGGGACGATGCGCATCTTACTGAGCTTCGAGAGCAGGCCAGTGATGATGCTTACGCCGACTGGCGAGTTGGTATGGATGGGGGCTTACGTTACCGTGGCCGCCTATGCGTCCCAGATGTCCCTGACTTGAGACGAGAGATTCTCGAGGCTGCGCATTCTACTAGACTCGCAATGCATCCAGGCAGTAATAAGATGTATCGTGACGTGAAGAGGACATATTGGTGGGAAGGTATGAAGACCCACATTGCTGAGTTCGTGTCCCGTTGTCTCACTTGTCAGCAGGTGAAGGCAGAGCATCGCCGACCACCTGGACTTTTGCAGCCTATGCCGATTGCAGAGTGGAAGTGGGATTTCATTTCCATGGACTTCATTTCTGGGTTGCCGAAGACGAGGAAGGGGCATGATTCCATTTGGGTGATCGTCGACCGATTGACGAAGTCGGCGCACTTCCTACCGATCAGAGCTACGAACTCTGCAGACGAGCTGGCCAGATTGTACATCAGAGAGATCGTGCGTCTGCATGGAGTTCCGTTGGAGATCGTGTTGGACAGAGACACGCGGTTCACTTCTATTTTCTGGACTCGCATTCAGGAGGCTATGGGTGTGAAGTTGAAGTTCAGTACTGCCTTCCACCCACAGACGGACGGATAGACGGAGCGAGTGAACTAGATCCTGGAGGACATGTTGCGAGCTTGCGCATTGGACTTCAAGGACAGTTGGGATGACTGTCTTGCATATGCGGAGTTTGGTACAACAATAGCTTCCAGGCGAGTATCGGCATGGCACCTTATGAGGCGCTGTATGGGCGACCTTGTCGCGCACCGCATTGCTGGTTAGAGGTCGGTGAGCGTAGCTTGATTGGCCCAGAGTTGGTGCAGGCGACGTCAGAGAAGATTGATATTATTCGACGTCGGCTTCTTACAGCGCAGAGCAGACAGAAGAGCTACGCCGATACGAGACGACGGCCACTAGAGTTCACAGTCGGGGATCACGTGTTTTTGCGAGTTTTCCCTATGAAGGGAGTCCTTCGGTTCGGAAAGAAGGGGAAGCTGGCACCGCGATTCATTGGTCCATTCCAGATCCTCGATCATGTGGGAGCAGTGGCTTACCGATTGGCTTTACCCACGCCCCTCGCGAGCGTCCACAACGTATTTCACGTTTCTATGCTGAAGAAGTACGTTGCTGATCCTTCTCATATCATCAGATGGGAGCAGGTGCAGTTAGGAGAGGATGTTACTTATATCCTGCGACCGACACGCATCCTAGACAGGAAGGAGCAGGTACTGCGTAGCAAGGTGATTCCCCTTGTGAAGGTACTATGGACGCATCACTCTGAGGAGGAGGCTACTTGGGAGACAGAAGCCGAGATCAGAAAGAACTACCCACAGCTTCTCGAGGAGTACGAACAGGTACAAATTTCAAGGATAAAATTATTTGTTAAGGGGGGTAGATTGTAACGCCCGTGAAAAATCCGTACTTGGGCTCGAGTACCAACTCGACCCGAAATCGCGTAGAATTAATTTCCATGGAATTTAAGCGTAAGTTAGCTAGCGCAACGCTAGAGTAGCTGGAAAATAGTCCCTGATCACTTTGAATACGTTCTACAAGACCCAAATCGAGTAGAACAAACAACTCTACAACACTCTATAACCTCAGATCAAACTCTAAGCAGGTCTGTTCTCTGGACCACATTGAATTCTTGAATTGGATCTAGACCACGCGTCGAAGGTCCGATACCTCCTATCTTAGACCGTTAGAACCGCCCAGCTGGACTTGACAATCATCTCAAAAATCAAGTCAAACCGATAATCACAGACTATTTCGTTGAACCCGGACTGAAGAGACCGCGAATAGGGACAGATTTGGAATTTCAAATTCAAATCTGGCACACGACTTGACGCGTCAGTATTAAGCGTTCTGACCGTCAGAATTCATCCAGATTACACCCTCGGATCAGGAAAATTTCTATTTATTATCATGAGACTTTCAGCCCTGATCTACGTGCAGTGACCGCTGAACTGAAACTGGTCCGCCACGTGCGATCTGCGAACCCTGCCAGACTGAAAACTTAATACGAGCTACATCTGGTACACATGAGCTTAAGTCCGATCGCAATCGACCAGGGGACCACCAGAAAGCAGCTTTTGGACCGAAACAGCCCCGAAATGGATAGGCACCAAGTAAACTTCGTTCCGGAGCCTGTTTTCAGCGTTTTGAAACTTATAAAAGGGGTTGAAACCCTCATTTCCCTCTCCCATCCAAAAATTGCAAACCCTAGGAAAAGGAGAGAGAGTTTGAGAGAGAGATTGGAAGGGATTTTTCCCGCTTCCGAGCCACCGATTGCTGCTGCTTCAGCAACTCTTCCCAATCACCTGGCTGGTGATTTCTCCATTCTTTCAGGTACAGAACAACCCTAGAACTTGCTGATTTAGGGTTTATCCAGATTTAGGGCGTGTTAGCTAACGTATTTCGTAAAACAGGTTCTCCTACTGCCGTAGACGAAGCATACACGCTCCGTTCAAAATCCCGCATCCGTAGGAGACTAGGTGAGGATTTTAGACGCTTTGATTGACGGTTTACAACGCTTTCAATGTCGTTTAATAGTAGATTATCGACGGCATCGCCGTTTGACATGTACAACATACTCTCCGTTTCCTGTTTCGTAAATTAACGAAGAATATGAGATATAGGGCATTTTAGTCATTTGTAGGAAGTACGGTCTACATGCATATTTTGCTGACGTGATTGACATGGTTTGTTGCCGCATTAGGGAGTTAGGAATGCTTGCATAATCAGTTTGGCGAAGAGATTCGCCTAGTTGTGCACTTTGGGTCGACATACTATATTTAGACTTAAGTGTGTAGTGTATGTGTTTGTATAAATGCTTGTATTAGTATGTATTGAATTAAATGATGTTATGTAGTAGTTTGAGATTGATTTCTTGATTAATATGCTGACTTAAATGATTTCCTACATGTTGACCTTATGCATGATTGCATTACATGCATGGAAAGTATGCCTTGAAGATTTGCTTAAGTTGAATGTTATAGCATGTGTTAACATGCTCACATGATTGTATTTAAATTCTAATACCTTTACATATATTGTTAATGTGATTCCATAGATGTGTGGGACTTGACTTAGTCCAGGCAGTTGGTAACCGAGCGAATTCGTGGCTGACTGGTCATAGCCACGAATGACGCGTCGATGAACATGATTCGTGTGTAGAGTTGGCGGCAGTGGTTAGGCCACGCGAAGTGTTTTACGCACTTCATGTCGTTCGACTTGAGATGCGATCGCTCTAGTCGAGCCCATCAAGTAACCCGACTGGCCGATGTATGTTCACCTTGTATGAGTCGTAACTGCTTGAACCTAGGGTACTGAACTTACCATTGTAAACCCTGTTAACCATGGTACCTTGATCCGCGAAGACTCATGAGCCGGGCATGGTGGTATGGGACACCGTGGTCGAGCTGTCGGCCTACGCTGGGGCCACAAACCTCCCCGTAGTGACCAGTGAGCACCTAGACTCGTGAGCAGATTATGGTGGTATGGGACACTATATTCTAGCTGTCGGCCTACACTGATCAGGCGACGAGCCCTTTGTAGTGATCGCGAGCGTATTCTGAGTCCACGGGAGGCGACGACCCTTCCGTTGCAGTAGAGCACGGTAGGCCTGTATTGATAAGGTGATGGGGGAGCGGTGCAACGAGTGCGAGCAACAGCCCTGGCAGCCCTTGCAGCGACCTACGAAATATACATCGTATGAGATTACTAGGAGTGACGACCCTAGACAGGATCTGTGTTGGGATTGATACAAGGGAAGTACCTTAGTTTCCCAATCCTGCTGTTTGAATGGACTAATAACAACTTGGAATTCATATCACCATAGCATTGCATGTGCCTGGAAGATGTGGAGCACTCTAGGGAGTGTGGCATGCCGCGGTCGTAAGATGTTGCCGCATGAGGGTGATCGTCGGTGAGGGCATACATCACGTCATATCATCTTGCATTAACAACAGTATTAGGATTGTCTGATTTACTGCTTTACTATTATCGCGTGATTGAATTGTGAACATGCTAATCTTTGCTCTATGATTCCACTGAGTTGATCACTCATTCCCACGTTACGGGATGGTGTTTGCAACACCCACCAGACCCTGTTGTAGATGCAGGTGAGGCCGAGATCCAGGAGGTGGAGCCAGAGATCGACGAGGACCAGGACGAGTTCTCGTATATGCAGTATCACGACGGCTTCCCGTAGGCGACCTGGACGAGGGGACATCAGTGGGACTATTTTGAACATTACTTTTTGTTTATGTATATGTATATGAGACTCAGAGATGTAGTCATACTTTGGAGATAGATGAGATTTACTTTATTTTTCCATACAGTGATATTTATATTGTTTAGTCTTCCGCTTGCTTTTATCACTGGATCTGAAGTATGAATTGCAGTTTTGGTATACTTTTACTCATGTAAATGCTTTAAATCAGACAACATTGAATCATAACCATTTTTGTTGCATAAGTGACGGTCTGGAACTCGGGAGTTGAGTTTATACACGACCCCCGATTTTCAGGGTGTTACAATACATCTCTGAGTCTCATATACATGTAATAAAATAAAATCAAAATTTTATAAGTCCAACTAGTATGTCCCGCCAATCCAGGCCACCTATGCAAAGCCATCGTGAAACTGCATATATGAGAACTGATCCTGGTCCTCATCGTAATCCGGCTCTACCTCCTGAATCTCCACATCACCTGCATCTAAGACAGGGTCTGGTGGGTGTTGCAAACACCATCCCGTAACGTGGGAGTGAGTGATCAACTCAATGGAATAATAGAGCAGAGATTAGCATGTTCTCAAATTAATCATGCGATAATAGTAAAACAATTAATCAAACATTCCAAAATAATATTGTTAATGCAATATGACATGACATGATGGATGCCCTCACCGACGATCTCCCTCATACGGCACCATCTTACGTCACAGCATGCTTTCTTCCCACAGTACTCCACATCTTCCATGCACATGCAATGTGATGGTGATATGATTACCGAGTTATTATTAGTCCATTCATACAACAGTATTGGAAAACTAAGGTACCTTACTTATATCAATCCCAACACAGATCTTGTCTAGGGTCGTCACTCCTAGTAATCTCATACGATGTATATTTTGTAGGTCGATGCAAGGGCTGTCAGGGCTGTTGCTTGCACTTGTTGCACCGCTCTCCCATCACCTTATCAATACAGGCCTACTATACTCTCGTCGCTACGGAAGGCTCGTCGCCTTCCGTAGACTCGAAATACGCTTACGGTCACTACAAAGGGCTCGTCACCTGATCAGTGTAGGCCGATAGCAAGAATATAATGTCCCATATCACCATAATCTACTCATGAGTCATAGGTGCTCACTGGTCACTACGGGGAGGTTTGTGGCCCTAGCGTAGGCCGACAGTTCGACCACGGTGTCCCATACCACCATGCCCGGCTCATGAGTCTTTATGGATCAAGGTACCATGGTTGACAGGTTATTAATGGTAAGTTCAGTACCCTAGGCTCAAGCAGTTATGACTCATACAGGGTGAACATACAACGGCCAGTCGGGTTACTTGACGTGCTCGACTAGTACGAGCACATCGTAAGTCGAATGACATGAAGCGCGTGAAACACTTCACGTGGCCTAACCACTGCCGCCAACTCAAAACACGACTCGCGTTCATCGACGCGTCCTTCGTATCCAATAGAAGCCAACCACGAATTTACTCTATTACCGACTGCCTAGACTAAGCATAATCTCAAACATTTATAAATCAGCATCAATAATTATACGAGAGTAATTGAAATGCAATACAACAATACAAGCATGTTATCACATGTTATAACATACAACTTAAGCAATTCATTCAACACATGCATTTCATACATACAATGTAATCCCTACATATTGCCAACATGATGGAAATCATTTACATCAGCATATTACTTGAGAATTCAATCTCAAAACTATTTCATAACACCATATACTCAATACATACTAATACAAACATTCATATAAACACTTAGTCTACACACTTAAGTCTACATAGTGTATGTCGACTCAAAGTGCGCCTTTGGGCGAATATCTTCGCCAAACCAATTATACACGCATTCCTAATATCCTAATGCAACAAAAAGCCATCTCAACCATTTCAGCAAAATATGGATGTATGCAGTATTTCCTACAAATGACTAAAATGCCCTAAATCTCATATTTTTCCTACGTTTACGAAACAGGAAACGGACAGCATGTTGTACATGTCAAACAGCATTGCCGTCGATAATCTACTATTAAACAACATTGAAGCTTTGAAATCAGTCAATCAAAGCATCTAAAATCCGCACCTTTTTCCCTAAAGGTGTATCGTTTCGAACGGAGTGTATACGCTTGGTCTACGCCGAACAAACAACCTAATACATAAGATTCGTAAGTTACATCGCTAAGGAATCGATGGAACCTTAAATCATCAAGTAGTTAGGGTCTTTTCTTACCTATAAATGCAGCGAAATCACCGAGAAAGTGATTGAGATGCGTTGTTTAAGCACGTGCAACAGCTAGTGCAGGTGGCAGGAAGATCACTCCCACACTCTCTCACAAACTCTCACTTTTTCTCTCTCGCTAGCTAGGGTTTCTAGAAAATTTGGATGGGTGAGATATTTGAGGGTTTAAGGCCCTTTTATAGCCTAAAACATTCCCAAATTAGGCTTGGGAACAATGTTTATTGAGGTATAACCAAATCGGGGCTTTTCTGGTCCAAAAAAGCAGTTCGGGAGGTCCCCTGGACGAATGCGGTCGGACTTAAGCTCATGGTCACTGGATGTTGCTGACACCCAGTTTTCAGTTCGACAGAGGTCATAGATCGCACATGACGGTCCAGTTTCAGTTCAGCGGTCATCGCACCTAGATCAGGTCTACAAGTCTCATGATATGAAAGAGAAATTTTTCCTGATCCGAGAGTGTAATTTGGCTGAATTCTGACGGTCAGAATGCTTAATAATAACGCGCCAAGTCACGTGCTAGATTTGGATTTATATTTCCAAATCTAACCCTATTCTCACTCTCTTCACTCCAGGCTCAATGAAATAGCCTCTGAACATCGGTTGGGCTTAATTTTCGAATTGATTGTCAAGTCCAGCTAAGCGGTCATAACGGTCTAAGATTGTAAGTATCGAACTTTCGACGCGCGGTCTAGATCCAATACAAAGTTTCAAAGGGTTCCTGAGGACAAACCGGTTTAGAGTTTGATCATAGGTTTCAGGATATTATAGCGTCATGAATTCTACAAGTTTTGGGTCTTGTAGAACGTATTTAAAGTGATCAGGGACTATTTCACAGCTACTCTAGCGTTGCGCTAGCTAACTTACGCTTATTTTCTAAAGGAATTAATCCTACGTGATTTCTGGTCGAGTTAGTACTCGAGTTTCAGTACGAATTTTTCCTAGGCGTTACACTCTCATCTAAGTCACAGGAATACATAAACATAACAACCCACAATGCCACATGCCGAAGATGTAATAGAACATGCAATATATGGTGCTAATGGAATGACCATGCTGGAGTGTGATGTCGGGATGATATTACGTAGTATCGCAGGATACGGGGTCTACCACAAGGAACCTCTATCCAAACCAGTCACATACCTAAATTTGGATAGTCTGACTCAACGTGGTAAACTCCTGATCTCAGGTTAGTCGCGCACCCAACCAAAATCCTTACCTTAACGAAGATACATAACAATTAGTTGCGCACCACCAGCCCGAGTGGATAGTGAATGGATGAATGAATGAGTATGCAACTCCTACTCAGTAGCCTGTCAGCATAGTAGCCTGCCAACCGCTGGTAGCTCACCCAGTGTGGTAGATCGCCCAGGCCTCAGCCCCGCCCACATCAGCGTCCACCCACGTGCGCCCGCGCACATGCACAACAGTGATGGGGTGTCATAATATCATGTCAGTCCTCATATCAGTACGGTTTCTCTCTGAAGAAATCACCGGGGTCTATTATACTTCACACCACTTGCCGCCCCAATCAAGCGCACAACTGGGTAAGTGGAAAAGACCTCACTATCCGCCTGTCAGTAGTCTTCCAATACCTACCCGGCTCGCCGATAGCGGACCATTCCTCGAGCTGGTCAAACTCAGCCTAGCCATACCTACTCCCTCAGGCGGGTAAGGCTGCACCCCCTTCCAACCGACCATGACACAGTGGAGAGCGCAGCCATCTAGTAATCGGCACTCAACGCTCATCCACCCACTCGGTCTAGACGTTAAAGCATCCTCTAGAACCAAGAGGGTGTTTAGGAATTTTCACCCAGGGCCATCTATGGTGGCCCGATGCTTGAACAGATTTTCGGTGTCCCATCTCGCTATCCACGATATGCCTATGGAGGCTACGGCCCTGATGTCACTAGGGCATATAGTAATCACAACATAATGCAATATGCATGAGTCATACAATCCAATCATGCATCAATCCTACACATGTCATGCGCTCATGTGAGATAATCTCCGCCTATCAGGGAGTCACATCATCTTGCTCAATCACATATGCAATGGTCAATCACATCTCATAACAAACATGAAGATGATGCGAATGGGCATGTATCATGATGTTATGATGTCACATACTCATAAACGGTATCAATAACCGGCGTCGACAATGTGGACTTTTAACCAACATTTCCCCCAAGGAATGACCCACATAGAATCAAATATATAATGGGCACATGGCCTCATACAAGGGCCAAATATACGAAACAGGTGGGCCCTCGTCATGGGCCTAACACATATCACAATGGGCCTTGCCCATAGGCCTCAAATACATCTGGATGGGTCGCACCCATGGGCCTTAGATATATCACAATGGGCCTCAAATATACTTCGCAGGTGAGTCACATACCTGGGTCTAATACACATCAGTATGAGCTACATCACATAGGCCTAATATACATCACTATGGCCACAACCCATGGGCTTTAAATACACAATAGGTGGGCCCTACACATGGGCCTCAAATATATACCACGGGTGAGCCTCAATGGATGGGTCATCAATACAACAGGATGGGCCTAATGACATGGACCCCATAAATATATCGAATAGGCCGCACCAATTGGGCCTTACATACATTGCAATGGGCCATGACCCATGAGCCTTGTAACATGGGCCTTATATATATTTAAGGTGGGCCTCAACAACGGGCCTCATACAAATCAAGGTGGGCCTCAACAATAGGCCTCTTACACATCAAGGTGGGCCTCAACAACGGGCCTCATACACATCAAGGTGGGCCTCAACAACAGGCCTCTTACACATCAAGGTGGGCCTCAACAACGGGCCTCATACACATCAAGGTTGGCCTCAATAACAGGCATCATATATGGCCTTAGCAACAGGCCACAAATATATCAAGATGGGCCTAATCAATCATATGGGCTAAATCAATCAAATGGCTGATACAAGCAGGCCGATCAAATGGACCGATACAAATGGGCTGTGCGTCATGGACTTATACTAAGCATGTTATAAAGTAATGCCCTTTCCTTACAACGCAGCTGGCCTAGACAGCTTGCATACAACAAGTACGGGCCTACCAATAGGCCCTAGGGAGAGTCGCAATGCGAACATTTAACCAACATTATACTCACAATATGGACATCAAACCAACATTGCTCCCAAGGTGTAGCCCGTAGTGAATAACATTACGTAAACCAGGTTGGAATCACACATTGCAATGAACCTTAGCTACACCCCATTGGGCCTTAAATACATCAAATGGGCCATGTCATATAGGCCTTTTACTCATCAAATGGGCCACATCAATGGGCCGCACCAATGAGCCTTATGTGCATTGCAATGGGTCATAACCCGTGGGCCTTAGATTGCATCAAATGGTTCTCGACCCATGGGCCTAATCCCATGGGCTTTAAAATACATCAAATGGGTCCAATCCCATGGAACTTGGAACACATCAAATGGGTCCACTCTATGGGCCTTAAATTACATCAAATGGGCCTAATCCCATGGGCCTTGGAACACATCAAATGGGTCCACTCTATGGGCAACTAGCTACATTCATGGACCCAATTAAATTTAACTGTGGTGGGCCTCAAAAGTACATTCATTAAGCCCAACATTTAAGGAATTAAAGGTATAAATCATTTCCTCTAAGATCTTTATAATATAGTGGGCCCCACTCCTCAAAATTTTAGCCCAAGGCCAGCATAATTATAACATGTTACTGTCCTAAATTTAGGCACTCCATTGGGGTAGGTTCAAGGCCTCTAAAACTCTAAAAATTGAGGACCAAGGTCCCTCATCATGCATACAATGAGAGGAAACCCAAAAAGGTGGCCCACCATCAGAAGAAATATTTTTGAATTATGGTTTTTTATCAAGGCATATTGCTGGACTGCACAGCAGAAAAAATCTGGGAGTCCAATCATCTTGGCCCATTCTTTTGGATACCCAAAAAGGGTCACTTGAGGCTGAAATTTCATAGAGTGATACTTCCTGAGGTGGGCCACACCCTCAAAAAATTTCATAATTTTTAGATATCTCAAAGTATTTTAATTAATTTAAACAAAACAGACTGTTAAGAAAAATCAGACAGACCTGGACGTCCCAACGTGGTGGGCCAGTCTGGACCTCACCACGGTGTGTACAGGGGTTCATTGGCCGTGAAATTTGGTAGGTGGGTTCTAACATAAGTGAAACACATCGTAAAAAAGTTTCAAAATTTTTAGACATCTATAAATATTTTAATTTATTTACATAAATCAATCTGTCCTGAAAATTGGACTGATCTGGACACCATATTATAATGGGCCGGTCCCGCCATCACCATGGTGTGTACAGGCGTCCATTGGTCCCAAAATTTTGTAGGTGGGTCCTAACATAAGTAGGACACTCTCATAAAATTTTTTATAATTTTTAAACACCCATAGGTATTTTAATAAATTTTAAAAATCCAACTATCCATGGTGGAATGTTACTGGAACAGGCATAAAATCCAGACTGTCCACCTCACTTGGACCACACCTTTGGGATCCAAATGAAGGTCAGTTGGGGCTGAAATTTGGGGGACATCAAGATGAGATCCTCACCTTTCAAAAAAGTATATTTAATAGGTATGAATAGTCCCTCAAACAGTCCCAAAATCTAGTCCAAAAACAACTAGAAACTGTCCAGAAAATTCTGGACAGCAACATGTACTTGGATAAAATTTATTATATAAGTTAAATAAAAAGGGAAATACATTAATGGGCCACACACATCAGGAAATAAAATGAGAAAAAAGAGAGATAGAAGGACAATCCGGCCATAGGAAAAGGGGCTCTGCCACTATTGAGCCCTCCCAAGATCAATCATACCCGCACATCATATCTAGATCTACATTTATAACATGGATCTTGCACATGCATGGCCTATAATTAAAATGCATGGTGAGAATGCCATCCCCACCTTGGTTATAAGGTCTAGATGACCCAGATATAATATGATATGAAATAAAACTACCATGATGGGGCCCATAGAGAAAGGCATCATGCATGGATCATGCATGCATACGGTAGGCCATTAGGCCACAACCATGGGATTGTGTGGGATCTCCACCATTGATTGGTGGGTCCTACACTTCTCTCATGAAAGAAAGAAAATATCTAGGATATAGAAATCAGATTTTTTACATCTAGAGGAGCACCCACCGTTCGATCTTCTTGCTCCTATGAGTTCCTTAGCACCTTAGCTTTGATTCCAATGGAGGAGATGGGGAATGGATGGTTAGGATGGGAGATCATGGGGTTGGAAAGTGGGCCATACTTGAAGTTTTGAAAGAGAGGGAGAGGCTTGGAGAATTCTCATACGTATGGGATTTTTCTCCTTAGATTTTTTTGAGTTTGAAAATGAGAGAGAGAGAGAGAGAGAGAGAGAGAGAGAGAGAGAGAGAGAGAGTTGTAAAGGGAGAGAGAGATGGGTGATGGATGTGGTGAGTGATGGGTGTAAGAAAATCTTGACTTTTGTGGCCATTTGTGTAAGAAAATCATGGGTGGTGTAAGAACTTTTTGACTTTGAGGGCTTTTGGTGTAAGGGAGGTATGGGTTTGTAAGAGATTCTTGACTTTTGTAGTTGCTTGGGAATGGGTGAAAGGTGATGTGTACTTGACATGTACTTGACATGTGATGGATTGATGGATTGATGGGATTGATGTGACACCTCGTAGAGATTCTCTTCGGTTTCGCAATGCGCAGCATTTTTTTCACACCGAACGTTGGCCCACATCTCTTGACTAGGGTATCGCCTCGGCGCACAAGTCACGGCATCGAAATCGCAGCGACGGCGCGGTCACTATGGTAAAGGTCTTGGGTTGTGTCGATACGGGTTGACGGCATACGAATCAGGGTCGCACGTAAATATTGGTTAAAGGTCGAAGGTTGCCAGAATTCAACCGGTAAGACCGTGGAAGTCTATGGAACGGTACGGTCTAGGATACGGGGCTTACAATATCGAAGGAGATATGACAAATATTTATACAAGAGAAGTATTTTATGAATTTCAAGTTGAGGTAAAAGAAATTTTTTTACTTCTTTGTAAGTTGGTAGAGAAGAATAGACCATTGAGTACATATAATATATTTGACTATAGAAGGAATGATAAAGTATATACAGTTATTTGGAATGGCGATGAACAATTCGGTTCTTGTGCTTGTCGAAGCTTTGAATTTCATGGAATTGTTTGTAGGCATTTATTAGTTGTGTTCAAGGAGGAATCTGTCGTAAAAATGCCATCTCATTATATACTTATAAGGTGGACGTGTAATGCAAAGGAAAAATATAAAAGTGACCCAAGTCCTCCATCTGAAAATATTGATGAGTCAACCATCTTGGGACGCAATGAAATATTTCATATAATGAACTATTTGATAAATGAAGGGACGAGGACTCCTGAAATCATGCAACCTATTTTGTCATGTTTGCAAAATTTGGTTACAAATGTTCGTCAACAAAGTGGAGTTAAAAAAGATGTTAGTATTAGTCATAATGTTGAGGGAGACGAAAGCAACTCACTTGTCAATTCACATTATAAGAACCCCTTCGTAGTATTCGATCCAATGGTTGTGTGTACTAAAGGCTGAAAGTGCACCTACTAAGTGCCCTGGTTTGTCAATTACGTTGTGAGTTGAGTCAGTCGAACAACAGCGCCTAACAGGAAGATCAAGTCAAGTGTCTGCCTCAACTGGATGTGTGGAAGCTCGCCATAGGTAAATCATAGCCTCACATCCCATGTCCCAAAACACCAGGTGATTAAAACCCTTAAAAATAAGTAGAACATCTTAGGGTTTTTGTGTAAGAAAACTTTTTATTAAAAAGGAAAATCTTTAAGTTTTTCTTACACTGTCGATTATATCGATTCCCTTTTCGATATGATCAACCAGCTCTGTCGATGTCCTCGGCATCTCAATCGATACAATCGAGTGAGGACAAAAAGTATCCAGCAATCAAACAATCATCTGGACGATTTATCGATATATCGACTGGTGAGTCGATATCATCGATATTCGAATATCAATCCTATCAGAAGAGGATCGATAATATCGACGGACTGTTTTTCGGTGCCCCTGTTTTTCTAAAGAAAACTAACATAAGCTTCGATATATCGATGACTATCCGATTCAATCTGAACTTAAATATCAATCATATCGGAAGTCAGTCGATCATATCGATTGTGGGCGCATGTTTTCTCTAGCATAAATTTTAGGTTATTTTTAAGGTTGATCGGGGTGCCAGTCAATAAATTGATATTCATATATCGATCATATCGAGACCTGGTCGATTGGATCAAGTCCGAACACAGATCGTCCAACAAGCTTATAGGTAAATCTATACGATTTATCGATCCCATCGACATGGTCTCCGATATCATCGATATACAAATTTCGATGACATCGACTGTTCCCCAATCATATCTGTAGAACTTGAAATTCTTCAAGGCTTCTCTCTCTCTTTTTCACCCGTCGATAGATTGATGTATCTCTCGATGGAATCGGAGTTCGAAATCGGATAACATCGATGGATGTCTCGATCCAATCGACCAGTTGGCGAAAGGTTTCCAAAAGCGAAATGACATTTCAGTTTGTATCATCGAGAGGTCAGTCGATACAATCAAGAGTATACGCTCGATCATATCTACCCTTTCTCGATGATATCGAACTCTGTCATAAATGTGACTGTTTTATATCCGTTGGAACCTTTTGCCTATATATAGAGAGGATAGTCTTTATTGCTGGGAGAGAAAGAAGAGAGTGCTTTTGAGTGTTTTAAACTTCATATCTTTTATCTTAAAACCTTTCTCTTAGAAAGTTCATCTTCCAATCCACCCTCATCATTAATATTTCATAGAGTGGATTAGGGAATGAACTTCCGCATTCAAGGATCCTCCAGCTACTACCTTAATGGCAAATCATTAAGCTGGGATGCCTTGAATGCATAGATGATTGGAACCACTCTATCTTCCTTATAGGAAAATCTTTAGAGGGTGGTATTCCATCATAACCTTGACCCAACCTAAAAGCCTAGTAAAGGTACATCTTTATGTTGCGGATCAAGGAAGCTGAAGACTCTTCATCGACAAGAAGGAGATCTTCATCATTATGCTTAAAGGGACTCATCAACTTATCTGTAAGTACTTAGAGTCCAGAGGACATTTATGATCATTCCTTTTTAGGATTGGGTCGTAGGTGTTGCTCACCATTTGAAGTCCTCAAAGGAGGCCTCCGAAGGGAGTGTATGTGCGTGAGTGGGTTATGTGGACCCTTGCTCTGTGGAGAGCATAAACATCTGGGTGCATTGTGTTAACCCTTGCTCTGTGTGGGCATAAACATCTGGGTGCGTTGTGTGGACCCTAGCTCTGTGTGGGCATAAACATTTGGTTAGGAGTGCACCAACAAAACTCCAAGGTTTGAGGTGAACCGAGTAGAAACCTCTGTAAAGGTTGAAGGTGAACCTGATTTAAAACCTTAGGTTTGAGGTGAACCATGAGAAACCTCCTTAGTGAAATCCGGTCACTCAAGGGTTGAGTGTGGAAGTCGGTAGTGGAGTAGACAAGTAGTCGAACCACTATAAAATGACTGTGTTTGAGATTGATATTGTCTTTCATTTATGTGATTGCTTTATATGCCTTTATATATGATTATCTGAAATCACATCTTATGCACACACAGTCATATCCATCACAATTTGATTCATAAAGTTGTTTATCTTACAAGTAGTTTGTGATTGGATCCTCGATCAGGCTAGAAAGCCAGTAGAGTTAATTTTTGAGTAATCCTAATCTGTACTCTGTGATTGAATTAGTGTGATAGGATTGAAATATAACTTATAAATCTTAAAAAAAATCCTATTCACCCCCCCTATAGGATATATTGACATATTCCTACTTCAACTCAAGCGGTCTTCACCGCTATTTCAAAGGCCGCACGAATAAAAGATTTAAATCTGCTAGGGAAGAGACTAGCAAGTTATGTCGTGGGTGTAACAAGTGGGTTATTAGGCATGATAAACGAAATTGCCCTTCATATAAGCAAGTTGATAAGCAAGTTGATAATGCATCTGAAGAAGCCAGGTATGTATAATATTTCATATATTTTGCATTTGATTGTTTCTTACATTAAATCCTTCTAAGCTAGATTTATTATTTTTATAGTATTGACGCTATTATTGAAAGAGGAAAGGGAAAAGGAGCTGGTAGGCTAAGAGGAAATGCTAAGGGGCAGGGCCATGGTGTACTGTTAAATAAAGCAAATGTAAGTGAAAAATAAACCAATTATTAAAACTGAAACTATTTTCACTTATATTACATGGTCTTCTCATAAAAAAAAAATACATTTTTATATATTTTTGATTTCGAGTTTCGGTGAATGGGTTACTAAATATTTTTTCTCAGTTTTGTTTATAGGAATAACTTGAGACCATTTTGGCCTTTAATTTTGAATCAAGGTATTTTGAGAAATGTGGAAATCCTTGATGCAGATGATTCACAACAAAAAAGACGTGTAAGAATAGTTGTTCATATTCTTTTCTTTTCTTTTATTATGGCATGTTTGTATGTGGTTGAATTCTGATTTTTTTCTATCCAAAAGAGAGAGAGAGAGAGAGAGAGAGAGAGAGAGAGAGAGAGAGAGAGAGAGAGAGAGAGAGAGAGTAGGGAGATGGGGCTGGAACTATTTTCACTTATACTACATTTAACTTGAGTCCATATTCTTTTACAGGAATAACTTGAGTCCATATTCTCAGTTTTGTTTATAGGAATAACTTAAGTCCATATTCTTTTCTTTTCTTTTTCTCTCTATTCTATTTTTCTACTTATGAACTTTTCTTTGTATTTGTACAACTTGTTCAAAAGTTCCTTTATCAAGAACAATAACTAAGCTCCTACATGTCTTGTTGTGAAACTGCAATATTATGGCCTGTTTGTATGGGGGTGCATTCTTTTTTTTTTTTTTTTTTTTGGTTATCCATATGTATTTTTTTTTAATCCATAAGTTGTACCTGTTATACTCATTGGTTTTCTATCATGTAATTTTCCAGAATTTTTTATTCCGCATTTGAGGAAGAGAGAGTTTGCAGTCCCAAGCTTAGTATTCAGTAGAGGTTATTAAAGACAACGATCTACTAGTCGATTCTGCCCTCATAGTTTTATAAAAGAGAAAAGGTTATATTATACGATAGGTGAGGCCCATTTCTTTTTTGTGGTGCCCACCCAAATCATTGTACAGTTTTTTGGCAAATTCAACAAAGGTACAAGTGGTGTGATCCCATCTTTCTTAAAAAAGAAGAAGCAAATCAATCATGATTTCTTTGTTTCCCTTGGTAACTTGGGGCGGCACATAGTAACTTCTTTTCTTTTCTTTTTATTACATTTTGTACATATAGGTCGAATCTGGAATGGATGTGAATTTTGTGTATATGGATTGAATGTGGATGGTTTATGATATGGATTAAATGTGGATGTGGAAGAATGTGAATTTTTTCTTTTTCTTATTTATTTATTTTTAATTTTATTTTATTTTTCTCAATCTCAACAATTTCTCAGCTTGGGATATCTAGGCAGGCTTGGGAATTGATAGGGAGAGTTATAGAATTGGATATTTTTCTCATGATATTGAAAGCAAGTGGATGGGTGGTGGAAGGAGAAATCAATACTATTGTCATGCAAAAAATCAATAATATCCATGGAAAATTGTATTAGCATAGCAGATATCAAATATCGAGTCTTAGTTTCTTTCTACTGTAGGTTTCTCCTTCCACCACCCATGCAACTGATAAGAACAGGTAGGGCTAAAAGTTGGGCGGGTTCAACCCGACCGACTTGTGACTGACTCGACATTGGGTTGGGCTTGGGCAGGATATATCCAGTCCGATCTTAAGCTTGGGCTATATAAACACCAACCTGATAAAACTTGGGTTGGGCTTGGGTTGAGGTCTCGGGTTGCCCGACCCAACTCGAACCCAATCATTATATGAGTTACTTATAAATTATAATTGAGTGTGGATCGTTTGTGTCAAAGGCACACTAGTGATGTCGGGTCTCATTTGTCCACATCATTTCCAATGACTCAAGCTAACAAGATATGCCAGATTTCTCTCTCCCAAATAGATTGTGTGCTATGCTACATGACTTTTAAATGAGTAGTTGTCCTATAGCTTGTTTTCTTTATGATGAATAATCACATATATAATTAATAAAATTATAGATACAAAAATAGGTACTATATTGAAATATAATAAACTAATGTAATAATGAAAATATTAGCACGTATACACCCGACCAACCTGATCAACTCGGCCGAGCCCGCTTGGGTTGGGCTTGGGTTAAGAATTCCCAACCCGAGATTGGGTTAGGTTGGGTTAGGGTTGAGGTATAGGAACCTTGGGTTAGGTTAGGGTTAAGCACCAACCCAGCCCAACACTTTCAGCCTTAAGAACACGTGCTATACATTGATCTTAGGTTGGAGTGATTGGAGCAGGTTATATTGGATCTGCATGTGCTAGAATGATGTATTTGTTGTAGACTCATGCAATCCATTAGTTGTATTGGAGTATGTTCTTGTTACTATGGCTGCCAGCGACCAACTCCTAATAATAACAATATATAGGTAGTGGTGGACAATTCAAAACAACTCAATCTCACATTTGTTTGCTCTGCCCTTCTGATTTTTCAATGAAAATTTTTCCTGTCCCACTTTCATGGTGATTGGTGTATTTTCATCGCCTACTACAAAATCATTCCTGGTTGAACCCTAAATAATGGACGGTACACAATGTATGGGCATAACTCCATCCACAATGTTTCCTCATTACTTCAAATTGTCTCAGGTTCAATAGATCCTGCATTCCTAGATGCTCTTCTGAAGGAGTTACGAGCAAAAGTTCAATTGATCCTGCATTCCCAATGACTTAGAATGCTCTACATTTGCATCAACCTCTTTGGGATCTGAATATGAGATGGGAAAACATGTGTCACAATCCACTTCAAATTGCCTTTAATTTATTTATAATTTCCCTAATGAAATAGCAGCTGTTTTTTAAATAAATAATGGCCATTTCTTAGAAAGTATTTTATATTCCATGTAATGCCATTGTATTTAAAATCATCCTCCAATTTAAATACCAGTGACTAATCAGGCATTTTTTCAAGACAGAAAGACACAAATTGAATATATATACCATTATCACGTCCACCATAACAGGTAGTGGAACTTTATTTTGAACCACTCTGTGAAAGCAAGCACCTCAATTTGAAGGGCTACAATATAGTGATAGTTTGTGTCATTTTTGGTGACACATCTACCATATAGGTGGCACTTCTGTTCAGAAATCTGAGGTATCTAGAAACAAGTCACCATCGTTGATGAAGCTTGATAATCTCCCTGACAATACCATCCTAAGTATTTGATCCTGGTGGTTGAATTTTAACCACTAGCAATTTTATTTTAACTATCCATTTGATATCCATGATTTGATGGTTAGGATCATTCCATCAGTGTGTTTGGGCATAACTCCATCCACAATGTTTCCTCATTACTTGGATGGTCCAGTTTGAGTTACACCACTTGGAAACCACAACTACACCCACCACTACCCCCCTAATTTTTTATTTTTTATTTTTAAAAAAAGGTCAAAGGCTACGGATAAAAGCGGTAGCTAAGAGGAAAATGTCCATAGGAAGACTATATTCATTTATTCATTTAAATATAAACATTCATTTTAATCCATTCATAAAAGCATAATACCAACAAAATAGTTATTTCTATTTAAAGTTTTCTCTAATGATTGATAAAGAAATACATTATCAAGATTTGAATTCTTCATTTTCACACTACTCATGCACCCTCTCTCCTTCATATGCCACTATTAAAACAAAACCATTATCTTCATCAATAACACATCTAAAGTTGCAGCTCACGCAAGCTTGATCATGGCGGGGAAAATAATGGTAAACCAAAAGGACAGCGACCATCTTCTTCTTTAAGTAGATTCTTGATATTTGCATGAATAAATTGCAATCCTAAAATTTTCAAAAAAGTTGAGCTTATCAAGTTAGAAAGGTAATACACGGTTAAACAATAAAAAGCCATATATCTTTAAAAGAAAAAAAAACATAGCTACGGTGAATACAAAATACAAACTACAAAACAAAGCCACATGATCCATTACCACAGCTGGAAAAATCAAAATTACACCACGAAGCCAACACAAGCTAGTCCAATAAGGACAACAAGCAACACTTCCTTGGATTAAACTAAAACAAAGGCAGAAACAATGGCAGAAACATTAAAGGATTTCCAAAAGATACTTCCTCCATTATGTACTACACATCATGGAAAACTCTCCTGAAAATTCAGGCATATTTGGACACCTGAGTGGGTCAAAATCTGATGCTTAAAAACAACCATTTGCATCCTTCCAACAAGTGCTGATATGGGAGAAAAATGCACTAAAACTCATTTGTAGTTGCACCCAAACATGCCCTAGATAGATAAATAGATATAGTGGGAGGGAGAGAGGGAACTCTTCAAATAAAATTTGAGGAAATAATAATCTCAAAACTATACATCCCATATAGTATAGGCTCCCAACAACTACTAAATAAACCTTATTAAAAATACCAAATAGAAAAAGAAAGGAACGAATGCGTCCCTCCTTTTCCAACAATTGATCATGGACCCCGTTTTAGATGACATCATCTATAATTCATGTAACAATCTCTGCTTATGGCCTCCTGCTATCGTATGCTTTGATGCAATGAACATGGTTTGGATGAAAGTGGCCAAAGGAATTGGGTTGCAATGATTGAGGGTTGTGTTTTATTGCTTAGAGCATGAATTTTAGCTCTTCTGAATTTTATTGCTTAGAGCATGAATTTTAGCTCTTCTGAATGTTCTGCTCCAGTTTCAAAAGGTGACTGACATGTGTCCTTTTTGCTGAGCATGATCATAAATCAGTTTGAGAATAATGCTTCTGCTATTTGGAGATTCAAATTTTATAATAAGTTTTCCAAGCTGTCAGAATGGATTCCTATCCTGGAAGCATGGAGATGAGGGTAATTACATTTATCAGGAATGTTTTCCTTCCCATTTTTTTCCAGTTATTTATCCTTTAATGTTTCTGCCTTTGTTTTAGTTTCTGTAACACGCCATAGAAATGAAACATAGAAATACAAACCTAAAACTTTTCGAGTCATTTGCATTTCCAAAACGAGAATGCTTCCATTGTGGTCCATCTGTATCATTAAAGGATTTAACTACCTCCATCTACATAAATTTCAATAGTGTAAGAAAGAACAAAAACTTTATAGTGTATATATAGAATTTCAAAAAAGAAAAAAGAAAAAGGAATGATGGTCACGAAAGAGGAACTCTTCAAAGATTATAAATAAGTTGTCACGCCCCAAACTCGGAAACCGGGCTCACAAAATTTTCGATCGCCGAATCTGGCGCCGACAGCCTTCGTAGAACCCCATTCTCGGCTCCTATCGCCCATTCGCCAGGTTCCAATCCTGGGATGCTACGAGGAGGATTTTCAACGTCAGTTTGATTCGTAATAAGCATAACCAAAGGCATAACCCACAAACAATAATCAAGAATTTCATTACATTTCCACTATGATGAAAAACTTTATAAGTACAATGAGCATAAAGGGAAATACAATAGTAAGGAACAAAAATTTCAAAACGATCTGCAAAGCGCTCTTGCCTCAGCGCTGCTGCGCCCCAACGTCACCTGCACGCAACGGTCGTGCATAAGCTTATAGAAAGCTTAGAGGGTGGTGAAAGTGTGTGCGCAAAGTAGTAATATGATCATGCAATATCAGAGTAATGCGAAATATGCAGATAGAACCATAAATATCATGAGCCGTACCAAGGCTATACGATGCAAGATGCAAAGCATACAATCCTCATCTAAGTCCACATGTCAATACAGCTTAACTCTGGGATATCACCGGGGTCTAGTACACTATAAATCAGATCGCCGCCTCATCACGCGCAATAAGGTAAGTGGAAGAGACCTCATTATCCATCTGCCAATATCGGGCACGACTCGTCGATAGCGGACCCATTCCTCGAGCTGGTCAAACTCAGCCTAGCATTGCCCCCTACTCTCGGGCGGGTAAGGCAGCACCCCCTTCCAACCGACCACCACACAATGGAGAGCTCAACCGTCTGGTAATCGGCACTCAACGCTCATCTACCCACTCGGTCTAGACATTGGAGCAACCTCTTGGTACCATAAGAGTTTAAGGACTTTCACCCATGGATATCTATAGCACCCCATGTAGAATAATATTTTCGGTATCCAATCCTGCCAACCACGATGCATCTGTGGAGGCTACGGCCCCGATGTCACTAGGGCGTACAATAACCATGTCACACAAATGTGAAATGCATGAATCACGCATCCAGTCATGCAACAAATCCTACGCATATCGTGCGCTCATGTAGGGCAACATCGCCTAACTGGGGAGCCCATAAATAACCTGTCCAAAGGCATATGATATGATCAGTCAATTCTCATATCAAGCATACAAATGATGCGTATGATCATGAGTCATGAAACTATACTAAACATGTAAATAAGTGATGAACTATTCTTACAACGCAGATGGGCCTAGACAGCCTACAACAAGTACTACCTTTCAAAGGGGACCTAGGGAGAGTCGTAATGTGGACATCCAACCAACATTACACTTACAATGTGGACGTCAAACCAACATTGCTCCCAAGGTATGATTGTCGCAAACATCGTTACATAATCCGTGTTGGGCTCACACATTGCAATGGACCTTAGGTACATCCCATTGGGCCTTAAATACATCAAATGGGCCATATCATATGGGCCTTTTTACTCATCAAATGAGCCACATAAATGGACCACTCCAATGGGCCTTATGTGCATTGCAATGGGTCATAACCCGTGGGCCTTAGACTACATCAAATGGTTCTTGACCCATGGGCCTTATACATATCAAATTGGCCTACTCCCATGGGCTTTAAAATACATCAAATGGGTCCAATCCCATGGACCTTAGAATACATCAAATGGGGTCCACTTACATGGGCCTTAAATTACATTAAATGGGCCTAATCCCATGTCAAGATGGGCCTAAATACATCAGCCCATATATACCAAAATGGGCCTTAACAATGGGCCTAAAAACACATCAAGATGGCCTAAGCACATCAGCCCATATATATCAAAGTGGGCCACATTATAATGTTTATTTTCCACCCAAACTATTGATAAGGTCATTAAGGCTTGGCCCAAGACTTCCATGGGTCCCAAGAAATTTTCAACAGCCGAAATCAATTCACGCTATTCCTTGGGGTGAGGTCCACTAGAGATTTGAATATATCTCATTTTTGGGATCAAGAGGGACGGGTGGACCCCACAGAGTTTACTCAGCACGCTAGTGGACCCACAGAGTTTACTCAGCACGCTAGTGGGCTCCATCGTCCACTGGACGGTGGAGACAAAACACAAATATCACGGTGGTACCACCGTCCGCCTGGACGGTGGATGTATGACACATACAACACTGTGGGTCCCATGTGGGGCCCACCATAGCATATATTTTCCATCCAACCGGTCCATACGGTCACAAGGACCTGGACGAAGAGGAAAAATAAATTTCATATTGATCTAAAACTCCATTGGACCAAAAAAAAAAAACAGTTTTCCAATGGTAGAGGTTCAATCCCACTATTTCCTTCGGTGTGGGCCACTCGAGTCTTGGATCGAGCTGAAACTTGAAAGGGACCCACCTGAGAAGGGGGCCCACCTCATGAACGGCATGGATTTCCACATGCATCATGGTGGGGCCCACGGCAGCAGCTGTGGGTGGCTGCACAGCCGTTTGCTGCTGCTACAGCTGGCGTCAGAGGCAAAGGCTTTGCCTCTTACATGATTTTTTAAAAAATCTGGAAAAACTCATTTTTCGGAGGTTTTTCAGATCTAGGGCCCGCAACAAGTAGATCCACTCCGTCCATTGTCTTCCCTGGCTCAAGACAAGATCAATGAGTCCAGAGTTCAGGATTTTTGGATGCATAGAACCATCATGAATTATTTTTAAGGGTAACCACTAAAGTTTCTTATGTTATGGCCCACCAGATGCTCAGATCAGGCCCATTCTCCTACTCAACGGCTAAAATGAGGCCGATAAGAGGATGAACGGCTTGGATTGGATATATACATCAAGGTGGGACCTATGCAAGTAGCTCACCTCAAAAGCTCTTTTTTTTTTTTATACAGGGACGTCCAGCGTCCCAGACGCTGGACGGTTTGGTCTTTTAATAAAAAAATAAAACATTGTCGTGGGCCCTAATTAGGTGGGCCACCACTGATGGATGATGAGGGTACAACATATAAGGTGGGCCCCACTTGAAGAAAGTTGAACAAAATAAATATTCTTCAAGGTGGGGTCCATTCAAGTGGGCCACACAAACACAATATAATAAAAAGAAAATGAAGTAGAGAGAGAGAGAGATAGAGGGTGGGACACGCTTGTGATGGAGGGCTCCGCCACTATGAGCCCTCTCTTATATGAAATCATACATTAATGGATTCCTCTACGCATGGGATCACCGAAATTGAAAATCAATAGTGGAGATCCGTTCCCCACCGATATGAACGGTCTAGATGACCTTCCTTTGCAATGAAATAAATATCATGATGGGGGTCCATGGAGAATGGCCCCATCATGGAATGATCATGATGATCCAAGTGGGCCATCAGCCACATCTTAGGGTCCCAAGTGAGATCCAAACCATTGATCGGATGGCCTCACTTGGCCCATCTCAAAAATAGGAAAAACTACTATGGTCATGCACCCACCGTCCGATCTTCTTTCTCCTAGGGGTTCCTTAGCACCTTAGCTTGGATTTCAATGGAGGAGATGAGAAATGGAGGGTTGAGATGAGAGATCTTGGGATGGAGGGTGGGCCACACTTGAGTTTTTGGAAGAGAGGGAGAGGCTTGGAGAATGCTCATACGTATGGGGTTCTTGCTTGGATTTTTTTTTAAAAAATGAGAAAGAGAGGAGTTGTAAAGGGAGAGAGAGAGAGAGATGGGTGATGGAGTGATGGATGGGAGAGAGATGGGTGTAAGAACTTTTTGACTTTGGTGGCCTTTTGTGTAAGAAAGGCATAGGCATGGAGGACTTTTGTGGCTTGCTTGGGAAAGGGTGAAAGTGATGTGTACTTGACATGTGATGGATTGATGGATTGATTGATTGATGGGATTGATGGAATTGATGTGACATATCGTAGAGATTCTCTTGGGTTTCGCAACGCACGACGTTTTCTTCGCACCAAACGTTGGCCCACATCTCTTGACCAGGGTATCGCCTCGGTGTGCAAGTCGCTGCATTAGAACCGCAGCGATGGCGCGGTCGCTATGGTAATGGTCTTGGGTTGAGTCGATATGGGTTGACGGCATTCAAATTAGGGTCGTGCGTAAGTATCGGTTAAGGGTCGAAGGTTGTCGGAATTCGACCGGTAAGACCGCGGAAGTCTACAGAACGGTGCGGACTAAGATACGGGTCTTACAGCTCTCCCCTCCTAATGAAAATTTCATCCTCAAAATTTACACAATCATCGCAACTCGGAATAACTCATGAAGAAGAAAAGACATCACTATATAAAACTAGAGATAGCATACAAAATACACCACATGCTCAATCATCAAAGAGATGAGGATAACGCTCTCGAATCTCGGCCTCACGCTCCCAAGAAGCCTCCTCTACAGAATGGTGACCCCACTGAACCTTCACCAAAGGAATGACCTTGGTCCTGAGGACCCACTCCTTCCGATCATGGATACGGACTGGCTGCTCGATGTGAGAAGCATCCTCACGAACCTCCAGCGACTGCCAATCAATAACAGGAACAATGTCTGACCTACACTTCCTCAACATGGAGATGTGAAAAATGTTGTGGATGCCAGACAACTGAGATAGCAAGGCAAGCCGATGGCCATGGCGCCAACGCGCCCAGTGATCTGAAAAGGTCCTATGAATCTCGGGGCAAACTTGCCCTTCGCTCCAAATTGTGCTACGCCCTTCATGGGTGAGACCTTGAGATACACATGGGCCCCTACATCAAACTCTAAGGGACGACGCCGACGATCAGCAAAACTCTTCTGTCGGCTCTGAGATGTGCGCATCCTCTGCCTGATGATGTCAATAGCCTCTGACGTCTCCTGCACAAGCTTGGGACGTAGGAGACGATGCTCTCCAACCTCGGTCCAGAAACTCGGTGATCTATATGGTCTGCCATATAGTGCCTCGAAAGGAGCCATGCCGATGGTCTCCTGATAGCTGTTATTATATACGAACTCAGCCAATCGCAGATGCTCATCCCAGCTACCTCCAAAATTAATCGCTCAGGCCCGAAGCATGTCCTCAAGTATTTGATTGACCCTCTCAGTCTGGCCATCGATCTGCGGATGGTACGTGGTGCTGAGCTGCAAATCAGTCCCCATCGCTCGCTGGAAGCTCCTCCAAAACTGGGACGTGAACCTCGAGTCTTGGTCAGAAACGATCGAGACTGGAACGCCATGCAGTCTCACAATCTCCTCGATAAATAATCTCGCAAGCCGGTCCATAGACCAAGTCACACGCATCGCAAGAAAATGTGTCGACTTAGTCTGACGATCCATAACAACCCAAATGGCGTCATGACCGCGCTGAGTCCTCGGGAAACCCATAATGAAATCAGTTGACACGTGCTCCCACTTCTACGTCGGGACACTCAACGGCTGCAATAGACCAAGAGGTCTCTGATGATCAGCCTTGACATGCTGGCACGTGTCACACTCGGCCACAAAACTGGAGATTTGACGCTTCATACCTGCCCAAAAATACTATCTCCTTATATCACGGTACATCTTCGTCGAGCCCGGGTGGATAGAAAATCGCGATCGATGTGCCTCGGTCATAAGATCTCTGCGCAACTCTGAAATATCCGGTACACATAATCGGCCTCTGAAGCGAAGTCCACCATCTGTACCAATCTGTCAATCTGTCTGACTCTCAGATGTAGCCTCATCCATATAACTCTGCAACGACTCATCAGCCTGCTAAGCCTCGATCACCCTAGTGACAAGAGGGTTGAATCGACAGGCTCGATAACTGTACAATGGAAGACTACGGGCCGAACTCAAAATCATACACTGCTACATCCTCAAGCATTCGCCACTCTTGAATCATCATATACGCCACTAGGCCTCGTGGCTGACGGCTGAGGGCATCTGCCACCATGTTCGCCTTGCCCGGGTGGTACTGGAGATCGAAATCATAGTCTTTCAGGAGCTCCATCTAGCGCCTCTGTCTCATATTCAACTCAGATTGTGAGAAGAGGTACTTCAAGCTCTTGTGATCAGAGAAGAGCTCGAACCTAACCCCATAAAGATAGTGCCTCCACACCTTCAATGTGAAGATAACTGCAGCCAACTCCAGATCATGCGTTGGATGGTTCAGCTCATGGACCTTGAGCTGACGAGACGCAAAGGCCACTGGTCTCCCATGCTGCATCAGGACAGCACCCAAACCGATATGCAAGGCATCAGTGAATACAATAAATCTGTCACTCCCAGAGGGAAGAGTGAGGACAGGAGCGAACGTCAGACGGTCCTTCAACTCTATAAATGCTCACTCACAAGCGTCACTCCAAATAAACTCTGCGCCCTTCCGAGTCAACCTAGTCAGCGGGACTGTAATACGAGAGAAGCCCTCAATGAAATGCCGGTAATAGCCCGCCAAACTAAGGAAACTACGGATCTCTATCGCAGTCGTGGGCTGGCCCCACTGACGCACTGCCTCGACCTTCGAGGGGTTCATTGCGATGCCCTCCCTCGTCACCACGTGACCGAGGAACTTCACCTCCTCCTGGCAGAACTCACACTTCTCCATCTTCGCATACAGCTGGTGTCCGTGGAGGGTCTGCAAAGTAATCTCTAAATTCTTCTCGTGCTCGAAAGGCTGGGAGACCTGTGCGCCTCTGCTGCTGTGGTCGATGCTGATGGGAATCACTAGAAGGAGCCTGCCTCTTTCGGTCTCTCCTCTGACCGCGATCAGACTGAAAACTGGCCCACTTAGTCTCAAAAATCTGTGCCTTCCGTACCACCTCCTCAAAGGTCGGAAGCTCATGACCAATAACACGGCTGCGAAGACTGTAACGCAAGCCATCCTCAAAGCGACGGGCTCTCCGCTCCTCGTCATCAACTAGATAGGGTACAAATCTAGACAGTGCAACAAAGCGAGCTACATACTGGGCCACTGTCATATCGTCCTGCACCAGGGCCTCAAACTCCAACGCTCGCCGTTGTCGGATGTGATCAGGGAAGTACTGTCGGTCAAACTGATCCATAAAATCCTCCCATGTCCATATAAAGTCGGCGCCTACTACTCGGAAAACTGATGCCCACCAGTGTTCAGCCCCACCATGGAGAAGAAACACAGCTAATCGAACTCGCCGCTCTGTCGTACATCCCATCGTCTCGAATACCTTCTCTACATAGGCGCGCCATCTCTCAGCTACTTTCGGGTCTGGCTCACCCTAAAAACGCGGCGGATCGAGCCATCGAAACTCACGAAGGAGGGCACTCGCACGATCCTGCTCTGCCTGTGCCGGTGAAATAACTGGCTGCCTGCCCTGTCCCTAAAGTGCAGCTGTCATAGCCTGTAACATCTGCTGTAACTGTGAGGCACGAACGAATACGGTCAGCTCTGCACCGGTCTCTGGTGGAGGAGCAGCATACTCAGGATGGGTAGTAGGAATCTCTGGTGGTGGAACGGGCATCGCAGGTGGTAATGCAGGAGTCGTAGGGGGTGGAGCGGGATCCTCTGGTGGTGGTACGGGAGTCGAACGGGTCACTCTCCCACGTGTCATGTCCTACAGGAAAAAGTGAAGGCGCTTATCAACTTCAAAACTCTCGAAGGCATGCACGCTAAGGGTCTGTAACGGGAGATCGCTAAGCTATCCAAACTTCAGGACTTAGCCATTTCACACTCATAGCAAATATGTAATGTTGTTCTCGGTTATTCCCAAGTTATGCTCTGATACCAACTTCTGTCACGCCCTAAACTCGAAAACTGAGCTCACAAAATTCTCGATCGCCAAATCTAGTACCGACAGCCTCCGTAAAATCCCATTCTCGGTTCCTATCGCCCATTCACCAGGTTCCATTCCTGGGATGCTACGAGGAGGATTTTCAACGTCAGTTTGATTCATAATAAGCATAAGTAAAGGCATAACCCATAAACAATAACCAAGAATTCCATTACATTTCCACTATGATCAAAAACTTTACAAGTACAATGAGCATAAAGAGAAATACAATAGTAAGGAACAAAAACTTCAAAACGATCTGCAAAACGCTCCTGCCTTAGCGCTGTTGCGTCCCAACGTCACCTGCACACAACGGTCATGCATAAGCTTATAGCAAGCTTAGAGGGTGGTGAAAGTGTGTGCGCAAAGTAGTAATATGATCATGCAATATCAGAGTAATGCAGAATATGCAAACAGAACTATAAATATCATGAGTCGTACCAAGGCTATACGATGCAAGATGCAAGTCAAGCATACAATCCTCATCTAAGTCCACATGTCAATACAGCTCAACTCTGGTATATCACCGGGGTCTAGTACACTCTAAACCAGATCGCTGCCTCATCACGCGTAATAAGGTAAGTGGAAAAGACCTCACTATCCGTTGCCAATATCGGGCACGACTCGTCGATAGCGGACCCATTCCTCGAGCTGGTCAAACTCAGCCTAGCATTGCCCCCTACTCTTGGGTGGGTAAGGCCGCACCCCCTTCCAACCGACCACGACACAGTGGAGAGCGCAACCGTCTGGTAATCGGCACTCAACGCTCATCTACCCACTCGGTCTAGACATTGGAGCAACCTCTTAGTACCACAAGGGTTTAGGGACTTTCACCCAGGGATATATATAGCACCCCATGTAGAATAATATTTTCGGTATCCAATCCTTCCAACCACGATGCATCTGTGGAGGCTACAGCCCCGATGTCGCTAGGGCATACAATAACCATGTCACACAAATGCGAAATGCATGAATCACGCTATCCAGTCATGTAACAAATCCTGCGCATATCGTGCGCTCATGTAGGGTAACACCGCCTAACCGGGGAGCCCATAAACAACCTGTCCGAAGGCATATACTATGATCAGTCAATTCTCATATCAAGCATACATATGATGCGTATGATCATGAGTCATGAAACTATACTAAACATGTAAATAAGTGATGAACTATTCTTATAATGCAGATGGGCCTAGACAGCCTACAACAAGTACTGCCTTTCAAAGGGGACCTAGGAAGAGTCGTAATGTGGACATCCAACCAACATTACACTTGCAATGTGGACGTCAAACCAACATTGATCCCAACGTACGATTGTCGCAAACATCGTTACATAATCCGTGTTGGGCTCACACATTGCAATGGACCTTAGGTATATCCCATTGGGCCTTAAATACATCAAATGGGCCATATAATATGGGCCTTTTTACTCATCAAATGAGCCACATAAATGGACCACTCCAATGGGCCTTATGTGCATTGCAATGGGCCATAACCCGTGGGCCTTAGACTACATCAAATGGTTCTTGACCCATGGGCCTTATACATATCAAATGGGCCTACTCCCATGGGCTTTAAAATACATCAAATGGGTCCAATCCCATGGACCTTAGAATACATCAAATGGGTCCACTTACATGGGCCTTAAATTACATTAAATGGGCCTAATCCCATGTCAAGATGGGCCTAAATACATCAGCCCATATATACCAAAATGGGCCTCAACAATGGGCCTAAAAACACATCAAGATGGCCTAAGCACATCAGCCCATATATATCAAAGTGGGCCACATCATAATGTTTATTTTCCACCCAAACTATTGATAAGGTCATTAAGGCTAGGCCCAAGACTTCCGTGGGTCCCAAGAAATTTTCAACGGCAGAAATCAATTCATGCTATTCCCTGGGGTGAGGTCCACTAGAGATTTGAATATATCTCATTTTTGGGATCAAGAGGGACGGGTGGACCCCACAGAGTTTACTCAGCACGCTAGTGGACCCACAGAGTTTACTCAGCACGCTAGTGGGCTCCACCGTCCACTGGACGGTGGAGACAAAACACAAATATCACGGTGGTACCACCGTCCACCTGGACGGTGGATGTATGACACATACAACACTGTGGGTCCCATGTGGGGCCCACCATAGCATATATTTTCCATCCAACCGGTCCATACGGTCATAAGGGCCTGGACGAAGAGGAAAAGTAAATTTCATATTGATCTAAAACTCCAGTGGACTAAAAAAAATGATTTTCCAATGGTAGAGGTTCAATCCCACTATTTCCTTCAGTGTGGGCCACTCGAGTCTTGGATCGAGCTGAAACTTGGAGGGGACCCGCCTGAGAAGGGGACCCACCTCATGAACGGCATGGATTTCCACATACATCATGGTGGGGCCCACGGCAGCAGCCGTGGGTGGCTGCACGGCCGCCCGCTGCTGCTGCAGCTGGCGTCAGACGCAAAGGCTTTGCCTCTTACATGATTTTTTAAAAAATCTGGAAAACCCATTTTTCAGAGGTTTTTCGGATCTAGGGCCCGCAACAAGTAGATCCACTCCGTCCATTGTCTTCCCTGGCTCAAGACAAGCTCAATGAGTCTAGAGTTCAGGATTTTTGGATGCATAGAACCATCAGGAATTATTTTTAAGGGTAACTACTAAAGTTTCTTATGATATGGCCCACAAGATGCTCAGATCAGGCCCATTCTCCTACTCAACGGTTAAAATGAGGCCGGTTAGAGGATGGACGGCTTGGATTGAATATGTACATCAAGGTGGGACTTATGCAAGTAGCTCACCTCAAAAGCTCTTTTTTTTTATACAGGGACGTCCAGCGTCCCAGACGCTGGACGGTTTGGTCTTTTAATAAAAAAAAACAAAACATTGTGGTGGGCCCTAATTAGGTGGGTCACCACTGATGGATGATGAGGGTACAACATATAAGGTGGGCCTCACTTGAAGAAAGTTGAACAAAATAAATATTCTTCAAGGTGGGGTCCATTCAAGTGGGCCACACAAACACAATATAATAAAAAGAAAATGAAGTAGAGAGAGAGAGATAGAGGGCGGGACACGCTTGTGATGGAGGGCTCCGCCACTATGAGCCCTCTCTTTTATAAAATCATACATTAATGGATTCCTCTACACATGGGATCATCGAAATTGAAAATCAACGGTGGAGATCCGTTCCCCACCGATATGAACGGTCTAGATGACCTTCCTTTGCAATGAAATAAACATCATGATGGGGGTCCATGGAGAATGGCCCCATCATGGAATGATCATGATGATCCAAGTGGGCCATCGGCCACATCTTAGGGTCCCAAGTGAGATCCAAACCATTGATCGGATGGCCTCACTTGGCCCATCTCAAAAATAGGAAAAACTACTATGGTCATGCACCCACCGTCCGATCTTCTTGCTCCTAGGGGTTCCTTAGCACCTTAGCTTGGATTTTAATGGAGGAGATGAGAAATGGAGGGTTGAGATGAGAGATCTTGAGATGGAGAGGTGGGCCACACTTGAGTTTTGGGAAGAGAGGGAGAGGCTTGGACAATGCTCATACGTATGGGGTTCTTGCTTGGTTTTTTTTAAAAAAAAATGAGAAAGAGATGAGTTTTAAAGGGAGAGAGAGAGATGGGTGATGGAGTGATGAATGGGAGAGAGATGGGTGTAAGAACTTTTTAACTTTGGTGGCCTTTTATGTAAGAAAGGCATGGGCATGGAGGACTTTTGTGGCTTGCTTGGGAAAGGGTGAAAGTGATGTGTACTTGACATGTACTTGACATGTGATGGATTGATGGATTGATTGATTGATGAGATTGATGGAATTGATGTGACACATCGTAGAGATTCTCTTGGGTTTCGCAACGCGTGGTGTTTTCTTCGCATCGAACGTTGGCCCACATCTCTTGACCAGGGTATCGCCTCGGCGTGCAAGTCGCTGCATCGGAACCACAGCGATGGCGCGGTCGCTATGGTAATGGTCTTGGGTTGAGTCGATATGGGTTGACGGCATTCGAATCAGGGTCGTGCGTAAGTATCGGTTAAGGGTCGAAGGTTGCTGGAATTCAACCGGTAAGACCGCGAAAGTCTACGGAACGGTACGGACTAAGATACGGGTCTTACACAAGTCATGTCAATCAATCTCCTTTATACAATCCACTTAAAAATATTAATACAAATGATCAGATTTCTCTCTCTTGTATGGAACATCTAAGGGATCAATAATAAGCTTCCTTTCGATCTTTTACATTGCAGGTTATATGAATACTATTATGATGTAGCAACATTTGTTCTTCCCCAAAAGATGTCAGAAATCTTGACATTCCTTCAGAATCTACTGAGTTATGCTAAAACAAATCTTAAGTTTTAATAATTTCTTTTTCTTTCTTTCTTTCTTTTTTGAAAGATTTGAAATGTGCCTATATTTGCAATCGTTTATTTCGAATGTGCATCCAAACACAGCCTATGTTTGCAATCTTTCAATCTCGATCATCAGACCAAGTTCAAAAGGTTGAATTATAAAACAGATCCAATGCAGTTGTGAGTGTAACAAATACAAAAACTGTATCTCAATTGCCTTTACCTATTGCTTTCGCATTGTAATGAAAATCACATGAAAACTTGATAAACCAAATATCACATTCTTGCAAAGGGTATTTTTGAAGAATGTCAACAACGGCCTAAGAGGAAAATAACATAAACATTGTTAAAGATGTGGAAAGCTAAATGACTCAAACATACAAACATAATAAATACCTGAGTCTGCATAAACAACAAGTTGGTGCAAGCTCCTGCAAGGATTCTTCAATCTATAACCGAGGCAAAACAAAATTCATTTGTAATGATGAATCAAGTTGTTGTTTTACGGTGATATTACCATGGAGGACAAGTCCACTGATGAGATTGTTGTAGTACTACAGGCCTTTTGGGCTGATAACTCAGGCCTTTTAGGGTGATATTACCAAGGAAGTTTCAGTGATGCATCTAGGAATTTGATAAACTCTGGCGTTTAACAAAAATTAGGTTGTGACTCCATTTCCCTAACCACAAATTCAAAGTAAACTCTGGCGTTTAACCAAAATCTACGAAATAAACATGAGGGCGCAAAATTACTATTTATAAATGAAGTAAAATACAATAAAATAAAAATAAAAAACAATACCAATAATAACCTTTAGCATAATCTAATGGATCATATTGGGTAGACCTGGCAAGAAAATTTTTCCATATGGTGGACCTACCCAGATATGGGAGACTTTTAGCACATGGTTGATTGTGGAGTGTGATAGATGATACACATAAATTTATAAATTAGGTATATGCATGCAAATTAATCCAAGGTGAAGGTTGTGGTTTAGACATATAATGAACTAAACAGGTAGTAAAACCAGTCCACTGTGCACACATTTTCTATGATGTTTCGCTAAACAAAATGACCTCTTTTTTTTTCTGTGCAGAAGTGGGGTCCAACTTTTGGTGACCCAGTGTTCATCTTACAGCCCCATTGTGGATTGACTATGCCCCAAAACGCTCCTCCATCTGATAATATTAGCAATCAGATTGGTGACCTATAAAACAGATGATTTATCCATCCATCCACATTTAACCAGAGATAACTGCCCAATCATGTTAGTAATATTTCCTAATAGGGGAGATTTTGCAGATGGCACAGTAGACAAATGTCTTTGATAATAAAAATGTGGTCCTACCTATACAGTTTCAGATATATAGAAAAAAATAAAAATTTAGTGTGCCAATCTATATTGCCTCAAAGAGATCAGAAACTATATAAAGCTCAAGCTGAACAGGCTTTAGGGCTCTAGTTCAGGGCAGAACCCCTTGTAGTGAGGCCCACTTCACATGTACAAACTACAATTTTTGTGGGCATACCATTAATGAGCATTGCTGCTTAAACTACCCCACCAGAAAATCCTACCCATCTTATTATTAGCCAGCAAATTACCCCTATAGGAACAGGATAAAGCCCACAAATTGGAGGACCAAAATTCTTTGACAGATTAGCATTATGGTTGATCGTTCATAGAAACCAGGGCGCAGAAATTTAAATAACTGAAAGCTGGGTCCCACCAATGCTGATTTCCATATCAAGCACTATATATTTCCTCATAAGTAAAATTGTAAACGAAAAATTAGAAAGAGAGCCACTGTATGAATCCAACAATCTGCATACCTTTATGGGACTTGAAAGAGTACACTCAAAATGAAAAAAAATGAAAAAAAAAAAAGAGAAAAAATTGTCCTTAAATTAATTATCAGGGTGTGAATATCAATTCCGAGAGAAAGGAAATTACCGTAGAATTGTGACAGATGATCTTCTCCAGAGTGTGCCTCAATTCAAGAAGCCCTTGTGCAGTCGATGTCGAAAGATCGCACCCTCTCAGCTCCAAAATCCTTAGCCACCTGAACGACAACATTGAGATCAGTGGGGGCGGGCTTATCTGGAGAGAGAGAGAGAGAGAGGTAGGTGAGGGCGGCGTGGCTGGAGAGAGAGAGGGGGGGGGGGGGAATGGGGGGCGTCCGGTCACAAGGATTGAGGGAGAGAGGGCTGCGGGATCTCAATCCTTAGAATGGGGTAAAATCCCTATTTATAGGGCTGAATATATACTCAGTTAGAAATTTCTCACCGTAGGAAGATATTACTCCCATCCAACGGCCTAGGTGGTGACAACGCTCAACCTTATGGGATGGTTTTATACTCTCGAGCTCATTGTACCTTTTCCCTATATATATATAAAGAGAGAGAGAGAGTACTGGTCTCCTGCTGTCTGTATAGCGGGAGACTTCGGACACCGTAATGTAGGCTTGCTAATTAGACTACAAACTACAGGTGGAAGGTAGACCCCACTGTGATTCTTTTGTGAAACCTATTCCCACCATGAGGTCTGTTGATGTCAAAATCTGGTCAGCTCTCTCCTCAGCTCCTCAGATCGCTTCTATGCCTTGAACTTGCACAACGGGATCAGGCAAAGGTGACCATGGCTAGGCCGGGGGACCCTCCGATGCCTAAGTTAGGTCAAGGGAATCTGGGTCTAAGTGGAGAGTAGAGGAGAATACAAGATGTTGCGTACCTATAGCAGTGAAGTCTCAATGTATTTATACGTGATTGTTGGACAGTCTTTGTCCGTTTTTATCAGCTCGAATTACTCAATCAGCGGGATTCTAAGATCGTGGAGATATTGTATGCAATCCATGGATCATGCGTCGCATTGGGTGAATAATGTGTAACGCCCGTGAAAAATCCGTACTTGGGCTAGAGTACCAACTCGACCCGAAATCACGTAGAATTAAATTCCATGGAAATTAAGCGTAAGTTAGCTAGCGCAACGCTAGAGTAGCTGGGAAATAGTCCCTGATCACTTTAAATACGTTCTACAAGACCCAAATCGAGTAGAACAAACAACTTTACAATACTCTATAACCTCGGATCAAACTCTAAGCGGGTTTGTCCTCTGGACCACTTTGAATTCTTGTATTGGATTTAGACCGTGCGTCGAAGGTCCGATACCTCCTATCTTAGACCGTTAGAACCGCCCAACTGGACTTGACAATCATCTCGAAAATCAAGTCAAACCGATAATCACAGACTATTTCGTTGAACTCGGACTGAAGAGACCGCGAATAGGGACAGATTTGGAATTTTAAATTCAAATCTGGCACACGACTTGACGCGTCAGTATTAAGCGTTCTGACCGTCGAAATTCATCCAGATTACACCCTCGGATCAGGAAAAATTTCTATTTATTATCATGAGACTTTCAGCCCCGATCTACGTGCGGTGACCGCTGAACTGAAACTGGTCCGCCACATGCGATCTGCGAACCCTGCCAGACTGAAAACTTAATACGTGCTACATCTGGTACGCATGAGCTTAAGTCCGATCGCAATCGACCAGGAGACCACCAGAAAGCAGCTTTTGGACTGAAACGGCCCCGAAATGGATAGGCACCAAGTAAACTTCGTTCCGGAGCCTGTTTTCGGCGTTTTTAAGCTTATAAAAGGGGTTGAAACCCTCATTTCTCTCTCCCATCCGAAAATTGCAAACCCTAGAGAAAAGGAGAGAGAGTTTGAGAGAGAGATTGGAAGGGATTTTTCCCGTTTCTGAGCCGCCGATTGTTACTGTTTCAGCAATTCTTCCCAATCACCTGGACGGTGATTTCTCCGCTTTTTCAGGTATGAAACGACCCTAAAAGTTGCTGATTTAGGGATTACTTAGATTCGTAGCGTGTTAGCTAACGTACTTCATAAATCAGGTCCTCCTACTGCCGTAGACGAAGCGTACACGCTCCGTTCAAAATCCCGCATCCGTAAGAGACTAGGTGAGGATTTTAGACGCTTTGATTGACGGTTTACAACGCTTTCAATGTCGTTTAATAGTAGATTATTGACGGCATCGCCGTTTTACATGTACAACATGCTCTCCGTTTCCTGTTTCGTAAATTAACGAAGAATATGAGATTTAGGGCATTTTAGTCATTTGTAGGAAGTACGGTCTACATTCATATTTTGCTGACGTGATTGACATGGTTTGTTGTCGCATTAGGGAGTTAGGAATGCTTGCATAATTAGTTTGGCGAAGAGATTCGCCTAGTTGCGCAGTTTGGGTCGACATGCTATATGTAGACTTAAGTGTGTAGTGTATGTGTTTGTATAAATGCTTGTATTAGTATGTATCGAATTAAATGATGTTATGTGATAGTTTGTGATTGATTTCTCAATTAATATGCTGACCTAAATGATTTTCTACATGTTGACTAAATGCATGATTTCATTACATGCATGGAATATATGTGCTTAAAGATTTGCTTGAGTTGTATGTTATAACATGTGTTAACATGCTCACATGATTGTATTTCAATTCTAATACTTTTACATATATTGCTGATGTGATTCCATAAGTGCTTGGGACTAGACTTAGTCCAGGCAGTCGGTAACCGAGCGAACTCGTGGCTGACTGGTCATAGCCACGAACGACGCGTCGATGAATGCGATTCGTGTTTGGGGTTGGCGGCAGTGGTTAGGCTACGCGAAGTGTTTTACGCACTTCATGTCGTTCGACTTGAGATGCGATCGCGCTAGTCGAGCCCGTCAAGTAACCCGACTGGCCGATGTATGTTCACCTTGTATGAGTCATAACTGCTTGAACCTAGGGTACTGAACTTACCATTGCAAACCCTGTTAACCATGGTACCTTGATCCACGAAGACTCATGAGCCGGGCATGGTGGTATGGGACACCGTGGTCGAGCTGTCGGCCTACGCTGGGGCCACAAACCTCCCCGTAGTGACCAGTGAGCACCTAGACTCGTGAGCAGATTATGGTGGTATGGGACACTATATTCTAGCTGTCGACCTACACTGATCAGGCGAAGAGTCCTTTGTAGTGACCGCGAGCGTATTCTGAGTCCACGGGAGGCGACGACCCTTCCGTTGCAGTAGAGTACAGTAGGCCTGTATTGATAAGGTGATGGGAGAGCGGTGCAACGAGTGCAAGCAACAGCCCTGGGAGCCCTTGCAGTGACCTACGAAATATACATCGTATGAGATTACTAGGAGTGACGACCCTAGACAGGATCTGTGTGGGATTGATACAAGGAAAGTACCTTAGTTTCCCAATCCTGCTGTTTGAATGGACTAATAACAACTTGAAAATCATATCACCATAGCATTGCATGTGCCTGGAAGATGTGGAGCACTCTAGGGAGTGTGGCATGCCGCGGTCGTAAGATGTTTCCGTATGAGGGAGATCGTCGGTGAGGGCATACATCACGTCATATCATCTTGCATTAACAACAGTATTAGGATTGTCTGATTTACTGCTTTACTATTATCGCGTGATTGAATTGTGAACATGCTAATCTTTGCTCTATGATTCCACTGAGTTGATCACTCACTCCCACGTTACGGGATGGTGTTTGCAACACCCACCAGACCCTATTGTAGATGCAGGTGAGGCCGAGATCCAGGAGGTGGAGCCAGAGATCGACGAGGACCAGGATGAGTTCTCGTATATGCAGTATCACGACGGCTTCCCGTAGGCGACCTGGATCGATGGGGTTTCAGTGGGACTATTTGGAACATTACCTTTTTTGTTCATGTATATGTATTTGAGACTCAGAGATGTGGTCATACTTTGGAGACAGATGAGATTTACTTTGTTTTTCCATACAGTGATATATATATTGTTTAGTCTTTCGCTTGCTTTTATCACTGGATCTGAAGTATGAGTTGCAGTTTTGGCATACTTTTACTCATGTGAATGCTTTAAATCAGACAACATTGAATCATAATCATTTTTGTTGCATAAGTGACGGTCTGGAACTCGGGAGTTGAGTTTAGAAACGACCCCCAGTTTTTAGGGTGTTACAAGTTGGTATCAGAGCATGAATGAGAGTATACTGGGCCTGGGTTATGGTCTCGCGATGTACGTTGTCGCTTCCTTTGACTTAGGTGGGTGCGAAAAAGGTCTAGAAACACTTCTAGGGTCGCAGGTTCGCCGATAGGAGATGTCTATTAGGATCGATCGCAAGATCGAGTCTGTAACGTATCTCGGGTCGCGTAAAGCAACCCGAATCGCTTCTAAGCTGTAGGAAGTCGGATTGAGACGTCCCATGAGCGGTTTTAAACCGCAAAAGTGAATCCTTGGGCCGTGGGATGACCACGACTCCTGTAATCAATCGTCAGGGCTTAAAAACCCCGTTTCACCAAAAATCTTCAAAATTCCTCCTCTAAACACTCTGACCTTCATTTCTTGCTTATCCATTTTATGTTAGGCATCAAAAATAATGTGAAAATAACATAAATTAATACTTTCATAAAATTTTATAGTGAATAGTAAAAGTTCATGAAAAATGGCCATAAGGCCATTCTAACTTCACTTTATTTAGCAACTAAGGATCTAGATAGATGTACTGGCTCCTTCTACCCCAAATTCATATGCTGCATCATAGGGTTTGGTATTCGGAATTGCGATGTGGACCCAGAAAGCCCTAAACACATATTTGGGCTCATACAGATCAAAATACAATGAACCAGGGGGTGGGCCATATATTTTTGGACTCCTTGGATCATGGGGGATCAGACGCATGTGGTCCCACCAGCCAAATTGGAGGTTGGCCGGCGATGCCATCGCTGGTCCGGCGATGCATCGCCGACCGGTGGGGCCCGTTGGCAGTAATTTTTGGGCGCACGCCCTTAAATGGGGTGTACATCCTCCCCATGTACCTCCCATCCCACGAAAGTCCCTAAAACATCCCCCTCCTTCACAAACAGCCCTCCCCTAAGCCCTATTCTCATTTTCCAACAGCCATTTCCAAAGTCCGGCGTCCCAAATCACTCCTAGGTCCCTCCTTGGCCAAAACCGACCACCACCCATCACTTATTGGGAGTTGGCAGCCCCTCCTCTTGAAGATCTCACCATTTGGAGCTCCAAAAATTCCCAAATAGAGCTGAAATCGTGAGGTGCTCCATTCTACTTTTTTATTTGTATTTCTCCTTGAAATTACAGCCTTGGGAAGCTTGAAGCATCCCTCTACGACACCTAGATTTCCTTTTTCCAGATTGGGCAGCCACTTCTCCGCATTCTCGCCGTTTTCCATGGCTTTCGTGGAAGTCATTTTAGGCCTTTTATCACTCTCATCCATCATATCTTTGATGGATAAGAGGAAAATCGCAACAGACGAGGCTGGGCCGAGCCGCCCTGCTCGATCGAGAAGACCGCGGGGTGGTGCCGCAAGTTCAAGCGCCGCCGCAGGTCCAGCTGCAATCCTGGAGTGCCGTACAAAACGGGATTTGGATCCCCATGCACACCTTGGGCGAACAATTCTATCGGAGATGCCTCATGGCCAATACACTGATCGCAAAGTGTTATTTGAGGCGGACGTAGATGGACGATTGTTCGGTGAGTATCTGTTGTTCGAACGCATTGAAGCTGCGCATTGGGTCCGATCTTCGAAGCTCGCGCTCGTGCTAATGTGAGCACCGTTCGTGCCTTCTACGCAAGTATCCAGAATCCTACCTTGGAGCCTTTGCAGTTCAAAATCCCTTTTGGTAGATATCGGATGGCTACGATCGATGTTCGGTTGGTTGCGCGACTTCTCAACGTGCCTCTAGGTGATGTGCATCCTAGTGAGAAGAATCTGAGGACTAGACGTGAACGAGATCGCCGCACCAGGTTTCTGTGCGGTAAGTTGGTCTCATGGCAGCCTAATAATAGCCTCAAGGCGACGTATATGTCTGAGGATTTACGCCTGCTGCACCATATCTGCACGTTCAATGTTTATCCCAGGTCGACGAACCGCATTGAATGTACACGTCTTATGGTCAATTTCTTATATCTGGTGGCCCAGGGAGAGAACGTATGTATGGCCACTTTCATCTTACGGCAGATAGTTCTCATAGCCAGGTCAAGAAGAACATCCGAATCGCTTCCCTTGGGCCGACTTATTTGCAAGATTGCGCTTGAGTTTGCCTATAGACTTGGGTCGAAATTGCCGGTATCGATTCATACCATCGATGAGTCGACAATGGTCAAGATGAAGATTGGGTCACAATACCGTGAAAATCAACTTGAAAGGGATAGTGAGGATGACTTTGATGATGAGGAAGATCAAAGCGAAGAAGAACCTAGAGCAGAGGTTCAGGAAGAAGCTCAGGAAGAGGCAGAAGAGGAGGCTCAGGATACTGATGAGAGCCCTCCTCCTTCTGCGCAGGCTACTATCGATGATCGCATTGCTCGGATGGAGGAGAGTCAGACCGCTTTGCGAAGGGAAGTCCAAGAACTTCGCGCAGAAGTCACGGATGCCAAGGCCGTTACAAAGAAGAAATTTGACAAGGTGACTCGCACCTTGAAGGCGATCCTGTGTTGCTTACAGGATAAGGGTGCTCCTCCTCCGTCACCAGACTCCGACTAGCGATGCGATCTTTGATGTTATTATTAGTAGTTAGTCATTTCCTGCTTTATGTGTGTAAGCCTGTTAGGGCTAGTGCTTTGCTTATGTTGCTGTTGCTTAACTGTCTTAATTCCCATGTATTTCTCGTCATGATGCTTGTAAGGATATATCCCTTGTATTGTGACAATTTTGGTTAAATGAAATGCATGGAATTCCTTTGAATCCTTATGTGAATGATTGCGGTGTATTTGTGCTAATGAGACTGACAAGGTTGCGCCCTATTTTGAATATAGGGAATGCCGCCTAAGGCTACGCGGAGCACGGTTCGGCTTACATTGACAGAGCATATGGATCAGACTCCCTCTCAGTCTGGCACCCATGCGAACCCTTCTTTGGGCCCGATTCCTGAGGCTGTTCGATCGTCTCAGCCTGCCGCTGGTCCTACAGATGGACCACCGCTATTTACGCCATCAGTCAGAGAGCCACATCGCGCGTCTACTTCCACACAGCATCCGCCACAGCCTGCTCCATCCCCTGACAGATTCGAGCAGATGATGGCTATGATGCTGCAGCAGCAGCAGCTTTTAACTACCATCGTGGGGACATTAGCCCAGGGTGGGGGTGCGGCTACATCTACTCCACCTGTACCACCTGCGCATCCAGCTGAGGATGCCTATACATACGCCCAGGATGAGGGCATGGATCATCCTGCGCCGCCTGCTTACCCTGCGGGGAATCCTGCCGACACACGGGGCCTATTGGAGCGATTTCAGCGCTTGCGGCCTCCCACTTTCACGGGTTCTCACAGACCCGAGGAGGCTGAGTACTGGCTCGACTGGGTGTCGAAGATCTTGCGGATGTTGCATTGCACCGAGGTTGAGCAGGTAGAGCTGGCTACCTTCCTGTTTGAGAGAGAGGCCAGCATGTGGTGGGATAGCGTACTGCGGACCGTTGCAGCAGACTTCGTATGGACGTGGGCAGCATTTGAGTTCCACTTCCATGAGAAGTATTATCCCCAGACTTACAGGCACGACAGGGAGAATGAGTTTCTCCGTCTCAGACAGGCAGCGATGACAGTTATAGAGTATGAGCATCGGTTCACGGAGTTGGGCAGGTACGTCCCGACGATTTTGGCTGATGAGCAGATGCACATACGGTGCTTTTTGGAGGATTTGCGACCGGATATTCGGTCGAAGATGTGCTGTGTTAGCATTCCCTCCTATGCCGAGTTGATTCACATGTCCATGCGGGCAGAGCAGGACGTGGATCGACTTGCGCGATCTCGTGGCCCGGCTGCTTCTAAGCCACGACCAGACTTACCAGACAGGCCCTTCGCGGGCAAGAGGCCTCGCATTGATCCTCCTACTAGGACTACGGCGCCTATACCACCGTTTCGGTGCCCTGATTTGACATGTATATACTGTGGGAGGACAGGCCACTTGGCGCAGAGCTGCTTTTTGAGGATGCGGGACAGTGGGTTCTCGCCGCCGTAGAAGATTGACCGTGTACGTCCACAGGCGATATCAGCACCGCCCATACGGTCAGCTCCTGCGTATCCTTCTTTCAGACCTCCGGTATCGCAGATTAGACAGCATCCATGGCCCTTGACACAGCGGCCGAACCGGCCACAGCAGGCTCGGGTTCATGCATTGACAGCTGAGGCAGCTGCGACGCCGAATTTCCAGCATTCAGCCTTCGAGGTCACGGCCCATATTGGAGGTACTCCCGTTCTTGTCATAGTGGACACTGGTTCCACGATTTCTTTGATATCACGTGCCGTAGTCAGGCATCTTGGGTTACAGACTATCACTATGGATAGCGTGCGAGTCTTTGCAGCTCATGGGGATTATTCGGATGTCACCCAGATGTGTGAGGGTTGTTTAGTTGATCTGGGAGGCAGGACGATGACTCTTGATCTTGTCGTCGATCCCTCGCTCGTTTATCTCGACGTCATTCTTGGCATGGACTGGTTGACTGCAGCGAGAGTCGAGATTGACTGCGAGGCTCGTATGGTGACGGTGTACGAGCCTGAGGGCAAACCTTTCACGTTTTCAGTGCGGGTAAATCTTCCTTTCCGCATACTTAGCTACGCCACTTTATTGCGCGACGCTGGTGCCCAGGTACTCGAGCATGTGCCAGTCGTTTCTGAGTTCGGGGATCTGTTCAGGAAGATCCCTGGGTTACCGCCTCGACGTGAGATCGATTTCACTATCGATCTGGTTCCTGGTTCTACACCCGTCTCACTGCCGATGTATCGCATGGCACCATGTGAGATGGAGGAGTTGAGGACGCAGATTGATGGTCTGCTAGAGCTTGGCCTTATACGGCCTAGCGTGTCACCTTGGGGAGCACCGGTCTTGTTCGTGAAGAAGAAGGATGGTTCGATGCAATTGTGTATTGATTATCGCAGGCTGAACCAGCTCACGGTGAAGAACAAGTACCCTTTGCCCAGGATCGATGACTTGTTTGATCAGTTGAGAGGAGCGCAGTACTTCTCGAAGATTGATCTTCAGTCGGGATATCATCAGCTGCCCGTCAGGGATGAGGACGTGAGAAGACAGCATTCAGGACCAGTTTTGGCCACTACGAGTTCCTCGTGATGTCGTTCGGTCTCACGAACGCACCGGCCGTGTTCATGGATCTGATGAACCGGGTATTTCGGCCTTTCCTCTATCGATTCGTCGTTGTCTTCATTGACGACATTTTGGTGTACTCTAGGAGTCGAGAGGAGCATGAGGAGCACTTGCGGTTGGTCCTTGATACGCTCAAACGGCATCAGTTGTTCGCACAGTACAAGAAGTGCGACTTCTGGAAGCAGGAGGAGAAGTTTCTGGGACACGTGGTGTCCAAGGATGGCATGGCAGTTGACCTGTCTAAGGTAGCTGCGGTGCAGGACTGGGAGCAGCCGGTTCTGTCACTGAGGTGAGGAGCTTCTTGGGTCTCGCTGGCTACTATCGGCGCTTCATTCAGGACTTCTCGAAGATCGCGAGACCCTTATCTCAGTTGACACGGAAGGACGTGAAGTTCACCTGGAATGATAAGGCGGAGTCAGCGTTTCAGGAGCTGAAGGATAGACTTACGTCCGCCCCTATGCTAGTATTGCCAGAGCAAGGGGTTAGATACACTATATACACAGACGCGTCTAGCGTTGGTTTGGGTTGTGTCCTTATGCAGAGGGACAGGGTAATTTCGTATGCCTCGAGACAATTAAGGAAGCACGAGGAGAATTACCCTACACACGACCTAGAGTTGGCAGCCGTTATATTCGCACTGAGACTCTGGAGACATTACCTCTACGGAGAGGAGTTCGAGCTCTTTTGCGACCACAAGAGCCTCAAGTACATATTCACGCAGCGAGACTTGAATATGAGGCAGCGGCGATGGATGGAGACGTTGAAGGACTTCAAGTTTGAAGTCTCTTACCATCCTGGGAAGGCGAACCTTGTGGCTGATGCGTTGAGTCGCAAGAAGGCGATAGAGTTTGCGGCTCCGCTGATGGTTGCCGAGTGGGATATGGTTGAGTTTTTGCGAGACTTTGAGCAGAAACTCACCGTAGAGGAGCCATTTGAGTTCATCGCACATGTACAGGTGCGATCTTAGATCGATGACTGAGTCATCGAGGCGCAGAGGGACGATGGCATCTTACTGAGCTTCGAGAGCAGGCCAGTGATGATGTTGACGCCGACTGGCGAGTTGGTATGGATGGGGGCTTACGTTACCGTGGCCGCCTATGCGTCCCAGATGTCCCTAACTTGAGACGAGAGATTCTCGAGGCTGCGCATTCTACTAGACTCGCGATGCATCCAGGCAGTACAAAGATGTATCGTGACGTGAAGAGGACGTATTGGTGGGAAGGTATGAAGACCCACATAGCTGAGTTCGTGTCCCGTTGTCTCACTTGTCAGCAGGTGAAGGCAGAGCATCGCCAACCACCTGGACTTTTGCAGCCTATGCCGATTGCAGAGTGGAAGTGGGATTTCATTTCCATGGACTTCATTTCTGGGTTTCCGAAGACGAGGAAGGGACATGATTCCATTTGGGTGATCGTCGACCGATTGACGAAGTCGGCGCACTTCCTACCGATCAGAGTTACGAACTCTGCAGACGAGCTGGCTAGATTGTACATCCGAGAGATTGTGCGTCTGCATGGAGTTCCGTTGGAGATCGTGTCGGACGGAGACACGCAGTTCACTTTTATTTTCTGGACTCGCATTCAGGAGGCTATGGGTGTGAAGTTGAAGTTCAGTACTGCCTTCCACCCACAGACGGACGGACAGACGGAGCGAGTGAACCAGATCCTGGAGGACATGTTGCGAGCTTGAGCATTGGACTTCAAGGACAGTTGGGATGACAGTCTTGCATATGCGGAGTTTGCGTACAACAATAGCTTCCAGGCGAGTATCGGTATGGCACCTTATGAGGCGCTGTATGGGCGACCTTGTCGCGCACCGCATTGCTGGTTAGAGGTCGGTGAGCGTAGCTTGATTGACCCAGAGTTGGTGCAGGCGACGTCAGAGAAGATTGATATTATTCGACGTCGGCTTCTTACAGCACAGAGCAGACAGAAGAGCTACGCCGATACGAGACGGAGGCCACTAGAGTTCACAGTTGGGGATCACGTGTTTTTGCGAGTTTCCCCTATGAAGGGAGTCCTTCGGTTCGAGAAGAAGGGGAAGCTGGCACCGCGATTCATTAGTCCATTCCAGATCCTCGATCGTGTGGGAGCAGTGGCTTACCGATTGGCTTTACCCACGCCCCTCGCGAGCGTCCACAACGTATTTCATGTTTCTATGCTGAAGAAGTACGTTGCTGATCCTTCACATATCATCAGATGGGAGCAGGTGCAGTTAGGAGAGGATGTTACTTATATCCTGCGACCGACACGCATCCTAGACAGGAAGGAGCAGGTACTGCGTAGCAAGGTGATTCCCCTTGTGAAGGTACTGTGGATGCATCACTCTGAGGAGGAGGCTACTTGGGAGACAGAAGCCGAGATCAAAAAGAACTACCCACAGCTTCTCGAGGAGTACGAAAAGGTATAAATTTCGAGGACGAAATTATTTGTTAAGGGGGGTAGATTGTAACGCCCGTGAAAAATCCGTACTTCGGCTCGAGTACCAACTCGACTCGAAATCGCGTAGAATTAAATTCTATGGAAATTAAGCGTAAGTTAGCTAGCGCAACGCTAGAGTAGCTGGAAAATAGTCCCTGATCACTTTAAATACGTTCTACAAGACCCAAATCGAGTAGAACAAACAACTCTACAATACTCTATAACCTCGGATCAAACTCTAAGCGGGTTTGTCCTCTGGACCACTTTGAATTCTTGTATTGAATTTAGACCGCGCGTCGAAGGTCCGATACCTCCTATCTTAGACCGTTAGAACCGCCCAACTGGACTTGACAATTATCTCGAAAATCAAGTCAAACCGATAATCACAGACTATTTCGTTGAACCCGGACTGAAGAGACCGCGAATAGGGACAGATTTGGAATTTCAAATTCAAATCTGGCACACGACTTGACGCGTCAGTATTAAGTGTTCTGACCATCGGAATTCATCCAGATTACACCCTTGGATCAGGAAAAATTTCTATTTATTATCATGAGACTTTCAGCCCCGATCTACGTGCGGTGACCGCTGAACTGAAACTGGTCCGCCACGTGCGATCTGCGAACCCTGCCAGACTGAAAACTTAATACGTGCTACATCTGGTACGCATGAGCTTAAGTCCGATCGCAATCGACCAGGGGACCACCAGAAAGCAGCTTTTGGACCGAAACGGCCCCGAAATGGATAGGCACCAAGTAAACTTCGTTCCGGAGCCTGTTTCCGGCGTTTTTAAGCTTATAAAAGGGGTTGAAATCCTCATTTCTCTCTCCCATCCGAAAATTGCAAACCCTAGAGAAAAGGAGAGAGAGTTTGAGAGAGAGATTGGAAGGGATTTTTCCCGTTTCCGAGCCGCCGATTGTTATTGTTTCAGCAATTCTTCCCAATCACCTGGACGGTGATTTCTCCGCTTTTTCAGGTATGAAACGACCCTAAAAGTTGTTGATTTAGGGATTACTTGGATTCGTAGCGTGTTAGCTAACGTACTTCATAAATCAGGTCCTCCTACTGCCGTAGACGAAGCGTACACGCTCCGTTCAAAATCCCGCATCCGTAAGAGACTAGGTGAGGATTTTAGACGCTTTGATTGACGGTTTACAATGCTTTCAATGTCGTTTAATAGTAGATTATCGACGGCATCGCCGTTTTACATGTACAACATGCTCTCCGTTTCCTGTTTCGTAAATTAACGAAGAATATGAGATTTAGGGCATTTTAGTCATTTGTAGGAAGTACGGTCTACATTCATATTTTGCTGACGTGATTGACATGGTTTGTTGTCGCATTAGGGAGTTAGGAATGCTTGCATAATTAGTTTGGCGAAGAGATTCTCCTAGTTGCGTAGTTTGGGTCGACATGTTATATGTAGACTTAAGTGTGTAGTGTATGTGTTTGTATAAATGCTTGTATTAGTATGTATCGAATTAAATGATGTTATGTGATAGTTTGTGATTGATTTCTCAATTAATATGCTGACCTAAATGATTTTCTACATGTTGACTAAATGCATGATTTCATTACATGCATGGAATATATATGCTTGAAGATTTGCTTGAGTTGTATGTTATAACATGTGTTAACATGCTCACATGATTGTATTTTAATTCCAATACTTTTACATATATTGCTGATGTGATTCCATAAGTGCTTGGGACTAGACTTAGTCTAGGCAGTCGGTAACCGAGCGAACTCGTGGCTGACTGGTCATAGCCACGAACGACGCGTCGATGAATGCGATTCGTGTTTGGGGTTGGCGGCAGTGGTTAGGCTACGCGAAGTGTTTTACGCACTTCATGTCGTTCGACTTGAGATGCGATCGCGCTAGTCGAGCCCGTCAAGTAACCCGACTGGCCGATGTATGTTCACCTTGTATGAGTCATAACTGCTTGAACCTAGGGTACTGAACTTACCATTGCAAACCCTGTTAACCATGGTACCTTGATCCACGAAGACTCATGAGCCGGGCATGGTGGTATGGGACACCGTGGTCGAGCTGTCGGCCTACGCTGGGGCCACAAACCTCCCCGTAGTGACCAGTGAGCACCTAGACTCGTGAGCAGATTATGGTGGTATGGGACACTATATTCTAGCTGTCGGCCTACACTGATCAGGCGAAGAGTCCTTTGTAGTGACCGCGAGCGTATTCTGAGTCCACGGGAGGCGACGACCCTTCCGTTGCAGTAGAGTACAGTAGGCCTGTATTGATAAGGTGATGGGAGAGCGGTGCAACGAGTGCAAGCAACAGCCCTGGGAGCCCTTGCAGTGACTTACGAAATATACATCGTATGAGATTACTAGGAGTGACGACCCTAGACAGGATCTGTGTGGGATTGATACAAGGAAAGTACCTTAGTTTTCCAATCCTGCTGTTTGAATGGACTAATAACAACTTGGAAATCATATCACCATAGCATTGCATGTGCCTGGAAGATGTGGAGCACTCTAGGGAGTGTGGCATGCCGCGGTCGTAAGATGTTTCCGTATGAGGGAGATCGTCGGTGAGGGCATACATCACGTCATATCATCTTGCATTAACAACAGTATTAGGATTGTCTGATTTACTGCTTTACTATTATCGCGTGATTGAATTGTGAACATGCTAATCTTTGCTCTATGATTCCACTGAGTTGATCACTCACTCCCACGTTACGGGATGGTGTTTGCAACACCCACCAGACCCTATTGTAGATGCAGGTGAGGCCGAGATCCAGGAGGTGGAGCCAGAGATCGACGAGGACCAGGATGAGTTCTCGTATATGCAGTATTACGACGGCTTCCCGTAGGCGACCTGGATCGATGGGGTTTCAGTGGGACTATTTGGAACATTACCTTTTTTGTTCATGTATATGTATTTGAGACTCAGAGATGTGGTCATACTTTGGAGACAGATGAGATTTACTTTGTTTTTCCATACAGTGATATATATATTGTTTAGTCTTTCGCTTGCTTTTATCACTGGATCTGAAGTATGAGTTGCAGTTTTGGCATACTTTTACTCATGTGAATGCTTTAAATCAGACAACATTGAATCATAATCATTTTTGTTGCATAAGTGACGGTCTGGAACTTGGGAGTTGAGTTTAGAAACGACCCCCGATTTTCAGGGTGTTACATAATGCGTATCTAGGAGCGAATTAATCGGCCACGTTTGGTTATGGTAGTTTTCGTATCTGACAGACGGAGCACCCACCTACATATATTGCCTCGGCTCAGCTCGCTTGGTTGTACAACATAAGCCAGCCTTTACTATTAACTGGTTGAACAGGAGCACTTTCTCAGCTCCGAACCGAACTTACAGATCCATTCTGAAGGGCTCTAAAAACCATTACATTAAAGCTCTGGGCCGGGGGTCGGATCCATCTTGTTGAACCGAGTTCTTTGGAGTTGATGTTGTGGGTGACAAGTAGCATACGGTTTCCGATCGAAGTATGAAAGTTACTCCGACTCGCAACCCTATAGTAAGAATACCTTCATAGCGTGCAGCCCTTTCAAGGTTGCTTTCGTCAGGTCAGATGGGCTTTACCTTCGAGGTTCATGTACTTGGTCGAATTACTCTTGGCTTTATTAGGGGGTCGGATCATTCCATAACAGAAGCCCCCTACTCTTCAAGTTCCCTTGTGGACTCGGAGTGTAAACACATAGAAGATCTCCCGCCCATGTTAGAGTAATTATGATTTTTGAATTAGAAGCGTTATATCTCGGGATTTCATGCCTGCGGACTACTCTCTGGTAGACGTGTGGCGACGGTTACAATTCTAAATAATCATTTAACCCGTGTGAGTCGCCACATAAGCCTGAGGAAGAGTCTGCGAGACGGTTTCGCCTGCACGGGTGTTGTTTCATATATCGAATCGCGTTATTCAATGTCAGAGCCATACTCGAGGTAGAGACTTGGCCAATGACGGACAGCCAAATGTGCTCAGGAATCATCTTGCAACGATTTGGCTACAGCCATTACTCTCCGCCATCAATGCAGAGATTCCCTGTGGCTTATATAAATCCCCTTCGGACTTACTCCTTTCACTGGCATTTTGAGTGTTAAGTGTATACCGGAGAAGGAGATTTCCAACGAAGGCGATTCCGATCGACTAGGCATTTCCGGTAGGCAATTCCAATTGATGGAGCATTTCCGGTGGAGACGATTTTCGGTGATCATCCGGTGAGCCTCTCTTGTTATTCTTTTCACTTCTTTTCACAATGTCATCCGATCTCAAGACAGTGCGGGAGTATAGTGACGACTCTGAGCCGAGGAGCTCCGATGATAAAAGGGAGCCTCTGAAGGCCCCTTTGAAGCTGTACCCTTATACCCCCCACCTCGAAGATAGAAGGAGGCAGAGGCTTAGACACAACCAGCTGGTAAAAAGAAGGGCGCCTGATCCCCCCAGGGTTCTACTGATGGGGTCACTGAAATGCCCGCCAGTGGGCGTGCCTCGGAGGTAGTTCCTGGAGGCTCCATTCTGTCGGAGTCCTAGATGGGATGGGTCCATTTGGAGTTTCAGATCCTGAACTTCGTTCAGATAAGGACCCCTGGGCCCCTTGACACCGCTGGTGCCCCTGTTGAAGGGGAAGTCGTGATCTTCCTCTGTGCGCTGTAGTGTGGTCTTCGGCTCCCTCTACATCCTTTCATCAGGGCGGTAACTGCTTACCTCAGACTTATTGCTCAAAAATTTACCCCCAACACCTGGAGGGTGTTAATCTCTGCCTTCATTATCTGGCACCAAGTCGGGAATCCGAAGCTGATCCCAGAGGAGTTAATGAGCATGTACTTGGTTAAGCACGACAGCCAAGAACCATGGTACTACTTTGTGACCCGAGGCAGTAAAGGGTCAGTGCTGGTAATGAACCTTCCGTCCTACAACAAGGATTGGAAGAATAAGTGGTTCTGGGTGGCAGGCGAGTAGGAGGTGCCAACGGCGGAGCTTGGGACTCCGTCGACTCAGGTTCCGACCTGATTTACAAAACCAGGTCAAATTTTATCTCATTTTTCTTTTATTTTTAATTTTCCTTTTAACCCAGTCAGGATAAAGCTTCCTTCACTCTTATAGATTTCCCGAGGGGTATGCCTATCATCGACTCGGACCAGAGGAACCGGATCGCCAAGGTAAGAGCGCGATTAGGGGAGGTTCGCTCCTGAACGGACTTGATTACCGCAACCAATCTTCACTAGTCCAGGCTTTACAAATCTCAGCCCCTGCCTACATCCTTTAGTAAGCGATCACCTTATCCCCTTTGGTAAGACAAATTATATTCGCTTGGTCGTTGATTTTCTATTTCTTGTGCAGGCATGACTGAGGCATCTGGCGCTCGGAAGAGGAAGGCTGCTCCAACGGAAGAGGAGATGCTGAGGGCCAAGTCGAGGACTAAAACTACCGTTTGGAGGAAGCAGGCCCCTCATCACGTGGAGGGCCCCTCCATTACGGTTTCGGCCTGCGTGGCCCCGGTTATGGTGCTTTCTTATACGTGGACTCCCACCACAGCTTCACTTGCGGTGCTTACCGATATGAGGGTTCCTGCCATGACTCTGCTTCTGGTGTTTACCGATACGTGCGTTCCTGCTGCGGCTCTGTTTGTGGTGCTTATCGATATGCGGGCTCCAGCAATCGGGGTTTCTGCCCTGGCTACAGTGACTCCTCCTCCTCCCACCGTTGTTCCTCCCACTGCAGAGGCACTGCGGCCCCCGAGCCCTACATTGTCGTCTCGTCTTCTTCCGAGCGGGAGGAGGCCGTTAGGATGGTAGACGACATGCTCTCTCCCCCCAAAGCTGGAAATGAGTTCGGGGCCAAGGCTCAAGCCTAAGCAGGCAATCAGGTTGAGGTTGGGGAAGCAGCAGGCTCGGCTCAAGTGGGGATGAGCGGTGGCAGATTCATGCTGGGCTACCATTTATCTTGTTTGACGCCTTGGGCTGCCAAACATGCCTCAGAGGAGGACATAGCTCACCTTCTCGACAAGTTGACAGCTCCTTCTTGAATGACATGGCCTCCGTATTTTACACGGTATACCTGTCATCCTGTTCTCTCTCCCTTTTTTTCCTTTATTTGAGTGCTCATTCTTTTCTTTATCCAGTCCATCCCGAAGCTCCCGTTGGTCCAGGAGAGAGCGCGGGAGTCAGAGAGAAGAGAGGCCGAGGTGGTGGACCTCAAGGCTGAAGTGGGGGCACTCCGGAATGAGGTGGAGATCCACCGAGGTGAGGCTACTCTTCACCAGCTTGAGTTGGACGAGCTACAATGGCAGCTTGAAGATGGGAAGGCCAGAGAGCTCCAGTTGTAGAAAGCTGCTGGTGACCTCGAGGCCCTATGTGGGGCGGTGGAGGCTAAGTTGGCGCTGGTTAGGGCTCATGTGGATTCGCTGGCTCGGGAGATTACTTGGCTGGGAGAAGTCATGGAACGGACTAAGGTCGAGGCGGTAGAAGAGCAGGGCCGAGCTGTCTCTCAGGCAATGAAGGCTCAGTGGGCTAAAGATGAGGTTTCCCTAGTGGGAGTAGTGGCTACTGCGATTAATGCCTTCAAGACTTCTAAGGAGAGGGATGCCGAGGCAACTAAGTTTTACGACTGTGGCTTTGATACCTGCCTCGAGGCGGTCCAAGGTTTGTATCTGGACCTTAACCTTGATCCTTTGTTGCCCGACGACGCTAAAGAAGAGCCTGTCGAAGATTTCCTTCCGGACTGAGCCCCCAAATCTCAAGCACCTCTACCTACGTAGTTTTTTTTTCTTTTTGAATGGATGACATACTATACATGTAATTTTTTTAACCCTCCAAGGAGGGTGTACGGATGATGATTTTTCTTGCATTAATCAGTTAATTTTTGGATGTTTAGTGTTGATTGTTGATTACCGGGCCGACTTTCGTCGTATTGATTTATTCTAAGGCATGGTCAGACTTACCCTTTGTCGGGTCAATTCTTTCCAATGCCATTTAGTAGACCTTTTAAGTTTCCCTGGCATAGGTCACAGTCGAGTCTGAGCCCCTAGGGGAGTCGGCTCATCCCACGATTGGCGAGAAACCTCCGTTTCATCCATTAGTCAGTTGATGAGCTGATTAACTTATTGTAGGGTCGGGCCATCTATCAGCTTTTCCCCTAACTTAGAGGGGATGCCATGTCGAGTTTTCATGGCCCCTTCTTCAAGGGATCAGCTCGTCTATTTTGCCTCTGTGCTAAGGGGGCAATTTTCACTTAGTAGATGACTCGCTCGTATAGAAGTCGAATTGTGAACTTTATTGAAAGCCTTAAAGGCTAGTCGCTTGGAGGTGTACACTTTATTGGGGGCCTTAAAGGCCATTACATCAGAGATAGTAGATCTTCAGGTGCTCGGCATTCTAAGGATGAGGGAGCTGGCGGCCCTCAAGGTCTTCTAAGTGGTAAGATCCTTGTTTGGCTGATCGGACTAAACGGTACGATCCTTCCCAGTTAGGTCCGAGTGCACCAGCGCCCGACTCGGTGGTGTTTTGGAAGACCCAGCGAAGGACTAAGTCCCCTGAGCGAAACCGCCTGACCCTGACTTTAGAGTTGTAGTAGTGCGCTACCTGTTGATGTCGAGCAGTGACACGGAGCCTTGAGATGTCTCGGACTTCCTCGAGAAGATCTAGATTAGCTGCGATCTGCTCGAAGTTCTAGTCCTCTTGGTAGTTCTTCACCCGCGCAATAGGGAGGCCAATTTCCACTAACACCATTGCTTCCGAGCCGTAGGAATGCGTGGAGTTTCCCAGGTTGAGGACTGGGCTGTGATTCTATAGGCCCAAAGGATGAACGGAAGCTCCTCGGACTAGCTCCCTTTCACTTTTTCCAATTTTGTTTTGAGATGGTGTTTGATGACCTTGTTAACCGCTTCCACCTTCTCATTGGACTATGGGTGCTGAGGTGATGAATATGCGTTTGTGATGCTGAGCCCTCGGCACATAACACACAATTTTTCGTTATCAAACTGTCGGCCATTGTCAGATACGATGGTGCGCGGAATCCCAAATCAGCATATGATGTTTTTCCAGACGAAGTCAATCACTTTCTGTTCAGTGATCTTTGTGACAGGTTCAGCTTCTGCCCATTTTGTGAAGTAGTCAACCGCGACGATGGCGAACTTAACTTGCCCCTTCCCTGTGGGGAGTGGGCCAATGATGTCAATCCCCCATTGGGCGAATGGACAAGGATCGCTCATGGGGGTCATCTCTTCTGCGGGCTGCCTCAGCACAGCTGCATGACATTGGTATTTGTCGTATTTTTGAACGTGGTCTCTCGAGTCCTGCCTGAGGGTCATCCAGAAGTATCCTTAACGGAATATCTTCAAGGCAAGAGCTCGGCCACCAGAATGGTTTCCATAAATTCCTTCGTGAATCTCCCAAACCACGTAGTCAGCTTCGTTTGGTCGGAGGCATCTGAGGTAAGGCTGGGAATGCCCTTTCTTATACAACACTTTGTCCAGAATGACAGATCCGGCTGCTCTGACTCTCAGTCATCTTTTCTCCAGTTTATCCGAGGGGATTTCGCCAGACGAGAGGTAGTTGAAGATTGGGTCCATCCATCTCAGAGTAGTGTGCACTGGATTGACCCTCTCTGCCTGGCCGATGCTCGGATGTTCAATGAACTTAACTGGGACGAATCGCAGGATCTTTCCTTCTAAGGCCGAGGTGAGCTTTGTTAAGGCATCAGCCCACGAGTTTTCTATTCTTGGGATTTACCGGATAGTGCAACTCTAAAACTTTCCGATCAGTTTCCTCGCCTCATCGAGATAAGAGATCATTTTGGTCTCTTTGGCTTCATACACCATGGAGATGTGATTTACCACCAACTGCCAGTCACACCGAACTTGGAGAGTTTGAACGCCCAGACTCGCGCCCAATCTGAGTCCTGCTAGTAGCGCTTCATATTCTGCCTCGTTGTTTGAGGCTTTGAACCCGAGTCTAATGGCATATTGGATGGTCGTGGAATCGGGGGTAACCAAAACTATTCCAGCTCCAGGTCCTTTGGCGTTGGACGACCCGTTAACATAAAGGACCCATCCCGGGTCTGACACTTCCTTTAGGTCGCCCAAAGGGACAGGCGAGGTCAACTCGGCTTCGGTGCTGATCTTCCACACTCGAAGTGATGAATTCGGCGATGAAGTCCGCCACTGCTTGACCCTTGATTGCTATCCTTAGGTGAAATTGAATGTCGAACTTTCCAAGCTTAATAGCCTACTTGGTCATCTGACCTGAAACCTCAGGTCTATGGAGAACTTATTTTAGAGGAGAGTTGGTCAATACCACAATGGAATGAGCTTGGAAGTACGGACACAATTTTCAGGCTGAAACAACTAGGCAAAGTGCTAACTTCTCCACGGATGGATACCTTATTTCAGTAGGTACCATTGCTTTGCTTACGTAATAAACAGGGCATTGTTTGCTCCCGACTTCTCTAATCAGGGTCGATCGGACGGCTGAGGCCGAGGCCGCGAGGGACAGGAATAAGGGCTCACCTTCTTCAGGCTTGGATAGGAAGGTGGGTGAGCCCAGATACTGCTTCAACTGCTGGAAGGCTTGTTTGCACTCCGGCGTCCACTATGCCTTCTTATGACCTTCAACTGTCGAAAGAAGGGGAGGCACTTGTCTATCGCTTTGGATATGAAACGTCTGAGCGTGGCAACCCTTCTCGTGAGGCATTGTATCTCTTTGACAGTTCAAGGCACGGTCATGTCGAGGAGCTCCTTGATCTTGTCAGGGTTGGCCTCGATGCCTCGCTAACTGACCTGAAAACCAAGGAACTTTCCTAATTTGACTCCGAAAATTCACTTTACTGGGTTCAACTTCATCTGGTACTCTCAAAGGACACCGAATGTCTCTCCGAGATCTGTAAGGTGATCAGCTGCCCTGGTGCTTTTCACTATCATGTCATCGACGTATACTTCCATGGTACGTTCGATCTGTTTGGCAAATATCTGGTTAACCAACCTCTGATACATCGCCCCAACATTTTTCAGCCTAAATGGCATGACCTGATAACAGTAGAGTCCCTTGTCCATGACGAAGGTAGTCTTCTGCCTATCTGGGGGATGCATCGCGATCTGGTTGTATCCGGAATAGGCATCCAGGAAGGAGAGCAACTCATGACCAGCCGTGCTGTTCACCAGTTGATCGATCCGAGGCAATGGAAAGCTATCTTTGGGACACGCCTTATTCAGGTCTGAATAGTCTACATAGACCCGCCACTGCCCGTTGGATTTCCTGACAAGCACTACATTTGCGATCCAGTCGGGGTAATATACTTCTTTTATGAAACCCACATAAAGGAGGATGGAGACCTCCTCAGTAATGGCTTCATAGCGCTCGGTGTTGAACGGTCTTCTCTTTTGTTTTATTGGCTTGTAGTCTGGGTCCACATTCAGCCTGTGGACCAGAACATCAAGGGAGATCCCTGACATATCTGGGTGTGACCATGCAAAGACGTCTCGGTGTTGCTTTAGAAAGGCTAGCATTGCAGACCACTGCTCGAAATTTAGTGATGATCCGAGCTGAACAGTTTTACGCAGGTCATCTTCGAGGGGCACCTTTTCTAAGTCTTCTATCGATGAGTTCCCTGCAGGCCCACGGGGATCCAGGACATTGACGGTAAGTACTTGCTTGACTGCTCCTTTTTTTACTGTTATCGCGTAACATCTCTGAGCCTCGCGTTGATCACCTCGGAGGTAGCCTATCCTGTCCTCGACTGGGAACTTCATCATCAGGTGGTAAGTAGAGACGACCGCCCTCATTGCATTGAGGAAAGGTCTGTCCAGGATAACATTGTGAACCGATTATATATTGACAACTAGGAAGTCCACCATAAGGGTGACTTGATGTTGTCTTTCTCCCACAGTTATTGGGAAGAAGATGGCTCCTTCGGAGATTACTCTTTCTCCGGCAAAGCCATGCAGGGGAGTTTTTATGGGTCGGCGTCATGACCGTGGAAACTCCATTCTTTTATAGGCCTCGGAATAAATCATATCATCCGAGCTTCCGGTGTTGACTAGGATACAATACACCTTGTGGTTCACTATGGTCATTGTGACCATCAGGGCATCGTCATGCGGATGCAGGATTCCACGCGTGTCATTTCCTGTGAAGGTTAGACTGTACGGATTGATCCGAAGCTCTTTAGTCGGCCTTCATGCAGACAGGCCAATTCAGGAGCTTCTCTCCTCGGATGTCTAGGAGGATCTGCTCAGCTAATGTGTTGAGAGGGGTATAAGAACGAAATTTTCCTTCCGGTCTCTGACTCAGCCAACGATCGCGGGGACGTGGTGTAAAACCCGTATCTTAATCTGTACTATTTCGTCTACTCCCGCGATCCTTCCCGTTGAATATCTATAACCCGCGACCTATGATCGATGTTTGTCCGTGACCCTAAGTCGTTTCCCCTAGATTTAAGTCAGCATAATCTGAGACATGTACCATTGCGACCGCACCGTCGCCGTGGTTCCGATGCCGCGTATTTCGCACCGATCCGATACCCAGACCAGGAAATGTGGGCCCCCATTCAGTTTGAGAAAATGCCACGCAATTGCAATCCCAAGAGAATCTCTACAACATTTCTCATCAATCAAGTACACATCAATCACTTCATATATCAAGTACCTATCCCATCACTCCCTTACCAAAGCAACTCCAAAGTCAAAGCAACCTATCCCTTAAATGTCAAGTACACCTCACCCATCACTCACATCCCATCCTCTCTCTCCCTCTATCTCTCTCATTTTTCCATTTTCAAGCAAGCTCACAAGAGCAACCGTCCATGGTTTTCTAAGGTGAGGAAGAAGTCATGTGTGGCCCACCTCCCTACCACCCAATCCAACCGTCCAATCTCCATCATTATCCGTCAAAGTTGAAGCCTTGGAGCTTAGCTTGCCATTGATCTAAGAAGAAGCGGAAAAGGTGAGTGCTCTTTAAGTAGATCTCTTCATTTTCTTACATAGGACGAGTGGGGCCCACCAATCAATGGTGAGGATCCCATCCTGGTCCCTAGGAGTGGCTAATGGCCCACCTTGATTACATGTATGTAATGTAATGTGAGAGGGGTCCATAGTGGTGGGGCCAAAGTTGAAGCCTTGGAGTGGCTGATGTGGCCACTCCAAAGTTGATTGGAGTAGATCTCTTCATTTTCTTACATACATGTAATGTAACGTAGATCTCTTCATTTTCTTACATAGGACGAGTGGGGCCCACCAATCAATGGTGAGGATCCCATCTTGGTCCCTAGGAGTGGCTGATGGCCCACCTTGATTACATGTATGTAATGTAATGTGAGAGGGGTCCATAGTGGTGGGGCCCCTCCCACAACCATCTTCTCTCTCTCTCTCTCTCTCTCTCTCTCTCTCTCTCTCTCTCTCTCTCTCTCTCTCTCTCTCTCTCTCTCTCTCTCTCTCTCCTCTTTTTTCCTAATGATGTGGCCCACCCTGATGCAAGTGTTTCCTCCACACGTCCAGTACTGATGGTGGGACGCTGCATACAACCCAGCAGCTCATTGCTGTCCGTTTTGGGCATGCCCTGTTTTAAGGGAAACCACAAATACCATTTGGATTTTTAGTGGGGTGACCCATTGACGTGGACCCCATATGTGGTATGTGCAGCATCCATGTCGTCCGTCCAGTGGGACCGGCCCACCTTCCGGCCCATCGTCCAGGTCCAGTGGACCCACCATGATGTACCTGATCCTGACCGTCCAGGTACTGAACGTCCAGCAGCAGTTACTGCTAGACTGTTTGAAGAGAAACCCTAAATGTCAGCTTTTCCCCTAAAGCTGGTGGGTCCCACACGTGTGGACCCACCTCATGCATATCTGCTAAATCTGGGTCGTCCATCTGGTGTGGGTCCCACGCAACTCAAGTTACTGTATTTGACACCAGGAGCTGTGTGGGTCTAATCATATGTGTTATCCAACCGTCCATACATGGAGTGGGACCCACCTTGGTGATACTTTGCATCCACACGTGTGGAGTATGGCCTTATCCAGCACCGTCCAGCAGATGCTGGACAGTGGAACTTCACCCTGATGTATGTACTATAGATCCACACCATTCAGTGGGCCTGTGGACCCCACCACGATGTATGTGCCTTCAATCCACACCGTCCAGTGTTCTGGACGGTGGGGATTACCGAGATGTATGCGCACTAATCCTCACCGTCTATCATGGGATGGTGAGAACCATGGGGTGTGAGTTACCCAGGCCCGTACGTCTCCAGGGCTGGACATTTTAAACAGTAATGATGTTAATATTTTAATAATATATATTTTAAAATAATTATATGATAATATTTTAATATATGTATCATGGTGATCCTACGTGGGACCCACTTGATGCTGATGTAAGGAGCGGATTGGCTGGTCACAGCTTTATAGTTGCTATGGTGACGTTAGCAAACGGTGGGCGCCACTATGGTATGTGTTACATCAGGGCCGTCCATCTGTTGGATGGCCAACAGCCTCACCACTGATGGATGTATTTCATCCCAACCGTCCATTCATTTCATCTGGACGATCGCACCGTGATGCATGTTTTTCATTCAACGCTGGCCCTTGCACTTCCTCACACACACACACGTTTATATATAATAAATCTGTATATATATAATGTATTTAGTATATAATATATCAATAATATCATATTGGTGGGCCACACGTGTTGACCCACCACCTCATTTTCATAAGATCTGCACCGTCCAGATCATCAGACTCTCTGGACGGTGGCTTTTTCCATGGCATTTTATATTATAATATAATGTAATATATTATTATATTATATATGTTAAGGTGGGCCACTACGTGGACCGCACCATGATGTATGTTACATCTGCACCGTCCAATTGCTGGACGGTGCAGTAGCCATGATGTCCAAGCTGTCCATCCATCTTGCTAGATAAGCCACCGTGATATATGGTTCTTATCTACGCTGTCTAAAATTTTGGACGGGTGAGACCTACCCTGTATGTGTTATACCTACACCATCCACCCAGCTGAAGCGCTGGCCACATGTATGTGGACCCCACTCATCCATGCCGTCCCTTTCATCTGGACCATCCATCCATGTAGGCCCACACATCAGCTATATAGCTGATGCACTGACGTCAGCAGCCCTGTTGGGTCCCTCATGATGTATGTGTTAGATCCAACCGTCCATACACGCTGCTGGAGAGGCAACGCATCCACATGTGTGGGGCTTTCCTTGATGTATATGTTTCATCCCTGTTGTCCACATGGGACACAGGTGATGTATGTGCCTTATATCTTGACCGTCCATGTGCGACATGGACCCCACGATAATGTATGTAATCCACACCATCCGGCCCTACACAGTGGGTCCACCAGTTTTGTAATCGAAGGGCCCAGCATGTTGTACGTGTTTCATCTATGCCGTCCACATATGCGGGCCACCTTGATGATGTATTGTATATTTGCTTCATCCATGGGACGTTATGTATCTTTTGTATCCCTGCTATCCATCTATGGGACTTCCATGATGCAGATGTTATATCTTCAACGTCCAACCATCTTGGGGGATAATTTTATGGCTTGGGAAGAAGAATAAGACAATCTAATGATCAGGTGGACCACACTGCAGAAAATAGTGGAGATTGAACGTCCACCGTTGAAACCCTTTTTTTTTTGGGTCACAGGGGTTTTGGATCAATATGATATTTTTTTTCCCTTAATTCAGGTCTTTGTGACCTTATGTTCAGATTGGATGGGGAATAAACTTTATGGTAGGCCCTGTGATTAGTTTAACAGTGCGAACCATTATGATATTTTAACAGTGCCCTGTGATTAGTTTAACAGTGCGAACCATTTTTTGGGTCACAGGGGTTTTGGATCAATATGATATTTTTTTTCCCTTAATTCAGGTCTTTGTGACCTTATGATCAGATTGGATGGGGAATAAACTTTATGGTAGGCCCTGTGATTAGTTTAACAGTGCGAACCATTATCTCCACAGTTATTTGTGGTGTGGCCCAAATGACCTCCTACTACGATTCATTTAGACAACACACTAAAATGATCTCTAAAAATAGATGTATGGTGTAAGTTTCTCACCTAGAATGGTAGGCCCGATTTGACGATAATGAGGCCCACCTCGATGTATTATATGGCCCATCATGTTGTATGTTTGAGACCCATGTGATAGGGCCCACCTGCCTTGTATTTAAGGCCCATATGATGGGACACATTATGATGTATATTAGGCCATTGTGTGAGGCCACGGGCCCACGGTATGTTCGGCCTTATGTGGGCCACTCCTTGGGAGCAATGTTGGTTAAATGTCCACATTGATGGGCAATGATGGTTGGATGTTTGCATGGTGACCTTCCCTTAGGCCTTGTTAGGTTCATTCTCATCATTCCCTCAGTGGGTTAACCCAAATAAGTGGGCCTCATTCGCCGTAGGCGGATGGCTCCGTGTCATCGGATTTGATATAACCACGACCGAGTGCTGATCTTTATACTATAATTGATCGACTGATCATCTATGGACCCTGTTTTCTTTATCTGCTGATTTTCTGTGCAATTAACGTGACCGATTGTCGATACCGATCGTTGAGGTTAATTATCGTGACTGATTACCGATCGTGGCCGATTGTCGATTGACGTGGCCAATTGCCGATTCTGTTTATCGTGGCCGATTGACCGATTACCAATTAAGGTCGATTATCATGATCGATTACCGATCGTGGCCGATTATCGATTGACGTGGCCGATTGCCGACTCTGCTTGTCGTGGACGATTGACCGATTATCGATCGTGGCCGATTGTCGATTCTTCTTGTCATGGCCAATTGATCGATTTTGATTATTGAGGCCAATTATCGATCGAGGCCAATTTTCGTAGCCGATTGTCAATTCCGATTATCGTGGTTGATCGCCGATCCTGATTGTCGAAGCCCAATGTGATGTATATGCGAACCGTATTTGAGGCCCGTTGTGATGTGTATCCAACCCGTGTTTAAGGCCCAACGTGAAGTATATGAGACTTATGTGATGAGGTCCACTGTGATGCATTTGAGGGCTAGGCGATAGAACTCATTATAATGTATGTTAGGTTCATGTGAAAGGCCCATGGTGATGTATATTAAACTCTTGAGTGAGGCCCATGGTGTTGTATATTTGGCCCTTGTATGCGGCTATGCGTCCACTATATGTTAGGCTTTATGTGGGTCGTTCCTTGGGGGACAATGTTGGTTAAATGTCCACGTTGTCGATGTCGATTGTCAATGCTTGCTATTGATACCGATTATGAGTATGTGACTGCATAGCATCATGATACATGCCCATACGCATTATCTGCATGTTTACTATGAGATGTGATTGACCATTACATATGTCATAGTGTAGGTTGTTCATGGGGCTCCCTGATAGGCGGAGTCGCGCCACATGAGCGCACGGTATGCGCATGATTGATGCATGATTAGATTGTATGACTCATGCATATCGCATTTATGTGACATGATCACCATACGCCCTAGCGACATCAGGGTCGTAGCCTCCACAGGTATTTCGTGGATGGCCAGATGGGACACTGAAAATCTATTCTACATTGGGTGTTATAGATATCCCTAGGTGAAAGTCCCTAAGCCCTCTTGGTTCCAGAGGTTGCTCCAACGTCTAAACCGAGTGGATGCATGAGCGCATGAGGGTCGTATACCGTTAGGCCCGTTTCCCACTGTGTAGTGGTCGGTTGGAAGGGGGTGCGGCCTTACCTGTTCGAGAGGAGGGGGCAATGCTAGGCTGAGTCTGACCAGCTCGAGGAATGGGTCCACTATCGACTAGCCGGGCCCGATATTGGCAGGCGGATAGTGAGGTCTCTTCCGCTCACCTTGTTGCGCGGGATGGGGCGGCAATCTGGTTTGAAGTGTAATAGACCCCGGTGATATCTCAGAGAGGAACCGTACTGATATGTGGACTTATTGAGTAGGAGTTGCATGTTCGTTCATTCATTCATTCACTATCCACTCGGGCTGGTGGTGCATAACTATTTGGTGTGTACCTTCATTATGGAAAGGATTTCGGTTAGGCGCGCAAATAACCCGAGATCAGGAGTTTACCACGTTGAGTCTAACTATCCAAATTTAGGTATGGGACTGGTTTGGATAGAAGTCCCTTGTGGTGGACCCCGTAGCTTGCGATACTACGTACTATCATCCCGACTTCACACTCCAGCATAGTTATTTCATTCGCATCGCATATTGCATTACGTCTGCAAGCATATGACAGCTTGGGTTACTATGTTTTCTGCACTTATATGGCCTAGACAGACATAGATGGATTCGTATATTGCATTGTATCCTCGACATCTGATATTTGACTCTTTATGACTCCTTATTGCATAACTGTTCTATATTGCGTATTCTGATATTTATAGACTTATGGACTTGTCCATATTTCCGCTTACTCTGTCATCGTATGTTTATGATCTTGTTAGTATTTCTGCTTACTTTAATAATTCATGATCTTATCAGTATTTCTGCTTATTCAGACATTGTATGGTTTATGAATTACCAGTTTTTCGATATTGTATGATTACGGCATTGTATTGAGTACTTGACAACTACCTTGTGCACACACTTACACCACCCTCTAAGCTTTCTATAAGCTTATGCACGATAGATGCGTGCAGGTGACGTTAGGTTGCAGCAGTGTTGAGCTTAGGGCGTGCAGTGGTCTTCTGGGGCTTAATTTTCTATTTATGTATTTCCCTTTCAGTGTTGTACTCAAATGATTATATTAGTGGATATATGATGATGTTGCTTTTGTGAATTGAGTAATCTTGTGGTTATGCTTATTACTAGTTAAATGTACATTAGAAAAAAAATAAAAAATCCTCCTTGTAGGATCCCAGGATCGGAATCTGGCATATGAATGCGAGGAGTCGAGAATGGGGTACTACGGAGGCTGTCAGCACCGGATTCGGCAATCGGGATTCCTATGAATCCGATTTTCGAGTTTGGGGCGTGACACACGGTCGTCCTACCCTTTGCCGGTTGGCTAGGATTCTTCATTCCTAGACCTCTTCCCTTTGTTAGCCGGGTCATTTAATTGTACTCCTTTGCGCGTGTTAGTGAACTCCTCGGCGTTAGTATACTTCTGAGCTCTTGCCGCGAAGTCCACTAGTGTCTTCAGAGGGTTCTTTCCAATGGAGAAAGTAAACTTCCCCTCTTTCAGACCATTGATCACTGCAGCAAGTGTCATCTTGTTATCGTAGTCTTCTACCTGCAACGCTTCCTCGTTGAAGCAAGCAATGTAGTCTTTCAGCGACTCTTTTGGTCCATGCTTGATGGTGAGCAGGTGGGTATTAGGCTTTCGACTCCTCTTACCGCTTATAAATTAAGGAATAGTCGGCTCAGCTCCACAAAGGATCCAATGGAATTGTGCTTAAGTTGGTGGTACCAACTCCGAGCAAATCCTGTAAGGGTGATAGAAAATCTCCTACACATCATTGCGTCCGTTGCCGTCTGGATCTGCATCCATGACTAATAGGCTTCTAAATGCTTGGATGGGTCCCCAGACCCAGAATATTGGATGAATGGGGGAATCCGAAACCTTTGTGACATCACCTCATTTATAATGGTGGAGGTGAAGGGAGGTTCAGTCTCTTCCATCATCGCCTGAACCGTGGCAGGAATTGTCGACAGTTGCTGCTGCTTTTCAAAGTTAAGAATTTGTTATTGAGTTCCGCAAACCGTGCTTCCCAGGGATCTTTATTCTCAGTAACAATCTCTGGGGCGTCTTCTATCTCTGAAGTCCTCTTTTCTCTCCTCCGCTCTAACTGATGGCGTAGATCCGTAGGTATCAGAGCCAAGGTGATCGAGTTATTCGTGTGAGCCCGATGAGCAGTGTTTCGATCTGAGACTCTAACTTGCGCCGAAGGAAGATTCTGACCCGAGCGGGGCGCCTGAGAGTGTTGGGGTGCCTCGGGTCTCAAACTCCTCGGCACAGAGTGAGCCTGTACGAACAACCCGATAGGATCAGGAATGGGATCCTCCTGAATCGGATGCAGCTGTGGCTCCCTTTGTTGCTTCATCCTTCTTATTTCATCGAATAGGGCCTGAATCTCGTTTTGCATGGCTTGATACTTGCTCGCTCGGTTGTGAGAACGCTGCAAAGGCCCCTGTGTAGGCTCAGCATGAAGTGGTAATGAAGAGCAAGTTTGCTCATTCGGCTCTGGTTCCACAGCTGCTGCTTTCTTGCCATTGGATTTGAAAAATGGGAACCTGACCTTTAGTATCAGATTCCCACAGACGGCGCCAAAAAATGTTGACGTCAAAATCTGGTTAGTTCTCCCCTCAGCTTCTCGAATCGCTTTTACGCCTTGAACCTACACAACGGGATTAAGCAAAGGTGACCCTGGCTAGGCCGGGGGACCCTACGATACCTAAGTCAGGTCAAGGAAATCTGGGTCTAAGTGGAGAGTAGAAGAGAGTACAAGATACTGCGTACCTGTAGTAGTGAGGTCTCAATGTATTTATACGTGATTGTTGGACGATCTGTGTCCGTTATTGTCGGCTCAAATTGCTCAATCAGTGGGATTCTAAGATCGTGGAGATATTGTCTGCAATCCATGGATCGTGCGTCGCATTGGGCAGATAATACGATCTAGGAACGAAGTAATCGGCCACGTTTGGTTATGGTAGTTTCCATATCTGACAGATAGAGCAACCACCTACCTATATTGTCTCGGCTCGGCTCGCTTGGTTGTAATAATATAAGCCAGCCTTTACTATTAACTGGTCGAACAAGAGCACTTTCTCAACTCTGAGCCGAGCTTACAGATCCGTTCTGAAAGACTCTGAAAACCATCACTTTGAAGCTCTTAGTCGGGGGTCGGATCCGTCTTGTTAAGCCGAGTTCTTTGGACTTGATGTCGTGGGTGACAAGTAGCATACGGTTTCCGATCGAAGTTTGAAAGTTGCTCCAACTCGCAACTCCATGGTAAGAATACCTTCGTATTGTGCGGCCCTTTCAGGGTTGCTTTTGTCAAGTCGGATAGGCTTCGCCTTGGAGGTTCATTTACTTGGTCGAATTACCCTTAGCTTTATTAGGGGCTCGGATCATTCCATAACAAGGTCTATGACGATAATTTAGCTACATGACTCAAAAACTAGGTGGATGATGATAATCTACCTGCAGGGCTCAAAAACTAGGTGGATGCATAATTCAAGGGGCCACAACGAGAGAAAATGTGGGAGAAGTTGACACCTACTGTTGATTTTTTTACAGGATCCACTGAGGTGTTTACGTGAGATCCACTCCAATCATCAACTTCCTTATGGAAATTCATGCATTGGGACAAAATATTAGGCATGCGCATGATTTATGTGGGCTAGAAAAACTGAAATAGTTTGAAAGGTGAGAGTCATCCTGCACTATTTTCACTAATGTGGCCCACCTAAATTATAGATGTGGCTGATCTTTGAGTCCCATGGCTAAATTCTTTCCATACACCATATTCTCGTAGTGGATTTTACACACGCACGGTGGGGTCCACTCCCAGCCCTCCCTCTCTGGTTTGCCTGCCTGCCTGCCTGCCTGCCTGCTCGGAGGTGGTCGAAATGCATGATGAACAGTACCCTCCACGCTCCCCGTTGGTACTAGAGGTGCTCTATAGGCCCCACCATGATTCATGTGATTTATCCATGCCGTCCATCCACTTTTCTATATCATTTTGTGATAAGAGCTAAAAAAGATACAAATCTCAGGTGGACCACACCACAGGAAAACAGTGGCCATTAAACACTGACCATTACAAATTTCTTAGGGTCCATGAAAGTTTTGGCTAAGCTAGTATTTGTGTTTTCCTTTCGTCCAGGTATGCATGACCTAGTCATCAGTCAACAGGTTGGATGGCAAATAAACATTACAGTAAAACCCTAGAAAGTTTTTAATGATGAGCGATCAATCACTCTACGGTGTGGTCCACCTGAAATTGAATTTACCACTTTTGGGCTCATGCCCTAAAATGAGCCAGAAAAATGAATAGACAAATTAGGGCCAGCGGCATCGGCCAGCAGCAAGGTCGACATTGGCAAGGTTAGTAACGTGTTACGGAATCCACCTAATACTTGAGGTGCCATCCTGTAACAATAGGGTGGGCTGACCATGATGCGTATGTGAAATCCACTCTGGTGGGTGATAAAAATTTAGCGGTAGTACTCAAACATAGGATATATTCATAATTAAGGTGGGCCGCATTAACGAAAATGGTGTAGGGGACACTCACCACCCAAAATATTACACTTGATATAGCGGACATAAATTAAATTTGTGACTAATTTTTTGCTAACGTGCATGAATTTTTTATGAGGCAGATAATGGTTGGAGTAGATTCCACGTAAATGTAACAGTGGGCCCATAAAATTCAATGGTTGGTGTTCCCTTTTTTTCCTTTGGTGTGGCCTACCTAAATGATGATTCCAACTGATTTTTCAGTCACATGACTGAATTGTCACCACGGAACTTGCTGTTGGAGTGGATTTCACGAAAGTATCATGAAGGGCCACCCCTAGTTACCGTCTACGTAAGCTTGCCTCACGAAGTTTGCTGCAGTAAAGCTCACAGGAGACCAATCCTCTGTCTCTCCGTGAGAAAAGGTATTATACGGTCGAGCTCACGAGAACTTTCCATTAGGTCGAGCTGTGTGGCCCCCACCATGATGCATGTCGAACATCTACCCCATTAGTCAGATGCACCACTCGATGGTGGGTCCAAACTTGAAAATCAAGTCAATCCATGACTTTTGTGGGCTGCACCATATACAAAAGTTGAGAGGGGTTACCCTCCAATAAAACATTTACAATCATTTGTTAGACCCACTGAGATGTGGTTCACAAATCCAGCCCATCCATTATGTGTGTCTCACTTGGATGAGGGGTCAGACCAAGTTCCAGATGCATCCAAATCTCAAATGGGCCCCACCAAGTACTTTTATATATTTTAGGCACATCTTCACATGATTTTAGATGTATAGCCCACCTTGGTCCTAATGCGACTAATTTTTGGGATATCCTGTTATTTAAAAAGAACCCATCAAATGCATAGTATTGATGTTCGATACGCATAATGGTGGAGCTCACACAGCTCAACCTCACGGGAAGTTCCATGCATTATATATATATATATAAAATAAAGGGAAAAGGTTATATGCCGAGCTCATGGGAACTTCCCACGAGGTCGAGTTGTGTGGCCCGACTATGATGCATGTCGAACATCTACCCCATCAGTCCATTGCATCATTCCATGGTGAGCTTAGAGCTTAAAAATTAACTCAATCCGTGACTTGTGTGGGCCACACCACATACAAAAGTTGAAAGAGGTTATCCTCCCTTAAAACATTCATAATCATTTGTTGGGCCCCCTAAGATGTGATTCACAAATCTAGACCATCAGTTATGTGTGTCCTGCTTGGATGAGGAGTCGAACCAAGTTTCAGATGCATCCAAATTTCAGGTGGGCCCCACCAAGTGCTTTTATATGTTTTAAGCATGCCTTCACATGATTTTAGATGGCATGGCCTACCTGAGTTCCATATATAGTTGATTTTTGGATATCCTATAATTTAAAGGGGACTCATCAAATGTACGGTATTGATGTTCGACATACATCATGGTGGGGCCACACAGCTCAGCCTCATGGGAAGTTCCCATGAGCTCAACCACATGAAACCTTCCCCCCACGACAGTGTGTGTGTATATACACACATGGAAAATGGTACCATGAGGCCCAACTCATGTGAAGCTCCCTTGTGGACTACACCATGATGCATGGCAAACATCTACCCAATCAATTAGATGCACCCTTCCATGGTGGGCTATAGGCCTAAAATCAGGCGAATCCATGACGTAAATGGGCCACACTATGGACAACAATTGAGAGTGGATATCCGCCCATTGAAACATTCATGATCATTTAGAGGGCCCATTGAGATGTGATTTAAAAATCCAACCCTGTGTCTCGGTAAGGGGTCATGCCAAGTTTCAACCATATCCAAAATTCAAGTGGGCCCCAATAAGAGCCTGTTTGGCCGGCTGGATTAGATGGGCTTATGTGGGATGGAATTGCATCCGGTCCAATGCCAATTCCACTCCATGTCTTGGGAGAGTGGAAAATCTTGGAAGTAGGTTAGATGGAATCCTAATGGGTCCAGTGCCAATTTCACTCAATGTTAGCAAGTTGTGTAGGTCCCACCATGATGTGTGGGCTATATCCACATCGTCCACCCATTTTTCGTGATCATTTTAGAGCATGGACCAAAAAATTAGGTAGATCTAAAGCTCAAGTGGATTGTACCATAGAACGCAACGGGGATTGAATACTTACGGCTGAAAACTTTTTTGGGGCCAAATAAGTTTTGGATCTGCCTCATTTTTAGGCCTATGCCATAAAATGACGTTACAAAACAAATGAACGGTTTAGATGTAACACACGTTTGTTACTCTTTATAGTTTCAAATGATGGTGGATATATCCTTTCAATGTACTACCATATTACAAACAAAGCAGGGAATTAAGCTTATCCTATGGGTAATAATTTTGTTTTTTGAATCCTATTCCACCTAATCCTTGCCAATGCAACTGGCCAAACAGGCCCTGAGTGTTTTTAGATGTTTTATGTATGATTACACACGATTTAAGATGATATGGCTCACTTGAGCTCCAAATGCAATCACCTTTTGAGATATCTCATGACCTAGTGGGACCCACCAAATGCACGATGTGGATGTTTGATACACATCACGGTGAGGCCCACACAGCTTGACCTCGAGCGAAGCTTTCATGAGGTCATGTGTGTGTGATATTGGAGCTATGATACCAATATAGACTACAACAACTAAAAAATGATTATCAAACCACAAAGTAAAAAGATTGCGTATAAAGTCATATTACAAAGACTAAAGTGTAAAGCCAATGGAGATAAAACTTAGAAAAGCTTCATCTGGACTTACTCTGCCAAGAGGTGACCCCTTTTTACAGGCCAGGGGGTCTGAATCTTACAATTTTGTATTATACTATAGTGGTGCGACGACGATACAATGGCTCGCCAACACTTATTATAACTGACAAAAGATAAATAGGGACATTCTTACCATCGGGAACTTATGATAATATGCTACGGCTACATTCGTACTATTACGCGGGCACTATAATAATATGTTACGGTAAGTTCAGTAACAAACAAACTACTGTAGGATTGCATCCCGAAGAAAACAATTGTAGCCTGAGCAAGGACCATCTTCTTTTACTTGAGATGCACATAATCAATGGAAAATACAAGCGAATAGAGGAATATCATCTTGATCAAAACTTATGCTGCTCCCAAGAAGGTTTTAATGGTGGACGTTCAATCCCCACTTTGTGGTCCACCTGAGAATTGGATCGGCCTAATTTTTAGAATCATACCCTAAAATGATCTGTAAAATTGGATGGACGGAGTGGATAAAACCATACATCACTATGGCCCCACAGAGCTCCAGGCGGGGGCAGGACGCAATGGGCTGTCCTCTTCTTATCCACTGAAAGATGAAAAGAGGGAATCCCGTGCTTCTGCGACATTTCTAAGGCCGTGGCCGTGATTAAGCTTTTTTTCGGCCCACTAGTAAATTGGCCAAGCCCAGGCCTAGTTTATCAAATCTACTACAGGTAGTCTGGAGTCCGAATAGCTTGGCACATTGACCATTGCCAAATCATAGTGGGCCAGGCTCATGTGGACCCTACCCTAGCCCAAACATGCTGCATCGACATTGGTATCCAAGCCGTCCATCGTGTGGCAAAATACAAGGTAGATGTTATCAGGTAGGCCACAGTTTCCGAAATGACGGTTGTTTCTAGTACGGGGCCTTCCTGATGAGTGGAGTAGACATGGACGGACCCACCCACCTGATGATGGCTTGGATCTTGAACCTCTGTGCCAAACTGGCACGTATGGGATTTTTTTAAGGCACATGCACGTGGTCTTAACAGGCCTGATTTGGTCGAATCATAAATCAGGTCCAATTAACTAATTATCTGATTTTTCTACAAACTAATTTTTACAAATTGCTATGAGTAGGGCTGTCAACAGGTTGGGTCTAAAGCACCCGTATCCGGGCTAAACTGGGATTGGGTCTGCCAGGTCTAGGTCCTTTGCGATCCTAGTATAGTTCTTCTGATCTTTGGATCTAGGTTTTGAGTTGGGCTCACAGTAAATAAGGGCATTTAATTACATGGTTCAGCCCCTTTGATGGATGAAGTAGATTTCACACACACGTACCACTCTGACATGTGCTAATTGGGTTGGACCAAAAACTACTGTCTTCCTAGCTGATAACGTTCAATCTGTCTTGTACACGTGATATTCCACTCTTTAAGTAGGTTGGATGCAGCACGAGGATCTGCTTGCGAAAAAGTTAGCTCCGCAAACCCATCCAGTGGGCCATATTATAGAAAACAATCCCTAACAACACATAAATAACAAAATATAAGTGAGGTCCATCTAATGGGTAGTGCTTATACCTGACTTGATATTGTTAGATTCAACGGTTAGAAAGCTGACATGCAGTAGCACTGTCATATGAAAGATCAAACAAGAACCTTGCAAGCAACTGATATAATCGATAGAAGAAAATCGCAGGAGATCAAAATGGACGTCGCCAAAGGACGTGTTGAATGTTCAAGAAGATTGAGAGCACCTAATTGTCATACAAACATGCAAAATGTGATGGGCCACGACTTCGTAATGGCTTGAGTGGGTGCATACTATCAAATGAGTAGGTGGTGGTGATATGCTTTAGGATGGGCGGTGGAATGTGATCAACTACACTTAGCTAACGAGTAGTTGGGAGCATGAAGATGCTGGGGAGCCATCTTTTAGATAAGTGCATAATCGGCCATGTTTATTGATTAGCCAGAAAATTGATTCTGAATACAATTTAATACAACTTTCTTATACAATGCAATACTGTCTGTCCCTTGTCCCTCATGGATGCCTATTTTAGTTTACCTTAATTTAGTTTCAATCTAACTCATCCATTACTAGCTAGTACAATGCTGCGGAAAGCATAAACTGATTAAATTACCAATTAATCTCTCCATCTTGTGTCCAGAATCCCATGATTAGGCTACTAGGAAGATCCCTAAATTTCAAATAGTGATGCTTTCGTGCCTATATGCTTAGAGATTATATATCAGCTATCTTCCCCATGAAATTCGACCCTGTGATACGAACAAAATGATCATCTAACCATTACAGTCTCACTGACAAATCCTAGCTAAATCATGAATGGGAATGATTTTTAGCTTGAGGCTTGAAGTGAGTTTATTCACCTTATGGTTAAAATAGATTTTGAAAATGCATGATGGTGGGTCCACCCCAATTGGACCACAAATTCATCTAAATCGCTTTTTTGGTGGAATCCGATTGCCCAATGAGGTTGTGGTTGTGGCTCCCTTCACTGTGGTGTGAATCCTTTGTGGGGGTTACCATGATGAATGTGTTTTATCCATGTTGTCCATCCATTTTACCAGTGCAATTTAGGGCAAGAGACAAAAATTGAAGTATATCAATACTCAAGTGGACTACATCACAAGGAAGAAATAGTGAGAATTGAATGCCTATAGTTGAAAACTCCTACGGGCCACAAAATTTTAGATGGAGCTGAAATTTGTGTTTCCACATCATCCAGTTCCATGACACTTTAGATAACAAAGAAACATCATCATCATCCTAAGATGGTTTCAATGGTCGACATCATCATCCCCACGGTTTCATGTGGTGTGGTCCACTTGAGCTGTGGATATGCTTTAATTTTAGAGTCATGCCCTAAAATGTGCCGGAGAAATAGATGAAAAAAAGGGATAAAACACATACATTATAATGTGCCTATATTCTTCTCATCACTATAAAAGGGTGGTGAGGGCGTCACACCCCAATCGAGAAATTTACGACTGTACGACCAAATTTATAGTCCATTTACGAGACCACGGCCCCCTCATTTTACCGTGTAAGAGTATGCCCCAGATGTACGGACGCCTGGCCAAAGGTCGACAATGCCCCCGTTTTTCTCTTCAAGCGGATCGGCCGCTGCTCGAAGACGAGCGTCGAGCGCTGACGATCCTCGAACTCCGAGTTTTACGAACGATTCAAAAGAGATAACCGTTACATGGGCCCACAGTTATGTATTTATTATATCCACAACGTTCATCCATATTTCGAGATCATTTCGGACCATTATCCAAAAAAAAATCATACCCAAAGATCAACTGGACCACACCATAGAGCAACCGGAAAATTGATTTTCAGTGATTAAAATTTTGTAGGGCCCACGATAACATTTATTTTCCATCCAATCTGTTCATAAGGGCACAAAGACTTGGATGAAGAGGAAAAACAAATTTCGTAATGATTTAAAACTTCCGTGACTCCTAAAAGGGTTTCAACGGTTGACGTTCAATTCTCCACTGCCTTTTACAGTGTGGTCCACTTGGTAACTAAATCTGTCTTATTTTTCTTCTCAAGACTTATTACGCGTTGGCCAAATAGATAAAAAGACCCACAAAGGCAGTAGGGATTATAACAGGAAAAAAAAGAAGAAAAAAAGCCTGGAATCTATGGCTACGGATTATAATCGTAGCCATATCTGCAGCCCATGCTTTTTCGATGTCCTTTGCTATGTATAAAAGGTCTTTCGATTAATCGAAAAATGTCCAGAACTATCCAGCGACTTTGCATAAAAAATCCTGTAATTTTCGATACATGTCGAAGTATACTCGATATTATCGAAGATATAGCTACGGATTATAGCCGTAGCCATAACTACAGTCCGCAAAAGTCTATGCAATTTTTTTAAATTTTTAAATTTTTAAATTTTTAAATTTTATTTTTTACATGGAGAACTTTATTCTACCTACAATTTTCTCTAATACATATTTATATAAATATGTATATATAAGCATATAAAAAGTTTTTTCTCTCTTTTTTTCATTATTTCTTTATACATTTAACAAGAATATCTTCTAAACTAAAATTAGGTACTTGATGTAACGTATATGATTTTGCGGTAGGAGAAGCTACTTTAGCCAACTAACCTAGTTATTTTTCAAGATTCCATCAGGTCGATGGTTGAAAATCCATTTCATATTCACTTTGCGGTCAATTTCAATCAGTTCGTGGTCAATTTCATTCATTTCATTTACTTCAAGGTCATTTTCATACATATCACGGTCATTCCCACCAATTCCGTGTTGATTCACGATCCTTTCGACGCATTTCACGGTCATGCCCCTTCACTTCACCGTCATTTTCGCGCATCTCGCAGTACAATAGCCTCACTTCACGGACATTTCCATGCATATCACAGGCATTCCCACCTATTCCGTGTTGATTCATGGTCATTTCGGCGCATTTCACGGTCATGCCCCTTCACTTCACGGTCATTTCTGTGCATTTCACGGTCTAATCTCTTCACTTCACGGTCATTTCCATGCATATCACGGTCATTCCCGCCTATTGAGTGTTGATTGACGGTCCTTTCGGCGCATTTTACGGTCATTCCCCTTCACTTCACAGTCATTTTTGCGCATTTCGCGATACAATCGCCTCACTTCACGGTCATTTTCATGCATATCACGGTCATTCCCGCCTATTTCGTGTTGATTCACGATCATTTCCATGCATGTCACTGTCATTCCTGCCTATTCCGTGTTGATTTATGTTCCTTTCGGCGCATTTCACGGTCATACCCCTTCACTTTGCAGTCATTTTTGCGCATTTCATGGTACAATTGCCACACTTCATGGTCATTTCCATGCATATCACAGTCATTCCTGCATATTCTGTGTTGATTCACGATCCTTTCAGCGCATTTCACGGTCATGTCCCTTCACTTCACGGCTATTTTCACGCATTTCACGCTACAATCGCCCCACTTCACGGTCATTTCCATGCATATCACGATCATTCCCAACCTATTCCGCGTTGATTCATGGACATTTCGGCGCATTTTACGATCATGCCCCTTCAATTCATGGTCATTTTCATGCATTTCACAGTCCAATCGCTTCACTTTACGGTCATTTCCATGCATATCACGGTCATTCCCACCTATTCCATGTTGATTCACGGTCCTTTTGGCGCATTTCACGATCATGCCCCTTCACTTCACAGTCATTTTCGAGCATTTCACGGTCCAATCGCCTCACTTCATGGTTATTTCCATTCATATCACGGTCACTCCCAACTATTCCGTGTTGATTCACGGTCATTTCGGCACGTTTCATGGTCATGCCCCTTCACTTCACGGCTATTTCCGCGCATTTCACGGTCCAATCACTTCACTTCATGGTCATTTTCATGCATATCATGGTCATTTTTGCATATTCCGTGTTGATTCACGATCCTTTCTGAGCATTTCACGGTCATGCCCCATCACTTCATGGTCATTTTCACGCATTTCATGGTACAATCGGCTCACTTCATGCTCATTTCCATGCATATCATGGTCATTCCCGCCTATTCAGTGTTGATTCACGGTCATTTCGGCGCATTTCACGGTCACACCCCTTCACTTCACAGTCATTTTCATGCATTTTACGGTCCAATCGCTTCACTCACGGTCATTTTCATGCATATCACTGTCATTCCCGCCTATTCTGTGTTGATTCATAGTCCTTTTAGCGCATTTCACGGTCATGCCCCTTTACTTCATAATCATTTCTGACATTTCACGGTACAATTGCCTCACTTCATGGTCATTTCCATATATATCACAGTCATTCCTGCCTATTCCGTGTTGATTCACAGTCATTTCAGCGCATTTCACGGTCATGCCCCTTCACTTCACGGTCATTTCTATGCATTTCACGGTCTAATCGCTTCACTTCACGGTCATTTACATGTATATCACGGTCATTCCCACCTATTTTATGTTGATTCACGGTCCTTTCGGCGCATTTCATGGTCATGCCCCTTCACTTCACGGTCATTTTCGCGATACAATCGCCTCACTTCATGGTCATTTCCATGCATATCATGGTCATTCCCGCCAATTCCATGTTAATTCATAGTCATTTCGGCCCATTTCACAGTCATGCCCCTTGACTTCATGGTCATTTCCGTGCATTTCACGGTTCAATCGCTTCACTTCACGGTCATTTCCATGCATATCACGGTCATTCCTGCCTATTCTGTGTTGATTCACGGTCCTTTCGGTGCATTTCACGGTCATGCCCCTTCACTTCACGGTCATTTCCGCGCATTTGACGGTACAATCACCTCACTTCATGGTCATTTCCATGCATGTCATGGTCATTCCCGCCTATTCCGTGTTGATTCACAGTCATTTCGATGCATTTCACGGTCATGCCCCTTCCCTTCACGGTCATTTCCGCACATTTCGTCATACAATTGCCTCACTTCGCGGTCATTTCCATGCATATGACGATCATTCCCGCCTATTCCGTGTTGATTCACGGTTGTTTCGGCACATGTCACAGTCATGCCCCTTCACTTCGCGGTCATTTTTATGCATTTCACGGTGAATACAATATGCGAGGCATCAGTAAATACAATAAATCTGTCACTCCCAGAGGGAAGAGTGAGGACAGGAGCAGACGTCAAACGGTCCTTCAACTCCATAAATGCTCACTCGCAGGCGTCCCTCCAAATAAACTCTGCGCCCTTACGAGTCAACCTGGTCAGCGGGGTTGCAATACGAGAGAAGCCCTCAATGAAACGCCGGTAATAGCCCGCCAAACCAAGGAAACTACAGATCTCAGACGCGTTCGTGGGATGGCTCCACTGACGCACTGCCTCAACCTTCGAGGGGTCCACTGTGACGTCCTCCCTCATCACCACATGACTAAGAAACTTCACCTTATCCTGCCAGAACTCACACTTCTCCAGCTTCGCATACAGCTGGTGCGCGCGGAGGGTGTACAAAGTAATCTCCAAATGCTGCTCGTACTCCTCACGGTTCCTCGAATAGATCAGAATATCGTCGATGAAGACTACAACAAACTGATCGAGATATGGGCGGAAGACCTCGTTTATCAACTGCATGAAGACTGTGGGTACATTGGTCAGTCTGAAAGACATTACCTGAAACTCAAAATGACTGTAACGTGTCCTAAATGCCGTCTTCGGAATGTCCTCATCTCGCACCTGAATCTAATGATAACCGGAACGCAGGTCAATCTTCGAAAAGAATTGTGCACCCTGCAGTTGATCAAACAAATCATCAATCCTCGGGAGCGGGTATCTGTTCTTGATCGTGTAAGACCCATATCTTAGTCCGTACCGTTTCGTAGACTTCCGCGGTCTTACCGGTCGAATTTCGGCAACCTTCGACCCTTAACTGACATTTACGCGCGACCCTGATTCATATGCCATCAACCCATATCGACTCAACCCAAGACCATTACCATAGCGACCGTGCCGTCGCTTCGTTTCCGATGTTGCGACTCGCTTGCCGAGACGATACCCTGGTCAGGAGCTGTGGGCCAACGTTCGGTGCGAAGAAAACGCCGCGTGTTGCGAAACCCAAGGGAATCTCTACGGGGTGTCACATCAATCCTATCAATCAATCAAATCTTATCACATCACATGTCAAGTACATGTCAAGTACATATCACCTTTCAACCATTCCCAAGCAACCACAAAAGTCAAGAATATCTTATAAAGCCCATACCTTTCTTACACCAAAAACCCTCAAAGTCAAAAAGTTCTTACACTTCCCATGCCTTTCTTACACAAAAGGCCACAAAAGTCAAGATTTTCTTACACACCCATCACTCACCACATCCATCCATCACCCATCTCTCTCTCCCTTTACAACTCTCTCTCTCCTTCTCATTTTCAAACCCATTCCAAGCAAGAAAGAAATCCCATACATATGAGCTCTTCAAGCCTTCCCAAGTAACAAAGGTGGCCCACTTTCCTACCCCATCATCTCCCATCCTAGCCATCCATTCCTCATCTCACCCATTGAAATCAAAGCTAAGGAGCTAGGGAACTCATAGGAGTAAGAAGATCGAACGGTGGGTGCTAGATAATAGTAGTTTTTCATGTTTTTAAGATGGGCCAAGTGAGGCCAACCGATCAATGGTTTGGATCTCACTTAGGACCCTAAGATGTAGCCGATGGCCCACTAGGATCATCATGTTCATTCCATGATGGGGCCATTCTCCATGGACCCCATCATGATGTTTATTTTCTTGCCTTAAAAAGGTCATCTAGACTGTCCATATTGGTGAAGAAAGGATCTCCACCGTTGATTCTCGATTTCAGTGGACCCATGTGTAAAGGGATCCACTTGATGTATGATCGGTTCAAGGGAGGGCCCATAGTGCCGGGGTCCCTCCATCACGCGCGTGTCCAACTCTCTATCTCTCTCTTTCCCTCTCTATTTCATTTTTTCTTATGAATCAAGTTATGGTTGTGTAGCCCACTTGAATGGACCCCATCATGAGGCATGAATTCTATCCAACCATCTACAAGTGGGGCCCATGTTGTTGTGTGGTATCCACACCATACTCCATGAGGTGACCCACCTAAGCGGGGCCCACCTCTAATGTATTTGTTTCATGCACGTCCAACGTACGCTGGACGTGGGTTGGGGAACACAAATATAAGCTTGCTTCCAAGCTTTTGGGTGGCCCACTCGCATAGGCCCCACCTTGATGAATGTATTCAATCCACGCCGTCTATTCCGTTCCTAAGACCATTTGAGGCGTTGAGCTGAAAAATGAGGTCCATCCGATCTTCAGGCGGGCCATAACCTGTAAAATAGGGGATTCAACTATTGAAAGACACCCTGACATTTCTATTCATTGGAAAAACATCGAATATTAGACTCATTGGGACGGTCTTGAGGCACTGAAGCTAATGGACGGGGTGGATCTACTTGATGCGGACCCCAGATACGAAAACCCCAAAAAAAATAGGTTTTCCAAGTTTTTTTTTTTAAAAGGCACAAGAGGGCAGAGCCTCTGCCTCTTTGACAGCGGCAGCAGCAACACGCTGCTACGTGCAACGGGCGGGAGGGCGGACACCAGCCCCCACGGCCCAGCCGTGGGCCCCACCTTGATGTGTTTTTTGTATCCCGCACCGTCCATTTTGTGGGCCCTTAGGGCGGTGGGTTGCCCTCCAAGTTTCAGCTCCATCCAACGCTCAAGTGGCCCACGTTGCAGAAAACATTGGGATTGAACCTCTGCCATTGAAACCCTTCTGTGGGCCACAGAAGTTTTGAATCAATATGAAATTTGTGTTTTCTCTTCATCCAGGTCCAAGTGACCTTATCAACGGCTTGGATGGCATTTAAACATGATGGTGGGCCCCACATGGGACCCACAGTGATGTATTTGTTTTACACCCACCGTCCAGGAGGACGGTGGTACCCACCATAATATATGTGTTCTATTTGCACCGTCCACTACTGTGGACGGTGAAACCCACTGTGATGTATGGGTACCCTCCCCACTGTCCATCTTTTTGGGACCCACCATGATGCATGTGTTGCATCCAGTCTGACCACCCATTTTGAAACTCATCACATGAGCTAAAGAATGAGTCAGATCCTTAGCTCATGTGGACCCCCACCATGATACGTGTATTGCATCCACACCGTCTATCTATTTTGAGCTAGGGAATGAGCCAGATCTATAGTCCAAGTGGACCCCACCTTGGCATATTTTTGAGGTCCATTTTAATGTAATTGTAGGGGTTCATTGGGATCCACTTTGATGTGGATCTTAGGCCCATGGAATGGGGCCATTTGGTGTATTATAAGGCCCATGGGAGTAGACCCATTTGATGTGTTCCAAGACTCATGGGATTAGGCCCATTTAATGTAATTTAAGGCCCATGGGAGTGGACCCATTTGATGTATTCCAAGGTCCATGGGATTGGACCTATTTGATGTATTTTAAAGCCCATGAGATTAGGCCATTTGATGTTTTAGGGGCCCATGGGTTAAGGCCCATTGAGATGTACTAGGGCCTATGGGTTGAGGCCCGTTTGACGTACATATGGGGCCCAATTGGTGTGGCCCATTTGTTACATATAAGACCCATAAGATTAGGCCCATTTAATGCAATCTAAGGCCCACGGGTTATGACCCATTGCAATGCACATAAGGCCCATTGGTGCGGCCCATTTGATGAATAAAAGGCCCATATGACATGGCCCATTGGATGTATTTAAGGCCCAATGGGATGTACCTAAGGTCCATTGTAATGTGTGATCCCAACACTGATTATGTAACAATGTTTACGGTGATCGTGCCTTAGTAGCAATGTTGGTTTGACGTCCACATTGCGAGTGTAATGCTGGTTGGATGTTCACATTACGACTCTCATTAGGGCCCATTATTAGGCCCGTACTTATTGTGTATAGGCAGTCTAGGCCCATCTGCATTGTAAGGATAGTTCATCTTATTATAACATATTTAGTATAGTTCCATGACTCATGATCACACGCATCATATGTATGCTTGATATGAGAAGTGACTGATCATAGCATATGCATTCGGGAAGATTGTTTATGGGACCCCGATTAGGTGGTGTTGCCCTACATGAGCGCACGATACGCGTAGGATTTTCTGCATGATTGGATAGTGTGATTCATGCATTTCGCATTGAGTGACATGGTTGTTGTACGCCTTAGCGACATCGGGGCTGTAGCCTCCACAGACAGATCGTGGTTGGCAGGATTGGATACTAAAAATCTTGTTCTACATGGGACGCTATAGATATCCCTAGGTGAAAGTCCTTAAACCCTTATGGTACCAAGAGGTTGCTCCAACGTCTAGACCGAGTGGGTAGATGAGTGTTAAGTGTCAATTACCAGATGGTTGCGCTCTCCACTGTGTCGTGGTCGGTTGGAAAGGGGGTGCGGCCTTCCCCACCCGAGAGTAGGGGGCAATGCTAAACTGAGTTTGACCAGCTCGAGAAATGGGTCCGCTATCGACGAGTCGAGCCCGATATTGGCAGACGGATAGTGAGGTATCTTCCACTTACCTTATTACGCGCGATATGGCGGCGATCTGGTTTAGAGTGTACTAGATCCCGGTGAAATCTTAGATTTGAGCTGTATTGATATGTGGACTTGGATGAGGATTGTATGCTTGACTTGCATCTTGCATCGCATAGCCTTGGTACTGCTCATGATATTTATGGATCCATCTACATATTCCGTATTACTCTGATATTGCATGATCATATTACTACCCTACGCATACACTTTCACCACCCTCTAAGCTTTCTATAAGCTTATGCACGACTGTTGCGTGCAGGTGACGTTGGGGCGCAGCAGCGCTGAGGTAGGAGTGCTTTGTAAATTATCTTGGAGTTTTGTTCATCATCATTGTATTTCCCTTTATGCTCATTGTACTTGTAAAGTTTTTTATCCTAGTGGAAATGTAATGGAGTTTTTGGTTGTTGTTTGTGGGTTATGCCTTTGGTTATGCTTATCACGAATCAAATTGACTTTAAAAATCCTCCCCGTAGCATCCCAGGATCGGAACCTGGCAAATGGGCGCTAGGAGCCGAGAATGGAGTTCTACGGAGGCTGTCGGAGCCGAATTCGGCAATTGGGAATTTTGTGAGCCCAGTTTTCGAGTTTGGGGCGTGATAGATCGTGACTTTATTGAGCTCGCGGTAATCCACGCAGAGCCTCAACAAACTATCCTTCTTCACGAAGAGTACCGGCGCTCCCCACGGTGAACTGCTCGGACGGATAAAGCCCAACTCGCGTAACTTGTCCAACTTCTTCTGCAGTTCCTACAACTCCAACGGTGCCATACAGTATGAGGCCTTCGAAATAGGCACGGTACCGGGCACGAGATCAATTTGAAACTCAGTGAGTCGACGAGGCGGTAATCACCGAATCTCCTGAAACACATCGAAAAAATCACAAACCACGAGTAACTAGTCGATGCTCATAGCTATAGGCTCCTCTATGGCACACGACATCATACAAGATAACCGCTCCTCTGGGCTCGGCAATGAACTGGAACTGCGGCAAGCCGGGTATACAAAACGTAACTGTCCTCGCGGAGCAATCCAATACGGCATAGTACTCGGTAAGCCAATCCATGCTCAGGATGACATCGAACTCGGACATCGATAATGCAAACAGATCGACAGGAAAAAAGGTATCCCCAACCAGGACGGGGCAAGACGAGAAAAATTGGCCCAACACTATAGTCTTTTCCAAGGGAGTCGATACTGACAGATCCTCATAAGCAAACTCCAGCGGCAAACCAGTTGATCGGCAGAAACTCTCAGTGACAAAAGAATGCGATGCACCAGAATCAAACAATACACATGTAACGCATGCAAAGACACAAGCATACCCTCGATGACCCCTCCAGATGACTGCGGATCCTGTTGAGCCACGTAGAACCTAGCCTGAGCCGGCTGGGGAGGTGTCTGTCCCCTCTGAGCGTGCTACTACTGCTGGGGTCACTGAGGTGGTCGAAACTGCTGCCTCTGCTGCTGCGACCTCTGAGGCTGATGCTGATGTTACTGCTGAGGTGGCCTCGGTGGTGGTGGCTGTTGTCGCTGCTGTTGTGGGGGTCTCTGTTGTTGCTGTGGTGGAGGCTGCTGTGGACCTCTCTGCTGCTGCTGAGGGCTGGGACACTCCCACATACGGTGTCCCGTCGCACCACACCTAAAATAAGTGCCTGTAAACTGCCTCGAAGGTGGTGCTGAAGGTGCTGCTAGCGCTCGAAAGGCTGGGCAACCTGTGTGCTTCTGCTGAGGTCGTCGCTGCTGAGAATCATTGGAAGGTGCCTACCTCTTCCGATCTCTCCTCTAACCGCGATCAGACTGAGAACCGGCCCACTCAGCCTCAAAAATCTGGGCCTTCCATACCACTCCCTCAAATGTTGGGAGCTCATGCCCAATAACATGGTCGCGAAGACCATAACGCAAGCTGTCCTCGAAGCGGCAGGCTCTCCTCTCCTCATCATCTACCAAGTAAGGTGCAAATCTGGACAGCGCTACAAAGCGAGCTGCGTACTGAGCCACTGTCATATCACCCTGCACCAAGGCCTCGAAGTTCAACGATCGCTGTTGTCGGATGTGATCAGGGAAATACTGTTGGTCAAACCGATCCATAAAATCCTCCCATGTCCATACAAAGTCGGCACCTGCTACTCGGGAGACTGATGTCCACCAATGCTCAGCCTTACCATGAAGAAGAAATACGGTTAGTCGAACTCGCCGCTTAGTCGTACATCCCATCGTCTCTAATATCTTCTCCACATCGGCGTGCCATCCCTCAACTATTGTCGGGTTTGGCTCACCCTGGAAATGTGGGAAATCGAGCCATCGAAACTCACGAAGGAGGGCACTCGTGCGCTCCTGCTCTGCCTGGGCCAGCGAAACGACTGGGTGCCTACCCTGCCCCTGAAGTGCAGCCGTCACAACTTGTAACATCTGTTGCAACTGGGAGGCACTCACGGATACAGTCGGTTTCGCACTGGTCTCTGGTGGAGGAGATGCATCCATAGGCTGGGCAGTAGGAATCTCTGGTGGTGGAGCGGGGATCGTAGGTGGTAGTGCGGGAGTCTCAAGTGGTGGTACGGGAGTCGATCGGGTCACTCTCCTGGGCGGCATGTCGTACAAGAAAGAGCGAAGGCGCCTATCAACTTGAAAACTCTCGAAGGCACGCATGTTAAAGGCCTATAATGGAAGGTCGCTAAGCTATCTAAACTTTGGGACTTAGTTATTCACAACAGACATGTAATGTTGTTCTTAGTTATTCCCGAGTTATACTCTGATACCAACTTCTGTCACACCCCAAACTCAGAAAATGGACTCAAAACGATCGCCGAATCTGGCACCGACAGCCTCCGTAGAACCCCATTCTCGGCTCCCAGCGCCCATTCACCAGATTTCGATCCTGAGATGCTACGAGGAGGATTTTTAAAAACAGTTTGATTCGTAATAAGCATAACCAAAGGCATAACCCACAAACAACAACCAAAAACTCCATTACATTTTCACTATGATCAAAAACTTTACAAGTACAGTGAGCATAACGAGAAATACAATGATGATAGGCCAAAAGCTCCAAAATAATCTGCCACGTGTTCAAGCCTTAGTGCTGCTGCGATCCAACGTCACCTGCACGCAACGGTCATGCATAAGCTTATAGAAAGCTTAGAGGGTGGTGAAAGTATGTGCGCAAGGTAGCAATATGATCATGCAATATCAGAGTAATGCGGAATATACTGATGGATCCATGAATACCGTTAGTCGTACCAAGACTATGCGATGAAAGGCATGAATGATGTCAGCCATACCAGGGCTATGCGATGCAAGATGCAAGTCAAGCATACAATCCTCATCTAAGTCCACATATCAATACAGCTCAAATCTGGGATATCACCGGGGTCTAGTACACTCTAAACCAGATCGCCTTCCCATCGCACGCAATAAGGTAAGTGGAAGAGACCTCACTATCCGTCTGTCAATATCGAGCTCGACTCGTCGATAGTGGACCCATTCCTCGAGCTGGTCAGACTCAGCCTAGCTTTGCCCCTTACTCTCGGGCGGGTAAGGTCGCACCCCCTTCCAACTGACCATGACACAGTGGAAAGCGCGGCCTTCTGGTAATCAGCACTTGGCACTCTTGCACCGACTCGATATAGATGTTGGAGCAACCTCTTAGTACCACAAGGGTTTAGGGACTTTCACCTAAGGATATCTATAGCACCCCATGTAGAACAAGATTTTCGGTATCCAATCTTGCTAACCACAATACGCCTGTGGAGGCTACGGCCCTGATGTCGTTAGGGCGTACAGTAACCATGTCACACAATGCGAAATGCATGAATCACACTATCCAGTCATGCGGCAATCCTGCGCGTATCGTGCGCTCATGTGGGGCTACACCACCTAACCGGGAGCCCCTAAACAATCTGTCCGAAGGCATATGCTATGATCAGTCACTTCTCATATTAAGCATATATATGATGCGTATGATCATGAATCATGAAACTATATTAAACATGTTATACAATGACGGATGCTGTTTACAACAAAGACGAGCCTAGACGGCCTAACAATGAGCCATAGGGAGAATTGTAATACGAACATTTAACCAACATTATACTTGCAATGTGGACGTTAAACCATCATTGCTCCCAAGGCATAGCCCATCGTGAAACATCCTTACACAAATCATGGAGGAATCACACACTATAATGGACCCTAAGGGCATCCCATAGGGCCTCGACCCATAGGCCTCCGATACATCAAATGGGTTGCCTCATATGGGCCTTACATAGATCAAGTGGGCTGCATCAATGGGCCTTATATACATCGCAATGGGTCATACCATGACCATAACCCTATGGGCCTTAGAGTACATCACAATGGGCCTAATCCCATGGGCCTTAGAATATATCAAAATGGGCTGCATCAATGGGCCTTATATACATCGCAATGGGTCATACCATGGCCATAACCCTATGGGCCTTAGAGTACATCACAATGGGCCTAATCCCATGGGCCTTAGAATATATCAAAATGGGCCTCGACCCATGGGCCTTACATATATATCAAAGTGGGCCTCAACCATAGGCCACAAATACATCAAATGGCCTCATAACATGGGCCTTACGTCCACATCGAAGTGGGCCCCAATGGACTACCACAGATACATTTGAGATGGGCCTCATAACATGTCAAGGTGGGGTTCACTTAGACTATGGATCTGGCTCGTTCTTTATGCCCATGCCATAAAATGGGCTTTCCAAATGGATGGATGGATTGGATGCAACCCATACATCATGGTGGGGGCCCACATGAAGGCTCACTATCATGTATATTATATATAATATAATATATAAACTATAATATATATATATATATATATATATACAATATTACATATAATATAATATTTTATATATATATATATATACATACACACACATACACCATCCCACACGTGGGGGTAGGTCCCACCGTTAGATCACACGTGCCCCATGGTGGGGCCCACAACTCTCTGGAAGTTTCAAGAGATAGAGAGAGATATAGAGAGAGAGGTAGAGAGAGAGATATAGAGAGAGAGATAGAGAGAGAGAGAGCACGTGACCCTTTTCACTTTTTTTTTCTTTCTTTTTCTTTTCTTTTCTTTTTCTTTTTCTTTTCTTCCCTGACATAACAGAGGTGGGTCCCACGTAGGGCCCACCATTAGAGTATATGTATAATATAATATAATATATTTAATATATAACATATATTATATTATATATAATATATAGATTATATGACGTCCAGGCTGTCCAAAGGCCTAGACCGTCACTTGCATTCAAGATGGGTCCAACACGTGGGGTGGGTCCCACGTGGCATGCATCATGGTGGGCCCACCAAGCTGGACGGACGGTCATGGATGGGTCCCATGGACCCCATGACCTCAGCGTTGAAAGGAGCTATCTCCACTCAACTGCTACGTGAGCCAGGGGGGCCCACCGTTGAAACGAGATACCTTCACTCAGTCTGCCAGTGAGGTAGGGTGTGTGGGCCCCAGCGCTGGAAGGAGGTATCTCCTCTCAGTCTGCCAGTTGCACTATGGATCTGGGCGTGAAAATGGGCCCCACACGGATGGTGGGTCCCACCGTCCAAGTGTAATGGACAGTCAGGATAAAACACGTGCACCATGGTGTGACCTGCCAAACTGGATGGACGGTGTGGTTGGGTCCCATGGACCCCACCGTCACACACACTTCACCGTTAGTACCCCCACGTCAGTACACATGCTCCGTGTTAGCCACCTTCATAGGGAAGTTGATGCCAAGACCTTTGTGTTGTAACGAGGTATCTTTCACTCGTTTGCCACCGAGCCATAGGGCTGGGTCCCATGTCAGACCACACTTCACGTTAGCCACCCCACTATCAGTTGGCACTTCACTATAAGCCATTATGTCCAACGTTCCTGGACGGACGGTGTGGATGTACACCTCCACAATGTAGGTCCCACATGGCCCACCTGCTTTGAATCAACTTGATATTTGTGTTTCCCTTTCATCTAGGCCATTGTGACCTTCCGGTCATGCAGGCCCCAAAAAGGATCAAGGTGGCCCATTTATGTAGATGGCATGGGTACAATACACACAATATAGGTGGGCCATGATCATAGAAAGAGAAGGGAAAAAGAGAGGAAGAGAGATAGTAGACAACAGAGATGACGGAGGGGCCCTGCCACTATGGGCCCCTCTTTGATACAAAATATGCATCAAGGTGGGTCCCACATACATGGACCCTTAATCAAATAAAATGAATGAAAAATAGAGATCTAAGATCACCCACCGGCTTCTTCTTACACCATAGGCTTCCTTAGCTCCTTAGCTTCAATTCCAACGGAGGAGATGAGGTTTGGATGGTTGAGATGGGAGATGAATACGTAGGAAAGGTAGGCCACACTTGGGGCTTGGAAGAGCTTGGAGAGGCTCATACATATGGAGTATTCTCTCTTGCTTTTGAATGAGTTTGAAAATGAGAGAGAAAGACTTGTAAAGGGAGAGAGAGAGAGAGAGAGAGAGAGAGAGAGAGAGAGAGAGAGAGAGAGAGAGAGAGAGAGAGAGAGAGTGAATGAGAGTGATGGATGTGGTGAGTGATGGGTGTAAGAGACTTTTTGACTTTCGTGGCTTTTGGTGTAAGAAAGATATGGCTTGTGTAAGAACTTTTTGACATTTGAGGCTTGTTTGGGAAAGGGTGAAAGGTGATGTGTACTTGACATGTACTTGACATGTTGAGATTGATGGATTGATGTGACAAGTCGTAGAGATTCTCTTGGGTTTCGCAACGCGCGGTGTTTTTCTCAAACTGAACGTTGGCCCACATCTCTTGACTAGGGTATCGCCTCGGCGTACAAGTCGCGGCATCGAAACGGCAGCGACGGCGCGGTCACTATGGTAAAGGTCTTGGGTTGAGTCGACTTGTGTTGACGGCGTGTGAATCAGGGTCGCGAGTAAATACCGGTTAAGAGTCGAAGTTGCTGGAATTCGACTGGGAAGATGTGAAATCCTACGGAACGGTACGGACTAAGATACGGGTCTTACAAAATGACCGTGAAGTGAAGCAATTGAACCGTGAAATGCGCGGAAATGACCGTGAAGGGAAGTTGCATGACCGTGAAATGCGCCAAAATGACCGTGAATCAACATGGAATAGGCGAGAATGACCGTAATATGAATGAAATGACCGTAATATGAATGGAAATGACCCTGAAGTGAGGCAATTGGACCGTGAAATGCACGAAAATGACCATGAAGTGAAGGGGCATGACCATAAAATGCACCGAAAGGACCGTGAATCAACACAGAATAGGCGGGAATGACCGTGATATGCATAAAAATGATCGTGAAGTGAAGCGATTGGATCATGAAATGCGTGAAAATGTCCGTGAAGGGAAGGGGCATGACCGTGAAATGTGCTGAAATGACTGTGAATCAACACGAAATAGGCTGGAATGACCGTAATATGAATGGAAATGACCATGAAGTGAGGCGATTGGACCGTGAAATGCGCGGAAATGACCGTGAAGTGAACGGGCATGACCATGAAATGCGCCGAAAGGACCGTCAATCAACACGGAATAGGCGGGAATGACCGTGATATGCATGGAAATGACCGTGAGGTGAAGCGATTGGATCGTGAAGAGAAGGGGCATGACCGTGAAATGCATCGAAATGACTGTGAATCAACACGAAATAGGCGGGAATGACCGTGACATGTATGGAAATGACCATGAAGTGAGGTGATTGTACCGTAAAATGCGCGGATATGATTGTGAAGTGAAGGGGCATGACCGTGAAATGCGCTGAAAGGACCATGAATCAACACAGAATAGGGAATGACTGTGATATGCATGGAAATGAGCGTGAAGTGAAGCGATTGGATCGTGAAATGCACGGAAATGACCGTGAAATGTGCCGAAATGACCGTGAATCAACACGGAATAGGCGGGAATGACTGTGATATGCATGGAAATGACCATGAAGTGAGGCGATTGTATCGTGAAATGCGCGAAAATGACCTTGAAGTGAAGGGGCATGACCGTGAAATGCACCGAAAGGACCGCGAATCAACACGGAATAGGCAGGAATGACCGTGATATGCATGGAAATGACTGTGAAGTGAAGTGATTGGACCGTGAAACGCACGAAAATGACCGTAAAGTGAAGGGGCATGACCGAGAAATGGGTTGAAATGACCGTGAATCAACACGGAATAGGCAGGAATGACCGTGATATGAATGAGAATGACCGTGAAGTGAGGCGAATGGACCGTGAAATGCGCGAAAATGACCGTGAAGAGAAGGGACATGACCGTGAAATGCGCCGAAAGGACCGTGAATCAACACGAAATAGGCAGGAATGACCGTGATATGCATGGAAATGACCGTGAAGTGAAGCGATTGGACCGTGAAATGCACGGAAATGACCGTGAAGTGAAGGGGCATGACCGTGAAATGCGCCGAAATGACCGTGAATCAACACGGAATAGGCGGGAATGACCGTGATATGCATGAAAATGACCGTGAAGTGAGGCGATTGTATCGTGAAATGCGCATAAATGACCGTGAAGTGAAGGGGCATGACCGTGAAATGCGTCGAAATGACTGTAAATCAACACGGAATAAGCCAGAATGATCGTGATATGCATGGAAATGACCATGAAGTGAGGCGATTGTATCATGAAATGCATAAAAATAACTATGAAGTGAAGGGGCATGACTTTGAAATGCGCCGAAAGGACCGTGAATCAACACGCAATAGGCGGGAATGACCGTGATATGCATGGAAATGACCGTGAAGTGAAGCGATTGAACCGTGAAATGCTCGAAAATGATCATGAAGTGAAGGGGCATGACCGTGAAATGCGCCGAAATGACCGTGAATCAACACGGAATAGGCGGGATGACTGTGATATGCATGAAAATGACCACGAAGTTCGGCGATTGTACCGCGAAATGGGCGGAAATGACCGTGAAGTGAAGGGGCATGACGGTGAAATGCGCCGAAAGGACCATGAATCAATACAGAATAAGTGGGAATGACCGTGATATGCATGAAAATGACCATGAAGTCAGGCAATTGTATCGTGAAATGCATAAAAATGACCGTGAAGTGAAGGGGCATGACTGTGAAATGCAACGAAATGACCTTGAATCAACACGGAATAGGCGGAATGACCATGATATGTAAAAATGGACCGTGAAGTGAGGCGATTGTAATTCGAAATGCACGGAAATGACCGTGAAGTGAAGGGGCATGACCGTGAAATGCGTCAAAATGACTGTAAATCAACACAGAATAGGCAGGAATGACTGTGATATGCATGGAAATGACCATGAAGTGAGGCGATTGTACTGTGAAATGTGCGAAAATGACCATGAAATGCGCCGAAAGGGCCGTGAATCAACACACAATAGGCGGGAATGACCGTAATATCCATGGAAATGACCATGAAGTGAAGCGATTGAATCGTGAAATGCACGGAAATGACCGTGAAGCGAAGGGACATGACAGTGAAATGCGCCGAAATGACCGTGAATCAACACAGAATAGGCGGGAATGACCGTGATATGCATGAAAATGACCATGAAGTGAGGCGATTGTACCGCGAAATGCGTGGAAATGACCATGAAGTGAAGGGGCATACCGTGAAATACGCCGAAAGGATCGTGAATCAACACGAAATAGGCGGGAATGACCATGATATGCATGGAAATGATCGTGAAGTGAAGCGATTGCACTATGAAATGCGCGGAAATGACTGTGAAGGGGCATGACAGTGAAATGGGCCGAAATGATCGTGAATCAACACAGAATATGCGGTAATGACCATGATTTACATGGAAATGACTGTGAAGTGATGCGATTGTACCTCGAAATGCTCAAAAATGACCGTGAAGTGAAGGGGTATGACCGTGAAATGTGCCGAAAGGTTCATGAATCAACACGGAATAGGCGGGAATGACTGTGATATGCATGAAAATGATCGTGAAGTAAATAAAATGAATGAAATTGACCGCAAAGTGAATATGAAATGGATTTTCGACCATCGACTTGATGGAATCTTAGAAAATAACTAGGTTAGTTGGCTAAAGTAGCTTCTCCTACCCCAAAATCATATAGGGTACATCAAGTAACTAATATTGGTTTAGAAGATATTCTTGTTAAATGAATAAAGAAAGAAATGAAAAAAGATAGAAATTTTTTTTTATATGCTTATTTATACATATTTATATAAATATGTATTAGAGAAAATTGTTGGTAGAATAAAGTTCGCCATGTAAAAAATAAAAAATTAAAAAAAAATTGCATAAACTTTTATGGATTGCAGTTATGGCTACGGCTATAATCCATAGCTATATCTACGATAATATTGAGTACACTTCGATATGTATTGAAAATTGTAGAATTTTTTATGCAAAGTTGCTGGACAATTTTGGACCTTTTTTTATTAATCAAAAGACCTTCAATACATATCAAAGGACATATCAAAAAAGCATGGGCTGCAGTTATGGCTACGGTTATAATCTGTAGCTATAGATTCCAAGCTTCTTCTTTTTTCCCGTTGTAATCCTCACTGCCTTTGTGGGTCCTTTTACTAGGTATGTGTTATATCCAAACCGTCATCTATTTGGCAAACTCATAATAAGTCTTGAGAAGAAAAATAAGACAATTTTTACTATCAAGTGGACCACACTGTAAAAGGCAGTGGAGGATTGAACGTCTACCATTGAAATCCTTTTAGGGGCCATGGAAGTTTTGGATCATTACAAAATTTGTTTTTCCTCTTCATCTAGGTTTTCATGACCTCATGAATAGATTGGATGGAAAATAAATGTTATGGTGAGCCCTACAAAATTTTAAACGGTGAAAATTAATTTCCCCGTTGCTCCGTGATGTGGTCTAGTTGATCTTTGGATTTGGTTTTTTTGTTTTTTATAATGCTCCCAAATGATCTCTAAATATGGATGAACGATAAATACATAACTTTGATATCTTTTGAGCCGTTTGTATAATTCGGTGTTCCGAGGAGTGTCTGCGCTCGTGTTGGAGCACTACCGATCTGCTTGAAGGAAAAAGCAGGGGGCATTTTCGACCTTTGGCATACCATCCGTACAGCTGGGGCTTATTTTTGCAAGGTAAAACAAGGTGGGCATGGACTCGTAAATGAGCCATAAATGGGTCGTACAGTCGCAAATTTCTCCACCCGAGTCCCTACCCATCGCAAACCCATTTAAGTGTATTTGTGGTCTAGCGAGGAGGGCCAACATAATGTATTTCCAAAATCCACCCTAACTATTACATGTAACACTAAAATGTACACTCAGGGCCCAAAAATCAACCCTGTCTATGATTTAATTGGACCACACCAAATGAAATAGTTTGAAGGGTGGGCATCCCCTTCACGCTGTTTTCACTCGTGCAGCCCACGGGCTGATGCATCGAATGCATGGAGTGAAGTTCACGTGCACATCACGGTGGACCCACTTGCACTGGTCAATGCACCGGAGCATGAAATGCTTATTTATGTTGTCGGCTACACACACACGAACTATCACCTTTGTTATATAAATATTTTAATTAATTTACAGTAAATATATTTATTTCAGCAACATTTTTACAATAATTCCCATCACAAACCTCAAATTTTAAAAATCTCGAGAGAAATTGTAGAGAACGAGATTTGTCACAATGGTTTTGTTCAAGTAGGTACTGTTTGTATGATAATCCAAACCATTCATCCATGGGCCACACGGTGAATGAACCATGTGGCCTCAACTGAAACTCGAAAATATTCTTCTGACTGTTTTTGTTTGAAAGCCAGCCATCTGATGGCTAGAATTGTCTGATCGAACAATACTCGTGCTGGCCCCATTGCTATTTCAATGACGTGGCCACGTGGATGGAGGTATTTTCAAAGAAAGATCGCCTTGAATACGCGCCGTGAAATATCTCCCGCTTTGAATTCCAAATTTCTGTCGGCCTTTGAACGACTGCAAAGACACCTCACCTATTGTCAATCCGTGTGCGTACTGTACCATTATGGAAAAATGGTTTGCTCAATAACAGATAGGGTTTGGAGTGAGTGGATCAATTTGGACTGAATAAATGACATAGCAATGCCGTACCATATCTTTTGTTGTTCTTTAAAAACTCAATTGGAAAAGACATATATTACAACAGAAAATATATTATTAACTAAAGATTTTTAAAAATAGGGTGATTTTTACCAAATCACATCTGATGGAGATGACACGACATGAGCAGTAGAGAGGAATATTCAAAAGCAAATTAATTAAGCAATCCACTAAGTGACCAATGTCCATCCAAAAGGTCCAGCAAGTGGCCAATATTAATTCAAGAGGTCGATCAAGTGGCTAATAGTCATCCAGTGGATTGATTAAGCGACCAATGGTCATTTAAGAGTTTAATCAAGCGGTTGATAGTCATTTAAGAGCTCGATCAAGCGACCGAGTGAAATGCAGCTAAGTCAGCAAGGATGCTTAGATCAGTTACTAGGACATGTGGCAAGTAAGCCTTCATAAGATTATATAGTGTTGAACAATTATAATAACTGTTAGAACGTGGAAGCATTTAAAAGACTATAGAGTGGTAAACAGTTACAAGAATCATCAGAACATGGGAAAAATCTAGATGACCAGAGTAAAGGTATAAATAGAAGAGGAATGCAAGATGAAAATTTCGTCTCATACCAACCCAATCAAAGCCCATCTATCTTTTAATTACTAATAAATTATATTCTGTAGAATAATTCTTTAATTTTTCTATCAAGTTAATTACATTTTTTAGTATAATCTTTTACTTTCAGCTTATTATTTAAATTTCGTAGTGCAATCCATAGCATTAATTAAATAGTTGGTAATTTTAATTGTAATTTGAGTTTACGCTCGCATATTGGATTCAGTTCCCTATCATGAGAGGTTTTCCACTGTTGTTCTTCATGTCTGACTATAAAAATCTCATTCTCATCTCACTTTCTCTATACTGAAAAATCTTTTTGTATGGAAGGTAAATGTGTAACGCATCTTCGAAGGATGAATCCTATTCTCTGAATGTCGCCTGATCCCATTCAGACATTGAGTGAGTGGTTGAATAGGCAACCGATCTCATTTAAGCTCGGTCATATACTACATGTATGTCTATCTTAGTGCTTTGGGTCATAACTGTTCAGTTTGAATTGAGCCGAAAATCCAATTCTACACACCCGCACACATACAGTCAAAAACCAAGCAGCATCATGCACTCCTTGAAGAAGGGAATTACAACCATTAATTATTTCTGATCATTCGTGCTATGACCACTTTTGGAAATTGAGAAACGCATAGCTATATGATATTTACGAACTTCTAACCAGCATGATTTTTATTATGTACCTCATCCAAAATGCAGTTAACTGATTGGACGGTTCAAATCTATCACCGCAGCTAATTGATGAGGGGTTTGTGGTATACATGGCATCCATTATATGGTATAGGATGCGTATTGTTACTAAACAATTCGATAGTAGTGCTGTACACTCCCAGTCACTTATGCATATGTTATGGGCTTGTTTGTTAACACTGAATTTTTGCACTTAACGTGGAATTGGAAAAATGTTCTATTTTTAGTGGTGTTTGTTAATGTGTTGTTAACGTGGAAGAAGAAAAGTGCTAAGTGGTTTTTCACTGAATTCTTTCCATGATAGGAGTCTGGCTTAATGGTGAATGCGGAATGCGCTTCGTGAATTTTTCACTAAATAAAAATTTTTTCTTCCAAAATTATCCTTTTTCAAATTATTACGGCAATTTTTTCTTTTAAATTGTTTGTGCAATACAAAATCAACTTTTAACCTGTGAAACTTCTTTATGCCCCATCATGTTTTATCTGTTTGATCCACACAGTCCATTGACTTTTTCAGATCATTCTAGAGCATGAGCCCAAAAAATGAAGTACATGTAAAACTCAAGCGGACCACACCATTGAAAATTATCACTGGTTTCAATGGTGGGTGTCATTATCATTGCAACTTCCTTTGGTGTGGTCCACTAGAGCTATGCACCTGCCTAATTTTTAAGTTACAAAATTAAAATGATCTGAGAAAAGTAATGAATGGCATGGATAACACACATCACGGTGGGCCACACAGATCCCTACCCGGATAGATTACCATCCAGGCGGGGGTAGGATGCAATCCGCACGCTATATTACTGGTGCTGATACGTGTGGAAACGGATTGACTACTCCCTCACCACCAGCCTTGTGGTTGGTCGTCAGTGCTCTGTGGGCGCCACCATGATGTATATGTTTTATCCATTCCATTCATCCATTTTTAAAGATCAATTTAGGGCTTTATTCCGAAAATGAGAGGGATACAAATCTCAGGTGGAACACACCACATGAAAACAATAGTGATTGAATATCCACCATTAAAATCTTCCTAAGGCCCATTGTACAGTTTATTTGACATCCAATATGTTGATTAGGTCATACAGGCCCAGATGAAGGGAAAAAAAAAAAATCAGCTTGATCCAAAACTTTTATGGCCCCCAAAATGTTTTTAATGGTCGACGTTCATTCAACACTGTTTTCATGTAATGTGGTCCACTTGAGATTGTGATATACCTCATTTTTGGTATCATACCATAAAATGATCTAAAAGCATAGATGGATAGCATGGATGAAACATATACATCATGGTGGGGCCCACATAACACCGACCACTAGCTGAGTAGCCAATAGATGCAGATTAGCTATTGACAGGTTGAATAGTGAGATTCTCTACCGAAGTGACGTCACCAAGTTATGTGGGCCCACTGTGATGTAAGTGGGCCCCACTATGATGTATGTGTTTTATCTACACCGTCCATCTATTTGGAGATTTAATTTTAGGGCATGAGTTAAAGAATGAGGTAGATCCAAATATGTAATTGACCCCACCACAAAAAACAGTGGGAAGATTGATGCCTATCGTTGAAACCTTCTCATTGTGATTTTTATTTGAAATCCAACCTGTTCACAAGTTAACAAAGACATGAAAGAAGGGAAAAAATAAATATCAGATCATTCAAAAACTTTTGCGGCCTATTTAAGTTTTTAATGGTGGGCGTCACTTTCCCCACTGTATTCTGTGGTGAGGTCTACTAGAGCTTTGGATTTGACTCATTCCTTGAATCTTTACCTAAAATTATATTTTCAAATTGATGGATGACGTGTAACACCCCGAATTTTCAGGGGCCGTATAAGAACTCGGCTCCCAAATTCCCAAGTGCAATGGGTGTCCTAATGGGTTTCATATTTTAATTATATTTGGATGATCTCATAAACAATAGATGATTTAGAAAGACATGAAGCATAAGTACATCATAAAGCAGTATCAGTTGCTACTGAATATAAAAAAATCCAAACCATAAATCCAAAATCATCTAAATAGGGAACTACTCCCACCCATACATGACCCAAAGCGACTAGGGCCCTAGTCCATACCCCGCGGAACCCCAAACTCAAACTAAAAGGATCCGCCGAAAGTCTATAAGCAGGAAAGCTCCTCTTCTTTATCCTTACTCCACCTCACCTGCATCTAGTAAATGGTCTGATTGGTGTTTTAAAACACCGTCCCAGAGTGGGAGTAAGTAGCTAACTTGGTGGTTACTATTAGCCCTAAGTTACAACTAACAGCAATTATATGATGAATTCAATGAAAGACATACATTCACAGATCCCTAAATAGTCTTATTAGTGCATATGCATGTATTATGATATGATGCATGACCTCGCAACAACATTTCCTCGAGCGACTTTATTTCACGGTCGCGCATGACCAACACTCCCTCATTGTGACCTCAACTACCGAGTCACCATATCCTGTCAATGCGATGCATGAATAATGTTAGTCGAGTATTTAATTAATTCCGTCATCCAGCAGATTGGAGAAACTTTGCCACGTATCATTATCATCAACTAGTTGCGAGGCCAAGGCCCCTCAACGTACGAGGTCAGGACCCCGTGATCTTTGATCTCATCGGGTTCTTCATCCCTGATCTTAAGCACATTATAAGACTCATATCCTAGACCGTACCGTTCCGTAGGTTACCGCAATCTTTCAGGTTGAATTCCGGTAACCTTCAACCCTTAACCGGCATTTGCAGGCGACCCTGATTCACACATCGTCAACCCGTGTTGACTCAATCTGAGACTTGTACCCTAGCGATCGCGCCGTCGCCGCGGTTCCAATGCCGCGTCTCGTACGCCGAGACGATACCCAGGCCAGGAGATGTGGGCCCGCGTTCGGTTCGAGAAAAATGACGCACGTTGCAAAACCCAAGAGAATCTCTACAATATGTCACTTCAATCCATCAATCAATCTCATCAAGGGTCAAGTGCATGTTCAGTACACATCACCTCTCACCCTTCCCCATGCAACCCCTAAAGTTAAAAGTTTCTTACAAGCCCATACCCTTTTTTACACAATCTACCCCAAAGTCAGAAAAAGGCTCTTACACCCATCACTCACCACACCCATCACACCCATCTCTCTCTCTCTCTCTCTCTCTCTCTCTCTCTCTCTCTCTCTCTCTCTCTCTCTCTCATTCTCCAAGCAAGCATCCCACGTCCAAGCAAGCTTCCATGGGAGAGCTTGTGTGGCCCACTTTCCTACCTCCCACCTCCACCATCTAAAGATCATCTCAACTGTTGAAGTTGAACCTTTGGAGCTCTATTATGTATTGGTGGAAGAAGAAAGAAGAGATCTAAGGTGGGTGATTTTATTTATTTGATTTGTGATTTGAGGGCCCACATATGCGGGACCCATCTTGATGTATGCATGTGTATGGAGGAGCTCATAGTGGCGGAGCTCCTCCCATCTCCATCATTTTTTTTCTCTCTCTCCTTCTATCTCTTTGTGATGATGTATGTGGCCCCCCTGTGTTATGGTATGTGGATTTGACCGTCCAACAGGTGGGATAGCCTTGCGGTCCACCCTGCTGGACTGTCGGTCCGGTTGGGCCATTTGGATGGTTGAAAAACACCAATATCGGCTTGATCTTTAATTGTGTAGACCTCGCTTAGATCCCACTATGATGTATGTATTTGATCCACGTTGTCCATCCTCCGGATCATGATCCGGTGGGCCAGATGGACCGTGATCTGCTGCACCTACTGCTGTCCAGCAGCAGGCGTTGTTGCCAGGTAAAAATACAAATAGCAGCTTGATCCAAATCGCTGTGTCCCATCCACATGGCACACGATGTATGGGTTTTATCCCATGCTGCCCGTCCACTCATGTGGCCCCACTCCACACGGGTTGCACGTGTGGAGGTGGGGCCACTAGATGTATGCATTGTATGCCATCCATCCAAACGTCCAGTGTCTGGACGTTGGACTGGATTTAATGTATTTTTATATAATATATTTAAAATAATATTATATTATATATACGTATGTTGATGTATTTATTATATAATATGTTTCATATAATATTATATTATTTAATACATATATTATATTATATATACGTGGTGGGTCCCACGTGGGACCCACGTTGATGTATTTATTATATAATATGTTTCATATAATATTATATTATTTAATACATATGTATATATTGTATATATGTGGTGGGCCCATGTGGGACCCACGGTGATGTACTTGCATCTGCACCGTCCCTCTAGATGGTGCTTGTGAACCCACCTTGATGTGTTATTCTATATCCACGACCGTCCATCTGTTGGGTCCACCCCACACGTGTGACACGTGTGGGTGGGACCCACCTTGGCGTAAGTGTCTTACTTTTCTATTTGTTTGGGCAGCAGCTACAGGTTTGATCATGCGGTACTATGATAATCCAGACCGTCCGTCAGTTTATTTTGGGTGGATCACACGCGTGGCCCCACAGTAATTACAGTTGCTGTTGCGCCAAGAAGTTCTTTGGGTCCCACACAGTCTATGTGTCTCATCTACACCGTCCAACCATTTGATCTGGACCACCATGACCCATTTGATCTGGACCACCATGACATGTGTTTTATATCCAGGCCATGCGTCTTGGGCCCTGGATAGCAGCCTGATCATGAGGTGTGTCTTAAATCCACACTGTTCACCCAAATGGCAAGGCCATCTTAAGGGCTGAGACTAAAACGAGGTGGATCTATCAGGTGGACCACACTGCAGAAAACAGTTGAGAGATGAACATCTGCCATTGAAATCCTTTTACGACTACAGTAGTTTTAGATCAAAATGATATTTGTTTTCCTCTCAACCAGGTCTCGGTGACCTCATGAACAGACTGGATGGAAAATAAACGTGATGGTGGGCCTTAGAATTTTTAAATGGTGAAAATCATTATTTCCACTATCATTTACAGTATGGTCCAGATGATCGTCCGTTATGATTTATTTGGGTCATGCTGTAAAAATGATATCTAAAATAGACGAATGGCATAAATGGTGCGGCCCATTAATGCGGCCAACATGATATATATGAGGCCCATTGGTGTGGCCCGTGGATACGGTCCACTTAATGTATATTTACGGCCTGTATTTGAGGCCCAGGTGCAGGGCTCACCTGTTGTATATTCAAGGCCGTTGAGATATTTGATTTAGCCATGATGTGTGTAATGATGTATATGTGGGCCACTCATTGGGAGCAATATTAGTTAAATATCCATATTGATGAGCAATAATGGTCGAATGTCCACATCGTGACCTTCTATTAGGCCTTTTTACTAATTTTGATTGTTATGACCGATTATCGATTCCGATTGATATGACCGATTTGTCGATTCTTATTGTCATGAGCGATTTTCGATTCCGATTGACGTGGCTGATTTCCTGATTCTGATTATCGATTGATTCCGATTGTCATGAACGATTATGATTGACATGATCGATTTACCGATTCTGATTATCGATCCATCCAATTGTCGTGACCGATTGCTAATTTCGATTGACGTGACTGATTTGTCGATTCTGATTATCGATCTATTCCGATTGTCATGACCGATTATCGATTCCGATTGACATGACTGATTTGCCGATTCTGATTATCGATCGATCCGATTGTCATGATCGATTTTTGATTCCGATTGACGTGCCGATTTCCTGATTCTTATTATCGATCGATTCCGATTGTCATGATCGATTACTGATTCTGATTGACATGATCGATTCGCCGATTCCAATTATCGATCTATTCTGATTGTTATGACCGATTGCCGATTCCGACTGAGGTGTTTGATTTGTCGATTCTGATTATGGATCGATTCCGATTGTTATGATCGATTTGTCGATTCTGATTATTGATTGATTCCAATTGTCGTAACCGATTGTCGATTCCGATTGACGTGACCGATTTGTCGATTTTGATTTGTCGAGGCCGATTGTATAGGCCGATTTTTATTGTCGAGGCCGAGTATCGAGGCCGATTCTAATTTATCGAAACCGATTGTATAGGTCGATTCTGATTATCGAAGCCGAGTATTGAAGCCGATTTTGATTTGTCGAGGCTGATTGTATAGGTCGATTTTGATTTGTCGAGGCGATTGTATATGCCGATTTCGATTGTAGAAGCCGAGTATCGAGGTCTATTCTGATTTATCGACGCCGATTTCGATTGTCGAGGCCAAGTATGGAGGTCGATTCTAATTTGTCGAGGCCGATTATATAAGCCGATTTCGATTGTCGAGGCTAAGTATCGAGGCCAATTCTGATTTGTCGAGACTAATTGTATAGGCTGAATTCGATTGTCAAGGCTGAGTATCAAGGCCGATTTTGATTTGTCGAGGCTGATTGTATATGCCGATTTCGATTATCGAGGCCGAGTTTCGAGGCCGATTCCGAGTGTCGATTCTTATTGTTGATGCGAATTTCGTTTGTCGAGGCCGATTTCAATTGTCGAGACCTATGTTGTCACGCCCCAAAACTCGGGAATCGGATTCATAAGAATCCCGATTACCAAATCTGGTGCCGACAGCCTCCGTAGTACCACATTCTCGGCTCTTAGCATTCATATGCCAGATTTCGATCCTGGGATCCTATAAGGAGGATTTTTTTTTTTGTACATATAACTAGTAATAAGCATAACCACAAGATTATCCAATTCACAAAGGCAACATCATCATCACATATCCACTAATATAATCATTTGAGTACAATACTAAAAGGGAAATACATAAATAAAAATCAAGCTCCAGAAGACCCCTGCACGCTCCAAGCTCAACACTGCTGCAACCTAACATCACCTGCACGCATCTATCGTGCATAAGCTTATAAAAAGCTTAGAGGGTGGTGTAAGTGTGTGCACAAGGTAAGTGCCAAGTATTCAATACAATGCTATGATCATACAATACCGAAAAAACTGGTAATCCACAAACCATACAATGTCTGAATAAGTAGAAACACTGATAAGATCATGAATTATCAGGGTAAACAGAAATACTAAGCAGGTCACAAATCATACGATGACAGAGTAAGTAGAAGTACGGACAAGTCCATAAGTGAATCAATATCAGAATACGCAATACAGAACAGCTATACAATAAGGAGTCATAAAGAGCCAAATTTCAGATGCCGAGGATATAATGCAATATATAAATCCTGCTAAGTCTATCTAGGCCATATAAGTGCAGAAACATAACAACCCAAATTGCCATATGCATGCAGATGTAATGCAATATGCGATGCGAATGATATGACCATGCTAGAGTGTGAAGTTGGGATGATAGTACGTAGTATCGCAGGCTACGGGGTCTACCACAAGGGACTTCTATTCAAACCAGTCCCATACCTAAATTTAGATAGTCAGACTCAATGTGGTAAACTCCTAATCTCAGGTTAGTCGCGCGCCTAACCGAAATCTATGCCATAACGAAGGTACACAACAATTAGTTGCGCACCACCAGCCCGAGTGGATAGTGAATGGATGAATGAATGAGCATGCATCTCCTACTCAATAAGTCCACATATCAGTACGGTTCCTCTCTGAGAAATCACCAGGGTCTATTATACTCCAAACCAGATTTTCGCCCATCGCGCGCAACAAGGCGAGTGGAAGAGACCTCACTATCCGCCTGCCAATATCGGGCCCGGCTCGTCGATAGCGGACCCATTCCTCGAGCTGGTCAAACTCAGCCTAGCTTTGCCCTCTCCTCTCGGGTAGGTAAGGACACACCCCCTTCCAACCGACCACGACACAGTGGAGAGAGCAACCATCTGGTAATCGGCACTCGGCGCTCATCTACCCACTCGGTCTAGACGTTGGAGCAACCTCTGGAACCAAGAGGGTTTAGGGACTTTCACCCAGGGATATCTATAGCACCCCTTGTAGAACAGATTTTCGGTGTCCCATCTGACCATCCACGATATGCCTATGGAGGCTACGACCCTGATGTCGCTAGGGCATACAGTAATCACAGCACACAATGTAAGATGCATGAGTCATACAACCAGTCATGCGTCAATTCTGCACAAACCGTGCGCTCATGTGAGACAATCTCCAATTATCAGGGAGTCTCATAACAACCAGCACTATGACATATGCAATGGTCAATCATATCTCATAACAGACATGCAGATGATATGTATGGGCATGTATCATGATGTTATATAGTCACATACTCATAATTGGTATCAATAACCGACATCAACAATCGGCCTCGACAATGTGGACATCTAACCAACATTGCTCCCCAAGGAACGGCCCACAAAAGCCTAACATATAGTGGACTCTTAGCCGCACTCAAGGGCCAAATATACAACACCATGGGCCTCACTCAAGAGTTTAATATACATCACGATGGGCCTTTCACATGGGCCTAACATACATCACAATGAGCCCATCGCCTGGACCTCAAATGCATCAAAATGGGCCTCATCACGTCGGTCACATATGCATCACATCAGGACTCAAACACGGGCCGAATGCACATCACAATGGACCTTAAGTATGGGTCGCATATACATCGTATAGGTCTCGATAATCGATCACGATCGGTAATCGGTCATGATAATCGGCCTTGATCAATAATCGATCAATCGGTCAGGATAATCGGCCTTGATCAATAATCGATCAATCGGTCAGGATAATCGGCTTCGATTGCTAATCAGTAATCGGTCGTGATAATCGGCCTCGATTGCTAATCGGCAATCGGTCATGATAATCGGCCTCGATCGCTAATCGGCAATCGGTCAGGATAAACGGCCTCGATCCCTAATCGGCAATCGGTCAGGATAACCGGCCTCGATCGCTACTCGGCAATCGGTCAGGATAATCGGCCTCGATCGCTAATCGGCAATCGGCCAGGATAAACGGCCTCGATCGCTAATCGGCAATCGGTCAGGATAACCGGCCTCGATCGCTACTCGCCAATCGGTCAGGATAATCGGCCTCGATCGCTAATCGGCAATCGGCCAGGATAAACGGCCTCGATCGCTAATCAACGGATAAACAAAGTGGGGTCCATAAATGATCAGCCGATCAACCATAGTATAAAGATCGGCACTCGGTCGTGGTTGTATCGAATCCGATAGCACGGAGCCATCCATCTATGGCGAATGGGGCCTACTTATTTGGGTTAACCCACTAAGGGAATGATGAGAATGGGCCTAACAAGGCCTAAGGGAAGGTCACAATGGGGACATCTAACCATCATTGCTCATCAATGTGGACGTCAAACCAACATTGTTCCCAAGGAGTGGTCCATATAGTGTCTAACATAGGGTAGGCCCATAAACTCATGTAAAGGCCTAATGTGCATCACATTGGGCCTTATACAAAGGATACATATACAACAAGCGGGCCCTGCACATAGGCCTCAGAGACATCGCATGACCATAACCCGTGGGCCCAATGCACATCATAATGGGCCTCGTTAAACGGATTGCAAAACATCACAATAGCCATGCTATAAGGGCCGAAAATATATAATAGGTGGGCCTCCAATATCCAACAAGTGGCCTTGAATATTCATCAGAGGTGGGCCTTGTACCTATAGCAAGTGGTCTACACATCATAGTTGGGCTTACCAGAGGTCTAGCTAAAGAACAGCTTGGATAACACACACATCACGATGGGTTGCATCATTAAGCCACACCGATGGACCTCATATACGACAAGTGGGCCGCATTAATGGGCACACTAATGGGCCACAAGTATATCAAGTGGGTCTGACGGATGGGCCGTAGACACCTCAACGGTGGGCCTCATATATACGTTGAATGGGTCACCCAATTGGGCCTTACATTGCGATGGACCATAACCCATGAGCCTTGCATACATCATAATAGGCCGTATCACATAGGCCTTACATTCATCAATGGGCCGTGTTATTGAGCCTCACTAACATGCCTTATGTACATTGCAATGGCTATGACCCATGGGCATTAGAATACATCAAAATGGGCCCAATAACATGGGTCTTACGTTCATATCAAGGTGGACCTCAACAACGGCCCCATACACATTAAGGTGGGCCTCAACAATGGCCATAAATATGACAAGATGGGCCTCATACAAATACCAAGGTGGTTCTCAATGGATGACCACAAACAAATAAAAATGTACGTATAATATACACAAATGAATCATATCAAAAGATCATCTGGACCGCACCCAAATAACAGTGGCAAGAATGGTTTCCACCATTAAATTCTCAAGGCCCACCATAACGTTTATTTCCCGTCCAATCAATACGTAAGGTCACAAAGACCTGAATTAAAGGAAGGCAATATTATACTTGACCAACCTTTTGACCCAAGGGTTTTGATGGTGGACAGTCAGTCCAACACTGTTTCTATAGTGTGGTCCACATGACTCTAGATCTGCCCCTTTTTTTTTGTCTCAAGCCTTAAAGTCTTTTCTTTCAAAATGGTTGGAACTGTTTGGATGAAACACATGTGTTATGGTGGATTGCATCACATACATCAATGGGTCGCACTTGGGGCCCACCATAATGTTTACTTTCCATCCAAACCTGTTAATGAGGTCACATGGACCAGGGGCCACCGTAATATTTATTTCCTGTCCAGCCTATTGGCAAGGTTACACAGACATGGGGGCCCACTATAATGTTTATTTGCACCCAACCTATTGATGAGGCCACACGGACCAGGGGCCCTCCATAATGTATATTTATCATCCAATCTATTGATAAGGCCAGTCAAACCTGGGCCCACCATACTGTTTCTATGCCATTCAAACTGTTCATGAGGTCGCATGGGCCTAGGCCCACTGCAATATTTATTTGTCATCCAATGTGTGGCCCAGGGGGCCCACTATAATATTTGTTTGCCATCGAACGTGTGGGCCAGGGAGCCCACTATAATATTTATTTTTCAGCCAACGTGTGGGCCAGTGAGCCCGCTATAATATTTATTATTATTATTTTTATTATTATTATTATTATTTTATCTGCTGAAAGGAAAAACAGACCTGGGGTGGGGATGTTCCTACCGTCCAAAGGTGGACGGTGCAGACATAACACATACTCACGGTGGGTCCCACCGTCCAGGGTGGACGGTGCGGACAGAACGCAACAGGGTGGGCTCCACCGTCCACCTGGACGGTGGAGGTAAAACACATGCATCACAGTGGGTTTCCATATGGGGTCCACTAAAATGTTTAGAAGCCATCTAAACCGTTGATAAGGTCACTTGGACCTGGGTGAAGGTAAAACACAAATTTCGTCTTTATCCAAAACTCCCATGGCCCAGAAGAAAGGCTTCAAGGGCAGATGTTCAATTACACTGCTTCATGTGGTGTGGGCCACCTGAGTTTTGGATGCAGCTGATCTTTGGAGGGGGCCCACGTCTGGGAGTGGCCCACCTCAAAGACGGGTTGGATTTCTCAAATACATCATGGTGGGGCCCACAAAAACAGCCGTGGGCAGCTGCTTGGGACGCCCACCCGTGAGGCGTGAAACGCTGCTACTGTTGCAGCGTCAGAGGCAGAGGCATTGCCTCTGCACCTATTTTTTTTTAAAATTGGGAAAACTCATTTTTCCACAGTTTTTCATATCTGGGGTCCGCATCAAGTAGATCCATCCCATCCATTGGCTTCAGTGGCTCAAGACCGTCCCAATGATTCTAATATAGGATATTTTTATGTTTAGAAAAATAAAATAAATAAGGAAAATGATCTTTAAATGATGATGATGAAATCTCCAACGCTATGGCCCACCAGATCTTCCAATCAACCCCAACTCTTGGCTCAACGCCTAAAATGGCATGAGGAAGGGAATGGACGGCGTGGATTGGATACATACAACAAGGCGAGGCCTGCATGAGTGATCCATCCCAAAACCCAAAGAAAATCTTCCTTCTTCTTTTTTTTTTTTTTTTTAATTTTTATTTACAACTCACGTCCAGCGTCCCTGGACGCTGGATGGCTTGAGCTTAATACATATAGGTAAGGTGGGCCCCACGTGGACGTGGCCCACCTGGATAAATTTAATTTCCTTGTATTTTTTTTATTTTCTATTCTTTTTTTTTCCATTATAAAAGGAGTAGGGCCCACATGGCTTGGACGGCCATGGGATCCACTTGATGGACGGTTTGGACACCACACACACCATCATGTGGGCCACCAAATAATCAAAGGAAGGAGAGAGAGAGAGAGAGAGAGAGAGAGAGAGAGAGAGAGAGAGAGAGAGCACCCACCTTATGATCTTCGTCTCCTTCTTTCGCCAAAGAATCCTAGAGCTTCAATAGACGAACTCCAACGGTGGAGATTGGATCATGGACGGTGGAGATGGGAGTAAGGAAGGTGGGCCACACAAAGCACTCCTCTCCTTGGAAGCCATGGACGTCCTCTCTCCCTTGGGGTTGCTTAGGAGAATGAAAGAGAGATATGAGAGAGGGATGATGGGAGAGAGGGAGGAGTGGTGTGACATAAGAGGTATGGTAATTGTTGACTTTTGGGGGTACTTTTGTACTTGGGAATGGGGAGAGTAATGGGTTGAGTGATGGGTGTACTTTTGACAAGTGAGGTGATTGATGTGATGGATCTTCTCGGGATTTATAACACGCGGTATTTTTTTCAAACTGAACGTGGGCCCACATCTCCTGGACTGGGTGCCGGCTCGGCGCGCGAGACGCGGCATCAGAACCGCAGCGACGGCGCGATCGCACTGGTAAAGATCTTGGGTCGAGTCGACTTTGAAATACGGAATATGAATCAAGGTCGCGCGTGACTGATGATTATAAATCGCGAGTTGCTGAAATTCGACCGGGGGACCGTGGAAGCCTATGGAACAGTACAGGCTAGGATAAGGGTCTTACATATGTGATGTATATGTGACCCGTAATTGAGGCCCATTGTGATGTGTATTCATCCTGTGTGATGTATATGTGGCTCGTATTTGAGGCCCATTGTGATGTTTATTCAGCCCGTGTTTAAGGCCCAATGTGATGTATATGAGGCCTATGTGATGAGGAGCATTGTGATGCATTTGAGGGCTAGGCGATGGAGTCCATTGTGATCTATGTTAGGCCCACGTGAAAGTTCAATCGTGATATATATTAAACCCTTGAGTAAGACCTATCGTGTTGTATATTAGGACTTTGTGTGAAGCTGTGGGCCCATTATATGTTTGGCTCTATGTGGCTATTCCTTGGGGGCAATGTTGGTTGAATGTCCACATTATTGAGGCCAATTGTTAATGCCGGTTATTGATACCGATTAGGAGTATGTGACAACATAGCATCATAATACATGCCCATACGCATCATTTGTATATTTGTTATGAGATGTGATTGACCATTGCATATGTCATAGGGCAGGTTGTTCATAGGGCTCCCTGATAGGAGGAGTTACCCCACATGAGAGCATGACATGCACAAGAGTGATGCATGATTGGACTGTGTGACTCATGCATCTAGCATTTGTGTGACATGACCACCATATGCTCAAGCGACATCAGGGCCGTAGCCTCCACAGGCATTTCGTGGATGACCAAATGAGACACTGAAAATTTGTTCCACATGGGGTGCTATAGATATCCTTGGATGAAAGTCCCATAACCCTCTTAGTTCTAGAGGTTGCTCCAACATCTATATCGAGTGGATGTATGAGCGCACGAGGGTCATATATCGTTAAGCTGCATCTCCCACTATGTCGTGGTCGGTTGGAAGGGGGTACGACCTTACCTGCCCTAGAGGAGGGGGCAATGCTAGGATGAGTCTGACCAGCTCGAGGAATGCATCCGCTATCGACGAGCCGGGCCCGTTATTAGCAGGTGGATAGTGAGGTCTCTTCCACTCACCTTGTTGCGCATGATAGGGCGCGACAATCTGATTTTGAGTGTAATAGACTCCGGTGATTTTTCAGAGAGAGGAATCGTACTGATATGTGGATTATTGAGTAGGAGTTGTATGCTCATTCATTCATTCATTCACTATCCACTCGGGCTGGTGGTGTGTAACTAATTATTGTGTACCTTCGTTATGGTAAGAATTTCGGTTGGGCGCGCGACTAACCTGAGATCAAGAGTCTACTACATTGAGTCTGGCTATCCAAATTTAGGTATGAGACTGGTTTGGATAGAAGCCCCTTGTGATAGACCTCATAGCCTGCGATACTACGTACTATCATCCCAACTTCACTCCATCTTAGTCATTTCATTCGCATCGCATGTTACATTGTATCATCAGCATATGATATTTAGCTTACTGTCTCCGCATTGCATAACTGATCTACATTGCTTCATTAGTACATGATATTATTTTTATTATATTGTTGCATCGCATCATTCGGATAAGGCTGATGGTATTTATGGGCCTATCAGCATGTTTTCGCATTTCTCTGATATTGTATGATTTATGGGCTTGTCAATATTTTCGCTTACTCTGATTACTCTAATATTGTTTACTTAGCACTTTCCTTGTATACACACTTTCACCATCCTCTAAGCTTTTTATAAGCTTATGTATAATAGATGCGTACAGGTGGCGTTAGGTTGCAGCAGCAGCATTGAGATTGAAGCGTGCAATGGACTTCTGGAGCTTTAATTTTTGATATATGTATTTCCCTTTCAGCATTATATTTAAATGATTATATTAGTGGATATGTGATGATGATGTTACCTATATGATTTGGGTAAACTTGTGGTTATGCTTCTTACGAGATAAATGTACGTTGAAAAATCCTCCTTGTAGGATCCCAGGATCGAAATCTGGTGTATGGGCGCTGGGAGCCGAGAATGGGGTACTACGGAGGCTATCGGCACCGGATTCGGATATTAGGATTCTTGTGAGTCCGATCTCTAGATTTGGTGCGTGACACACATGGGGAGTGTTGAGAAGAGGAATCGCTCGCGGTCACTACGGGGAGGCTCGTCACCCCAGCGTAGGCCGGTGGCTCGGACACAGTATCTCATTCCACCATGCCCGGCTCTTGAGTCAGTGGATCGGTTTCATATGGTTATCAATAAGCTTCAGTGGTTGAAAGGTATTCCATGTTCCATACAGGCATAAGCATACGTGGCTAAAAAATATGGTTGGTCAGTAAGCGAACTAGACCGTGCGAGTTCAGGCAAGTACGTGACGGACGACATCGAGTGCAAGCGACCCATGTACTTCAACTATTGTCGCCCATTCACATCCGCCCAAACCCACTGGTTTAGCCGTAGGATGGTCCTACGAACGGGACCACCTTCTCTCACATTAATTCCTTGACCAACCTAGGGGTTTATGACATTCAATAACACTTCAACGAATCAGAATTCATCATCTAATACAAATGATGTCATGCACTAATACACTAAACATATAAATTCAGATTTTTCAACAACTGCAACTACTAACAATAATATGAAATAAATGTGTATGTGTGTCGCGTGGGGTTAACGAAGAAAATAAGATTCACACATCATTCATAGGACAAACATACAACAAGGATTAATGCAATCATGCATACCACAATAAAGGTTATACTAGGATCGCATACGAGATGAACATATCATACCAAATCAAGCCTAATCATATTGAAGAGAAAATAAACAACACTCAATCATATCATGGAATTTAATAAATCATATATGAGATGAACATGACACACCAAAATCAAACCCAATCATGTTGAAGAATAAATAAACAACACTTATTCATTTCATGGAGTTTATGGGGACCTATCATGTAGGGTCTTGGCTAGGCTCTCTCTAAATTTACTCAAGCACCTCATCCTAACATTCATAATCATTAAGCTCATAGTAAAATTGGTGTTAGGCCACCTAAGGATAATAGTCCGCACTTTGTGATGAACCGTTCGATCCATGGCGCCCGTAGGGTTATGGTGTTAGGAAATCATTGCTAAAATGCATAAATAAGCATACAATCTTATAAGATTGGAAGGAATTTAACCCAAGACCTAAACCTACAAACATAACTCTATACTTACCTTCAATCGTTGTCGAATCGACACCAATGAAGGACGATGTCACTATAGAGAAAATGATAGGGTGAAGGTGCACAAACCCTCATATTTCCAAGCTTTTCCTCTCTCTTTCTTCTCTTTTCTCCTCTTTCTCTCTTTCTCTCTTTCTCTCTTTCTTTCTGCTAGGGTGAATTCATATGTAAAGAGGGGGTGCCCAAATGAGGCTCTTTTATAATGCCAGATTTGGTGTAAATGGCCCTAAGGGTTGGGTTTTTACTATACTAGCCCTATGGGAGAGTTTTTTAGCTTCTAGGGCCCACTATGGGGTGTACATATTGATATACACCGTAAGATAGTTAGTCCTAATGATGATATATGTATGGACATGTTCGGCCCGCCATTTGGATGCAACAATCGACAGATACGATTAGAAATCTATTCAACGGTCACTGATGATCGATCGGAGCCGCAGCTATACGGATATGAGTAAAGAAATATCTTTACTTCACGTGTGAAGTTTGGTCATAAACTGACGGTCCGAAATCCTCCACTTTGCATAAGAGTGGATGACCCAATTTACTTAAGTTTTAGCTTCTTCCTTTAGGGTATTTAACTTCTCATGCACCCGTCTTTTGGCTCAAGTTAAGCGGTTCTGGACAGTACCCAGGTCTGACTTTCGCGATGGATGTCAAGCCCAGTAAGACGAACATTATTATATAGTTTCGGAACTAGTGACCCACCAACAAGTAGTCTAGATCTTGTTTGAAAAATTGGGACATTTTTGAAATGAATTAGGTATTGAATTTCTCATGGGCAATGATTAGGATTTGGATTAACTATGTTCATATTGCAACCTATTTATAACTAGCGAAAGTAGAGATTTGGTCATGATTACTCTAAACCATCGGTTTTAGGCTATAGTAAGTAATAATATAAGTTAATTACATAATTTTTTTTTTAAAGGATTTTTAAAAATCCAGCACAGTGAAAATCCAGGACGTTACATGGCGTGGATATAAAACATATATCATGATGGGTCCAACATAACTTGGTGACGTCACTTCAGTAGCGAGTCTTGCTACTCAACCTTTCGTTATCCAATTCGCGTCCATGGAAACAGATTGGCCACAGATGCGGATTGGCTGGTGTACTTGACACCAGTTATATAGTTGCTGTATTGACGTCAACAAGTTCTATGGGTCCTATCATGAGGTATGTGTTATGTCCAAACTATCCATCCATTTGGCGAGCTCATATCAAGGCTTGAGACGAAAAATTAGACACCAAACTATCATGTGGACCACATTGCAAAAAGCAGCGGGGAATTGAACATCTACCATTAAAAGACTTTTTGGGGTCACATATATGGTGGGCCTTATTTGAAGGTTTTGTTGCTACTGGTGCTCAACGCTACTCGACACAGTGACAATCTTTCCACTAAGAGAAATTGAGGGCATTATGAATAATGATATTTTAGTTTTCTATTAAGTATTTTAATTTATTTAAATTAAATATAATGATTTTATTTTCATTTAATAAAAAGTAATTTCTTTACAATATAAAACATTTTCAAACTAGAGAAAGGGATAAATGTTTCAAATTAACATATTTCAGATATTTAATATGTTTGTTAACAAACAAATTATTTCAAATTCAGTACTTAATTTTCAGAATTCAACTATAATTATCAAATAAGTTTTTTGACTTTAGATTTCATATTTAGGCTTCAAATTTCAAATTCGGTATCTGGACTTCAGATTTAACAAATGGGACTTGGGAAAATTTTAACGTTGAAAATTTTTAAAACTCTAACTTTCTCTTTCAACTAAGAGAGGCAGATTGGGTACTGATTAAATTTGTGGAACCACCATGATTTATTTGTTTTATCCACTTTGTCTGTCTATTTTACCAGATAACTTTAGAGCTTACTACAAAAAATGAAACATATCCAAAGCTAAAGTGGAACACACCATTGGAAAAACTGTGAATTGAATATCCACCGTAGAAAAAACTTTCGATCAAGCTATATTTGTATTTTCCCTTCGTTCATGTATCTGTGATCTTATGAACAGGTTGGACGACCAACAAACATCACTCCAGCCCATAAAAAGGTTGGTAGGTCATGAAAAGGTTTCAACGGTGGAAATTATTATTCCCACGCGGTTGCTTCAACCCCTATAAAATGATATGGAAGAATGGATGTAAGGCGGGGATAAATCACATGGGCACAGAGTTTATTCAATGCGATTCCTGAGTAACTCCGTACGCAATCCGATTTCCAATAAGTTATGCTAAGGTAGAGCTCGAAGAACCGTAATATGGTACAGGCGTCGCTCACGAATCTACATTGCAGAAAGGGTTTCACGCTCCCCTATTAAGATGTGTGGACTCCCATGAAGCCAACTATGTCTTACGGGAGATACACGAAGGAATATGTGGGAATCACTCAGGAGGACGTTCGCTCGCCAACAAAGTGTTACGGTAAGGGTATTATTGGCCGACGATACAACATGATTCTAAGAGATTCATCAAAAAGTGCGACAAGTGTCAGCGATTTGCGGTTGTCCCGAGACAACCTCCAAGGAACTCACTCCGATGTCCGGACCGTGGCCCTTCGCACAGTGGGGGATCGACATCATTGGACCCTTCCCTCTAGGGAAGGGTCAGACCAAATTTGTTATGGTTCTAGTAGATTATTTCATGAAGTGGGCCGAGGCTGAGCCATTAGCGAAGATTACCGAGCAAAGGATTACTAGCTTTGTTTGGAAAAATATTGTCTGTCGGTTCGGAATACTTCGGACTATTATTACCGACAATGGGAGGCAGTTCGATAATAAGCAATTCCGTGAGATGTGCAGCAATCTTGGGATCCGAAACGTGTACGCCTCGCCTCATTATCCTCAGACGAATGGACAGGTTGAGGCCATTAACAAAATTATAAAGCAACATCTCCGAACGAAGCTCGATGAAGCAAAAGGAGCATGGGCCGAGGAACTCCCGAATATATTATGGGCCTATCGAACTACAGCTCGGACTGCCACGGGAGAAACTCCCTTCTCCCTTTATTTTGGCTCAGAAGCTGTGGCCCCAGTTGAGATCAAAATTAGCTCGGCCCGAGTCAATACATTCGGCGAAAAAGAAAATGATGAACTTCTATCTGTCGGGCTCGATCTGTTGGAAGAGAGAAGAGAAGGAGCTCGATTACGAATGATGGCTCGACAGAGGCAAGTGTCTCAGTTTTACAATAGACGAGTCAAGTTCAGACGATTCCGAGCCGGTGATATGGTCCTCCGAAAAATATTTCCAAACACGAAGGAAGTTGGGGCGGGCACATTGGGACCCAATTGGGAAGGTCCCTATATCGTCTCCAGCACTATCCGCCCTGTAACGTATCGCCTGGAAGACCTAAATGGGCAACTGTTGCCTCACCCGTGGAATGTCGAACATCTCAAGATCTATTACCCGTGAGACAATAGAAAGCGCTAAAGAATAATGGAAGAGGATGTAATTGAAGTCAATTCAATAAAAACAAAGAAATTCCATTTTTTTGTAAAGTGTTTAGCGTCGGGTTACAGATTAGGTTAAAAATACATGAAAGATGGACGACGTAACTGCCGATAGAGAGAGTTATCTCCCTCGGTCAAGATCCGTTCTTCAAGCAGTCCCTGAAGGGTCGGCCCCGTCAACAGCAGCAGGGGCTCCCCCGTCAGTGGTGTCGTCGCCAGTAGCCTCGGCCTCAAAACTGTCGGCATCGAAAGTAGAGAGATCAAGGTTGGGGAAGGCAGCCTTCATCTTCAAAACGCAAGCCCTGTAACCACCTTGGTAAAGGTGGTCCCTTTCTTCTGCAAGCTCTGGTGACTGAAGGAAGGCGTATATGGCGCGCTCTTCTGCCTCCTTGGCTCGGCGGGTTTCTTCCTGCACTTTAAGGATGAGGGCCGCGACCTCAGCTTTAGCCCGACCGAGAGTGCCCTCACAGGCGTTATGAACTCGGAGAAGATGCCGATGCTTTTCCTCAGCCTCCTTCAGAAGCGAGGTCAAGTGGGCGTTGTCAGCTTTGGCTCGTTCGAGAACCATCATGGCATCTTCTGTCGCCTTCCGAGCGATTGACAGATTGCCGGTCATGATGCCGATGCGACCTTCGACAATCTCTCTGCGACCCTCCACCTCGGCCGCAATCCTCCTTGTAGTCTCTGTCTCGGCCGCAAGTTTTTGAGCAGCAGTTAGCTCCGAGCAGGCTTTAACAAGGCAAGGAGCCAGCTGCGGGCAGAAGACTGTAAGTTATGAACAAGGACGTAGTAAAAAATAACAGAAAAGTAGAGAGAAAGGATTTTACCTCAAAGAGAAACCTCGCCGTATGCCCGAGAGTCTGCACAGCCGGGGCATTATAGTAGCTGGCGAAGTCTTTCTCGCCCACATGTGCGAGAGCCCAAGGAATCTTCCCCGAGATGACTTTGGCTAAGGGAGACTCCTGTTGAGTCGTCTCTCCTCTCGAGGACTCCGCATAAGGTGCCTCTCTCAGCCTCAGGGCCTCTTCTACCACAGGTCCTGGCTCGGGAACCGACTGAGAGATCGGAAGGCTCGGCTCCGCTTCCTCCACCCTCTCATTGGGATTAGAAAGTACGACCACTTGTGGGGCGACAGAGACTGGAGCAGGCGAGGCAGTTGGCTCCTTGGCTTTTGTAGCAGTCTTCTTCTACTTCGAAGGCCGAGACCCTGATAAAAGAGCCGACATCGGAGGGGCCCTCACTTTAGAGATTGGCTTTAGGGACGGACGAGATCCGACCATACTATCAGAAGAAGGAGCCGACCTGAGAAATGGACGAGCCTCGGGAAGGTCTGCAAATGAAGAGTTGGACAGGAAATTGAAAGGATAAAGTAGAGCGGGACGAGTTATCTGAGACGAATGAGTCTAAACCCACGAGATGGAGGCGCTCGGGTTGCAGCAGCACCTTTCAAGACCGTTCTTCTGCGCTCAGCTTCCTCAGCTCTCTTATCCGAGTTAGAGCCCCGGACTCGAGTTTCCCTCTCTTCTTCAAAATATCTGCAAGACATTATAAGATCAGATCAGCTATAAAAAAAAAGGAGAGAGATTATCGGGACGGGTCACCGAATCACCTGCTCTCCGGAACGTGCGAGAGACTTGAGGCTCGTATGACCACGTATCGGCCGACTCCCACTGACCGCAAGCCCAAAACCATCTCTCCTTCCAGTACTTGTTAGAAGTGGGTGGGTCGATTATCAAAGACCCCCCTTTGCCTCTCCACGCACTCAGGAAGTAGAGGCCAGAGAAGTTTAGATTTGGTCTGACTTGGTAGAGGTAGAGAAACTCATCGACTGTTAGCGGAGGCTGTTCTAACTCGTCCCACAGCACGACACACCCGAAAAAAATCCTCCACGTGTTCGGGACAATTTGACTGGGAGCTATTTTGACTCGGGACAAGAAATCACGAGCAATGACCTGAAGTGGCAAGTGCAAGCCACATTGCATCTCGACTTGAAAAATTGTAACCATCCCCGCAGGAGGATGGTCGGGCAAATCTCCCGAACGAGAGAGACGGAGTACGACCGAGTCAGGGACATAATATCCAGCCCTGATCCGGTTTAGGTTGGATTCGGTTAAAATTGAGCCGACGAGACCACTCGGCTTGTCTTCACCTTCTTCCCCCTTTGAAGAGGATTCAGATGCTTCCACAGTTTGGTTCACGGGGTCTGGAACAGCCACCCCTTCGCCTATAACAATATCGTCTACTTCTTCTTCCTCCTGCTGATCCATCCCGAGGTTAGGTCTCCCTGGATGGGTTACCAGAGACACTCCACCATTGGACGGACCGGCCTGAGTGGGGCACTCAGCCGATGAGTCATCAGCCTCCCTTATAAGCCGGAATGCGGCATCAGCGCCGACGGCAAATTCCGTCAGTAGGGAGGGCAGTTCCGCAACGTCCCAAAGATGTTAGGACACACCCTCATTGCCGAAAATCTCCTCCCGAGGGCTCTGAGAGTCACGCGCAACCATTAAAGTTTAAAGAAATGGAAGGAAAGAACTCACCAAGAAAAATGATAGCGAACGCAAAGGAAGTTGACGAAACAAGAAACGACAGCGGAGGGAAGAAGGAAGAAGAGAAAGAAGACTCAGAAGCGGATACGAGCGGGAGGGAGGAACGCGAAAATAAAATTTGCACAGTCCTCCCGCATGACCTTTTTATAGCTGTGCCATGTGGTAGGGCTTTTAATGAAAAAGCGAATATCGTTCGTCTCGACTCCCCCGCTCGACATGTGGCGCACGCTGACTGACAGCGGTAACGTCTTCGCCACGCATCCAAATCTCATACGCGGACGGAACGACCTGACGGCTGGCCGCACGTGCGGCCTCGGGGAACGCAACGTCATACGTTGGAGACGACTCAAGAAGCATTAAACGCCTCATCATAACCTCAGACTCTAACATGAACCGACCTAAAAACTCGTTACCCCTTAATGCCGCGAACGACACAAGGAGTAAGGGGGGCTTACTGTTAGGGAAAAAATACGTTCAGTCCGGAGACTCGGATTATAAGTAGGTCGGCTCTGTTGACGCTGCCCGAAGAGTCCGAGACAACGGTCAGAGCTGAGGGAATAAAGGATAAGCCAAGGGGCATAAGAAAAAGACGATAATAGTTGCTCTGTCTGAGTGATAACCTCGTCTGCATAAGCCTATTGAGGGCCGAGCGTGTTCTAAGCCACCCAACCGATAGAATAAAACTGACTTAATAAGTTGGTTCTATCGGTCACGGAGTAAGGGAGGATGACGGACAAACGCTGAGACTATCTCGTCCGTGAGAAGGCAGAACACGTCCTCTTGAGTCGGCCGACTCTCTTATAGTCGGTAACGACCGAGCCGTGACAAGAGAAGGCGGAAGGAATGCAAATGCTGCTCCGAAAATCCAGGAATATGGATATCCGATCTCGAGATTCTCGGAATCGAAAGCAATCAGCAGAGAGGAGTAAATCTCCGGAGAATCAGGAGAAGAATCCTCGTATGATGAGGATTTCCAAGACTTATAAATATTGAAGCTTTCTACAGAGAAAGGTACGAGATACAAAACTGAGAAAACCCTTTGCTATCGAGAAAACGACTGACTTAAGCATCGGAGGCTCCCCGGCTCTAGCCAGGGTCTCCTTGATAGTGTTGATTGTGCAGGTGGAAGAAGATCCGATCCAGAGGAGCCGTTCCATAAAAATACACCAACAATTTCCATTTGGGAGTTACCATTTCCTATTATTTTAATGGTAAATGATTCAAAGAACAGCTAGGTTGGACGATCATAGACATCTGATCAGTGGCTATCAGCAATGAAATGTTGGAAAACAAAAATGGTAAAAGGTTACCATTTAGTGTATAAAAATGATAAAAATAGATGGCTATAATTATCTAATAGGTATTTTTATTTTATAAAATGGCCATAAGTCATGGAGTCGTTAGATGGACGGTATAGATTCATGAAAAGCCATACCACGTGCACTGAAAGGAAAACGATTTTACCCTACTCGGTTCCTCTCAGATGTACCGTATCATTTGCAGAGTGGAAAAAACAAAACAAAACAAGAAAAAAAAAAAGAAAAAAAAAAAACGAAAAGAAAAGTCAAGCCGCCAGTCGCCAATGCAAGTTGAACAGAGAAAAACTTGATACTTGAATGATGTTACGAACATCCGTACGCATGCCTGCTTCCATTCTATGCATGCTTACAAATATCTCAATCAAAGCCGTTTGAATTTAAGGAAATTGTTTATCGGACAATAATAAAAAAGATCACATAATATAGATGATTGTAACCATCCGATTAGCCATAATCAAATGGACAGTTATAAATCAAACAGTCATCGGTCCAAGCTCTCGTTTGGCATCCACCAATCTGGTTTTGTCAGACATAGGCAATGTATTCTCATGCTACTTATTATTTTATGAAGCGGGCTCATTTTTGCCGAACAAGTGGTACGCGATGATTTTGATTGATGGAAGCGGATTGGCTGGTGTACCTGAGACCAGCTATGTAATTGGTATATTGACGTTAGCCAGTTCTGTGGGACACATCACGAAGTATGTGTTATATCCAAACCGTCCATCCATTTTTTGAGCTCGTATTAAGGCTTGAACAGAAAAATAAGACATATATAAGAATCAAGTGGACCACACTGCAAAAACCAGTGGGGTAGTGAACGTCTACCATTGAAACCCTTCAGGGGTCATATAAGTTACGGATTAATATTAAATTTGTTTTTCTTCTTCATCCAGATATTTTTGACATTATGAACAGATTGGATGGAAAATAAACGTTATGATGGGCCCTACAAATTTTTTAACAGTAAAAATCATTATCCCCGCTGCTATTTTTGGTGTGGCCCATTTCAACTTGGATATGATTTATTATTTTCTTAATGATATAAAATGATCTAGAAAAATCAATGAATGGTGTGGATGTAATAAATACATCCATGGTGTGGATGTAATAAATACATCATTGTGGGGCCAACTAACTTTGATATTCTTTGAACCGTTCGTACAACTCGGAGCTCGAGGAGCGTTGGCGTTCGCCTTCGCACGCGCGTATCTACACCAATTATATCTGGTGTGTGGTACACCAGCTAATCCGCTTCTGTGATTGATACATGGGTGGCCCCACTTAGGGCCTGTTTGGGCAGGCAGATCCCATGGTATTAGGAGGGATGGGATCGGCAATATCCTTGGATAGGCATGATGAGCCAAACAGGTCGGGTGAACTTGTCCCGGGATATAAGCCATCCCATGGATCTTAAGATAATTCACTGGCATCACCATCATTACCTTAAAATTGTTTCTATCTCCTGATTGAATGGCTTGAAAGGTACAATCCCAGGATACGGGGGGCGTGCCAAACGGATCCGGTGAACTTATCCCGGAATATAAGCAATCCCATTTTAGACAATCCACTGACACCATCATCATTACCTTAAAATTGATCCCATCCCTCCTAATACCATGGGATCTGCCCAGCCAAACAGGCCCTTAGACACGCACGAGATTGGGAATTGAGCAAACGATTCTGATCGTCGAATCGCCAACGAATTACTGGGCCGCATCTGCCAGTAACCACCATAAGATTGCGGTCCTATCCTTACGGACCATACCACTGGAGTACGCACTTGTTATGAGTGTGGACAATGTCTAGCAGCTCGTCCTTGCCAATGATCGGACCGTCCAATCTGAAGAACATTGATTGAACAGATGTATGTAAACCTCTAGTCCATATGATTTTGCGAGGTGGGCGGGGAAGAGTAGTTCGAGTGAATGAAAGGTCCAGATCAACGGTTGCATTTTCTCTGTTTCCTACTTCAACTAGGTGTACCATTAACTTACTCTACCCCTTGATGCACTGAACCATGACTAAGAGTGTGAATTTCTCACATCCTGATAATTCAATGGATGCCTGGCTCCAAAATTCGGACCCATGAATCTGGTCCGGGTCCGAAGTTAGACCCGACCACTAAATGAGTCTGGGATGAAATCTCAACAAATCAACGAGATCCCTCCTGGCCCAGATCCAATTTTAAATGGTTCCCATTTCACAATCCTAAGATGGATCATTCCTGGCTCAGATCCAATTTCAATGGTTCAATATGGACCGTTGGTCTAACCATTCCTTTGGTGAGTACTATCAGATTGTTATGATACCTCACTCTGATATGACCTATATCTACATGATGGCCCACCAGAAGAACGACTCGGATCATCACGTGCTTGCCACCAGTTACGTGATAAGGGTAACCATTCCTTTCATGGACTGAGTCTCACTGACCACACAATCACTCATTTGAATAAAAATTATTAAAGTGTGTCTTGTTTAGGAATTAGAGATAATAATTCAAAGCTTAGGTTCGATGAGCCCACACGCATCTAGAGCCTGATCATCTACACATCAGGTACATGTGCCAATATGGCACATGTGTGCGAGATCAGATCTTTCCATCAGGTGGGCCAATACTGTTTAGATATTATGACCTAAAAATTACACCATTTCACTCCTCTGGACGTGAGTACAGAAACAAAATTGATGGCAAAAGACAGCTGATTGTTTTGTACATTGTGGCCCACCTAAGGAGTGAACCTGATCTTTGAACCATGGATCTAATCAGCACGGTCCACCTATGAAGTTCTTGGGTCTGGCGTACGAGTGTCATTTTTGGCACGTGTGTGTCAAGAGTGCGACACGATGTGGTCTCAGCCGATCACAATATTTGTGGTCCTATGCTAGACCATGCTCCGGGGAAGAGATTGTACCGCTACTTATTTACATTCTATTGGACCGGATCCAGTCAAAGTATGTTCCAACTCCCACTGATCCGTCCAATGTCATTGGGCGTTGTTTTAGTCATTCAAATAAAAATATTAGAGAGAGAACATGTGAGATCCTATGCCGTCATCAGGTGGGCCCCTTGTGTGGATTTCTTGGGCCGAAACTAGGTCTGGTCTTTCCTGTCCTTTTAGCCACACATGTACGTAGAATGTATGAATATCCAACATCAATCAATTTTTAGCCGTACATTTCTTCGGTACACGCGCGTTTGTAACACAGACCGGGAACGCTGCTCGTGAATTGTAGTCGGAGTTTAAGTCAACATGAGGTACTGAAAAGGCTTAAAAAGAATAGTAGCCAAATTAATTAAAAACGCATGTAAACAAAAATAAATAAGTAATTACTATAAGTTGGTGTTTGGTTTAGACTCAAAGTTTCACAGTAAAATTTGAGCAAAACTCAAGTTTATAAGAGGTGGTCCCCACCATGATATTGATGATATGTCCACATAGTCCATTTAAAAAAAAATCATTTTAAGGTACGAGCCCAAAGACATGATAGATTTAAAGCTAAAGTGGGTCATCCCACATCAAACAGTGGGATTGAACGCTTACCATTGAAATTTTATTGGGTACTATTGGAATTTCAAATATGCCTTATTTTTTGGCTCGTTTTTTAAAATGATTTAACAAAATAAATCATTTCATGTGAGGTAACCAAGTCTCTTTCATAAATCACAACGATCGGCGGTAAAAAAATATCAAAATAAGTCATTATTATTTATCTACCTTGATTTACATGTACATTTTTTTTTTTTTATTAGCTTGTTAGTACACCCCCATAGACAGTTCGCACTTCACTGTTAGCCACCCCCCACTAGGAATCAATACCAAGACCAGCTAACCAATTAAGCTTTAAAGAAAATGAACAACGAATACAATTAATTAGTCTCATAACATCAACTACATTTGAGCGCTTAGCAATTTTATACTATTTAATTTAACCATCATAAAATTATAATGATGACAAATTTATATTGCTTTAATGTTAAATCATCACCAAAATAAACTTATGTGTCTGTTTAGATTGAAAATTTAATAATTCTAAATATTTTACTAATGGTTCTAGAGTTTAGTTTAGACATAATATATAAAATTATAATGATGACATAAACATGCGCTTACGTATGGCCTTAGGAATTGATATTGATAGCAATGATGTCTCAAGTTGACATGGATTGACAAATAGGCTTGATGAGGCACTCGAAAAACTGAATTCTCAAAATGCATACTCTTGTTATACCTTTTTTTTAAAACCATTATAGGATCACAGTTGTATGACCCGTATCTTAGCCTGTATTGTTTCATATGCCTCTGCGGTCCTCCCAATCAAATTTCAGCAACCTTCGACCTTTTCTGACATTTGCGCGCGATCCCGAGTCATATCCCGTATTTCAGAGTCGGCTCAACTCGAGACTTGTACCTTGACGACCGCACCGTCGCCGTGGGTCCGATGCCGCGTCTCGCGCACCGAGGCGATACCTAGGCCAGGAGATGTAAGCCCGCGTTCAGTTCGAGAAAACGTCGCACATTTGTAAAATCCCAAGAGAATCTCTACAACCTTTCAAGTCAATCCCATCAATCATGTCATATGTCAAGTACACATCACCTCATCCCCAAGCAACCCTTAAAGTTAACACTCCCTTACACAAAGTACCTCCCATCACTCACTTTTCACCCATCACACCCATATCTCTCTCCCATCAACCCTCTCTCATTCCCTCTCATTTCTCCTAAGCCCCATGAGAGCACTCAACTTCCATGGCTTCCATGGAGAGCAAGTGTGGCCCACTTTTCTATCTCCCATCTCCACCATCCTAAGTCGATCTCAACCATTGAAGTGCATCCATTGGACCTCTGGCATACATTGATGGAAGAAAAAGTCCAAGAAGATCAAAAGTGGGTGCTTCTCTCTCTCTCTCTCTCTCTCTCTCTCTCTCTCTCTCTCTCTTTCCCTGGTCGATGGCCCACCCCAATGTAGAGATTTCATCCACACTGTCCATTAAAGTGGGTCGTTCTGCTGTTTACATATGGGTCCACCTTGCTGCCCTTTTTTTTTGGGGCTGGACTAGACAAAGGGAAAACATAAATATTAGCCTTGATTTAAGAGGCTGGTGGGCCACATTAACGTCAACCCCACCTGGATGGATGTATGTATTCATACCGTCCGTCCATAAAGGGGAGGCCACGGGGCCAGGTGGATCGTGACCAGCCGGAGCGGCTGTTGTCCAGACCGTCCAGGTCTAGACGCATGTGAAACACAAGTACCTGCTTGGGTGGACCACGTACCTGTGGACGCACCATGATGTATGTTTCATCTACCCCGTCCGTGCATGGGACGTGGATCCCATTCATGAATTATGTGTTATATCTTCACCGTCCAGCAGCAGGTGCTGCTGGAGGGGTAAGGACGAGTACCAGCTTGCTGTAATGCTGGTGGGCCACATGTGTGGAACCTACCATAATGTATGTAATGTGTCCACACCGTCCATTCCTTTTCCCTGCTCATTTTAGACGTTGAGCCAAAAAATGGAGCCCAACTGAATCTCTGGCGGGCCATAATGTGGAAACTAGTGGTTTTGGATGATATTAGTTGTTTGGACCCGTTATTATGTTTCTATGCATGAAATCTATTAGATATGGGCTTGTTAGACCTGTTATGAGTCTAGGAATTCAACCAACGGAGTGGATTCTTGTGATGTGGGCCCCACCTGTAAAAATCCAAAAAAAAAAAAAAAGGAAAAGAGGGAAGTTGACACTGCTGCTGCCAGCACCCAGAGTACGCTGCAGCAGGCAGCGTCCTGCTGTTTAATCAACAGTCAGTGGGCCCCACCATCATGCGGGTTGAACATCACCACCGTCCATTTGATAGGTACCCTTTAATTGTTGGGATACCCCAAAAATCAGCAGTACATGGGTCTCAAGTGGTCCACACCACCTAGAGCAACAGGGGGTTAAACGTCTACTGTTGAAACCGTTTTGGGGTCACAGAACTTTTGGATCTTCACTAAGTTTTCTTTTGGACCTTATGGTCAGATTGGGTGGAAAAGAACCTTACGATGGGCCCCACGTGGGACCCATCTCTGTGGAAACGGAATGGCTAGTATACCTTACACTAGCTATATAGCTGCTATACTCAGCAGTTCCAATTTTTTAGATGAGGTGGGGTCCACCTTGATTTATTTATTGACGCCACCTGGACCCACCTTTGATGTGTTTTTATCCAGACCGTTTATCTGCTGGGCCAGCAGACTGTATTGACGTCAGCAGGGTATGTAGGCCCTGTCATGAGGCATGTATTATATCTACAACGTCCTTAAGGTGGGACCCACTCCACACGTGCTGCACGTGTGGAGATGGGCCCCACATTGATGTATGCAATCCATGTCCAGACCGTTAAAAAAAAAGGGGGACATCTGGAGGTTGAATACATGATATATTTATATAATATAATATAATATAATAGAGTATAATATAATATAATATAAATAATATTATATATACTATGCCATATATGGAGGACCAGACCCCCCCACGTGAGACCTACCCACACGTATGACACGTGTGGCAGGTGGGACCCACCTTGATATATTTATTCTATCCCCACCGTCCGTCTGTCCAGGACGGTGGGCTGATCATGGGGTATATGTTATATCAAACCGTCCGTCCATTTGTTGGGCAGCCGTGGAACCCACTCCACACGTGCTGCACATGTGGAGGTGGGGCCCACATTGATGTATGCGTTCTACCCAGTCCATTGGAGGGACGGTAGTCCCAGCAGCAAAGCTGTCGTACCACGTCAACAAGTGTTGTGTGGACCCACTGTGATGTATGTTTCGTATTCCACACCGTCCAGGGCCGGTGGGCCCTGATGATGGATGTGTTATTCCATGTCGTCCATCTAACGGCTGTGTGGGGCACACAATGTTGCATTTGTGATCCACACCGTCCACATGTGGCCTCTACCTCAATTGATGTGTAAACTCACGCTGTCCGTCCATTATTCAGACGAGGTGTGGTCCACCTTGATTTGTGTATTCTATTACCGCACCGTACATCATCTGAACGGTGGGTCAGCAAGCCACATCAGCAGTACCAGTTGCTGCATCAACGTCAGCAAGTTCTGTGGGTCCCGTATGATTGCATGTGTTGATCCAAACTGCCCAATTGCTTGGACAGTAGCTGTGTGGGTCCAATCATGCGGTGAGTGTTAATCCAAACCGTCCAACCACCTTGGATGCATGTCTTGTACAGCCGCGTCGCCCATCTGTTTTGTTGGGGTCCACCTTGATGAGAAGTTGTATATTTGCACCGTCCATTCCTGGATGGTGCTATTTGGGGCCCACCTTTGATGAATGTATTGTACATCCACACCGTCTAGATTGTGCTGGACAGTGCTGGACAATGATTGGTCAGCGCTAATTTACATGTTCAATGTTTGGACTGTCTTGGTTTACATAGACAGTGCTTGGACAGTGCTGATTTGTATGACCAAAGTTTGGATGATGCCGTGGGCTCCACCGCGATGTATGTTGTACCCACGCTGCCCGTTTGGTGGGGCCCATTTACTGCGTATGCAGGGCCCACTTGTTTTATATTTAAGGCCCACGTGCAGGTTCCACCTATCGTGTATTCGACGCCCATGGGAGAGGCCTGATGTGATGTATATGTGGCCTTATGTTGCGTATGAATCCCTTATGAAGGTCACTCCTTGGGAGTAATGTTGGTTAGATGTCCACATTGATGGACAATGATGGTTAAATGTCCTCATTGTGACATTTCCCTAGGCCTTGTTAGGCCCATTCTTACCGATTCCGATTGTCATGACCGATTGCCAATTTTCGATTAATGTGACGATTTGTCGACTCTGATTATCGATCGATCCCGATTGTCTTGATCAATTTCTGATCCAGATTGTCATGACTGATTTACCGACTTTGATTATCGATCGATCCCGATTGTTACGACCGATTGCCGATTTTCGATTAATGTGACCGATTTGCCGACTCTGATTATCGATCGATCCAGATTGTCGTGATCGATTTCTGATCCAGATTGTCATGACCGATTTACCGACTTTGATTATTGATCGATCCCGATTGTCGTGACCGATTGTCGATTTTGATGGACATGACCGATTTACTGATTTTGATTATCGATCGATCCCGATTGTCATGACCGATTTTCGATCCCGATTGATGTGACCGATTTGCCGACTCTGATTATCGATCGATCTCGATTGTCGTGACCGATTTATGATCCCGATTGTCATGACCGATTTGCTGACTTTGATTATCGATCGATCCCGATTGTCATGACCGATTTGCCGACTTTGCTTATCGATCAATCCCAATTATCGTGACCGATTTCTGATCCCGATTGTCATAACCGATCTACCGACTTTGATTATCGATTGATCCCGATTGTCGTGACCGATCCCCGATTCATATTATCGTGGCCGATTTTATTTTTCTATATGAGACCGAGTATCGAGGCCGATTCCAAGCATAGATTCTGATTGTTAAGGCCGATTTCGAATGCCGAGGCCGATTGTCGAGACTTATATGAGGTATACGCGACCCATAATTGAGACCTATTGTGATATGTATCCAGCCCGTGTTTAAGGCCTAATGTGATGAATAGGAGGTATATGTAATAAGGCTCATTATGGTGTATTTAGGGCCCATGGACGAGGCCCATTGTGATGTATTCGTGGCCTATGGGGAAGGCTGTAACACTCCAGATTTTGACTAATCTGGGATTTGACGTCCTTAGGCAGTGGGTCAACTAAAACACTTAGAAATTCACTCAGAACCCAATTCCATAGCCAAAGAAACCACTTAGGATTAATTCCTTTAGAAACTAAGCATAAGTTAGCTAGCGCAACGCTGGAGTAGCTGGGAAATAGTCCCTGATCACTTTAAATACGTTCTACAAGACCCAAATCGAGTAGAACGTATGACTCTATAATACTCTATAACCTTGGATCAAACTCTGAGCCGGTTTGTTCTCTGGACCACTTTGAAATTTTGTATTGGATCTAGACTGCGCGTCGAAAGTCCGATACCTCCTATCTTAGACCGTTAGAACCGCCTTGCTGGACTTGACAATCATTTCAAAAATCAAGTCTAACCGATAAACACAGGCTATTTCATTGAGCCCGGACCGAAGAGAGTGCGAATAGGGACAGATTTGGAATTTGAAATTCAAATCTGGCACACGACTTGACGCGTCAGTATTGAGCGTTCTGACCGTCAGAATTCAGCCAGATTACACCCTCGGATCAGGAAAAATTTCTATTTCATATCATGAGACTTTCAGCCCTGATCTATGTGCGGTGACCGCTGAACTGAAACTGGTCCGCCACGCGCGATCTGCGAACCCTGCCGGACTGAAAACTTAATACGTGCTAGATCTGGTATGCATGAGCTTAAGTCCGATCGCATTCGACTAGGGGACCACCAGAAAGCATCTTTTGGACCGAAACAGCCCCGAATTGGTTATGCACTAAGTGAACCTTGTACCGGAGCCTATTTTGGACGTTTTTAAGCTTATAAAAAGGGTTGAAACCCTCACTCCTCTCTCCCATCCGAATTTGTAAAAATCCCTAGATTGAGAGAGAGAAAAGGTGAGAGTTTGAGAGAGAGAGTAGGAGAGAATTTCTTGCTGCTCGTGCCACCTGCTGCAAGTGCCTAAGCAACACACTCCGATTACCTGGCCTGTGATTTCTCCTCATTTTCAGGTAAGGAATAACCCTAGAAGTTGCTGATTTGGGATTGTTTCCGTCCCATAGCATACAAACTGATAGAACTCGTAAATCAGGTTCTCTATTCGCCGTAGACGAAGCGTATACGCTCCGTTCAAAACGACACGTTTATAAGAGACAAGGTGCGGATATTAGACGCTTTGATTGACTGTTTTCAACGCTTTCAATGTCGTTTAATAGTAGATTATTGACGGCAACGCCGTTTGACATGTACAACATGCTATCTGTTTCCTGTTTCGTAAATCAACGAAGAATATGAGATTTAGGGCATTTTAGTCTTTTGTAGGAAGCACTGATTTCATTCTGTAACGCCCGTGAAAAATCCGTACTTGGGCTCGAGTACCAACTCGACCCGAAATCGCGTAGAATTAAATTCCATGGAAATTAAGCGTAAGTTAGCTAGCGCAACGCTAGAGTAGCTGGGAAATAGTCCCTGATCACTTTAAATACGTTCTGTAAGACCCAAATCGAGTAGAACAAACAACCCTACAATACTCTATAACCTCGGATCAAACTCTAAGCGGGTTTGTCCTCTGGACCACTTTGAATTCTTGTATTGGATTTAGACCGCGCGTCGAAGGCCCGATACCTCCTATCTTAGACCGTTAGAACCGCCCAGCTGGACTTAACAATCATCTCGAAAATCAAGTCAAACCGATAATCACAGGCTATTTCGTTGAACCCGGACTGAAGAGACCGCGAATAGGGACAGATTTGGAATTTCAAATTCAAATCTGGCACACGACTTGACGCGTCAGTATTAAGCGTTCTGACCGTCGGAATTAATCCAGACTACACCCTCGGATCAGGAAAAATTTCTATTTATTATCATGAGACTTTCAGCCCTGGTCTACGTGCGATGACCGCTGAACTGAAACTGGTCCGCCACGTGCGATCTGCGAACCCTGCCAGACTGAAAACTTAATACGTGCTACATCTGGTACGCATGAGCTTAAGTCCGATCGCAATCGACCAGGGGACCACCAGAAAGCATCTTTTGGACCGAAACAGCCCCGAAATGGATAGGCACCAAGTAAACTTCGTTCCGGAGCCTGTTTCCGGCATTTTTAAGCTTATAAAAGGAGTTGAAACCCTCATTTCTCTCTCCCATCCGAAAATTGCAAACCTTAGAGAAAAAGAGAGAGAGTTTGAGAGAGAGATTGGAAGGGATTTTTCCCGTTTCCGAGCCGCCGACTGTTACTGTTTCAGCAACTCTTCCCAATCACCTGGACGGTGATTTCTCCACTTTTTCAGGTATGGAACGACCCTAAAAGTTGCTGATTTAGGGATTACTTGGATTCGTAGCGTGTTAGCTAACGTATTTCGTAAAACAGGTTCTCCTACTGCCGTAGACGAAGCGTACACGCTCCGTTCAAAATCCCGCATCCGTAAGAGACTAGGTGAGGATTTTAGACGCTTTGATTGACGGTTTACAACGCTTTCAATGTCGTTTAATAGTAGATTATCGACGGCATCGCCGTTTGACATGTACAACATGCTCTCCGTTTCCTGTTTTGTAAATTAACGAAGAATATGAGATTTAGGGCATTTTAGTCATTTGTAGGAAGTACGGTCTACATTCATATTTTGCTGACGTGATTGACATGGTTTGTTGTCGCATTAGGGAGTTAGGAATGCTTGCATAATTAGTTTGGCGAAGAGATTCATCTAGTTGCGCACTTTGGGTCGACATACTATATGTAGACTTAAGTGTGTAGTGTATGTGTTTGTATAAATGCTTGTATTAGTATGTATCGAATTAAATGATGTTATGTAGTAGTTTGAGATTGATTTCTTAGTTAATATGCTGACCTAAATGATTTCCTACATGTTGACCATATGCATGATTCCATTACATGCGTGGAATGTATGTGTTTGAAGATTTGCTTAAGTTGAATGTTATAACATGTGTTAACATGCTCACATGATTGTATCTAAATTCCAATACCTTTACATATAATGCTAATGTGATTCCATAAATGTTTGGGACTAGACTTAGTCCAGGCAGTCGGTAACCGAGCAAATTCGTGGCTGACTGGTCATAGCCACGAATGACGCGTCGATGAACGTGATTCGTGTTTAGAGTTGGCGGCAGTGGTTAGGCCACGCGAAGTGTTTTACGCACTTCATGTCGTTCGACTTGAGATGCGATCGCGCTAGTCGAGCCCGTCAAGTAACCCGACTGGCCGATGTATGTTCACCTTGTATGAGTCATAACTGCTTGAACCTAGGGTACTGAACTTACCATTGTAAACCCTGTTAACAATGGTACCTTGATCCACGAAGACTCATGAGTCGGGCATGGTGGTATGGGACACCGTGGTCGAGCTGTCGGCCTACGCTGGGGCCACAAACCTCCCCGTAGTGACCAGTGAGCACCTAGACTCGTGAGCAGATTATGGTGGTATGGGACACTATATTCTAGCTGTCGGCCTACACTGATCAGGCGACGAGTCCTTTGTAGTGACTGCGAGCGTATTCTGAGTCCACGGGGGGCGACGACCCTTCCGTTGCAGTAGAGTACGGTAGGCCTGTATTGATAAGGTGATGGGGGAGCGGTGCAACGAGTGCAAGCAACAGCCTTGACAGCCCTTGCAGAGACCTACGAAATATACATCGTATGAGATTACTAGGAGTGACGACCCTAGACAGGATCTGTGTTGGGATTGATACAAGGGAAGTACCTTAGTTTCCCAATCCTGCTGTTTGAATGGACTAATAACAACTTGAAAATCATATCACCATAGCATTGCATGTGCCTGGAAGATGTGGAGCACTCTAGGGAGTGTGGCATGCCGCGGTCGTAAGATGTTGCCGCATGAGGGTGATCGTCAGTGAGGGCATACATCACGTCATATCATCTTGCATTAACAACAGTATTAGGATTGTCTGATTTACTGCTTTACTATTATCGCATGATTGAATTGTGAATATGCTAATCTTTGCTCTATGATTCCACTGAGTTGATCACTCACTCCCACGTTACGGGATGGTGTTTGCAACACCCACCAGACCCTGTTGTAGATGCAGGTAAGGCCGAGATCCAGGAGGTAGAGCCAGAGATCAACGAGGACCAGGATGAGTTCTCGTATATGCAGTATCACGACGGCTTCCCGTAGGCGACCTGGATCGATGGGGTTTCAGTGGGACTATTTTGAACATTTTATTTTTGTTCATGTGTATGTATATGAGGCTCAGAGATGTAGTCATACTTTGGAGACAGATGGGATTTACTTTGTTTTCCATACAGTGATATATATATATTGTTTAGTCTTCCGCTTGCTTTTATCACTGGATCTGAAGTATGAATTGCAGTTTTGGTATACTTTTACTCATGTGAATGCTTTAAATCAGACAACATTGAATCATAACCATTTTTGTTGCATAAGTGACGGTCTGGAACTCGGGAGTTGAGTTTATACACGACCCCCGATTTTCAGGGTGTTACACATTCATATTTTACTGATGTGATTGACATGGTTTATTGTCATATTAGAATGTTAGGAATAAGTGCATAATTAGTTTGGCGAAGAGATTCGCCTAATTGCGCACTTCGGGTCGACATGCTATATGTAGACTTAAGTGTGTAGTGTAAGTGTTTGTATAAATGCTTGTATTAGTATGTATTGAATTAAATGGTGTTATGAATTAGTTTGAGATTGTTTTCTCAATTAATATGCTGATGTAAATGATTTCCTACATGTTAGCTAAATGTATGATTTCATTACATGTATGGAATGCATGTGCTTGAAGATTTGCTTAAGTTATATGTTATAACATATGTTAACATGCTCACATGGTTGTATTTCATTTCCAATACTCTAATATGATTGCTGATGTGATTCCATAATTGTTTAGGACTATACTTAGTCCAGGCAGTTGGTAACCGAGAAATTTCGTGGTTGGCTTATCTTTGCCATGAACGACGCGTCGATGAACACGAGCCGTGTTTTGGAGTTGGCGGCAGTGGTTAGGCCACACAAAGTGTTTTACGCACTTCATGTCGTTCAACTTGAGATGCGATCGTGCTAGTCGAGCCCGTCAAGTAACCCGACTGGCCGTTGTATGTTTACCCTGTATGAGTCATAACTGCTTGAACCTAGGGTACTGAACTTACCATTGTAAACCCTGTTAACCATGGTACCTTGATCCACGAAGACTCATGAGCCGGGCATGGTGGTATGGGACACCGTGGTCGAGCTGTCGGCCTACGCTGGGGCCACAAACCTCCCCGTAGTGACCAGTGAGCACCTAGTCTCGTGAGCAGATTATGGTGGTATGGGACACTGTATTCTTGCTGTCGGCCTACAATGATCAGGCGATGAGTCCTTTGTAGTGACCGCTAGCGTATTCTGAGTCTACGGGAGGCGACGACCCTTCAGTAGCAGTAGAGTACAGTAGGCCTGTATTAATAAGGTGATGGGGGAGCGGTGCAACGAGTGCGAGCAACAGCCCTGACAACCCTTGCAGCGACCTATAAAATATACATCGTATGAGATTACTAGGAGTGACGACCCTAGACAGGATCTGTGTTGGGATTGATATAAGGGAAGTACCTTAGTTTCCCAATCCTGCTGTTTGAATGGACTAATAATAACTTGAAAATCATATCACCATACCATTGCATGTGCTTGGAAGATGTGGAGCACTTGAGGGTCGATTGCATGCCGCGGTCGTAAGATGGTGCCGTATGAGGAAGATCGTCGGTGAGGGCATACATCACGTCATGTCATATTGCATTAACAACAGTATTAGGATTGTTTGATTTACTGCTTTACTATTATCGTATGATTGATTTGATAACATGTTAATCCTTGCTCTATTATTTCACTGAGTTAGCTACTCACTCCCACGTTACGGGACGGTGTTCCTGGACACCCACCAGACCCTTTTATGATTGCAGATGATGGCGCGGCCTGTGAAGCGGAGCCGGACTTGATGATGATGAGGAGGATCCCTCCTTTATGCGTGTTCTGATTGACGGGATTGCAGGGAGGTTGATTAGATACCTTGACACTTGTCATTTTATATTTTCAGAGCACTCATGTATATTCTTTTTGTTTACTTTTGGAGTATACATGTATGTATATAACTTGGTAACATGTTCACACTCTGGAGACATACAATAGTTTATATATGTTATACCTACTATCACAGTCTTCCGCTTGTGAATTTAACTGTCTCTGGAGTATGATATGCTGTTCTGGCTTAATCTCACTCATGTTTAATACATTATCACAGACAACATTCAATCATACATATCTATGTTGCATAAATAACATTTTGGAACTCGGGAGTTGGGTTTTTGCTCGACCCCCCGATTTTCGGGATGTTACAAAGGCCCATTGTGATATATGTATTAGGCCCAAGAGCAGGGCCCACCTGTTTTGTTGTGTATATGTGGCCCTTGAGTGTATTAGACCTTTGTGTGAGGCTGCGAGCCCATTATATGTTTAGCTCTATGTGGGCCATTCCGTGGGGGCGATGTTGGTTAAATGTCCACATTGTCGAGGCTGATCGTTGATACCGATTATGAGTATGCGATAGTATAACATCATGATTCATGCCCATACGCATCATCTGCACGTTTATTATGAGACGTGATTGACCATTGCATATGCCATATGGCAGGTTATTTATGGGGCTCCCTGATAGGTGGAGTTGTCCCACATGAGAGCACGGCATGCGCAGGATTGACGTATGACTGGATTATATGACTCATGCATCTTGCATTGTGTGCTGTGATTACTGTATGCCCTAGCGACATCAGGGCCGTAGCCTCCAACGGTATATTGCGGATGGTCAGATGGGACACCGAAAATCTGTTCTACATGGGGTGATATAGATATCCCTGGGTGAAAGTCCCTAAACCCTCTTGGTTCCAGAGGTTGCTCGAACGTCTAGACCGAGTGGGTAGATGAGCGTTGAGTGTCGATTACCAGATGACTGCGATCTCTACTGTGTCGTGGTCGGTTGGAAGGGGGTGCGACCTTACCTGCCCGAGAGGAGGGGGTAATGCTAGGCTGAGTCTGACCAGCTCAAGGAATGGGTCCGCTATTGACGAGCCGGGTCCGATATTGGCAGGCGGATAGTGAGGTCTCTTTCACTCACCTTGTTGTGCGCGATGGGGCGGCAATCTGGCATGGAGTGTAATAGACCCCGGTGATTTTTCAAAGAGGAACCGTACTGATATGTGGATTTATTGAGTAGGAGTTGCATGCTCATTCATTCCATCATTCACTATCCACTCGGGCTGATGGTGCGTAACTAATTGTTGTGTACCTTCGTTATGGGAAAGATTTCGGTTGGCGCGCGACTAACCTGAGATCAGGAGTTTACCATGTTGAGTCAGACTATCCAAATTTATGTATGGGACTGGTTTGGATAGAAGTCTATTGTGGTGGATCCCGTAGCCTACGATACTACGTACTATCATCCCGACTTCACACTCTAAGCATGGTCATTTCATTCGCATCACATATTGCATTGCATCCTCGGCATCTGATATTTGGTTCTTTATGACTCCTTATCGCATAGCTGTTATATATTGTGTATGCTGATATTGATTGACTTATAGACTTGTCTATACTTACGCTTACTCTGTTATCGTATGATTTATATTTTGTCAGTATTTCTGCTTACTCTGATTATTTCTGCTCGTGTCATTGTTTTTGTTTATTCAGACATTGTATGATTGTAGCATTGTATTGAATACTTGGCACTTACCTTGTGCACACACTTACACCACCCTCTAAGCTTTCTATAAGCTTATGCACGATAGATGCGTGCAGGTGATGTTAGGTTGCAGTAGTGTTGAGCTTGGACCGTGCAGTGGTCTTCTGGAGCTTGATTTTTATTTATGTATTTCCCTTTCAGTATTGTACTCAAACGATTATATTAGTGGATACGTGATGATGATGTTGCCTTTGTGAATTGGGTAATCTTGTGGTTATGCTTATTACTAGTTATATGTACAAAAAAAATCCTCCTTTTAGGATCGCAGGATCGGAATCTGGCATATGAATGCTAGGAGCCGAGAATGGGGTACTACGAAGGCTGTCGGCACCAGATTCGGTAATCGGGATTCTTATGAATCCGATTCCTGGGTTTGGGGCGTGACAACAGTTGGCAATGTTTAGATGATATATGTCATATGATAATGGAATGCATTTGAGACATCTAGAGGTAGAAAGTGGTTGAGTAAAAAGAACGGTTAGAAGAACACATGTCGAGAAGGGAAGGAAGGATCTGGAAAACCAACGTTGCAATAATCAACTATCATAACTGTCGAATGTAAATAAAAACATCTGAAAGATAGTCGGAAGAGATCTATAAATAAGAAGGAATCCAACAAAGCAAGCTGTCTTACACCAATCCAATCAAACCAATCAAATTATCTTTTTCTTATCACAGTTGATAGCTTAGCTTTATCCTATGAGTAGTGATAATCTAGCAGCAGTAATCCTTAGTTGTAATTCAGAAGTGGTAATCTTTAATTATAATCCAACTTTATGCTTATACGTTGGATTATTTCTGATTTCAATATAAGTAGTTTTTCTTTTAGAAAGGAGCCTTTCGGTTACTCCATTTGATCGACTGTAAGTATTTTCTTTTTGTTTGATTGTTTCTCCATACAAAAGTCTTTTCGTATGGAAGGCAGTGTGTAGCCTATCTTCGAAGGAAGAACCCCATCATCCAATAATCGCCTGATTATCTTATAACAATCTTACAAGTAGCTAAATAGGCAACCGATTTTCTTAGGTCTCGATCATATATGATCGCACTTGATGCATTGCTTATCGTAAACGTCGAATGTAAATACAAACGTAAAAAAGATAGCCACAAAAGGGATATATAAATAAGAAATCCAAAAAAGCAAGTCGTCTCATGCTAATCAATTTATCTTTCTTTATCATAGTCAACAGCTTAGCCCTATCTTAAGAGTACGTAGCTTATCTTTTTTAGTTTCAATACAAGCAATTTTTTCTTTAGAAATGCACCTTGCAGTTGCTTTTTATAATTGACTGTAAGTATTTTTTTTTTTTTTGATTACTTTCACGTACAAAAGACATTTCATATAAAAGGTAATGTGCAATCCATTTTCGGAAGAAGAAGCCAACTCCCTAATGATCACACTCTTCATACGTGCCTATTTTGGTGATTGGGGTTAAGTTGTTCAGTTTGAAGGCACGCTCACACACATCACACGTGACCGAAGTAAACCGAGAGCCAACTACTCTTTCTCTCTCTAAAAAAAAAGAACATCATACATGGCGGATCCATGAAGATAAGAGGGAGGATCCATGCCATCCATCTAGTAGTCGTCTTCATAGGACTGCACATGTGCGACTTCCAACCATGGGCCATCTACAGAACACACTAGATGGATGCTCTGGGTCCATTACCTTAATTAGCTGGCACCTGTGATGTACTTGGGCACGAATGAACGTAAGAAAGATGATATTGTTCATGGGAACGTTTCCAAGTCATTGGGGTCCGAGAGAACAATGACTTAAGAGACAAGATAGTCGGGTGTTTGATTAGCTATTGGATGGAGGATGAGTGAACCAGATCTTGGAGGATATGTTACGAGCTTGCGCATTGGACTTCAAGGACAATTGGGATGATTGTCTTGCATATGCGGAGTTTGCGTACAACAATAGCTTCCAGGCGAGTATCGGGATGACACCTTATGAGGCGCTGTATGGGCGACCTTGTCGCGCACCGCATTGCTGGTTAGAGGTCGGTGAGCATAGCTTGATTGGCCCAGAGTTAGTGCAGGCGACGTCAGAGAAGATTGATATCATTCGACGTCGGCTTCGTACAGCGCAGAGCAGACAGAAGAGCTACGCCGATACGAGACGGAGGCCACTAGAGTTCACAGTTGGGGATCACGTGTTTTTGCGAGTTTCCCCTATGAAGGGATCAGAGCTCGCAATTAGAAATGTCTGCATTTATCCTTTTGTATTCCCCATGGGGTCCACATTTGGATGATCACAATCATTCTTCTCCAATGTATCTATGTTGATGGAACAATGTTACTATAAATATACTTTTAAAATGATCATGACCATGCATTGGTTTGTGAACTTGGATGAAAACCTTGAAAATGCTCTTTTCAATGTCCAAATTCGACTTTAAATACTCATGATAAGAATTGTCTATTCTAAATGTTGGGGGCCTTGCACAAAACCTTAGGATCTAGCCCTCCAGAACAAACCAGAATTATGGAATAACAATGCAATGAAATAAATCAAAGCAACAATCACACACCACACAAGAGATTTTTACATGAAAAATCCTCAAAGAAGTAAAAACCACGGGACCTCGTCTAGATCAACAATCCACTGTGAAGTAGAATGTTACAACCTTCATCACTCATGCAGGAGCGGATAAACAATAAGAGAATAAAGAAAACCAGAGAGATCTCACCGATCACGAGGACGTAGAAGCGCTGAGGCGATGACTCCCTTCCACAAGCTTCCTCTCTCTTATTTCTTTCTTTCTCACACCCTAAGCCCTTTAGGAAACCCTCTTGTGCTTTTCTTCACACATCATAATCTCCTAAAAAATCCTAGGAACCCCTTTTTATAGTTTTAGGAAACTCCTTTCTGCATCCCTGTTGCCAAAGGACTTAAATCCGTAATTTTATGCAAAAATTGCGTAACCTAGGACTGGTTCTAGAAATTTCAGGACTGGTCCTAGCCGCCTACGACTGGTCGTAGCTCACGGAGAAAATTAGCAACAACTCACTGGACTTTGAGGCGTGCCAGGGCTCGAACCTATGACCGGTCGAGCAGCACGATGAAATCCTCATAAATTTTAACCACTGCACCGTCTCTCCTCTGAACTGAGGAGGAAAACCCCATCAAATATCCTCCTTTTCGACTCAGGAGGAATTCACCTTCTTCAAGCCAGCCAGGTTTCTACAAACCTCAAACTTGTCCTTGAGTAAAGCCTTGGTCATCATGTCTGACCCATTATCGTTCGTGTAGACTTTCTCAAGCTGTAACACCTTTTGTTCCAAAGTATCCCTTATCCAGTGATACCGAACCTCTATGTGCTTCAATTTGGAGTGCTGACTTGGATTCTTGCTCAAGTGTATAGCACTTTGACTATCGCAATAGACCACGTGCTCCTCCTGCTTTAGGCTAAGTTCCTGTAGGAACCTTTTCATCCAAAGCATCTCTTTACATGCCTCAGTGACTGCAATATACTCGGCCTCTGTCGTCGACAATGCTACGACCTTCTGTAGCTTGCTCTGCCAAGAAATCGCTCCCCCTACAAACGTGAACATGAACCCCAATGTAGACTTCCTGGAGTCTATGTCACCTGCCATATCTGCATCTGTGTAGCCCTCTAACACAGGTTTTCCGCACCATAGCATAGGCTCAACTTGGATGAGCCTCTTAGATACCACAGTATCCATTTCACCGCTGCCCAATGCTCTTTGTAAGGATTGGCAAGATACCGGCTGACCACACCGACCGTATATACTATGTCTGGGCATGTACACACCATAGCGTACATCAAACTTCCTACGACTGACGCATAGGGTATCTTCTGCATCTCTTCCACCTCTGCCTTCGTCTTGAGACACTTCCTATCGCTCAATCTGAAGTGACCATCCAGTGGAGTACTGACCGGCTTCGCTGCATTCATATTGAACCGCTCTAGGACTTTCTCAATATACCGCTCTTGTGACAGCCAAAGTTTTCTACTGTTTCTGTCACGGGTTATCTCTATTCTTAGGATCTGTTTAGCCGGGCCTAAGTCTTTCATCGCAAACGACTTACCCAACTCCTGTTTCAGTCTGTCAATCTTCTTGATGTCTTTTCCCATGATGAGCATGTCATCAACGTATAAGAGCAGAATTATGAAATCACCATTTGAGAACTTGTGCGTGAACACACAGTGGTCCGACTCCATTCTGTCATACCCATGCTGTAACATAAACGAATCGAACTTCTTATACCATTGCCGTGGAGCTTGTTTCAGCCCATACAAGCTCTTCCTCAGCCTACACACCATATGTTCCTTGCCCTTGACTTCGAATCCCTCTGGTTGGTGCATGTAGATCTCTTCTTCCAGGTCACCATGGAGAAAAATAGTTTTAACGTCCAACTGCTCTATCTCCAGATCTATGCTAGCTGCCAACCCAAGTAACACCCGTATGGATGTCATCTTCACCACTGGTGAGAATATCTCCTCAAAGTCTATGCCTTTCTTCTGACCAAACCCTTTTACCACAAGTATGGCCTTGAACCTCGTCTATAAATTCTTCTGCTCAACCTTCTTTCTAAACACCCACTTGTTGCTTAGAGCTTTCTTGCCCTTAGGCAGTTTCACCATGTCATAGGTGTGGTTCTTATACAAGTGGGGGCTGCTCTCCCGGTACATCTTCTGTATGAACTCCCTCGTCCTCTTCACCTTGTTGTACTCTCCCGTCATCAGGCACCACGGGAGGAATAACTGGATCAATGTCCTCTAGCTCACCTGAACTAGGCTGGTTCTTCTCTGGCTTACCAATGTCTTCTATACACTGATCTTTAAAGAAAACCACATCTCTGCACCAGATGAGCTTCCTCTCGGTCGGATCCCATAATTTGTAACTAAACTTTTCATCACCGTACCCTAGGAACACACACTGCCTGATCTTCATATCTAGCTTGGACCTCTTGTCCCTCGGTACATGAACGGATGCCCTGCATCCAAACACCCTGAGATGACTGTACGATGGATCCTGTCCAGTCCACACCTTCTCGGGTACTTCTCCATTCAACGGGGCTGATGGAGACCTGTTTATCAGATACACCGCTGTGTGCATTGCTTCTCCCCAGAACGTCTTGGGCAATTTCGCATGGGGTAACATACATCTGATTCTCTCAACAATAGTGCGATTCATTCGCTCAGCTGCACCATTATGCTGGGGGGCCTTGGGAACCGTCTGTTCATGCCGTATACCCAGGGACTTGCAGTACTCGTGAAAGTCGCCAATGTATTCACCACCATTGTCAGTGCGGATGCACTTCAATGATCTACCTGTCTCTCTCTCAACCATAGCATGAAACAATTTAAACACACCAAAGATCTCATCCTTAGATTTCAAAGCATAAGCCCAAACCCTCCTAGATGCATCATTTATAAAAGTAACAAAATACAATGTCCCACCCAAGGTTTTTGTCCTCATAGGACCATAAACATCAGAATAAACCAAATCTAATGCATGTACTTTATTAACATGAGAAACAGTTTTAACGAATGAAACTCTATGCTGTTTCCCTGATAAACAATCAAGACAGGTTTTGAGAGGTGTACCTGTCACATTTGGAAGGAGCCGCTTCCTTACTAGTAGTTGAAGTCTTTTTTCACTCATGTGGCCTAGACGCCTATACCACATGTCAATAGCTGAATCTTCTACTGCGTTCAACCCACCCTTACACACACCGACACTTGCCTTGTAAGGGTGTAACACTTCTTTCCTCTGGCTGCGATCAACGAACCCTTGATGAGCTTCCAACGCCCACCAAAAAATCGGCTTTCATAGCTATTATCATTCAGCCTTCCCGTCGACATCAAGTTGAGGCGAAGGTCTGGGATATGCCTCACATCCCTAAGAACCAATGTGCATCCCACATTAGTTTTCACACAAATATCACCGACCCATACGATCTTCGATACGCCAGAATTTTTCATCTTCACGGTCCCATAGTCACCTGACTTGGAGTCGCGTGAAAAGAAGTTTCTGAGTCAATCACCTAGTCGATGTCCTGACCCATGGCCGTGAGACAAACATCATGATTTGTGGAAAGAATAATAACAATGTCGCCATTTGAAGCGTTTGCTGTAGAATCTGATTCATCTGCCTTCTCCTTTCCTTTCTTGTCGTTCTTAGACTTACGACATTTATGCTTATAGTGACCCTTCTTGCCACAATTTCAGCATTCAACGTCTTTTCTGTTACTTGACTTGTCTCTTGATTTATCTCAGGCATTCACGCCCTTCCTGTTCTTTCCTCTCCCCCGTTCCTGTGTCACAAGTGCCTCTTGCTGAATAGACCCCTGAGACTTCTGTAAGTGCTATGATTTCGTATCCGTTTGGTTGTCAAATTTTGTGGTGTCAAAACCTATATCTATGTCTTGTATATCTTGTGTTTCATGTTTGAGACTATTCTTTAAATCAAGACATCGTATTTCAAGACAAGAACTTAAATGAAGAAAGTTTTCAAGTCATGGATGAAGAATTCAAGAATAGAAGTCTTCAAGTATGCATGTTTAAGATTCAATCAAGTTCAAGTATAGTAGAAGACTTTGTCAAGTCAAGATCAAGCTCAAGAAGGCCTACTACAAGATTTGTAAATGCTCAAGTTTCTCTTGTGGTTCATCTGAGTGTACAGACTTTCAATGTCCATCTCACTTTTAAGGTTTGTTTGACCTTAGATTGACCTTAGGTTGGGCTTTACTGTAGATCATTCTGGATACATAATTCATAATTTTAATATGCTTGTTCAGGCTGTTCTAAGACCAGTCCTAGGGACTTCAAGACCAGTCCTAACTCTGCTACGACCAGTCTTAAGTTTTTCAGGACCAGTCCTAGGTTGTTGAAGATTTTCGGATCTTTCTTGTTGTCTTACGACCAGCCCTGGATATCCTACGACCAGTCCTGTGAGTTGTACGACTCATCCTTCGATCAGTCTTAGCCCTACGACTCAAACTCCAGCAATTAAACTTGGGGTCCTACGACCGGTCGTAGATGGCCCACGACCGGTCGTAGGCTACCCAGGACCGGTAGTGGAACAACAAATCTGTAACGCCCTGGAAAACGGGGGTTGTGCATATGCTCGACTCTCGAGTTCCCGGGTGTCACTTATCAACAAATTTATGGTTTTATGATTAATCAAATTCAAATGCGCAACCTGAAATTACTTAGAGCATGAAACACAACTACACAAGTCTACTAAAATGAAAGAGATATATATATGTACTAGTCCAAAAGAATATAAAGGGGTCGCTCAAGGCGTTGCCCAACAAAAATAACAAAAAAGAATCATATATCCAAAGGAATGGTGCGTTGAGCCCACGACTCAATGCTCCAGAATCCAATCTCCAAAGTGGATGGAGAACCGCTCATCAACTAGAAGTAGGAGAACTCGTCTCCTCGCTTAAGTTCTCGCCACCAGTCTCGTCGAACTCAGCACAACCTGCAGCTACTGAAGAATCTGGGTGGTGTTTTAAAACACCGTCCCAGAGTGAGAGTGAGTGATCAACTCAGTGGGTGCTATTAATCTTAAGTTTTAACAGGCATCAATTATAATATGAATTTAATGAAAAATAAATAATCAACAATACCTAGCAACTCTTATTTAAAATGCATGCATGCAGAATGATATGATGCATGCCCTCGCCACAACACTCCCTCGAGCGACTCCATCTAATAATCGCGTATGTCAGCACTCCCTCATTGCGACTTCGACTTCCGAGTCGCCACCCTAACTAATGCGATGCAATGCGATTGTGTTAGCCGAGTTATTAGTTAAGTCCATTCATCTAGCAGGTTTGAGAATCTGATGCACCCCACATATCAATACCCTAAGCTGGTTGCGAGGCCAAGACCCCCAAATGCGTGAGGCCAAGACCTCGCGGTCCGTGATCCCGTCGGGTTCTTCATCCCTGACTTCAAGCACATGAGGAGTGCCAAGAGAAACTGATCGCTCGAGGTCACTACGGGGAGGCGCAGCACCCAAGCGTAGGCCGACAGCTCGGATACAGTGTCCCATTCCACTATGTCCGGCTCACGAGGCTGTGGACCAATTTCTGGTAAGTTAATAATGGGCTGCAATGGTTGTAGGGTGATTCAGGTTCCATATAAATATGAGCATATAGGGTTAAGAAACAGGGTTAGTCAGACAGTAGATTAAACCGGAAGAGTCAGGCCAGTACGTGGCGGAACGACATCGGGTGCAAGCAACCCATGTAGTCTAACTACTGTCGCCCACACGCACTCGCCCAAATCCATGGGTTTAGCCTCGAGGTGGTCCTATCAACGGGGCCGCCTTCGTTCTCCTCGAATTACTGACTAACCCAAGGGTTTGGGAGGTGATTCAGAACATGCCAACTATCAATGCATCATCTAACATAAACAACACCATGTTCTCATACTTTTTAACATAAAATTCTAAATTTCTACTAACATGTAAAGCTAACAATATCATGAACAAGGTGTGTGTGTGTTGTGTGGGTGGATAAGGAAGTTAAGCACTTCCTACCTCCCTTAGAACCGAAATACACAAAAATCAATGAATCATACATGTTATAGGGAAAATCATATGAGAAAATCAAATAAGGCATGAGCATGCAATTGTTCATACACAAAGTCATGTGAGGGGCAAGAACAACATCATATGAGAGCCAAACATACAATTCTAACAAACATGCAAGTCCTAGGATTTCTCCAGATTCTCCTAACATAGTATCCAAACAACCAAAATCATTAAACACATACTAAAATTGGTGCTAGGACACCTAAGAGCAATAGTTCGCACCTTGGGATCGTTGGAGGCTTGATAGACGACCTAGAAATGAGGGTTTTGGAGGTTGGCCGACTGGAATCCCTAAAATCAATCCTTGCATGTGAGAAATTCCATGCCAATCCTTTCTTATTACTTGGATCTCAAGAAGAGGTGGTGAGAGGTTCTTACCTAGATGGCCAACGGACGAATTTGAGGGTTGTGACGGAGAGTTTCTTCTTGGAGGAGAGGTAGGAAGTTGAAAAGGGTTGATGCCCTTGGCCCCACCTCAATCTATGGTACACCTTGCTCTTCTTCATCCTCTCTTTCTCTCTTTCTTCCTCTCTTCCTCTCTTCCTCCTTCTCTTTCTCTTCCCTCTCTCTCTTTCTCTCTCTTTTTCTTTCTTTCTTTCTTTCTTTCCCTAGGGAAAATTCGTATGGGGAGAGGGGTGCCCTAAATGAGGCCCTTTTATAGTGCCAGATTTGGTGCAAATGGCCCCAATGTCTAAGTTTTTACCATAATAGCCCTATAGGACGGTTTTTCTAATCTCTAGGGCCCACTAAAGGGCGTACATGGTGATATACACCGTAGGATAGTTGGCTCTAATGATGATTTACGTATGGATATCATCGGCCCACCATTTGGATGCGCCGATCAATAGATATGATTAGAAGTCTGTTCAACGGTCACCGATGGTCGATCGGGGCCGCGACTATACGGATATGAGAAGGAAAATATTCTTACTCTACGTGTGAAGTTTGGTCACAAACCGACGGTCCGAAATCCTCAACTTTGCATAAGAGTGGACGACCAAATTCACTTAAGTTCTAGCTCCTTTCTTTAGGGTATTTGCATTTCTCATGCACTCGTCCTTTGGCTCAAGTTGAGCGGTTCTATGCAGTTCCCAGGTTCGACTCCCACGATGGACATCGAGCCCAGTAAGATAGACATTATTCTATAGTTTTGGAATTAGTGGCCCCACCAACGATGGGTTTAGAGCTTGTTCGGAAAATCGGAGCATTTTTATAATGAATTAGGTATTGAGATTTCTCATGGGCAATGATTAAGTTTTGTATTAGCTATGTTTATAATGTGGCCCATTTATAACTGGTGAAAGTGGAGATTTGGTCATGCTTACTCTAAACCGTCAGTTTTAGCCTAAAAGAGTAACGAGGTTGCTCTGATGGGTCCCTGGTCACGAAAATCATAGGACAAGTGCCTCATGGCCTGATGAGGGGTCATGCAAAGTTTGAGAGCAAATGGATGAACGAACATGGGGTTTGATCATACGGTTCCGATCTTTAAATGGCCCTGCGGGGTCCATTCAGGTTGTTGGGAAAGTTTTGGTGGTCCACTGGCCACAAAACTTATAGGGTAGGTAGTCCTTGGCCCGATGAAGGGTCATGCAAATTTTAGAAACGATCGGATATGGGGTTTGGTGGTACAGGTCCGATGTGCGATCAACGGTTACCCTGCCACGATTGGGGTCCAAGTTTTGTTGACGGGCGTAGGCCCGCACATTAGACCTTCACCGTAAATTTGGAAGAAATTTGACAGTTGAAAAGCCTAGAGTCTCGATTTCATTTGCAAGTGCTAGATTCCAATTCTGGCATTGGTGGGGTGCATTTGGTAAGTGCCAGATCCCAATTCTGGGTGTCCACCGGGTTTGTATTCCATGATGGACCACAAGCCCAGTGAGATATATGATTTTCTAAATTTTTAGATTTTTCTGACCCACCTCGGTCGTTGGGTGGCCCACACGGGCTGTTGTTAAGTGTAAATAGGCCATCTGGCTTGGCATGCCACATTTGGTCCGGTCATGACCAGACCGGTCTACTCTAATGGGATAAATCTAAGTTAATTAACTCGTGGCACCCCACTACGAGTGGTTTAAATGAATGGCTATACGACAAATCCTATGTGGACGCCCCAAGACACTGTGCTGGTTGGACGGGACGTTACAATCAATCATGTATAAGCTAGCATTGAGTGCTAATGGTCAGTAAGTGACAATATAAGTTTATTATATAAAAAATTTAAGGATTTTTAAAAATCCAAAACAGTGAAAAATTCGGGATGTTACAAAATTCTTATCCCGCGGAAATCTTTGAAAATCTTTGAAGCTACGACCAGTCCTAGGATTCTAAGACCAGTTGTAGACGGAATTTTTCATGATATAAATAGATCACGAACTTCAGAGTTTTAGCAATTCAATTCAACTCTATTCAAGCATTCTTTAGGCTATACTCTGAGATAAGTTTGTGTTATTTTTAAGCTACTTTGTGCTTATTTAATATTCCTTTTGCTAGCTTGTTTTTTATTTGATTTTGATCTACATTTCAATCTCATTAGAAAAATGGAATTTCTGATATTCATTCTTCTTGGATTCAAAATCAAATAGAACTAGCCTTTTTGATTTAAAATCAATTAGACTTAGAACCATTATTAAAGTGAGTATTGGACTTTGAACGTTGAATCAAAACTTCTACTCCGATTGATTTTACCGGGCTACTTCAAAAGGAGATACAAGTATTTTACATTTGTGTAATTTACTTTCTTTGGTTTTGTTTGAGATTTTCCAGAAAAATCTTATTGTATTGGTTATCTGAGGAGAGCCAGAAAACTCAAATTGTGGGGGTTTTTGGATTGTGTAAGCCCGAGATCAAAGACACAATTGTGAAGGTTTTAGGTGAACCTGTGAAACCTATTTTTGATAGTGCATGCTAATATCCCCTGTGTGAGGATATTAGGAGTGGAGTAGCATTCCGTGTGGCTGTTGGATAACAGTTGGTGTACACACAGGCGAACCACTATATATCGTTGTGTTGTGGATGTGCATTATTCTTTCATTCCTTTATTAATTCAGTTTTGTGGATTGTGTTTGTGGATGAATGCTGTAATCATTTTCTTTCAAGCAAGTGTGGGGAATGTTGTAATAACTTAAGATTTATTTCTGCAAGTTATTTAGATTTTCTTGCTTTTTATTCCTCATTGATTTGTGATACAAAAGACGTTCTAGAAATAAGGTTGTCCTACCTTAAACCTTTAGTTTTTGGTGTAAAGTTATCCTTAGAACTGATAAAGTATCATTCTCTTTATTCTAAGTTATTGAGATTACTTTAAATTCAGCATTGTACTTTAGTTTTTTTATTATTCCGATGTTATTAGTTTTTATTTGGCAATGCCCTATTCACCCCCCTCTAGGGCATATAGCTAGGCCTTTTTAACTTCCTCCTTGTCTCTTCATTGAAGAGACAGCTAGTAACCTGTTCCATTGATATCTTTCTGTCTGGCACGGAGTTACTTAGAGACACTACCAATGTCTCCCAACTGTCAGGCAACGAACTAAGCAATAGTAAAGCCCGTAATTCATCATCCAAGACCATCTTCATAGAGGAGAGTTGGTTCACTATATTGCTGACCTCGTTCATGTGCTCGGCTATAGAACCACCATCCTTGAACTTGAGATTAACAAGTCGCCTTATCAGAAAAATCTTATTACCTGCTGTCTTCCTCTCATACAGCCCTTGTAGTTTCAGCCATAGGCTAGCGACTGAGGTTTCCGTAGACACATGGTGAAATACAGAATCATCCAGCCATTGTCTAATAAACCCCACCGCCTTTTGGTCCAACTTCTTCTAATCATCATCAGACATATCCTTGGATTTTTCTGATATACTTAAAATTGGAGAATATAGATCCTTGCAATAAAGCAAGTCCTCCATCTTAGCCTTCCATATGGTTCAGTTGGAACCATTGAGGCTGATCATCCTTGATGAGCTGCCACCTTCCATAATTCCAAATCGATCCTACCCGTTTAATGAACGTAGCTCTGATACCACTTTGTTGGGGGCCTTGCACAAAACCTTAGGATCTAGCCCTCCAGAACAAACCAGAATTATGGAATAACAATGCAATGAAATAAATCAAAGCAACAATCACACACCACACAAGAGATTTTTACGTGAAAAACTCTCAAAGAGGTAAAAACCACGGGACCTCGTCCAGATCAACAATCCACTATGAAGTAGAATGTTACAACCTTCGTTACTCACGCAGGAGCGGATAAACAATAAGAGAATAAAGAAAACCAAAGAGATCTCACCGATCACGAGGACATATAAGCGCTGAGACGACGGCTCTCTTCCACAAGCTTCCTCTCTCTCTTATTTCTTTCTTTCTCACACCCTAAGCCCTTTAGGAAACCCCCTTGTACTTTTCTTCACACCTCATAATCTCCTAGAAAACCCTAGGAACTCCTTTTTATAGTTTTAGAAAACTCCTTTCTGCATCCCTGTTGCGAAAGGACTCAAATCTGTAATTTCGCGCAAAAACTGCGTAACATATGACTAGTCCTAGAAATTTCAGGATTGGTCCTAGCCTCCTACGACTGGTCGTACCTCATTTACGATTGGTCGTAGCTCACCCACGACTGGTCGTAAACCGCGGAGAAAATTAGCAACAACTCGCTGGACTTTGAGTTGTGACAGGGCTCGAACCTACTACCAGTCGAACGCCTCCCACGACCGGTCGAAGACCACTTATGACCGGTCGAGCAGCGCGATGAAACCCTCCGAAATTTCAACCACGGCACCGTCACTGAGGAGGAAAACTCCATCACTGAATTATTTTTTAAATGCTGAACATTATCTACATTAGACCCCAGAAGATGGACGGTCCCTACCATCCAACCAACTTTGTAGGTAAACTCTTCACTTGTCATTAAAAAAATGAGACGTTTGCTACAACAAAATACGTTCTCATGGATTGTTATTGGATACCTTGGGATTATAGCCGTTGGATTTGTGGTCGCATTTAAGTGCTCTAAACGGTTTTATCTGATGGGTCTCCTCAGGTTAGAATAATTCAATCCAATGATCATTTAACTCCTTCCATTGAATATGGATCTCTACTCTATTTATTTATTTATTTATATTTTAAGATAAGTTTAAAGTTTTCCAATCTTAAAAATTTTTGATGCATCCACCATCAGGAATGTATCCGGTCAGATAAACGGTTCTGATAATGGAAACATGATCCCATATCTAATGGATATGGTGCTAACTCCATAACAAATTAACAATAGATCGGGACGGAGCAAAACCCCATTTATTTGGGATTTCACCTGATTGGGTCCGTTGCGTTGGATCAGGAAGTTAAATTCGTCGCTTAATACTGGACATGAATCAGAGTGATAGATAGATCCGGACTGTCCATAGCTGGTCTTTTGGTGGTAACCACACCAGCGGATAATCCAACCACGTAAGTTATTTCTTTTGAATCTATTTCGATTAATCTGACTGTCCACTTGAAGGCCGGTGTCTGTAAGGATAGGATGGTCTATTCTATGTGATTTTCAATTTCATCCAATCTCTGCGTACAACCCTCTAGTTGAGCGTTCTTGATCCACCGTCTCTCATATGCCACGTGTCAAGTATTGGACGATGAAAACGTTCTCCCCATGCAGCAATCCCAAGCTCTCTTACTAAATATATGTTGCTAGATTCACGGAATGTTATTATTGAAAGTGATTTGGAGAATTGTGAATCCATGGAACTGAAAATGTGGTGCCCTTCTTTGAAATTTGTGTATTCAAAGTTTGGACAGTGTGCGAAAACTAAAGAGTGTTTCGGAGTAGAATTTAAATGGATTGCAATTTGCTCAACTCATTGTTGTGGAAATGACCCAAGTAGGTTGTCACCATTTTAATCCATAACGACAACTAAACCCTTTATTGCAATTCCAATATTCCTCTTTTGTGAATGAAATGTGGTTAGCTTCATTATTCACTCTTTTGTTGAATTGAATTATCACAATTCAACTCAATTGAGCATCAAAGCAGCCTAAACCTGTAAACCATCATTTTGAAACCTAACTAACATAAAGAGAACACACGCATCTCCTTAAATGTTCAAGACTTCATTAATCTGGTAGGTCCTACTGCTGAAGGCCCATGCTATCAATGGAATAGTAATCGAGCAACCTTGGCCATCCATAAAATGGGTTTTCTTCATTATATCATTAGGTCCTACAGTTGAAGGCCCATGGTAGAAAAGGAACAACAATCAGACAATCTTAGCCATCTATTGAATAGGCTTTCCCTATTGAATATGGGTCACTGACCATGGCTGTTTCACTTATCCCTTTGAAGTCTACAACTACGAAGTTTAGCATCTAATAGTGAGTGTGATTTTGTACCATGGACCATCCACATATGGCCCACCAGATGGACGGCTCTGAATGAAGAATCTTAATGCAATTTGCAACGATGGTAATCTAAAAATTATTTTTCTATTAATAAACAACCATCACATAGATAGTACATTTATCACAACTTAGTACATACACTAAAAAATACTATAGAATGCATTCACTCGTGTACATTCTCCACATGTGCGTGACCTTCTCCAGGGCTTGGACCAGAGTCCTTAATCCCTCCAAGAGCATAATTTTTTGTGAATTGGTGGCCCTTGCCGCCAGGATTTGGACCTGATTCTTTGATGGCTCCCAGAGACAAATCATTGCCGAAATGCAGGATATTCGCATCGAAGGTGGGTTGAATCAACGGATACAACGGACGAGCTTGCGTCGAGGAGATGGAGCTCAACAAGAGAAGAAGGAGAGAAAGCTGTAGAAGAACCTTGAGTGCTCGAGCCATGATTGTATGTAGATGGGTATGTGGTTGGTAGCCAAGGAACTTATTAACATGAGTAGTGTGGCAATGTATTTATAGTGGCAGGAGATTTAGTGAGGTATTTTCCAGTTGCACTCTCCAAGAATGTTCTTTGCAAAACAAACTTTCGGCAGAGTTGCTGTAACGCTGCTGATAATAGAGATCTGAGCCGATTAAATGGTAGACTCCCACATGTAGATTCCATGTGTGAAAAATCAAGATGGTGTGATCGATTGGTGGGCTATAAAAGTACGTTGAATATGGAAAGTTGGTCAAGTTTATTTAGTCATCCATATCTTTCGTACAGCGTAGCACACTGGATAAGTGGGTCACCTTGATTTTTTTGGTGATGGAATCCAAATGGTGGGGCCCACGTGATGATCGGTTCTGATCTCATATATCGGCATGTTTCAAATGAGTACACCATCAGGCCTACAAAGGAGTGCACATATCAGGATTGTAAATGGTTTGTTTGACTGTGGAAATGTAAGAGTAACGAATTCAAAATACACATGGGGATTGTTTCTGAGGTGGTGCCATGTAGGCATGAGGAAACATCGCAGGGGATTCATGTGGTGAGGGCGTTGAATAGAAAAATGAGGTGGGAGTTTTTGGTCCAAAGTCACGAGAGCTGTGTATGGAAAGAAGAAGTAGAGAAAAAGAAAAAAAAAAAAAAAAGAAAAAAAGAAAAGAAAAAGAGAGAAGCTCAATGTTGAAACTTGAAGTGGAGAGAGTTATTTTTTTATTTCTTCTTCCTACCAACTGCAAGGGTGATTGCATGTAGGCGATCAAAGACCTAGCCCTCTTCATAGAATATGGAATTCTGTAATAAGAAAAGAAAGAAAGAAACGACGCCGGTCGCCCATGCAAGTTGAACAGAGAAAAACCTGATACTTGAATGATGTTACGAACATCCATACACATGCATGCTGGCATACTATACATGCTTAAATATATCTCAATCAAAGCCGTTTGAATTTAAGGAAATTTTTTATCAGAGGATAATAAAAAAGATCATACGAGATAGATGATTGTAACAATCCGATTACCATCAATCAAATGGACAGTTATAAATCAAACAGTCATCGGTCCAAACCCTCGTTTGGTATCCACCAATCTATTTTTGCCATACATAGACATTACATTATCATGCAACTTATTATTTTATGAAGTGGGCCCATTTTTGTCGAACAAGTGGTACGCGATGATTGTGATGGATACATGGGTGGGCCCCACTTGGACACGCACGAGCTTGGAAATTGAGCAAACGATTCTGATCGTCAAATCACTGGCTCCCCAATTGATGTATAAAACAAAAGAAAATGTTAAAAAAGAAGAAGAAACAGATGGACATCTATAAAAGTCTAATTAATGAACATTCCACGTAATAATGCAGCACACATTTCTTCAGTACCCTTTCACAAGCAGAACACTAGAGAAAAGATACCATACAACCAGGAGTACCATTAGTTATACTTGTGCTTGGACACATGGAAGATGAAATCTTTAATCTGGACCTTCCATTTATTCCTACCTATTCTCCGATGGTCAGGATACAAAAAAAAAAAAAAAAAAAAAAAAAAACTTTCAGAGGGTGGCTGGAACAACCGCCTCTATCCCACGGTTCCGGTTCTCCCGTGACCTTATGATGGGACAGGGAAGGAGTGGGGCCCATGTGATGCAAACACACGATCCAAACCATTCATCAGATGTGTCACCTTAGAATATCCTTATGAATGAAAACTCAGCCGGATCCAAAACAGATATGGGCTACAACAAAGGGAACAGGCTTGAAGAAAACGCCTACCCTTGAATTTCATAGGGCCACGTGTAAGTCATAAAATAGCTTGATTTTTGCCTTATTCTGGACTGGATGAACGGTCTAACAGGACTGGATTCTATTTATACAACACGATAAGCCTACACTCTAATAAACGGTGGGTGTTCCCTCTCAACATGTTCTAATTGCTATGGTCCACTTGAGTTTTGGATAGGTATGGTTCTTTGGGACTGGGGGCTTTGAGGTGATGCATCTGATGAACGGATTGGATTCCGCCAACGAATCAGTGGGCCATATCTGGCAGTTACCACCAAAAGATTCCGGTCCTATCCATACGGACCATACCACTGGAGTACGCACTTGTTATGAGTGTGGACAATGTTGGATGCTTAGCAGCTTGTCCTTGACAATGATCGGACCGTCCAATCTGAAGAACATTGATTGAACAGATATATGTACACCTCTAGTCATGTGATTTTGCCAGGTGGGCGGGGAAGAGTAGTTCGAGTGAATGAAAGGTCCAGATCAACGGTTGAATTTTCTCTGTTTCCTACTTCAACTAGGTGTACCATTAACTTACTCTACCCCTTGATGCACTGAACAATGACTAAGAGTGAATTTATATGATCTGAGAGGAGAAAATGACCACTGTAGACAAAACCTTTTATCTAGCGGTTTTATGAACGAATACAAACTTAAGTCACCAACTTAGACTAGCACGTGCGCACAGCAACTTTGAAGATGGCAGTATCCCTTTTCACTGCGAAGACGAGCGCTGACGCTCCTCCACATGAGAGTTGTACTTTGAAGGCGGAACTACCCCCTTTTCACTGCGATGACGAGCGCTGACGCTCCTCCACCTGAGAGTTGTACGCACGGCTTAAAAGAGATATAAGTTTCATGCCCCACGGCTATGTATTTATTATATCCACAACGTTCATTCATATTTTAAGATCATTTCGGAGCATTATCCCCCCACCCTCCCCCCCCCCCCCCCTCCTCAAAAAAAAAAAAATCATATGAAAAGATCAACTGGACCACACTACAGAGCAGCGGGGAAATTAATTTTCACTGTTAAAAAATTTGTAGGGCCCACTATAACATTTATTTTCCATCCAATCTATTCATAAGGTCACACAGGCCTGGATGAAGAGGAAAAATAAATTTTATAATGATCCAAAACTTCCATAACCCTAAAAGGGTTTCAATGATAGACGTTCAATTCCCCATTACCTTTTACAGTGTGGTCCACTTAATAGCTAGATCTATTTTATTTTTTATCTCAAGCCTTAATACGAGTTCTTTAGATAGATGAACGGTTTGGATATAACACATACCTCATAATAGGACCTACAAAAATTGATGGGAATTACATAAGGGGAAAAAAAAAAAAAACCCAAACGAAACAGCGTGTTGTGGTTGACCAGGTCAAACTTAGGCCTATGGCTATGGATTATAACCATAGCATAACCGTAATTCTATGCATTCTTTTCTCTTTTTTACATGGAGAACTTTAATCTACCAACAATTTTCTCTAATATATATATATATATATATATATATATATATATATATATATATATATATATATATATATATATATATATATATATATATATATATATATTTTCATTTCTTTCTTTATTCATTTAACAAGAATATCTTCTAAATTAATATTAGTTACTTGACGTACCACAAATGATTTTGGGGTAGGAGAAGCTACTTTAGCCAACTAATCTAATTATTTTCCAATATTCCATTAGGTCGATAGTCGAGAATAAATTTCATTTATTACGTGGTCAATTTCAATCACTTCGCAGTCAAACTATAAATTGAGCGGGGCAAATATGAAATTGAGTGAGCAAATTAAAAATTGAGTGGGGGCAAGGTATGAATTGAGTGAGAGAACCTATAAATTGAGCGAGATAAGGTAGGAGTTCAGATAGGAAATCTAGAAATTGAGCGAGAAAAGATAAAAATTGAGTGAGACAACGTAGAAAATGAGCGAGGGAACCTAGAAATTGAGCGAGGGAACCTACAATTTGAGCTAGACAACCTATGAATTGAGCGAGGGAAGTTAGAATTTGAGAGAGAGAAGCTACAATTTGAGTGAGGGAACCTAAAAATTCAGCGAGGCAACCTATGATTTAAGCGAGGGAAGCTACAAATTGTGTGAGGGAACCTAGAAATTGAGCGAAACGACCTACAATTTGAGCAAGGCAACAAAAGAATTGATCGAGGGAACTTAGAAAATGAGCGAGACAACGTAGAAATTCAGTGAGGAATCTTAGAAATTGAACGAGGGAAGCTAGAAATTGAGCGAGGAAACTTAGAAATTGAGCGAGATGAGGTAGAAATTCAGCGAAGAAACCTAGGAATTGAGCGAGGCAACTTAAGAATTGAGTGAGGGAAGTTAGAAATTCAGCGAGGAAAGCTAGAATTTGAGCGAGGGAACCTAGAAATTTAGCGATGCAACCTAAGATTCGAGTGAGGGAAGCTACAAATTATGCGAGGGAACCTAGAAATTGAGCGAGACAACCTATGAATTGAGCAAGGAAGCTAGAAATTGAGCGAGATAACATAGAATTTGAGCTAGGGAACATAGAAATTGGAGCGAGGCAACCTAGGAATTGAGCGAGGGAACCTAGGAATTGAGCGAGGGAAGCTAGAAATTGAGCAAGGGAACCTAGAAATTGAGCGAGGCGAGCAAGGCAACATAGAAATTGAAACGATGATTGAGCGAGAGAACCTAAGAGTTGAGCAAGGCAACGTAAAAATTCAATGAGGCAACCAAGAAATTGAGCAAGGGAAACATGAATTTGAGCGAGGCGAGCTTGAAATTGGGTGAGGCTAACATGAATTGGAATGAACTTTAAATGTAATTGACCTAGCCTAACAATTTGCTCTTTGTTGAATTTGATCGATCAGTTAATGAAATTGACCGAGATTTACATGGAATTCTCTTCGGTAAATTTGATTGAACAATTAATGAAATTGACGGAGCGGTTTGTAAAATTTTCAGTATGCACTTCTAGTGCTGAGTTAACTAAGTTGGGCACACCCATATCTATAGCTCAATTGGTAGACTGAGTAGAGATACCTCGTGTCAACACTTGAGGTCTTGGTATCGATTCCTAGCAGGGGTGGCTAACATGGAGTGTGTGTATTGACATGGGTGTTTACTAACAAGCTAACCCAAAAAAACCAAAAAAAATAAAATAATAGTAAAATATAAAAAATAAAAAATAAAAAATATTGAGTTGGGCCTGCCTTGAATGTATGTGGACTATCCATGACGTTGGGTTTTAGTGCAAAATGGTGGCATATTGAAATATCAAGTGGATCACACCACATCAAATAGTGGTTCCACCGTAGAAACCTTGTTATGCCCTCACAATGATGTTTTACTTGTAATCAATCGTGTTCATAGAATGACTTTTGCATGGATGAACCGAAAACCAAGATGCAAGCTTCATTCGGCATTTCAATGGCCCACAAAAAATTTATGCCATTTAGGTAAATGTATATCATACTTGTCGTGCGTACTATCTTCCGTGGAGGGATCATTTTCAGAAAAAACCAAATAATGTTGATGAATAGAGAGGGTAGGATTCAGCTAGAGCGTGGTGTGATCAAGCAACAGATGTAGTGGTGGAGTTTTCGTCCCTTTTTTTTTTTTTTCGAAAATGGGCCGAGGGAAGGGAGGGAGAGGAAAGCAACGGCAGTAAAAAGGAGAGGTAGTTTCGTCATCAAATTTGCTAGTCTTACGTGCTAGTCTAAGTTGGTAACTTAAGTTTGTATTTCTTCATAAAAACCGCTGGGTAAAAAGTTTTGTCTACAGTGGTCATTTTCTCATCCGAGAGTTCAAAGGACCCGACATGACAGTAAGCAGGTCCGGGTCCAAAATTCGGACCCATGAATCAGGTCCGGGTCCAAAGTTAGACCCGACCGCCAAATGAGTCGGGGATGAAATCTCACCAAATCAACAAGATCCGTCCTGGCCCAGATCCAATGGGTCCCATTTCACAATCCTAAGATGGATCACTCCTGGCTCAGATCCAATTTTAATGGTTCAATATGGACCGTTGCTCTGACCATTCCTTTGATGAGTACTATCAGATTGCTATGATACCTCACTCTGATATGACCTATATCCACATGATGGCCCACCAGAAGAACGACTCGGATCATCACGTGCTTGCCGCTAGTTACGTGATAAGGGTAAGCATTCCTTTCAGGGACTGTCTCACTGACCACACAATCACTCATTTGAATAAAAATTCTTAAAGTGTGTCTTGTTTAGGAATTATAGACAATAATTCAAAGCTTAGGTTCGATAAGCCCACACGCATGTAGAGCCCTGATCATCTGCACATCAGGTACATGTGCTAATTGGCACATGTGTGGCGCATATGTGCGAGATCAGATCTTTCCATCAGGTGGGCCAATACTGTTTAGATATTATGACCTAAAAATTATACCATTTTACTCCTCTGGATGAGATTACAAAAACAAATTGATGACAAAAGACATCTGATTGTTTTGTAAATTGTGGCCCAGTTGAGGAGTGAACCTGATCTTTGAACCATGGATCTAATCAGCAAGGTCCACCAATGAAATGCTTGGGACTGGCGTACGAGTGTCATTTTGGCATGTGCGTGTCAAGCGTGCGACACGATGTGGTGTCCGGATCAAATATTGTACTAGACCATGCTCCGGGAAAGAGATTGTACGTTACGTTCGGGCTTTCAGTTCCGACAAGAGGAACCATATTTTAGTGATCCAAACCGTTGAAATAATAGGACTCGTCATGGATGGTCAACAAATTAAATTCTTTCAGATCAGAAGATTTGTCTTTTGTTAGTTGAACGAGAACCGTGCGATATGTATATTGTTTCTTAACTTTTTCTTTGGGTTACGAATTTTCAGGGGAACGGATCACTTAAATTGGGTCCATAATATGAGCGGTTTGCACTACTGAGAAATGGGACCCACTTATACAAGATCAAAACACAAGCAGTCACGAGCAATGCATTCTACCGCTGGACCCACTTATACAAGATCAAAACACAAGCAGTCACGAGCAATGCATTGTACCGCTGCTTATTTACATTCTATCGGACCGGATCCAGCCAAAGTATGTTCCATCTGATTATCGAATCAGATGGAACATACTTTGGCTAGGGGTGTATACGAACCGAGCCACCTCGGTCAACTTGCTCGACTCCGCCCAAAAAAGCTTGACTTGACTCAAGTCGGAGCCGAGTTCAACCTGAGTGGAGCCGTTTTTTTACTTCGAAAATGAGTTCAAAACGAGTTCAAGCTAACTTCAACTCAACTCGACACGGATCGACTCGGTTATATATATATATATCCTAAAAACAAAAACCCTATTCATTTATACCCTTTTTAGAATATAGCCCTCTCTCCTTGTCCTAAGGTCTATCTCGTCTGGCACCCTAATCTCTCTCTCTCTCTCTCTCTCTCTCTCTCTCTTTTCCGTCTCCCTGCTCATCCCATACCCTCATCTTAGGTACATTGCTCCCCATTCCTTTTTCCCAAATCACCTTGATCTTTGGAGAGGATTTTGAGGAGATTAAGCATTCATTTGCTGGGGGATTCAAGACAGGGTTTGCAGCCATGTTTACAAGTAGGTAAGCTTTTTCCTTTCAATGTTTGTTCTGCATTTTCTTGAAAATACCAAAGTAAAAGATGTAGCAAGATGGCTTCTACCATCTTTCAAAGGTTTTAAGACAACCAATGGAGTATTTCATGCAACACATGAATGAATTTTACCCAATCATAAGTTGGCTAAATCGCTCAATGCTCCCTAATGTTTTCATTTTCAAATCTAAAATGGTTGTTGAGCTTATCATATTTTGTTCAGTTTCACTAAAGGGAGGTCATGGGTCAAACTCGATGTAATCCCACTCAAACCTCTTTATTTTTGGTGTAAGGAATTGAAGAAATATGAACTCGGCTCAAAAGCTCGAAAGCTCGAAACTGGCTTGAACTTAGCTCAAACTGGTTCGATTCCTGATCGAGCTAAGCTGAGTCGAGCTGGACATGCTGGCTCAGTCACCGAGTCGAGCCGAGTTCGATCTGGGTGTGCCTGGTGACCGAGCTGCTCAGCTCAACTCGAATCTGAAAGTGCCCTTGCGAGTGCCCTCGTTTATCAATTAGCGTGTGTGTTGAGTCAGTCGAATTGCAGAGCCTTACTGGAAGATCTATTCAAGCGTCTGCCTCAATTGGATGTGTGGAAGCTCACCATAGGTAAACCTAAGCCTCATATCCCATGTCCCAAAACACCAGGTGAATAAAACCCTTAAACCAAGTTAGAACATATTAGGATTTTAGGTAAGAAAATATTTTAAAAAATCAGAAAAATCTCTAAGTTTTCTTGCCCTGTCGATTGTATCGATACACAATTCGATATGATCGACCCGCGCTGTCGATGTCCTTGGAAGACCAATCGATAAAATTGAATAAGGACGTAATGTGTCCAACAACCACATACATATCTGCACAGAATTATCGATATATTAATACACTTATCAATATCATCGATATTTGAATCTCGATCCCATCGAAGATGACTCGATTATATCGACAGGCAGTTCTGACGCCCATATTTTTTCTTAAGAATATCATATATGCTTCGATATATCGAGGCTCTCCTCGATACCATCGGAGTTCAAATCTCGATGATATCGGAAGGCTCTCGATGATATCGATCATGGGCACGTTGTCTTCCAGTAACATTTTTTCAGGTGGTTCTTTAATTCTGATCGGGAGTCACTGGATAGAATCAATATTCAAATATCGATGGCATCGAAGCCGGATCGATTGCATCGAGAATGGACATAAACTGTCCAGCAAGCTCAACGATTAAATCTTTAGATTTATCGATGGCATCGACACGACCTTCGATTTCATCGGTATTTAAATTCTGATGATATCGAGCATCCCCCGATCATATTTAATGACCTAAAAAATTTTATGCAAGTTTTTCTCATTTTTTAAGTGTCGAGGTCTCGATCTTTGTATCGATAATATCGGAGTTCGAAATCCAATGGCATCAACACAAGTCTTAATTCCCTCGATCAGTTGGCAGAACATTTTTCAAAAGCGTATGACATTGAGTTTGTGTCATTGAGCAGACTATCGATACAATCGAGAGTATACGCTTGATGATATCGAACCTACTCGATGATATCAAACTTTGTCATAAATCTGATCGTTTTATATCCGTTAGAACCTTTTGCCTATATAAAGAGAACTTTTTTATTGTTACTGGTAGAGAAAGAAGAGAGTGTTTTTGTATGTTTAACCTTAGATCATATACCCTATGCCCTTTCTCTCATGGGAGTTCATCCTCCAATCCACTCTCATCATTGATATTCAATATAGTAGATTGGGGAATGAACTTCCGCATTCAAGGATCCTCCAGCTACTACTTTAATGAGAAATCTTTAAGCTGGGATGCCTTGAATGTATAGATAATTAGAATCGCTCTACCTTCCTAATATGAAAACATTTAGAGAGTAGGATTCTATCATAACCTTGACTCAACCCTTGGCCATATATTGGTACATCATTTGTGTTGCGGATCAAGGGAGCTGAAGACTCTTCATTAACAAGGAGGAGATCTTCGTCACCGTGCTGAATGAGACTCATCAACTTATCTGTAAGTATCTAGAGTCCAAAGGACCCCTTTGATCATTCTTTTGTACGATTGGTTTAAGGTATTTCTCACCCTTTGAAGTCCTCAAGGAGGCCTCCGACAGGAGTGCACGTGGTGGGTGTGTTGTGTGGACCCTTGCTCTGTGGAGAGCATAAACATCTGGTTAGGGGTGAACCAGTAAAACCTTAAGTTTGAGGTGAACCGTGTAAAACCTTGGGTTTGAGGTGAACCGTGTAAAACCTCCATTAGGGTCTTATGGAAGATCCTTAGCTAGTGTGCTTAAAAGTGGGTGTGTTGTGTTGACCCTTACTTGTGAGAGCATAGACAATCAACCTCAGTGTAGGTTATAAAGCTTGAAGGTGAAACTAATTTAAAACCTTAGGTTAGAGGTGAACCATGTGAAACCTCCTTAGTGAAATCCGGTACACTCAAGGGTTGAGTGCGGTTACCGGGAGTGGATGTAACCTCTCAAAAAAATTCGTACAAAAACTCGAGTGCCACCTTAGGCAGAAATCACATAGGAACAAATTCTTTAGAAATTAGGCGAGAATTAATTAAGTGCTTAACTTGATTTCCTGTGAAATTAGTACTAATCACTTTAAATACGATCTGTAAGACCCAAAACTTATGAAATCGTTAACGCTATGTTGTGCTAAAACCTAGGATCAGTCTCTAAACCCAGTTGCTCTCGGGAGCACATTGAAACTTCGTATTGAACCTGGACCGCACGTTGAAAGTCTGATAGCGACGAAACTATACGATTATGACCGCCTAGTTGGACTTGACAACCAGCTTGAAAATCAAGTCCTAGTTGTGTCTAGAAATGCTTAACTTGCACTCGGAGCAAGGTGTGTGAGAAACGTGAATATCTTTAGAAATAAAATCTGAATTTAAGTAATCTGAATTGTGTTGCTTGTGGGCTAAATATAAGGATTCAGATCATTAGAATCTGACCCGATTACACCCTTGGATCAGGAAAATTTTCCAACACAGTATACTTGTGGCCCTGATCGAGTTCCGGTGACCGTTGAACTGAAACTGGTCCGCCGTGTCTGATCTGTAAATCCGATCGGACCGAAAACTTAGCCTGACCTAGATCCATGGTCAGAGAGCTTAAGTTCAACCGCATTCAGCAAAGGGGCCTCTAGAAGTCCTCCTTTGGATCAGAACAGACCCTATTTGGCTATAACCCAAGTATACCTTAGCCCTGAGGCCATTCTCATCAGTTCTGGGCCTATATAAGGACTTTAAATCCTCTCTCTCATATTTCATACAAATTTTAAAACTCTAAGAAAGAGAGGAGAGGAAAAGGAAAGGGAGAGAGAGAGAGAGAGAGAGAGAGAGAGAGAGAGAGAGAGAGAGAGAGAGAGAGAGAGAGAGAGTTGGAGATTTATCCTGAGATTTGATCCCGTTGCTCCACGCACGTAGCGACCCTATCTGTATCACAAATCTGACGTTTCTGACAACGTACTTAGGTAAGAAAACCTAACCCTAATATATTTTAGGGTTTTCAATAGCTGATTATGTGTCCCATTGTCTCATGTGCCAGCAGGTCAAGGCTGAGCATCGCCGGCCTCCTGGACTGCTTTAGCCCATGCCCATAGTTGAATGGAAGTGAGATTTCATCTCTAAGAATTTCATATCAGGACTGCTGAAGATGAGGAAGTGACATGATTCCATTTGGGTGATCATAGATCGGTTGACGAAGTCAGTTCATTTCCTACCGATCAGAGTTTCAAACTCTTTAGACGAGTTGGCCAGGTTGTACATCAAGGAGATTGTACATCTGTATGGGGTTTTCTTAGAGATCGTGTCAGACCGAGACACGCGATTCATATCTATCTTCTGGAGTCGTATCCAGGAGGCAATGGGTGTGAAGTTGAAGTTCAGTATCGTGTTCCACCCACAGACTGACGAGCAGACGGAACGGATAAATCATGTGTTAGAGGATATGTTGCGAGCTTGTGTGCTGGATTTTAAGGACAGTTGGGAGGACTATCTTCCTTATGCAGATTTCGCATATAATAACAACTTTCAGGCGAGTATTGGCATGACACCATATGATGCGCTGTATGGTCGCCCGTGTAGAGCATCGCATTGCTAGGTAAAAGTGGGCAAGAAGATTCTGATTGGTCCAGAGTTAGTACAGGCGACCTCAGAGAAGATCGACATTATCAGGCGTCGACTTCTTACAGCACAGAGCAGACATAAGAGTTACGCCGATACGAGGCGGTGACCATTAGAGTTTGAGGTTGGAGATCATGTGTTCTTCAGAGTTTCTCCTATGAAGGGAGTTCTTCTATTTGGAAAGAAGGGGAAGCTTACGCCGCGGTTCATTGGCCCATTTAAAATACTTGATTGAGTGGGTGTGGTGGCACTAACGGGCGTGCACAATGTATTTCATGTATTTATGATGAAGAAATACGTTCCTGATCCTTCACACATTATCAGATGGGAGCAGGTACAGTTGAGTGAGGATGTTACATATGTACTGCGTCCGACGCGTATCTTAGATCATAAGGAGCATGTGTTGCGTAGTAAAGTGATTCTACTCGTGAAGGTATTATGGACACATCATACTGAGGAGGCTACTTGAGAGACAGAAGCCGAGGTCAGAAAGAACTACCCTCAAATTCTCAAGGAGTACGAAAATGTACTAATTTTGAGGATGAATTTTTTTTTTATAAAGGGATAGATTGTAACGTCTCCGAAAAACCCGTACAAAAACCCGAGTGCCACCTCAGGCAGAAATCACATAGGACCAAATCCTTTAAAAATTAGGTGAGAATTAATTAAGTGCTTAACTTGATTTCGTGTGAAATTAGCACTAATCACTTTAAATACGATCTGTAAGATCCAAAACTTGTGAAATCATTAACGCTACGTTGCCCTAAAACCTAGGATTAGTTTCTAAACCCAGTTGCTCTCGGGAGCACATTGAAACTTCGTATCGGACCTGGACCACACGTCGAAAGTTCTATAGTGACGAAACTATACAATTATGACCGTCTAGTTGGACTTGACAACCACCTCGAAAATCAATTCCTAATTGTGTCTAAAAACACTTAACTTGCACCCGGAGCAAGGTGTGTGAGAAACGTGAATATCTTTAGAAATAAAATCTGAATTTAAGTAATCAGAGTCATGTTTCTTACGGGCCAAATATAAGGATTCAGACCATCAGAATCTGACCCGATTACACCCTTGGATCAAAGAAATTTTCCAACACATGACAGTATACTTGTGGCCCTGATCGAGTTCTGGTGATTGTTGAATTGAAACTAGTCCACCGTGTCTGATCTGTAAATCCAATCGGATCGAAAACTTAGCCTGACCTAGATCCATGGTCAGGGAGCTTAAGTCCGACCACATTCAACAAAGGGGCCTTTAGAAGTGCTCCGTTGGATCGGAACAAATCCTATTTGGCTATAACCTAAGTATACCTTGGCCCTGAGGCCATTTTCATTAGTTCTGGGCCTATATAAGGGCTTTAAACCTTCTCTCTCACATTCCATACGAATTTTAAAACTCTAAGAAAGAGAGGAGAGGAAAAGGAAAGGAAAGAGAGAGCGAGAGCGAGAGAGAGAGAGAGAGAGAGAGAGAGAGAGAGAGAGAGAGAGAGAGAGAGTTGGAGATTTATCCTGGGATTTGATCCCGTTGCTCCACACACGTAGCGACCCTATTTATATCACAAATCTGGTGTTTTTGACAACGTACTTGGGTAAGAAAATCTAACCCTAATCTGTTTTAGGGTTTTCAATAGTGTAAGTGAGGAAATAACTAACCTATTTCTTGATTTAGGTTGCCGTCGTTCCGTAGACAAACCTGTAGCGTTTAAGTTGAGTTCGTTACGCGTCTACTGGTGAAAGGTGCGGATTATAAATGTTTAGGTTATAGTTTTCAAAGCCTTCAATGTCAGTAATGATTTATGAATGACTTGATTGCTATCACATGCGTTAGGTAGGATGCTTGCTGTCATTTGCATACATATATATATACACACACACACACACACACACACACACACACACACACACTATGTGAATATAAGGCATTTTATATGGTTGTTGAAATGTTTGAATGAGCATGGAATTATGAGCTGTGCTTGCCATGATTGTTGAATGCAAATACATGATTGTTGTGTATGTGACAACTCCTTGATGAAAGGATTCGTCTTAATATACGTTGTGACCAACATACGTCATGTATGTGGGAATGTGTAGTCTAAGTGTTTGTAAAAATGTCTAAATGAGTAAGTAGTTAGTAAATTAAAAATTATATGGGTGTTGAGAAGGGATTCTCAACTATCTTAATGATGTGTATGATTTTCTCCATGAGGCTTATATTCTTTCTCTGTTTTACTTATGTAATGCATAGTTGAGAATTCATATTTATATTGTATGTCATAAAATGTTCAAATGATTGTAGGATTTGCATTATTTATTCATTACTGCTTTGATAATCTCACATGGTTACTTGTTGTAATTGAACGTGATTGGGACTATGTTATAGTCCAAGCAATCGGTAACAGGCCCTGATTTGGTGGCTGAGGTTATTTTCGCCCTACAGGACGTATCGACGAATCCGAGCCATACTTCGGTTGTCGACAGTGGTTAGGCCACAGGGAGTGCTCACGCACTTCATGTCAATCAACTCAACGTGTACTCATGCTAGTCAATCTTGTCAAGTAACCTGATTTGTCCGATGTATATTCACCATGTATGGACGCTACTACTGTGAATCTAAGGTACCAAAATCACCAGTGAAAATTCGTTAACCTTGGTACCTCGATTCGCTAAGACTCATGAGCCGAGCATGGTGGTATGGGACACTATGGTCGAGCTATCGGCCTACGCTGGGGGGACGAGCCTCCTCGTAGTGACCAGTGAGCAATCTAGACTCCTAATTCAAATATGGTGGTATGGGACACCATATTCAAGCTGTCGGTCTACGACCTGTCGATGAGCCATTAGTAGTGACCTCGTGAATACTTTGAACCTGTGCTAAGGTGACGAGCCTTATCACAGCAACTAGAGTATAAATTAAGCCTACATTAAGGTGATGAGCCCTGTGTAACGACCTGAAATTATAACATCGTATGAGATTTACTAGGACAGACGACCCTAAAATGGATCATTGTTGGGAATTGATATAAGGGAGGTACCTTAGCTTCCTAATCCTGTTGTACGAATAAACCTAAGTAAGAACCCGGTTAATCACGCGTATGCACAGCATTACGTGTGCGTTTGGCATTGCAGGTTAAGCACTGAGGGATTATGGTATGCTGCGATCGTAAGATGAAGTTGTTGAGGGAGCGTAGACGAGGGCATGCATCATTAATTCACGTCATTCTTGCATTAACAAGAGTACTTAGGACTTGACTGTTGTATTACTTTATCATTACTACTTGATTGAATTGATAACATGTTAACCTTTGCTTTATGGTTTCAACCTTTGCTTTATGGTTTCACTTAGTTGATCACTCACTCCCACGTTATGGGACGGCATTCGCAATACCAACCAGACTCTATTGTAGATGCAGATGAGGGTGATACTTTCGAGGCAGAGTCGGACTTTCATGACGATGAGGAGGCGTTCTCCTATATGTAGTTTTTAAGAGGGTTTCTATAGATCGTTCTGATTGACGGGACTTCACGGCTTATACTTGTAGTGGAACTGGACATTTTGTATTTTGAAAATAATACTTGTAATTATTGACTTATACTTTTGACCTAGCAATACATACATACTTCGGGGACCTATTTTGGTTTATATGTACTACATTTTTATTTCAGTCTTCCGCTTGCGTATTACTACTGTCCCTGGATTATGTTTGCTAATTTGGTTTGATCTCATTCATATTTTATGCACTAATACAGACAACGTACAATCATCATTAAATATGTTGCATAAGTGGTGTGTTAAAACTCGGGAGTTGGGTTTCTACTCGACCCTCGATTTTCAGGGCGTTACAGTGGAGTAGACAAGTAGTCGAAGCATTATAAAAATGACCGTGTTTGTGATTGTTATTCTCTTGTGCATGTGATTTACTTCATTACGTTCATGCCTGTATATCTCAGATCACATCTTACACACACAGTCATATCCATCATAAACTAGGTTACATATAGTTATTCCTTGAATAATTTGTGATTGGATCCTCTACCAGGCTTGGAAGCCAGTAGACTTACATTTGAGTAATCTTGATGATTGCATATTCATAGGATTAGTGTAAGAGAATTTTTAAATACATTATAAAACTTTAAATAGTCTTATTCACCCCCCTCTAGGACATATTGGCATATTCCGACTTCAATTTCAAGCGGTCTTCACCTCTATTTCAATTGGTATCAGAGCGGGTCTCTCTTTAAGGGCTTCACCGCCTAGAGAGAGATCTTGACTGAAGTTTGGAATATGACCAAAGGAGAGGGCTCATCAGTCATTAGACCTCCAGTATTTGATGGTTCAAATTAAGCATGTTGGAAGGCTAGGATGCACTACTTCCTAAGATCTTTGGACCATGATGTTTGGGATATAGTAGAGAGTGGATATGTGCCACCATCTGAACAAATTGTACTTGACAGTGGCACAACCATCACAAAATTTAAATTCAAAGAAAAGTGGACGATGTTCGACCAAGAAAAACAGACTGCTGAAGAAAAATTCATGAACGCCATCTACTGTGTCGTGTCCTAGGATATTTTCAATCAAATTAGTATGTGTGGGACATCCAAGGAAGCATGAGATCTATTGGAAACAACCCATGAAGGCACAAGTACTATGAAGAGGTCTAAACTGCAACTTCTGACTTCACAGTTCGAAAGTCTTAGGATGGAGGAGCATGAGACATTTATGGAGTTTTTCATGAAATTAAACATCATCTATAACTCCATGGGTGGATTGGGAGAAAAAGTTCCGGTACCTAAAATTTGTAGGAAAATCCTAAGATCCCTACTAGAATGGTTTAATCCTAAAGTAACAACAATTGACGAGTATAGAAATATAGACGAGATGAAAGTAGAAGAACTGGTAGTTTCGCTACAAACCTTTGAACTACACTTCAAACAATCCTAAAAATCCAAAAATGTTGTCCTAAAAATTTCAAAGAAAACGACACATGAGGACAATGGAAGTGAAAAGGAAGATGAAGATGAGGAAGTGGCTTTGCTGGCACAAGGATTTAGAAGATTCTTTCAGAAGAATTGCGGTCGTCCCTCCAAAGGAAGAAAGGTGAACAACAAACCCTTTACAGGAAAATTTGGTAAAAGGACCAAAGAACCATAATGCTATGCCTGTCGTGAGTATGGACACCTGTCATCAGAATGCCCAAACAGAAAAACTAAGGGCAAGGCAATGACCACCACTTGGGATGATACAGAAGAGTCAAACTCAGAATCTAGTGACTCAGAGAGTGATGGAGATCAGAAATCATTGAAAATCCTTATGGTCTCCACTGCTCCAATCATTCCCAGTGAATTTGAGAACGAGAAAGAACAACAAACCACCGAATCATTTTCATCTGATAATGAGGAGACTGGAGAAGAAAAAGAAGAAGAAGAAGTTAAAAATGACAAACTGCAAGATGCTTATAATCAACTTTACATTCATAGCATTAAAGTGGTTAAAAGACTTGGAATATCTGAGAATAAAAAGGAATTGTTGCAAAAAGATTTGGATAAAACTCTAAAAATTAATACACATCTAATCAATTATTTGTAGCAACATCACTCAGATAATGATAAACTTAAGAGAATTAACTCCTTCCTTAAATCTGAATCCAAAAAACTAAACAAACAAGTTGAGCAGTTAAAAGATAAAAATATGCTCCTTCAAAATAAAAATCATACACTCTTGTTTGATTTAAAAGAGTCCAGAAAAATTGCTAAGCTAAACTGTAAGTTTTTCCAAAGTGGTGAGAAGTTAGAAACACTTTTACGTATGGGAAAATCTGAAAATGACAAAAATAGCTTAGGATATGAGAAAGTTAGAGCTAGATGTGGAATAAAAATATTTGAAAAATATGATACCTCCAGTAGCAACACAGAAACTAATCAAAGAGTTGAATCAAATAAAACTAAAAGTAAGAATCCTGTCACAAGGTGGGTAGTTAAAGAAAAAAAATTATCTTGCTGTTCACTCAAATCATTTAACAGGCAATGACACTGAGTGGTACCTAGACAGTGGTTGCTCAAGACATGTCACAAGTGACAAGTCCCTTCTGTCAAACTATCAGAATCTGTACAATGGGATAGTCACCTACAGAGATTGAACCACTGCTAAAGTAATTGGACAGGGAATCATAAAAGGGATTAATCTGCTTAAAAATGAGAATACTTTTTGCATAAAAGGTTTGACACATAACTCTTAAGCATATCTCAAATCTGTGACAATGGGCATGTGGTCAAATTTAACAAACAAGAATACGAAATCCTAAATCAATCAGAAAAATCAGTAATGAGGGGTTATCGCACAAACAACCACTGATACATTATCAGAAGCAAAGAAGAGACTGATGCCTAGAAGTACTGAGCATAGAAAAATAAGTATAGGTCATGCATCTAGATCTGAATATTTGCTGGAATGATGCAATTTTTTTTTGCTGAGCTTCAAATGATATATCTGAGGTTCTTGACCTCTATCTTTTGTATATAAACATTCACGTGTTTATACTTTTGTTGTGTATAATGATGGTACAAAATTTTGCTAAGTATACTTGCTTCATAGAAATTCTAATAGTATACTTGTAGGGTCGTCTAAATGCTGAAAATGTAAAATCATCCGCCTTTAATACAACTATCAATATGTCATTCTCGATTAATCGATAAAAGGTCGATATAATCAACGACTCTTTGGAATGTGAGAAGCCGTATGATTAAGAATGATATCGATGACATGCTCGATGAAACCTAGATCCTATCGATACATCTATATTCAAAATATCGATATGCACTATCGATGTGATCGGTGGCTCTCGAAAAAGTAAGATAGTATCCATTGAAATTCTCAAGTTACTGCTGGTTCTTTCCAACAGTCATCTACACGGTTTTCAATACATTTATGAGTGATTTTTCGATATCATTGGCACCGTATCGATGACACTGACAAACCTGTTATAAGAGCCGACTAACTAGGAGGAAGAGATTCACTCAGCTTTCTTCCCTCTAATCTTCCTTATTACCCTGTAGGCTTTGAAACATCAAAAAGAGAAAGGAAGATGGTTAAAGAGAAAGGTAAGAAATCTTTGGTCTCAAAAGCTAAGAAAAAAAAATGTTGGATCACCTCAGAAGAGCCCTATGGGGTAGATCTCATGTTAGAGACTATTAGATGGCAGAATGTGCTTTTGACATGATTCAACAGTGTTTCAATTGTTGCTATGTGGTTCAGGATTATGCACTATGTATTTCCCTAGAATTTATGCAACACTCTAAAATGATTACCCCAATGGTTCTTAGTTGTCTTCTAGACTTTAGTGTGACTCAAATCCCAGTCACTGGAAGAAGTTTCAATGAATTAGGCAGGTGGGGAGAGATCACTCGAACACTATGCCAAGGTGCAACAATTCCTAGATACAATCACAATATACTTTCTGAAAAATATCTAGGAACCTTGTTCAGAATCCTCCACAGTATCTTTAGTACGAATATTTACCCATGTGACATCAATGACATCGGCCTGAGTCCCTTTGCGCTTAATGTCTTGTATGATGTCTATCAAGAGGTTCCTGTGTGTTTGCCAACTCTTATTCTAGAACAACTTATTAAGGTAGTTAGAGGGGACCATCTTGAAATCCTTTCATTTTCATCCCTCATCTGCAAACTGACACACTACGTAGGACTGCTGGCAATATCAGACAAAGTATATCCTAAAGTGTGGTTCGACCCTGATGCAGTTCAACAGGTATATGTCTCTATTTCTTCTCACATAAAGAGCCACCTGTTTGGTATGAGCAGCCAGCAGCTAAATGAAGAAACACCATGAGGATCTAATCGAACACCTCAATGTAGTCCTGTATCAGTCACAAATCATTGACGTCATATACTTGAGCGTCACTTGCTAAACAACATCGCTGGAATTGACGAGCGGCTCCATAACTACGAACAACGATTGTCAGGGATAGAGGACAAGCTAGAAGCTCTCAAACCCTCTGTGCAACAGATTCTTGAATTACAAACGAAGGGTGGATCTAATATGCGATAGGAGGTGGCAACATTTGCAAATAATGTGTAGACAGTGTAATCATTTTATGAAATATCTGCACTTCGTTGATCTGGCATACTGTGATTTTCCATAGTCTTTCGAATGTTTTTTTTGGTGCCCATGCATGGGTTTGAATCTACTGCTGTCTGGGGTAGTATGAATGTTTGGATGTTTTGTTAAACATGGCTGAATATAACTCTCACTTTTCCTGCCATACTATCATCTGTGCTCTCCTGATTTATCTCCTGTCTGATATGGGATGTCTGTGCTTTTAATGATTATTCTATCTGCTGTTATAACTGCCTTATTTGATCAAATATGCATCCATACTTTCTGAACTAATGTCTGCTTTAAACTGCTCTCACCCTTTTACATCTTTATCTGTTTGGTTCTCTTATATGCCATCTACTTCATTCAATATCAACTGTTATATCTTTGTCAATGACTGAAAAAAAGGGGGAGAACAGTTCAAAACACTCCAAATGAAAATTGTATATCCACTTGAATGGTGTTGCAGGTGTTAGGGGGAGAAGCTGCACCAAGAATGAGGGAGTTTTATAGTAAGGGGGAGCAGATACTGGTTGTGTACATGGGTTCATTAGAATTTGTAAAATTATGTAAAATGCATGTACACACAATTTAAGATGTGACTGTCTAGATATTGTCCTAGGTTGTTTTGGATATTTTGTAACGTAATTTACAAAGGGAGGATTGAAAGTGCCCTTGCGAGTGTCTTAGTTTGTCAATTATCGTGTGTGTTGAGTCAGTCGGACTGCAGAGCCTCATAGGAAGATCTATTTAAGTGTCTGCCTCAATCGGATGTGTGGAAGCTCGCCATAGGTAAACCTAAGCCTCACATCCCTTGTCCCAAAACACCAGGTGAATAAAACCCTTAAAACAAGTTAGAACATATTAGGGTTTTAGGTAAGAAAATATTTTTTAAAATAAAAAAATCTCTAAGTTTTCTTGCCCCGTCAATTGTATTGATACACAATTCGATATGATCGACCTGCGCTGTCGATGTCCTCGGGAGACCAATCGATAAAATCAAATGAGGACGTAATTTGTTCAGCAACCACATACATATCTGGATAGAATTATCGATATTTCGATACACCTATCGATATCATCGATATTTGAATCTCGAGCCCATCGAAGATGACTCGATTATATTGATAGGCAGTTCTGGCGCCCCTATTTTTTCTTAAGAATATCATATATGCTTCGATATATCGGAGCTCTTATCAATACCATCGGAGTTCAAATCTTGATGATATCGGAAGGCTCTCGATGATATCGGTCATGGGTGCGTTATCTTCCAGTAATTTTTTTTTAGGTGATTCTTTAATTCTGATCGGGGGTCACTCAATAGAATCGATATTCAAATATTGATGGTATCGAGGCCAGATCGATTGCATCAAGAATGGACATAAACTGTCCAGTTAGCTCAACGATTAAATCCTTGGATTTATTGATGACATCAACACGACCTTCGATATCATCGGTATTCAAATTCCGATGATATCGAGCATCCCCCGATCATATCTAGTGACTTAAAAATTTTCATGTAAGTTTATCTCATTGTTCAATTGTCGAGGTATCGATCCTTGTATCGATAATATCGGAGTTCGAAATCCGATGGCATCGACATGAGTCTCGATCTCCTCGATCAGTTGGTAGAAGGTTTTTCAAAAGTGTATGACATTGAGTTTGTGTTATTGAGCGGACCATCGATACGATTGAGAGTATACGCTTGATGATATCGAACTCTGTCATAAATGTAACTATTTTATATCTGTTGAAACCTTTTTCCTATATAAAGAGAACTTGTCTGTTGTTACTAGTAGAGAAAGAAGAGAGTGCTTTTATGTGTTTAACCTTAGATCATATACCCTAAGCCCTTTCTCTCATGGGAGTTCATCCTCCAATCCACCCTCATCATTGATATTCAATAGAGTGGATTGGGGAATGAACTTTCGCATTTAAGGATCCTCCAGCTACTACTTTAATAACAAATCTTTAAGTTGGCATGCCTTGAATGCATAGATGATTGGAATCGCTCTACCTTCCTAATAGGAAAACATTTAGAGAGTAGGATTCCATCATAACCTTGACCCAACCCTTGGCCATATATTGGTACATCATTTATGTTACGGATCAAGGGAGCTAAAGACTCTTCGTCAACAAGGAGGAGATCTTCACCACCATGCTGAATGAGACCCATCAACTTATTTGTAAGTATCTAGAGTCCAAAGGACCCCTTTGATCGTTCCTTTGTAGAATTGGGTCTAAGGTATTTCTCACCCTTTGAAGTCCTCAAGGAGGCCTCCAACGGGAGTGTACGTGATGGGTGCATTGTGTGGACCCTTACTCTATGGAGAGCATAAACATCTGGTTAGGGGTGAACCAGTAAAACCTTGGGTTTGAGGTGAACTGTATAAAATTGAGGTGAATCGTGTAAAACCTCCGTTAGGGTCTTATGGAAGATCCTTGACCAGTGTGCCTAAAAGTGAGTGTGTTGTGTTGACCCTTGCTCATAAGAGCATAAACAGTCAGCCTTAGTGTAGGTTGTAAAGGTTGAAGGTGAACCTGATTTAAAACTTAGGTTAGAGGTGAACCGTGTGAAACCTCCTTAGTGAAGTCCGGTACACTCAAGGGTTGAGTGCGGTTACCGGGAGTGGCGTAGACAAGTAGTCGAACTACTATAAAAATGATTGTGTTTGTGATTGTTATTCTTTTGTTCATATGATTTACTTCATTACGTTCATGCCTGTATATCTGAGATCACATCTTACACACACAGTCATATCCATCATAAACTAGGTTACATATAGTTATTCCTTGAATAGTTTGTGATTGGATCCTTTACCAGGCTTGGAAGCCGGTAGAGTGTAACATCCCGAAAATCGGGGGGTCGAGCAAAAACCCAACTCCCGAGTTCCAAAATGTTATTTATGCAACATAGAAATGTATGATTGAATGTTGTCTGTGATAATGTATTAAACATGAGTGAGATTAAGCCAGAACAGCATATCATACTCCAGAGATAGTTAAATTTGCAAGCGAAAGACTGTAATAGTATGTATAACATATATAAACCATTGTATGTCTCCGGAGTGTGAACATGTTACCAGGTTATATACATACATGTATACTTCAAAAGTAACCAAAAGAATATACATGAGTGCTCTAAAAATATAAAATGACAAGTGTCAAGGTATTTAAGCAACCTCCCTGTAATCCCGTCAATCAGAACACGCATAAAGGAGGGATCCTCCTCATCATCATCAAGTCCGGCTCTGCCTCACAGGCCGCGCCATCATCTGCAATCACAAAAAGGTCTGGTGGGTGTCCGGAACACCGTCCCGTAACGTGGGAGTGAGTAGCTAACTCAGTGGAATAATAGAGCAAGGATTAACATGTTCTCAAATCAATCATGCGATAATAGTAAAGCAATAAATCAAACAATCCTAATACTGTTGTTAATGCAATTATGACATGACGTGATGTATGCCCTCACCGACGATCACCCTCATACGGCAACATCTTACGACCGCGGCATGCCACACTCCCTAGAGTGCTCCACATCTTCCAGGCACATGCAATGCTATGGTGATATGATTACCAAGTTGTTATTAATCCATTCAAACAGCAGGATTGGGAAACTAAGGTACTTCCCTTGTATCAATCCCAACACAGATCCTGTCTAGGGTCGTCACTCCTAGTAATCTCATACGATGTATATTTTGTAGGTCGCTGCAAGGGCTGCCAGGGCTGTTGCACGCACTCGTTGCTCCGCTCCCCCATCACCTTATCAATACAGGCCTACTGTACTCTACTGCTACGGAAGGGTCGTCGCCTCCCGTAGACTCAGAATACGCTCGCGGTCACTACAAAGGGCTGCCAGGGCTGTTGCTCGCACTCGTTGCACCGCTCCCCCATCACCTTATCAGTGTAGGCCGACAGCAAGAATATAGTGTCCCATACCACCATAATCTGCTCACGAGTCATAGGTGCTCACTGGTCACTACGGGGAGGTTTGTGGCCCCAGCGTAGGCCGACAGCTCGACCACGGTGTCCCATACCACCATGCCCGGCTCATGAGTCTTCGTGGATCAAGGTACCATGGTTAACAGGGTTTACAATGGTAAGTTCAGTACCCTAGGTTCAAGCAGTTATGATACATACAAGGTGAACAAACATCGGCCAGTCGGGTTACTTGACGGGCTCGACTAGTGCGATCGCATCTCGAATTGAACGACATGAAGTGCGTGAAACACTTCGCGTGGCCTAACCACTGCCGCCAACTCTCAACACGAATCACATTCATCGACGCGTCGTTCGTGGCTATGACCAGTCAGCCACGAATTCGCTCGGTTACCGACTGCCTGGACTAAGTCAAGTCCCACACATCTATGGAATTACATTAACACTATACAAAGGTGTTGGAATTAAAATACATCATGTGAGCATGTTAGCACATGTTATAACATTCAACTTAAGCAAATCTTCAAGGCATACTTCCCATGCATATTCAACTTAAGCAAATCCTCAAGCACAAACATTCCATGCATGTAATGAAATCATGCATTTTGTCAACATGTAGAAAATCATTTAGGTCAGCATAATAATTGAAAAATCAATCACAAACTATCAAATAACATCATTTAATTCAATACATACTAATACAAGCATTTATACAAACACATACACTACACACTTAAGTCTACATATAGTATGTCGACCCAAAGTGCGCAACTAGGCGAATCTCTTCGCCAAACTAATTATGCACGCATTCCTAACTTCCTAATGCGACAACAAACCATGTCAATCACATCAGCAAAATATGAATGTAAACAGTACTTCCTACAAATGACTAAAATGCCCTAAATCTCATATTCTTCGTTAGCTTACGAAACGGGAAACGGAGAGCATTTTGTACATGTCAAACGGCGATGCCGTCAAGAATCTACTATTAAACGACATTGAAAGCTTTGGAAACAGTCAATCAAAGCGTCTAATATCCGCACCTTATGTCTTGTAGAGTCGGAAATTGAAACGGAGCGTATACGCTTCGTCTACGGCGAATAAGGAACCTAATACATAAGATCCATAAGCTACATCGCTATGGAAACAAGGAAAACTCAAATCACCAACTATTTAGGGTTTTTTACTTACCTAGGATTGCGGTGGAATCGCCGGGAAAGCGGTAGAGGAGTGTTGCTTAAGCATGTGCAACACGTAGCACAAGTGGCGGGAAGAACTCTCCCACACTCTCACAATCTCCCACCTTTTTCTCTCTCCCAAGCTAGGGTTTCTCTCAAATTCGGATGGAAGAGAGGAGTGAGGGTTTCAACCCCTTTTATAGCCTAAAACATTCCCAAAATAGGCTTGGGAACAATGTTTACTTGGTGCCTAACCAAATCGGGGCCGTTTCGGTCCAAAAGGGCATTTCTGGAGGTCCCCAGGCCAAATGCGGTCGGACTTAAGCTCATGCATACTGGATCTAGCACACATCCAGTTTTCAGACCGGTTGGGTTCCCAGATCGCACGTGGCGGCCCAGTTTCAGTTTAACGGTCACCGCACCAAGATCAGGCCTATAAGTCTCGTGATATATAATAGATATTTTTCCTGATCCAAGGGTGTAATTTGGCTGTATTCTGATGGTCAGAATGCTTAATACTGATGCGTCAAATTTGTGTGCCAGATTTGAATTTGAAATTCCAACTATGTCCCTATTCACACTCTCTTCAGTCCGGGCTCAATGAAATAGCCTGTGATTATCGGTTTGACTTGATTTTCGGAATGAGTGTCAAGTCCAGCTAGACGGTTCTAACGGTCTAAGATAGGAGGTATCGGACTTTCGACGCGCGGTCTAGATCCAATACAAAGTTTCAAGGAGGTCCCGAGGACAAACCGGCTTAGAGTTTGATCCGAGGCTTTAGAGCATTATAGCACCCTTGGTTCCACTCGCTTTGGGCCTTGTAGAACGTATTTAAAGCGATCAGGGACCGTTTCTCAGCTATTCTAACGTTGCACTAGCTAACCTAGTCATATTTTCTAAAGGAATTAATCCTAAGTGATTCCTTTGGCTATGGAATTGGGTTCTAAGCGAATTTTCAGGTGTTTTAATTGACCCATTGCCTAAGGACGTCAAATCCCAGATTGGCCAAAATCCGGGGTGTTACAATCTACCCCCCTTAAAACACAATGTCGTCCCCGACATTGGCAAAGGGCAAGGAGTACCTAGAGAGACTTTAGTATTGACATTCTAAGGAAGGTTCAAATCTTATTTAGCGACCTAACCTTTACGCATAACCTAAATCAAAGGTTTCGATCTTGGGCCAGTGGGGAAAAGCCTAACCACGCTTCCGCTACGCCACTCTGATCGAACGGTAGCGTTGACTAACCTATCTGGATTGGACTAAATTCGTTCTACCCCCCTTAAAACTTGGTTTTTCTTAAATTCAAGAATCTATGCATCGCTCTATATATCGGAACAAGGTGCAACTTAGGGGCTATCTTTGACATGAATTAGGGAACAACCTCTCATTACAGTGGCTTTCCATGCTAATGATGCGTTCTATGGCATTGGTACCTATGATCATAGAGATGAGCCTAATCTCTATTATGATTGATTTCAGGGGCAGGTATGAGTTGGTGGCAAGATGTCTAATTCTCTACTGGCTTTAAGTCCTCGCCATTTCCCAAAGACACTATGATCCTGTTTAGTTGTAGATGGTCGAGCCAACACGGAAGAAAGGTTGTGTAATGGGTCTGAGCCGGATACATAGACTTTCTGTCTAGCTAGGACAGAAGATTTATTGTATCAATTCTTAATCCGAGTCGATTCCGATCTTCTGCTTGATCAGAGCATTGGATTTATTGGTAACCACTAGGATTAAGAAGTCGATTCAGACCGCGAATACATCGCTTACATGTAGTTCCTTTATTCCGCATTCTCGAATGCAATAAGCCCTTGGGGAAGGCAATTCTAGGGGGCGTGCTAGTACATTCTAAGTTCAATCTGAGGGAGTTATAAATGTTCCCTGAGAGTGTATGGTTCCTTCCTATGGGCAACAACAGGAGTCTATAAGTCATAAGGGGATCTATCCAAGGAAGGGAGTCTCATTCCAATCAAATCTAATCTATCATTCCTTAACATATACAGACTTTACCCTACTCTAGGTAGCTAGTACGCTAGTCTGTAACCCAGTAGCTATAATCTATAGCTTAAGATTATACGGTAAATGGCTTTCCATACCATTTCTACTACAGAGAGTTGTTCTATCGCTTAGGGTCAAGATTGTCTAAATGGAATTGGATTCCTTATGTCGTCAGACTCTTCAACTCTAGAAGTACTAACTCTAGGACCAAAACGCCAAGGGCCTATGTGGCCAGTAGCATTCAGTTGTATTAAATAGAACCGCATTCTTAGTCCCATAGTGGGATCGGAAGTGGCATGCTTGGTAGGAGGGTGGGGTGGGATAAAAACTAATTTGTAGGCCGGATCTCAGGGAGTTATAATACTCCCAATCTAGAAACAATATCTTATAACGAAATGAAACAACATGCATTCCATTCAACAAATTTTGGCTATATTAAGCCCAAACCACAACACAAACACATTTTTCTACCTAAAAACAAAACAACCTAGAAATTTCAAACAGTAATCAAACAAGAAAAAGGGCAACGACGTAGATGCCTAATTCTACCAAAGGACTTCTACCAGGGTCCCAACTGACCTTCTTGAATACTATCAAGTTCAGTACTGTCTGTTGCCCATTCGAGCTCTATCGGCCAAGTATTTTCACTACTTCTCACACGGAGAAAGTTGAGAAATGGGATTTGAGGTTAGCACGATTCTAAGACCCAAAAAGAGGGTAAAGTCTCCAATAAAAGGGACATGAGAAGGAGGATGGTGGAAAAGGAGAAAAAGGCTAAAATAGCTTAACAATAGCAATGAAAAATGGGAGAAATGCAAGGAAATGGCTAACCAAAATAGAAAAGGGAGATCTAGGCGTTGTAGAGGGATGCTTCAAGCTCCCCTAGGATGTATTTTCAGAAAGAAATGAAAATGAAAAAGGGGAATGGAGCACCTCACGAATTCGGCTCGATTTGGGGGTTTTAGGAGCTCCAACGGACGAAACCTTCAAGAGGGAGGGCTGCCAACTTCAAAGGAATGATGGAGGGTGGTCTTTTTTGGCCAAAGATGGATCTAGGGGTGGTTTGGAACCACAATTTTTGGTTAGGGCAGCAAGAAAACGAAAATGGGGCTAGGAAAGGGGACTTTTGTGAAGGAAGTACATCTTTTAGGGAGTTTCAAGGTACGGACCGCATACCAGGGGACTACCCTAGCCCCCAAACTCATCCAGCCCAAAGTTTAGACCCATTCGAGGAGTTTTACCGGCGATGCATCGCCGAACCGGCGATGGCATCGCCGATGAAATTGCAAACTGGCCATTGAGGCCATATGGGATGGATTCCCCTTGGCCTAGGGATTCCAAAAAGGTATGGTGCACACTCTGGTTCATTGTAGATTGCCCTAGGGAGGCCAATACATTTTTAACATCCATTCGAGGCTTTTCGGGTCCAATCTTCAATCCAGAATACAAAACCCTATCATGCAGCATATGATTTTGGGGTAGAAGGATCTAGTACATCCATATAGCCCATTAGTTGCTAAAGAAAGTGAATTTATAATGGCCTTATGGCCATTTTTCATGAAATTTTACTATTCACTGTAAAATTTGGTGAATGTACTAATTTGTGTTATTTTCATATTAGGTTTGATGCCTAACATGAAATGGATAAAAAAAAACTGAAGGTTGAAGTGTTTAGAGGAGGAATTTTGAGAATTTTTGGCAAAACGGGGTTTTCAAGCCCTGGCGATTGATTACTGGAGTCGTGGTCATTCCACGGCCCAAGGATTTTACTTTTGCGGTTTAAAACCGCTCATAGGACATCTCAACCTAACTTCCTATAGCTTAGCAGCGATTTGGGTGGCCTTACGCGACCCGAGATGCGTTACAGAGTCGATCTTGCGATCGATTCTAATAGACTTCGCCTATCGGCGAATCTGCGATCCTGGACGTGTTTCTAGACCCTTCTCGCACCCACCTATGTCAAAGGAAGCGACAACGTGCGTCGCGTGACCATAACCCAGGCCCAGTTTAATCCAAATCATGCTCTGATACCATCTGTAACATCCCGAAAATCGGGGGGTCGAGCAAAAACCCAACTCCCGAGTTCCAAAATGTTATTTATGCAACATAGAAATGTATGATTGAATGTTGTCTGTGATAATGTATTAAACATGAGTGAGATTAAGCCAGAACAGCATATCATACTCCAGAGATAGTTAAATTTGCAAGCGAAAGACTGTAATAGTATGTATAACATATATAAACCATTGTATGTCTCCGGAGTGTGAACATGTTACCAGGTTATATACATACATGTATACTTCAAAAGTAACCAAAAGAATATACATGAGTGCTCTAAAAATATAAAATGACAAGTGTCAAGGTATTTAAGCAACCTCCCTGTAATCCCGTCAATCAGAACACGCATAAAGGAGGGATCCTCCTCATCATCATCAAGTCCGGCTCTGCCTCACAGGCCGCGCCATCATCTGCAATCACAAAAAGGTCTGGTGGGTGTCCGGAACACCGTCCCGTAACGTGGGAGTGAGTAGCTAACTCAGTGGAATAATAGAGCAAGGATTAACATGTTCTCAAATCAATCATGCGATAATAGTAAAGCAATAAATCAAACAATCCTAATACTGTTGTTAATGCAATTATGACATGACGTGATGTATGCCCTCACCGACGATCACCCTCATACGGCAACATCTTACGACCGCGGCATGCCACACTCCCTAGAGTGCTCCACATCTTCCAGGCACATGCAATGCTATGGTGATATGATTACCAAGTTGTTATTAATCCATTCAAACAGCAGGATTGGGAAACTAAGGTACTTCCCTTGTATCAATCCCAACACAGATCCTGTCTAGGGTCGTCACTCCTAGTAATCTCATACGATGTATATTTTGTAGGTCGCTGCAAGGGCTGCCAGGGCTGTTGCACGCACTCGTTGCTCCGCTCCCCCATCACCTTATCAATACAGGCCTACTGTACTCTACTGCTACGGAAGGGTCGTCGCCTCCCGTAGACTCAGAATACGCTCGCGGTCACTACAAAGGGCTGCCAGGGCTGTTGCTCGCACTCGTTGCACCGCTCCCCCATCACCTTATCAGTGTAGGCCGACAGCAAGAATATAGTGTCCCATACCACCATAATCTGCTCACGAGTCATAGGTGCTCACTGGTCACTACGGGGAGGTTTGTGGCCCCAGCGTAGGCCGACAGCTCGACCACGGTGTCCCATACCACCATGCCCGGCTCATGAGTCTTCGTGGATCAAGGTACCATGGTTAACAGGGTTTACAATGGTAAGTTCAGTACCCTAGGTTCAAGCAGTTATGATACATACAAGGTGAACAAACATCGGCCAGTCGGGTTACTTGACGGGCTCGACTAGTGCGATCGCATCTCGAATTGAACGACATGAAGTGCGTGAAACACTTCGCGTGGCCTAACCACTGCCGCCAACTCTCAACACGAATCACATTCATCGACGCGTCGTTCGTGGCTATGACCAGTCAGCCACGAATTCGCTCGGTTACCGACTGCCTGGACTAAGTCAAGTCCCACACATCTATGGAATTACATTAACACTATACAAAGGTGTTGGAATTAAAATACATCATGTGAGCATGTTAGCACATGTTATAACATTCAACTTAAGCAAATCTTCAAGGCATACTTCCCATGCATATTCAACTTAAGCAAATCCTCAAGCACAAACATTCCATGCATGTAATGAAATCATGCATTTTGTCAACATGTAGAAAATCATTTAGGTCAGCATAATAATTGAAAAATCAATCACAAACTATCAAATAACATCATTTAATTCAATACATACTAATACAAGCATTTATACAAACACATACACTACACACTTAAGTCTACATATAGTATGTCGACCCAAAGTGCGCAACTAGGCGAATCTCTTCGCCAAACTAATTATGCACGCATTCCTAACTTCCTAATGCGACAACAAACCATGTCAATCACATCAGCAAAATATGAATGTAAACAGTACTTCCTACAAATGACTAAAATGCCCTAAATCTCATATTCTTCGTTAGCTTACGAAACGGGAAACGGAGAGCATTTTGTACATGTCAAACGGCGATGCCGTCAAGAATCTACTATTAAACGACATTGAAAGCTTTGGAAACAGTCAATCAAAGCGTCTAATATCCGCACCTTATGTCTTGTAGAGTCGGAAATTGAAACGGAGCGTATACGCTTCGTCTACGGCGAATAAGGAACCTAATACATAAGATCCATAAGCTACATCGCTATGGAAACAAGGAAAACTCAAATCACCAACTATTTAGGGTTTTTTACTTACCTAGGATTGCGGTGGAATCGCCGGGAAAGCGGTAGAGGAGTGTTGCTTAAGCATGTGCAACACGTAGCACAAGTGGCGGGAAGAACTCTCCCACACTCTCACAATCTCCCACCTTTTTCTCTCTCCCAAGCTAGGGTTTCTCTCAAATTCGGATGGAAGAGAGGAGTGAGGGTTTCAACCCCTTTTATAGCCTAAAACATTCCCAAAATAGGCTTGGGAACAATGTTTACTTGGTGCCTAACCAAATCGGGGCCGTTTCGGTCCAAAAGGGCATTTCTGGAGGTCCCCAGGCCAAATGCGGTCGGACTTAAGCTCATGCATACTGGATCTAGCACACATCCAGTTTTCAGACCGGTTGGGTTCCCAGATCGCACGTGGCGGCCCAGTTTCAGTTTAACGGTCACCGCACCAAGATCAGGCCTATAAGTCTCGTGATATATAATAGATATTTTTCCTGATCCAAGGGTGTAATTTGGCTGTATTCTGACGGTCAGAATGCTTAATACTGATGCGTCAAATTTGTGTGCCAGATTTGAATTTGAAATTCCAACTATGTCCCTATTCACACTCTCTTCAGTCCGGGCTCAATGAAATAGCCTGTGATTATCGGTTTGACTTGATTTTCGGAATGAGTGTCAAGTCCAGCTAGACGGTTCTAACGGTCTAAGATAGGAGGTATCGGACTTTCGACGCGCGGTCTAGATCCAATACAAAGTTTCAAGGAGGTCCCGAGGACAAACCGGCTTAGAGTTTGATCCGAGGCTTTAGAGCATTATAGCACCCTTGGTTCCACTCGCTTTGGGCCTTGTAGAACGTATTTAAAGCGATCAGGGACCGTTTCTCAGCTATTCTAACGTTGCACTAGCTAACCTAGTCATATTTTCTAAAGGAATTAATCCTAAGTGATTCCTTTGGCTATGGAATTGGGTTCTAAGCGAATTTTCAGGTGTTTTAATTGACCCATTGCCTAAGGACGTCAAATCCCAGATTGGCCAAAATCCGGGGTGTTACATAGAGTTACATTTGAGTAATCCTGATGATTGCATATTCATAGGATTAGTGTAATAGGATTTTTAAATACATTGTAAAAACTTTAAAAAATCCTATTCATCCCCCTCTAGGACATATTGGCATATTTCAACTTCAACTTCAAGCGGTCTTCACCGCTATTTCAGGATCGGCTCGTGTACACCCCTACTGATTTGTCCAATGTCTTTGGGTGTTGTTTTAGTCATTCAAATAAAAATATTAGAGAGATAACATGTGGGATCCTATCTTGTCATCAAGTGGACCCCTTGGTGTGGATTTCTTGAACCGAAAGTAGGTCTGGTCTTTCCTGTCCTTTTAGCCACACATGTACGTAGAATGTATGAATATCCAACATTAATCAATTTTTAAATGTACATTTCTTTGGTACACGCGCATTTGTAACACAGACCCGAAACACTGCTCATGAAATGTAGTGGGAGTTTAAGTCACCATGAGGTAATGAAAAGGCCTAAAAAGAATAGTAGCCAAATTAATTAAAAATGCATGTAAATAATAATAAATAAGTAATTATTATAAGTTGGTGTTTGGTTTAGACTCAAAGTTTCACAGTAAAATTTGAGCAAAACTCAAGCTTATAATTGGTGGTCCTCGCCATGATATTTATGTTATTTCCACATAGTTCATTCATTTTTTTAAAGACCATTTTAGGGTATGAGCCCAAAGATATGATAGATTTAAAGCTCAAGTGGGCTGTACCACATAAAACAGTGGGATTGAACACTTACCATTAAAATTTTCTTTAGTGCTATTGGAGTTTTAAATGTCTTAGTTTTTTTAGCTCATGTTTTGAAATGATTTAACAAAATAAATGGATGTTGCCGATGAAACACATACATCATGTTGGGGGTCAGGAATTTTATGTGAGGTAACCAAGTATCTTTTAAAAGTCACATCGGTTGACGTAAACAAATATCTAAATAAGTCATTATTATGTACTTACCTTGATTTATATGCACTTTTTTTTGTTAGCTTGTTAGTACACCCTACTGTCGGTTCACACTTCACTGTTAGCCACCTCGACTAGGGATCAATACCAAGACCAACTAACTAATTAAGCTTTAAAGAAAATGGACATTGAGTACAAACTTAATCAGTCTTGTAACATTAACTACATTCGAGTGCTTAACAATTTTATTCCATTTAATTTATCCACCATAGAATTATAATGGTGACAAATTTATATTTTTTAATGTTAATCATCACCAAAATAAACTTAGGTGTCTGTTTAGATTGAAAATTTTCATACTAATGATATGAAAAGTATAATAATTTTAAATATTTCACCAATGGTTCTAGTGTTTAGTTTAAACATACTAAAATTATAATGATGACACAAACATGCACTTATACATATGGTCTTAGGAATTGATATTGATAGCAATGATGTCTCAGGTTGACAGATTGGCAAATAGGTTTGATGAGGCACTTGAAAAACTGAAATCTCCAAACACACACACTCTTGTCGTACCTTTTTTTTAATTATTATTTTAAAAAGCCATTACGGAATCACAGTTGGCAATGTTTAGATGATACATGTCATATGATAATGGGACGCATTTGAGGCATCCAGAGGCAGAAAGTGGTCGAGCGAAAAGAAAGGTTAGAAGAACACGTGTCAAGAAGGGAAGGAAGGATCTGAAAAACCAACATTGCAACGAATCAGCTACTATAAATGTCGAATGTAAATAAAAATTTCTGAAATATAATTGGAAGATATCTATAAATAAGAAGGAATCCAACAAATTAAACACCAATCCAATCAAACCTTTCCTTATTATAGTTGATAGCTATAGCTTTATCCTAGGAGTAGCGATAATCTAGCAGCAGTAATCCTTAGTTGTAATTTAGAAGTGGTAATATTTTATTATAATCCAAGTTTATGCTTATACACTGTACTATTCCCAATTTCAATATAAAGAATTATTCTTTTAGAAAGGAGCCTTATAGTTACTCCATTTGATCGACTGAAAGTATTTTCTTTTTGTCTGTTTGTCCTTACATATTCCGCGGTTCTAGCCAACCGCGGGATTCTGAGATTAATCGGCTAATGGCGACTTCAACATCCACAAATCAACCTAATCACCCCTACCACCAAAAACACAACACACAAATCCACATGGGCGCTGATTTTCATTGTTTATAGATCTGAAATGCGATTCAGAAAGTTAGAGGTTTTTCAAGCCCAAGTCCAAGATCTTCTGGTTAAAGTAAACTTAGGAACAAAACAAAATCCTAGGCTTACTTTTATCAGTGATTTGTTAGAGCCATACAACTTACTGATTTGCATAGGATGTTTGCTGACTATTTCACATGAGATTACCATAAAATTTCTAGATTAGACCAAAACCTAATCGAACAGATGTTACCAATAAAAGAAGGATATCGACCGCATAAGCAACCGCCAAAGTGAATAATGGCCGAAGTTACTTAGAAAATAAAAGAAGAGATCGAACGAAAGTTGAAGTCAAGATTTATTAGACACATCAAATATGCCGAATGAATCTCCAATGTAATTCAAATCATTAAAAAAATGCTGAAACAAGAAGATGAATTCAAATGGGAAGCAGAACATTAGTCGACTTTCTATAAGATCAAGGAGTACTTGATGAAGCCATCGGTGTTAATGCCACCAGTCAATTGTTGACCGGTCAAGCTGTATGTTACAGCTTCCACAGAGTTGATTGGTGCCCTACTGGCATAAGATGATAATGATAAAAAATTACATATAATTTACTATTTCATTCAAACATGTTGGATGCTGAGAGACAATATTCTGCGATAAAGAAATTATGCTTATCATTATACTTTTTGGCCACTAAATTACAACATTATTTATTGGCTGAATTAGTCAATGTAATTGTGATCATTGATTTGATCAAATATATGTTAAATCAACCAATTTTGAATGGCTAAATTGGCAAATGACCGTTAACATTATTTTAATTTGATCTTAAGTATGTGCCTCAAAGAGTAGTAAATGGACATGCTATAACAAATTTCTTGGCTGACCATCCATCGATCTGACATTGAAAATCAATTTTCTTTGTAAGTATTGGACTTATACATGGTACATCTGTCTCACTAGAGATTGATATTTGAGGATTAAGGACCAACAAATCATCAGGTGCAGGAATTATCCTGATTGTCCCAGATGGTAAGAAGCAGAAATTTACATTCTAGTTAGAATTTAAATGCACTAACAATTAGGCCGAATATGGGGCTTTGATAATTAGTTTGGAATTGTTAATCAAATTGGGTGCCAAAAATATATCAGTGATGGCTGATTCACAATTAGTAATTGTAACACCCCGGTTCTCAAAACCCGAGTGCATTACTCATTTTCCTGAAACCCAACTGTTAACCTTTAACTGTAACTCAAATTTCACATATTTTTTTCCTTTTTATCAAATTTAGCAAACTAGCGGGATATAATTAAATCAAGTATGAGAGGGAGTCTAATTATACATAACCAAGATTCCAAGTGGTTACCCAAATATTCATATAAATCAATGTCTGAACTTATTACAAAATATAACAGTACAAATTAAAATGAAATGAAATCAGGAAAGAGAGTTGCAAGGTCCTTTGGCTCCACATAATCCACATGAACACCAATATGTGCATCATCTGTCTCTTGCACACTGAATGCAGTTCGATAGAGTCAATGGCTATCGCAGTTAGGTATATCCCTCAAGATTTAGCGTATCATCACGATAATTAAGCATAGATAACAAGGCAATATATAACAAATATTACATAATGATTATCATGAAAATCAGATAAGATTCATCAGATACACATTCATTAAATAAATTTCATACAGATGATCTTGTTTAAATGTATAGATGCATGCACATGCTCACAAACTTGAGGATGCAAGGAGAACTAGTCACCTGGAAAAGTACATAAGGTACGCCTAAGGAGAACCAGCCACCCATAAAAAACTAGGAAATGAAGTCGCCCAAGGAGAGTTAGTCACTTGGAAAAGTATACCAAGGCACGCCCAAGGAGAACTAACCATTCGAAAAACACCATAATAACATCTAGATCTCTTAAGGAGGACTAGTTACCGGGAAAAGTACACAAAGGTACATCCAATGAGAACTAACTACTCAAAAAAGACCATAATATATATATCGCCTAAGGAGATATAGCCACCCGGAAAAGTACTCAAGGTACGCCCAAGGAGAACTAGTCACCCGAAAAAGACCGCATGCTATGTAAATGCATGATTAGCCCAATTATTATTATTCAAATTTCAAACTATCCATTTAGGAAAGCTCAAAGGTCACTATGGGCGGTTTGTCACACAGTATAGGCCGATAACTCAGGTATAGTGTCCCATTCCACCATCCCTGACTCATGATATTAATAAATAGGATGTTTAAAGGTAACCTATTTAACTAGTGGCCAGTACTAATTAAACAAGTGGAACTTAACATCATGAGGTTGTACGAAAATTGTCCATTATAGCCACTTAGGGCACACTACAAGAAATAGAGCTTTTACTGATGAAAAAAATTTCATCAGTAAAAGTAGTGTTTTACCGACGAACTTTATTTTCGTCGGTAAAATAATACTTTTACGGATGAAATTTTTTTCATCGGCAAAAACCACTTTTACCAACAAAAATTTTCATTGATAAAACTGTAATATTTTTAAGATAGAAAATTTTTGCGCTACTTTGAAAAGTTTTGCGGTAAGTGTTTTACTGATGAAAATTTTCATCGGTAAAAACATTTTTCCTGATGAAAAAAAAATTTGTCGGCAAAAACCACTTTTATCAATGAAAAGTTTCATCGGTAAAACTATTATATTTTTAAGATTGAAATTTTTTGCGCTATTTCGCGGTAAGAGTTTTACCGACGAAAATTTTCATTGGTAAAAACATTTTCCTGATGAAAAAAAATTTCGTCGGCAGAAAACCACTTTTACTGATGAAAATTTTCGTCGGTAAAACTATTATATTTTTAAGATACAAAATTTTCCCACTAAGAGTTTTACCGACGAACCAAAGCTGTTGGGAATAATGTTTTTACTAATGAAAAAAATTTCGTATGTTTTACTGACGAAAGCTTTCATCGGTAATAATGATATAATTTTTCACTTAGAAAATTTTCTCGCTACCTTCAAAAGTTTCTCTATAAGAGTTTTACCGACAAACTAAAGCTGTTGGGAATAATGCTTTTACCGACGAAAAAAATTCATCGGTAAAACTTATGTTTTACTGATGAAAAAATTTGTGGGAATAATGATATAATTTTAACTTAGAAAATTTTCCCGTTGCCTTGAAAAGTTTCGTGGTAAGAGTTTTACCAACGAACCAAAGCCGTCGGGAATAATGTTTTTACCGATGAAAAAAATTTCGTCGGTAAAACATAACGAAAAAATTCGTCGAGAATAATGATATAATTTTAACTTAAAAATTTTTTCCATTGCCTTGAAAAGTTTCGTGGTAAGAGTTTTACCAACAAACCAAAGCCGTTGGGAATAAGTTTTACCGACAAAAACTTTCGTCGGGAATAATGATATAATTTTAACTTAGAAAATTTTCCTGTTGCCTTGAAAAGTTTTTCTATAAGAGTTTTACAGATGAACCAAAGCTGTTGGTAATATATATATATATATATATATATATATATATATATATATATATATATAAAATTAAAAGGTAATATTTAAATGATTTGTAATATCACATGAAAAAGAATATTGATAAGTTTAGAAATTTTAACTATGTTTGAGAAAATTTTTGAGAACAAAATGATGCTTTTGAAGAAAAAAATTGGAATTTTGAAATTTTTGAGAAAAAATTAAAATATGAGAATTTTTTTGAGATTTCGAAAATAAAAATTCAGAATTTGTATTTTATTTTTTTAAAATATTTTATAATAAAAATGATATTTTGTTAAAAGAGTTAAAAAATATACATTTTGAAAAAAAATGTTATTTTTAAATGGAAATTAAAATTTATTTGTAAAAAATAAAATTACTAAATGATTAGGCACATCCACTAATTAAACCGTTAATCATTTTTGGACAATCTAATTAGTTCAGATTGAAGAGTAAATAAGTTCATATGTTTAAATCAAAATTCACTAAAATTGTTGATCAATCTTATATGCCCAATATCTTTCACATATGTAGCCTGATTGAGGTGAGTAACTAGTCAATTTGAGAGTATTGATCAGTAAAATAGACTGAATGGACCAGACATGTAAAATGGGCCAAATATTCTGGTCAAAATTGTGATCCAACTTACTGACCTCGTGAGAACCTAAGAATTGATGTTAGTAAGTTTTGTGGGCCCCATCATGATGTGTGTCGAACATCAACACCGTGGATTTGATGTGTCCCCTTTAGGTTATGAGGTATATATCTCAAAAATCATCTATATACGAAACTCAAGTGGGCCATACCATCTAAAACTATGTGAAGACATCCTAAAAAATATAAAAGCACTTGGTGGGGCTCACATGATTTTGAATGCGATTGAAACTTGGTCTGACCCCTCATCCAAGTGGGACACACACAATGAGTGGGTTGGATATGTGAATCACATTTAGGCAAGCCCAATATATGATTATGAATGTTTTAAGGAAACCCTTCTCCACTACATTTAGGTGAGTTACTCATTATCCTTACAAGAGTAAACTTTATGAGGTCCACTGTTATTTATTTATTTTATCCACTCCATTCATCCATGTTAACAAATAATTTGAGGTCTAAAGAACAAAAAGGAAGCATATCCAAAGCTCGAGTGGACCACACCATAGGAAATAGTGTGATTGAACCTCTACCATTTAAAATTTCTTAGAGGTCATAGAAGTTTTGGATCAAGATGATGTTTGTGTTTTCTATTCATTCACATATTTTTGATATTATGAATAACCTTTAACTATTTTTAGACAATTTGATCAGTCCAGATTGAAGAGTAATAACTTCAGATGTTTAAATCAAAATTCACTCAAATTGTTGATCAATCTTGTTTGCCCAATATCTTTCTCATATGTAACATGATGGGGCCAAGTAACTAATTAAATTGAGGGTAATAATTAGTAAAATAGAGTGAATGGACCAGACAAGTAAAATGGGTCAAATATTCTGGTCAAAATTGTGACCCAACTTATTGACACCCTGAGAACCTAGAATTAATGTTTGTAAGTTTTGTGGGGCCCATCATGATGTGTGTCGAACATTAACACTGTGCATTTGATTTGTCTCCTTTAGCTTATGAGATATCTCAAAAATCATCTGCATACGAAACTCAGGTTGGTTATACCATCTAAAACTATGTGAAGACATCTAAAAAAATAAAAAAGCACTTGGTGGGGCCCACATGATTTTTGAATGCGGCCGAAACTAGGTCCGACCCCTCATCCAAGTGGGACACACATAATAAATGGGTTAGATATGTGAATCACATTTAGGCAGACCCAATATATGATTACGAAAGTTTTAAGGAAACCCCTCTCCACTATATTATGTAGTGTGGCCCACCCAAGTCATGGATTGACATTCTTCATACCATTCAACACTTTTCTCAGATTATTTTAAGATATTAACTAAAAAATGGGGAGGGTCCAAGGCTTAATGGAATACAAAGTGGGGATTGAACATCCACCATTAAAAATAACATTCATAGAAATTTTGGATCAAGCCGATGTTTTTGTTTTCCCTTCACTCATATCTTTTTGATATTATGAACATGTTGGATGACAAATAAACATTACGGTGGGCCCAAGGAAGGTATCAACGGTGGAAATCATTATTCCACACTGTTTTGTGTGGCATGGTCCACTTAAGTTTTGGATTTACCAAAAATTTGGGATCAACCCACACCGTTCATCCATTTTTTGAGATCATTTTATAAAATTATCCATAAAATGAATCATATCCAAAGATTAAACGGACCACACCACAAATAAGGGGAATGGATTGGATACTCCCCCTACTCCATCCAATGGTAGGTGGTTGGTGCTGTGTGGGCCCCACCATGATGTATGTGTTTAATCCATGTCGTCCATTTATTTTTAAAGATCATCTTATGGCAAGAGACCAAAAATGAGGCATATCCCAATTTAAAGTGGACCACATTACAAGAAATAATGTTGAATGAGCGTCAACCATTTAAAACATTCTGGGGGCCATAAAAGTTTTGGATCGAGATGATTTTTATTTTTCCCCTTCATCTAGGCCTGTATGACCTAATAAACAGATTAGATGCCAAATAAACAGTATAGTAGGCCTTATGAGGTTTTTAATGATGGATATCCAATCACTATTGTTTTCATGTGGTGTGGTCCACTTGATATTTATAAACCTCCCATTTTTGGGCCCCACCATGATGTGCGTTTTATATCCACACCTTCCATCCATTTGAAGAGATCATTTTAGGGCAATATCCAAAGATAAATCCAAAGCTCCAGTGGACCCCAGTACAGAAAATAGTGGGGATAGTGACACCCACCATTAAAAACTTCTAAAGGCCACGAAAGTTTTAGATCAAGCTGATATTTGTGTTTTACCTTAATTCATATCTTTTTTAACTTTTGAACAGGTTGGATTTCAAATAAAAATTATGGTGGGCCTTAGGATAGTTTCAAAGGTGGGAATCACTCTCCCCACTGTTTTTTGTGGTGAGGTCCACTACATATTTTTATCTGCCTCATTCTTTGGCTCATGCCCTAAAATAATATCTCAAAATGGATGGACGGTGTGGATACAACACATAGATCATATTGGGGCCCACAGAACTTGGTGACCTCACTTCAATAGCCAACTCGCTACTCAACCTATCTAAGCTGTGCGCTCATGCAACAGTCTCTCTCTCTCTCTCTCTCTCTCTCTCTGTCTTGCACCCTCTCCCTCCTCTCACTCTCTATCTCTCTCTTCCTCTTTCTCTGATCTCTCCACCCTCTCCTCTCTCTGTCTCTCTCGCATCCTTTCCCTCCTCTCTCTCTCTCTCTGTCTCTCTCTTCCTCTCTCTTTGATCTCTCTTGCGGTCCGTTGCCGAATGCCCTAACCACGCATGCCCTCTCTCTCTCTCTCTAAAGCTCGGTTGAAGGTCATTCACGATAGTGAGGTATCTCTCTCTCCCTCTCAATCTCTCTCAATATTAATACCGATTTAGGAATTTAGGGATTTGGGGATTGATACAGAGGCAGTTTGAAATTACTTAGGGCACGTTTGGGCATTGGGATTAGAAGGAATTAGGTGGGATAGAATTGCATCTGGTCCACATTGAGGTGTGATCCATCTAAGATTTGGATCTACTTTATTGTTTTGATCATGCCCTAAAATAATCTTTCAAAATGGATGAATAACCCAGATGTAATGCACATACATCAAGGTGGGCCCATGGTCAGGGATGGATATGGGATATCAAGGAATTTTATAATAGTAACAATGACTATAACGGTTGTTATAGCCTCCTATCTTTTGTTGGAAAAATTGTTTCAGCCCTGTAATGGACCCTACTGGCCATTTTTTTCATAATGGCTGTTATAACCCCACGTAATCTTTTTTTATGCCTAGCTTCTTATATATATTTTTGTACCACGTTTTCCTAATGTATGAAATAGAAATTAAAATGTCTTTTTTGATATGGTTTTGTTATTTATTTATTCAAAATTGAATCATCTTATCAACATACAACTGTTCACTAATGTGACTCAGTTTGTCCTACTAGCTAGATGCTTTTAGCCATGGTCCATGCAAAGTAGGACTAGATTAGGTGGATGGTCCCAATCCAGGGTCTCCCTTCTACATTTACACAGGTGGAATAAACTGTCATTCATAGGCAATTTTATAAAGGTGCACTTGTCTCTACCATGCAGCTCATCTAAGAAGCAATAGACATCCACTAGTACTTCCAATATTCTTAACCAGGTGGTTATTTTCAAGATTGAGCATATTCATAGGTTAAGCACCCTGTAATTGAGATGATTGTTGGCCAACACCTTGTAGAGTGGCAGATCCGTGTAGCAAATGGAGAACCTCTTACCTTGACTCAGTTATAAGTGCCTTTATAAGGTAATTGCTATCAAAGAAGTAGTACTTGACATCAGACATGAGCTAGAAAAGTATGTTGCATGATATGTTAATTTGAATCAATTAACCATTCTTCACTAGAATTGTTCGAAATTCCACATCAACTTTTATTTCACTTTTGTCAGATATGGCTTGGCTTCTAGCATTGTTAAACCTGATTTTACTTGCTTTTCCCTTTTCTGGTGCCTACTTTTCTTGCACATGGTTGCAAGTTTCGTCATTCTTGAATATGAAGCAATTACAAGTAAACAAGATATCAGAATCATCAAAGAATGCATGAAATGATCCCAATTTTCAAAAATTTACTAAAAACCAATCTTGTTTCATTTTTAGCATTACTAGTGAAAAATAAATGAAAGAGTGAGGATAATAGCATCCCCCCTTTTGAAATCATGTTGAATTTCTTGACTATATAGATTAAGAGTGAATCCCAATGGTTTGCGATTTGCATTTCAGGTTTTTGGGTTGTTTAAACTACGTACTTCTAAAATCCATTTCCTTTCAGATGAAATGTGTAGCCTTTGGTATCCGTAGTTTGATTAGACATGTTTGCCTCCAAACAGATGTGAAGCATCTCTTAGTTAAAATCTAGGCAATGTCTTTCTGATATGAAGGAGAAATTCGAAGGTAAGAGAAAAGAAGTTTTAAGCCCACTAAACTGTGAATTTCTTTTAAGAATTTCTTTTAATGGACATCATTTTGAATAGAGGAAATACACAATGTTCAGTCAACTAATTTTACTAGGACCAACAAATTGTACATGTGTTGGCCTACCATTTGGTGATCCATAACTGTTTAAGTGATCGCTTTGAAGGAATATAGATACACTAGTAATGCAACCCTCATCACATATAATGTAATATCAACATCTTGGTCATAAACAACTTAAAATCAACCTAGTACATAGAAGGAAAATAGATACATTAATAATTCCCCTCAATATTTTCATATGGATATTTCTTACTTTACTTACCTTTTATGTTGTTTTTAAATGTATTAGCTCGAAATTGATGAAGTAGACCTGTATATGCGTCGGAGCTATCTGGATGTTGAGAGGAGGTCCTTGAAAGGTGGGAACCACAGTTATAACCATGATGAAGCTGTCCATTTTCTATGAAAAATATTGGAGTGGCCTGACCATTTGGATAAACCGTGTTTATGTATTTGCTCAAAATTGATGGAGCACATCCGGATGTGCATCGGAGCTATTCGGATGTTGAGCGGGGGTCCCTGGAAGGTGAGAACTATTGTTATGACCATGATGAAGTTATCCATTTTCTATGGACAACATTGGAGTGGCCTAGCCATTTGGACAGGCCGTGTTTATGTATTAGCTCAAAATTGTTAGAGCAGACCTTAGTATAACTCTAAAACTAAACCTATACCTAAAACCAAACATCATGGTGGGGACAGTGCCCCTGACCGTTGATTCCTTCCTGGGATCCACCATGGTGGTTATTTGAGATCCAACCTATTGGTAAGATCACACAGACCTAGACCTGAAGAAGAAATAAAACAAATATCAACTTGATTGAAAAATTTTATGGCCTCAATTTGTTTCGAGGCCCACTTGAGCTTTGGATCTACCCTAAAACCTAAACCTACACCTAAACCTAAACCTAAACCTATTTTCAAATCCTAAAACCTATAACATAAACCTAAACCTAAACCTAAACCTATAACCTTAACCTTAACCAAAACCTATAACCTAAACCTTAACCCATAACCTAAACTTATAACTTATAACCTAAACCTAAAACCTAAACATAAACCTATAGCCTAAACCTAAACCTAAACCTAAAACCTAAATGTATCTCAAATCCCTAAACCTAAACCTACACCTAATCCTAATCTCAACTCCCTAACCTAAACCTAAACTTAAACTTGAAAACCTAAACCTAAACCTGATCCCGAACCCGAACCCGATTTTTGAAACCTAAACCTTAACCTATTCTTAATTCCCTAAAGCTATAACCTATAACCTAAACCTAAACCTAACCTAAACCTATAACCTTAACCTAAACCTAAAACCAAAATGTATTCTTAAATCCTTAAACATAAACCTACACTTAATCCTAATCTTAACTCTTTTACCTAAAGGTAAACTTGAAAACCCAAACCTAAACCTGATCCCGAACCTGAACCTGATTACGTAAACTTAAACCTTAACCTATTCTCAATTCCCTAAAGATATAACCTCTAACCTCTAACCTATAACCTAAACCTAAACCTAACCTAAGCCCATAACCTAAACCTATAACCAAAAACCTAAACCTAAACCTAAACCTACACCTACTCCTAATCTCAACTCCTTAACCTAAACCTAAACTTGAAAACCCAAATCTAAACCCAATCCCGAACATGAACCCGATTTCCTAAACCTAGACCTTAACCTATTCTCAATTCCTTAAAGCTATAAGCTATAACCTAAACATAAACCTAAACCTAAACCTAAACCTAAAACCTAAATGTATTCTCAAATCCCTAAACCTAAACCTACACCAAATCCTAAGCTCAACTCCTTAACCTAAACCTAAACTTGAAACCCAAACCTAAACCCGAACCCGAACCCGAACCCGAACCTGAAACCGATTTCCTAAACCTAAACCTTAACCTATTCTCAATTCCCTAAACCTTAACCTATAACCTAACCTAAACCTAAACCTATAACCTACACTTATAAACCTATAACCTAAACTTGTAACCTTAACCTAAACCTAAAACCTAAATGTACTCTCAAATCCCTAAACCTAAACCCAAACCTAAACCTATAACCTACAACATTAAAATAAACTTATAACCTATACCTATAACGTACAACATTAACCTAAACCTATACTTATAGCCTAAACCTATTCTCAAATCTCAAAACCTATAACCTAAACCTAAACCTTAACCTAAACCTAAACCCAAACCTATAACCTATAACCTAAACCTAAACCTTAACCTGTAACCCAAACCTTAACCTATAACATATAACCTATAACCTAAACCTATAACATATAAACTGAACTCAATTATTCCCTAAACCTTAACCCATAACCTAACCTAAACCTAAACCTATAACCTACACTTATAACCTAAACCTAAACTTGTAACCTTAACCTAAACATAAAACCTAAACCTAAACCTAAAATGTAAATGTATTCTCAAGTCCCTAAACCTAAACCTAAACCTATAACCTACAACATTAACATAAACTTATAACCTAAACCTATAACCTACAACATTAACCAAAACTTATACTTATAACTTAAACCTATTCTCAAATCCCAAAACCTATAATCTAAACCTAAACCTTAACCTAAACCTAAACCTTAACCTATAACATATAACCTATAACCTATAACTTAAACTCAATTCCCTAAACCTTAACATATATCCTAACCTAAACCTAAACCTAAACCTAAACCTATAACCTACACTTAAAACCTAAACCTAAACCTAAACCTATAACCTAAACATATAACCTAAACCTAAACCTAAATCTAAAACCTAAAACCTAAATGTATTCTCAAATCCCTAAACCTAAACTTACACCTAATTCTAATCTCAACTCCCTAACTTAAATCTAAACCTAAACTTGAAAATCCAAACCCAAACCTAAATCCGATCCCGAACCTGAACCCGATTTTTAAAACCTAAACCTTAACCTATTCTTAATTTCCTAAAGCTATAACCTATAACCTATAACCTATAACCTAAACTTATAACCTTAACCTAAACCTAAACCTAAAACCTAAATGTATTCTCAAATCCTTAAACCTAAACCTACACCTAATCCTAATCTCAACTCCTTAACCTAAACGTAAACTTGAAAATCCAAACCTAAACCTGATCCCAAACCCGAACCCGATTTCCTAAACCTAAACCTTAACCTATTCTCAATTCCCTAAAGCTATAACTTATAACGTATAACCTATAACCTAAACCTAAACCTAAAACCTAAATGTATTCTCAAATCCTTAAACCTAAACGTACACCTAATCCTAATCTCAATTTCTTAACCTAAACCTAAACTTGAAAACCCAAACCTAAACCCGATCCCGAACCCGAATCCGATTTCCTAAACCTAAACCTTAACCTATTCTCAATTCCTTAAAGCTATAACTTATAACCTATAACCTATAACCTAAACCCAAATCTAAACCTAAACATAAACCTATAACCTTAACCTAAACCTAAAACCTAAACCTAAACCTAAGACCTAAATGTATTCTCAAATCCCTAAACCTAAACCTACACCTCATCCTAATCTCAACTTCTTAACCTAAACCTAAACTTGAAAACCCAAATCTAAACCCAATCCCAAATATGAACCCAATTTCCTAAACTTAAACCTTAGCCTATTCTTAATTCCCTAAAGCTATAACCTATAACCCACAACCTATAACTTATAACCTAAACCTAAACCTAAACCTAAACCTATAACCTAAACATATAACCTTAACCTAAACCTAAAACCTAAACCTAAACCTAAAACCTAATGTATTCTCAAATCCCTAAACCTAAACCAACACCTAATCCTAATCTCAACTCCTTAACCTAAACCTAAACTTAAAAATCCAAACCTAAACCTGAACCTAAACCCGAATCTGATTTCCTAAACTTAAACCTTAACCTATTCTCAATTCCCTAAACCTTAACCTATAACCTAACCTAAACCTAAACCTATAACCTACACTTATAACCTAAACCTAAACCTATAACCTAAACATGTAACCTTAACTTAAACGTAAAATTTAAACCTAAACCTAAAACCTAAATGTATTCTCAAATTCCCTAAACCTAAACCTATAACCTACAACATTAACATAAGCTTATAACCTAAACCTATAACATACAACATTAACCTAAACCTATGCTTGTAACCTAAACCTATTCTCAAATCCCAAAACCTATAACCTAAACCTAAACCTTAACCTAAACCTAAACCTAAACCTATAACCTAAACCTATAACCTATAACCTATAACCTAAACTCAATTCCCTAAACCTTAACCTATAACCTAACCTAAACTTAAACCTATAACCTACACTTATAACCTAAACCTAAACCTAAACCTAAACTTAAACTTAAACTTGTAACCTTAACCTAAATGTAAAACCTAAACCTAAACCTAAACCTAAAACCTAAATGTATTCTCAAATCCCTAAACCTAAACCTAAACCTTTAACCTAAACTTATAACCTATAACATTAACATAAACTTATAACCTAAACCTATAACCTACAACATTAACCTAAACCTATGCTTATAACCTAAACGTATTCTTAAATCCCAAAACCTATAACCTAAACCTAAACCTATAACCTAAACCTTAACCTATAACCTAAACTCAATTCCTTAAACCTTAACCTATAACCTAACTTAAACCTAAACCTATAACCTACACTTATAACCTATAACCTAAACCTAAACCTAAACCTAAAACCTAAATGTATTCTCAAATCCCTAAACCTAAACCTACACCTAATCTTAATCTTAACTCCCTAACCTAAACCTAAACCTAAACTTGAAAACCCAAACATAAACCTGATCTCGAACCCAAACCCGATTTCCTAAGCCTAAACCTTAACCTATTCTCAATTACCTAAAGTTATAACCTATAACCTAAACCTAAACCTTAACCTAAACCTATAACCTAAACCTAAACCAAAACCTTAACCTATAACCTAAACTTATAACCTATAACCTAACCTTAACCAAAACGTAAAATCTAAACCTAAACCTATAACCTATAACCTAAACCTAAATCTAAAACCTAAATGTATTCTTAAATCCCTAAACCTAAACCTACACCTAATCCTAATCTCAACTCCCTAACCTAAACCTAAACCTAAACTTGAAAACCCAAACCTAAACCCGAACTTGATTGATGTAATAATGTAGCCCAATCACATGACAACAAACAAGAAAATCTTGCTTTATTGGCAAGCATACTCGAACTCAAGCATCACAATATATCTATTTCCATCTCCACTATCTCTTATAGTATAAATTATTTGAGATTTGGATTTATCTCATTTTTAGAGTCATGTCTTAACACAATATGATAATATTAATAGACAAGGTGGATTTATCACCAACATTATTCCATGACCCATATAACTTCTCCTTATAGAAAGTTGGGTAGAGTACATGCAACTTGAATGTAAAATCTGTATCCTAGCCTGTACTATTCCGTCAACTCAGAAAGGGCCTAGTTATATGCCCTAGAGGGGGGGTGAATAGGGCAATGCCAAATAAAAATAATAACTGCGGAATAATAAAAGATTTAAAGCATAATGCTAAATATAAAACAATCACAATAGCCTAAAATAAAAAGATTGATACTTTATCAGTTCTAAGGACAACCTTACACTAAAAACCAGAGGTTTAAGGTAGGACAACCTTATTTCTAGAACGTCCTTATATCACAAACCAAAGAGGAATAATAAGCAATGAAATCAAAATAACTTGCAGAAAATAAATCCTAAGTTATTATAACATACATCCACACTTGCTTGAAGTGATTACAACATTCATCCACAAACACTCTCCACAAAACAGAATGAATAAAAGAATGAAAGAATAAAGCACATCCACAACACAACGATATATAGTGGTTCGCCTGTGTGTATACCAACTGTTATCCAATAGCCACACAGATTGCTACTCCACTCCTAATATCCTCACACAGGGATATTAGCATGCACTATCAAAATAGGTTTCACAGGTTCACCTAAAACCTTCACAATTGTGTCTTTGATCTTGGGCTTACACAATCCAAAAACCCCACAATCTAAGTTTTCTGGCTCTCCTCAGATAACCAATACAATGAGATTTTTCTGACGAATCTCAAATAAAAACCAGAGAAAGTAAATTACAAAACATGTAAAATACCTGAATCACCTTTTAATGAAGCCCGGTAGAACCAATCGGAGTAGAAGTTCGATTCGACGTTCAAAGTCCAATACTCACTTTAAGAATGGTTCTAAGTCTAATTGATTTTAGATCAAACGGGCTAGATCTATTTGATTTTGAATCCAGAAGAAGGAATAACAGAAATTCCCCTTTTCTAATAAGATTGGAATGTAAATCAAAATCAAATAAGAATAAGCTAGCAAAATGAATATTAAATAAGCACAAAGCAGCTTAAAATAAATACAAACTTATCTCAGAGAATAGCCTAAAGAATGCTTGAATAGAATTGATTTAAAGTGCTAAAACTCTGAAGTTCGTGCTCAATTTATAGACTGAAAAATCTCGTATACGACTGGTCTTAGGATCCTAGGACTGGTCGTAGCTCCAAAGATTTTCGAAAGATTTTCGCGGGATTTGATTTTCAGTTCCACGACCAGTCGAGGGTGGTCTACGACCGGTCGTGGGCTACCTATGACTGGTCGTGAGACACCTACGACCGGTCGTGGGACCCCAAAAATGGTTGCTGGAGTTTGAGTCGTAGGTCTACGATCAGTCGAAGGATGAGTTGTAGAACTCACAGGATTGGTCGTAAGATGTCCAGGACTGGTCGTAGGACAACTAGAAAGATCCGAAAATCTTCAACTACCTAGGACTGGTCCTGAAAAACTTAAGACTGGTCGTAGCAAAACTAGGATTGGTCTTGAAGTCCCTAGGACTGGTCTTAGAATACTCCAAACAAGCATATAAAGATATATGAATTATGTATCCGGAATGACCTACAATAAAGCCTATCCTAAGGTCAATCTAAGGTCAAACAAACCTTAAAAGTGAGAGGGACATTGAAAGTCTGTACACTCAGATGACCCTTAAGAGAAGCTTGTGAATATTCAAAACTTGTAGTAGGCCTTCATAAGCTTGATCTTGACTTGAAAAAATCTTCTAGTAAACTTGAACTTGATCAAACCTTAAACATGCAACCTTGAATACTTCTATTCTTGATTTCTTCATCCAAGACTTGAAAACTTTCTTCTTTTAAGATCTTGACTTGAAATGCGATATTGATTGCAATGACTAGTCTTCAAACATAAAACACAGGATATACAAGACATAGAAATAGGTTTTGGCACCACAAAATTTGACAACTAAAGGGATATGAAATCATAGCACTTACAATCTCCCCCTTTGTCAAATTGTGACAAAACACATAGCATCAAAGATAATAAGGAATGATAAATCATGAAACCACAAAATACTCTACTCTCCCTGAGTAATACGAGTATTGCACGTATAATCAATACATAACATGATAACATCAAAACTTCAATCCACATATCCATCATTCCACATATCCTTCTCAATCAATACAAACAAATTTACTCCCCCTATCCGTATTACTCCCCTTTTAGCAATGCTTACTACTCCCCCTTTTTGTCACAAAATGCCAAGGGAAAGGAACAATATAAAGGAGAATATAGAGAGCAAATAATGAGAATGTGATATGAAAGGACATAAAATAAATCTGAAGTGTCAAGTCATATCCATACCACAAAGTACAATATCCAAAATGTTATGAAATCAGAATCCATAATACATATCCAGAGTAAAAGAAATGTTATACTATTCAGAAGATAATTCACTTAATCTGATCCAGAGGAGGGAGCAGGAATAGATGAATCAATCTGGTGTAAGCTTTTATTTATGCGACGAAGATATTTTCGCATGTACTTGAATCTCATGTCATGGGCTATATTCATATTATCAAGTTTTTTCTCCAATACATGAAGGCGTGCATCAAAACCAGAAAGATCATAATCTGGATCATTAGGTGAATCAGTTTCTATGTCATCAAATAAGTCATCCATATTAACATCTTGCTGTGGAAGATGATCAGCTTCCTCTTCGTTTCCAGCATCACCAGCATCACCACCAACACCACTAACACCAGCTTCATCAAATTGGCCAGGGAGTAGATCCAATTTCATCTTATTAAGATTGACATTGTTGAAAATGAGATGAAGAATTGGTGCCTCATTAACAAGTTTATCGACAAGCATGTGAGTGGCTAAAACATTCATAAGATAACCAAATGGAATATCACTATAACCTAGATGGAAACGAAATTGTATAATGGAATGACAAATCAAAGAAGGAAGACAGACCTTGATTCCAGAAGCAATAGAATGCAACACACGAACCATGAAAGAAGTTAACTCAGTTTTATTACCGGACCGAGGATATACATTTGAAATGAAGAAATGATGTAATATTCTGTATTTGGGTAACAGATACTTTGCAGGGAGCACATTCTCTTTATGAGTCCAATGCACATCAATTTTGCATAAATCTCTGGTTAACATGCGTTTTTTCAATTCTGAAGGTTTGTCGTATAAAGCATGAATCGGTATTCCTTCATCATTAACAGGTATATCCATAATACCTGATATTAAATGATGGTCAACTTCAAATTTTCCTTCTCTTGTATCAATTAAAAATATTAAATTATCAAGGGAAAAATCTGAAATGCATGCTACCATTGATTGAGCAATGGACTGGTATGCAGACCCACCCCAAAGAAAAATCTTAGTCCAACCTACAGATTCAAGAAGGGGAATGACACCATATGGAGCAATGTGATTTAGATCAGTGGTATGCTCAACGATAATGTTACGGGTACATAAATCCCGTACATCTTGAGTATCATCTTCGGGTGACCGAAGATGCCGTTTAGTTATTGGTCCAGATCTGGATGAAGATGGACCACGAGATGTTTTATTTTTCCCTCTAGCATCCATATTCAAAAAGATATACAAAGAACAAGCAAGATGCATAAATGAAAGATGGGTTTTCTCTAGATTAGCAAATAGAGAGCAAACCCTTAAAAAACTCAACAAGAGATGAAATCAAACTATACTATGAACAAATCAAAGCATAGAGATCATGAATCTTCAAGAAAAATGATGAAATAGGACTTACTTTGAAGAAAAACTAAAAATTCTATGACTAGTCGAGCCACGACTCGTCGTAGGTAGGTGTGGAAATGAAGAAGAAGGGAATTTTCCCCAAATTATATGATGTTCACGAGATCCACGACTGGTCGTGTGTGGTCCACGATCGGTCGAACCACGACTGGTCGTGTACAACCACGATCGGTCGAGCATCGACCAAAAATACATTTTTAAATAAAAAAATTTAAAATTTAAACAATTATAATGTAAAATATAATACACTATGATACATGCAAGCAAGAATATTCAATGTAAAATGCACATACCAAGATCAAATTTTAATTTTTTAAACCCACTTTTGTCGAGCGGTTTAGTAAATATATCAGCAAGTTGAGTTTCGGTTGGTATATATTCCAATGAAATGACTTTTTCTTCAACCAACTCACGAATGTAATGATACCTAATGTCAATATGCTTAGTACGTGAATGCTGGATTGAATTTTTGGAAATGTTTATAGCACTGGAATTATCATAATGAAAAATTATTGAATCTTGATTAATTCCATAATCGCTAAGTATGCATTTCATCCAAACTAGTTGAGTACATGCATATCCAGCTGCAATATATTCAGCCTCAGCAGTAGAGAGTGATATTGAGCTTTGCTTCTTGCTAAACCAAGAAACTAAGCAATTTCCAATGTAAAAACAACCACCACTGGTTGATTTTCTATCATCAATATTTTCGGCCCAATCAGCATCTGAATACCCGGCTAATTGAACATTAGTATCAAAAGGATACCAAAGTCCCAAATTTACAGAACTTGCGACATACCTAATAATCCATTTAATAGCAGTAAGATGTGATTCCTTAGGATTAGACTGATATCTCGCACAAATACCAACACTGAATGTGATATCAGGTCTACTAGCAGTAAGATATAACAAACTACAAATCATACTGCGATATAGTTTAGGATCTATATCTTTACCTATAGAGTCTTTTGAGAGTCTTAATGTTGTACTCATAGGAGTATCAAAGTTCTTACCATTCTCAAATCCAAACCTTTTAACCAAGTTTGAAGCATATTTGGTCTGAGAAATGAAAATTCCATCAGGTTGTTGTTTTACTTGCAACCCTAAGAAATAGTTAAGTTCGCCAACCATGCTCATTTTGAACCTTGATTTCATTAACTCTGTAAACTCAGCAGACATGTTAGAACAAGTAGATCCATGAATAATATCATCAACATATATTTGAACCATCAAAATATCATTGTTATTCTTTTTAACAAAAAGCGTCTTATCGACATTACCTACTTGAAAGCTATGACTAAGTAAGAATTTAGTCAATTTTTCATACCATGCCCTGTGTGCTTGTTTTAGACCATAAAGAGCCTTTTTGAGACGAAATACATGGTCAGATAACTTAGGGTCTTCAAACCCTGAAGGTTGTTCAACATACACTTCTTTATGCAAATCGCCATTCAAGAAGGCACTCTTTACATCCATCTGATAAATTTTAAATTTTCTAAAACATGCGATGGAAATAAAAAGTCTGCTTGATTCAAGACGAGCGACTGTTGCAAAGGTTTCATCGTAATCTATGCCTTCAATCTGAGTGTACCCTTGTACAACTAGTCTAGCCTTGTTTTGTATAATATTTCCGAGTTCATCAGACTTATTTTTAAAGATCCACTTTGTTCCAATAATTTTTTTATCTTTAGGTCTAGGAACAAGATACCAGACATCATTATGAACAAATTGATTAAGTTCATCCTGCATAGCAACTATCCAATTTTCGTTAGAAAATGCTTCTTTTACGTTGACCAATTTTATTTGGGATGTAAAACAAACATAATTACATATGTTCTCAAGTTGTTTGTGAGTATGAACTCCAGTGAGAGGATTTTCAAGAATTTGATTGGTTGGATGATCTTTAACAGTTGTTGGTTCAGATTCTTTTTGACTTGATGAGATATCTAGATTGTCAATAATAATAACTTCATCATCATCTGAACTTGGGGCTGGTGTATTCAAATGATCATCAATGACTACATTGATGGACTCTTGAATCACACCAGTTCTCTTATTTAGAACCCTATAAGCTCGACTGTTCAAAGAATAACTAAGAAAAATTCCTTCGTCGCTCTTCGTATCAAACTTACCCAAATTTTCACGATCCCGTAAAATATAACACTTGCTGCCAAAAACTCGAAAGTATTTGACAGTAGGTTTCTTTTCAAACCATAATTCATAAGCAGTCTTATTATCAGATTTACTAGTATAAACTCGATTAATAATATAGCATGCGGTATTAACTGCTTCAGCCTAAAGATTTTTAGAGATCTTCAAACTATTTAACATAACATTAGCCATTTCCTGAAGTACTCTATTTTTTCTTTCAACTATACCATTTTGTTGCGGTGTTTTAGGCACTGAGAATTCATGTGATATTCCCTGATCGCTACAGAATTTCTCAAAACTACTGTTTTCGAATTCAGATCCATGATCACTACGGATCTTGCTAACATGAGAACTTTTCTCATTTTGGATTCGTTTGATGACCTTTTTTACTTCATGCAGGGTTTCAGTTTTGTCTTTTAAGAATGATACCTAAGTGAATCTGGTATAGTCATCTACGATAATCAAGATGTATTTTTTTCCTCCTCGACTTTCTGATCTGGTTGGTCCAATAAGATCCATATGGAGAAGCTCGAGTGGTCTAGATGTGGTGTTAGAGTTCACTTTCTTGTGAGAACTCCTAATTTGTTTGCTCAACTGGCATTCACCACATATTTTGTCTACTTTCTGCAATTTGGGTAGACCTCTAATTAGTTCTCTTTTACTCAATCTAAATAAGTTCCGATAGTGTACATGTCCAAGACGTTTATGCCATAATTCAGTCTCATCGGTATGGACCATGTAACATGATTGAGTAGATGAGCTAGCATCATTAACGATGTAGCAGTTTTCAGAAGTTCTGCGACCAGTTAATATAATAGAACCCCTTTTATTAACTATCTCACAACCTTGATTAGAAAACTTTACACTATGATTGTTATCACATATCTGAGAAATGCTTAATAGGTTGTGTTTTAAACCCTCAACATATAAGACATTCTTAAATAAGGGAAGGTTATAAAGTTGAACCGTACCTTGGCCAATAATCTTGCAATTGCTTCCATCACCAAATGTGATTGACCCGTCAGTCATATCTTTAAGATCGGTGAATAAAGCTTTGTCACCTGTCATATGCCTGGAGCAACCACTATCTAGGTACCACTTTGAATGGCTTGTTGCTTTGAAAGCAGTGTGGGCAACCAAGCTGGCAACTTTAGGAACCCATTTCATAACTGTTTTGGGTTTAGGAGTATACATGGTCTTTTTCTGTCTATTGTCGTAGGAACGACCTATAGAGTTCGACTTTAATAACTCCTTGAGAAGATCAATAATTTTTTTAGCTAATTGATTTCGGTTTTGAAAATTAAAGTTGACATGGCCACTTTTAGGTTTTTGGAAAGACCTAGAATTTTTGGAAAAACTTGATAGGTATTCTTTTCTTTTGAAGTCAAAGACTCTCCTTTAACAAATCTAGGAGCAATGTTCTTTTTTTTAGGAGATGTATTTTTATTATAACCTAACCCGGATCGATCGCCACATTTTCTTGATCCGGACAATAATTTTTCAAATTTCGGATCTCCTTGGGCATATCTCCATGTGTCTTTCAAACTCAGAAGAGAAGCTACCTCATTTTTGAGTTTCTCTTTTTCGGATTTCAGATCTTCAATTTGAGAGGTTTTGAAATCTAAATCATTTTTGATTTTTTCAAAAGAATTAGAAATATGAGATTTTTCTAAGACAAGAGACTCATAATCTTCCTTAAGCTTAGAAAATTTTTCTTTTTGTAATTTAAGCTTAACAGCAATTTTACAACTCTCTTTATAAAGGGTATTATAAGCATCTTGAAGATCATCTTCGTTATCGCAATCACTATTCAGATTTTCTTCACTAGATGTATCATCATGATCTGAATAGGTGATCTTGGCTAGAGTCATAAGGGCTTTAACACCATCGCCCGACTCGGTTTCAAAATCTTCTGATTTAGAAGAGGATTCAGAATCAGATGATTCATCCCAAGTAGCCATCATGCTTTTTCTTTTTGATTTATCCTTTTTAGGACATTTATTAGATAAGTGCCCATACTCTTGACAGTTGTAACATTGACTATCTTTCAAGGATTTACGAGTTCTAGGTTTAGATCGTCTCTTATCATTTGATTTTTGAAAATCAACCTTTTTCTTATTTTTGAAAATTTTGTAAAATCTTTTTGGTAAAAGTGTCATATCATCTTCGGTATTTTCTAAATCTGAAGTGCTCTCTTGAGAAATATTTTTAGATGATTTGAGAGCTATTGATTTTCCTTTAGGAGTCTTAAAGGATAACTCATAGGTTTGAAGTGAACCAACTAATTCCTCAACCCTCATGGTATCCATATCACGAAGTTCCTGAATCGCGGTCACTTTAGAATTGAACCGTTCAGGAAGTGAACGTAGTATTTTTGTGCACACTTTACTTTCAGGGATTTTATCACCAAGACCCCACATAGAGTTCACTATGTCATTCAATTTAGTGTAGAAGTCTATAAACATCTCATTCTCCTCCATATGAATTTGTTCAAATTTAGTTGTGAGGAGTTGGACTTTAGATTTCTTGACAATAGATGTACCCTCGTGTGTCATTTCTAATATATCCCATGCTTGTTTTGCATTTTCACAAGAGATGATTCTTTTGAATTCATCTGGTGATAATGCACAAGTAATTGCATTTAGTGCTTTTGCATTAGCACGACTTTCACTTTTTTGAAGTGTGGTCCAAAGAGAATAAGCCGTTATTTTCATAGTTTTTGAACCATCGTCATTATCAACTTCAGTGATAGGAGGGTTCTATTCATTCACTGTGGCCAACCACACACTTTCATCCAAGGATTTGAGGAAGATCCTCATCCTGGCTTTCTAATAGGCATAGATTGTGCCATTAAAGGGTGGTGGCCTAGTGACTAATAGGCTATCAAAATTTGACATCTTAATATAGCTTAGATCGTTAGCTCAGGAAATAAATCTAATAAATAAACAATAAGCACGAGCTATTTGGCTCAGATACCACTTGAAAGGGCCTAGCTATATGCCCTAGAGGGGGAGGGGGGGGGGGGGGGGGGGGGGTGAATAGGGCAATGCCAAATAAAAATAATAACAGCGGAATAATAAAAGATTTAAAGCACAATGCTGAATATAAAACAATCACAATAGCCTAAAATAAAGAGATTGATACTTTATCAGTTCTAAGGACAACCTTACACCAAAAACCAGAGGTTTAAGGTAGGACAACCTTATTTCTAGAACGTCCTTGTATCACAAACCAAAGAGGAATAATAAGCAATGAAATCAAAATAACTTGCGGAAAATAAATCCTAAGTTATTACAACATACATCCACACTTGCTTGAAGTGATTACTACATTCATCCACAAACACTCTCCACAAAACAGAATGAATAAAAGAATGAAAGAATAAAGCACATCCATAACACAACGATATATAGTAGTTCGCCTGTGTGTACACCAACTGTTATCCAACAGCCACACAGATTGCTACTCCACTCCTAATATCCTCACACAGGGGATATTAGCATGCACTATCAAAATAGGTTTCACAGGTTCATCTAAAACCTTTACAATTGTGTCTTTGATCTCGGGCTTACACAATCTAAAAACTCCACAATCTGAGTTTTCTGGCTCTCCTCAGATAACCAATACATTGAGATTTTTCTGGAGAATCTCAAATAAAAACCAGAGAAAGTAAATTACGAAACATGTAAAATACCTGAATCACCTTTTGATGAAGCCCGGTAGAACCAATCGGAGTAGAAGTTCGATTTGACGTTTAAAGTCCAATACTCACTTTAAGAATGGTTCTAAGTCTATTGATTTTAGATCAAACGGGCTAGATCTATTTGATTTTGAATCCAGAAGAAGGAATAATAGAAATTTTCCTTTTCTAATAAGATTGGAATGTAGATCAAAATCAAATAAGAATAAGCTAGCAAAATGAATATTAAATAAGCACAAAGCAGCTTAAAATAAACACAAATTTATCTCAGAGAATAGCCTAAAGATTGCTTGAATAGAATCAATTTGAAGTGCTAAAACTCTGAAGTTCGTGCTCAATTTATAGACTGAAAAATCCCGTCTACGACTGGTCTTAGGATCCTAGGACTGGTCGTAGCTCCAAAGATTTTCGAAAGATTTTCGTGGGATTTAATTTTCAGTTCCACGACCGGTCGAGGGTGGTCTACGACTGGTCGTGGGCCACCTACGACTGGTCGTGAGACACCTACGACCGGTCATAGGACCCCAAAAATGGTTGTTGAAGTTTGAGATGTAGGTCTATGACCGGTTGAAGGATGAGTCGTAAACTCACAGGACTGGTCGTAGGATGTCCAGGACTGGTCGTAGGACAACTAGAAAGATCCAAAAATTTTCAACTACCTAGGACTGGTCCTAAAAAACCTAAGACTAGTCATAACAAAGCTAGGACTGGTCTTGAAGTCCCTAGGACTGGTCTTATAACACTCCAAACAAGCATATAAAGATATATGAGTTATGTATCTGGAATGACCTACAATAAAGCCCATCTTAAGGTCAATCTAAGGTCAAACAAACCTTAAAAGTGAGATGGACATTGAAAGTCTATACACTCAGATGACCCTTATGAGAAGCTTGTGAATATTCAAAACTTGTAGTAGGCCTTAATAAGCTTGATCTTGACTTGACAAAATCTTTTAGTAAACTTGAACTTGATCAAACCTTGAACATGCAACCTTGATTACTTCTATTCTTGATTTCTTCATCCAAGACTTGAAAACTTTCTTCTTTTAAGATCTTGACTTGAAATGCGATGTTGATTTCATATCCCTTTAGTTGTCAAATTTTCTGGTGCCAAAACCTATTTCTATGTCTTATATATCTTGTGTTTTATGCTTGAAGACTAGTCATTGCAATAGCACTTACAAACTCCTGCGATACTTCCCGTTAAAGTCCGGTAATTTGCGACCTATAATTGATGTTTCCGCACGACCCTAACTCGTATCCTGTAGATTTGAGTCGGCTTAATCCGATACTTGTATCATTGCGACTGCATCGTCGTCGCATTTCCAATGACGCATCTTGCATACCAATCCGATACCTTGACAGGGAGATGTGGGCCGGCATTTATTTCTAAGAAAATGCCGCACATTTGCAATCCCAAGAGAATCTCTACAACATGTCCCATCAATCAATCAATCAATCAAATCATGTAAGTACAAGAGTAACCCATGCTTTCTTTCTCCACAAGTCAAGTAAAGTCCAAAAGTCAACCAATCTCTCACCTCACCCATCACTCACCTCACATCCATCACTCCATCACATCCATCACCTCTCTTACAACAACCACCTCTCTCTCTCTCTCTTTCTCAACACACTTTCCAAGCATTTCCAAGGAGAAAAAAATGGACGTCCAAGCTCTTCCTTAGGTAAGAGAAAAGTGATTTTTGTGTGGTCCACTTTCCCATCCCAAGATCCACCATCCTAGCTGTTCATTTCTCATCACCTTCCATCAAAGTGAAGCACAAAGAGATTTGCTTTCCAATGGACCAAGAAGATCAAAAGGTGGGTGCTTCTATAGGCTTAGATTTCATTTTTCTTAGATGAAGGGCTAAGTGAGGCCTACCGATTGATGGTAGGAAACTCATTTTGGACCCTAGGTGTGGCCGATGGCCCACTTTGATTCTCATGGTCGTTCTATGATGGGCCATTCTCCATGGACCCCATCATGATGTTTATTTTTTCTTGCATAAATAGGGTCATCTAGACCTTTCATTTTGGTGGAGAAAGGATCTCCACCGTTGATTTTCGATTTGATGGGCCCACATGTAATTGGACCCACTTGATGTATGATTGAATGCTTGAAAAGGAGGGCCCATAGTGTTGAGGTCCCTCCAGCACACGTGTCCTACTCTCTCTCTCTCCCTCTCTTTTTCATTCTTATTGTGTGTGATGACGTGGCTGTGTGGCCCACTTGGATGTACCCTACCTTATGGATGTTGGAAAAACATAAGTATTAGATTGATCTAAATTAAGTGGGTCATGCCAATGTGGGACCCACCTTGATGAAGCACTTATTCACATTGTCTGTCCAACGTCCAGGGATGCTGGACGTGTTTTCTTTTTAAAGTGTGAACTACAGTGGGGTGTACTAATAGCAAAGGGCCACTCATATAGGCCCTACCTTGATGTATGGCTTTGATCCACGCCGTCCATCATGTTTCCCAACTCATTTTAGACGTTGATCCGAAAAATAAAGCCGATCTGATAATTAAGCGGGCCATACCTTTGAAAATAATGATTTTCATAGTTTAAATTCAATTTAATCTTTCTATACCCCCAAAACATGCCCAATATTGGGCTTGATGGATTTGTTATGGACTGTAGAATCCATTGGCTGGATTGGATTCAGCTGATGCGGACCCTACCTATGAAAAACCACAGAAATTCAGATTTTTTAAAAAGTAAAAAAATATATATAATAGGGACGCTGTTGCTGTTAGCGTCTAGAGGACGTTGCAATAAGCAGCATTCGCTGCTTGGACGTTGTCCATGGGCCCCACTGCAGGTCCCACCGTGATGTGTATGAAACATCCACACCGTGCATTTGGTGACCCCGTTAGGGCAATGGGTCCTCTCCAAAAATCAACTACAAGTGAAGCTCAGGTGGCCCACATCGCAAGAAAGAGTGATGATGAACGTCTACCATTGGGACCCTTCCTGGGTCACTGGAGTTCTGGATTAATATGAAATTAGGTTTTCCTTTTTCATCTAGGTCTGTGTGACCTTATCAATAGTTGGATGTTAAATGAACGTAATGGTGGGCCCCACGTGGACCCACCTGCTATAGTGGATTGGATGGTCCACCACGCACGAACTATATAGCTGATTGACGTCAGCTAGTTCCGTGGAGCCCACGGACCCCACCCTGACACACGTGCTTTATCCTGCTGTGAGGCCAACCGTATTGTATTTGCCATCCAATCTGTCCGTCCATTTTTCTCCTGGACGTGAGGGAGTCACTCCACACGTGTTGCTCGTGTGGAGGTGGGGCCCACCACGATGCATGTAATCTATATTCACACCGTCCAATAGCTATTGGATGGTGGGGCCCTCTTTTATATGTGTTGTATAAACATACGGTCCATCCATCTGGAGGACATAGCCACCCCACACGTGTGGGTGGAACCCACCATGATGCATTTATTCCATGACCACTTCGTCCTTACGTCTAGGACTGTGGACCCCTTGGCAATGTATGCGTTTCATATATACCATCCATCTATTTTCAGCTAGTGTGGTGGGCCATCCCACACGTGTTGCACGTGTGGGATGGGACCCACCTTGGTGTATGAATTATATGTCCACCTCGTCATCTGTCCAAATGGTGTGACCCCACTATAATGTATATGTTTTATATCCTGGACGGTGTGCATGGGACGCACCATGTTGTATGTTGTATATTCGCTTCGTCCATGGCAGGTGGGACCTACCTATGTTCTATATCCACCTGAGCATTTGGATGAGTAGCGTGAGGCCACCATCATGTATTGTTATATCCAACTGTCCGACCGCTTGAGGATGTGGACCCCATTTGAATATATGTGGCTCTCCAGCCATCCACCTGTCCAAGGTGGTGTGGGAACCCGCCATGATGTATGTATTCACCGTGCCACCCAGTGGCATGTGGGGCGCACCATGATGAATATGTTTCGACCTCATTGTTCATCTGTTTTGCTAAATCATGGGCTGCTCCATTTGGCCCATTTTGATGTATGCAAGGCCCATGGGTTGAGGCCCATTGTGATGTATTGGGGCCCATGGTTTGAGGTCCATTGTGATATATTTGGAACCCATGAGTTGAGGCCCATTGTGATGTATTAGGGCCCATGGGTTAAGGTCCATTGTGATGTGTTAGGGCCCATGGGTTGAGGCCCATTGTGATGTATTTGGGGCCCACAGGTTGAGGCCTATTGTGATGTATTAAGGCCCGTGGGTTAAGGCCCATTGTGATGTATTTTCGACCCATTTGGCAAGACCCATTGTGATGTGTTTCTGGCTCATATGTTGTGGCCTATTGTGATATATTTTCAGCCATGTGATGAGGCTCATCTTGATGTAATTGTGCCTGCATGGCTAGGCCCGATGTGGTGTTCATATAGCTCAATGCGAGGAATGTGCACCTGATGTAATATGTGATTCAACCATGGGTTATGTAATGACATTAATGGTGGGCCATGCCTTGGGAGCAATTTTGGTTTGACGTCCACATTGTAAGAATAATGTTGATTAAATGTCCGCATTATAACTCTCCCTAAGGCCCATTGATAGGCCCATACTTATTCTGTGTAGGCCATCAAGGCTCATCTTCGTTGTGAGGATAATTCATCACTATATAAAATGCTTAATATAACTCCATGATTCATACCCATACGCATCATATGTATGCCTGATATGAGGAATGTTTGATCATAACATACGCCATTGGGTAGACTATTTACGGTACTACTTATGAGATGGAGTGCCCACATTATTGCGTTGTATGCGTAAGATTGCTGCATGACTAGATAGTGTGATTCATGCATCTCACATATATGTGACTTGATCATTATATGCCCTAGAGACATCAGGGTCGTGGCCTCCATAGACACATCGTGGATGGCTAAATGGGACATCAGAAATACTTAGTTTTAGCACTGTGGGCACTTAGGATGTCCTTGGGTGAAAATCCCAGAATCTTCAAGGTTAAGAGGTGCCCCAACGTCTAAACCGAGTGAAACATGAGCACCTGAGTGCCGAATATAAGTAGGCCGCGTCTCCCATTGTGTCGTGGTCGGTTGGGAGGGGGTGTGGCCTTATCTGCCCGAGTGAGGGGGCTATAAGCTAGGCTGAGTATGACCAGCTCATAAATAGGTCCGCTATCGATGAGTCGAGTAGGTATTGACAGACTGATGGCTAGGCGGATAGTGATGTCTCTTCCATTCACAGGGCTGTGCAGCTAGGGAAGAGGCAGTCGGTGTGGAGTGTAATAGACCTCGGTGATTTTCTCAAAAAGAAATTATACTGATATGTGGACTTATTGAGCAGGAATTGCATATTCATTCATTCATTCATTCACTATCCACTCAGGCTGGTGGTGCGAACTATTTGTTACATGTACCTTCGCATGACCAGGATTTTAATTAGGTGCGTGATTAACCTGAGATTAGGAGTTTACTGCATTGAGTCTGACTATTCAAATTTAAGTATGGGATTGGTTTGGATAGAAGTCCCTTATGGTGGACCCCATAAACTACAATACTATGTACTATTATCCCGACTTCACATTCCAGCATATTTATTTCATTTGCACCGCATATTACATTGCATTCGCAGTACTTAGCATTTTGAGTTACTATATTTTGCACTTATATGGCCTAGATAGATTTAGCAGGATTTGCATATTGCATTATATCATTAGCATATGATATTTGGCTTCCGCATTTGCATAGCCGATCCACATTGCGTATTCTATTATTGAATGCTTCATGGACTTACCAGTATATTTTCGCTTACTCTGATATCGTATGATTCAAGATCTTGTCATTATTCCTGCTTATCTTGATGAAGTATGATTTATGGACTTTATTGTATACTTGATACTTATCTTACACACACTTTCACCACCCTCTAAGCTTTTGTAAGCTTATGCACGATAGATGCGGCAGGTGGCGTTAGGTTGTAGCAGCGTTGAGTTTGGAGCAGGCAGCTGTCCTCTGGAGCTTTGATTTTGATATATGTATTTTCCTTTCAGTATTGTATTCAAATGATTATATTAGTGGATATGTGATGATGATGTTGCCTTTATAATTTGGGTAAACTTATGGTTATGATTTTTCTGAGACAAATATACATTGGAAAATCCTCCTTGTAAGATCCCAGGATCGGACCCTATCGTATGTATGCTGGGGGTTAAGAATGGGGTACTACGGAGGCTGTCGACACCGGATTCGGTGATCGGGATTCCTGTGAATTTGATTTCTAGGTTTGGGGCGTGACATTGAATCCATCAAAGGAGATAAGGATCACCTCTCATATGTTCTCTCTCTTTTCATTTATTTTTTTTCTTCATAGGATTGTTTATTTTGTGGTGTCTACTCAAATATAAGTACAACATTTTATCATGTTTATATAATTATAAGTGGCTTAATCTCGCATTTCTAAAAATAACTAATAATAATTTCTACCAATGAGAAATCACCAAGTACCATTAGGCTCAACCTAAAAGATAAATCAGCATTGTTTTTCTTTTAACACACACTCACACACCAGAGTCGCTTACATCTACAATGGGTTCTTGAACTCATAACCTTGTATTGAAACTATTTTGAATCTACCATGAAGGCATGAGTAAGGACCTAGGTGTGTGCACAGTTGACGATGTGTTCACCACACTGAATTTTGTGTGCCCCATCAGGAAATAGGCTATGAATAATTTTTTGTATTTTATTTATGATGTTAAACTTATATGAATTTATGCATGGATGAATGTGATGTGGATAAGATTGTTTATGTTTGGATGGATGTAGTTTATGTTTGGATGGATTTACGTAGTTTGGGTTTAGATGGATGTGAATGTGAATATAATGAAATATATCAGGAAGAATATATTGTAACAAGTGTATATCAGGAATTTTGTGTTGAAATAGTGAAAAAAAAAGAAAAGACTTTTACCTACGAAATATTTCGTAGGTAAAAGTCTCATCCATGTTTTTTACTTATGAAAACTTTCGTAGGTAAAAGGCTCATCCATGCTTTTTCCTTATGAAATATTTTGTAGGTAAAAGTCTCATCCACGTTTTTTACCTATGACAATTTTCGTTGGTAAAAGTATCGTGAAACGAAAAAGTATCGTGAAATATTTTACCTATGAACAAAATATTCGGTAAAAGTTTTTTACTTATTTTTTACCGACAAACAAATTTGTCAGTAAAAGTTTTGTAAATATTTTTACCTACAAAAATTTTCACAGGTAAAAGTACGTGAAATATTTTAACTTACGAAAAAAATTGTCGGTAAAAGTTTTGTAAATATTTTTACCTACGAAAAAATTCATCGGTAAAAGTTTTTTACTAATTTCTTACCGACGAAAAAATTCGTCGGTAAAAATCTTGCGATTACCAACGACGAATTTCTTCGTTGGTAAAACTTTTTACCTATGAAAAAATAGCATTTGGCGATGAATATTTTCGTCGATAAAAGTGGGCTTTCTTGTAGTGGCAATTATTCCATCAAGGCCACAAAGGGGAATTAAACAATCAAGCCACATAGGGCAGCTAGCCAATCGAAGCCACATAGGGCAAATAGTCCCTTCAGGGATACAGTCAAAAGGATTGACCCCAAAAGTCACAAAGGCATGACAATTCCTCAGATAGTAAGTTCAAAACAAAATCTGATTTAATTTATTAGATAGAATGACCACTGGTTAGAGTACCTCCATAAACACCGTCATATCATCACAAGTAGTAAAATGAGACACGTACAGTATCAATAGTATTCACACATGTAAAATGTACATTTAAAATCAAACTAAGGATATTTACTATCTATAGCATGTCCAATCATGGAATTTAATTCAGTCATCAAATATTTATAAAGAATCACTCAATTAGAACTAACATTTATCATCATTTCTATATAATATGGTATCAAAAAATCAATAAGATAAATGAATGAATATAATTAAACAATGCTAACTATCATGATGTAGAAAGGCTTGAAGGGTGATCCTCACTTTAGGTGTGGTCGTACTTATTGTCAATACTCGATCTTGAATTCAAGACACCTTGGATATAATCCCACCTAAATTGATTTTAATCGATTCCACAAAAAAGATCTATACCCAGAAGATTTACATTCCACACCTAAATATGAATTTAAGATTAGCTAAGGTGATTTTAAAATTACATAATAAAACTCAATTAACTTACCTAACCTGACCTAATTGAGTTGATTATACTAGTTTAACATGGTTCAACTCAATTTAATCTTAGTGCGGTAATGGAACTAAAACTTACCCAAATCAAGGCCTACTTAGTGAGATGTCTCAATCAGTCACCAAGTTCATTAAAGAATTAATAGAATTCCATTTCTTTGGAATTATATTTGCGTGAAATATCGTAATATAAAAATTTGCTGACCTGACTAAGCTTGATCCGGCTCGTTGCGGACCAACCAGTTGATTCAATGAGTTGACTCAGTAGATTAGAAATTCATTCTTCTTCAATCTTCTCTTTCTTTCTTTCTTCCTTTCTCATTCATTTTCCCTTGTTTTCTATACATGTTGGAATGTCGAGCAAGAGTCTGGACTGAGTCATCTTAGACTCAACTCAGCAGAACTCACCGTGGCTCAACGAGTCAGTGAGTTAGACTCGGCGAACCAACTCACTATCTCCTTTACACCCTTCCTTCATCTTTCCTTCTTCTTACTTCCCTATGCATTTCCTTTACTCTCTCTAACAATCATGCAACTCCAGCACTAGAACTGGCGTGTTTGGACGTGGCCCAAAATCACCAGACTCAGATGGTGACTCAGCAGTTGACCCGCAATAGCGACCAAGTCCTGACTCAAGCTGCATCCCTGTCCCCACACCCTCTCTTGTTTCCTCTTCTCATTCTCCGATTTCTCTTCTTCTTCCATCCTTTCTATTTCTCCTCTCTCTCCAAACAGTCTATACCAGGCACAACTTCAAACTAGATCCAAGACTCAAAAGCCCAACTCACTCGAACTTAGTCCAGATTCGGTGCAGCATAATGTTGAGACTCAAATATTGCATAATTTTTTTTCATTAATCTCTTGATTTTATGAACATAAATCATCTTAATATTCTATTTTACTCATGCATGTGTTGCAAGGTGAATTCAAGTGCATAGATTGAAAAAGGGTGCTAAAAAGCATGGATTTGATGCTCAAGATTTACCAAGGGTTGGATCTTAAGAGACCAAGATTGAAGCATTCACATGCCAAATATTCAAGAAAATCAAGTGACGAATGAAGAGAATCGACGATTTGAAGTGAAGAATCCTGAAATCATCCTGAAAAAATGTATTTTGAAACTGTGAAGTTTATTTTGAAAAACTGCACTGTAGGAAGTTTGTTTTAAATGAACTAAGTAGCGAGGAGTCTATTTTAAAAAAATACGTATATTTGATACGATTTCTAGGGTTTTCAACTTTTTACAAAAATTGGAGTTCCCTACTTATAAATAGGGCTTCCTAGGGCATTCCTAAACATCATTTAAGGCATCCCAAAGTAAAATTTAGGATTTTTAAAGAGCTTTTAGTTTTATTAAAGCTTTTAAGTTGTTCTTTTTCTTTTAGATCTTTTCTTTTTTTATTTTTTCTTTCTTGTTACTTTTTATTTCTGTAATTTAATTATATTTTTCTAAGTTCCTTCTAGTACAAGTTAAAAGGGAAGCACATGGGTTTAATAGTTCTTTAAGATTATGATGATTGATTGTTTTAATGATGAGAAGAATGGTATATGCATGTTGTCTATTATTTAGATTTTATTTTTTTTATCCTCTTGTGAGATCCATATGTTTTCATCATATGAGATCTACATTGATGGATAGGCTTAGACTAGATCAATCAGATTTCTTAGATAGGAGAGGTTCTCAACCTGTTATATTTCTTTGATATTCATTATCCTAAAGATATTTAATACTTAAAATCACTGACGCTTGAGAATATATGTCAATGATGCAAATTCATGATTTTCTAATATTTTATATCACTTTTTAAAATAATTAAATCATCTTATTTTTCGACTAGGCTGACCATAGTGCTCAGATCATAGTTGTGTTATCCAAGTCATCATGATTTTGTAACATTAACGTATGTGTGGAACTTTGAAGCTTGAGTGTTATTTTACTCAGTTGAATTACATCCATTCAAAATCCCAAAATTAAATCATCAGTTTAGTTTTTATTACTTAGTTTGTTTTGCATTTAATTTTTTTTTCTTCTCACAATTCATCTCCCTCTGGGATCGACTCCGTATTCATGGGATATTACTTACGAACCTCTGCACTTGGAGGCAAGCAATCACATAACCGAGTCCTACTCGGTCTCCTTTCTTCCTTGTCTTCTTCTTCTTGGTGGAGAATGACTAGCAACAGCCTCCAAACCGACACAACCCGACCCAAACTCATCAAGAACTCGACCCGACTTGGCGCGGACTCAACTCGATTCGAGCTGGTGCGACACCACCTCCTCTCTCTCTCTCTCTATCTTCTTCTGTCTTCTCCCTTATTCAGCCTAACAAACCCGAACGATGCCAGAAACACAACGAGTCAAGTCAGTTAAAACAATGACTTGATAGCGAGTCGATGTGGCACTACCAGCAGCAGATTGTAATGTCCGCTCTTCATCTCTCTTTCCATTTCTTTCCTTCCTTTTTCTTCTTTCTGTTGCAGCTGATACACCAGCTACATGGTGTGGGTTGTTGGATACAGAAGAGTCGATGAGTCGACTCGGCATAGGGCAGCACCAAGAACGACGCCCTTTATTTTCTCTCTCTCTATTTTTTCTCTTTTCTCTCTTTTGGAATCCGTTTCCTTAAAAGGAAAGAGGCTATTTATAGCCTTGATTTCGCTTCTAGTAGTTTCCATACTAATCGCTGGATTAGTTGGATTATTAGCGGGAGAAGATTCGAGAATTCTTCTAACGACTTTCCACATCCACTGAAATGTTTACGTGGGCTTGGACAATGGTCACTGATAAGCTTTTGATGATGTGGGGCACACTTTTGATGGTTCAGATTTACCAACAGACTTGGCTTACGTAATTTGGGTTTTACGATCGTCTTGGAGAAGATGATCCACCGATCATGGTAACTTCGTACGAGACAGCTGGCCCATTGATTCGGTGCATTCGTATGGTTTGGATGGTGCCTATGAGACATTTGTGGTCCATCTAATAGTTTACAATGACCTTAGATCGCAGCGCACGCCTTGATACGGAGGTGACCCGCGTTGAGGCGGTGTATCATCAAAATCTCGTTCTGCTACGAGATTTTCATGGGCAGCCCTAAGTTCAACACCCTGGATCTCTTGGGATAAGTTCTCAGATGGCTGAGGAGGGTTAAGATTACATCATCCCAGAATAGGAATTATTCTTTTCACTTTTTCTGCCAATATGGTGGCATTTCGGTAAATGGGAGATGACTCAGACTACATGGTGTATAAGGCTGGGATTTCGGGATTATCTGGCTGATAGGATTGCCTGCTAGGCAAGGTAAGGAAGAATGGAGCTTTTTCCGATTTCAAAAATGCGCTGCACACGAATTTGTTTGGGCTAGGGATCGAAATGACGTACATTCGTATTAACATGGGATAAAACCTAGAGTCTGGACGGATCTAAGTGCCCTACACGATGGATGGTTTTGATTTCCCAAACGTGATCATATGATGGCCCATAGCTGGTTAGAAGTAAACGCTCTCCGGTCGAGTTTCTCTCGCACACGGTACTTGTGAGCTCCAAATCGTGTGCACGTACACGTATTTCACTATGTGAAGTTGATTCGGTTTTGTTCGAAATTTCCATGTGGACACGATGGATGGCTCCGATCATTGATTGGGACTTAATTGGTGGGCCCAACTTTAAACCCGACGTTGGCGGGAAAACAAAGGAGAGAAATTCTCCTTTTTTAATTTTCATTGGGTCAACACGGTCTGATCGTGTTGACTAGTCCGGTGCGTTGCGAGAGCACCATCCCTGGTGTACACAATATTCTTGTGGGGTCCATTGTAATGTATTATTTTTTAAATCCACACCATCCATTTCATTTGGAGGGCTCAATCATAGTCATTAACCAAGTATTAGGCAGATGCACGGCTCGATGGGCCATATAAATCAAAATATATGGTTTTAGTGCCTATTAATACAATTTTAAGGGCCAGATTGATTAAGTAATTTTCTATTCAAATCTTCTTGGGTCCTAGGGTCCTATTTTAAGGTGAATGATGTGAGTAAGAGGGCCACACTACATGATTCTGAATTTTATTATGATTTATTACTGAATTTATGGTTGTATCTGTCTAAATTTGTTAATCGACATAAATTTGATGGTTAGCTAGTTTTCAAACCAAATCTAGAATAGTCTTAAGAGTTTGATATTAACGATGGGTGGTTTGACTTGTTTATTTAAGTGATTGAGATCTTAGAAATAAGTTTCTTTAAGGATGTGATGGTCCATCTTAACATCAACCAATGGATAGTTTGATCGACAGGCGAAAATGTTCTTGATGGTTAGATTGATGCATAATTGAGTTTATACGTTGATCTCAATGTGTTTAGGTGCGATATCGCATGCCTCAACTGCTGGATTTGGATCGTGGGTCAACTAGTTAATGTCAATGTAATCTTACATTGAGACGTAGGGGTCATCCATGGGTGGATTGTGAGTAATCAAGCGTGGTGTAAGTCATAAGTTACATGCATTTTATCATGTATTCATGATATATTTAATTTGAATGGTAACACTTAAGTACTGAAAAGTATGGGGTGTTACAATAATAAACCTAGTAGTGGGTTTATTTAAATGTACTAGTACTGCATTACTGCCATATTATGCCTTGGTAACTTAGTTAGTGGATAATTTCAACTAGGTCGAACTAATGCATGTGAACTGAGAGAACAACGTTGATGCCAATGAAATGACACAATTGGCATATGGACTTTAGCTTGCCCAAGGATCAAATGAAAGAATGATAACCATTCAGAAAAGATCTTTACCTTTAGTCTTTTAGAGGGAACAAACATTGAAAACCGGTCAAGTTAAGATAAACGAAGATGATTGGAGGATTCCAATCATGAATTATCTTCAGTGTCCTTAGGCCAACACCAACATGGATATTAAAAGAAAGATCATAAATTATATTATAGTCAAAGATGAATTATATAGGAGAGGGGTCGATGGTGTGTTGTTGCAATGTCTAAGTAAAAAAGAAACCATGTTGGTTATAAGTGAAGTACATGAAGGAATATGTGGAGTGCACCAAGTTAGGAGAAAGATAAGGCTTACGCTTCAATGCTATAGATATTTCTAGTCGAGGATGACATTTGATTGTATCCAATATGTTAAGAGATGTAAAGCATATCAAAAACATGTGATGATCTAATACGTGCCCATAATCGAATTACATTATATTGTTAAACCTTGGCCTTGTTGAGGGTGGGCCATTGATTTAATAGGCCAAATCTTCCCCCTTCGTCGAAAATAGATAGTTTCATCATCGTGGGCACTGATTATTTCATTAAGTAGGTGAGGCATGACCCATGAAGGGAATCAACCATAATGAAATAATCAAGTTTATTGAAATATATAATGTCACGCCCAAACTCAGAAACCGGGCTCATAAAATTTCTGATCACTGAATCCGGCGCCGATAGCCTCCGTAGAACCCCATTTTCGGCTCCTAGTGCCCCTTCGCCAGGTTCTGATACTGGGATGCTACGAGGAGGATTTTTAACTTCAGTTTGATTCGTAATAAGCATAACCAAAGGCATAACCCATAAATAACAACCAAAAACTCTATTACATTTTCACTATAATCAAAAACTTTACAAGTACAATGAGCATAACGGGAAATACAATGGTAATAAACCAAAAGCTCCAATAATAATCTATCACGTGCTCAAGCCTCAGCGCTGTTGCGATCCAACGTCACCTGCACGCAACGGTTGTGCATAAGCTTATAGAAAGCTTAGAGGGTGGTGAAAGTGTGTGCGCAAGTAGTAATATGAACATGCAATATCAGAGTAATGCGGAATATGCAGATAGATCCATGAAAACCATTAGCCGTACCAAAGCTATACGATACAAGACATGAATGATATCGGCCATCCCAAAATCATGCGATGTAAAATGTAACTCAAGCATACAAATCCTCATCTATGTCCACACATCAATACAGCTCAAATCTGAAATATCACTGGGGTCTAGTACACTCTAAACCAGATCGCCGCCTCATCGCCCGTAATAAGGTAAGTGGAAGAGACCTCACTATCCGTTTGCCAATATCAGGCTCGACTCGTCGATAGCGGACCCATTCCTCGAGCTGGTCAGACTCAGCCTAGCATTATCCTCTACACTCGGGCTGGTAAGGCTGTACCCCCTTCCAACTGACCATGACACAGTGGAGAGCGCAACCATCTGGTAATCAGCACTCAATACTCATCTACCCACTCGGTCTAGACATTGGAGCAACCTATTGGTACCATAAGGGTTTTAGAGACTTTCACCCAGCGATATCTATAGCACCCCATGTAGAATAAGATTTTTAGTATCCAATCCTGTCAACCACGATACACCTGTAGATGCTACGGCCCTGATGTCCCTAAGGCATATAGTAATCATGTCATACAATGTGAAATGCATGAATCACACTATCCAATCATGCGATAAATCCTGCGCTCATGTGGGGTAACACCGCCTAACCAGAAGCCCCTAAATAATCTTTCCGAAGGCATATGCTATGATCAGTCACTTCTCATAATAAGCACACATATGATGCGTATGATCATGAGTCATGAAACTATATTAAACATGTTATAAAGTAATGTATTATCCTTAAAATGTAGGTGGCCTAGACGACCGACACACAATAAGTACGGCTTATCAATGAGCCCTAAGGAGAGTCGTAATGTGGACATCCAACCAACATTACACTCACAATGTGGACGTCAAACCAACATTGCTCCCAAGCCATAACCCGTAGTAAACATTATTACACAAACCATGTTGGGTTCACACATTGCAATGGACCTTAGGCACATCCAATTGGGCCCTCATTACATCAAATGGGATACATTAGTGGGCCTTACGTTCATCAAATGGGACGCATTATTGGGCTTCACCAATGGCCTTATGTACATTGCAATGGGTCATAACCCATGGGCCTTAAAGTACATCATAATGGGTTTAATCACATGGGCCTTAAGTGTCTTAAATGGGCCTAATCCCATGGACTTTATACATATCAAATGGGCCTAATCTTATAGGCCTTATATAAGTCAAATGGGCCTAAACCCATAGGCCTTATATATTAAATGGGCCTAATTCCATAGGCCTTATATATCAAATGGGCCTAAATCCATAGGCCTTATATAAATCAAATGGGCCTAAATCCATAGGCCTTATATAAATCAAATGGGCCTAAACCCATAGGCCTTATATGTCAAATGGGCCACACCCAAAATAGGTGGCCCACTTGATCATAGATCGGCCCCAATCTTCAACTCATGCCTTAAAATGATCTTTTCAAGTGGATGGACGGTCTGGATGCATCACATGCATCATGGCGGGTCCCATTGTCGCTGGACAGTGCGGACAAAACACATGCATCACAGAGGGCTCCACCATCCACTGGATGGTGGATGTAAAACAAATATATCGTAGTGGGTACCACCGTCCGCCTGGACGGTACACATACATCACTGTGGGTCCCATGTGGGGCCCACCATCATGTTTAAATGCCATCCAAACCGTTGATAAGGTCACTTGGACCTGGATGAAGAGAAAACACAAATTTTAGATTGATTCAAAACTTCTATGGCCCATAACAGGGATTTTAATGGCAGAGGTTCGATCCCACTGTTTCCTGCAGTGTGGGCCACTCGAGCGTCAGCTCGGCCCCATTTTTGGAGGGGGGCCGCTTCAGTGAGGGGCCCGCCAAATGAACGGTGTGGATAAGACATATAAATCATGGTGGGGCCCACGACAGGGGCAGTGGGACGCTGTCCGCCTGCTCGCTGCATGCAGTAGCGTGCTGCTACTGCAGCTGTGTCAGAGGTAGAGGCACTGCCTCTTGCTATGTTTTTAAAAAAACTAGAAAAACCCATTTTTCAGGGTTTTTCACATCTAGGGCCCGCATCACATAAATCCACCCCGTTCACTAGCTTCCCTAGCTCAAGACAAGCCCAATGAGTCCACTATTGAACATATTTAGGCCTGTAGAAAAATTAAAATTAATTTAAATGGTGAGAGTCACTGTTTTGAGAGGTATGGCCCGCCCAATGAATGAATTAGCTTCATTCCTTGGCTCAACGCCTAAAATGATATGGGAAAGAGGATGGACAGCGTGGATTGAATGCTTACACCAAGGTGGGGCCTATACAAGTGGCTCACCCCAAAAGCTCTTTTTATTTATTTATTTATTTTTTATTTATTTCCATGCAGCGTCCAGGGAACGTCCAGCGTCCCTGGACATAATAAGTACGTTGAGGTGGGCCCCACCTATAGATGTGGGCTACCAAAAAAAGGGTTGGAGGGCATGGGGAAATACATACATCAAGTGGGGTCCATCCAAGTGGGCCACTAGGCTACATCATCACAAAAGAAAGAAAAAGAAAAGAAGAGGGAGAGAGAGAGATAGAGAGTGGGACACGCTTGTGATGGAGGGCTCCGCCACTATGAGCCCTCCCTTGTAAAATAAATCATACATCAAGTGAATCCCCTAGCACATGAGACCACCAAAATCGAAATCAAAGGTGAAGACCCTTTCCCCACCAATATGGACGGTCTAGATGACCTTTTAAAGTAATGAAATAACCATCATGATGGGGTCCATGGAGAATGGCCCCATCATGGAATGATCATGATGATCAAGTGGGCCATCGGCCACATCTTAGGGTCCCAAGTGAGATCCAATCCATTGATCGGTTGGCTTCACTTGGCCCATCTTAAAAATATGAAAAACTACTATTATCTAGCACCCACTGTTCGATCTTCTTGCTCCTATGGGTTTCTTAGGACTTTAGCTTTGATTCCAATGGAGGAGATGAGGAATGGATGGTTGAGATGGGAGATGATGGGGTAGGAAAGGTGGGCCACACACAAATTCTCTTGAAGAGGTTTGGGAGAAGCTCATACATATGGATTTTTCTTGCTTGGATTTTGAGTTTGAAAATGAGAGAGAGAGTTGTAAAAGGGAGAGAGAGATAGATGGGTGATGGATGTGGTGAGTAATGGGTGTGTAAGAAACTCTTGACTTTTATGGGTATTTGTGTAAGAAAAGCATGGGTGGTGTAAGAACTTTTTGACTTTGAGGGTTTTTGGTGTAAGAAAGGTATAGGCTTTGTAAGAGATTCTTGACTTTTGTGGTTGCTTGGGAATGGGCGTGTAACATCCCGAAAATCGGAGGTCGGGTAAAAACTCCACTCCCGAGTTTTATAACATCACTTATGCAACATAAATGTGTATGATTGAATGTTGTCTGTGTTAATGTATTAAACATGAGTGGAATTAATCCAGAACAACATATCATACTCCAGAGACAGTTAAATTAACAAGAGGAAGACTGTGATACATACATATAATATATAATTGATTGTAAGTCTCCAGAGTGTGAACATGTTACCTAGTTAAACATATACATGTATACCTCAAAATAGAAAGAAAGAATATACATGAGTGCTCCGAAAATATAAAATGATAAGTGTCATGGCATCTAATGAATCTCTCTCTAATCCCGTCGTTCAGAACACGCATAAAGGAGGGATCCTCCTCCTCATCATCAAGTCCGGCTCTGCCTCGCAGGCCGCGCCATCATCTGCAATCACAATAGGGACTGGTGGGTGTCCGAAAACACCATCCCGTAACGTGGGAGTGAGTGATCAACTCAGTGGAATAATATAACAGAGATTAGCATGTTCTCAAATCAATCATGCGATAATAGTAAAACAATTAATCAAACATTCCTAAATACTTTTGTTAATGCAATATGACATGACATGATGGATGCCCTCACCGACGATCTCCCTCATACGACACCATCTTACGCCCACGGCATACTTTCTTCCCACAGTGCTCCACATCTTTCAGGCACATGCAATGTGATGGTGATATGATTACCAAGTTATTATTAGTCCTTTTCATACAGCAATATTGGGAAACTAAGGTACCTTCCTTATATCAATCCCAACACAGATCCTGTCTAGGGTCGTCACTCTTAGTAATCTCATACGATGTTATATTTATAGGTCGCTGCAAGGGCTGCCAGGGCTGTTGCACGCACTCGTTGCTCCTCTCCCCCATCACCTTATCAATACAGGCCTATTATATCCTTAAGACTACATCAGGACTCGTCGCCCCCATGCGGTGTCAGGATAAACTTAAGGTCACTACAAAGGGCTCGTCACCTGATTAGTGAAGGTCGACAGCAAGAATATAGTGTCCCATACCACCATAATCTACTCAGAGTAGGGTGCTCACTGGTCACTATGGGGAGGTTTGTGGCCCCAGCGTAGGCCGACAGCTCGACCATGGTGTCCCATACCACCATGCCCAGCTCATGAGTCTTTATGGATCAAGGTACCATGGTTGACAGGGTTTATAATGGTAAGTTCAGTACCCTAGGTTCAAACAGTTATGACTCATACATGGTGAACAATCAACGGCCAGTCGGGTTACTTGACGGGATCGACTAGCATGAGCGCATCGCAAGTCAAACGATATGAAGTGCATGAAACACTTCGCGTGGCCTAACCACTGCCACCAACTCCAAACACAACTCGCGTTCATCGACGCGTCCTCCGTGGCAATTACAAGCAAACCACAAACTTACTCTGTTACCGACTGCTTGGACTAGGTATAGTCCTAAACATTTATGAATCCACATCAGTAATCATATAAAGGTAATGGAAATGCATTACAACAATGTGAGTATGTTAACACATGTTATAACCAACAACTTAAGTAAATCATCTAGCACACGCATTTCTTACATATGATGAAATCATACATATAGCCAACATGAAGGAAATCATTTACATCAGCATATTATTTGAGAATTCAATCTCAAAACTATTTCACAACACCATTTAATTCAATAAATACTAATACAAACATTTATACAAACACTTAGTCTACACACTTATGTCTACATATTGTATGTCGACTCAAAGTGCGCATTTGGGCGAATCTCTTCACCAAACTGATTATGCACGCATTCCTAATATCCTAGGGCGACAAAAAGCCATGTCAATTATTTCAGCAAAATATGGATGTTTACAGTATTTCCTACAAATGACTAAAATGCCCTAAATCTCATATTTTTCATATGCTTATGAAACGGAAAACGGACAGCATGTTGTACATGTCAAACGGCGTTGCCGTCGATAATCTACTATTAAACGACATTGAAAGCTTTGAAATCAGTCAATCAAAGCATCTAAAATCTGCACCTTTCACTTTAGATGTGTATCGTTCCGACCGGAGCGTATACGCTTCGTTTACGGCGATCAGGCGACCTAATACACAAGCTACATAAGTTACACCGCTAATGGAATTGACGGAATGCTAAATCAGAAAATGATTAGGGTTTTTCTTACCTAGAAATGCGGCGGAATCACCGAAAAAGTGATTGGAATACGCCGCTTAAGCACATGCAGCAGCAGTAGCAGGTGGCAGGAAGATCCCTCCCACACACTCTCACAATCTCTCACTTTTTCTCTCACTCTGCTAGGGTTTCTAGCAAATTCGGATGGGTGAGAGAAGTGAGGGTTTAAACCCCTTTTATTACCTAATTTCTTCCTAAATTAGGCTTGGGAATAATATTTACTTGAGGTCTAACCAATTCGGGGCTGTTCTGGTCCAAAAGAGCATTTCTAGAGGTCCCCTAGCCGAACGCGGTCGGACTTAAGCTCATGCATACTGGATCTAGCACACATTAAGTTTTCAGACCGAAAGAGTTCGCAGATCGCACGTGGCGGTCCAATTTTAGTTCAGCGGTCATCGCACCTAGATCAGGTCTACAAGTCTCATGATATGAAAGAGAAATTTTTCCTAATTCGAGGGGTGTAATTTGGCTGAATTCTGATGGTCAGAGCGCTTAATAACAAAGCACCAAGTCACGTGCCAGATTTGAATTAAAATTTCCAAATGTAACTCTATTCTCACTCTCTTCACTCTAGGCTCAATGAAATAGCCTCTGAACGTCGGTTGGCCTTGATTTTCGAAACGATTGTCAAGTCCAGCCAAGTAGTTATAACGGTCTAAGATGGTAGATATCGGACTTTCGACGTGCGTTCTAGATCCAATATAAAGTTTCAAAGGGTTCCCGAGAATAAACTGGTTTAGAGTTTGATCCTGGATTTTAGGGTAACGTAGCATCAACGATTCTACAAGTTTTGGGTCTTGCAGAACGTATATAAAGCGATCAGGAACAATTTCACAGCTACTCCAGCGTAGCGCTAGCTAACTTATGCTTAGTTTCTAAAGGAATTAATCCTAAGTGATTTCTTTGGCTATGGAATTGGGTTCTGAGCGGTTACCAAGGTGTTTTGGTTGAACCATTGCCTAAGGACGTCTAACTCTAGGTTGGCAAAAATTTGGGGTGTTATAGGGTGAAAGGTGATGTGTACTTGACATGTACTTGACATGTTGATGGATTGATGGATTGATGTGACATATCATAGAGATTCTCTTGGATTTCGTAACGCGCAGTATTTTTCTCACACCGAACGTTGGCCCACATCTCTTGACCTGGGTATTGCCTCGGCGCGCAAGTCGCGGTATCAGAACCGCAGCGACGACACGGTCGCTATGGTAATGGTTTTGGGTTGAGTTGACTCTGGTTGACGGCATATAAATCAGGGTCATGCGCAAATATCGGTTAAGGGTTGAAGGTTGCCGAAATTCGATCGGTAAGACCGCGAAAGTCTACGAAATGGTACAGACTAAGATACGGGTCTTACATATATCATCGACCAATTTGAAATTCCTAAATCAATTACTTTGGATCGAGGTGTAGCATTCTCATTTAAGGAGGTAAAAGCAATGACTGATCAGTACAAAATCAATCTGATGCATTCAACACCGTAGTATGAATAGGTAATGATTAGGACAAAGCTAGTAACAAAGTCATTATGAATATATTATGAAAAATGATTGAGGAAAATCCCTGAGAATGACATACCAAAATTTCTGAAGCTCTTTGGGATTACCGAAACTTACCTCATACTAGTACTGGAATGAGTCCCTTTGCACTTAGTTATAGTTATGATACAATATTACCTTTAGAGGTTACTGTGCCATCCTTAAAAGTTGCATTCCAAATTGACTTCGACTGAGTTTATAAAAGCCATGTTGGTCGAGTTGGAAGTATTAGATGAGATGCTTTCAGGAGCTCCAAATTCCATAATAGCTAATAAAGTTAAATTTGCTCGAGTATATAATGAAAAAAATAAAAAAAATAAAGATTTTAGAGATGGGGATAAAGTCTGAAAAACCATGTTTCCTTTAGAAACTAAAGAAAGTGCCTTGGGTAAAAAATGGTTACCCACTTGGGAGAGATACTTCACTATTGTGCAAGTTCTACGAGGAGAATCTTACACACTTTGTAATAAAGAAGGAAATGTCCCTAAAACTCAAATGAATAGACAGTTCTTGAAGACTTTTTTATCATTCTAAGTGGGAAGTATTGAAAGATCAACCCAATTAAGAACACCATTACTAATAAAATCCTTACTATTAACAACATACCAACAATTAAATACGATCGAAATGAATTCTTTTTGAAAGAAGTTCTTTTATTAATACGAAGAAGGGAAAGACTGAGAGGGCTCCTGGAAAATAAAAAAAAAAAGGAAAAAAATCATAAGAAAAGAAAAATAGAGGCTCAATCAAGTAGGATTTTAAGCATATGTCGCTTTTATTTTCTCATATTCCTTAAGCGCACGCTCTTTAGTCACTTTGGCCTATTTTCTCTGACTCTTCCAAGACTCCACCATAGTCATGGCAAGGTCGAGAAAACACATGATTGTGTCTATGTGATGGCCGAGGGTGATGGCTTTGTTCTCTATGTCTTTCTTTTGAGCTCATATTCCTTAAGTGCACGCTCTTTAGTCACTTTGGCTTATTTTCTCTGACTCTTCCAAGACTCCACCATAGTTATGGCAAGGTCAAGAAAACACATGATTGTGTCTATGTGATGGCCGAGGGTGATGGCTTTGTTCTTTACATCTTTCTTTTAAGCATTTGTCTCTTACGACCGAGTTCGGAAGAGATCAATCTAAGATTCAATGAAGGTCATGAGTTCTTGAGAGTTGAAGCAGACCCTCCCAGGGTAGATGCATTTCATCTCTTTGATATTTTCATCTAGTTCCTTGTGTTAGACTTGGAGCATTCATAGTACCATCTTGTTGACGTGGTGTTGGCGATTTCAGTAGAGACGGTGTAACACCCCAGATTTTCAGGGGTCGAGTAGGAACTCAGCTCCCAAATTCCTGGGTGCCACATATTCCCTAATGGGCTCCAAATTCCAATGCATTAGGGTTTATTTGTAAAGCAATGATAGGTTTAGCAAACCATAAGCATGAGAATATCATAAAATATAAATATGGGTGGCTAAACAGGTAAAATATCCAAAATACGGTACCAAGAAAATCTAATCGAGAACTAAACCCACCCAGATAAATATCCCATGATGATTAGGGCCCTAGCTGATGTCCTATGACTATCCAAACATAAACTAGAAGAAACCACCGAAGTTTGTGAGTGCATCCACTCCTCGTCATTGTCTGCATCGACATCATCTAGCACGTCTCGCTCCAAGGTACCTGCATCTATATCGAATTCTAGTTGGTGTTTTAGAACACCGTCCCAGTGTGGGAGTGAGTGATCAACTTAGTGGTACCATTAGTAATAAGCATATGAATTATCATGCATATGATACATTTAAAGAACAATAAACAACATAGAATCTTAAACACTGTTGTTAATGCAAATACATGATTATGATATGATGCATGCTCCTCTCAAACTAACACTCCCTCAAGCGATGACATCTCACGTTTGCAATGATCCAATGCTCCCTCAAAGTGAACTCGTCTGCATAATCATCAAAATAATAAATGTAATGATGTGGAAGATGTTAGCCAGGTTGATTAGTTAAGTTTATTTATTATGCAGGTCAGGGAAACTGGAATACCCTAATGGAGTTATTGCCCTAACCCAATCGTGCGGCTCAAGGGTCATGGTCATGTGACTCTCGTGACCCTTAGCCCTAGATTGGGGTCGTCAATTCTGAAAAGTAGTATAAACATATATGAAATAGATTGAGACTTAAATGTTCTACTCGTGGTCATTGTAGGGAGGTCGTCACCCCATCACAGTCCAACAAAAAGGGTACAGTGTCCCATACCACCGTTCCTAGCTCACGAGTCTAAGTGCTCAATGGACACTACGGGGAGGCTCGTCACCCCAACATAGGCTGACAGCACAAGCATAGTGTCTCATACCACTATCCTCGGCTCATGAGTCTCATGGGCCGTAGATTACAATTAATAGTAGGCGCAAAGGTCTTAGGGTACTTCGAGTTTATATAGGTATGATCAAACATGGTTAACGTATAAGGATGACCGACCTAAGAGTCAATATGCCCCCACAAGTTGAACTATAAATTGAATGGCCTGAGATAATTTACAGCTTACCTAGTCGGGCTAGATTTACCCGTGGTTTGATCCAACGATGGGATTCCCAAATAATTTTCAGTTATCGGCTAATCTATGAGAGGACAAGTTCATAGTTGGATAACATAAATTCAGTAAATTTAGGAATAATTTCATAAATGGTAACAAAATCCAGCATTCTAAGTATATGGATAACAATACACCAATCTTCACCAAACTACAAGGATCATGTCCAACATATTCCAATAATTGTAACAAGATGGACAAACAACATGCAAAACTCCACCTAAATTTACAGATTATGCATATCATAATCCAGCCTATACATCACATGGGCAGTCATATAACAATACACCGAAGTTTATCTTCCATAGATCAATCATGAAGCACTCAATTCAGTCATACATCAAATATTAAGGCAAGTAACTCAACTAGTCAGCCAATTTATAACATTCTATGCCTTCACCCAAACATAATTAATCACAAAATCAGGAAATCAACCACTAATTAGTAATTTATAGCATTTCATGCCTTCATTCCAAGCATAATTAACACCTAATTAGGAACTCAACAACCAATCCACAACATTTTGGGAAAAATTAAATATTTGTACCCTACATGAGCATGCAAATCAACAAGTCACATATTTAGAGGTATTAGGGCCAAACGCCTTCCCATAATTTTAACAATTCCTAGTTTATTATCTCATTCATGCAATCCAAATGAAATTTCAGCAACATGCACTAACATTGCACCACACACATTCATTAAACCTATGCTAGGTGCGATAATTGGCTACCTAAAGGTAATGGTCTGCACCTGTTATCAACTGGAAACCTTAACAAGCATCCTAACGTCGTCAGGTCCGTAAACTTGACATGTCAGGGCCCTGTGTTGCAAGAAAATGACGGTAGGATACATGCATGTAGCTAGAATTAAAGGAAACATGATTTGGAGCCCTATCTTACCTTGGATTGGGTGGAATCCCGCTCCAACGATGATTTAGGTTGGCATTTTCCAGCAAAAGGAAGGTGTAGGTGTTGGGATTCCCAAATCCCAAGCATCAAGATTAAATGCACACCCAAAAATCCTCTTTCTCTCTCCTCCCTTGCTCTTTCTCTCTCTCTCTCTCTCTCTCTCTCTCTCTCTTCTTCTCTCTCTCTCTCAACTGCTGGGGTTTATGGGAGTGAGAGAGAGAGCTGCACTTTTATATGTCCAGAATTATTTCAATTGGCTCTATAGTTTAGTGTAATTCCCCTAATGACCCTATGGGCACATTTCTAGTTATTGGGGCCGTCCTGATGGTCTCTTGGCTCATCTAATTTATGGGATAGGTACCCCATGGCCCGATGAATGGCTGGGCAAAGTTTGACGACAAATGGATGCGGAGTTTTGTGGGAATGGCCTGGTTTGCAATCAACGGTCACCGATCTTCGATCAACAGTCAGATTTTATGGGCAAGGGCAGGAAAATATTTATATCCTTTGGTACAAATTTGGGTGAAATCCGATGGGTGAAATGTCCTAATTTATTTTTCTAAGTGGCGAGGCCATTTGTCATAAAATTTAGGTTTTAGGCCTGTGCTAGGGTGAATTGCACTTTACAAGTGCTGACTTGACAGTGTGAATCATCTATTTTTGAGCGTCGTCTGAGTCTGTTGTCCTCGATGAACCACAAGCCCAGTGGGACGAACATTACTCTATAATTTCAAAATTAGAGGCCCATTAACGAGTTGTCTAGAGCTTGTTCGGGTAATCAAGGCACTTCTAGAATAAATTGGGTAGGGAGATTTCTTGTACGCAGTTGTTGAGGTATGGATTAATTAAGTTCACTGTATGACCTATTCAAAATTAGTGAAAGTGAAGATCTGGTGATGATCACTCTAAATCGTTAGTTTTATGCTAAAAGAGTAACTGAGTTGATTTGGTCCATTAGTCAAGATTCGGGCCTTATCTGACTCGGTTTCGAGTAGATCTTTTAATTTAGCTAAAATTGTCTTGATTAATTAGTAGTAAGTCAGATAGATTTGGGCCCAATGTGAACAAATCATGGGGATAAACTTAATGTTTAAGTGATCGGTTGGGTTCATTCGTTTTTTACGATTGATCAATCTTATTTGTATAGTTCTTTATCCATACCAGTCGCGTATAAGCTTACCTCGAGCGTAAATAGTCCGCAAGTGATGACGTGGTTAGTTATTACAAAAAAAATTTAAAGAATTTTTGGTAAATTCAAAGTAGTGAAAATCTGGGGTGTTATAGACAATTATTCCTAGAAGCCTTATAGAGATCGAAAAGGTCACCGACCTCTATGTGGATGAAAAATTTCTATTTTACCAAGTTATTAAAATTTTAAACATTGAATTCGACTGTGAAGAAGGCATTTCTGAGGCTTCGGAATCTTGTAAGGATGCTTATAAGTTCTCTCAGAGATTCATTATTTTATGCAACCTTTAAGTGATCTTGGATGAAAGAGTAGATGTCGAAAAAATGTTGGAGTAAGAGAAATCCTCCAAGTCATAAGTAAGGATTTCTCTTAGAAAATCTTACCCTCTAGCAAGAGGGGAAATGCTTTCAGAAGAAGATATGGTTGTCAGGCATTGCTAAAGTTCTAAAGAGCTAGAAGAGTGGATGCTAATAAGATTTGAAGAAAATGAAAGACTCAAGTGCTGTTTATATAACAATATAAGGGAAAAGATTATATTTGCATTTGATGCATTAAGAAAGGCAGTAATGGCATGAAAAATGTTGTATTGGCTTCCAGGGAGTTAGGATGTGGAGCCTTAGTGGAATTTATTTCGGCAAAGTAAACAATGCATGACTCCTCATATTACCACCACATCATCAAGATGGTTATTCTCCCTCTCATGCAAGTAAAAGAAAAAAAAGTTAAGTACAGAATGGTGGAACTATAAATAGGAAAAAAGCACTCAGGTTGATTTAATGTATTTTGGATTGTCATACAGGCTAATACAAGAATTAAAAATCAAAAGAGAAAAAAATAAAAACGGCCATTTTCTCTTGTATCTTTGACTGCCTGAATTTTTGTTGATCGAGAGCTATTTGAGTGTTCAAGTCTACACACCTGGCCTGATCGACAGATGAGGTGGTGTTTCGGATGAAAGTGACCAATATGCTAACTTACATTTTTTACTATCCCTTAATCCTAACCAGTTCCTCATGGAGATTCTTCAACATCCCTAGTTGCTCCTTCAATGCTGCTATTTGAGCCACAAGAGTGGTCATTTCCATGTCCGAGTCCTTTAGTTTAGCATATGCATCAAAGAGTTATTCTCCAGCAAGGGGAAACTTTGTTCACTTCAAGGTTTGTGGATGAATATGCTCAGCTTGAATCCTATCGACCATGGCGATGCATCTTGTCCGAGAGGGTTTCATTCGAATCACAAAACACCTAATAACAATGAATGAGAAGTATAAGTCTATCGACCAACCTTTGTAGAGATGATTTCAGCAACCCTTGAGTGTATGAGAGTTCGTAATTCCTCTTGAAGTTATTAAAATTTTGAAGAAGGTAATGGGGACGCAGCCACCATGATGTCACTGGTAAGAGCCTGACTAAGGGAGGAGAGTACTTCTTCAATGAGAAATATTTTCTTAGGTGCTGAAGGCAGAGACATTAACATTTTGACTACCAGAGAGGGAAATGAAGTCGCTCATTAGTCACAAGAGCCTCAATGGTTGTTGCTCAACCATAAAAAGTTATAAATGACTGAGGTGGATCTTCTTCTTCATCAGCTAAAATCAGCACACGATGCTTGTTGGCCATGCTGGGAGTTGATTCCAAGGGTGGTGTAGGTTGATTGGCCAATGTTAATGCAAAGCGGGAAGATGCTACTTTGTGGGAATTCTGTGGAGTCATTACAATAGGTTTGCCGGCCTCTCGATCGAGAGTAATTGTGGAAGCCTCAAAATGGATAAAAACACTAAAAGGTTTTGTGGATTGAGTGCTTGTTGTGTCTTGATGGACTTAATCATCGGTCTAAGGAATATCATTTGTCGTTGCTTTAGAATCAGTTGAATTAAGTTCCATCGTGGGAGTTCCATGTTCACTTGTTGCAACAACAATAATGGTTTGCAAGTTTGGTTTAGAGATGCTGCAAGAGCTACTTGTTTCTTTGAGGCTGATAGTTCTCTAGCAACTACATATATGGTCAATGAAATGTTAAGAAAGGGGTAACGAACATGGAAAGAAAATGAAGAGGAAAAGAGAGGGAAAATATCCACTTAGGTCAAAACGGACATCAATGGAAAAATATTGGTTGATCATTGGTTAAATTTTAGTAAGATCACCAATAGATATTGCTAAACATTGAGCAAAAGTAGGAAAACGTGATGGATTGGTCTGATAAGGTGTGAAATAACGGTTGAAAGAAATGTTGTGATTGTTTAACCTTTCCATTTCTTTCAGCCATTTATTACAAGCTTTATTAGAATGGGTTTCCCCATGTCCTTTATGAGCTTATTTTATTTCCCAAGAATAATTCGTGGGTGAGAGTCCCAGCCAAAATTTTTTTTGGTAATATGTTTCAAAGGTAAAAACAACCTCAGCTGCAAAAGAGATACTTGAAGTCTCTATTATAACTCAATCACTTTTGCTGGTCATTGCTGGGGGATTTGTTGTTGCAATTGGAATAGTTAAGAGGAATAAGAGGTTTAGAGACAAGATTTGGGAGAGGTCCAAGATCTGCAATTCTCTTAAGAACTAAGGAAGTTCCCGATGCTAGTGAATGATGAGCCAAAGTACCCTCTTAGATATGGTTCACAGCTGACACCTTTTGGCATTTTGGTTTAGGAATTGTTAGATTGACCACCTTTATTATTGTGGAAGGGGAGATGATTGGAATGGCCGAGGTCTCCTTTCTTGACACATCATTGTTGAGGGTCAAATATTACATATTAGACAATAGTTATTACTTGATTTCACGGACATGTTACTATTTAACACCTTATTTTAATTATGTTTGTGCTGCAAGGTGAATTTAGGAGCCTGGACTGAAAAAGGGTACTAAAAGCATGGATTTAACGCTCAGAAATCACCAAGGCAAGAGACGAATCTCAGGAGACTGAGATCGAAGAATTTACACACCAAAGATTCGAGAAAATTATGCGATTAACGATGAAGAATCCTAAAAATCGTCTAGAATGCAAGATCACAGGGTTCCCATCATCTGTTTGTCTCAAAACTCTATATCTGATCTATGGACCCTAAATTAATTGTATACATCAAAATTCAGCCCTTGATCTTTGTGAAAGCAGCCCAACGATTAGATCAGCCCACAAATCACTGATTTGTGGCGCACCTGATGTCTGGATATGCTTTAAATTTGGTATCAACCCCTTAAATTGGATGAGAGGGAGGATAGATGGAGTAAATTTCTCATAAACCTCACAATGGACCCCACATGAAGGGATGAGTGTGCACTAGTCGGGCAGCCCGGTCAAAGCCGGGCTGACCCGACCCTTTCCGCAAAAAGCAAACAGTGTACAACGCTATCCGATGCTAAGTTGAGTAATGGGACACACCCATCGTCCGAACAGACGATCTGGACTGTCCATTGCATCTAGGGGTGGCCACGACCTTGGCCATGGTGGCCTTTTGGTCCCATGCACACGTACACATATGGATCGCTGGAAAACGCAGGATGAACGACGAGTTGATTTGATACAATGGACCACACCAAAACTCGACCAAAACCACTCTTTCCGACTAAAATTTCCCGAGGAATCCAATGAACGGGGTGACATTACAAGAAATCCTACTTTTAACAACAAAAATTTTCGTCACTAAAAGCCAACTTTTTGTAGCTAAAGGTTTTTAGCGACGAAATTTTTCATCGCTAAATTCGTCGATAATACACCGTCCCTATAGAGTTTCAGTAGTGAAAAAATTTAAATTGTTGCTAAATGGAAGCTTTTTAGTGACGAAACTTTCGTCGCTAAAAAAAACTGTATAGGACTTTTAACAGCGAAAATTTTTGTTGCAAAAAATAATCGTTCCACTTTCGTTGCTATAAAAATCTGTGGAAGACTTTTAATAGCGAAAACTTTCGTCGCTACAAAACTGTAGAAGACTTTTAGCAGAGAAAATTTTCGCTGCTAAAAATATTCATTCAACTTTTCACAACGACACTTTTCGTCGCTAAAAAAATATTACAAGACTATAAGCAGCGAAAAGTTTTACTGCTAAAAATATATTTTCTAGTTTTAGCGATGAACAATTTCGCAGCGAAAAATGCTTTACATGACTTTTAGCAATAAAAATTTCATCCCTATAATATTTAGAAAGCTGTTAGCAATGAAAAATTTCGTCGCTAAAAATAGCTACAAAACTTTTAGCGGCAAAAAGTTTCGTCGCTAAAAGTCTCTTTTTTAAAAAAAATATCCAATAGAAAATTCTGTACAAAATACCTGATAGACACCTGTTGCAATATATTTCATCATAATCATCCTGATATACCTGTTATATTATCATATTCATATTCACATCCTGATATACACCTGTTATGTATCATATTTTTCTTGATATATACCTGTTATATCATAATACACCTGTCAAATTTCATCATATTCACATTCAGATCCATCTAACCCAAACTAGTAAATCCATCCAAACATAAACTACATACATCCAAACACAAACAATCTTATACGCATCACATTCATTCACGCATAAATACATATAAGTTTAACATCATAAATAAAAAAAAATTCATAAGTTTAAGTTTAGGTTATAGGTTATAGGTTATAGTTTTAGGGAATTGAGAATAAGATAAGGTTTAAGTTTAGAAAATTGGGTTTAGGTTTGAGATCGGGTTTAGGTTTGGGTTTTCAAGTTTAGGTTTAGGTTAAGTAGTTGAGATTAGGATTAGGTGTAGGTTTTAGGTTTAGGAATTTGAGAATACATTTGGGTCTTAGGTTTATGTTTATGTTTAGGTTTTGGTTTTGGTTTATGTTATAGGTTTTGGTTTAGATTATAGGTTATAGGTTTAGGATAAGGTTTAGGTTTAGGTTATAGGTTTTGGGATTTGGGAATAGTTTTAGGTTATAAGTATAGGTTTAGGTTAGGTTATAGGTTTTGGGATTTAATAATGGGTTCGGGTTTAGGTTATAAGTTTTGGTTTAGGTTTAGGTTATAGGTTTTGGTTTAGGTTATAGGTTTAGGATAAGGTTTAGGTTATAGGTTTTGGTTTTGGTTTAGGTTATAGGTTTTGGGATTTGAGAATAGGTTCGAGTTTAGGTTATAGGTCTTGGTTTTGGTTTAGGTTATAGGTTTTGGTTAAGGTTATAAGCTATAGGTTTAGGTTTAGGTTAAGGTCAGGTTTAGGTTATAGGTTTTGGGATTTGGGAATAGTTTTAGGTTATAGGTATAGGTTTAGGTTAGGTTATAGGTATAGGTTTAGGGATAGGTTATAGGTTTTGGGATTTGAGAATGGGTTCAGGTTTAGGTCATAGGTTTTGGTTTTGGTTTAGGTTATAGGTTTTGGGATTTGAGAATGGGTTTGGGTTTAGGTTATAGGTTTTGGTTTTGGTTTAGGTTATAGGTTCTGGTTTAGGTTATAGGTTAGGTTTAGGTTATAGGTTTTGGGATTTGAGAATGGGTACGGGTTTAGGTTATAGGTTTTGGTTTTAGTTTAGGTTATAGGTTTAGGGATTTGGGAATGGGTTCAGGTTTTGGTTATAGATTTTGGTTTTGGTTTAGGTTATAGGTTTTGGTTAAGGTTATAGTTATAGGTTTAGGTTTAGGTTAAGGTTAGGTTTATGTTATAGGTTTTGGGATTTGAGAATAGTTTCAGGTTATAAGTATAGGTTTTGGTTAGTTTATAGATTTTGGGATTTTAGAATGGGTTCGGGTTTAGGTTATAGTTTTGGTTTTGGTTTAGGTTATAGGTTTTAGGATTTGGGAATAGTTTTAGGTTATAAGTATAGGTTTAGGTTAGGTTATAGGTTTTGGGATTTGATAATGGGTTCAGGTTTAGGTTATAGGTTTTGGTTTTGGTTTAGGTTATAGGTCTTGGTTTAGGTTATAGGTTATAGGTTTAGGATAAGGTTTATGTTTAGGTTTAGGTTATAGGTTTTGGGATTTGAGAATGGGTTCGGGTTTCGGTTAGGTTTTGGTTTTGGTTTAGGTTATAGGTTTTAGGATTTGAGAATGGGTTCGGGTTTAGGTTATTGGTTTTGGTTTTGGTTTAGGTTATAGGTTATAGGTTTAGGTTTAGGTTAAGGTTAGGTTTAGGTTATAGGTTTTGGAATTTGGGAATAGTTTTAGGTTATAGGTATAGGTTTAGGTTAGGTTATAAGTTAAGGTTTAGGGATACATTATAGGTTTTGGGATTTGAGAATGGGTTCGGGTTTAGGTCATAGGTTTTGGTATTGGTTTAGGTAATTGGTTTTGGGATTTGAGAATGGGTTCGGGTTTAGGTTATAGGTTTTAGTTTTGGTTTATGTTATAGGTTAAGGTTAGGTTTAGGTTATAGGTTTTGAGATTTGAGAATGGGTTCAGGTTTAGGTCATAGGTTTTGGTATTAGGATTTGAGAATGGGTTTAGGTTTAGGTTATAGGTTTTGGTATTAGGATTTGAGAATGGGTTTAGGTTTAGGTTATAGGTTTTGGTTTTGGTTTAGGTTATAGGTTATAGGTTTTGGTTTTGGTTAAGGTTAGGTTTAGGTTATAGGTTTTGGGATTTGAGAATGGGTTCGGGTTTAGGTTATAGGTTTTAGTTTTGGTTTAGGTTATAGGTTATAGGTTTAGGTTTAGGTTTAAGTTATTGGTTTTGCGATTTGAGAATGGGTTCGGGTTTAGGTTATAGGTTTTAGTTTTGGTTTAGGTTATAGGTTTTGTGATTTGAGAATGGTTTTAGGTTTAGGTTATAAGTTTTGGTTTTGGTTTAGGTTATAGGTTATAGGTTTAGGATAAGGTTTATGTATAGGTATAGGTTATAGGTTTTGGGATTTGAGAATGAGTTCGGGTTTAGGTTATAGGTTTCGGTTTTGGTTTAGGTTATAGGTTTTGGGATTTGAGACTGGGTATAGGTTTAGGTTATAGGTTATGGTTAGGTTTAGGTTATAAGTTTTGGGATTTGAGAATGGGTTCAGGTTTTGGTTTTGGTTTAGGTTATAGGTTTTGGGATTTGAGAATGAGTTCAGATTTTGGTTTTGGTTTAGGTTATATGTTTTGGGATTTGGGAATGGGTTCAGGTTTAGGTTATAGGTTTTGGTTAAGGTTATAGGTTATAGGTTATAGGTTTAGGTTTAGGTTAGGTTTTGGGATTTGGGAATAGTTTTAGGTTATAAGTATAGGTTTAGGATAGGTTATAGGTTTTGAGATTTGAGAATGGGTTCAGGTTTAGGTTATAGGTTTTAGTTTTGGTTTAGGTTATAGGTTTTTGGATTTGAGAATCGGTTTGAGTTTAGGTTAAAGGTGTGGTCCCTGTAAATACAAATATATACACGGCCTATCCAAATGGCCAGGCCCTTTCAATGTCGTCTATAGGAAATGGACAGCTTCATCATGGTCATAACAGCGGTTCCCACCTTCCAGGAACCCCCGCTCTTTTGGATAGCTCCGACGCACATCCGGGTCTACTCCATTAATTTCGAGCAAATACATAAACACAGCCTATCCAAATGGTCAAGCCCCTCCAATGCCATCCATAGGAAATGGATCATCAACCTCCACCACAAGTAACTAGTGAGAATTATGATATAAAGATAACATGAAGTGGGCCACCATTCATTCATCAATCTCACCGTTTGTTCCAATATACCTGAAAGGTGTTGAGAAAAGAGACGAACCCTAGAGAGGAGATTGAGCAAGATCTCAATGTTGAATTAGCTCCTTTATTTCTTTCTACATCTGCACAACAAAAGGTCAAATTATATATGTTTAGGCCATAGAAACTTTGGCTCTCTAAATGCCAAAAAATTTTAAATACAAAAATTAAAAATTGGATATGGGTTTTGAATTTTTGTAGTTGAGGACCTAGGAATTTAAAAACCCAAAATGAAAGTTACCATTTTCTAGCATTGGAGAGCCAAATTCAAAGAAACAAAACAACCAAATGCCATTTCAAAGTCATCTTCTAGAAAGAAAGGAAAAAAGAAAAAGAAAAGAAAAATCCACTCGAGTTCTTTGGAATCCGTACCATAAAGCTTGATTTGTGTTTCAAGATCATGGATCCCACCTGAATAACCTCCACTACTTCCATCGGGCTGTTTATCAATTAACCGCCTCCTTTTCTTAGTCATCGTTTGTTTAAGAATTCAACTCAACAAACATAAAAATACTATCAAACAGATCCCAAACCAATTTCCAAAGAAACTCAACTTCAATTCATTGAAATCGTCAATGGAAACAGAGAATTCTGCATGAAAAAAAAAATAAAAATAAAAAATAAACCTTTTTCTATGGACACTTCACCATGATTTTTTATTTTTTTTTGAAGCCCTTTTCGTGAGCATCGCTTTGTCATTGAGATAAGAAATGAACAATGCTTTTATCATTAGGACTTTGAAAAATATCCGATGGTAAGTTTTCTCATACAAAGATATCTTAATGCTCTTGTTATTTGGACATAAATTGATGTTAGGAAAAAAAAATTTGTGCATGTGATTGTGGGGTTGTGGGTTGTTTCTATAATTGGTAGTTGTAACACCCTGAAAATCGGGGGTCGTGTATAAACTCAACTCCCGAGTTCCAGACCGTCACTTATGCAACAAAAATGGTTATGATTCATTGTTGTCTGATTTAAAGTATTCACATGAGTAAAAGTATACCAAAACTGTAATTCATACTTCAGATCCAGTGATAAAAGTAAGCGGAAGACTAAACAATATATATATCACTGTATGGAAAAACAAAGTAAATCTCATCTGTCTCCAAAGTATGACTACATCTCTGAGTCTCATATACATATACATAAATAAAAGAATAATGTTCAAAAAAGTCCCACTGATGTCCCCTCGATCCAGGTCGCCTACGGAAAGCTGTCGTGATACTGCATATACGAGAACTCATCCTGGTCCTCGTCGATCTCTGGCTCCACCTCCTGGATCTCGGCCTCACCTGCATCTACAACAGGGTCTGGTGGGTGTTGCAAACACCATCCCGTAACGTGGGAATGAGTGATCAACTCAGTGGAATCATAGAGCAAAGATTAGCATGTTCACAATTCAATCACGCGATAATAGTAAAGCAGTAAATCAGACAATCCTAATACTGTTGTTAATGCAAGATGACATGACGTGATGTATGCCCTCACCGACGATCACCCTCATGCGGTAACATCTTACAACCGCGGCATGCCACACTCCCTAGAGTGCTCCACATCTTCCAGGCACATGCAATGCTATGGTGATATGATTTCCAAGTTGTTATTAGTCCATTCAAACAGCAGGATTGAGAAACTAAGGTACTTTCCTTGTATCAATCCCAACACAGATCCTGTCTAGGGTCGTCACTCCTAGTAATCTCATACGATGTGTATTTCGTAGGTCACTGCAAGGGCTGTTGCTCGCACTCGTTGCACCGCTCCCCCATCACCTTATCAATACAGGCCTACTGTACTCTACTGCAATGGAAGGGTCGTCGCCTCCCGTGGACTCAGAATACGCTCGCGGTCACTACAAAGGGCTCGTCGCCTGATCAGTGTAGGACGACAGCTAGAATATAGTGTCCCATACCACCATAATCTGCTCACAAGTTTAGGTGCTCACTGGTCACTACGGGGAGGTTTGTGGCCCCAGCGTAGGCCGACAGCTCGACCACGGTGTCCCATACCACCATGCCCGGCTCATGAGTCTTCGTAGATCAAGGTACCATGGTTAACAGGGTTTACAATGGTAAGTTCTATACCCTAGGTTCAAGCAGTTATGACATATACAAGGTGAACATACATCGGCCAGTCGGGTTACTTGACGGGCTCGACTAGCGCGATCGCATCTCAAGTCGAACGACATGAAGTGCGTAAAACACTTCGCGTGGCCTAACCACTGCCGCCAACTCTAAACACGAATCACGTTCATCGACGCGTCGTTCGTGGCTATGACCAGTCAGCCACGAATTCGCTCGGTTACCGACTGCCTGGACTAAGTCTAGTCCCACACATCTATGGAATCACATTAGCAATATATGTAAAGGTATTAGAATTTAAATACAATCATGTGAGCATGTTAACACATGTTATAACATTCAACTTAAGCAAATCTTCAAGGCATACTTTCCATGCATGTAATGCAATCATGCATAAGGTCAACATGTAGGAAATCATTTAGGTCAGCATATTAATCAAGAAATTAATCTCAAACTACTACATAACATCATTTAATTCAATACATACTAATACAAGCATTTATACAAACACATACACTACACACTTAAGTCTACATATAGTATGTCGACCCAAAGTGCGCAACTAGGCGAATCTCTTCGCCAAACTGATTATGCAAGCATTCCTAACTCCCTAATGCGACAACAAACCATGTTAATCACGTCAGCAAAATATGCATGTAGACCGTACTTCCTACAAATGACTAAAATGCCCTAAATCTCATATTCTTCGTTAATTTACGAAACAGGAAACGGAGAGCATGTTGTACATGTCAAACGGCGATGCCGTCGATAATCTACTATTAAACGATATTGAAAGCGTTGTAAACCGTCAATCAAAGCATCTAAAATTCTCACCTAGTCTCTTACGGAAGCGTGATTTTGAACGGAGCGTGTACGCTTCGTGTACGGCAGTAGGAGAACCTAATTTATGGAATACGTTAGCTAACACGCCCTAAATCTGGATAAACCCTAAATCAGCAAGTTCTAGGGTTGTTTTGTACCTGAAAGAACGGAGAAATCACCAGCCAGGTGATTGGGAAGAGGTGCTGAAGCAGCAGCAATCGGCGGCTCGGAAGCGGGAAAAATCCCTTCCAATCTCTCTCTCAAACTCTCTCTCCTTTTCCTAGGGTTTGCAATTTTCGGATGGGAGAGAGAAATGAGGGTTTCAACCCCTTTTATAAGCTTAAAAATGCCAGAAATAGGCTCCAGAACGAAGTTTACTTGGTGTCTATCCATTTCGGGGCTGTTTCGATCCAAAAGCTGCTTTCTGGTGGTCCCCTGGTCGATTGCGATCGGACTTAAGCTCATGTGTACCAGATGTAGCTCGTATTAAGTTTTCAGTCTGGCAGGGTTCGCAGATCGCACGTGGCGGACCAGTTTCAGTTCAGCGGTCACCGCACGTAGATCAGGGCTGAAAGTCTCATGATAATAAATAGAAATTTTTTCTGATCCGAGGGTGTAATCTGGATGAATTCTGACGGTCAGAACGCTTAATACTGACGTGTCAAGTCGTGTGCCAGATTTGGATTTGAAATTCCAAATCTGTCCCTGTTCGCGGTCGCTTCAGTCCGGGTTCAACGAAATAGTCTGTGATTATCGGTTTGACTTGATTTTCGAGATGAGTGTCAAGTCCAGCTGGGCGGTTCTAACGGTCTAAGATAGGAGGTATCGGACCTTCGACGTGGGGTCTAAATCCAATACAAAAATTCAATGTGGTCCAGAGGACAAACCCGCTTAGAGTTTGATCCGAGGTTATAGAGTATTGTAGAGTTGTTTGTTCTACTCGATTTGGGTCTTGTAGAACGTATTTAAAGTGATCAGGGACTATTTCCCAGCCACTCCAGGTTTATACACGACTCCCGATTTTCAGTGTGTTACAGTAGTTGATTCAATTTCTTGACTCTTCTACATAGGTCAGTTCTCTTCAATTCTAAAATGAAAATTCTAATTTGAAATTGGATATGAGTTGCTTTATTCGTTTGAATGCAACTTACCTATTATATATACGTATGTATGTTTGCATATGAAATGTAAGATGTAAGTTGTCATGGACCATGGTCATGAATAAAACCATTTTTTGACTCATGTTCTGAAGAATGCCATTTGTCTTTTGGCATTGCAACATTCATGGGAGGTACAAGGATGCAATGGACTTTTTCAAATAAGGACTCGAAGATGGAGCAGGCACGAGAGATTGTTGTGAAGCTAAAGGAGAGGTTTCCTAGAACTGCCCAGATGTGGAAGGATTTGGAAGATGGTTGGCCTCAAAAGGGAAGACAATTTAGTTTGTTTGGTTGAGGTGAGACTGAGGAATTGAATAACCATTGTGATTTTTCTCATCTCTTCTTGATTACGCTAAATGTCAGCATAGGTTTAGGTTTAGGTTAGGGAGTTGAGATTAGGAATAGGTGTAGGTTTAGGTCTAGGGATTTGAGAATAGGTTTAGGTTTTAGGTTATGGGTTTAGGTTTAAGTTTAGGTTATAGGTTATAGGTTATAAGTATAGGTTTGTGTTTAGGTTAAGGTCTAGGTTTAGATTTTGGGATTTGAGAATAGGTTTAGGTTATAAGTATAGGTTTTGGTTGGGTTATAGGTTAAGGTATAAGGATTTGAGTTTAGGTTAAGGTTATAAGTATAGGTTATAGGTTAAGGTTAAGGTCTAGGTTTAGGTTATAAGTATAAGTTTTGGAATTTGAGAATAGGTTTAGGTTAAGGTTATAAGTATAGGTTTGGGTTTAGGTTTTAGGTATAGGTTAAGGTCTAGGTTTAAGCTATAGCTTTATGGAATTGAAAATATGTTAAAGGTTTAGGTTGAGGAAATCGGGTTCGGGTTCAGGATCGGGTTTAGGTTTGGGTTTTCAAGTTTAGGTTTAAGTTTAGGTTAGGGAGTTGAGATTAGGAATAGGTGTAGGTTTAGGTTTAGGGATTTGAGAATAAGTTTAGGTTTTAGGTTATGGGTTTAGGTTTAAGTTTTGGTTATAGGTTATAGGTTATAAGTATAGGTTTATGTTTAGGTTAAGGTGTAGGTTTAGGGTATAGGTATAGGTTTTGGGATTTGAGAATAGGTTTAGGTTATAAGTATAGGTTTTGGTTGGGTTATAGGTTAAGGTTTAGGGATTTGAGTTTAGGTTAAGGTTGTAAGTTTAGGTTAAGGTTATAAGTATAGGTTATAGGTTAAGGTTAAGGTCTAGGTTTAGGTTATAAGTTTTGGGATTTGAGAATAGGTTTAGGTTAAGGTTAGAAGTATACATTTAGATTTAGGTTTTAGGTATAGGTTAAGGACTAGGTTTAGGTTATAGCTTTATGGAATTGAAAATATATTAAGGTTTTGGTTGAGGAAATCGGGTTCGGGTTCGGGATTGGGTTTAGGTTTGGGTTTTCAAGTTTAGGTTAGGGAGTTAAGATTAGGAATAGGTGTAGGTTTAGGTTTAGGGATTTGAGAATAGGTTTAGGTTTTAGGTTATAGGTTTAAGTTTAAGTTAAGGTTATAGGTTATAGGTTATAAGTATAGGTTTATGTTCCTTCATCCATGAATTTGGTTGGTTGAATGACATGTGGATATTGAATGTGGTACGTTGGTCTGTTTTAACTATAAAATTTTCTGGTTATCCTACTTGATGACCAATCGGCCTATTTTTGGTCCCATGACAGTTACAAGGTGGGCCCACCTGATGCACATGCTTGTAGTGTTGGCGTGTATAGGAAGAGTAGGATTCAACATCCTAATTTCAAGAGTAGCCATTGCATTTCTCTACTATCCTTTTTTTGAAAATCTTGCCTACAAGGTGGGGCCAAGCTAATGAATGAGCTAGATCTTGTACAAAAATGTCACACTGTCACATCAGGGGAGGGCAGGATTGGAATGCTGGTTCCCAGCATATCTTATGCATTTCTCTGTTACTGTTATGCTAATATTGAAATGGGATTTTATTCCAGCTAATTGATAATGATAACATGTACTTAAACCATGAATTAGTTCCGATAACTAAAGCATGTATTCCACACCAGCAAACAGGCCCTAAGTTAAGCCGTTGTGATCTCGTATATATAAAAAACTATAGTGAATCTTTGCATATTTCACACCAGCAATGAATGATAAGCGTACTTGCTCATGTGAGATAACAAGGGGAACTTTTTGTTACACTGGCCAATGTTGGAACATGTGTGTGACACATGGACCATTCGTCAGGTTGATGGATGCATGAATCAGGATTATTTTCAAGGAGTCGGAGGCAGATACCAAGTGCCTGAGCCACATTATCCTGAGATATAATGCACGGGACAAATAAAATAGGGTGTCTCCTTCCATAAAGAAACCACACAAACAAAAAACACATGCACACAAGCAACCCCACATTAGCACATATACACTCATACGCATGGAGAGCGAGAGAGTTGAATGCATGGACAGTCCACGACATCAATCTGGACCATACATCTAATCCCTGCAACTCTCCATGGGAGACTCAACTAAAAAAACACAGGTAAGGCAATCCTAACATGTAATGGTTGCCACCGTTACTTTACATAACGACTTTTATGGGACACCATGGTTGGGACCGCTGGATGTATGGTCCAGATTGATGACTGGAACTTGTACATTATTTACTGTCGACTGCATGGATGACCTTTTTTGTGATAAACTATCTGGATTGTCCATTTTGAAAGTTACTATCGGATGCTTAAGATCCTTGATAGTTGTGAGCATGGCATAGCGGCCCATGAAGGACCTGGACCTGATGGATATACAGATGCCCACTAGTCCAACAAATGTAATATGCACCATCATCTAGTGCAAAGAAGATGCATTGGATTACTCCCAAATATATGTATATGGATATACAGATGATTCAACTGCCCACTTGTCCAACAAATGTAATATGCACCATTATATAGTGCAAACAAGCTGCATTGGATTATTCCCAAATATATGTATCTGTTCTCTATATTTTAAGTAGATAAAGGAAAATAAAATTGACCAAGAAGACAACCAACCTACTACAACCACTCCAACAATCAGTCTGTCCTCAATTACATTTATTACATATACCAAAAGAAAAAAGAAATGAAAATGATAGTACGTCCAGGATTGAGCTTGATGAATTTTAAGTGGGTCAGGATAGACCACAGGTAATGGGCCTATGTGGGGTTCGGGCCAAAGTTTCTTGGTCTGTTTTGTAAATGGTTGGGCTATGGATGGACAGAAATCAGGTCTGAACCTGACCCTTTGCTGCCCTCATGAGTAGGGCTGTCAAAGGTTTAAGGCTCTAAATAGGCAAAATTAAAGTTTGAATGGGCTAGTTGGGCCAATGTTCTTGGTTATTTTGTAAGTTGTCAGGCTTAGGATGACTAAAACCCAGTCTGAGCTGACCCTTTTCTGCCCCTGAGAGTTGGGCTATCAAAAGGCTAGGCTCGGGCTAGGAAAAATCAAATTTTTGGATACCCCTGGCTCAACCCAAACAGTTCAAAATCCAACATGAAGCCAACCCTAAGCCCAGTCCATTGACACCTCTACCTACAATGGAGACATGAATGATGGTGATTATCTTCCTTACATTTAACACCAAATCATTACCATCCAAGTTCCAATCATAGCTGTCCAAATTGCTACTAAATGGATGGTTATACCTAAAACTATTTCAGTATCTCAATTTCAAAGATGTAATCAGATGATTATCATCACATCATCATCCAAATTGTGAGTTCCATTTATATTGGAGCATTTATCCAAAAAACTACATTTATCAAGAAATATTTTCCTTCCAATTAAGAGCTGATAAATAGTTGATTAAAAGTAAAATAGTAGATGGTCCAAATTTAAAGGGGAGAAAAGAGAATTGTTTAATAATATTTTCTCTACGCAAATTTTCCATTATGCTTCATCGGCAGCTGGATCATCAATTTGAACGGTCCAGGATGCCATAGAATATGTCATGTGTATGGTTGAAGAGTCACTGCATACATGCATTCTAAATGAGGTAATTTAATGACTAACCTACAATTAGTTGTAAATTCAACTAGTTGGGCCATCGTGGTGTATGTAGAGCATCCTAACATGATTCCCCATGGCTTCCCCAAAAATCAGCCGATCCAACCATGAACTAGGTCACCATGTTTTGGGTAGTCATCCATCATTCTGATCTCGTGGCGGCATGAGGGGAGAACTGAGAAAATACATGTCAATATAAGGAAACAGAACCACAATCATCTTCTTCTCTCTTTTTTTCAAAACCAAACATAATTTTGTTGAATCATAAGAACATGAAAAAAACCACACATTTTTTCTCTCTAAAAACTATTAAGATGTAAATGCATAAAGAATGTTAGTTATAGAATGAGATGGCTACCTAAGCAAACCAGATTTCAGCAGCAATGTGAAACCCAAGCATGAATAGTATATATGATTCTAAATCAGGAGGCACACCAGATGGATGTGTGAAAAGGGATTATATATTTGTAATGGTTTGTGCGTGAGAAGGGGATAAAAGTATTCATGATCACCAACCTCGGAATAGATTTGTCACATACAACTAGGAAACATATACAAATATCTAAATCCCAAAATTCATAAATCGTACTTGAGAGAGAGAGAGAGACTAACCGTTGTCAGATCGGAGCTAAAGATGTCTTTCCACTATGGTTTCCTCTCCTTCTTCTTCTTATTCTTGTTGTTCTTCTTCCTTCGAGTGCTCTCCAAGTCTCTATCACAGATCTAAGGTGGTTTTACGACGAAAGGGGGATTTCAAAACCCTAACGAGAGAGAGAGGTGTTGGGAAACAAAGGTCCGGTTGTGTGCGCGTGCGAGAGATAGATAGATAGATAGATAGAGAGAGAGAGAGAGAGAGAGAGAGAGAGAGAGAGAGAGAGAGAGAGAGAGAGAGAGAGAGAGAGGGTTTGGGAGAGGGGCGGGCGTGTGAGACAGGTTTGAGAGATTTGGGTTTTGGGAGGGGCGGGTGGGAGATGTGGTTTTTGGGAGGGTTTGGGCGTTTTTAGGAAACAGATTGGCTGCTCCCCCTGCCACCAGCCATTTCATAGTGGTCGGTGCTCTGTGGGCCCCACTATGATGTATGTGTTTCATCCATTCCATCCATCTATTTTTATAGATCATTTTATAGTATGAAAGGAAAAATGAGTTATATCTCAATCTCATATGGACTACATTACAGAAAACAGTGTTTAATGAACATTGACCATTAAAAATGGTTTGGGGGCTATAAAAGTTTTACATCAAGCTGATATTTATTTTTTCCCTTCATCTAGGCATTTAGGACCATATCAGCAGATTGGATGTCAAATAAACAGTACATTAGGCCTCAGGAGGATTTTAATAGTGGATATCCAATCATTATTTTTTCGGCTTGGTGTGGTCCACCTAAGATTTATATCCCTATAATCTTTTTTTTTTTTTTTTGTAAATTACTAAAATGATCTGTAAAAATGGATGAACAAAATGGATGAAATACATACATCATCGTGGGCCCCACGGAGCACCGACCACAGAATGGACAGTGACACCCACGATTGAGCTTTCCTAGGGTCACTATGATGTTTATTTGAGATCTAACCTGTTAATAAGTAAAAATTTAAAATTTTTTAAAAAAAATACAAGAATGATTTGAGAAAAATCAAATATCAGCTTCATCGAAGACTTCTGTAGCCCTCTGAAAATTTTTATTAGTAAGCGTTCAATCTCCACTTTTTTATTTTGTTTTGTTTTTTTTTTTTTTTTTAGTGGTGGGTCAACTTGAGATTTGGTTAGCTTGGTTAGCTTGCTCCACTCGACTCGAAAAAAGCTCGATTCGACTCAGTTTGAAACTAAGTTCGAGCCGAGTCAAGTTCACACTTCACTGTTAGCCACCCCCACTAGGGAATCAATACCAAGACCTTGGTGTTGAAATGAGGTATCCTTCACTCAATCTACCACTTGAGCTATGGATCAGGGTGTTAACCAAACCGAGTTCAAGCTTGCCCGAGCTTGACTCGACTCGAATCGAACCCAACTCAAATCGAACCAGTTCGATGACTAGATTACTTTGATATTGTTGTTGCTCACCGAGTGTTTGATGAAATGACTTCATGAAATGTGGCTACGATGATGTATGTGTTTTATCCACACCGTCCATCCATTTTTCTATATTAGGTTAGGGCATGAGCTCAATTCACACTATTTCCTGTAGTGTGGTCCACTTGATCTTTGGATATAGCTAATATTTAAGATTAAGACTTAAAATTAAGTATTCAAATGGATGGACAGTGTGGATCAAATGCATATATCATGGTGGAGCTAACAGAGTACGCGTACTCAGTCCCTTCCCGCAGAATACTCATCCGTGCACAAGTGGGCAAGAGTTCTTGAGAACTTTTTGGGAAGTCATCAAGGTGTGACTTGAGTCCAAAATCTGAATGGTCCATATGATGCAGAACTCCATAAAACCCCATTGACCCAACTTTTACTTTGATTTAAAAGCCGTATCCAAAAGATATGGACGACGAGAAAAATTAAATACCAACTTGATCCAAGACTTCTGTAGCCCTCTGAAATTTTTTATTAGTAAGCGTTCAATCCCCATGCCCTGAATTTTTTACGGTGGATCAACTTGAGATTTTGATCTGCCTCATTCTTTGACCCATGCTTTTAAATGATCTATATAGATGAATTTTTGTGGTGGACATTATTATGGAACTATATAGGCCCCACCTAAATGACTATAGCTGTGACCCCTGTTTCCTGTGGTGTGGTCCACCAAAGTCTCCTATCTTCCTCCTTTTTGGTATCATAACCTAAAATGATCTGTCAAAATAGATGGATAGAGTGGAGGTGTAGGATTTGCATGCGGTTTGACAAGTGACCCCAACACCAGCAGTCCACGAGTCAAAGCTCTATAGGCTACGATGATGTATGTATTTTATCCACATCGTCCATCCATTTTTCTATATAGAGTTAGGGCATAAGCTCAAAAATGAGTTAGATTAAAATCTTAAGTGGACCACACCACAGGAAAATAATGATGATCGAACGTTAACATTTAAAAACTTCCCATGGCCTGTTGTAATGTTTATTTCTCATCCAACTTGTTGTGTTCATTTTAGGGCATGAACTCAAAAATAAGGCATATCTAAATCTTAGGTGGACCATACAACAAGAAACAATTGACACTAAAAACATATCATTAAAAAAACTTTTGGAGGCCACAATTTTTTTGGATTAAGCTGATATTTGTCTTTTACCTTCATCTAGGTCCATGTGACCTTATGACAAATAAACATTATAGTGGGCCCAAGGAAGGTTTTAAGGGTGGACGTTCAATCAAAACGTTTTTTGGCTCATGCCTAAAAATGACCTAAAAAAATAATGGATAAAACACATACATGAAGATGGGGCCCGAAAAACTTTAACACCAGCTTGGTTTTGTAGTCATTATCTAAAACACGTCCGCGCAGATCTCCATTTCTATCTCCCATCTAGACCAGCCGATCTAAGCTGTTGGTGAGTCAATGGTAGATTTTGAGGATAAGACCACAGTTTAAATAAATTTAATATTATTTTCCTTCTTTTTTAAAAAAAAAATGATTATTTTTAGAGAATTATCCACCAACCTGTTGCTTTGTTTGGACAGTCGCGCTGTAAGTAGATTACATAACATATTGGGAGGATTTTATCAAGAAAATGAATCATATCCAAAGATTAAATGGACCACACTACAAATAAGGGGAATGGATTGGCTACTCCCCCAGACACCATCCAATGGCTGGTGGTTTGTGCTTTGTGGGCCCCACCATGATGTATTCATTTCATCTATGTCGTCCATTTATTTTTATAGATCATTTTACGGTATGAGGCCAAAAATGAGATATATCCAAATCTTAAGTGGACGACATTACAAGAAACAATGTTGAATAAGCGTCAACCATTAAAAACATTTTGGGGGCCATAAAAGTTTTGGATCGAGATGATTTTTAGTTTTCCCCTTCATCTAGGCCTGTATGACCTACTAAATAGATTGGATACCAAATAAATAGTACAGTGGGCCTTAGGAGGATTTTAATGATGGATATTCAATCACTATTATTTTCATGTGGTGTGGTCCACTTGAGATTTATATACCTCTCATTTTTGGGCCCCACCATGGCTATAGTTTTGGATGTGGCTGAACTTGGTATGACCCCTCATCCAAGTGGCATACACATAATGGATGGGCTGGATTTGTGAACCACATCTCGATGGGCCCAAAAAATAATTATGAATGTTTAATGGAGGGTAACCCCTCTCAACTTTTATTTGTGGTGTGGCCCACAAAAGTCAAAGATTGACTTGATTTTTAATCCCTGAGCCCACCATGGAATGGTGCATTTGATTGACGGGATAGATGATTGACACGCATCATGGTGGGGCCCACACAACTCGACCTCATGGGGAGTTCCCATGCGCTCGACCGTATAGAACCAATTCCCTTCAAACCCTACTCCATCCCACTTGCACGACTACCTAGCTCCCTTTCCCTTTCTCCCTTTTCTTCTCTTTGTTTATCCCTACCCCCCATGGTCGCCACCCAGCTTGCAGCCCCTGCTAGCCGCACGCCCGCCTGACCCCCGACTGCCCATCTGCCCAAGGCCTCGTACGCTGCCGAAACATCCATCCGACCTCGCCTGATCTTGCCCAACAAGGTGAGTTCTTCTTCTTCTTCTTCAGTTTTTACAGCAGGAAAACTGAAGGAAAAAAAAAAGATAAAGGAGGTAGAGGGGATAGATTTTTGGAGGTAGAGGGGGTAGATTATGTGGATGTAGATGTATGTGTATGAACCTGAAATGGGTATTTACGTAATGGGTTGTTTGGCAGCTTCGATTGGATTTTTTTTCTTAAGTATACGAATCTAGGATTTGGAATCCTAGAGATTTTCATTATGTCTCATTATGTAAGTTGTTTAGTAAATTAGATTTTCAATATGTGGAATCGAAAATTCTGTTAGGCAGTTTGGGTTTTCAGCCTTTGCTTATAAAAAAAAGCAATGGAGTCATTTGAAATATGATTGTTGGAAAGTGTATTGAAAATGCTTCGATTTTGCCACCTTGCGTTGAGGATTTCAAATCTACCAGATTTCAGTGGTGCTAAACACAAGATTTTGGCATTAGATTTGGATTCCAAATCTTAAAAGCTTAAAAACTTCAAGGTGCCAAATCACCATTTATTGGAGTGTGGGATTTTGATGGTTTTTCAGGAAAAATACATATATTTGATTTTGTTAATAACAATATTTTGTAAATGTGGGGAAATGTGGGTATTTGGGCATGGAAATGAAATGTGTTCGTTCCCATACTTATGGTTTTCTAGTGTTCGTTCCCAAACTAACCCTCTCATTAGACTGAATTTCTACCAATCATTCTCAAATTACCTTCATCCATTAGCTTGAAAGTTTGCACCATTTGTTCCCAAAATGCTCCCATGCATTAGATTGTCGCTTTTTTCTCTATTTTGAAGCTGTCCGAGAATTAGAGGCCTTGGTGACTCGGAGTTCTGACTTGCTCCTCACAGACAAAGATTTGCTGCTATATCATCATCATTACAACCTTGTCCCAACTATTTGGGATTGGCTTCATTCTCATGGTAGTTGAGCAAAAAATTTAAGATTAGCTTGGGACCAGCATTTGTAAATACTACCATTAGGTGCAGTTGCTACTAGGCAGAATAAAAGATTTGTTGTGATAGATAGATCCAAGTCAGACTTGTATGTAGGTTTTGCACCATTTGAAAAATGGTGGTGACTCATCCTCACGTGCTACACTGATGTACAGCTATCAGACCCATCCAAACTGTGGTCGCACTGTGGATGGAGCATGTAACAAAAAATATATTGATCGAGTAAAGCTAAGCATCCAATTAATGGCTATCAAATCCATGGTTAAAAGTAAAATAGTGAGTGTTCCGATTTGGAGAGAAAGATCAGATGGTTAATATTATTTTCTCAGTGCAACTTTTCAGTTTTTCTCCATCCATGGTTGGGTCAGCAATTTGGACAGTCTAATTGCCGTACTACTATGCCATGTGTATGTTTGAAGAGTCACCACCATTTTTTAAATGGTCCAAAACTAACATAGGAATCTAGCCATGGTGATGGGCACATGACAAGGTGTTGAATCATACTCGTCCAATGACGCTTTCGGATAGTGGAAACCTTTAATTTTTATTTTTTTTTTGAAATCTATGTTATTTTCTGTAGGCTAAAAACTTGCATGTACAGAGAGAAGAAAATTGATCTTGTGCTTCCTTCTATGCCAATGGAACGGATGTGGGCTAAATGTGGCCTGTTTTTTAGGCAGGCCCCACCTTATATGTGCCATGGCTGAATAAGCAGGCCTTTTTCCAGTATTCGTTAGTTGGGACTTGTTTGGATGTCAAATCTGGAGTACTGGCCAATGCTTTAACCATCCATTTTTTTCATACATGCAAGGGCCTTCTGATAGACCGACCTATTTTCTGGGCCATATGGATCTTTGCATGAAGGCACCACATTGGTGCTTTTGGAGAGAGTTGGGTTTGATATCCTACTCTACTGACTAGCCATCACATTTCTCATATTTTAAACATTGCCAGTGTGATCATTGCATCATACCTGCCATTGAAAGAGAAGAAAAGAAAAGAAGAGAAAAGAAAAAAAAACCCTTTTGGCATCATACCTTCAGAGTAAGTTTGAGAAGATGATCTATGATATATATATACCAAACATAGTGAAAACACAACAAAGACATACATAGACTTATGCACTAAACACAACAAAGACATGGATGCTTACCTTTGCGCAAAATATTCAGTACACCCAAATTGAAGTACATCAAAACACTGCCATATGTTGTCATTGTTTTCTAGGTAGGGTTGAACATCAAGAAAATTCTCACTCCATTATGAATTTCCTTGCGCTCTTATACTTATTTTTTACATTATTAGACATGATGAAGTGTTGCATCAGTAAACATACAGTTTGAAGGGATTCACTTGATATGCTTTTGGCAGCTATTCACATCCATGCATATATATGATTATGTGAAAGCACAATTTGAAACAATTCATTCCATACGCTTACAGGGTGTTAAAATCCATGCATGTGTATATGCGTAGCCAGGCATTTATGTTTCTCAATTGAAACCATCCAGATAAATAAGGCCCATTATAAGTCAGTGACAACTTGAAAATCATACTAACTGAATGATCCTAGGTATCAAACTGTGGAAATCAAAAGGAATGGTAAATGAAAAAGAATACGTGGTCTAAATTAGACAAATAAATGTTCAATATTGGTGAGTATCTGAAGAGATGGTGAGTATCTGCCATCCAAAATGAGGATTGCTATGGTAAGGAGAGGGTTGCCTGTCATAGTAGGCAGGAAGCAAAGGGGGCACCGTGTTTTTTGTGAGAAATCAACGGATTGGGTTAAGACATGGATTAAAAAATGATGCCTTATTTTTTTTCTTATCTTGTTTCTTTATGACCTGTATGAATGTAGTTTGATGGTTGTTATAGTCCATGTGGCTGTTTGGCTAGGGGTAGATCTTCTTTATGGGTTTTGATTCCCCTATGTGCTAGTTCAGGATCACCATCATGGGCCCACATGTACAGATGATCCAAAGATTGGAACCATTCATCATATGTGTAACTACCATATATGAGCTAATAGTGCAATGACAACACCCCAAGACTGACCCTGACATTTGATTTTGTCGAGTTAATGTGATCCATTGAAATTTAGCTTCACCAATCTCACATACGTATGTCTGAGCATGTGTGTCCATATATAGTTAGGATATGTTCTTGTATAAATGATAGTACACAACTACACATTATCCACAAATACTACACAAGGGATTTATATATATATATATATATATATATATATATATATATATATATATATATATATATATATATATATATATATATATATCTTACTACATATAGATTGTCACACCATTTTAATCCTTGGTTTTCAATGATAGGTGGGGTCCATGGTCCAATAATCCAAACCCATGGTGTTTATCCCAATAGTAGATGGACTACGCCCAAGAATCTCCTCGATAGGACAATCCCAACCTATCAATTTCTGGCTTCTATATAAAAGGTTACATTGTCTTCTCTCACTCACGTATTATTTTATGTTATAAAATTTTTAAGTAAATTATACGAGGTTTACAGTAATCTTGGTGATTAGAAAATTTTCAAGTATGTACATTTTAGTCTGAGTTATTTCTCTAATGATGATAGCCTTGGGAGGGTTGATACGAGGGATGGGTTGATTGCAAGAGGCCGATTAAAACTATATTGGGTTATCTTGCTGGTCCTGAAATGATTATGTCCGGCAAGATAACCCAATCCAGTTTTAATCAGGCCTCTTGTAATCAACCCATCCCTCGTATCAACCCTCCCAAGGCTATCATGATTAGAGAAATAACTCAGACTGAAATGCACATACTCAGAAATTTTTTGCACTCTAAGTACAATTTACTTAAAATTTTCATTAGCTATAGGTCATACGGTATAAAGAGCTTGTCCGTCTCTACTAACCGAACATAAAACATGAACTCAATGACAATTTTACAGCCTATGAATCTTGTGTATATGCAGAAAAGCAACAGAAGTGGTTAATGATTTTAATCATTCAATGTCCAACTACTATCCATTGTAGGGACTGCCTGATGAATAGTCTTCATGATTGGTTTTCTTCCATAAAAAAATAGATGCTTACCTTGTTTTTAAATGTATTTGCTCAAAATTGATAGAGCAGACTCGGATGTGCATCGGAGCTATCCGGATGTTGAGCGGGGGTGCTTGGAAGGTGGGAACCACTGTTATGACCATGATGAAGTTGTCCATTTTCTATGGAGAGCATTGGAGGGGCCTGACCATTTGGACAGGCTGTATTTATGTATTTGCTCAAAATTAATGGAGCAGACCCGGATGTGCGTCGGAGCTATCCAGATGAGCGGGGGTCCCTGGAAGGTGGGAACCGCTGTTATGACCATAATGAAGCTGTCCATTTCCTATGAATGACATTTGAGGGGCCTGGCCATTTGGATAGGCCGTGTTTATGTATTTGCTCAAAATTAATGGAGCAGACCCGGATGTGCATCGGGTCTATCCGGATAAGCAAGGGTGCATGGAAGGTGGGAACTGCTGTTATGACCATGATGAAGCTGTCCATTTCCTATGGAAGACATTTGAGGGCCTAGCCATTTGGACAGGCCGTGTTTATGTATTTGCTCAAAATTAATGAAGCAGACCCGGATGTGCAACAGAGCTATCTGGAAGAGCGGGGGTCCCTGGAAGGTGAGAGCCGCTCTTATGACCATGATGAAACTGTCCATTTCCTATAGACAACATTGGAAAGGTCTGGCCATTTGGACAGGCCATATTTATATTTGTATTTGCAGGGACCATACCCTTAACCTAAATTCGAACCGATTCTTAAATCCAAAACCCTATAACCTAAACCAAAACCAAAACCTATAACCTAAACCCGAACCCATTCTCAAATCTCAAAACCTACAACCTATCCCTAAACCTTAACCTATAACCTAACCTAAGCCTATACCTATAACCTAAAACTATTCCCAAATCTCAAAACCTATAACCTAAACCTAACCTTAACCTAAACCTAAACCTATAACCTATAACCTTAATTAAAACCTATAACCTAAATCAAAACCAAAACCTATAACCTAAACCCGAACCCATTCTCAAATCCCAAAACTTATAAACTAAACCAATACCAAAACCTATGACCTAAACCCGAACCCATTCTCAAATCCCAAAACCTATAACCTATCCCTAAACCTTAACCTATAACCTAACCTAAACCTTTACTTAAAACCTAAAACAATTCCTAAATCCCAAAACCTATAACCTAAACTATAACATCCCGAAAATCAGGGGGTCGAGCAAAAACCCAACTCCCGAGTTTCAAAATGTTATTTATGCAACATAGATATGTATGATTGAATGTTGTCTGTGATAACATATTAAACATGAGTGAGATTAAGCTAGAACAACATATCATACTCCAGAGACAGTTAAATTAACAAGCGGAAGACTGTGATAGTATGTATAACATATATAAACTGTTGTATGTATCCAGAGTGTGAACATGTTACCAGGTTATATACATACACGTATACTCTAAAAGTAGACAAAACGAATATACATGAGTGCGCTAAAAATATAAAATGACAAGCGTCAAAGTATCTAATCAACCTCCCTGTAATCCCGTCAATCAGAACACGCATAAAGGAGGGATCCTCCTCATCATCATCAAGTTCAGCTCCGCCTCGTAGGCCGCGCCATCATCTGTAATCACAATAGGGACTGGTGGGTGTCCGGAAGCACCATCCCGTAACGTAGGAGTGAGTAGCTAACTCAGTGGAATAATAGAGCAAGGATTAACATATTCTCAAATCAATCATGCGATAATAGTAAAGCAGTAAATCAAACAATCCTAATACTGTTGTTAATGCAATATGACATGACATGATGTATGCCCTCACCGACGATCTCCCTCATACGACACCATCTTACGACCGCGGCATGCAATCGACCCTCAAGTGCTCCACATCTTCCAAGCACATGCAATGGTATGGTGATATGATTTTCGAGTTATTATTAGTCCATTCAAACAGCAGGATTGAGAAACTAAGGTACTTCCCTTATATCAATCCCAATACAGATCCTGTCTAGGGTCGTCACTCTTAGTAATCTCATACGAGGTATATTTTGTAGGTTGCTGCAAGGGCTGCAGGGCTGTTGCACGCACTCGTTGCTCCGCTCCCCCATCACCTTATCAATATAGGCCTACTATACTCTACTGCTACTGAAGGGTCGTCACCTCCCGTAGACTCAAAATACGCTCGCGGTCACTACAAAGGGCTGCCAGGGCTGTTGCTCGCACTCGTTGCACCGCTCCCCCATCACCTTATCAATATAGGCCGACATCAAGAATATAGTGTCCCATACCACCATAATCTGCTCACGAGTCATAGGTGCTCACTGGTCGCTACGGGGAGGTTTGTGGCCCCAGCGTAGGCCGACAGCTCGACCACGGTGTCCCATACCACCATGCCCGGCTCATGAGTCTCCATGGATCAAGGTACCATGGTTAACAGGGTTTACAATGGTAAGTTCAGTACCCTAGGTTCAAGCAGTTATGACTCATGCAGGGTGAACATACTACAGCCAGTCGGGTTACTTGACGGGCTCGACTAGCACGATCGCATCTCAAGTTGAACGACATGAAGTGCGTTAAAACACTTCGTGTGGCCTAACCACTGCCGCCAACTCCAAAACACGGCTCGCGTTCATCGACGCGTCGTTCGTGGCGAAGATAAGGCAACCACGAATTCGCTCGGTTACCGACTGCCTGGACTAAGTATAGTCCCAAACACATATGAATCCACATCAGCAATCATGTGAGAGTATTGAAAATGAAATACAATCATGTGAGCATGTTAACACATGTTATAACATACAACTTAGGCAAATCTTCAAGCACATACATTTTATGCATATAATGGAATCATGCATATAGTCAACATGTAGGAAATCATTTACGTCAGCATATTAATTAAGAACTCAGTCTCAAACTAATTCATAACATCATTTAATTCAATACATACTAATACAAGCATTTATACAAACACATACACTACACACTTAAGTCTACATATAGTATGTCGACCCGAAGTGCGCAATTAGGCGAATCTCTTCGCCAAACTAATTATGCACGTATTCCTAACTTTCTAATGTGACAATAAACCATGTCAATCACATCAGCAAAATATGAATGAAATCAACACTTTCTACAAATGACTAAAATGCCCTAAATCTCATATTCTTCGTTGATTTACGAAACAGGAAACGGACAGCATGTTGTACATGTCAAACGGCGTTGCCGTCGATAATCTACTATTAAACGACATTGAAAGCTTTGGAAACAGTCAATCAAAGCGTCTAAAATCCGCACCCTGTCTCTTATAAACGTGTGAATTCGAACGGAGCGTATACGCTTCGTCTACGGTAAATAGAGGACCTAATTTAAAAGATCTATCAGTCAACATGCTATGGAAATAGAGGAACACCAAATCAGCAGTTATCTAGGGTATTTTCTTACCTAGAAAAGCAGAGAAATCCTGGCAAAGTGATTGAGTTGCGTTGCCTAAGCACGTACAGCACGTGGCACAAGCAGCAGGGAATTCTCTCCCACCTTCTCTCACACACTCTCACCTTTTCTCTCTCCCAATCTAGGGCTTTTTTCAAATTCGGATGGGAGAGAGGAGTGAGGGTTTCAACCCTTTTTATAAGCCCAAACTTGCCCGAAATAGGCTCGGGAACAAGTTTCACTTGAGGGGTAACCAAATCGGGGCTGTTTCAGTCCAAAAGGACATTTCTGGTGGTCCCCTGGCTGAATGCGGTCGGACTTAAGCTCATGCACACTTGATCTAGCACACATCAAGTTTTCAGTCCGGCAGGGTTCGCAGATCGCACGTGGCGGTCCAGTTTCAGTTCAGCGGTCACCGCACGTTGATCAGGCCTGCAAATCTCATGATATGAAATAGAAATTTTTTCTGATCCGAGGGTGTAATTTGGCTGAATTTTAACGGTCAGATTGCTTAATACTGACACGTCAAGTCGTGTGCCAGATTTGAATTTGATTTTTCAATTCTGTCCCTATTCGCACTCTCTTCAGTCCGGGCTCAATGAAATAGCCTGTGATTATCGGTTGGACTTGATTTTCGAAATGATTGTCAAGTCCAACAAGGCGGTTCTAATGGTCTAAGATAGGTGGTATCGGACTTTCGACGCGCGGTCTAGATCCAATACAAAGTTTCAAAGTGGTCCAGAGAACAAACCTGCTTAGAGTTTGATCCGAGGTTATAGAGTATTATAGAGTCATTGGTTCTACTCGATTTGGGTCTTGTAGAACGTATTTAAAGCGATCAGGGACTATTTCCCAGCTACTCTAGCGTTGCGCTAGCTATCTTATGCTTAGTTTCTAAAGGAATTAATCCTAAGTGGTTTCTTTGGCTATGGAATTGGGTTCTAAGCGATTTTTCAGGTGTTTTAATTGACCCACTGCCTAAGGAGGTCAAATCCCAGATTGGCCAAAATCTGGGGTGTTACATAAACCTAACCTTAGCATATAACCTAAACCTATAATCTTAACCAAAACCTATCACCTAAACCAAAATGAAAACCTATAACCTAAAACCAAACCCATTCTCAAATCCGAAAACCTATAACCTAAACCTAACCTTAAACTATTACCTAATCCAAAACCAATAAACTAAACCAAAACCAAAACCTATAACTTAAACCCGAACCCATTATCAAATCCCAAAACCTATAACCTAAGCTAAACATATACTTATAACATAAAACTATTCACCAATCCCAAAACCTATAACCTAAACCTAACCTTAACCTAAACCTAAACCTATAACCTATAACCTTAACCAAAACCTATAACTGAAACCAAAACCAAAACCTATAACCTAAACCCGAACCCATTCTCAATTCCCAAAACCTATAACTTAACCTAAACCTATACTTATAACCTAAAACTATTCCCAAATCTCAAAACCTATAACCTAAACCTAACCTTAACCTAAACCTAAACATATAACCTATAACCATAACCAAAACCTATATCCTAAACCAAAACCAAAACCTATAACCTAAACTCGAACCCATTCCCAAATCCCAAAACCTATAACCTAAACCGAAACCAAAACCTATAACCTAAATCCGAACCCATTCTCAAATCCGAAAACCTATAACCTAAACCAATACCAAAACCTATGACCTAAACCCGAACCCATTCTCAAATCCCTAAACCAATAACCTATCCCTAAACCTTAACCTATAACCTAACCTAAATCTATACCTACAACCTAAAACTATTCCCAAATCCCAAAACCTATAACTTAAACCTAAACCTATAACCTATAACCTTAACCAAAACCTATAACCGAAACCAAAACCAAAACCTATAACCTAAACCCAAACCCATACTCAAATCCCAAAACCTATAACCTAAACCAAAACTAAAACCTATAACCTAAACTCGAACACATTCTCAAATCTCAAAACCTATAACCTAAATCTAAACCCAAACCTTATCCTAAACCTATAACCTATAACCTAAACCAAAACCTATAACCTAAATCAAAACTAAAACCTATAACCTAAACTCAAACCCATTATCAAATCCCAAAACCTATAACCTAACCTAAACTTATACTTATAACCTAAAACTATTCCCAAATCCCAAAGCCTATTACTTAAACCTAAACCTAAACTTTATCCTAAACATATAACCTATAACCTAAATGAAAACTAAAACCTATAACCTAAACCCGAACCCATTCTCAAATCCCCAAACCTATAACATAAACCAAAACCTATAACCTAAACCCGAACCCATTCTCAAATCCCAAAACCTATAACCTAAACCTAATCCTAAACCTTATACTAAACCTATAACCTAAACCAAAACCAAAACCTATAACCTAAACCCGAACCCATTCCCAAATCCCAAAACCAATAACCTAAACCTAACCTTAACCAAAACCAAAACCTATAACTTATAACCTAAACCAAAACCTATAATTTAAGCCAAAACCAAAACCTATAACCTAAACCCCAACCCATTCTCAAATCCCAAAACCTATAATCTAAACCAATACCAAAACCTATGACCTAAACCCGAACCCATTCTCAAATCCCAAAACCTATAACCTAAACCTAACCTTAACCTATAACCTAAATCAAAACCGATAACCTAAACCAAAACCAAAACCAAAACCTCTAACCTAAACCCGAACCCATTCTCAAATCCCAAAACCTATAACCTAAACCAATACCAAAACCTATGACTTAAACACGAACCCATTCTCAAATCCCAAAACCAATAACCGATCCCTAAACCTTAACCTATAACCTAACCTAAACCTATACCTATAACCTAAAACTATTCCCAAATCCCAAAACCTAAACCTAAACCTAACCTTAACCTAAACCTAAACCTATAACCTATAACCTAAACCAAAACCAAAACCTATAACATAAACCCGAACCCATTCTCAAATCCCAAAACCTATAACCTAAACCAAAACCAAAACCCGAACCCATTCCCAAATCCCAAAACCTATAACCTAAACCTTATCCTAAACCTATAACCTATAACCTAAACCAAAACCTATAACCAAAATCAAAACTAAAACCTATAACCTAAACTCGAACCCATTATCAAATTCCAAAACCCATAACCTAACCTAAACCTATACTTATAACCTAAAACTATTCCTGAATCCCAAAACCTATAACCTAAACCTAAACCTAAACCTTCTCCTAAACCTATAACCTAAACCAAAACCAAAACCAAAACCTAAACCTAAACCTAAGACATAAATGTATTCTCAAATTCCTAAACCTAAACCTACACCTAATCCTAATCTCAACTACTTAACCTAAACCTAAACTTGAAAACCCAAACCTAAACCCGATCCCAAACCCGAACCCAATTTCCTAAACTCAAACCTTAAACTATTCTCAATTCTCTGAAACTATAACCTAAAACCTAAAACCTAAACCTAATCTAAACCTATAACCTAAACCTGAACCTAAAACCTAAATATATTCTCAAATTCCTAAACCTAAACCTACACCTAATCCTAATCTTAACTACTTAACCTAAACCTAAACTTAAAAACCTAAACCTAAACCCGATCTCGAACCTGAACCCGATTTCCTAAACCTAAACCTTAACCTATTCTCAATTCCCTAAAGCTATAACCTATAACCTATAACCTAAACCTAAGCTGAACCTATAACCTTAACCTTAACCTAAAACCTAAATGTATTTTCAAATTCCTAAACCTAAACCTACACCTAACCCTAATCTCAACTCCCTAACCTAAACCTAAACCTAAACCAAGCCTAAACCCGATCCCGAATCCGAACCCGATTTACTAAACCGAAACCTTAACCTATTCTCAAATCCCTAAACCTAAACCTACACCAAATCCCAATCTCAACTCCCTAACCTAAACCTAAACCTGAATTTGAAAACCCAAGCCTAAACCCGATCCCGAACCCGACCCGAATTCCTAAACCTAAACCTTAACATATTCTCAAATTCCAAAGCTATAACCTATAACCTAAACCTATAACCTTAATCTATAACCTAAACCTATAACCTTAACCTAAACCCAAAACCTAAACCTTAACCTAAACTAGAACCTATAACCTTAACCTAAACCAAAACCTATAACCTAAACCTTAACCTAGGTTAAGGTTATTTTTCTTTTCATTTGTCTGGATGATCTCCCATATGTTCTCTCTCTTTCCATTTGTTTTTTTCCATAGGATTGTTTATGTTTGGATGGATACAGTATATGTTTGGATGAATGTAGTTTATGTCTGGATGAATGCATTTTATGTTTTGATGGATGCAGTTTATGTTTGGATGAATGTAGCTTATGTCTGGATGGATTTACATAGTTTCGGTTTAGATGGATGTGAATATGAATATGATGAAATATTTTATATAACAAGTGTATATCAAGAAAAATACGATGAAAGAAAATTTGAGATGAATTTTTTTTTTTTTTTTTTTTTAAAAGACTTTAGCGACAAAAATTTTCGTCGCTAAAAGCTCCAGCCACGTTTTTAAGCTACGAAAATATTCGTAGCTAAAAGCAAACCTTTGGATTTTATTTCAAGAACTTTTCACACATTTAGCGAGGAAATTTTCGTTGCTAAAAGTCCCATCCATGGTTTTTTTAGCTATAAAAGTTTTTGTAGCTAAAAGTAAAGCTTTCATTTCTAGCTACGAAAATGTTTGTAGCTAAAAGTAAACCTTTGGATTTTATATTAAAAACTGTTTACACATTAGTGACGCTAATTTTCGTCGCTAAAAGTCCCAGCCATATTTTTCAGCTAAGAAAATTTTCGTAGCTAAAAGTCAACCTTTGGAAAAAGTGTTCACACATTTAGCAACAGAATGTTTCATTGCTAAAAGTCCCAGCCAATTTTTTAGCTAGGAAAATGTTCGTTGTTAAAAGTAAACTTTTGAATTCGTTTTGATATTTTTAAAAAAAATGTTCACAACATTTAGCGACGAAAATGTTCGTTGCTAAAAGTGACTTTTAGCTACGAATTTACAATTTCGCTGCTAAATGTAAACTTTTAGCAACGAAAGTTTTTTTCTTCGCTAGAAGTCACTTTTAGCAATGAAAAAAATTTCGTCGCTAAAAGTTTCATCACTAAAAACCCCTTTTCTTGTAGTATGGATTTCGCCGAAAACATCTTTTTGGGGCCCACCAGCATATCAGTGCAAGAATTTTCACATTGTACGCACATCTAGTCTTTTCAGATGTTGCAGGGTGTTGTGCGACATTTTTTGTGGTCGGTTGGATGATCTAAATCATCTAGAATCTTCAAAAAGGGGGATCTTTACCCTAACCATGGAGTGAAAACGTGTTTCTTGGACATCCACTGTCTGAAAACATCGTCAGAGCGTAACTCAGCTTGTGTTTTCGTGGTTGCGCACGTTGTTGTGCGTTAAACTCCACACCAACTCATTCCACCACCCTTGGTGCTTCTATAAAAGGGAGAGAGAATGAGAGAGAGGGCATTCCTCGTCCATATGTGGGTGGCCGTGAACGGGTAGAGAAAGAAAGAGTGAAAGAAGGCGTGGAGAGGCTGTCTGCTATTAGGAATTTTTCTCCCTTCTTCTTAGTTTTTCTTGTCTTTCCTTTAAGAGGCTTTAGTTGATCATCATTATGGTTGGCTAAAGCTCTGAACTAGGGCTAAGAGGTGAAGCTTATAGCATGATAGGGAGTTTTTTACAATTTTGATTTATGTTTATGAACTCTCTTTGATTATAGTTTGATTACATGGAATGTTTTTAGTCTTTAATGGTTTATTGTGACTTAAATTACAATGGATCTGCGATGGCTCTGAGAATATTTTGTTCATTATAGGGATTATGAACGTGGGAGCCTTGTTGTTTGTCATCGTCTCATGGGCATGGTTGGATGATGAAACCCTTCCTAACGTTCATAACACCCTCAGATTGGATATGGATTGGTTAAATTTTATTTTTTGCTTCGTCTTATGGGCATAGTTTTGTGATGGAATCAATTCTAAGTCTCATACCTATCTTCTATTGATAACTAGATTAAAGCAAGTTTAAAAGTGATTTTTAATGATTTATCTTCCAATTGGAAGAAGATGAGCCTCTGATTCCAATTGAGTTCGTGAATCAAGCGTAGATCTCTCTGATCTCTACAAGTGGATCCTTGGAATCCCTAGTTTTCCACTTTTGAATTTCACAAGTTTTAATTTAATATTTTACCATTATTCTCTTATATTTTCTGATTTAGATTACATCTTCTTATAGTTCTAGTTCTAGTTACTCTTAGAATACATACAAGGTTCAGTCCTTGTGGATTCAACCTCAGTCTTACCGAGGTTATTACTACATTGTAACCCCATACTTGCGGTAGTGAACAAGTTTTTGGTACCATTGCCGGAGATTGACGGTTATGTTTTCCTGAGATTAACTTGTTTTGGGATTAGTTTAAGATTACGTTTTTATATTTTCTAACTTTAGGTTTAGGTTTTTATGTTTGAATTTTTTTTAGAAACTAACATAGCGTTCCTATTTTGTAGGACTTTGAGTTAGACCTTCTAAATTGGTAATATCTTTCTAATCTTTCTATTTTTCTATTTTAAGGATTTTTTCTTATTTTCTAATCTTTAGAAACTTTCTATTTCTAGGTTTTTTTTTACTCATAGAAACTAACTTACTTTCTATTTTCAGTTTTTAGAAGTTAACTTTCTAACTTTAGACTTTCTATTCTTAGAAACTGACTCGTTTTGTTTTGTTTTGCTGGTTTTTAACTTAGAAACTTCTAATTTAGTAACTTCTTTCCAACTCTTTTCTCCTTTCTAGATTTCTATTTCCTTTCTTTCTTTTAGGTTTAGGTTTAGAATCTGAATTGAAGGCTGCGAGTGTTTCATGTATAAGTGGGTTTGTGACAACATTCAACGTCACTTGACTGAAGGAGGATTGGTTGAGGGGTTGACTATCCATTGTAGGACTAGAAACCACCCGAGATTCCCAGAGTTGATTGAAGAGATATCTACAAATCAACCTCTTCTACCCCAACCTAGGGTGAAAGACATCCGGGATGAGAATGAGGTGCATTAAACACCCCGCCTCTCAGTTTACGAGATTATTTACAACTAGCGGGGGTGAGCACACCCTCATGCATGATTTTTCTTGAAAATATGGGACACATGGATATCAAGTTAGGGGTGATCCAACTCCTTAAATTTCATGGGCTTGAGTCAAAAAATTCATATTTATACCTGAAAGAGTTTGATGAGATCATAACCACTTTATATTTTCTAAACGTATCTGAAGATACAGTCAGGCTGAAACTTTTTTCCTTTTCTTTAAAAGTGAAAGGTAAGACGTGGTTGCATTCACTACATCCTAGATCTATTGACACATGGAATGATATGACAAGGGAGTTCATAAAGAAAATTTTCTCATATCATAAGATGAACACTCTTAGAAAGTCGATTATGAACTTCTCCCAAAGGGAAGATGAAACATTCTTCCAATGTTGGAAGCGGTTTAAGGATCTTATCAGTTCATACCCATAACATGGTTTTGAAATGTGGCACAACACGAAATTTTTCTATGATGGTCTGGTCGAGACAATGTGCAATGGGGAATTCATGAATAAAAATGTCGATGATGTGTGGGACTACTTGGATAGATTTGTTGAAAATGCACAATCATGGGACACATACCCAAAATCAAGCACTATGTCTAGGCCGACTCAATCTAAGGAGAGGATGGAATGTATCTCCTGAAAGAGGATGATGATATCAATTCTAAAGTGACTAATCTCATAAGGAAATTCGAGGCCATGGAATTAAAGAAGGATAAGGTTAATGAAACTGTTTATGGTATTTGTGATGACAACATTCACACAAATGAAAATTGTCCAACAATACTTACCTTTCGAGGGTTGCTAAATGAGGAATCCAATGCCGTGAACAAACCTTTTAATAGACCTACCTCCAATACATACAATCCTAGTTGGAGAAATCATCCAAACCTCAATTGGAGGAATGGACAAATAGCTATCCCTCACGGTTTCTTTAATCAAATTCTAAATCAAGTGAAACCTCAAGAGGATTCGGTTCAAAAACATATGCAAGACCAAGAGCTACTCAACCGGGAAATCAAATCGGCTTTGGGATCACTTACGTCATCTATTCAAAGAATAGAGTTGCACTTAAAAATTGGGGAAAAGGAGATGCTCCCTGCTCAACCTCTCCCCAATCCTAAACCGCAATATGAGATAAATGATCCAAACTCTTCAATTCAGATCGAGCAAGTTAAGTCTACCACCACTCTTAAGAGTGGAAAGATAATTGATAAATCTATTCCGGTAAGGGATGAAAAGCCTAAGGATCTGGAAGAGGACAACAATGATAGACCTAGCACTGCTCTACAAGAATTGAAACCGGGACGTCAGGGCAAGCCGATTGCTCCATTCCCCCAATGGTTGGTTGCACTAAAGCCTCTGTCAAACTCTCACGACATTCTAGAGGTGTTGAAATAAGTGAAGGTAAATATTCCTCTACTTAATGCCATAAAACAAATACCTTCATATGCCAAATTTCTAAAAGACTCATGTATGAACAAAAGACGACAAACTATTCAAAAGAAAATCTTCTTGATTGAGAAAGTGAGTGTCATCCTAAAGCAAAATGTGCCACAGAAATTCAAAGATCCAGATAGCCCAACCGTACCATGTGTAATAGGAAACTAGTGAATTGAGCACGCACTTCTTGACTTAGGAGCGAATGTAAATCTGATTCCCTACTCGTTGTATAAAAAGTTGGATTTGGGTGAATTAAAACTAACCTTAAACGCATTACAACTTGCTGATTGCTCTATTCGTGTACCGAGAGGAATAATTGAGGATGTGTTGGTCCAGGTTAACAGATTCTACTACCCTGTGATTTTATCATCCTGAATACGGAACTCATCAGTAACATGAGCACTTAGATTCTCGTTATTCTTGGTCGCTCATTCCTTGCTACCTCAAACACAATCATCAATTGCAGGAATGGTGTTATGAGTATATCTTTCAGGAATATGACATCGGAGTTGAATATCTTTTTCAATACAAGTAAACGGTTAGAGAATGATGACGATTTTCACAACATTAACATGATTGACTCTTTTGTAGTAGATAGAGCACCTCTGACCTTATCATATGATCTTTAGAGATGTGTCTAGCCCACTCCTATGATTCTGATGATGACGTGATTCGGGAGATGGGTGTCATGCATGATACTGCGCTAGTACTTGAAGTTAACCGGTGGAGGCCACAATTTGATGAATTACCCCAAACTGAAAAAGTGCCTCTACTATCTAACTTCAAGGCACCAAAGCTTGACCTAAAACCTTTTCCTTATGATTTGAAATATGTCTATTTAGGTCAAGATGAGATATACCCGGTGGTAATCTCTGCCCACCTGGAGAAAGAATAGGAGAGTATGCTCATATTCACTCTCATTGAGCATAAGGGAGCCCTTGAATGGATGATTACGGACCTTAAGAGAATTGAACCTTCAATTCGTACTCACCGCATTTATCTCAAGGATAATGTGAAGACCTCTCGGCAATCACAATGTAGATTAAATCTGAAATGAAGGAAAAGGTTAAAGCCGAGGTTCTTAAACTATTGGATATAGGTATCATATACCTTATATCTGATAGTCAATAGGTGAGTCCAACTTAAGTGGTTACTAAGAAGTCTGGAATCAACATCGTAGCCAATGCCAATAATGAACTCGTGCCAACTAGAGTTACTACTGGTTGAAAAATGTGCATTGACTACATGAAGTTGAATACCGTCACAAGGAATGACCACTTTTCTTTGCCCTTCACTGATCAGATGTTAGAAAGGTTAGCTGGTCATTCCCGTTACTATTTCCTTGATGGATATTTGGGCTACAATCAGATAGAAATAACCCTTGAAGATCAGGAAAAGACTATATGTACATGTCTTTACGACACTTTTAGTTACCGAAGGATGCCATTCGGACTATGTAATTCTTTCGCCACTTTTCAGCAATGCATGATGAGTATTTTTTCTAATATGGTGGGGCAATATCTAGAGGTCTTCATGGGCAATTTCTTTATCTTCGGTCCATCTTTCAGCAAGTGCTTAGAAAGTCTTAAATGTGTGCTGAAAAGATGTGAAGAAAAGAATTTGGTACTCAATTGGGAGAAGTGTCATTTCATGGTTCGTAAGGGAATTGTCCTTAGACATATCATCTCGTCCAAAGGAATCGAGGTAGATAAGGCTAACATCAATCTTATCTCTAACCTACCTCCACTCAAGAACATACGAAATGTGCGATCCTTCTTAGGACACGCCGGGTTTTACAGATGATTCATAAAGGATTTTAGTCTCATCTCTCATCCTCTATATAATCTACTTCAAAAGGATGCACCATACGAGTGGATTAAGCCATGCCAGGAAGCTTTCACTAAGCTTAAGGGATTGTTAACTACTACACCTATCATACAGCCACCCGACTAGAGTCTTCCTTTTGAACTCATGTGCAATGTGTCTGATTATGCACTTGGGGTGATTTTAGACTAGATAAAAGAAAAGAAGCCCTAAATTATTCATTACACAAGTAAGACTCTAAATCCTACCCAAGTGAGCTACTCGACTATGAAAAAAGAACTCTTAGCCGTAGTGTTCAATTTGGACTAATTTAGGTCCTACTTGATCGGATCCAAGATCATCATTTACACAGATCATGTGGCGCTCAAGTATCTTCTTGCTAAGAATGATGTTAAGCCCCTCCTGGTAATGTGGATCATTTTACCCCGAGAATTTTATTTAGAAATTAAAGATAAAAAGGGAGTAGAGAACGTAGTGGCTGACTATCTTTCCCTCCTTAATCTCCCTGATTTCCTTAAGACGACACATATTAATGATATGTTCCTTGATGAATAATTGTTCAGAGTCTCTCATTTACTTTGATTTGCTGCTATTGCTAATTATTTTGCCACAGGTTTCATACCGACACATTGGATTGCGCAAGATAAGAAGAAATTTTTCACTAAGGTGCGCAACTTTTTCTAGGACTATCCATATGTGTTTAAATATTACCCAGACCAAATCTTAAGGAGATGTGTGCTAGACGATGAGTATCAGATTGTCATCTCCTTTTGCCACTCATAGGCCTTTAGTGGTCACTTTTCTGCTAAAAAGACCATGACCAAGATTTTACAGTGTAGTTTTTATTTGCCCACTATGTTCAAGGACACTCATGAGTTTTGCAGGGCTTGTGAGCATTGTCAAAAATTAGGAGCGTTTCCCATCGAAATATGATGCCCTTGAATCTCATCCTTATCATAGAGGCATTTGATTGATGGGGCATCGATTTCATGGGACCATTCCCCCATTCCTTTAAAAATCTATACAGTTTGCTTGCCGTAGACTATGTCACGAAATGGGTTGAAGCGATTCTGTGCTGGAATAATGATTATCGCATGGTCATTAAATTCGTAAAAGAAAGCATCCTTCCTAGTTCGGAACACCTCGAGCCATCATCAGTGATGGGGGATCACATTTTTGTAATAGACCATTTGAGAATTTAATAAAAAAATATGGTATCTCTCATAAGGTGAGCACTTCATACCACCCACAAACAAGTGGGCAAGCTGAGATATCCAATAGAGAAATTAAACACATTTTGAAAAAGACGGTAACCCTAACCGCATTGACCGATGCTTTATGGGCTTACCGTACTGCATTTAAGACCCCTATTGGAATGTCTTCCTTTATACTTGTCTATGGGAAGGCTTGTCACTTGCCTGTGGAGTTAGAATATAGAGCCTACTGGGTGATTAAAAATCTGAATTTCAATCTAAACAACGCTGGCTCGCTGCGCAAACTTCAGTTAAATGAACTTGAAGAAATCTAGAATGATGTGTTATAGAACTCTAGAATTTACAAGGACAAGATGAAGGCATTTCATAACCAACACATTCATCGAAAATCATTCACGCCAAGTTAGAAATTCCTTTTGTATGATTCTCGGTTACATCTCTTTCTGGGTAAGATCCGATCTCGTTGGACCGACCCTTTCACTATTATCAATGTTTATTCTCATGGGGTTGTTGAGATTCAGAATCCATACAATGATAATGAGTTTAAAGTAAATGGATATCGATTAAAGTCATTAGTTGAGAAATTTGATTTAGAGGATATGTCCATACCTCTGAATGATCCTGTTTACCAGAATTGATCTCCTAGTCTAATGGAGGTATAGGTAGGTTTATTATTTTCATAGGACTAGGGTAGTTTGTTTTTTGTCATTCTAGATTAGTCGGGTTTATGTCATTATGTTAGTTTACTTTTTCATTGTTTTAGGATAGTTTACTTTTATTGGATTAACTCTTGTGCCGAGTTGCCTTCACGCTGAAATCTCTTTAGTAAAAAATCTCTTAAATCCGTCATCAAGTACTATCTTTCATCGCTTCTCCTTTACGTTCATTGTCTCACGTGCATTGTATGTGTATATCTTTTACATTGAGGACAATGTAGATTTTAGGTTGGGGATGGGAGATTAAGTTACCTAATCAGTATTTTCTTGGTCTTAAGTAAAACTTTTGTGAATTCGAAGAGATTTTGACGACCATCTTTGATTTACACATATAAGATAAGTAATGTTGGTAATTTATGACTCTTGGATTCAGTTATCATTAGATTTCACAGTTAAGTACGAATTGTTAATCTATGATTAGAAGTTTTAAATATTGATTGAGTCATGATTTCACATGTCACATCTACCTTACACATTAAGGTTTTAGTTCGATATTGAATTATTAACCTGGTAATCACTAAGCATGGAAGGAATTAACCTGAAAAATTTTTCCATCATGTTCATTGAAAAAAGAAAACCCAGCTAAAAAACAGTTGTGTTCGAAAAAGGTTGACACAGCGTGAAGCCATCGATGGAAAAATCAAAAGCTGAAAGAATAAAAAGGCTGAACTGTAAGAAAAGTTTCAGCTTAGGTTTGGCTATTCGGAATGCTTTTGTTAATTACCAGTGATATCATGAAAGTTGAGAATTAGACCTTTAATTGTGATAGGTCGAGGTTGCACTATACGCCCATGGAACTCAATGTTTAGAAATTTTCTAATGGATGGATTAATACTTTGAAGTTGACTGCGAAGTTTACTATGTGCTTGAGTCTAGGAAAAAGTAATGCCCAACATTCATGAACCTTAGAATTTTATTGAATGGATTGCTTTTCAAAAAAATTACTCAGGTTTATAGAACTTGTCCTGTAATTCTTAAAATATTTTCCGCTTTGCTCGAGACTAGTAAAATGCTGGTTGGGGATTGTGTTGAGGGTTAAATATTTCATATTAGACCCCAGTTATTACTTAATTTTACGAACATGATACTATTTAACGCCCTATTTTAATCATGTTTATGCTGCAAGGTGAATTTAAGAACCTGGAATGAAAAAAGGTACTAAAAGCATAGATTTAATGCTTAGAAATTACCAAGGCAAGGGACGGATCTCAGGAGACCGAGATCGAAGAATTTACACATCGAAGATCCGAGAAAATCATGTGATCAATGATGAAGAAGCCTGAAAATCGTCTAGAATGTAAGATCACAGGGTTCCCACCATCCGTTTGACTCAAAAATTTATATTTGGCCTGAGGACCCTAAATTAACTGTACACATCAAAATTAATCCCTTGAATCTTTATGAAAGCAGCCCAATGGACAGATCAATCCATAAATCACTGATCTGGGGCCCACCTAATGTTTGGATATGCTTTAAATTTGGTATAAACCCCTTAAATTGGATGAGATGGAGGATAGATGGAGCGGATTTCTCATAAACCTCACAATAGACCCCACATGAAGGGATGAGTGTTCACAGCTAGTGCACACTCGCACCACACCGGTCGGGCAGCCCAGTCAAAGCCGGGCTGACCCGACCCTTTCCGTAAAAAGAAAACAACGTACAATGCTAAGTTGAGTAGTGGGCCACACCTATCATCCAACCAGACGATGTGGACCATCCATTGCATCCAGGGGTGGCCACGACCTTGGCCATGGTGGCCTTTTGGCCCCATGCACACGTACACATATGGATCATCGAAAAATGTATGATGAACGACGAGTTGATTTGATATAATGGACAATACCAAAACTCGACCAAAACCACTCCTTTTCAACTGAAATTTCTCCAAGAATCTAATGAACGAGGTGGATTTCTCCGTAAACATCACTGTGGGGCCCATTGAGCATCTCAGCGCAGGAATTTTCACATCTTACACACATCCAGGTTTTTCAGACGTTGTAGGGGTGTTGTGGGCCACCGATTGTGGTTGGTTGGATGATCTGAATTGTCCAAAATCTTCTGAGGGGTGTCTTTCCCCCAACCATGGAGTCAAAACGTGTTTCTTGGAAGTCCACCGTTCGAAAACATCGTCAGAATGCAACTCGGCTTGCATTTTCGCGGTTGCGCATGCTGCTGTGCATAAAACTCCAAGTCAACTCATTCCACCGCCCCTGGTGCTTCTATAAAGGGGGGAGGGAAAGAGAGAGAGGGCATTCATCATCTGGATGTGGGTGGACGTGAACAGGTAGAGCAAGAAAGAGAGAAAGAAGGCGTGGAGAGGCTGTCTGCTATCAGGAGTTTTTCTCCCTTCTTAGTTTTGTTTATGTCTTTCCTTTAAGAGCCTTTAATGGATCATAATTATGGTTGGCTAAGCCTCTTAGCTATGGTTTTGATTTATGTTTATGAACCTTCTTTGATTATAGTTTAATTACATGGAATGTTTTTAGCCTTTAATGGTTTATTGTGACTTAAATTACAATGGATCTACGATGACTCTAAGCATGTTCTGTTCATTATGTGGATTATGAACGTGGAAGCCCTGTTGTTTGCCATCGTCTCATGGGCATGGTTGGATGATGAAACCTTCCTAACGTTCATAACTCCCTCATATTGGATATGGATTGGTTAAATTCTATTGTTTGCTTCGTCTCATGGGCATGATTTTGTGATGGAATCAATTGTAATTCTCATACCTATCTTCTATTGATAACTAGATCAAATGAAGTTTATATGTAATTTTTAAAGATTTATCCTCCAATTGGATGAAGATGGGACTCTGATTCTAGTTGAGTTCGTGAATCAAGCATAGATCTCCCTGATCTTTATAAGTGGATCCTTAGAATCCCTAGTTTGAAAAGTTTTAATTTAATATTTTACCATTATTCTCTTATATTTTCATGATTTAAATTACATCTTCTTCTAGTTCTAGTTCTAATTACTCTCAGAATATGTACAAGGTTTAGTCCCTGTGGATTTGACCTCGGTCTGACCGAGATTATTACTACATCGCAACACTATACTTGGGGTAGTGAACAACCATTCATTGACTTGGGGATGCAGCCGACTTTGTCGTAGTTTTCTTTTTTATTTTCATTAGTTGTTGCTTTTCTCCTTTTGGCCACGTGTTTTTCTATCCTTGTCGATGATAGAAAGAGTCGGGTGATGATAAGATCGAAAGACTCACTAACCAATGTCTCATAATAATTCCTCCACCAATCATAGAAAATGATTGTCTAACATGGACAACTCTGGAAGATGGGAGGTTTAAAACTACGCACATCGTCTTAAAATTGTTGGGAAGAATTTAAAAAATTTCGACCAAATCTACAAGCATATGCTTGTAGGGAGGCTGATTGTCAGTCCTATGAGTGAATGGGTAAGGAATGCATTAGGCTAGCCAAATTGACGAGCAGGAATATTGGGGTAATACTGCTTGACCTTGCCTTAGCATTAATACCTGTTTTTCAATAAGCAAGATCTCTGTAGATGAGATAACTTTTCAACTTTATCTTTGAGCTCCTCCATCTCAACGTTAGTCGTCTCATGTTCTTCTTTGAGTTAAGATGGTCTGAACTCTTTGTTATTGAAAGGACAAAAGGAATGATTGGGTTTATTTGGGCCGAGAGAAAGGAAGTAGTTCATGTAATTTGCAAACGAATGGGTGGTACCAGGGAAAAAGATGTTCCGGCCAGTGGCTGAAAGATGTAAAAGAATCTAAAAAAGGAACATAATTTATAAAAGCAGAATAAAAGTATTCATAAAGACACATTTGAAGGAGCCATATAGGATCACTACTGTGGTAGAAGCTTTTGGTGGTTGCTTCAAACATGCTTCGATATAGTTGGCTGAGCACGAATGGAGTGAGAGGTAGTTGTCATCCTTGAGCTAACATCATGGACAAGTGAATGTACTCCTTTGTGATATGTACAACACTCACACAAAGTAGTTAACGACAAATCCATATCAACAGAAATGTCGTATGCTACTGATTATTTGTATCATATGTCTTACACTGGATTAACATGAAATTGGAGTAAGCTTTGTCACTCATGTCTGGAAAGATGAAGTATTGCTTATTGTCCTTAATAAAGTTGCGATATACTGAATCACCGAAATGAAGAAGATGCCTAAAAGTGCAAATGTCCATGATCGTAAGACTCATGAGACCACATCCGAAATGAATGGTGTTGGTCAATTGACTTCAAAAAATTAAAACAGCTGCAATGAGAGATGGATTGATGAATATTCATGTAAAGTGAGGTTAATATATTCTTAGATGTTGGCTTGTCTCCATGTATTACCGTATTGCTCTTTGATTCAAGAATACCATTTTGGTCCGCCATTCGTCGGTCTCGGCCAGGATCTTAAAGTCTTAAAGGCATTTGTAAGGTCTGGAAGATGATCATATTGAATGAGGAGTGTTTTACCTGAACAACTAGGAAAGAATAGCTCCACCAATTGAATCTCCTTATAAGTAATCTCAGGGTGGAAGGTTGGTTTGAGCTTAAGGTACGCCTCACTTAGCTCGACAATGTTATCGATAACCTCGGGGGAAAGAAAATTCAATTCTTTAATAAAATCATCTTTCCAGAAGATCAACACATCAGTAGAAGTAGAAACAACCATATCAGTTGTAGAGATTTTAAATAAGGAGAAGTGTGAAGAGCAAGAGTCATAGAAAGGTAAAACTAATTCAAAATTGTGCATATATCAGCTAGGAACATGTGCATTAATGAGAGAATGATCATGACTTCTTGTACGATATGATTATGTACAACATATCACAATGACGACCATAAAAAAGGAACAAAACCATCATTTGGTTTTCATCTCGTTCGAGTACAATCAATAGAGAATTAACACGTGGAAGGATGACCGATTGTATTTAATTATCATATTGAACAATGAGCTACCATCACTTTTACCTTTTTACCCAAAGGTGAAGCAACGTGGGGGCAATGTTGTACCATATTTTTGATCAATCCTAGAACAACCAATTAAGAAAGGACACGTGAAAGATATAGCATGTAAAAGATTTTTGGGAATAATTGGAGCACTTTTTACAAAATCACAGGTGGCGATGTTTATTATCCAATGAGGGGGCATGGTCGAGGCATCTAGAGGCAGAGCGTGTCAAGCAAAAAGAACGGTTAGAAAGAAATGTGCCAAGAAGGAAATGAAGGATCTGAAAGACCAACGTGATGACGAGTCTAACTATCATAAACGTCGAATGTAAAGAGAAACGTTTGAAAGATAGCCAGGGAAGGGATCTATAAACAAGGAATCCAACAAATCAAGTCGTGTCATGCCTATCGAATTATCTTTCTTTATCATAGTTAACAACTTAACTCCTTAAGAGTAGTGATAATCTAGTACTAATAATCCTTAGTTGTAATTCAGTCACAGTAATCTTTAGTTGTAATTTAAGTCCATACTTATATGTTGGGCTATTCTTAGTTTCAATACAAGCATTTTTTATTTTTTTTCTGGAAATGCACGTTGCAGTTGTTCCTGATAATTGACTGTAAGCATTTCCTTTTTGTCTAATTGTTTTCACACACAAATGCCATTTCATATAAAAAGCATTGTGTAATTCATTTTCGGAGGAGGAATCCAACTCGCAGACGTTCGCCAACCATTCTCTCTCTCTCTCTCTCAAAAAAAAAAAAAAAAAAAAAGACATCATACATGGCTGGTACATGAAGATAAGAGGGGGGTTCCATGCCATCCATCTAGTAGTCGTCTTCATAGGACTGCACACGTGGTTAAGTGTTCGAGAACCCATAGGTGGTGAAATCCCACCGTGGCGTGAGTGTGTGGTGTGTGTGCATGTGTTAAAAAATAAAATAAAATAAAGAAAAAAAAAAAAGGACTGCACATGTGCTAGCTGACACCTGTGATTTACTTGGGCACGAATGAATGTTAGAAAGATGATACCGTTAATGGGACGGCGTTTCCAAGTCACTGGGGTATGAGAGAACAATGACTTAAGAGGCAAGATAGTCGCGTGTTTGATTAGATATTGGATGGAGGATGAGTGCAGAGCCCGACAATCAGAAATGTCTGCATTTATCCTTTTGTATTCCCCATGGGGTCCACATATTTGGATGATCACAATCGTTCTTCTCTAGTGTATCTATGTTGATGGAACAATGTTACTATAAATATACTTTTAAAATGATCATGACCATCCATTGGTTTGTGAACTTGGATGTAAACCTTCAAAATGCTCTTTTAAATGTCCAAATTCAACTTTAAATACTCGTTATAAGAATTGTCTGTTCTGAGTTATTTTTTAAATGCTGATCATTATCTATATTAGACCCCAGAAGATGGACGGTCCCGATCATCCAACCAGGTTTGTAGGTAAACTCTTCACTTGTCATTAAAAAAAATGAGACGTTTGCTACAACATAATACGTTCAAAAGGATTGTTATTGGATAACTTGGGATTATAGCCGTTTGATATGTGGCAACATTTCAGTGATCTAAACAGTTTATCTGATGGGTCTGCTCAGGATAGAATAATTCAATCCTGATCATTTAACTCCTTCCACTGAATATGGATCTCTACTCGTATATCTGATGTATCCGGTCAGATAAACGGTTCTGATCATCGAAACATGATCCCATATCTAATGGCTATGGTGCTAACTCCATAACAAATTAACAATACATCGGGACGGATCAAAACTCCATTCATTAGAAAGGGGATTTCATCTGATTGGGTCCGTTGCGTTGGATTAGGAAGTTAAATTCGTCGCTTAATACTGGACATGAATCAGAGTGATAGATGGATCCGGACTGTCCATAGATGGTCTTTTGGTGGTAACCACACCAGCGGATAATCCAACCACGTAAGTTCTTTCTCTTGAATCCATTTCCATCCTGACCGTCCACATGAAGGCCGGTGTCTGTAAGGATAGGATGGTCCATTCTATGTGATTTTCAACTGCATACAATCCTCTAATTTAGCGTTCTTGATCCACCGTCTCTGATGCCACGTGTCAAGTATCGGACGATGAAAACGTTCTCCCCATGCAGCAATCCCAAGATCTCTTATTAAATATATGTTGCTAGATTCATGGAATGTTATTATTGAAAGTGATTTGGAGAATTTTGAATCCATGGAACTGAAAATGTGGTGCCCCTTCTTTGGAATTTGTGTATTCAAAGTTTGGATAGTGTGGGAAAACTAAAGAGTATTTCGGAGTAGAATTTTAATGGATTGCAATTTGTACGGTGTCACCATTTTAATCCATAACGAAGACAAAACCCTTTAGGGCCCGTTTGGACGGGTGGATTGGATGGGATTGAATGGTATTAAGGTGAATGGCATGGATTTCAAGACAATGATGGTGTTGTCAGTGGATTGTCTTGAGATCCATGGGATTGCTATATCCCGGGATTGCTATATCGAGTCCGATTGCAATTCCAATATTCTTTTTTGGTTAATGAAATGTGGTTAGCTTCGCTATTCACTCTTTTGTTGAATTGAATTATCACAATTCAATTCAATTGAGCATCCAAACAGTCTAAACCTGTAAACCATCATTTTGAAACCTAACTAACATAAAGAGAACACACCCAACTGCTTAAATGTTCAAGACTTCATTAATCTGGTACGTCCTACTGCTGAAGGCCATGCTATTAAAGGAACAGTAATCAAACAATCTAGGCCATCCATTAAATGGGTTTTCTTCATTATATCATTAGGTCCTACAGTTGAAGGCCCATGGTGTAAAAGGAACAGCAATCAGACAATCTTAGCCATCTATTGAATAGGCTTTCCCTATTGAATATGGGCCACTGGCTATGGCTGTTTCACTTGTCCCTTTGAAGTCTACAACTACGAAGTTTAGCATCTAATAGTGAGTGTGATTTTGTACCATGGACCATCCACATATGGCCCACCAGATGGACGGCTCTAATGAAGAATCTTAATGCAATTTGCAACCATGGTAATCTAAAAATTATTTTTCTATTAATAAACAACCATCACATAGATAGTACATTTATCACAACTTAGTACATACACTAAAAAATACTATAGAATACATTCACTCGTGCACATTCTCCACATGTGCGTGGCCCTCTCCAGGGCTTGGACCAGAGTCCTTAATCCCTCCAAGAGCATAATTTTTTGTGAATTGGTGGCCCTTGCCGCCAGGATTTGGACCTGATTCTTTGATGGCTCCAAGAGTCAAATCATTGCCGAAATGCAGGATATCGGCATCGAAGGTGGATTGAATCAACGGATTCAACGGCCGAGCTTGCGTCGACGGGATAGAGCTCAATAAGAGAACAAGGAGTGAAAGCTGTAGAAGAACCTTGAGTTCTCCAGCCATGTTTGCATGTAGATGGGTATGTGGTTGGTAGCCACGGAACTTACTAACATGAGTAGTGTGGCAATGTATTTATAGTGGCAGGAGATTAGTGAGGAATTTGCCAGTTACACTCTCTAAGAATGTTCTTTGCAAAACAAACTTTCAGCATAGTTGCTGTAACGCTAGTGATAATAGAGATCTGAGCCGCTTAAATTGTAGATACCCACATGTAGATTCCATGGGTGAAAAATCAGGATGGTGTGATCGATCAGCAGGCCATAAAAGTATGTTGAATGTGGAAAGTTGGTCAACTTTTTATAGTCATCCATATCTTTCGTATAGCGTAGCACACTGGATAAGTGGGTCACCTTGATTTTTTGGTGATGGAATCCAAATGGTTGGGCCCACGTGATGAGCGGTTCTGATCTCATATATCAGCATGTGTCAAATGAGTACACCAACAGGCCTACAAGGGAGTGCACATATCAGGATTGTAAATGGTTTGTTTGACTGTGGAAACGTAAAGAGTAACGAATTCAAAATACACATGGGGATTGTTTCTGAGGTGGTGCCATGTACGCATGAGGAAACGTCGCGGGGGATTCATGTGGTAAGGGCGTTGAATAAAAAAATGGGGTGGGAGTTTTGGGTCCAAAGTCACAAGAGCTGTGCATGGAAAGAAGTAAGTAAAATAAAATAAAAATAAAAAAAAGTGTGAAAAAGAAAAAGAGAGAAGCTTGATGTTGAAACTTGAAGTGGAGAGTTATTTTTTTATTTCTTCCTACCAACCGCAAGGGTGATTGCATGTAGGCGACCAAAGACCACGCCCTCTTCATGGAATATGGAATTCTATACGTGAAATCTCTCTCTCTCTCTCTCTCTCTCTACCAGGCGCGCGCGCGCGACCCTGAACCGATTCTAACATGTCAGAATTCAGGTTGAGGTTGGGTCCGCCATTTTAAACCCCGTTAACAGATCTGGGTCGATTCAGGTCCCGATTGGGTTCACCATCTTGCACCCAGTTACAATCAGGTCAGGTCAATCGGGTAGGGTCCACCATCTTGCACCCAGTTACAATCGCATTGGGTTAAGTCTAGTTAAGTTTAATAGTCAGATAAGGTGTAATAAATCATAATCGTCACAATCATCTAATCCTTATCCTAAGTAATTGGGGGCCGTACCCACATATAACAGCCTAGCCCACATATAATGGCTTATTTACATTATCCCGAGTAATTGGGGGCCGTACCCACATATGACAGCATCTTTACATAACAAACGTGTCAAAGTGGCGCATGTATGTGATCTAATTTATCCATTCTAGTGGCTAGTTATATAAATGCCTTTAGTTGAGATGAACCTGTGCTGCAGGAAGGAGCGTCAAACAATGAGGGCCTGTTTGGATTTGCATATTGCATTGTATTGCATTGTATTCGGGTACTGTTCATGTATATATTGGACGGTTTGACGGATACATTCAAATCAATCATATACTAATTAATGTTTGGATTGGAGGCATTGGTTGGCATGGTATACAGTACTTATACAGATCAATGTTTGGATAGGAGGTATTATGACTGGGTACTGTACAATCATACAAAGTTATATATCTACCGGTACGGATGGTCAACCCACATTTGACCACCAACCCACGTGTGATGTGTGGATCCCATTTTTAATCATGATGTCATCCATATCCCATAAACAGAGTTTACGAAAGAAAACATACATTTTAACGGTCTGATGATAATTATATCAGAACCGTCAATTAGTTACAGTACCCATTTCCAAACTACCATGAAAAAAATTTGATTGGATTATCCGATCTGTCTGTAAGTTCGTCTATCTTTTTATAGTCATTCATTTCTCAAATCATAATTATAATATATAAGATGTTACCGTAGAAGAAATTCTCTGAAACCATAAGAGGTATTATAATCATAATTATAATACAATACGCGAATCCAAACAATGCAATACATTAGTCACTTTCATTACAGTAGGCCAATTGTGATGTGTGGACCCCATTTGTAATCATGACGTCATCCATACCCCATAAACAGAGTTTACGAAAGAAAACATACATTTTCATTTTAAAAAAATGTAAATTAGAGAAAACAGGTAAAACTGATAATAATATTAGTTCAAGAAAAGAAAACAACCAAAAATAAAAAATATATATACAAAAAAAAAAAAAGAACCAAATATTATAGATGGGTCGGATGTCATACACGCCCATGAAAACAAAATCTCGACCGTATACACACTATGACAGTAAATAAACAGGACATGCATGTCTCTCATGGTGAAACAACAGACATACAGATGCAAACCATTTACCCGCAATGGTCTTTCCCTACCACCATCACCCATTTTGGAAAAGGGAGAATGATACCTATAGGATTGCCGGATGAAACGAAGATGGGGTTTGTGATTGCCCGATTGAGAAGTCGGAACGTCGCAAGAAGATAATCCTGCCCACTAAACGGCATAACCTACGTGCGGTGGAGTCGATTTTCAACAGCAAGATGACATGTAGAAGATCGATGTTAACCGAAGGGGAGGATGGTGGAGAGAAATCTCCTTCTCCCGTTGGAGAGAACCCTCTGGAGATTTGAAAATCTCGACTACAACCGACCCAATGGAGATTTGAAAATCTCGTCCGCAGCCGAATACAACGCAATGAAAGCGCAGTACTGACGGACTGTAAGTCTGTTTAACTACTCTACCACCTTTTAAAACTTTTGGCTCGCGACTGTATTCGTGCGCATGGGATGGGGTGCTTATTCACTCTCATCCAAACACGGTAAACGTCACATCATACCCCCTTATACGATACAATACAACCGTAAACACGTATCCAAACAGGCCCTAAAGAAGAAGACCATTGTCTTCCTCAAACAATAAAGGCTTTGAATTCATAAGATAGATTCTTAAGTCTATAAGAAAAAAGAGAGAAAACACAAATATTTTTGCTGAAAAATAATCTAAGATTACTCGATGACATCATTCACATGGAGTACTTGAAACCCTAACTTAGAATTATCCAAAATAGCAAAAAAATTTCTAAAAAACTAAATTTGTAAAAAATAGAAATATCAAATAAATTTTACTAGTGCATTCTTGACATTATTATAATCAATTTCTATAAATATAAAAATCTTAAAACGGTAAGAATAGGGAGATACGATGAAAATAAAAATTATAAGATAGTAAATTTTTTCTAAAATCTCAATTTTGACTCTCAAGATGGGTATTTCTAGTGAAACGTACGTTTGGGACCTGCTATATAGGTTAGTTGACCTCGGAATCACCATTACATAAAGATTGATATGTTCCGCGTTTTGTGATGATACCTAGATGAAAAGTTATGATTGTTTTACGGTCAATATTTTAAACGATACTTTCCTATATTCGAAATGAATCTTTTCGAACTAGACATGCTTAGGACTCAGTTACATTATCCCTTATGTAGGTTTGGGTCTAATTTTGATGGATTACTGTTGTTTAAGTACACTCCCTACATCAGTCCTCTCCACTTAAAATGAACTCGTTTTCGAATTATTCAATGGACTCAACTCATGATACTTATATACATAGCCATATCAAAATTTCATGATATCTCTATGCCCTCAAGAAGATCAACAATATATGTTTTATCATTAATTTTTCGAAATATAAGAATATTGCCTATCTTCTTATTCTTTAGCTTATTGTATGTCATAGTCAGAAACCTCTTATTATGCAGGTGAACTAACAATTTATCACCCACTTTAAAAACCTTATGACACTAATGTTTATCAATTACATCCTTATACTAGATATTATATTCCTATAAATTCCTTAGAATGTTCATGGGTTCTACTTCTTTCACTTTTATGACCAATGCATAGATCTTTCCTATCTCCTCAAATTCTTTAATAAAATTCTATATGGTAAGGAGAGATCATCCATTCACTTTAGAATTCTTGAGTCGATTCTCCATTTTCATGGGGGTAAGGATAATCTTTTTACCATCTTTAACAAAAACAAACACATTATCTTAGACTCTATATGTGGCATCAATATTATACTGCCATAATTGACCATGTAACATGTGGCAAGCCTTCATATTAACTACATCACACACTACATCGTCCTTATAATATTTACCAATAGAGAAGAGAATACAACATCGTTCAGTTACATTTATTTTGTTGACCTTTTTTATCCATCCAATAATGTAAAAAAAGTGCTTTTTTTATCTTTAGTTGTAGCTTTTTTACTATAGTTTTTGAAATGATATTCTCACCGCTCCTATAATCTATGATAAGATCATATATATTTTTATTTACAATTCAATTCATTCGAAAGATGTTCTGTTATTGCGGATCTATTTCTTTTTTCAGCATATATAATAAGTCCTTCATGATCAAAATGAAGGCATGCGATTCATCATTATGAGGTGGTGACCTGTGATTCATCTGGAGTATCGCACCACGAACATAATGACCGAAAGCTCTATCACCAATCTCAGGTTGTTCATTATTACGAACATGGGTTTATGCTAAATTTTAATCATGAGATATTTTTTAATGTAATTTTTAAAACTTTCTTATAAATAAATATATATGTTATCTTCTAAAATAATTTAAGTCTTGGTTCCATTGAGATTTTAATGGAATCCACTTTTAGATAAGTTTTTAAGGTTAACAAAATGAAAGATGAACTATTAGCGAATCAAGTATAGAAAACCCCTATCTAGTAATAATTAAATTTAATTAATGCAGTTGAAAATTCATGGTGGATCGATTCAGGAACCACGACTCATGTTTCCAATTATATATGTGGGTCTCGTCAATTAATTGATGGGGAACACTACATTCTCATGGCAAATGGTGCTTAGACGAAGGTTAAGGCTGTAGGGATTTATAGGTTAAAGTTAAAGTCATCACATTATTTAGACATAAACAACACTTAATACGTACCATCTTTATGGCATGCTCTGGTTTACATGTTGTATTTCGATGCTAACGAATATACATTCTCTTTCATGAATGAAAATTTTGTATTGTCATGTACTCTAAATATCATTGATCTTGGGTCATTAGTGAGTAACCTATTTCGGTTAGACCTTAATAATTTGTACCTCTGATCAAGATCTATGCATGAGAATGAGAATATAAATATTTACTTAAAAAGAAAATTAATTAATGAGAGTTTATCGATGTTATGGAACAAGTGACCTAGTCACATTTCTCGTGAGAGAGTTAAATACTTGTTAAGGAAGCAATTCTAGGTGTTTTGGACTTCACAAAATTTATAATATGCATACATTGTATAAAGGAAAAAGCAAATAAGAATAAATAAGTTGGGTGTTACGAGGAGTATTGGTCTCTTACACGCGATACATATAAATATATGGTTCATTTCCTATGATTTTATTTTATTTTATTTTTTGAATAGAAAAAATATTTTATCACATTTAAGGGTAACTATTCCCATTATGGTACTTATATTTAATACATAATAAATAGAATCCATTGGATATATTTAAAATCTTTAATATTGAAGTACAAAATCAACTTGATAAATGATTAAAGTCATTAGATCTGACCGTGATGGTGAGTACTATGAAGATATAATGAATTAATATAAACCAGGGCCATTCACTAGATTTATATAAAAACATAGTATCAGGAAATTAATTAAGGGGAATTTATTGATGTTATAGCATAGGTGACTTAGTCACATTTCTCGTGAGAGAGTTAAATGCTTGTTAAAGAAGCAATTCTAGGTGCATTGGACTTCATATATTTTATAGTCTGTGTACATTGCATAAAGGGAAAGAAAAGAAGAATAAGGAAGTTGAGTATCATTAGGAATATTGGTCTCTTAGAGGTGATGTATATAAATATATGTTCATTCCTTATGATTTTTTAGAATGAAAAAATATTTTATCACATTTATGGGTGACTATTCTCATTATGGTACTTATATTTAATACATAATAAATTGAATCCCTTAAATATATTTAAAATATTTAAGATTAAAGTCGATAATCAACATAATAAATGATTAAAGTCATTAGATTTGACTGTGATAGTGAGTACTATGGAAGATATGATAAATTATAACATAATTCAAGGCCATTCACTAGATTTATATAAGAACATAGTACCATCACTCAATATATTATGCTTGATACCCTAAAATAGAATGATTTAACTAAGAGATGAAACTGAATCTTAAAAAATATTTTCAAGTCCATGATTAGTAATTCCACCATTTCAGAATCATTGTGTGGATTGATGCTTTAAAGATAACGGTTTACATCATTAATTATGTTTCGACTAAGATGGTCAGTAAAACTCCAAATAAAATGTTGATAGGAAGGAATTTGAGTATAAATCACCTTTATGTATGGGGTTGTGCCGCTAAAATAAGGATATATAATTCGTAAGAAAGAAAATCAACCCAAGGATCATCAATGATTATTTTATCAATTCTCGTGAAAGGTCGAAGGGATTCATGTTTTATTGTCCTTCTATATCCTATGGATAACTAAATTTGGGATTGTAAATTTTTTTGACGATAACGATAGTAGTACACAACTTAAAAACATTTTTTTTTTTTTTTTGAAGACCAAAATTTAACTGATCAAGTATTACTTACAGGAGACGATCAACCTATTCCTCAGTCGATAAATAAGGATTTAGTGACAAACCAATCACAAGCTTAAGAAAACACTCCCATAAAAGAAGAAGCACCTAATCAAGAAGGCATATCATAAAAGAGATCCGTAAGGGAGAGAAAATTATCAATACCCGACAATTATGTTATTTATCTTTAGAAGTATGTGTTTGACATATGTGTGAAAGATGACTCTAAACAAAGTCTTAATTTCTCTCGATGGATTGATGCCATGAAAGATGAATTAAAGTTTATGAAGGATAATGATGCTTGAGATCTAGTTAATCTATCTAAAGGGACCATACCAATTATTTGTAAATGAATTTATAAAAGCAAGTGAGATACCAAAGAGAAGATTGAACGATATAAAGCCAAGTTAGTCGCTGAGGGGTTTACCTAAAAGAAATGTATTAATTTTAAAGAGACTTTATTACCAAGTTTTTTTAAAGGACTCCTTTCGAATTATTATGGAATTAATAGTTTAATACGATCTTAAGGTACAATAGATAGACATAAAGATTATATTTTTTAATGAAAAATCAAATGAGAACATGTAGATGCTATAATTAGAAAGTTTCGTGCTTAATAATCCAAATCTGGCATGTAACCTAAATAAGCCTATTTATGGTCTAAAGCAAGCATCATGTCAGTAGCACTTTAAATTTTATGAGGTGATTTCTTTTTATGGTTTTAGAAAGTGCTATTGATCATTGTTACCTATTACAAAACCATAATGGAAAAAGAATTTATTACCTATTACAAAACTACATGTTAGGTGACTAGTTATAAAATTTTATCTTAGAACTTTAGATTATGAATTCAGTTTCAAAGACCTTATGAATCTACTAGGATAATACTCTGGTAGTATTCTTCTCCAACAACAACAAAACTTCATCTAAGTTAAAGCACAAAGACAAAGTTTTTGGTTGTGAAGGAAAAAATTCAAGATCATTTAATGTCTGTAGCACACATTAACACGAAGCTGATGGCTGTAGACCCACTAACTAAAGGCTTACCTCCCAATGTATTCAAGGTGTTAGTAAATGATATGAGATTGGTTAGTATTAAAGATGTAATTAATTAGTTAGAAATACAGAAACTCAAGTTATATGCACATTTCAATTTTATTTAGTACAATAGGTAGTTTAGTTTTATGGTATTATGATTTCTATCTTTTAAGATAAAAAATTTTCATGCACATTATTAAATAACTGAACAGAATACTTGAAAGTTTTCAAAGTGGTAGGATCACTTAAAAATCCACATAGAAGGCTACACAAGACGTGAAATTTTCATAACATGCTCCCTAGCTATTAAAATCCATGTTAGTAGGGGTGTTGTTATTGGTGTTCATGCATGGTCCCATCGTGACAAATGCAGTAACGACTGTCATGGCTCTATTTCAATAATTTTAGTGGATCAAATTATTCAGGATACTAATGATTCATAATATCCAATAAGTTTTTTGGAGCTTGTAAAGTATGTTCTACATGTGCCAATCCATTGTCTATATAAGCCAATGCGATTAGTAGTGTAAGACCCGTATCCTAGCTCATACCATTCCATAGACTTCCGCAGTCCTCCCAGTCGAATTCTGGTGACCCGCGATCTATTATCGGCGGTTGCGTGTAACCTTTAGTTATGTCTTGTATTCCAGAGTTGGCTCAACCCGAGACTTATACCCTACCACTGCGCCGTCGCCGCGGTTTCAACGCCACGTTTTACGCGCTGAGGCGATACTCATGCCAAAAGATGTGGGCCTGCGTTCAATTCTAGGAAACGCCACGTATTTGTAAACTCAAGACAATCTTTCAATCAATCACATCACATCCAATCAATTAAGTACTAAATCACTTCACATGTCAAGTACATGCCCCATCCCCAAGCAACCCTAAAGTCAACTCTCTCTCTCTCCACCCATCACTCTCTCTCTCTCTTTTACAACCCTCTCTCTCTCATCTCTCTCCCTCATTCTCCAAGCAACCCACATCCAACATTTCCATGGGAGAGAGGAGCAACTAGTGTGGCCCACCTCCCTACCACTCAATCCCACCATGCAAAGACCATCTCCACCATTGAAATGCATCTCTTCGAGCTTTAGGATGCGTTGATGGAAGAAGAAGTCCGAGAAGATAAAAGGTGGGTGTTTTTCATGAATTAATTTGTGTGATTTTAATGGTTTGAAGGCCCACTTATGGTGAAACTCATCTTGATGTATGCATTGTATAAGGGAGGGCCCATAGTGGTGGGGTCCCTTTCATAATTTATCTCTCCATCTCTCTCTTTCTCTCCCTCTCTATTTTTTTTATGTGTGGCCCACCTGATGTGTGTGTTATGTCCATGCCATCCATCATGGTGAGACCCACCTGATGAAGATGTTTCATCTAGCCATCCAGCCGGAACGGTGGAGCCCACCTGATGCGATGCATGTACTTCATCCAGCCGTCCAGCGGGGACGGTAGAGCCCACTTGATGCACCTGCTCCATCCACACCGTCCAGAGGACTAGACGGTGGAAAACCCTCCAGGCACGCATTTTATCCAAGGTAAGATGGTGGGCCTGCTTGGCATGAGTGCTGTCTACACCGTCCAGCGTGGATGGTGCTAGACGCACCATGCTATATGTGTTTTATCCATCCATCTGTCCAGGTATGCTGGTCGTGGGACCACTAATGTATGGGTTGTATCTGTACACCGTCCAGATCGTGTGGACCCACCAGATGTAGGTATTATATATCTAAACCGTTCATCTATTAGGGGTATGCAGCAGTTGCTGTGATTGACGTCAGTAACTTCTGTGGCCCCATCTCATGAGGTATGGGTTATATCAAAACCGTCCATCCAGTAAGAGGATGTGGACCCCACTTACTGATGTATGGCTTTTATTCACACTGTCCATTACATGGACGTGGGCCACTTGATGTTTGTGCATTGATCCACACCGTCCAGCCTCTTAGACAGTGCGACCCACCTCTATGTGTGTGTCTATATATATAATATTAATATACTAATATAATATTATGGTAGGCCCCACGTGGGACCCACCTTTTTGGAAGCGGAATGGCTGGATCACTCCAACAGCATGCACCTGGTACATGATGCCAGCAAGTTCTGTGGGCCCCATTCTGCATGATGTAGGTGTTGTATCCACCATCCATTGCTTGATGGTGGGCCAACTTGATGTACGTGTTACATGCAAACAGTCCATCCAAACGAAAAGCTCATTTTAAGGCTTGGGACAAATGAGGAGATCTATTTATAAGTGGACCACACTTTCAAAAATAGTGAAGATTGAACACCCACCATTGAAACCCTTTTCGGGTCATAGAGGCTTTTGGATCAATATGTGTAACATCTCGAAAATCGGGGGTCGAGTAAAAACCCAACTCCCAAGTTCCAAAATGTTATTTATACAACATAAATGTGTATGATTGAATGTTGTTTATATTAATGTATTAAACATGAGTGGGATTACGCCAGAACAGCATATCATATTCCAGAGACAGTTAAATTAACAAGCAGAAGACTGTGATAGTATGTATAACATATATAAACTGTTGTATGTCTCCAGAGTGTGAACATGTTACTAGGTTAAACATATACATGTATACCTCAAAATAGAAAGAAAGAATATACATGAGTTCTCTGAAAATATAAAATGACAAGTGTCAAGGCATCTAATCAACCTCCCTGTAATCCCCGTCGATCAGAACACGCATAAAGGAGGGATCCTCCTCATCATCATCAAGTCCGGCTCTGCCTCGTAGGCTGTGCCATCATCTGCAATTACAAAAGAGTCTGTTGGGTGTCCAGAAACACCATCCCGTAACATGGGAGTGAGTGATCAACTCAGTGGAATAATAGAGCAGATATTAGCATGTTCTCAAATCAATCATGCGATAATAGTAAAGCAATTAATCAAACATTCCTAAATACTGTTATTAATACAATATGACATGACATGATGGATGCCCTCACCGACGATCTCCCTCATACGGCACCATCTTATGCCCGCGGCATGCTTTCTTCCCACAGTGCTCCACATCTTCCAGGCACATGCAATGTGATGGTGATATGATTACCGAGTTATTATTAGTCCTTTTCATATAGCAGGATTGAGAAACTAAGGTACCTTCCTTATATCAATCCCAACACAGATCTTGTCTGGAGTCGTCACTCCTAGTAATCTCATACGATGTTATATTTATAGGTCGCTGCAAGGGCTGCCAGGGCTGTTGCTCGCACTCGTTGCACCGCTCCCCCATCACCTTATCAATACAGGCCTAATTATCCTTAAGACTGCATCAGGACTCGTCGCCCCCATGCGGTGTCAGGATAAACTTAAGGTCACTATAAAGGGCTCGTCACATGATCAGTGTAGGCCGACAGCAAGAATATAGTGTCCCATACCACCATAATCTGCTCAGAGTAGGGTGCTCACTGGTCACTACGGGGAGGTTTATGGCCCCAGCGTAGGCCGACAGCTCGACCATGGTGTCCCATACCACCATGCCAGGCTCATGAGTCTTTATGGATCAAGGTACCATGGTTGACAGGGTTTACAATGGTAAGTTCAGTACCCTAGGTTCAAGCAGTTATGATTCATACAAGGTGAACAATCAACGGCCAGTCGAGTTACTTGATGGGCTCGACTAGCATGAGCGCATCGCAAGTCGAACGACATAAAGTGCGTGAAACACTTCGTGTGGCCTAACCACTGCCGCCAACTCAAAACACGACTCGCGTTCATCGACGCGTCCTTCGTGGCAAAGATAAGCCAACCACGAATTTACTCGGTTACCGACTGCCTGGACTAAGTATAGTTCCAAACATTTATGAATCCACATCAGCAATCATATAAATGTAATGGAAATACATTACAACAATGTGAGCATGTTAACACATGTTATAACATACAACTTAAGTAAATCATCTAGCACATGCATTTCTTACATATGATGAAATCATACATATAGCCAACATGAAGGAAATCATTTACATCAGCATATTATTTGAGAATTCAATCTCAAAACTATTTCACAACACCATTTAATTCAATAAATACTAATATAAACATTTATACAAACACTTAGTCTACACACTTAAGTCTACATATTGTATGTCGACTCAAAGTGTGTATTTGGGTGAATCTCTTTGCCAAACTGATTATGCACGCATTCCTAATATCCTAAGACGATAAAAAGTCATGTCAATCATATCAGCAAAACATGGATGCAAACAGTATTTTCTACAAATGACTAAAATGCCCTAAATCTCATATTTTTCGTCTACTTACGAAACAGGAAACGGACAGCATGTTGTACTTGTCAAACGGTGTTGCCATCGATAATCTACTATTAAACGACATTGAAAGTGTTGAAAACAGCTAATCAAAGCGTCTAAAATCCGCACCTTTCACTTTATATGTGTATCATTTCGAACGGAGCGTATACGCTTCGTCAACGGCGTACAGGCGACCTAATGCACACGTACATCAGCTACTTTGCCATTTGAATCAAAGAAATCCCCAAATCAGCAAGGGGTTAGGATTTTTCTTACCTAGAAGTGCGTTGGAATCACCGAAAAAGTAATTGGAGTGCATCGCTTAAGCACGTGCAGCAGCAGCAGCAGGTGGCAGGAAAATCTCTCCCACCTTCTCTCACAAACTCTCACTTTCTCTCTCACTCTTGCTAGGTTTTCTAGCAAATTTGGATGGGTGAGAGGAGTGAGGGTTTAAAGCCCTTATATAACCTAATTTCTTCCCAAATTAGGCTTGGAAACAATATTTACTTGAGGTCTAACCAATTCGTGGCTGTTCTGGTCCAAAAGAGCATTTCTGGAGGTCCCCTGGCCCAACGCGGTCGGACTTAAGCTCATGCATACTGGATCTAGCACGCATCAAGTTTTCAGACAGAAAGAGTTCGCAGATCGCACGTGGCGGTCCAATTTCAGTTCAGCGGTCACCGCACTTAGATCAGGTCTACAAGTCTCATGATATGAAAGAGAAATTTTTCCTGATCCGAGGGTGTAATTTGGCTGAATTCTGACGGTCAGAATGCTTAATAATAACGCGCCAAGTCACGTGCCAGATTTGAATTAAAATTTTCAAATCTAACCCTTTTCTCACTCTCTTCACTCCAGGCTCAATGAAATAGCCTTTGAACGTCGGTTGGCCTTGATTTTCGAAACGATTGTCAAGTCCAACAAGGCGGTCATAATTGTCTAAGATTATAGGTATCGGACTTTCGACGCACGGTCTAGATCCAATACCAAGTTTCAAAGAGTTCCTAAGAGCAAACGGGTTTAGAGTTTGATCCTAGGTTTCAGGGTATTATAGCACCATTGATTCTACAAGTTTTGAGTCTTGTAGAACGTATTTAAAGTGTTCAGGGACAATTTTCCAACTACTCCAGCGTTGCGCTAGCTAACTTATGCTTAGTTTCTAAAGGAATTAATCCTAAGTGATTTCTTTGGCTATGGAATTGGGTTCTGAGCGGTTACCAAGGTGTTTTGGTTGACCCATTGCCTAAGGACGTTTAATCCCAGGTTGGTAAAAATTCAGGGTGTTACAATCTACCCCCCTTAAAATACAATTTCGTCCCCGAAATTGGCGAAGGGTAAGGAGTATCTATCAAGACTTCAGTATTGACATTCTAAGGAAGGGTCAATCCTATTTAATGACCTAACCGTACGTATAACCTAAATCAAATATTTCAATCCTGGGCCAGTGGGGAAGAGGCTAACCACGCTTCCACTGCGCCACTCTGATCGAACGGTTGCATTGGCTGACCTAACTGGATTGGACTCAATACGTTCTACCCCCCTTAAAACTTGGTTCTACTTAAAGTTCAAGAATCTATACATCGCTCCGTATATCGGAACGAGGTGCAACTTAGGGGCTATCCTTGACATGAATTGGGAAACAACCTCTCATCACAGTGGTTTTCCTTTGCTAATGATGCGTTCTATGGCATTAGTATCTATGGTGATAAACATGAGCCTAATCTCTATTGTGGTTGAGTTCAGGGGCAGGTATGAGTTAGTGGCAAGATATCTAATTCTCTACTGGCTATAAATCCTCGACATTTTCCAAAGACAATGTGATCACGTTTGGTTGTAGGTGTTTGGGCCATTACAGAAGAAAGGTTGTGTAATGGGTCTAAGCCGGATACATTGACCTTCTGTTTAATCAGGACAGAAAATACGTTGTATCAGTTCTTAATCCGAGTCGATGCCGATCCTCTGCTTGATCAGAGCATTAGATTCAATGGTAACCAATAGGATTAAGAAGTCGACTCAAACCGCGAATACATCGCTTACATATACAGTTCCTTTACTCCGCGTTCCTGAATGCAATAAGCCCTTGGGAAAGGCAAGTCAAAGGGACGTGCTGGTTTACTCTAAGTTCAATCTGAGGGATTTATAAAATTTTCCTGAGAGTGAATGGTTCTAAGTTAAAACCACTTTCCTATGGGTTACAACATAAGTCTATAAGTAATAAGGGGATCTATCGAAGGAATAAGGTTCTACTTCAACCAAATCTAACCTACAATTCCTTAGCATATACAGGCTTTACACTACTCAAGGTACTAGTAGACTAGTTGGTAATCTACAGCCTAAGCTTATACGCTAAATGGTTTCATACCATTTCTCATACAGGGAATTGTTCTATCGCTTAGGGTCAAGATTATCTAAATGGAATTGAATTTCCTATATCGTCAGATCCTTCAAATTCAGGAGTACTTAACTCTAGGTCCAAAACTCTAAGGACCTGTTTGGCTAGTGGTATTAAGGTATACTTAAGAGCTGGCATTGCTAATCCCACGTCGGGATTGGGTGTGGCATGCTTGGTAGGAGGGTGGGGTGGGATAAAAACTAATTTTGTAGGCTTAATCCCGGGATTTACAACATGGCAGTGAAAATCATAAGATACACCCAATCTAGGGACAATACTTTACAGCAAACGAAATGGCATGTACTCCATTCAACAAAATTTGTCACAATACATGAAATAAAGTTCCACATGGATTATGACAGGAACGCATTCGGCTATATTAAGCCCAAAACATTACGCAAACACATTTCTACCTATGACATACTAGACCCAACAACAACAAAACACAGAAATCCTTAAAACGGTAATCAAACAAGCAAAGAACATGGAGAAATGGGATGGGTAAGCAGGTTTCCACGAGTCTGAGGATCAAATAAAAGGGACATGAGAAGGAGGATGGTGGAAAGGGAGAAAAAAGGCTAAAACATCCTTAACAATAGTCATGGAAAGCGGAGGAAATGCGGAGAAATGGTTGCCCAAATGGATTGAAACGAATCTAGGCCCTATGAGGGATGCATCAAGCTCCCAAAAGCTGGATTTTCAAAGGAAAAAGAGAACTATAAAGGGGAATGGAGCTCCACACGATTTCAGCCATATTTGGGGGTTGTAGGAGCTCCAATGGACGAGTTTTGAAAGAGGAGGAGTAGCAAATCACCATGAAGGGATGGGATAGGGTCAGCTTTAGCAAGAAATGGGATTGAAAGGGATTTGGAGCTGCATTTTGAGATAGAGCAGCAAGAAAAATGAGCAAGGGAGCTTGGGAGGAGGCTGTTTGTGAAGGAAGTACCCTTTTTAGGGGTTTTCGACGGACGGATGCTATATGGGAGGGGTGTACTTGCCACATAAGGGCGTGCGCCCGATTTTTACAACAAGTGGGCCCCACTGTACGGCGATGCATCACCGGATCGGCAATGGCATCGCCGGCCGGTCACCAATCCGGCCGGTGGGACCACATGGGTTGGGTCCTCCCCGCCGCCCTAGGAACCCCAAATATATATGGGCCCCACCCTAGATCATTGTAGATTAGCCTAGGGAGGCCCAAAACTCCATTCAGGGTATTCCGGGGCCAATTTGTAAACCTTAATACGTTTACCCATCATGTAGCATATGATTTTGGGGTGGGAGGAGCTAATCCATCCATCTAGCCTATTAGTTACTAAATATTTCAAATTTAAAATGGAAAAAAGGCCAGTTTTCATGTATTTTTACTATTCATTGTAAAATTTTATCTAAGTATGATTTTATATTATTTTCATATTAGGATCAATGCCTAACATGAAAATACTGAAAAAGAATTGAAGAATGGGGTGGTGAGAGGAAGAATTTTGAAGGAATTAGTTGAAACGGGATTTTTAAGCTCTAGCGATTGAATGTAAGGGTCGTGGTTTCCCCACAGCCCAAGGATTCACATTTTTAGTTTTAGAACCTTTCAGAGAACGTCTCAACCCACCTACTTACAACCTAGGAGCTACTTAAGTCGCTTCACGCGACCCTAGATACGTTACGGACTCGAACGAAACGAACGAGTTGAGTAGACTTCGCCTATTGGTGAAACTGAAGTCCTACGTATGTTTCTAAATCCTACTCGCACTCACCTAAGTCAAAGGAGTGACAACATACGTCGCGTGACCATAACTCAGGCCCGGTTTAATCCAAATCATGCTCTGATACCATCTGTAACATCCCGAAAATCGGGGGTTGAGTAAAAACCCAACTCCCGAGTTTCAAAATGTTATTTATGAAAAATAAATGTGTATGATTGAATGTTGTTTATGTTAATGTATTAAACATGAGTGGGATTACGCCAGAACAGCATATCATACTCCAAAGACAGTTAAATTAACAAGCGGAAGACTGTGATAGTATGTATAACATATATAAACTGTTGTATGTCTCCAGAGTGTGAACATGTTACCAAGTTAAATATATACATGTATACCTCAAATAGAAAGAAAGAATATACATGAGTGCTCTGAAAATATAAAATGACAAGTGTCAAGGCATCTAATCAACCTCCCTATAATCCCGTCGATCAGAACACGCATAAAGGAGGGATCCTCCTCATCATCATCAAGTCCGGCTATGCCTCGCAGGCCGCGCCATCATCTGTAATTACAAAAGGGTCTGTTGGGTGTCCGAAAACACCATCCCATAACGTAGGAGTGAGTGATCAACTCAGTGGAATAATAGAGCAGAGATTAACATGTTCTCAAATCAATCATGCGATAATAGTAAAGCAATTAATCAAACATTCGTAAATACTGTTGTTAATGCAATATGACATGACATGATGGATGCCCTCATCGACGATCTCCCTCATACGGCAACATCTTACCCCCGCGACATGCTTTCTTCCCACAGTGCTCCACATCTTTCAGGCACATGCAATGTGATGGTGATATGATTACCGAGTTATTATTAGTCCTTTTCATACAGCAGGATTGGAAAACTAAGGTACCTTCCTTATATCAATCCCAACACAGATCCTGTCTAGGGTCATCACTCCTAATAATCTCATACGATGTTATATTTGTAGGTCGCTGCAAGGGCTGTTACTCGCACTCGTTGCACCGCTCCCCCATCACCTTATCAATACAGGCCTAATTATCCTTAAGACTGCATCAGGACTCGCCGCCCCCATGCGGTGTCAGGATAAACTTAAGGTCACTATAAAGGGCTCGTCACATGATCAGTGTAGGTCAACAGCAAGAATATAGTGTCTCATACCACCATAATCTGCTCAAAGTAGGGTGCTCACTGGTCACTACGGGGAGGTTTGTGGCCCCAGCGTAGGCCGACAGCTCGACCACGGTGTCCCATACGACCATTCCCGGCTCATGAGTCTTTATGGATCAAGGTACCATAGTTGACAGGGTTTACAATGGTAAGTTCAGTACCCTAGGTTCAAGCAGTTATGATTCATACAGGGTGAACAATCAACAGCTAGTCGGGTTACTTGACGGGCTCGACTAGCATGAGCGCATCGCAAGTCGAACGACATGAAGTACGTGAAACACTTCGTGTGGCCTAACCACTGCCGCCAACTCAAAACACGACTCACGTTCATCGACGCGTCCTTCGTGGCGAAGATAAGCCAACCACGAATTTAATCGGTTACCGACTTCCTGGACTAAGTATAGTCCCAAACATTTATAAATCCACATCAACAATCATATAAAGGTAATGGAAATGCATTACAACAATGTGAGCCTGTTAACACATGTTATAACATACAACTTAAGTAAATCATCTAGCACATGCATTTCTTACATATGATGAAATCATACATATAGCCAACATGAAGGAAATCATTTACATCAGCATATTATTTGAGAATTCAATCTCAAAACTATTTCACAATACCATTTAATTCAATAAATACTAATACAAACATTTATACAAACACTTAGTCTACACACTTAAGTCTACATATTGTATGTCGACTCAAAGTGTATATTTGGGTGAATCTCTTCGCAAAACTAATTATGCACGCATTCCTAATATCCTAAGGTGACAAAAAGTCATGTCAATCATATCAACAAAATATGCATGCAAACAGTATTTCCTACAAATGACTAAAATGCCCTAAATCTCATATTTTTCGTCTGCTTACGAAATAGGAAACGGACAGCATCTTGTACGTGTTAAACGGCGTTGCCGTCTATAATATACTATTAAACGACATTGAAAGCATTGAAAACAGCCAATCAAAGCGTCTAAAATCCCCACCTTTCACTTTATATGTGTATCGTTTCGAACGGAGCGTATACGCTTCGTCAACGGCGTACAGGAGACCTAATGCACACGTACATCAGCTACTTTACCATTTGAATCAAAGAAATCCCCAAATCAGCAAGTGGTTAGGGTTTTCCTTACCTAGAAGTGCGTTGGAATCGTCGAAAAAGTGATTGGAGTGCGTCGCTTAAGCACGTGCAGCAGCAGCAGCAGGTGGCAGGAAAATCTCTCCCACCTTCTCTCACAAACTCTCACTTTCTCTCTCACTCTTGCTAGGATTTCTAGTAAATTCGTATAAGTGAGAGGAGTGAGGGTTTAAAGCCCTTATATAACCTAATTTCTTCCCAAATTAGGCTTGGAAACAATATTTACTTGAGGTTTAACCAATTCGGGGCTGTTCTGGTCCAAAAGAGCATTTCTGGAGGTTTCCTGGCCGAAAGTGGTCAGACTTAAGCTCATGCATACTGGATCTAGCACACATCAAGTTTTCAGACCGAAAGAGTTCGCAGATCGCACGTGGCGGTCCAATTTCAGTTCAGCGGTCACCGCACCTAGATCAGGTCTACAAGTCTCATAATATGAAAGAGAAATTTTTCCTGATTCGAGGGTGTAATTTTGACTGAATTCTAACGGTCAGAACGCTTAATAATAACGCGTCAAGTCACGTGCCAGATTTGAATTAAAATTTTCAAATCGAACTATTTTCTCACTCTCTTCACTCCATGCTCAATGAAATAGCCTCTGAACGTCGATTGGCCTTGATTTTCGAAACGATTGTCAAGTCCAACAAGGCGGTCATAATTGTCTAAGATTATAGGTATCGAACTTTCGACGCGCGGTCTAGATCCAATACCAAGTTTCAAAGAGTTACTGAGAGCAAACGGGTTTAGAGTTTGATCCTAGGTTTCAGGGTATTATAGCACCATTGATTCTACAAGTTTTGGGTCTTGTAGAACGTATTTAAAGTGTTCAGGGATAATTTTCCAACTACTCCAGCGTTGCGCTAGCTAACTTACGCTTAGTTTCTAAAGGAATTAATCCTAAGTGATTTCTTTGGCTATGAAATTGGGTTCTGAGCGGTTACCAAGGTGTTTTGGTTGACCCATTGCCTAAGGACGTCTAATCCCAGGTTGGCAAAAATCTAGGGTGTTACAATATGATATTTGTTTACCCTCTTAATCCAAGTCTTGCTGACCTTGTGATTAGATTGGATGGAGAATAAACTCTATGATGAGCCTTGTGATTAATCTAATAGTGAAAATCATTGTCTCCACTGTTATTTATGATATGGTCCAGATGACCTTCTGATATGATTCATTTTGTTAACGTTCTAAAATGATCTATTAAATAGATGTATGGTGTAGATAGCTCACCTAGAATGGTGGGACCGATTAGATGTATTTGAGGCCACTTATAATGTATAAGAGGCCCATTGATGCGGCCCACTTATTGTATAGGAGGCCCATTGGTGCAGCCCGCTTGTTGTATTCGAGGCCCTTGAGTTATGGGCCATTATGATGTATTTTCGGCCCATATGATGAGGCCCATTATGACGTATTTTTGGCCCGTGGCGAGGCCCATTGTGATGTATTGGAGGCCCATGGGCAAGGCCTGATGTGATGTATTTATGGACATGTACCGAGGCCCATTATGACGTATTTTTGGCCCATGGGCGAGGCCCATTGTGATGTATTCGAGGCCCATGAGCAAGGCCTAATGTGATGTATTTATGGTCATGCGCCGAGGCCCATTATGATGTATTTTCGGCTCATCGATATAGTCCATTGTGATGTATTTTCGGCCCATGTATACAGCCTATTGTGATGTGTATGATGATGTATATAAGCAGCCCATTTGATGTATTTTCTGCCCATATGATGAGGCCCGATGTGGTGTATATGTGACCCTTGAGTGAGGCCCATTGCGATGTATATTTGGCCTTTGTGTGAGTCTATGGGCCCACTATATGTTTGGTTTTGGCTCTATGTGGGCCACTCCTTGTAAGCAATGTTGGTTAAATGTCCACATTGATGGGTAATGATGGTTAAATGTCCATATTATGACCTTTCCTTAAGCCCTTTTGTTAGGCCGATTGTCGAGACAAGTCGATTATTGAAGCTGAATATCGAGGGCGATTGTCGAGGCCGATTATCGATGTCGATAATCAGTATGTGACAACATAGCATCATGATACATGCCTATACGCATCATCTGCATGTTTGTTATGAGATATGGTTGATTATTGCATATGTCATAGGGATGAGATATTTATGGGACTCCCTGATAGGCGGAGTTGCCCCACACGAGCGCGTGGTACGTGAAGGTTTGATGCAAGACTAGATAGTATGACTCATACATTTTGCATTTGTGTGATATGACTACTGTACGCCCTAGTGACATCAGGGCTGTAGCCTCCACTGACATCAGGGCTATAACCTCCACATGCATATCGTGGATGGCCAGATGGAATACCAAAAATCTATTCTACATGAGAAGCTATAGATATCCTTCGGTGAAAGTTTCAGAACCCTCTTCATTCCAGAGGTTGCACCAACATCTAGACTAAGTGAATGTATGAGCACATGAGGGCCATATGTCATTAGGTTACGTCTCTTACTGTGTCATTATCGGTTATAAGGGGGTGTAGCCTTACCTGCCTAAGTGGAGGGGGTAAAGCTAGGCTGATTTTGACTAGCATGAAGAATGAGTCTGCTATTAACGAGCCGGACTCGATATTGGTAAGCGGATAGTGGGGTCTCTTCTAATTATCTTGTTACACGTGATGGGGTGACAATCTGTTTTTGAGTGTAATAGACCCCGATGATTTCCTAGAAAGGAACCGTACTGATATGTGGACTTATAGAGCAGGAGTTGCATACTAATTCATTCATTCATTCACTATCCACTTAGGCTGGTGGTGCATAATTATTTGTTACATGTACTTTCGTAATGGCCAGGATTTCGGTTGAGGTGCATGACTAACCTGAGATCAGGAGTTTACCACATTGAGTCTGACTATCCAAATTTAGGTATGAGACTGGTTTGGATAGAATTCCCTTGTGTTGGATCCCGTAACCTGCAATACTACGTACTATCATCCCGACTTCACACTACAACTTGGTCATTTCATTCACATCGCATATTGCATTGCATCCTCAACACATAGCATTTGGTTTACTTTGCTTCTATATTGCATATCATAATTAAGGTTGATGGTATTCGTGGACTCGGTATCTAATATTTGGCTTACTATGTCTCCCCATTGCATAGCTGATCTACATCGCTTCTTCAATATATGATATTGGTTTATTATATTTTTGTATCGCATAGCCTGGATAAGGCTAATAATAATTATGGGCTTATCAGCATGTTTTCACATTACTCTGATATCATATGATTTATTAACTTACCAGTATTTCTGATAGCATTTATGGACTCCTCAGTATTTTCGCTTACTCTGATATCATATGATCCATGATCTTATCAGTATTTTTGATCTTATATGATTTATGAGATTGTATTATGTACTTGACACTTATCTTTCGCACACACTTTCACTACCCTTTAAGCTTTCTATAAGCTTATGCACGATAGATACGTGCAGGTAGCGTTAGGTCACGACAACATTGAGCTTGGAGCCTGCAACTATCTTCCGGAGCTTTGATATTTGATAAATATATTTTCCTTTCAGCATTGTATACAAAATTTTATATTAATGGATATGTGATGATGATGTTGCCTTTGTGATTTGAAAAAACTTATGGTTATGCTTCTTATGAGATAAATGTATGTTAAAAAATTATCTTTGTAAGATCCTAGGATCGAAATTTGGCGAATGGGCACTGGGAGCTGAGAATGGGGTACTACGAATGTTGTCGGCACCGGATTTAGCAAATCAAAAATTTTGTGAGCCCGATTTTCAGGTTTGGGGTGTAACAAGTAGCCTAGGTGGGAGAGTGTTAAAAATTATGGGCCACATATGACATAGGTTGAGGGCAGGGGAATGGACAGTTTGGATCACGTTGATGAGTTCCAAGTGGGGCCCATAAATGTGGTGTGTAAACAAGTAATAAGATCACATAGAGTATCAAAGTTTATCTCTTGCGAGCATCATATTAGTTAGATTTCTTCTCTAGTAAGGGAGAGGTGTGAAGCTGATGGAAACGACGATGAATTTGTCAATGAGTAAGACTCATCACTGACATCAAGCTTTATAAATCAAGGCTCAAGTCCCTTAACCTTTTTTTTTGGTTAGCTTGTTAGTACACCCCACTGTCAGTTCACACTTCATAGTTAGCCACCCCCAACCTTAGTGTTGAAACGAGGTATCTTTCACTTAGTCTATTAACCTTATTCTCATGTTATACATCAATAAAACCATTATTATTCGAAGGATAAAGAGAAGGAAGGTGGAGCTCGGGTCGCCAACATCATGATGGATGATAGAAGCTTAAGGTCATTGACATCACGACGTTTGGTCTTCATCGTCGATCTCCTCAAGAAATAAGGTTCATTGTATATACCCATTTTTTATAATCCATTGATCGAGCCATAGTGAAAATCATGTAATCGCTTTATGATTGACGACGTGAATCAAATATCATACAACATAGAAATGTTTCATGGAAATGCCTATCTTCTTTACTTGACATACGAATGCATGAAGCCTAGTTTCCTTAAGACTTAAAAGTATTCTCTTATGACCTTGTATATATAAGGGAAAGTCATGTAGAGAGATGGTGATTTTCTTGGCCTTCTTTGATAAAAGATTCCTTGTACATTCAAAGAGTGCGAGAAGCATAAGCCTTACACTTTTGATTTATCTTATTTTAGTGAAGAAGAAAACTCTGTATTACGTCCCTATGAATGTAAGCATTTTGTTGAACCATTCTTTTATTTTTCTTTTTAGCTTTTAGATTTTTATTTAACTATTTTATTTTATAGTTTTATTTTGGTTACATCAAATATGTGAATGTATTTTTATTTTTTTTTTAATAACAATTGATATCATATCTAATGGTTCAGAAGCCTTTTAACATAAGATTAACATTGACGTTCATATTATAATTGTGGTTTAGGTGGTGGGAATGATTTCTACTAGATTCGCTGTGCTAAAGTTTTGTAGATTTAATTATAGCAATGTAGAAATTGGAGATGAACGCAGTGTTGGTGAAGGAAGGTTGTATAATTGCAAACGAAGGAAAAGAAAAGAAACCGATATAGATAAAAGATGCATTTTTTAGAAGTAAAATCAGTTAACAACAACAGATCTTCTTTATGCACTAGATGATTCGATTTTGTTCAACATGTTTGATCAAACCACTACTAAAGGTTTGCAAGATAAATCATGAAATCTATATGGAGAGAAATTAATATTAAATAAGATTTTCTCTGATAGTAATTATATAACTTGTAGATGAATAAAGGGTCCTCTTGAAAATAAAACTTGAATGGGTTTAATATATTGATTAGTAAATTGATGATACTAATATGAAGATTGATGATGAAGAAAAGATTATAGTTTTGATTTGTTCGATGCTAGATTCATGGAATAGATTGATTATGAATCTTAGTAAGAGCCTAGATCTTAATATAAAGTTATTTCTGTCCACATTGTTTATTGGAAATTCTCGCAAAAAAAAATAAAAAATACATGATGGATCTTTTGGTGATGCTATGATAGTTAAAGAAAGATTTTCTTAGAGAAGTATTGGTGGGAGAGACTAGACGAGATCTAAGTTGAAGGGGTATAAAATAGAAAAGTGCTAGAATTGTGGAAAAAATGGTTACTTGCACAAAAATTGTAAATTCATGAAGAAAAATAATTTTAAACCCGATTCACATAATTAAGTATCAGATTCAAAGGGTTTGTAAGAAGAGATGTGATTCCTTTGAGGATGGAAAATTGTTGTCGTATATGATTCAACAAGAAAATATAAACCATAAACTAATTTTGAATTTAGATGATTCATTTTATTTGACACCAAACGTGAATTGTTTTTGCACATATTGAATATGTGATGATCACATAGCTTACTTGGGTGATAATAACATGCATAAAATTGATAGGATTAGAGATGTCAATCACTATATTTGACGGTATCACATGTACATTTTTTTAGAGTTCGGTATGTATTAGACTTATAGAAGAGTCTTTCGTTACGGAAAAAAATTAATGAAGGTGGCTACAAGTTTTTGAAAATGGTCAATTGAAGATATAAAAGAGGTGATTATGGTTGTGAGAGAGAGTTGATCGATGGTCTATATTCTGTCGAGTGGAGATACCATGGTTGGCGATTCTATTATTTCTAATGCAATACCAAGTCTGCTATTATTTACTTGGATTCTTACTCTTGCTCCGTTGGTAGACTCTCAGGAGTTTCAACACTCGGTCAAGGGTTTGAGTATCCATAGATGGTGAAATTTCACTACGACATGAGTGTGTGTGGGGGTGTGTGTGCGTGTGTAAAAAAAAAGTCTATTGTTACTTAAAATATTCTATTGGGTAGCACAACTAAGAAAGAACTAACGGTACGTCTTGATCAACATTTACTTTCTGATTTTGAATAAATTAATCTAGATTTTTGTTAGCATTGCCAGATTGAAAAGCTTTATATATATATATATATATATATATATATATATATATATATATATATATATATTATAGCATATTTTTTCACATCCATTATTATAAATAAAAATGTTTTAAGTCTTATTCATTCAGACATTTGGGAGGCCCCTCTTAAATCCTTAGAAGGTTGGAAGTAGTTTTTTTTTTCTTCATAAAGATATGAGTTCTCAAGCTTAAATGGAAGAGTAATGGTTTTGCACGTTTCATCAACTTTAAAGCATTGGTTGAAAACTAAAAGGAAAATAAAATTAAGTGCTTGAGGAATGATGATGTAAGAGAAGCACTACATGGTCCCTAGTAATTCATTATTAATAAAGTAGTTGAATGTATGAATCATACGCTTGTGGATCGTGCTAGGACCACGTTGAGTTTAGTCAAATAGTATTTTTAGATAGAGGCTATTAATATAGTTTGTTACTTGGTAAATCATGAATCGTTCTTATATAAATGCACTAGATTACAAGATTGTTGGAGAGGTATAATATAAAAATAATAATAATAATAATTAACTATTCGTTCTTTTGTATTTTTGTTTGTGATACTTATAAGTGGATTCCTAATAAGTAAATGATTAAGCTAAATGCAGAGTTTAGAATGTGTATTTTTTTACTATGCAATTGGAAGAAAGAAGTCCAGATAGTGGAGAAGACAAATATATCTCAACACCATATTCATCGGCGGTAGTATTTTGTACCCATGGTGTGCTCTAGACCAAATATTGTACAACAATGAGAGATGTTAGTAAATATATGACAAACTTAGGCAGAGATCATTGGATTGTAGTAAGTGGATCATTCGTTACTTCAAGGGTACTCTTGAGGTGACTATTGTTATTGTGGCCAAAACTTAGAATTGGTTGGATTTTTAAATATAGATTTTTCAGAAGATTATGATTAAAAAAGATCTTGCACAAGTTACGTCTTCTTGGCAAGTGGTGAGTTAATCGGATGTCGAGATTGCAGCTAGTAATAACGTTATCTACTATGGAAGCTTAGCTACACAGACATTTGGTTAAAAAGGTTACTAGAACAATTGAAATTTAAACAAAAAGTGGTAAATTTCATTATGTTAGTTATAACATATTTCACTTAATTAAAAATTAGATATTTCATACTTCATAACAATGATGTTTAGTATTACATTGTCCATGGCATGGTGGAAGATTAATAAATCTTATCATTGAAGATTGATTATAACGACAATGTTGTGAATATACTGACAAAGCCAATTGTAAAGAAAAAGTTTAACGTTTGAACATATATATATATATATATATATATATATATATATATATATATATATATATATATATATATATATATATATATAATTGAAAAGCTCTTAATATTATTAGAAAAAGTAATCTTCAAGTGGGAGAATGTCATGGTAGTGTGACCAAACATGTGTAAATGCATACTGACATTTAAATTTAAAAATAAAAATAAAAAATTAATTTTTTATAAAAAAAAAAAAACAAGGAGTAGCGTCTCTTTCTACTTGCTGTGCATACTTGTGAAGCCTAATTTCCTTATGTTTTGAAAAGTGCACTCTTATATTATGTAAGGGAAACATACATGGAGAGACCATAATTTTCTTGGATCTTCTTTGGCAAGAGATCCTCTGTACATTATAAGAGAGAAAGAGGTAAGCTTTGTACCTTTTATTTCTCTTATTTATTGTAGAAAATAACTCTATTGTAAATGTAAGTATGTTGTTGAACCATGGAAATCTCTCAATCGTTATTTTTTTTGGGTTAGATTGTTAGTATACCCACTGTTAGTTCACAAATATCTGTGTAGTTTGTTTTTCATTGTTTCTTTTTGTTTTTTTTTTTTTTTTTTTTTTGTTTTTGTTTTTGTTTTTGCTTTTGCTTTATTTATTATTATTATTTTTTAAAGCTTTAAGTGTTAGTTTGCTTGATTGTGTGTGGATGTTTGTTTGCAACATATATTATGGTTAAAAGACTTGGGCTCGGATTGACTCATTTGAGTTAGGGTTGAACCAACCCGAGTAGTCTGGTTGGGGGTGACTCGCAGTATCAAAATAATTAGACGCTACAAATTATTCGAGTCGACTAGGAAGAGTCATATGGCACTACAGTCTTAAAAGCATGAATGATATGCCGTAAATAGGGAAAAAAAAGAAAAAGAAAAAAGACGTCCAAATCACAAGGTTTGGGTGTGCATTTAAGAGCTCTTACCAGTAATGGCAGCCGTTCCACGTTTATAACGCGGAGAAGATGGCAACGTGAGGAGGATTTGCCATGAGAATCCTCCTCTTCGATACATGCCGACATGGCATTTCGTATCAGTTTGGAGTCATTCATCAGGTGGGCCTGGTATTGTACAATTTATAATCAGGCTGCTACGGTCATCAGGGTGGATCTGGTAACATATTGATCGATAGTCAAACTTTTACGGCTATCCTTTTTTAATATACGTGGGGCCCAGATAATGACTGGACCGTTGTTTTTTGTGTTTATGTTTATGCTTATGCACATACATGGTGGGGTCTGCCAGTTGAATGAACCAGATCTCGTCCAAATGGGCCACATTATCATAAGTGGCTCACATTTTGGCTTGAAAAGTAAGAATGAAATGGGTTCCGCTAAGTCGACTTGGTATTGCACTCACCACAACAAATGTAGATGTGAGAGATCCAAGCTGTTCAGTAGGTGGGCCCCACGGTATAGATTCCGTAATTATCAGTTGCCACACGCACGCTGATGTGCAAGGTTAAGGGGAAGCGGACGCGGATTTCCTGCGAAAGTTCCTGCGCATGAAACTTATGCGAAGCCCACGATAATTTTTCGATAAATCTACCCCGTCCATCCGTTTTTTGATACCATTTTAACACTTGAGACAAAAATTGAAAAGTATCCAATACTAAGGTGGGCCGCACTAAAGGAAAATGTGGTTAGGGAAACTCTTACCCTTGAAACCTCCCTGGTCAACAGTGATATTTCAATGCCATCCAAACCGTTCGTAATATCATTACTATGAGATGAAGTGAAAAAAAATATTATCCTTATTCAAAACTTCCGTAGCCCCATGAATATTTCAGCCGTGGACGATCAATTCTCGTGTTTTCGGCCTACTTGAGTATTGGTTCCGGCTCAATTTTTTATCCTATTTCATTACATCATGGCGGGCCGCACCTATGTTTCCAATGCAGGAACTTTATGCCAAAGGCTTCCGCATGAAATCCTCATCGTGCTACGTGGGCTCCATAATAATGTAAGTGTTACATCCATTCTGTTAATCCATTATTAAAGATCATTTCATGGCTTTATCCGGAAATTTAGAGGGATATAAATCTCAGGTGTACCACACCACAGGAAAACAATAGTGATTGAATATCCACCATTAAAATCCTCCTAAGGCAAACTTTACCGTTTATTTGACATCCAATCTGTTGATGATTAGGTCATATAGACCCAGATGAGAGCAAAAAACAAAGATAATCTTGATCCAAAACTTTTATGAACCCCAAAATGTTTTTATTGGTTGACGTTCATTCAACACTTTTTCTTGTAAGGTGGTTCATTTGAGCTTAGGATATACCTCATTTTTTGTCTCATCCCATAAAATGATCTACAAAAATAGATGGACAGCATGGATGAAATAGATATATCATGGTGGGGCCCACGGAACACCGACTACTTGCCATTGGCTTGTGGCTGAGGGAGTAGCCAATCCGTTTCCGATTGCCTGTGGCACCCTCCCAGGGGTATCCCTATCGCACGACGTAACCCAAGCTCTGTGGGTCCAGCGTGATGGATGTGATTTATCCATCCCATCCGTTCATTTTTCCAGCTAAATTTAGGGCATGAGCCCAATAATGATGCGGATCCAAAGCTCAAGTGGACCATACGATAGAAAAGTGAGGATTAAATGCCCACCGTTGAAAGCATTCTAGAGCCCACCGTGATGTTTTGTTTTCCCTCTAACTTGTTCACAAGGTCAGAGAGACCTGGATGAAGGGAAATCACAAATATATGCTTGATCTAAAACATCTCTGGCCCCCAAAATTTTTTCAACGGTGGGCGTTTAATCCCCACTGTTTTATACGGTGTGGTTCACTTGAGCTTTGGATCTGCATGGTTTTTGTGCTCATGCTCTAAAATGAGTTGAAAAAACGGTTGAATGGCGTGGATAAAACACATACATCATGGTAAGCCACACAGAGCTTGAGCCACGTCATGCCAAAGCCAGTCCGCTTTCAGGTCCGTGTCAATCAAGTGGAGATTCCATGGGCGAGAAATCAAAGCCGGTCGTCATTTCTCGCACAAGAAATTGACGGTACCAAAGCTCCCCATTCAATGCACTTAATCGACCTGTCCGATGTGGATGGGTGCCTAACTTTTGGCCCATAGGATCAAATTGTTGGGGCCCACTTGATGAACGGCTCGTCCATTGGCACTAGCGGCGGCTGAGTAAGATATCAACAACAGTCATGACGTACGTGGCATGCCATTCAGCATGCAGGAGAAATGAATCAAATGATAGGGAATGGATTAGCTACTCCCCCTCTACCAGCGAATGGCTATTGGCTGGTGGTCGGTGCTCTGTGGGCCCCAACATGATGTATGTGTTTCATCCATGCTGTCCATTTATTTTTGTAGATCATTTTATAATATGATACCAAAAATGAGGTATATACCAATCTCAAGGGGACAACATTACAGGAAACAGTGTTGAATGAGTGTCGACCATTAAAAACATTTTGGGGCCATAAAAGTTTTGGATCAAGAAGATATTTGTTTTTTGCCTTTCTTATAGGTCTGTATGACCTAATCAACATATTGGATGTCAAATAAACTGTACAGTGGGCCTTAGGAGGATTTTAATGGTGGATATCCTATCGGTATTGTTTTACTGTAGTGTGGTCCACCTGAGATTTATATCCCTCCCATTTCTGGTATCAAGCCCTAAAATGATCTTTTAAAATGGATGAATAGTATAGATGAAATATTATACATCATGGTGGAGCCCACAGAGCACCGACCATCAGCCACCAGGCTAGTGGCAGGGGAAGTAGCCAATCCGTTTCCGAAATGATACAACCGAACTCCGATTGCGTAGTGTGAGACGCAGCAACCACATCAATAATGTGTATACGCACCAAAACTCTCTGGCCCCTCCCAACGTATGTGTTTTATCCTGACTGTCCATTTATTTCCCTGAGCATTAGTCTAAAAATGAATCAGATTCAAAGCTAAAGTTAGCGCAGACAGAAGTGGGAATTGATCGCCCGTCATTTCGCAGCATTCAAAGCTTAAGTGAAACAAAGCAACTACGCAAGTAGTGTGTATACGTGGCAAAATTCTCCGGCCCACCCCGATGGACGCTGTTTGGCTAGTGACGCCGCCACCAACCAGGTGGCTAGTGGTCGGTCCCTTGTGGACCCACCATGTCCATCCATTTTTAATTATAATTTTAAGGCTTGATTCAAAAAATAAGGTAGATCTATATATGGACTACACCGTGGGGAAAAAAGCAGTGATTGAATTCCACCGTTAAAAACCTCATAGTTTATTTGGCATCTAACTTGTTGATTAGACAACACATGTAGGGAAAAAATATATACCAGCTTGATCCATAATTTTTGTGGCTCCAAGAAGTTTTTACTAGTGTGTTCAATTAATGCTTTGTGGCCTACTTGTGATTTAGATTAACCTCATTTTTGGGCTTATATCATCAAATGATATGTAAGAATGGGTTGGCAGTATGGATGAAAGACATACATCATGGTGGGGCCCACATAGAAGTAGCCAGTCTCTTTCCCACCCTAATGTATGTGTTTTATCCGGGCTGTTCATTTATTCTCCCGTGTCATTCTGGACATGAGCCTAAATATGAGACAGATTTAAAGCAAAATGAGCTCAGAAAGAAATAGGAATTGAAGGCATGTCACTTTGCAGGGCTATAGAAATTTTGGACCAAGTTGAGTTTTGTATTTTTCCTATGCCTACGTGACATTAACAGATTAGATGGAAAAGAAACATGATGGTGGTCCTATGAAGATTTCAATGGTGGAGGTTATTATCCCATTACTTCCTATGATGTGGTCGATTTAAGCTTTGGATCATTCTTAATTTTAGGGACATGTCCTAAAATACTTTCGACGGATAAATGGATGGCGTGGATAAAACACATACATAATGGAAGGGCCCATAGAATTTTGTCATGTATACCGTCGGCGCGGTGATCTACACTACGGCCATCTTTGCTTGCTTAAAGCACACTCGCTCTTCTCAGGGGTGGAGAATGTGTTAGAGGTCCAGGAGATAGTGTATCTGGGCCATTCATTAGGTAAGGTACACGCTAAACGCGCCATGATGAAAAAATTACATTGGTCTACTCTTCATACGGGACAAACTAGTATTCTCGATTAAGTATTTTGGCACGTTGCTTTGGCTACTTGATGAAAGACTTGGATCTCTGGCACGTATGTTGTCTGCTTGTGTCTCTAGCACGTGTTCGCCTGCTAAAAGTTCCCTCATCGACCGACGACTTGTTCCGAACTCGGAAAAAGCTGGGGATCTGAGGGGCCACCCTGACTTATGGATCTTATCCACTCCGTTCATTCTTTTTTTTTTTTCGTCTCATTGTAATGTATGAGTAAAAAAATGAAGCAAATCCAAAGCTCAAATGGACCACACCACACCACAGAAAGCAAAGGTACTAATCATAACGATTACTATTAAAATTTTCCTAAAGTTCATTGTGATATTTAATTATCATCCAACCTGTTCATAAGGTCGTATAGACATGGATAAATGGAAAACCAAAATATCATTGTGATCCAAAACTTCCGTAGCCTTTGAGAAGTTTTCAACAATAAACGTTTAATATCCACTGCATGGTCAACTTGATTCTTGGATCGGCCTCATTTCAGTGCATATAAACTAAAATTGTATGAAAACATAGTTGAACAGCGTGGATGAAATCCATACATCATGGTGTCCGTTAGATTGTGGATGTTTCCTTGACCATGGGGCCCACGTTGATGTATTTTTGTTCTATCCATGCTGTCCATTCGTTTTTTCAGATCAGTTTAGGACATGAGCAAAAAATTAAGTAGATCCAAACTTTAAGTAGACCACACAACAGGAAACAGTAGTGATTGACCATTAAAACCTTCTTGGGGCCACAATTTTTGGATCAATCTGATGTTTGAGTTTTTCCTTCGTCCAGGACTGTGTGACCTTATCAGCAGGTTAGATGGCAGATAAACATTATAAGAAGTTTTTAATGGTGGGCATTCAATGACCATTGCTTCTTGTGGCGTGGTCCACCTGAGATTTTGATTTTCTTCTTTTTTCAGATCATGCCCATAAATGGTCGGGAAAAAAAAATGGATGGACGGAGTGGATATACAACACGTACATCAAGGAGGGCCCCACGGTCAGGGAAACCCCACTATAATGTTTACAATTAAAGTGCCCGCGGACTTATATGTTAGTGTATTAATAACGCCGTCCATGATTTCATCAAGCATGATCTTTCCCTGAATCACCTAAAAAAAAATCATGAACCAAAATGGAAGAGCTTGTCTCACCTACAAGTAATATCTTCCTTCTATTAATCCCCGGGAAGAGAAAGAAAGAAGGATATTTGGTCCGATTTCTTAAAGAAAATAGTAAAGTAGATTTGTTAAGGTGAATGGGTGCTTCAATTTATTTAACTATATATTTTCTGTAAATCCGCTATCATCGTTTATCCTTAGCTCCAAAACCGTATCCAACCTAATACTCCAGGGAGCACACAATGAAAATAATGTAAAGTCATGCTTACCTAAGTTTTTAAATAGCATGAGCTTCTGCTGTCCCTTCATCTTATCGAGGTGCCACTATAAGAAAATAGGCCTTTAGCCACAACTTTTTAACCTCAGTTGAAAAAATGGAGGCTAAATGTGTCTTTTAGCCTCGGTTGCTAAAGAACTGAGGCTAAAAGTTCATCTTTCACCTCAGTTGTATAGGAACTGAGGCGGAAAGTCTACCTTTTAGCCTTAGTTGCATAGGAACTTAGGCGAAAAGTCTACCTTTTAGCCTCAGTTGCATAGGAATTAAGGCGAAAAGTCCATTTTTTAGCCTCAGTTGCATAGGAACCGAGGCAAAAAGTCTACCTTTTAGTCTCAGTTGCATAGGAACCGAGGTGAAAAGTTTATTTTTTAGCCTCAGTTGTATAGGAACCGAGATAAAAAGTTTGCCTTTTAGCCTCAATTGCATATGAACCGAGGCGAAAAGTCTATTTTTTAGCCTTAGTTGCATAGGAACCGAGGCGAAATGTCTACCTTTTAGCCTCAATTGCATAGGAACCGAGGCGAAAGTCTATTTTTTAGCCTCAGTTGTATAGGAACCGAGGCGAAAAGTTTACCTTTTAGCCTCAATTGTATAGGAACCGAGGCAAAATGTCTACCTTTTAGCCTCAGTTGCATAGGAACCAAGGCGAAAAGTCACCTTTTAGCCTCAGTTGCATAAGAACCGAGGCAAAAAGTCCACCTTTTAGCCTCAGTTGCATAGGAACCAATGTGAAAAGTCTACCTTTTAGCCTCAATTACATAGGAACCGAGGCAAAAAGTCTACCTTTTAGCCTCAGTTGCATAGGAACCGATGCGAAAAGTCTATTTTTAGCCTAAGTTGCATAGGAACTGAGGCGAAATGTCTACCTTTTAGCCTCAATTGCATAGGAACCGAGGCGAAAAGTCTATTTTTTAGCCTCAGTTGCATAGGAACCGAGGCGAAAAGTTTGCCTTTTAGCCTCAATTGCATAGGAACTGAGGCAGAAAGTCCACCTTTTAGCCTCAGTTGCATAGGAACCGAGGTGAAAAGTCCACCTTTTAGCCTCAGTTGCATAAGAACCGAGGTGAAAAGTCTACCTTTTAGCCTCAGTTGCATAGGAACGGGGTGAAAAGTCTACCTTTTAGCCTCAGTTGCATAGGAACCGAGGCGAAAAGTCTATTTTTTAGCCTCAGTTACATACGAACCGAGGCGAAAAGTCTACCTTTTAAACTCAGTTGCATAGGAATCGAAGCGAAAGGTCATCTTTTAGCCTCAGTTGCATAGGAACCGAGGTGAAAAGTCTCTTTTTTAGCCTCAGTTGCATAGGAACCGAGGTGAAAAGTCTGCCTTTTAGCCTTAGTTACATCGGAACCGAGGTGAAAAGTCTATTTTTTAGCCTCAGTTGCATAGGAACAGAGGCGAAAAGTCTATTTTTTAGCCTCAGTTACATAGGAACCGAGGCGAAAAGTCTACCTTTTAGCCTCAGTTGCATAGGAATCGAGGCAAAAGTCTACCTTTGATACTCTGGCAGAATGTGATGGATGATACGTAGGCACTTAGAAATTGTATAAATGGCATGCCTATAATTCAAATTAATTGGTCTATATGGTGATAATTGATTATTTGACTAGATCGGTGGACATTTATTGGATGGTTAAAATGAAAAATATCCAACAGTCCTACTTCAACAATCAAGTGTCCATGAATATAAACGCACCACACGTGCTAACATGATACGTGTGAGAGATCTCATATGTTTATAAAATGGCTTGCACTTTTCATGTGTAGCTTCATGAAATCACGAATGCCCACTGATTGTGAAATTTAAGTCCGTGGATTTCTCAATTTGAGTCACGCCAAAAGTCTACTTTTTAGCCTCCGTTGCATAGGAACCGAGGCTAAAAGTCTACATTTAAGAATATTGAAAAAAATTGAGAATCTTGAAAGAATTAATAAATTTTAAAATGTTGGACAATTATGAAAAAATTGAGAATTTTGAAAAAAAAAATTGAGACAATTGTGAAAAAATTGAGAATTTTTTTTTTTTTTTTAATGAGAGTTTTGAAGAGATTTGAATTTTGAATTTTCTAAGAACTAAGAATTTTAAAAAATTTTGAGAACTTTTAAAAAATTAAGAATTATTTTTTTTTGAAAAATTAAGAATAAAAAAATGATAATTATGAAAAACTATGATTTTTTTTTTTTAAAAAAAATTGAGAATTAAAAAAAAAATTAAGAATTTTTAAAATTTTTGAAACTTTTGAAAAAAAAAAAAAAAGAATTTTGAATTTGAGAATCTTGAAAAAAATTGAAAAATTTTAAAAAATTGAGAAATTTCAAATAATTGAAAATTCTGAAGAATTTCTAAAACTATTAAGAATTGATTTTATTTATTTTTTTTGATAATTTTGAAAAAACTGAGAATTTTAAATTTTTTGGATAAATTTCAACAAATTTATAATCTTGAGAATTAAAAAAGAAAATTAAAATCTTGATTTTTTTTTTTTTTTGAGAATTCTTATAAAAGTGATAAAATTAAGAATTAATTTTAGTGCAGGAACCCAAAAATGAAATAGATCCAAATCTCATTTTGGGCCTTACAAATGAACAGACTTGATTTCCGCATTGCCTGCCACGTGTACTCTCTATGAGTATACCATATCCCGTGTTTTTTACGGATCCAATATATCATCTCCGTGGCTTTTATTCATTTTGGAAGCTGGAAGCTCGAAGCATAGCTCTCTCTCAAAATCCCTAAGCTCCAGAAGAAAACAGAGCGAAATCACATTTTACTTCTACAAATCTATCTGTAAAAATCTCCAAACTCTAAAAGGAAAACAGATCGAAGTCGTGTTTAACTTTTGCAATTCGATCCTTTACAATGCCTAGAAATGTCAATTCTGTCCTCCACACCAGCAATCTCTTCACCGATTTCAGGTACTCGTTCTTTTTTTTCTTTTTTCTTTTTTTAATTCTACTGATTTCTCAACTGAAATCCTCTCGAAAATCAGAAATCGAGGTAGAAATCTATCCTTTTCGTGCGTTTTCCCCATTTGGCCATTCCAAAATCCAATTTTCACATTTTTTTTAGTTCGATCTGAGGAGTAGTTTTTTTTTCCGCTGATTTCACTGAAATCTTTCTTAGAAAGTGGAAAATCCTGTCATTTCTAGTTCATTTACTGGATTGGAGCAGTTTTTGCATTGCAATATCAGCGATTAGGGTTTGCTGTTCGATCTGAGAGCAAAACCTTGTTCTCTGCTATGAAATTTGCTCTTCCATTGCTGATTTCCGTGCAGGCTAGATAAATAAGGGGCATATACACCGATTGCAGCTCCTCACCGAACCAAACCCTAGCTCTTCTCTCTGTCTTCTCCAATATTTCTCTCGTCTTCGTCAGATCTACCGTCTCTCTCTCTCTCTCTCTCTCTCTCTCTCTCTCTCTCTCTCTCTCTCTCCAATCATCAGATCCTCAAAAGACAGTGAGCTTTTTTCCAATTTTTAGAGATTTATCTTTGATTTATGTAATATCATGCATTTGAAATACATTTTGAGATTTAGTATCTTTTGATTTGCTGAGATTTAGATGTTAGTTTTGCATCATTTAGAAGAATCATGGTGAATCTTCACCCACAGGGGACTTTTGATACTCCAGTTGTGTGTGATGCTTGATACACAAGAACAAAGAAATTGTACATGGTTTTCTTGAAACTTTCTCAATTGAGGTTCTCGAATGTGATTTTCAAAGAGGATTGAAGGTTTTCTTAGCAAAACTAGCCAAATGTCTACCCCTAAGAATGCTCTTTGCTGGCAGTCTTAGTATTGTGAAGAATGATTCAACACTAGATGCGGACTATCAAATCAAAATCAGATCACAGACATGATTAATGCCCACACCCATTACATACTGGAATTATACACTGATGCACTTGGCAATGCTATTCTTAAGATTAGTTTAGGACCTGAAGCATCAAGGAATCTATAAATTCCAGGCGGGGAACATCACTCTCAAGTTTTGCGCAGTCAGATCACTGACTTGCTCCATCGTGTATGTGATGAATAGTGTCCTTTTAACAGCATTTGTCAACAATGTAATTCAACATCTATGATATCCACGGCCTACTCACCATAGAAAGTCTCTCTGCCTGTTTTTTCAATCCGATAATGATGGTATATGAATGATGCATTTAGATCTTATCTGGTAAGGAATGAAATTATTCACTAATTCCTGTCCTCATACCCAAAAAAAATAGGGTTGTAGATCGTAAACATCATCATATTGTTGAGAAAAGAGTTAATACTGATGTAACTTACTCATAGTTTCTGTACTCATACACTAGTATTAAGAAATTGTGGTTAAGGCTCTGTTTGGTAGCGGGACTAAAAGTAAATTGTCAAAGGAATGTTTCCTGTTAGGCTCTGTTATTGGCCTTTTCCCATGAAAATTGTAATTTTGAGTAAGTTCAAAAATCTTGGAATGTAAGAGCATTATAGTTTGAATACAAAATGACCAAAGAAAAGATGGAAAAGGTTTAATCATTATAGTTTCAACAGTAATAATTGCTCTGAGGGAGCATTTTTTTCCTTTTGGGAAATGCTCATGTGTCTTCTTATTTGTAGTTTTTGGTGCTATCTCAAAGCCTCTTTAATGAAGCTTGTTGTTATGTTTCAAAAAAAAAAAGAAGAAGAAGAAGAAGAAGAAGAAGGATGGAAAAGGTTTAATAATTGCTCTTGGAAGGCCATGTTCCTACTGTAATTTAGTTTTAGCTCTACCAAGCATTGCCTAAAATAAAAGCCATTGTGGGCTTGTATCCTTCAATCCTTCAGCTCATGGGAGTGAATTTGGTGGTTCTATGCTTGTCATGAGTAGTGGAGTTTTGTTAGGCAGTATCCTATCAAATTCCACGGTTTTAAGTTGTAGTGCAGAATTGCTGGCCAGTAACAGCCCTAAGGATCTGTTCTGATTTTGACTGATTCATAGAGTTTGGTTGTGGCCCCATAAATTATTTGCATGGGCTGCTTAGATGTTGGACACTCTTTCAGTGATTCATGCATTGCAACATCTTTTAGTTTTCAAATTGATGCAGGTGGAGTCGATTTCTTTCTTTCTTTCTTTCTTTCTTTCTTTCTTCTTACTTGGTTTTTTCCCTTTCTTTCTTTCTTTTTTCTTTTTATTTTTATTTTTTATAATTAGTTGAGCGCAGATGATGTCTATTGTTAATGGTCAATCTATGCATTAGTGGCTCGGTCAATCCACTGCTTGGGATAGTTAATTTATTTTGTAGTGGATTCATTGATGGAGACGAGGTGCAGGTCAGTAGTAGCTTGAATTTTCTCCAATTCTTTGTGCATTTATGGTCTTCTGATGTTGGTATGGTGATATGGTGATGTCTTAGATATGAACAATTTGTCTAACTTTGAGTAGTCAAAAGTAGGCCACTCATTTATGCATTGTCAGTTTGCAGGCTAATGTTGTCTATATTAGTCAAGCACTTGGATAACAAAAATGTTAATAAACAGCCCAGCATGCAGATCGATACAGTCAACATTACCACAAATCTAGCTCAACACTCAAGGCTGGTGCCTTCTGTAGCTATAGTTGGTGCAATAAATGACCTGGTGAGGTACTTGTGCAAATGCTTCCTATGCTCCATTGAATTACCAAAATTGGGAGATACCATAAATGAGCAGAGGGCTGCTCACACATACAATTTGTTATTGGTAGACTCTCATGTCTTATCTAATGGCATAATACACGCTAATAATTAGCCATTTGCATTGATTGGTTGGTGCTAGGTGTCACAGAGTTCATGATAGCAAAATTGCTTTACTTGCAATGGATGGATCCAAACCAACCAATTTATCTTTACATCAATTCAACTGGAACGACTCGTGATGATGGTGAAACGGTATGTTGGTTCTCGTTTCCAAATTTTTTTTATTATTTTTTATTATTTTTTTATTTTTTAACTGTATTGTGTGACTCTTTGATAATCTCCATCATGCTTGTGCAGCTTTTTACAAGCAGCAGTTGTAGCTCAAGTTGGTGCTTCAGTTATCCAAATTTTTCTTGGTTATTCTAGTGGATTGTATAATATCTCCTTGAATTTGTTTCTTATGAGTTTTTCTTTCGCGTTGTAGAGAAAGATTCATATTTAGGTTCTAACTTGTATTCGGATGAATCAGATATCCTAGAGCAATTGATAAGGAAAAGGCAAGAGAACTAAAAGATACAGAGGTAGAATTGCAGCACAATATCAAAGACAAATAAGATGAGTTTAGATTGCCTACAGAAGAGGCAGTTCTCCATTCATTCTACTTCGAAGTTCTCCTGGTTCATTTTGAATTTGGAAACTTGAGGCTCTTATGATTTTCCTTTAAGCGCTTCAAGAAGAAGCACAGTGACCACCAAATCTTCCAGTTGTAGAATAAAAGAGTGTGTTATCTCTGTGTCAATGTTCTGCATTTTCTCCTCTCTCTCTCTAATTATAATTTTTGGATTGATACCCTTTACTAATTATATCATTTTTAGCATTGCTATGATATAATTTTATTTTATTTTTTCTTAAATTCAGATGTTTCCAATTGCAGAGCTTGCAAAACTTATTAAAATGTTCGAAAATCAATGACCCACTTGCTTGGACAAACTCTCTAAAGGTGAAAAAAGACTGGCTTTATTCTAATCATACTATTATTCTTTAATTTGTAATAGCTTGGGTTGGGTCAAAATGCTGCTTTGTTGATCATAATAATTTTTACAATCTATCACATAGACCATTTATGTTTTTGATAGTAAGCATTTATGTTATGGTCTGCTAACATTTAGGTTTCCAAAAGGCATTGTTCTAGTAATTGTGTAAATACATTCTAAGATTAGTTAATCAAATGTCGGGATTAAGTACAACCATAGTTGTATTGTCACCTAGCAACAAAACAAGTTAGTAGACCAAAATGAAATAGAAATAAAATGAGTTGGGACAAATAACTAAATTGGAGTAGAACTTCCTCAGATTGAATCTTGCTTATGAAATGCATGTTAGCTAAATTGGAGTATTTTCTCAATGCATATTAACCTTTGCAGTGGAATGGCTTATGGTTCCTTTTGAAGGTATTAAAAAGTAATCCTTGTGCTCATTACAAATGATAAATCTGAGTTAGTGAGAGTGATGGAAAAAGCTAAAGGGAGAGTTCTTTCATGGGCTTTAGTACGCAAAGATTTTACAGGAGTTAATTAGGAGGATCTTTGTAGAGATTGTCTTTGAAAGTTCTGCTACAAGGAGTGCTATGTATCGCTAAATATGTGCATCATTCTTCGATTCTCTCTCTTTCTGTTACTAGTAATCAATTAGCATTTCAAAAATGGAAGTGATATCCAATTGATTCTTCTTCTTCTTCTTCTTCTTTTCTCAGGTGCTTCTTTCACCTCCCATTGTCGTCTATTCTCCAAGAGTTCTACTAGTGTATGTTTATGATGCTCATGCTGATTGTGCCAAAAATGTCAGGTATGTCAAGATTGGTATTCTACATGTGATTGTGTATGCCTGCTTGTGAAGAATTTTAGGTTTAATTTGTAATATTCGTCTGCATCTCATTTTATCATGTGCAATCCTGTTCTAGTACATAAAGTTAAAAATTGTATGTGTTGCTTATGCCTCAAATACTTGCTAAATTCATCATTTTGACCGTTCATCACCAATTAGGAGATACTGACGAGTCAAATGATGGCAATGCCTCAGTGAGGAAGAGAACTAATGTGTTACTTCTTGGTGATCTCCTTAGAGATCTAGGAATCTCTGATGGTTTGAACTATAAGAACCAAATTGCTATTGGATTCTTGTAAGTAAATCGCTGCCTTTCTATCTTTTATAGTTATAAATTGTCAGTTTTCCTTTTTCCTGTGAACCGTTACTTGTAAATAAATGGTCTTAGTTGAATTTGTTGGGGTTATGTTTCCAAAGCTTGTTCCATCAGCAGAATTCTAACTAGAATGCCATATGCTACCCTAAAATCAGTTAGAATATTTCCCAGTTTCAGATGAAGTTGTAGATAACTAAACAAAAGAAGTCCTATGAATTTTATGTTAATGGGAACAAAGCCTCAATTGCATGATCTCCCTCTGCCTTGGAAGAACTTGGCTTTGTCGAGTCTAATTTAATTTACTGCACCTAGAGTTCTGGTTGATGTGCTGATTATCTTCAGTGGAGATCTGTGTGCCTTCAGACCTTGGTCAACCTTTTCATTTCACCAGACATAATTTGTGCTGCAATTTTTTCGCATATAACTATCAGTTTATTAATGTAAATTGAGTTCTGTGAGTTCCTGCAGTCTGTCCTGACTCTCATTTATGGTGACAATAGCAGATCACTCAAATCTGGCTTTCTGTGTGAAAGCTGTTTGGTTGAAAACATTACTCATTCTCATGTAATATCTCCACTATATTTCATTTCTTATTTGAGAGTTTCCTTTTCTAGAAAAATGGAGTGATTTGAAATGAATTTCTTTCTTTGTGAAAACAAATTCAGGTGCAGGCATGGGTATTTCCATGTGGTGAACAATGACTACACTCACTGGGAGATGTATGCGATTGGCGGAAGTGCAAGTCCCACCATGAACAGCCAGGGCAACGGATATCTTGCCAAGGAGGTAATGTAATAGTAACAGTTCAATTCTCTAACATCTTCACTACCATAAACTACATTTACAAATTGAAAAATGATATGAACAAGCTCTGTTAGAGTAGATTCCCACCACTAATCGTAGTATATTTGAAATATCTATTATAGATAAGATTATATTAGATTTTAGTTACCTTTGGTAAATAAACATGTCATTGCCAATGGAATAATTCACCTAAGATCTTCACAATGTAGTTGCTAAAATGTAAGAACTCGGTGATTTGGTCCTTAGTACAAGCTAAATGTAAGTCATCTCATCTAGTGATGTTGTCACATTTTAGGCACTTGTGGTGAAGCTAAGGGAAGGCACTGGGCCAAATACTAATACTGGTGTTGTCATTGGAGTTCTTGCAATTGTTGGGGAGCTTGCTAGGGTGGTGGGTTTACTTCCCTATTTTTTGGGTTAAATTTTGAATCACGTAGTGTGCTATGGTACAAGTTCCAATTTCATCAAGTCTGATACTTTAAATTACCATGCCTTTTATGTGGTTGGTATGAAAAGGAATGATGAAAAGGTTCTATTTTGATGCTAAATTGTCGAATTAATTTGTAACAAGTAGTGATCATGTTGTCATTTTGGTATCTACCTCCTTTCATAGAGGCTAGCATGCTTGCTACATTACACTTAAAAAATAGGGTGTATATGTTGCATTACACTTTGGGAACCACATGATGTGAGGATAATCACTTACCAGTCATGTTTCCACATGAATGTTTTTTTCACTATTAGCAATGGTGTGATCTTAATTCGTTTGTTGTGGTCCTTGTTATAGGGAGGTTTTGGAATGAAGCAATATCTTAACTATGCTAGTAATTGTTGAAGCCCTCTTGGATGGAGCTATTGTTATATACCGTGAAGTGGCTGTCGCAACTCTTGGTCAAGTTGTACAGAGCACTGGGTATTGTGTTCTCATTGCTAGTCCAAGCCAGAATAAAGAAGGATGGTTGTGTCAGCCTGTTAGGTTGGCAGCCAGCATTAAACTTGTGCTGATGTTTTTATCATGAATCCTGACAACTTTGAGATTTATTTATTTTAGAAAATTGAGAATGGGTCATGATTGAGCACGTGCAGGTTCAGGGGCTCCCTTGTGCCCACAATTTTCATGTGGAATGCATTGACGAGTGGCTCCAGCTGAATGTGAAGTGCCCTCGTTACTGCTACTCCGTCTTCCCTAACCTTGATCTCAGTGCCCTCTCCAACCTTCATGCTGACTTTGGGCGTCCCTCTGCTAGTGTTTTGATGGCCACATGCTACATACACACACAGCCAGCAGACCATAACTACCTGTTGAGGTTGTAGGGCCTGCTATGCACAATCCGAATGGAGAATGCTGGTGGAGGCAATGATGATGCTGGCCTGGAAGCAGCAGAAGATGGACGAGCAATGTTATCTCAGGGTCCGCCAAGCATGACGGCACCAGTGATGATGGGCACGACCATGACGTTGTATTATTTGTGGAACCTAATGTTGTGTAACAATTTGATTGAGTTAAACTTTAAATAGACTGTTGTTAACTATTTTATTGGTATTGTGGCTTTCATGATTGATTGTTTTATGAATGGATTAAATGAATGAATTAGTAATTTAAATAAATATTTAAAAAAATAAACATTTTTAGCCTCAATTTGCAACTGAGGCTTGGATTTAGCCTCGGTTGTTGAGAACCAAGGCTGAAATTCCAATGGGTAAAGGCTCTAGCCTCGGTTGTTGAGAACTGAGGTTAAAAATAGATTTAGCTTCAATTGGAGGCAATTAAGGCTAAAATTTAGATTTAGTCTCAGTTGGAAACAATTGAGGGTAAAATTTTGATTTAGCCTCATTTCGAGAAAAATGAAGCTAAAAAGGTTATTTTAGCCTCACTTAAAGAACTGAGGCTATAAAAGTCATTTTAGCCTCAGTTGCTAAAATTGAGGCTAAAGCCTTTAGCCATGGGGGTTTCAACCTTGGTTTGGATAACTGAGGCAAAACTGAGGCTAAAGGTTTTAGCCACAGTTTTGAACCGAGGCTAAAGCCCCCTTTTCTTGTAGTGTGTGTCTTGTTGATCCAGTGCCTTTAATAAGACGAAGACTGGGAATTTTTTATCTGATCGAAGCTTATATCGGTTCGACCAAACATTTCCATTTTGGCCATTTACTTGCTGTAATGTTTTACATGATTTCACCTCAACACTCGTTTGACTAAGGAATGAGGGTTTCGTTTGGTCTGACTGAATGTTATATCTGATTCAACCAAATGGAATGTGTATGTGTGGGTTTTGCTTCTAATTTTGTACGGAGTCTACAAATATGACTCTTAATTCAAGATTAGGGTTAAGATGAATAGTGCTAGCGCGAATTCAAGAGTTTTGAAGGGAGAAACTAGCTAGGGTTTTTAAGCTGTAAGTTGTTCCATATCTCTTTTAACACTGAGATCTTGGTATCGATTCCCAAGTAGGGTGTGGCTAACAGTTGGGTTTGTGTATTAATGTGCTAAAAAAAAATATTTTATTCTATCTCTTATAACCTTTTGATTATACTGGATTGATTGTCACTTTGTGCCGTTGTGTTTTCCCACAAGATTTTTTCCATGTAATATCTCTGTGTTCTATATGATTGCTTGGATTTTTTCTTTCTATATTGTTTGCTTCATTTGATATGAGGTTACTTCCATGCCCAACAAGTGATATCAGAGCTTAATGTCGGGGTGTAGGTTAAATCTTTAAACATGCTATCAAGGGAATCAAATATGAAATTTAAGACAGAGAAATACATAGGTAAAATCAATTTTGAATCATGGACGTTGAAGATGAAATCCCTCATAATTTAACAAGGGCTACAATATGCACTACTTGGGAAAGCAAATTGTTCAAAAACTATTAAGGAAGAGGATTGTGACAAACTTGATCAAAGGGTAATTAACACAATAGAATTGTGCGTGGCCGACAAAGTCCTTTGTAATGTTATGGATGAGACAACTATCATAGGATTATGAATAAAGATGAAGACTATATACATGATGAAGTCACTGACCAATCGTCTATATCTGAAGAGACAGTTCTATATTCTAAAGATGGTGGAATGGTCAGATCTCTTTGAGCACTTTCACATCTTCAACAAACTAGTTTCCTAAGTTGACAAGCATGACTGTGAAGATCGATGAAGAAACCAAAGCCCTATTTTATTGATGTCTCTCTCAGAGTTTTACGAGTATTTGGTTGATACTCTATGCTATGGTAGGAATACGTTGGATTTTGAAACCGTTATCTTAACCCTTAAATCGAAGCAGTTGAGAAGGACGAAGAGGACGAATATACTTCTATGGATGCATTGTTTGCTCAAGGAGGGAAGTCTGATAACTCTTAAATATAACATATATATATATATATATATATATATATATATATATATATATATATATATATATATATATATATATATATATATATATATATTTATCCCTTAGGAAGAACCACACTTTGATGAGAATGTTGAACGAAATACACCACTGGTAAGGACAGTGCATGATGAGAATGAGGTAACTATGTTCTTCCAATTAGAACTCTAAGAGACTACCAACAACAAGCAAGAACAACCACACCTTCGTGTATTATTTTTTTGGTTAATGTAGGTAATCTAAAGTTTAAATTAGGTGTGATCCAACTACTTCCCAAGTTTCATGAACAAACGGGTAAATGTCAATTTGGAGAGAGGAGTGAGCAAAAGAATCAATCCCAATGGAAAGAATTTTTCTCAAGAAACCTTGAGGCCAATCGATGGACAAAAGGAGTGTAGTGGCCATGATAGAAAATAGAAGTTTTTGAATTTGAAAGCAAGAAATATTTGTGTGTGTAGTGGGGAAAGAGCCATTGATTGCTTTATATGAGTGTAGTGGCCATGATAGAAAATAGAAGTTTTGAATTTGAAAGCAAGAAAGATTTGTGTGTGTAGTGGGGAAAGAGCCATTGATTGCTTTATATAAGGCTCTAGGAAGCCTAGTATGCCCAAAGTCGTAGGGTCATGGCAATTGGAATGCTCATTAATGACTTAAAACATTCATGAGAAAAATGGAACGAACAAGCATGCGGTTTTTTATGTTTGTGCCACGTCATCATCAGGATGTTTATTTCTTTTAAGTACTAAGGAAGAGAAAAAAGATAAGTGTTGAAAGCATTGTTAATGAAGAAGGCACTGTGGTCGATTGCAATAAAAATAGGGAATTACAGGCCGATAGTACATCAGTTAAAGAGACAGACAAATCCAGGACAATTAGAACTCAAAATAGGAAAAGTAGTAATCATCTCTTATAATTTTGATAACCTTTCCTCCTACTGGTCGAGTGTAATTTTAATCTTTGAGGCTGAGCGAACCATCTGGCTGACCAATGGAGCATGCTTTTGCATGGAGACACTCAATATCTTGACCTTAACTTGTTTGATCTCGACCAAGGATTTTTTTTTCTCTTCATTTTATCCTCCATTGTTAAGATTTGGGCCTTTAAATCAGTTAGAGTTGAATATGACTCCTTCAGTTTGTCACAAACAGTGGTAGCAGTTATGACCTCGATCATTTTGAGGGATATAAATATATGCTAAGACTGAAGTTTATCGACTGCCACAACTCTATCTTGGAATTCATGAATTAGATTAAAAATTTCATAAAATTCATAGAGTGCATGCATCTTGTTCGACAGGGATTTGTCAGACCGAGAGAGAGTTTGATAGCGACGAATAAGGAGATTGAGTCTCTCGATTGATCCTGAAGAAATGATGTTAGAAGCTTCGAAGTGAATGAGATGAGCTTGTAATTTCTCTTGAAGTTGCTGAAGTTTCGATAAAGGCAGTGGGGACTCAACCACCCAGGTGTTAGAGGTGAAGGCCTGGTCAAAACATGGATAAAATATCTTCTACAGTAAGGGTAACCTTAGCTGATGAAGAGAGGGAACTAGAAGTATCAATTGGCATGGGTAATGGAGCAGGAGCATCGACCACATGGATCTCTTTGGGTACAGATCAATCAAAAGAAGCTTCAACATGATGAAAGAATTCCTCTTCTACTTCTTCTACTTCATCTAGGATGACCACCCTATGCTCAGAGATCAGATCTGTTTGCTCACTTAGTTTTATGAATGGAGCAGACTTTTTGGAATAAATTGTAATCACTTGAGAACTGGCCACCCTAGATGATATTACAACATTTGCATAGTCGACCCTATAATTCCCTGACCTTGATCACAGGTAAGCAATGAGGTCATAAAATGCAGAAGGAGATTGAAAGATTCCACATGATGATATGTGATTACCTCTTTCTGATTATGACTTTCTAGTCAACGAATGTAACTTATAGTCTCTTTAGAATCAAAAACCTCAAGCATTTCTTTGGGAGGGTAAGCTGCATTAACTAGAATATCTACGATAATGTCTCGACCTGAGGAGGTAGTGTAGAGATAGGTAATCTCTCAGAGGCCGCAAGCTCTTTAATCATTATGAAAAAAAGAAGAAGATGATTAGAGGGAATACTAAAATAAAATTAAAAAAAGGAATATAAAGGACACCCCCCTAAATCAAACCGAACAACGACAATGGAAAATTTGTCGACCATTGGTGAAATTTTAGTGGGATTGACGATTAAAGCTAGAACTTGGTTGGAACATGGAAAAGGAGGAGGATTAGGAGATATGGTCCGAGAAAGGAATCAAAAGGAAGATTAGGATCATCCAATCTTTTCCTTTATCTCAGCCATTTATTAAAGGCCTCGTTGAAGTGAGCATCATTTTCTCTTATATACCTCTTCGATCTCCCAACAGTATTTTGAAAAAGGAACACCTTGTCAAAACTTGGTTGAAGAAGGAATACCTAAAGTTCTTGTGGGTGACTAACTAGATGCAGTAAGAGATGTAGGAAGATGAGTTGTAAGAGGTCCAAGCTCTAAAATATTTAGAATAGCTAGAGGCACTATAGATGCTTGGATGGATGGATCCGTAGAAACAACTTTTACTGGACCTACATTCGTAGTCTTTCGACATTTTGGTTCACGTGAAGTTGGCTCGACCAATCTGGTTAGTGTAAAAAAAGAAGGTTTGACCCCCCCCTATTGGTGTTGGGAACAAGGCAATTGATGCGATCGATGTTGTCTTCTTTGATCGTGTCTTCCTCTAAACAGGAAGCATGGCCAACTGAGGCACTATTGACTTTTGGTACACTCAGTCATCATTTTCTTCTTCTCTGCTATATGCTTCTCCACATTAGATGAAGAAGAAAAGATATGGGCAATGATTAAATCATGAGATCCACTAACTAGAGTCCCATAGTAATTTTTCCACCAATGGTAAAATGAAGATAATTGTTGGGGACAACTAGGGAAGAAAGGAAGCATAAAAGAGGAGCTTATGGAATCAAAGTTGTTATGAAGGGTATATAATGTATTGACTGAATCCACAACTGACCGATAATTCGGAAGCTAATTGCAAGTTTGATGGATGAACGAATAAGGAATGACTTGGGCCAAACCGAACTGATGAGTAAAGAGATTGGAGCAAAATTGCCTAATCCTAGCCTTAACATTGACACCTAAATCTACTGTGCCACCATATGGAAAGTCTTTGCAAATCAAATAGCTTTTCCAAGCTTGATCTTTAAGATTAACCATCTAAATATCGGTTGATTTATATTCTTCTGTGAACATAGCCGGACCGAATTCTTTGTCAATGAAAGGATAGAAAGAACAGTTGGATTTATCAGGGTTAAAAGGAAGAAAGAAGTTCATGTACTCGATAAAAGAATAGTGAATTTTGGGGTAAATGATATTTTAATGGCCGAAAGATGAAAAATCCAACCTAGTGGGAATGGATTTGAGAAAAGTTGCCCCAAAACATTCATAAAGCCACATCTAAATGAGCCAAACAGGTTCGCAAGAATAGTGAAAACCTTTGTTGGTCATTTCAAACATACTCCAATATAAGTGACTGAGCAAGTATGGGCTAAGGGCAAGTTGATGTCCTTGAGTAAGTGCCTTGGTCAAATGAATGTATTCCTTCATAATCTGAAAGAGCGTTGATGCAAAATAAAAATTAGCAAATCCACATCAAGAGAAAAGCTATATGCTCTTGCTCATTAACTTCGTCCTGAGATTTATGTTGGATGGCTATAAAAGTGGAATAGGCATTGCTAGTTGTTAAGTATCAAATATTATATATTTTCCCCTAATCATATCTTGGTTTTATGAACATGATAGTGCTTAATGGTATATTTTATATATGTTTGTATTGCAAGGTGAATCTAAGAGCTTGGATTGAAAAGAATGCTAAAAACATGGATTCGATGCTCAAGAATCACTAAGGCAAAGGATGGATCTTATGAGACCAAGAAAGAAGAGTTCACATGTCAAAGATCTAAAGAAACCAAGTATAAAAGATGAAAAAAGGACTTGAAAGACTTTAGAATCCGCAACAAAAAACAGACAAGTTTGGTCCGATTGAACCCATGTTTAGTCCAACCGAAATCGCACAAGACAGTCCAATGACCAAAGATGAAATTCAGAAGCTAATTCGGTCCGACCAAAACCCAGTTCGGTCCGACCGAAGGGAGGATTCAGTGCGATTGAAACTGTAAAGAAACCTCCAATGCTGAAAGGAGTTAATTCGGTTCGACTGAAGATTAATTCGGTCCAACCGAAAACTTAAGTTCGTCCGACCGAACCCAAGCTCGGTCCAACCAAAATCAGGCAACTGATGAAATAGAATCTTGCCAAGCTTCAGACTTGACTTCGGTTCGACCGAAGGTAACTTCGGTCTGAACGATACATAACGCGGCTGCGTAAATTAAGACAGTTTTGCGATCAGATTGTAGAAATTCCAATTCGATGCGTAAGATAAAGCTTCACAACTATAAATAGGAGTCCCTAGGATGTTCCTAGATATCTTTTAGGGTTTAAGGAGTAGATCAAAAGGCTGGAGAGCCGCTACCAAGAGTTTTTCTTTTCTTCCTTAGTTTGTTTTCATGTTTTGTTTAAGAGATTTTGGTTTAATCATGTCTATGATTAACTAAACATCTTAGCTAAGGCTAAAAGGTGAAGCTTGTAGCGTGAGTGGGATGTTTATCTTACTTTAATTCTTGTTTATATTGAACTTCATTAATTTTTAGTTGATTTTAAGGAATATTTTTAGTTTTCAATGGTTTATTATGACTCAAATTACAGTAGACACTGAGATAGCTTTGAATATCTTTCCTATTTGAGATTATGGTATTAGTAAATCCTGTTGTTCACCATCGTCTCTTGGGCATGGTTGGGTGATGGAATCCCTTCTAAATCTTCACAAATCTCATCCATTGAGGCTAGTTCAATGAAAAGTTCAAATATTTGATCATTTCTTCTTCCAACTGGATAAGATATGACTCTGATTCCCGTTTCATATCTTGAATCAAGTAAGGTAGCATCTTGATAGCTACAAGTAGATCCTTTACACCTTAGTTCCCACCTTTAAATTCACAAGTTTTAATTACATTATTCACAATTACTCTCTCTATTATTTTAGATTTAGATTTAGATCTTCCTCTAGTTGTAGTTGTAGTTCTAGTTCTTTTCAGAATATGTACAAGTTTAGTCTTTGTGGATTTGACATCAGTCTCTCTGAGATTATTTCTGCATCATAACCCCATACTTGGGGTTGTGAACACTAGTTTTTTTTGGAAGGACGAAGGTATGTTTATCCTTTAGGGAAAAACCTGTATAAATAAGCTCACCAAATGGGAGAAGATAAGAAAAGGTGCAAACATCCATGATTGTTGGACTCATTGGACCACATCCAAAATGGAAGGTATTGGTTGACTGACTCTAAAAAGTTGAGGCTGTTGAAAAGAGAAAAAGCATTGGCTAGATATTCATACAAACAAACGCTCATACAATCATAGATACCAGCCTATTTCCATGTGTTACCATGTTGTGCTTCTACACGAATATACCATTCTGCCCAACCATTCATCGATTTTTCCCATAATCTCAACGCTTTAAAAGCGTTGGTAGGATATGAGAAGTGGTTAGACTGAATGAGCAGAACTTCATTAGGGCACCTTAAAAAACATGACTCTATTTCCTGAAGTTTGTTGTGAGTGGCTTCAAGATGAAAGGTTGGACCGAGTGTTAAAAATGTCTTATCTTGTTCAACAGGAGTATTGAAGAGGAGGCCGTTGATGACTCCTGGAAAAAGGACATCTAAATCCTTTATGAAGGTGTCATGATGAAAGACTGGAATGGAGGAGGAAGGTGTAGCCATGGTGAAAGACTGGAATGGAGGAGGAAGGTGTAGCCATGGTGATCAGAGGAAGATTAGACAAAAAAAGAAGTTTGAATGAGAGAGAAGAAGCAAGAGGTATAAGAAGGCAAACACTTTCGCTGCTTATTGCTTATATATCGGCCGTGATACATGCGCATTAATGAAAGGGAAATCATGACTTCTAGTATAAAATGGTTGTGTGTAACGTGCCATAAGGACAATGATGTTTTAATTTAAACCAACCTGATTTAAATGATTTTAAACTCGCAAGTATACGAATCAGATGTAGATATGGTACGTATTACGAGATCATTCCCATGAAGACTGGTTGTCACAATTTAAAATTTACGACTCTTCTTAACTAATCCAAGGAATGGTTTAACAAACTATTAAGTAAACTAATCTAACAAGATAACCGAGATCAATGAGTAAAATCTAATCAAGGAGAAGACTAGGACTTATGAATCCACCCTTAATTATCCTAACCTTTATTTTACCTGTTGATTCACCCTAATTCAGATTGATATAAATTTAATAAACAAAGCACACCCTATGTCTTTAGTCAGGCACACAAAATGTATAATCTTTTAAAGTATATGGATCACATCTTTCCATCCATGGTCAGGCATGGAGAGATGTAGATTCCTGTTTCTTCCTCTATAGGAAACCTGTTCATGGTCAGACACATGCACCTTGTGAAGATTCCAAACCACATCCATATCTAGACTTTGGTCAAGCTCATAAAATGGAGAAGCATGAAAATTACAGTTAAGCACACTAGAAAAGGAAACAAATCAATCTAATCCGGGTAAATTCAACAAATAATAAGTATTATTCAAATCAGGGGCTTCATCTCAGCCCTAGCTGAGAGATTTAGCAACCCATAAACACAGTTAACTGATATTCAAGGAAAAAGGAAAAACTGAAGATAAACATGAATAAACTTCCTTGCTCTCTCTTTCTCTCTCGTCTTTCTTCTCTTTCCAAACTCACGTCCACCAGTTGCTCCCAGATCTCCCCCCTTTTTTTCTTAAAAATGTCCCCTTTATAGCCTGCTCCAGGCGGTGTGTAACACCCCGGATTTTAGCTAATCTGGGATTAGACGTCCTTAGGTAATGGGTTAATTAAAACACCTGAAAAATCGCTTAGAACCCAATTCCATAGCCAAAGAAACCACTTAGGATTAATTCCTTTAGAAACTAAGCATAAGTTAGCTAGCGCAACGCTGGAGTAGCTGGAAAACAGTCCCTGAACACTTTAAATACATTCTACAAGACCCAAATCGAGTAAAACCAATGACTCTATGATACTCTATAACTTGGGATCAAACTCTAAACCGGTTTGTTCCCTAGACCACTTTGAAATTTTGTATTGGATCTAGACCGCACGTCGAAAGTCCGATACCTACTATCTTAGACCGTTAGAACCGCCTCGCTGGACTTGACAATTATTTCGAAAATCAAGTCCAACCGATAATCACAGGCTATTTCATTGAGCGTGGAGTGAAGAGAGTGAGAATAGGGTTAGAATAGGAATTTCAAATTCAAATCTGGTACACGATTTGACGCATCAGTATTGAGCGTTCTGACCGTCAGAATCCAGCCAAATTACACCCTCGGATCAGGAAAAATTTCTATTTCATATCACGAGATTTGTAGACCTGATCTAGGTGCGATGACCGCTGAACTGAAACTGGTCCGCCACGCGCGATCTGCGAACCCTGTCGGATTGAAAACTTAATGTATGCTAGATCCAGTATGCATGAGCTTAAGTCCGACCGCATTTGGCCAGGGGACCACCAGAAAGCATCTTTTGGACCGAAACAGCCCCGAATTGGACATACCTCAAGTATACCTTGACCTGGAGCCTATTCTGGGCACTTTTAAGCTCATAAAAGGGGTTGAAACCCTCACTCCTCTCTCCCATCCGAATTTACAAAAAGCCCTAGATTGGGAGAGAGAAAAGGTGAGAGTTTGTGAGAGAAGGAGGGAGAGATCTTCCTGCAACCTGCTGCTGCTGCTGTACGTGCTTAGGCAACACACTCCGATCACTTTCCCGGCGATTCCTCCGCGTTTTTAGGTAAGAAAATACCCTAGAAGTTGCTGATTTGAGGTTCCTTTCGTTTCCTAGCGAAGTAACTAATAGAACTTGTGTATTAGGTTCTCTAATCGCCGTAGACGAAGCGTATACGCTCCGTTCGAATTTACACATCCATAAGGGACAAGGTGCGGATATTAGACGCTTTGATTGACTGTTTTCAACGCTTTTAATGTCGTTTAATAGTAGATTATTGACGGAAACGCCGTTTGACATGTACAACATGCTATCCGTTTCCTGTTTCGTAAATCAATGAAGAATATGAGATTTAGGGCATTTTAGTCATTTGTAGGAAATACTGTTTTCATTCATAATTTGCTGATGTGATTCACATGGCTTCTTGTCGCATTAGAATATTAGGAATGCGTGCATAATTAGTTTGGCGAAGAGATTTGCCTAAATGCACACTTTGAGTCGACATACTATATGTAGACTTAAGTGTGTAGTGTAAGTGTTTGTATAAATGCTTGTATTAGTATGTATTGAATTAAATGGTGTTATGAATTAATTTGAGATTGATTTCTCAATTAATATGCTGGTGTAAATGGTTTCCTACATGTTAGCCATATGCACGATTTCATTATATGTATGAAATGCATGTGCTTGATGATTCACTTAATTGGTAGGTTATAACATGTGCTTGATGATTTCATTATGATTTAGTTTGAGATTGAATTCTCAATTAATATGCCGATGGAAATGATTTCCTACATGTTGGCGATATGCATAATTTCATTATATGTATGAAAGGCTTGCGTTGGATGATTTACTTAAGTTGTACGTTATAACATGTGTTAACATGCTCACATGGTTGTATTTCATTTCCATTACTCTTACGTGAATGCTGATGTGATTCCATGATTGTTTGGGACTATACTTAGTCCAGGCAGTCGGTAACCGAGCGAATTCGTGGTTGGCTTATCTTGGCCACGAACGACGCGTCGATGAACGCGAGCCGTGTTCTGGAGTTGGCGGCTGTGGTTAGGCCACGCGAAGTGTTTTACGCACTTCATGTCGTTCGACTTGAGATGCGATCGTGCTAGTCGAGCCCGTCAAGTAACCCGACTGGCCGATGTATGTTCACCCTGCATGAGTCATAACTGCTTGAACCTATGGTACTGAACTTACCATTGTAAACCCTGTTAACCATGGTACCTTGATCCATAAAGACTCATGAGCCGGGCATGGTGGTATGGGACACCGTGGTCGAGCTGTCGGCCTACGCTAGGGCCACAAACCTCCCCGTAGTGACCAGTGAGCACCTAGACTCGTGAGCAGATTATGGTGGTATGGGACACTGTATTCTTACTGTCGGCCTACATTGATAAGGTGATGGGGGAGCGGTGCAACGAGTGCGAGCAACAGCCCTGACAGCCCTTTGTAGTGACCGCGAGCGTATTCTGAGTCTACGGGAGGCGACGACCCTTCAGTAGCAGTAGAGTACAGTAGGCCTGTATTGATAAGGTGATGGGGGAGCGGAGCAACGAGTGCGTGCAACAGCCCTGACAGCCCTTGCAGCGACCTACAAAATATACATCGTATGAGATTACTAGGAGTGACGACCCTAGACAGGATCTGTGTTGGGATTGATATAAGGGAAGTACCTTAGTTTCCCAATCCTGCTGTTTGAATGGACTAATAACAACTCGAAAATCATATCATCCATACCATTGCATGTGCCTGGAAGATGTGGAGCACTTGAGGGTCGATTGCATGCCGCGGTCGTAAGATGGTGCCGTATGAGGGAGATCGTCGGTGAGGGCATACATCACGTCATGTCATATTGCATTAACAGCAGTATTAGGATTGTTTGAATTACTGCTTTACTATTATCGCATGATTGATTTGATAACATGCTAATCTCTGCTCTCTTATCCCACTGAGTTGATCACTCACTCCCACGTTACGGGATGGTGTTTCCGGACACCCACCAGTCCCTTTTTTGTGATTACAGATGATGGCGCTGCTCGAGAAGCGGAGCTGGACCTGATGATGATGAGGAGGATTCCTCCTTCATGTGTGTTCTGATTGACGGGATTATAGGGAGGTTGATTAGATACCTTGACACTTGTCATTTTATATTTTCAGCGCACTCATGTATATTCGTTTGTTTATTGTTGGAGTATACATGTATGTATATAACCTGGTAACATATTCACACTCTGGAGACATACAACAGTTTCTATATGTTATACATACTATCACAGTCTTCCGCTTGTAAATTTAACTGTCTCTGGAGCATGATATGCTGTTCTAGCTTAATCTCACTCATGTTTAATACATTATCACAGACAACATTCAATCATATATATCTATGTTGCATAAATAACATTTTGGAACTCAGGAGTTGGGTTTTTGCTCGACCCTCCGATTTTCGGGATGTTACAGATGGTATCAAAGCATGATTTGGATTAAACCGGGCCTGGGTTATGGTCATGCAACGTACGCTGTCGCTTCGTTTGACTTAGGAGGGTGCGAGAAAGGTATAGAAACACTTCTAGTATCACAGATTCGCCAATAGGCGAAGACTATTCATATCGATCGCGCGATCGAGTCCGTAACGCATCTTGGGTCCCGTGAAGCAACCCGAATAGCTCCTAGATTGTAGGTAAGCGGGTTGAGACGTTCATTGAATAATTCTAAACCCATAAATGTGAATCCTTGGGCTGTGGGACAACCACAACCACAGCATTCAATCGCCAGGGCTTAAAAACCCCGTTTCACCAAAAATCTTCAAAATTCTTCCTCTCACCACTCCAATCTTCAATTATTTCTTATCCTTTTCATGTTAGGCATCAATACTAATATGAAAATAACATAAAATCATGCTTTCACAAAATTTTACAGTGAATAGTAAAATTCCATGAAAAAGGGCCCTAAGGCCATTCTGAATTTGCTTTATTTAGAAAATAATGAGCTAGATGGATGTATTAGATCCTTCTACCCCAAAATCATATGCTGTATGATAGGTTTTTGTATTCTGGATTGTAGATTGGCCCCGAAATGCCCCGAACACATGTTAGGGCCTCTATAGATGAAAATACAATGAACCAAGGTGGGGGTCACACATTTTTGGGGTCCCTGGACCATTGGGGACCAGACCCATGTGGTCCCACCGACCACCTAGAGAGATGGCCGGCGATGCCATCGCCGGTTCGGCAATGCATCGCCGACCGGTGGGGTCCACTTGGTCTGATTTTTGGGCGTACGCCATATTTTGGGTCGTGTACACCCCCTATATGGTGTTCGTCCATAGAAAGCCCCAAATAGGGGTACTTCCTTCACAAACAGCCCCTATCCAAGCCCCATTTTCATTTTTCAGCTGCCCTCTCCCAAATTCGTGGTTCCAAACCACTCCCAAATCCATTCCCTGCTGAAAACGACCACACTCCATCACTCCATAGTGATTTGCAACCCTCCCTCTTGCAAATCTTGTCGTTTGGAGCTCTTACAACCCCCAAATCGAGCTGAAATCATGAGGTGCTCCATTCCTCTTTTTCATTTTCATTTCTTTCTAAAAATACATCCTAGGGGAGCTTGAAGCATCCCTCTACAATGCTTAGATTTCATTCTGTCCATTTGGGCGACTCTTTCTTCGTATTTCCTCCGTTTTCCATGCCTATTGTTAAGGTTGTTTCAGCCTTTTCCTCCCTTTCCATCGTCCTCTCTCTCAAGTCCCTTTTATTTGATCCTCAGACTTGTGGAAACCTGCTTACCCATCCCATTTCTCCATGTTCTTCGCTTGTTTGATTACTGTTTTAAAATTTCTGTGTTTTGTTGTTGTTAGGTAGAAAATGTGTTTGTGTTGTGGTTTGATCTTAATATAGCTGAAATTTATTGAATGGAGTGCATGCCGATCATTTTTTTGTTAGGTATTGTCCCTAGATTGGGAGTATTGTAACTCCTGAGATTCAGCCTATAAATTAATTTTTATCCCAACCCACCCTCCTACCTAGCATGCTACTCCCAATCCCAACATGGGATTAGGAATGTAGTTCCGTTTCATACAATAGACCCTTGGCGTTTTGGACCTAGCGATAGCACTCCTAGATTTGAAGGATCTGATGACATAAGAAATCCAATTCCATTTAGATAATCTTGACCCTAAGCAATAGAAGAATTCTCTGTAGTAGAAATGGTATGGAACCATTTAACGTATAAACTTAGGCTTTGGATTCTAACTACTGAGTTACAGACTAGGCTACTAGTTGTCTTAGGCAGTGTAAGGCCTATATATGCTAAGGGATAGTAGGTTAGATTTGGTTGGAATGGGACTCCCTTCCTTTGATAGATCCCCTTATGACTTATAGACTTCTGTTGTTGCCCATTGGAGGGAGCCATTCACTCTTAGGGACCATTTATAAATCCTTTAAAATGAACTTAGAATGTACTAGCACGCCCCTTAGAATTGCCTTCCCCAAGGGCTCATTGCATTCGGGAATGTGGAATAAAGGAACTACATGTAAGCGATGTACTCGCGGTTTGAATTGACTTCTCAATCCTAGTGGTTACCAATAAATCCAATGCTCTGATCAAGCTGAAGATCGGCATCGACTCGGATTAAGAATTGATACAATAAATCTTCTGTCCTAGCTAGATAGAAAGTCTATGTATCCGGCTCAGACCCACTACACAACTTTTCTTCCATGTTGGCTCGACCACATACAACCAAAAGTTATTGCTTTGTCTTCGGGAAATGGCGAAGACTTAAAGCCAGTAGAGAATTCGACATCTTTCCACCAACTCATACCTACCCCTGAACTCAACCATAATAGAGATTAGGCTCATCTCTATGATCATAGGTACCAATGCCATAGAACGCATCATTAGTAAGGAAAACCATGTAGAGGAAGGTTGTTTCCATTTTAGGTTAAGGATAGCCCCTAAGTTGCATCTTGTTCCGATATACGGATCGATGCAAAGATTCTTGAACTTTAAGTAGAACCAAGTTTTAAGGGGGGTAGAATGTATTGAGTCCAATCCAGTTAGGTTAGTCAACGCAATCGTTCGATCAGAGTGGCGCAGCGGAAGCGTGGTTAGCCTCTTCCCCACTGGCCCAGGATTGAAACAATTGAGTTAGGATGTACGTACGGTTAGGTCAATATATATGATTGACCCTTTCTTAGAATGTCAATACTAAAGTCTTACTAGATGCTCCTTACCCTTCGCCAATTTCGGAGACGAAATTGTGTTTTAAGGGGGGTAGATTGTAACACCCCGGATTTTAGCTAATCTGGGATTAGACGTCCTTAGGTAATGGGTTAATTAAAACACCTGAAAAATCGCTTAGGACCCAATTCCATATCCAAAGAAACCACTTAGGATTAATTCCTTTAGAAACTAAGCATAAGTTAGCTAGCGCAATGCTGGAGTAGCTGGGAAACAGTCCCTGAGCACTTTAAATATGTTCTACAAGACCCAAATCGAGTAGAACCAATGACTCTATGATACTCTATAACTTGGGATCAAACTCTAAACCGGTTTGTTCTCTGGACCACTTTGAAATTTTGTATTGGATCTAGACCGCGCGTCGAAAGTCCGATACCTACTATCTTAGACCGTTAGAACCGCCTCGCTGGACTTGACAATCATTTCGAAAATTAAGTCCAACCGATAATCACAGGCTATTTCATTGAGCGTGGAGTGAAGAGAGTGAGAATAGGGTTAGAATTGGAATTTGAAATTCAAATCTGGCACACGATTTGACGCATCAGTATTGAGCGTTCTGACCGTTAGAATCCAGCCAAATTACACCCTCGGATCAGGAAAAATTTTTATTTCATATCACGAGATTTGTAGACCTGATCTAGGTGCGACGACCGCTGAACTGAAACTGGTCCTCCACGCGCGATCTGCGAACCTTGTCGGACTGAAAACTTGATGTATGCTAGATCCAGTATGCATGAGCTTAAGTTCGACCACATTTGGCCAGGGGACCACCAGAAAGCATCTTTTGGACCGAAACAGCCCCGAATTGGACATACCTCAAGTATACCTTGACCTGGAGCCTATTCTGGGCACTTTTAAGCTTATAAAAGGGATTGAAACCCTCACTCCTCTCTCCCATCCGAATTTACAAAAAGCCCTAGATTGGGAGAGAGAAAAGGTAAGAGTTTGTGAGAGAAGGAGGGAGAGATCTTCCTGCCACCTGCTGCTGCTGCTGTACGTGCTTAGGCAACGTACTCCGATCACTTTCCCGGCGATTCCTCCGCATTTTCAGGTAAGAAAATACCCTAGAAGTTGCTGATTTGAGGTTCCTTTCGTTTCCTAGCGAAGTAACTAATAGAACTTGTGTATTAGGTTCTCTAATCGCCGTAGACGAAGCGTATACGCTCCGTTCGAATTTACACATCCATAAGGGACAAGGTGCGGATATTAGACGCTTTGATTGACTGTTTTCAACGCTTTTAATGTCGTTTAATAGTAGATTATTGACGGCAACGCCGTTTGACATGTACAACATGCTATCCGTTTCCTGTTTCGTAAATCAATGAAGAATATGAGATTTAGGGCATTTTAGTCATTTGTAGGAAATACTGTTTTCATTCATAATTTGCTGATGTGATTCACATGGCTTCTTGTCGCATTAGAATATTAGGAATGCGTGCATAATTAGTTTGGCGAAGAGATTTGCCTAAATGCACACTTTGAGTCGACATACTATATGTAGACTTAAGTGTGTAGTGTAAGTGTTTGTATAAATGCTTGTATTAGTATGTATTGAATTAAATGGTGTTATGAATTAATTTGAGATTGATTTCTCAATTAATATGCTGGTGTAAATGGTTTCCTACATGTTAGCCATATGCACGATTTCATTATATGTATGAAATGCATGTGCTTGATGATTCACTTAATTGGTAGGTTATAACATGTGCTTGATGATTTCATTATGATTTAGTTTGAGATTGAATTCTCAATTAATATGCCGATGGAAATGATTTCCTACATGTTGGCGATATGCATAATTTCATTATATGTATGAAAGGCTTGCGTTGGATGATTTACTTAAGTTGTACGTTATAACATGTGTTAACATGCTCACATGGTTGTATTTCATTTCCATTACTCTTACGTGAATGCTGATGTGATTCCATGATTGTTTGGGACTATACTTAGTCCAGGCAGTCGGTAACCGAGCGAATTCGTGGTTGGCTTATCTTGGCCACGAACGACGCGTCGATGAACGCGAGCCGTGTTCTGGAGTTGGCGGCTGTGGTTAGGCCACGCGAAGTGTTTTACGCACTTCATGTCGTTCGACTTGAGATGCGATCATGCTAGTCGAGCCCGTCAAGTAACCCGACTGGCCGATGTATGTTCACCCTGCATGAGTCATAACTGCTTGAACCTATGGTACTGAACTTACCATTGTAAACCCTGTTAACCATGGTACCTTGATCCATAAAGACTCATGAGCCGGGCATGGTGGTTTGGGACACCGTGGTCGAGCTGTCGGCCTACGCTAGGGCCACAAACCTCCCCGTAGTGACCAGTGAGCACCTAGACTCGTGAGCAGATTATGGTGGTATGGGACACTGTATTCTTACTGTCGGCCTACATTGATAAGGTGATGGGGGAGCGGTGCAACGAGTGCGAGCAACAGCCCTGACAGCCCTTTGTAGTGACCGCGAGCGTATTCTGAGTCTACGGGAGGTGACGACCCTTCAGTAGCAGTAGAGTACAGTAGGCCTGTATTGATAAGGTGATGGGGGAGCGGAGCAACGAGTGCGTGTAACAGCCTTGGCAGCCCTTGCAGCGACCTACAAAATATACATCGTATGAGATTACTAGGAGTGACGACCCTAGACAGGATCTGTGTTGGGATTGATATAAGGGAAGTACCTTAGTTTCCCAATCCTGCTGTTTGAATGGACTAATAACAACTCGAAAATCATATCATCCATACCATTGCATGTGCCTGGAAGATGTGGAGCACTTGAGGGTCGATTGCATGCCGCGGTCGTAAGATGGTGTCGTATGAGGGAGATCGTCGGTGAGGGCATACATCACGTCATGTCATATTGCATTAATAACAGTATTAGGATTGTTTGAATTACTACTTTACTATTATCGCATGATTGATTTGATAACATGTTAATCTCTGCTCTCTTATCCCACTGAGTTGATCACTCACTCCCACGTTACAGGATGGTGTTTCCGGACACCCACCAGTCCCTTTTTGTGATTGCAGATGATGGCGCTGCTTGAGAAGCGGAGCTGGACCTGATGATGAGGAGGAGGATTCCTCCTTCATGTGTGTTCTAATTGACGGGATTATAGGGAGGTTGATTAGATACCTTGACACTTGTCATTTTATATTTTCAGTGCACTCATGTATATTCGTTTGTTTATTGTTGGAGTATACATGTATGTATATAACCTGGTAACATATTCACACTCTGGAGACATACAACAGTTTCTATATGTTATACATACTATCACAGTCTTCCGATTGTAAATTTAACCGTCTTTGGAGCATGATATGCTGTTCTAGCTTAATCTCACTCATGTTTAATATATTATCACAGACAACATTCAATCATATATATCTATGTTGCATAAATAACATTTTGGAACTCGGGAGTTGGGTTTTTGCTCGACCCCCCGATTTTCGAAATGTTACACGGTGAAAAGCTGGAGTCGGTTGGAAACTCTTTACGCAGCAACGTGCGTAACAGGGCCTACTGGCTGACTCTGGACGTTAGTGGGGCTCATTTCTTGGTCTTGCTCATAAGATCCAATCCATTCATTGGATTGTACATGAAATTTAAGCAAGATATATGTGTTTTTGGAACATCATTGACGCGGCCAGAGGTAGTAATCAAGCTGCAATCTGTGCAAGGTTGTTCATTTGTATCCGTTGAAACCAGCACGTGTGCATGCATGAATGCATAAGGTTACCATGGGTTTGATTAAATCAAGCCACCATACATGATGTACGACTCAGATTGAGAATTTGGATCGTGATAGAGGCCCACTAAAGATCAAACAGTGCTCTGTTTCACGCAGAAGAAACGAAAATTTTCGTTTTGAGTTGTGGTGTCAGAGGGACCATGATCGAATTCTAATAGAAAATCCGGGCCGTCCATTCGAATCTACTCAAAATTTTAATTAAAAATGCTGCTTTTAGATTGCTGTCGATGCGGTTCACCTGATGTTCTGCTCTACCGTCTATCCTCCGTTTGAACGGCTGGATTTCGCTCCTCGCAATCTTTTGTAATTCTACCACCTAGACAGTGGTAAGAAGCTTCATGGAGATCCGATGGATAGTCCGGATTGGACTGTTGACACACGGTGGTGGCCCACAAAACCCAACCGCGGCTACCTGTTACGCACGCTGGAAAGAAAATGGAGTTTTCATTTTTAGGAAGAAGACTCGTTACCGTACACGGCTAGTGCACTTGTGCACTATGCACTCTCAACTCAGGTGGGTCCCACAATGATGGTTCTAGGAAATCAGCTCCGTCCATACTTTTTCACATATTATTTAAACCATAGAGACAAATTTTGAAGCATATCCAGATGGCATGTGGGCCCCACTTAAGGAATTAAGGGGCTGATCTGTCTGTTTGCCGACTTTCTGAGATATCTAAAGGCTGAAATTTTATGTTACGGTTAATTTATGGTCCCCAGACTATGTATGAAGTTTCAAGTCAATCGGATGGCAGGAACCCTATGATCTTACATTTTGGACCAATTTCAGGCCTCTTTAACGTGAACGGCTTGATTTCCTTGGATCTCTGGCATGTAAATTCTTCAATCTTGGTCCTCTAGAGTCCGTTCCTTGTTCTGGTTACTTTGGAGCATCAAATCCCTACTTTTAATATCATTTTTCAATCCATGCTCCTGATTTCATCTTGTAATAAAAACATAATTAAAATATGACATTAAGCATTATCATATACGTAAAATTAGGCAATAATCGGGGTCTGATATGCAATATTCGACCCTCATCAGAAAACTGACATATAACAGGTAAAGGCTATCGTTTGGTTTATCCTCGATCAGGTGAATCAATGAGGGATTGGCATGTAGATGAACAATCATTTGCATTAATTGTATCAGGCAACCAAATATCGTCGTTTTTACCTTTTACTCAAAGGTGAAAAAATATGAGGGGCAATGTTGTACTCTATTTCTGATCGTTTCAAGAAAAACCAATGGGGAGGTGACAAATGGCATTACATAAGCGATAGGTGTATGAAAATTTTTTCTGAGATATTTAGAGCATTTTTTATGGAATCATAGATGGCATATATTTAATGTTATGTATCATCAAGTGACCAAAAAAGTAGTGCAGCTGAGACATCCAGGAGCAAAATGCGATCGAAGAGCAAGCCATGACCGAGAGAAATAGAGCTTGGCTGAGAGAAAAAAATAATTAAAATGAAAAACGTAACCATAAAAGGATCTAGATGGAGACGCCTCAATTGTTGTAATCGTCCAATAAAGAAGAGAAACATTTGAAGAATATATACAGAAGAAATTTATAAATAGCAGGAACATTAGCAAAGTAAAACACAATAAGAAAATTCAATAAACAAATGAACTCTATCAATTTATCTTAGCTCAGTCTACCTTAAGAGTAATGATAATCCAATAACAATAATTTCTTAGTTGTAATCCAACTTTATACTCATATGCTGGACTTGATCCTTATCTAATATAATTAGTTCTTTTAGAAGAAACATTCTTGTAGTTGTTGTTCATCTATGATTTTTTTTTTTGTTTGATTACACTCGTATACTGAAAAGTCCTTATGAAAGGTAAGGTGCAACCCATATTTGGAGGAAGAACCCCACCTTTCGATTATCACTGGATCATTATAAATATTCTGTGAGTGGCTGAGTATGTGACCAATCTCCTATGTATTTGTCTATTTTAGTGCTTGGGTCAAAGTTGATCAACACACACTGCACAAGACATAAAACAAATCGAGCGCCAACGTATATAATGAATGGATAAACGGTAGGTAGTCCCTGGACTAGTGAATTGAAATTATGGTCCACCAGCTGGGCCATGTTGATTCTAATACCCACCTTAGGAGGTAGTCACAGTTCCTCTTCTTCATAAAGAAGATAATAACCATTAGAATAATGGACTTGAATATATAAATAGTGATCACTCCATTAATTTACCTATACATAAAATGAATGGCTAGAATTGATTCTAGTAAATTATTGTGACCTACCTCATGAATGGTTCTGATATAGGTAATGAAGTAAGGAAGGACGTAAGGTCAAGCAATCCATAGAACTTCTCTGGACTCCTCACAAAGATTTCTTGAATCCACGAGGAAAGAAAGTAAGAAAATATAAATAAATTCTAATAAATTCGAAATTGATTGATCCATGAATAAAAATGAGCTCACAACCCTTTAAATAGGGGTACCAAGAAATGCGAAAGAAATCAAAATCAAAGTGCAGCTAAAACTCCTAGAATTCGTGACTTACTATAAATAATAAACTTACTATTTATAGACGGTCATGATGTCTACTAGTGTGCAAGGTTTTTGGCCAAAAATAGTTAGTGTCCTATTTGGCTTCACCAAACCATTCTCTTAATTATTCTAAGCTCTTTTGACGTTGGGTGCAACTCCTAAAGCCCTACGGATAAAGAGTTATAATCAAACTAAAACTTACTATTTATAGTAAAAACGGAATTAAAATAGGGAAATGACCATCGATCGAAGGGTATTTTGAAAATCCATCTTGTACAACCCAGCATAGCAGGGTTGGTCGATTAAAATAGCTCATTCTACCTGAAAATCATATATTTTACGTTTGATAACTCATTCCGGATTACGAGATACAACCAATTTATGGTCCGATGGTCTAGATCACTTTTGTTGTTGACCGGGCCTTTTCTGATCCATCTTGGCAATGTAACTATCTACAATCCTCTCTACATCAGTCTCCTCCACTTCAAAAGAACTCGTCCTCGAGTTCTCGTCTTTCTTTAGTTCATGATACTTGGTCAGGTCCGCGACGTTGAAAGCTATGAGATCGCCATGTATCTGGAACATTAACAACATAAGCATTGTCATTGACCTTTCGGATGATTGGTACTGGTCCAATCTTTTCATTCTTCAATTTATTGTATGGTCTGGTCAGAAATCTTTCTTTATGGAGATGGACCATTACTTGGTCGCCCACCTCGAACACTTTTTGTCGCCGGTGCTTGTCCACTTGCTCCTTATATTTTTCATTCGAGACATGTAACTTAGTCTGTACCTTCGCATGAATGCCTATGATCCTGTTTACCATATGTTCTACTGTAATGCTCATGCCAGGGAGTTTGGGCAGAGGGACCAAGTCAAGTGTGTGGCAAGGTACTCGTCTGTAAATAACCTGGAATGGAGATTTTCCTGTCGAGTAGTTCACCATGTTGTTAAATACAAACTTCGGTTGAGATAAGGCCAAATCTCACTACTTCAGTTTTTCTCTTGAAATACATCGATGATGTTTCCCAACGTGTGATTCACAACCTCGGTTTGTTAGTCAGTCTATGGGTGGTAGGTGCTATTGAATCGAAGTCGTGTATTAAATTAAGTCCACAAAGTCTGCCAAAAGTGACTTATGAATTTCGTGTCACAGTCAAAAGTAATAGTCTTGGGAGCCCCGTGTAGCTACATAACTTCTCTGAAAAATAGATTCACCACGTGTGTTGTACGAGAGTCTTCTTATATGGAATAAAGTGTGTCATCTTGGAGAAATAATTTATTACCACGAACATCGAATCCATGCTGCATTACGTTCGTGAGAGACCAAGCATGAGTCCATAAATAAATCCTCCCAAGGGTCATTAAGCATGGGTAACGGGGTGTAGAGGCCTATATTATGAGATTGCCCCTTGAAAGTCTGATAAATATAATAATGTTGGACTGCCTTTCCCACATCACGTACCAATTGCGGCCAATAATACCGCTCTTCCACAAGAGCTGGCGTCTTGTCTCGCCCAAGGTGTCCATTAAGGCAACCTTCATGTAACTCTTGGATTATCTGTTCCCTTAACAAACTTTTGGGGATACACAGTTGCTTCCCTTTGAAAAGAAATCCGTCTTGCATATGTAAGTCACTAGGGTGACCTTCTTAGCATCTAACCCATGCATCCTTGAAGTCGTCGTCGTTGATATATATATCCTTGAGGCACTCGAACCCGACAACCTTATTGCTTATAGTGACTAAGAAAGTTGCACGTTGACTCAACGCATCGAGTACTTTGTTCTCTTGCCCAGACTTTTGTTTTAGCACGAACATGAATTCTTGTAAAAACGAGATCCATCTAACATGCACATGGTTAATGTTAGCTTGACTATTAATGAATTGAGAGCTTGATGGTCTATGTAAAGTATGAATTCCCATTGAATCAAATAATATCGTTAGTGTCATAGTACCTGGACCACCACATATAACTTGATCTCATATGTAGACCACTTATTACGTCTATCGCTAAGTTTTTCACTATAGAAGCCTACTGGCCTACCTTCTTGAGACAAAACTCCCCCAATCCTGACATATAAGGTATTACATTTGGCTTCAAATAGTTTGTTGAAGTTAGGAAATACAAGAACCATGGTTGTGGATAACCTGCGCTTAATTTCGGCAAAGCTCCTGTTGGCTTCATCAATCCACTGAAACTGTCATTTCTTCATGCAATTTTTGATTAGTGATTTAATGTTATTGAAATTTTTCATGAACTGAGGATAAAATGTTGTCACTCCATGAAAACTTCACACTTCATGAATATTTGTGGGAACCGGAAATTCTTTGATTGTTTTCATGTTTTCCTCATCCACCCGAATACCCGTGAATGTTACAACAAAACCTAGAAACAATAGGCTCTTAGTCATGAAGCTGCACTCTTTTAAATTGAGATACAGTTTATTTTTAGTGAGCGCTTAAAGGACCTTCTTGAGGTGTTCCATATAAGTGATTTTGTCTTAATTGTATATCAAAATATCATCAAAATAAACCACAACGAACCGCCCAATGAAAGGTTTCAGAACTTGGTTCATCAATCTCATGAATGTGTTAGGCGTGTTCAAAAGATCGAAGGGCATGATCATCCATTTGTACAATCCTTCCTTAGTCTTAAAGGCCGCTTTCCACTCATCACCCGACCGTATTCGCTGATGGTAGCCGCTCCTTAGGTCCAATTTAGAGAATATTTTTGCGCCCTTTAACATGTCCAACATATCGTCCAACCATGTGTCACGCCCCAGACTCGGTAACCAGACCTCACAAGGAACCCGATGACCGGTTCTGGCCGCAACAGCCTCCGTAGTACCCCATTCTTGGCTCCTGAGGCAGGTTCCGATCCTGGGATCCTACAAGGAGGATTTCCACAACAATATAATCATTTCCAATACGAGCATACCCAAGATCACAGCAAGTAAATCTGAGAATAACAAAGGCACACATCACAAAATCCACTATGAATTTGAACTTGTACAAGCTTACATCAGGTCCAAAAGGACATACATAAGATAACAGAAGAAAGAAGAAAGAGAATCTGCAACACTGGGTCCTCGGCTCGCACACCTATCCAAGCTCTGCTGCTAAGACACCAACTTACGATCTCCTGCACGCATCAATCGTACATAAGCTTATAGAAAGCTTAGAGGGTGGTGAAAGTGTGTGACAGTGGTGCTCAGAAGAAGATAGAGAATGTAGAAGGGAGTCACGATCAATACTAATACCACTAGCCTTACTAAGGCGATCATGAATACAAGAAGCTATGCCAAGGTAGTATGATAATGTAGAAAGTCATACTAAGGCCATATAGTGCAATGCATAATGTAATGCAATGAGTACTGGGCGCCATGCCAAGGTGATGCAATATGAGGCTTACACAATCGATGCAAATGCAATATTGCGAAGTAATGTCAGTGCTCATATCCAATCCACATATTAAGTACATTTCCATCATAAGAAAATCACCGGGGTCCATTACACTACTGGATGACTGCCGCTCTACAGACCCCACACAGTCAAATGAGCGTAAGAGACCTCACTACCCGTCTGTGGACAGCTAATCACCAACAAGGCCTGAAGGTAGCGGACCCATTCACGAGCTGGTCAGACTCAGCCTAACAATGCCCTCTTACATCGGGCGAGTAAGGCCACACCCCTATCCAACCGACTACACGACAGTGGGAGTCGCGGCCTAACGGTATAAGGCCCTCATGCGCTCATATATACCACTCAGTCACGGTGCTGGAGCAGATCCTTGGTACCATGAAAGTTTTGAGAATTTCACCCATGGGCATCCTATGTACCCGGTATGCTCAAGTAATATTTCCGATATCCAAACATAGCCATCCACGATATATCTGTGGAGGCTACAACCCTGAAGAAACAAGGGCGATAATGCTCATATGCTATGCAATGCTAGATGCATGAATCACACAATCAACCATGCATCAATCCCAAGCATCCAACGTGCTCAAGAGGGGATACTATGTCTCTCAGGGAAAGTATCATGCAATGCCCAATGACATAATATGACCACACACACATAGTGTCAACCAAGCATAAAATGATGTATATGGGCCATGAAGATGGGTCTAGACGCATTATGCGGTGATATACAAAGTAGTACACTCCTCCTATCCAAGAAGGGACCAAGACTAAATACTTAGACAATATCTTTAAGGAATCCAACCTCTAGTGGGGGCCCATTTACCTGGGGTAGCCCACGAAACTAAGCATACAAACTATGTGTCTAAGTAATACAGAAGTGAGTCTAGCAAGAGTTTAAGATGAGCATCTAATCGCATTTAGATATAACCGGGCCTAGAGGGGTCCATAATGAGGACATTTAACCGTCATTCCCCAAAAAGGCATATCAATCATGAACTATATGGATAGAAGGCTCAAGGCCTACATTTAGATAAAAACAAAGGTAACCACATACATATATATTCCTCATAATATGCCATGAGAAAATGATATAATACCACCTTTAACAACATGGGCCCCAGGAGGAAAATCAAGGCCCAAGGCTCAATTCCCAATGGCCATAGAATCCATGCATTGAGCTAGACTTGGTGGGCAGCCCGCATACATAATATATGACTAAATAAGTTTAAGTTTGGATGAAATGGGCCCAACTACATCAGCCCAATAAATTAGCAATTTAAGTGGGCAACCAAGGGCCCAATACTTTCATTGTCTTAGCCCACAAGTCCATCAAAATGGTGGAAGTTGGCCCAATATACGGTTGGGCCAATCTGGGACGACCTTGCCCACTCTGGGCTCATGGGATGCCCCAAAAATCTGATCTAAGATGGAGTCCTCATCTAATCAGTAAAGGTGACCCAAAAAAATACACTGATTAAGCCCAAAGATTATAAGAAAAGATAAACATGCAACATGTACACAAGTTCTCAAATGGTGGGCCCCGCAGCCAAATAAAGTTTTAACCATAAAATTTTACATTAAGTCCCTTTGATAAACTTTTGGACAGTTTAACTTCCAAGACCTGCAAGGTCCAGAAATCAGTTGACTATGTGGAAATAATCTCATGAAAGCTAACTATATTCGCTGGGGGACCCCACCAGATGGAGAGGGCGTATATATTATGAAAAGATCAAGTGGGCCTGTTACTGGATTGTGAGTCCAGCAGTAACGCAAGACAGACAGTGCATCCATAATCGGGTGAACCAAGGCTTGGATGGCCTGGACCAATCATGCGTTAAGGTAGGTTCCACATACATACACATTAAGCTCTAAACAATGGCCTAGGGTCCATGGTAGGCCTTTAACCATCCATAGAGAAACCCATGGGCCTACCTTAGGATCACTCAGGAGGACGTTCAACATCAATTGGCTTCCAAGAGGTAGCTCGCCACTACTCATATAATGTAAGGTCTAAAGCCCAAGCAATGCATGACCTAATGGGCCATACACCAAGCCCAACTCATAGGCCATATAGTGGGCCCTCAAGTAAGGTTTGGGCCCAACCATAAAGCCCATAATTCCACATATTGTGGTGGGCTTCATGGGCAGCCCAGTAATTCATTTACATGGCAAGTTTCATATTTAACACAAGTGAGTTGGGTCTCACTTTTGGCCCAAGTATAGGGTCAGTTTAAAGGGCAGTCAATGGCCCGACTTCTTGTGTATAATTGCCCCTAAGCCCATCACAATAGATAGGAGATTACAGGCTTAAGATCAATGGGCCTATCCAAAAGAATTGAGTCCAAAAGGCCTAATCACTGCCACAAAAGGGGTGGCTATGCATATACTATATTACATAATGGGCCCTAAGGAAATGGCCCAAAACAAAAGTCATTCAATTCATACATTATGGTGGACTAGAGGTCAGCCCATAAGTCCAAGAATACATAAGAGAGAGACCTATACCGATAGGGTAGGCCTTGCCTCATCAGACAAAGACTTAACAAGGTCCTCCACAATATGCATTTTTATGGGCTTTGCAAGTCAGCCCATAATTAAACACTTCATGAGGGCATCAAGGCCCATTAATATACATGGTCAGCTTATAGATAGCCCATTGGGTTCGTAAATCAATAAGGTCAGCCCTTGCACAATCTTGGGCTTAAGAAAGAATCTCCCAGCCCATTGAGCCTATAAGACTATTAAAATTTCTGGTTAAGGCTAGCCCACAAAATCACCACAGAGGTGGGCCTCAAGGGGCACTCATTAAGCCCAAAAAAATCTAAGGAAGGAAAGTAAGGAGCGTGTGCAACACTCTCTCAAATCTGGTGTGCCACAATAGTTCCTAAACAATCAACCATGTAGCAAATTTTGGGCCCCTTGCTGGAATTCCAGCCCACCCATTTCCTGGGCCTGCTGGAGTCCAGAAATTTATTTAATTTAGATGGGTTATTGACCCATGATGATCTACATATATCATAGTGGGAACCACCAGATAAAAGAGAGATATACAACATTTACTTCAAGTGGGCCATGCCATTAGAATGCAGGCCCAGCAACCCAAGGTAAGGGTGTGCCTGGGTATTTGACCAAAAACTTATCCAAATTGCAGGCCACACCACGGTTGGTACAGAGGCCCGATGGCCCTGCAAATTTATAGGGTGGTCCTTACATGGGTATAACACATCCCCATAAAATTTTATAATTTTGGGACATCTAAAACTATTTTAATTAATTCAAATAAAACAATCTGTCCTAAATCTCGGACTGATCTGGACACCATATAATAGTGGGCCGGTCCAGCCACCACTATGGTGTGTACAGGCATCCAATGGCTCCAAAATTTTGTAGGTAGGTCTTAAATTGAGTTTAACACATTCTTATAAATTTTTATAATTTTTAGACACTCAAAGTATTTTAATAAATTTTAAGAATGTAATCTGTCCAGGATGAACTATTGCTGGAATGTAACTGTTTTAAATTTGGGCCACCCAAATGGGTAGATTCTGGGCCTCCAAAATTCTTGAAAATTGGACCCAAGGTCCCTCATTAAGCCTAAATTAATATGGATCTCAGAAATATGGCTCACCTTCTAAGAAAATATTTTTAAAATTTTATTTTTATGGAACTATACTGCTGGACTGCATAGCAGAATGTTTCTGGCAGTACACTATATTGGACCACCCGTTTAGATGCCCAAATGGGGTCCATTGGCCCTAAAATTTTGCAGGTATTTCTTAACAAGGGTGGAACACATCTCTATAAATTTTCAGAATTTTTAGACACCCAAAAATATTTTAATACATTTTAAATTTTCAACCTGTCTAGGGTGGAATGTTGCTGGAACAGTGTAGAAAATCCAAACTGTCCACCCCACTTGGGCCACACTTTTGGGACCTCTATCAAGATTGGATGGGGTTGAAATTTGGGACACATGAAGATGAGATCCCCAAATTTCATTAAAATATATTTGATGGGTACAAAAGGTTTCCTAATCAGTCCCAATTTCAAGCCCAAGTCCAACAAAAAAAATCTGTCCAGAAATTTCTGAACAGCAATGCATGCATGGAATAAAACAAATTTATGGGCCTATTAAGGAAGGGATTGGCCTATAAATTGGGTGTCATGGCCCACCCTAGTGGGCCCCACAATTTTTCAGAACAAACCCTTAAATTTTTACCCTTACAAGAACATTTAAGGTGGCAAAAAGAGGCATCTAAACCATGGTGTGGGTTGAGTATAGATGTCCCTTTCTTCCTAGGCTTTTTCTTTTAGGCAATCCAGGCCCACTAAGTGGACCACACATAATATCATCAGATTTCTAACTAAGGAAAGAGAAGGAAGAACATCTGGCCATCAGGGGAGGGCTCCGCCACTATTAAGCCGTCCCCACACAATCACAACCACAAACAATAATATAAACACATTGTACAACTAGATCTTATGATGCATGGCTTAGATCTTTGAAATGAGTGGTTGGGATGCCATCTCAGCCACATGCAAGGGCCTAGATGACCCATCATACTTAGAAAAATAAGAGAAATCCACATGCAAGGGGTCCATCAAGGGAAAAATCCCATGCATGGACATGCATGTACAATGTGGGCTTATACATCCAAATGAGAGAGAGGAAAGAGATTACATGAGGAGGAAAAAGATTTACTTAATAAAGAAAGCACCCACCTAGATAAACCTTGAAATTTACATCACCATCATCTATAGGCTCCAAGCAACATGGATCAATGGTTGGGATGAGTTTTCAATGGAGGGATTGAGAAGAAAAAGGAGGAGAAGGGGCTGGAATAGAGGGAAGAGGTGCTGGATTTTTTTGCAAGGGAGAAAGAAGGAGAGAAAATGAGGGAGAGAGAAGGGAAAGAGAGAGTTATAGGGAGGCAATCATGGCCTCTCTCTCCTTGGTTAGAGAAAGCATAATGGCCTATGGTGACAATAACAAAGTGCTATGCTTAGTAAGTCTCTTGGTGGTGTTTTTAGTTAGTGGTGTTAGTTATGGATATTTGTGTAGTGTGTGAGTAGTGTACCTTGGAACTTGTGCCAAGGGAGGTGATGGTCCACACATGCACTCCACCTAAGTGGGCCACATGATCAATGGTCATATAATGAAATGTACACAACTTTTGATCTACATATCGGATGGACGCACAAGACGCGGCGTTGGAACCGCGACCACGATGCGATCGCAATGACATATGTTTCAACTCGATCTGAGTCGAGTCTTCATGACTGGACTTATAGATGACTGCAAACACTATCCAAGGTCACGGGTCATCGGGATTTGACCGGTAGGACCGCGAAACCAAGATGGAAGGAATGCATACTTACACACACATACACACATGCGAACTCGGGTCGGGTCTCACACCATGGTATAAGAAACTTGTATTTTATGGTGAATTTTGTAATGGCCCGACTATCGACACACATGCACCAACTCCCATCTTTCTTTGGAATTAATAGAACTGGTACAACATATGGGCTCATGATTTTTTGAATAAGACCCTTACGGATTATTTCTTCCACTTGCCCTTGCAGAATCTCACACTCATTTGGACTCATCTGATGTGAGGGCGATGGGGTAAACAAGATCCAAGGACAAAGTCTATATGGTGTTGGATATCTCGCATGGCGGATAACCTATCGGGAAGGTCATTGGGCCAAATTTCTTCAAATTCATGTAACAAGGGCCTTGGTCTTTCAGGGATGATGATAGGCTCAAGTTTTTTCCCTTTTACAATTAATAGGTAAGCCTTTCCTATTTCTTTAGATTCTTCTACGAAGTCCCTTATGGTTAAGAGAAAACAACCCTCCACTTTAGAAGTTTTAGGTAGTCCCTATAGATCCATAGGGGCTAATATGGTCTTCCGATCGTTCTTAACGAAGATATATATTATCTCGCTCTTTATGAGTGGCATCACGGTTAGATTGCCAGGGTCGACCGAGTAGTATGTGATATGCTTCCATGCCAACCACATTGCTTCTTATTTCATCCTTATAATGTTTGACAATTGAAAAGGAGATGGTGCACCGTTCAGTTACCTTTGTTTCGCTGACCTTCTTGATCCAGTCAATTGTATATGGGGAGGGATGACTCTCCATTTTCAATTGTAATTTTTCCATCATGACCTTGGAGACGATGTTCTCGCTGCTTCGACTATCAATGATCACGTTACAAACCTTTCAATTCACCATACACCTAGTTTAGAAATTATTATGCCATTGTGTCACGCCCCAAACTAAAAAACCGGGCTCATAAAATTCCCGGTCGCCGAATCCGGCGCCGACAGCCTCCGTAGAACCCCATTCTTGGCTCCCAGCTCCCATTCGCCAGGTTCCGATCCTGGGATGCTACGAGGAGGATTTTCAACGTCAGTTTGATTCGTAATAAGAATAACTAAAGGCATAACCCACAAACAACAACCAAGAACTCCATTACATTTTCACTATGATAAAAAACTTTACAAGTATAATGAGCATAAAGGGAAATACAATGGTAAGGAACAAAAACTCTAAAATGATCTGTAAAGTGCTCCTACCTCAGCGCTGCTGCGCCCCAACGTCACCTGCACGCAACGGTCGTGCATAAGCTTATAGAAAGCTTAGAGGGTGGTGAAAGTGTGTGCGCAAGGTAGTAATATGATCATACAATATCAGAGTAATGCGGAGTATGCGGATGGATCCATAATATCATGAGCCTACCAAGGCTATGCGATGCAAGATGCAAGTCAAGCATACAATCCTCATCTAAATCCACATGTCAATACAGCTCAACTCTGGGATATCACCGGGGTCTAGTACACTCTAAACCAGATCGCCGCCACATCACGTGCAATAAGGTAAGTGGGAGAGACCTCACTATCCGTCTGCCAATATCGGGCTCGACTCGTCGACAGCGGACCCATTCCTCGAGCTGGTCAGACTCAGCCTAGCATTACCCCCTACACTCGGGCGGGTAAGGCTACACCCCCTTCCAACCGACCACGGCACAGTGGAGAGCGCAGCCATCTGGTAATCGGTACTCAACGCTCATCTACCCATTCGGTCTAGACGTTGGAGCAACCTCTTGGTACCATAGGGGTTTAGGGACTTTCACCCAGAGATATCTATAGCACCCCATGTAGAACAAGATTTTCGGTATCCAATCCTGCCAACCACGATCGGCCTCGATGTCGCTAGGGTGTACAGTAACCATATCATACAATGCGAAATGCATGAATCACACTATCCAATCATGCAGCAAATCCTACGCGTATCGTGCGCTCATGCATGACAACACCACCTAAACGGGGTCCCATAAACAATCTGCCCGAAGGCATATGCTATGATCAGTCACTTCTCATATCAAGCACACATATGATGCGTATGATCATGAGTCATGGAACTACACTAAACATGTTATAATGAGATGGACTATCCTTACAATGCAGATGGGCCTGGACGGCCTATACACAATAACGGACCTAATAATGGGCCTTAAGGAGAGTCGTAATGTGGACATCCAACCAGCATTACACTCGCAATGTGGACATCAAACCAACATTGCTCCCAAGGCGTAGTCCGTAGAGAATATCCTTATATAATTCAGGTTGGGATCACACATTGCAATGGACCTTAGGTACATCCCATTGGGCCTTAAATACATCAAATGGGCCATATCATATGAGCCTTTTATTCATCAAGTGGGCCATGTTAATGGGCCGTACCAATGGGCCTCATGTGCATTACAATGGGTCATAACCCGTGGGCATTAGATTGCATCGAATGGGCCTAATCCTATGGGCTTTATGTGTCTTAAATGAGCCTAAACCCATAGGCCTTTTTACAAATCAAATGGGCCTAACCCATAGGCCTTTTATAAATCAAATGGGCCTAACCCATAGGCCTTTATATAACAAATGGGCCATACCCAAACATAGGTGGCCAACCCAATCTTCACTCATGCCTTAAAATGATCTTACCAAGTGGATGGACGGTCTGGATGCATCACATGCATCATGGGGGGTCCCACTGTCGCTGGACAGTACGGACAACACATGCACACAGAGGGCTCTACCGTCCGCTGGATGGTGGAGGAAAAACAATACATCAAGGTGGGTACCACCGTTCACCTGGACGATGGAATTAAAACACATATATCATTGTGGGTCCCACGTGGGGCCCACTGTAATGTTTACTCACCATCCAATCCGTTCATAAGGTCGTACGGACCTAGGTGAGGAGGAAAAACAAATTTCATCTTGATCTGAAACTTCTGTGGACCCAAAAATGATTTTCAATGGTAAATGTTCAATTCCATTGTTTCCTATGGTGTGGGCCACCTGAGTGTTGGATCAGGCTGAAACTTGGAGGCGGCCCACTACTGGTGATGGCCCACCTCGTGGACAGCTTGGATGACAAGTAAACATCACGGTAGGGCCCACATGCAGGGCCGTGGGCCCCTGATTTCTGCCCTCCAAACGCTGCACGCAGCAGCGTGCAGCTGCTGCTGCTGCATGTTAAAGGGTAGAGGCTCTGCCTCTTGCAAAAATTGGGAAAAACCCATTTTTTCTGGGGCTTTTCGCGTGTGAGGTCCGTAACTTGAGAATCCACTCTGTCCATTAGTTTCTAGGACCCGAAACACACAAAACGAGTCTAATGTTTAGTATTTTTTGTACGTAGGTACAGTAAGGTGGGTCCTAATAGCATTTGAAGGGTAAGAAATATCATTTTCTATGGTATGGCCCGCCTGATTATCGGATTGACTTCATTCTTTGGCTTAACGCCTAAAATGATAAGGGAAAGAGGATGGACGGCTTGGATTGTACCAAAACATCAAGGTGGGGCCTATACAAGTGGGTCATCCCACAAGCTTGATATTTGTGTTTTCCAAAAACCATGTCCAGCGTCCCTGGACGCTGGACGTTGCATGAAAATACTATAGAGGTGGGCCTTACTTATGTGGGACATCTCATGGAGGGTGGTGTGGATCCAACACACACAAAGTGGGCCCCACTCGTAGATGGTTAGATAGAGTACATGCCTCATGGTGGGATCCATTCAAGTGGACCACACAAGCATATTATGAGTTCATAAAAGAAAAATGAAATAGAGAGAGAGAGATAGAGAGTGAGACACGCGAGATGGAGGGACCCCGACACTATGCCCCCCCCCCCCCCTTGCAACCAAACATATAATCGAATGGGTCCTTTGACACATGGGACCACCAAAATTTAAAATCAACGGTGGGGATCCTTTCCCCACCAATATGGACGGTCTAGATGACCTTTCTAAAGAAATAAACATCATGATGGGGTCCATGGAGAATGGCCCCATCATGGATGATCATGATGATCAAAGTGGTCCATCGACCACAACTTAGAGTCCCAAGTAAGATCCAAACCATCGATCGGTTGGCCTCCCTTGGACCATCTCAAAAACATGAAAAAAACTAATATTATTAAGCACCCACCGTCCGATCTTCTTGCTCCTAGGGGTTCCTTAGCACCTTAGCTTTGATTTTAATGGATGAGATGATGAATGGATGGCTAGGATGAGAGATCTTGGGATGAAGAGGTAGGAAAGGTGGGCCACACTTGGTGTTTTGGAAGAGAGAGAGAGGCTTGGAGAGCTCACATACGTGGGATTTTTTTTTTGCTTGGAGATTTGAAAATGAGTAAGAGAGAAAGAGAGAGAGTTGTAAAGGGAGAGAGAGATGGGTGATGGATGGATGTGGTGAGTGATGAGTGTGTAAGAAAACCTTGACTTTTGTGGCCTTTTGTGTAAGAGAAGCATGGGTGGTGTAAGAACTTTTTGACTTTGAGGGTTTTTGGTGTAAGAAAGTTATGGGCTTGTAAGAGATTCTTGACTTTTTTGGTTGCTTGGGAATGGGTGAAAGGTGATGTGTACTTGACATGTGATGGATTGATTGATGGGATTGATGTGACATCTCGTAGAGATTCTCTTGGATTTTGTAACGCGCGACGTTTTTCTCGCACCGAACGTTGGCCCACATCTCTTGACCAGGGTATCACCTCAGCGCGCAAGTCGCGGCATTGGAACCGTAGAGATAGCGCGGTCGCTATGGTAGTGGTCTTGGGTTGAGTTGATACGAGTTGATGGTATATGAATCAGGATCGCGCGCCAATATCGGTTAAGGGTCGAAGGTTGCTGAAATTCGACCGGTAAGACCGCGGAAGTCTACGGAACGGTACGGACTAAGATACGGGTCTTACAAGTTGCAGATGCACTTCTTTTCTTGGTGCATATAATAACTGCCTCATGACGAGCGACTCACCACGATCTTACTGAACCCAACCTGACTTATCTGCCTTGTCCTTAGTGGTGTGCTCTTGTTCTTCAACATTTGAATCTTCATATGCGTTATTAGCACCACCATCATTAATGACAAGGTTTACCACTTTTAGTTAGGGACTAGTATTTGATAGGTGGCCTGGTCGGCCATAACGATAGCATTTGTCGAGCCTTGGCTGGGCATATGGGTTTAAAATTCTACTTGGACCAGTAGCAGTCGATACGACCCTTTGGGGTCTAGCTTGCCCACTTCCCTGATCTCAGTTCTCGGACGTAGGAGGTTAAGTGCATGCTCCTAGGAGCTCCTTCCCTTTGGGTTATAAAGCTCCCTGAGGTGGACCTTCCGCAGCAACCCTTGCAGTAGGATAGGTCCTTGTGTTAATACGTTTAAGTTACACTTCTTCCTTAATAGCCAACTTGATTGTATCATTTATCGTTTAGACGGATTGCATCTGGACCCGATTTTGAATCACCATACACAATCCACGGTTAAATCGGGTGACTTGTTATGATTCGGTCTCGACCAAATTGTTACCGCCGCTAAGCGATAAAATTCTTCCACGTACTCTTTCACCGACCGACTACCCTGTTAACAATTTTAGTATTGTTAGAATAATATCTGATCGCAATCACTAGGGAGGAATCGGGTACATAGTAGTTGCTTCATCTACTGCCATTTACGGATTGGTGCTTTCATTTGTCTGGTTCGTGCGAGTTATAGTTATTCCCACCAAGCTGAAGCTCCTCCTTTTAACTTGTAGGCTACAAGCTTGACCTTCTTTGCTTTAGGGATGTCCATATAGTTGAAAAATTGCTCAACTTCAGAAATCCAATCGAAGAAATCCTCAATGTATAGTTGGTTATTAAAGCTAGCAATATTAACTCGTATCTTGAATTCTCGATCTATTTGATCTACTCGGTCGCCGCCTTGTCAAGGGTGTTGGAAGATTATGTTATTGATCTCCTCCTCGCTGGATCCCCCTTCCTCAGGAATGAACTTTGGATGCACTACTGGTACTATCATGCGATTAGAACGATTACGAGTTTCAACAATTGGCCGTGGAGGATTACAATCAAGAACACGGAGTTTCCCTAAGGTTTCTGCCAAGATATCCATCATGTGGTAGATAGAAGCCTACAACCCTTACAAGGCTTGCTGATTTTCTTACTACGCTACTTTGAAAGCTACTGCTATTAAAGGTAAATTCCTTGGAGCATCGCCCATGAGATTGTTGCCTGACCCATCATTAGAATCCATCGATCCGAGAAAAAACCTCGCTGTGATACCAAATTGATGTAAGGAAGGACGTAAGGTCGAGCACCGTCTTCCTCAAGAGGATAACTATTCCGAATCCATGGAACTTCTTTGAACTTCTCACAGAGACTTCTTGAATCCACGAGGAAGGAAAGTAAGAAAATAGAAATAAATTCTAATAAATTCGAAATTAATTGATCCATGAATAAAAATGAGTTCACAACCCTTTAAATAGGGATACCAAGCAATGAGAAAGATATCATAATCAAACTACAACTAAAACTCCTAGAATTCACGACCTACTATAAATAGTAAACATACTATTTATAGATGGTGGTGATGTCTACTAGTGCGCAAGGTTTTCAGCCAAAAATAGTGTCCTATTTGGCTTCACCAAACCGTTCTCTTAATTATTCTAAGCTCTTTCCACGTCGGGCGCAACTCCTAAATCCTAACGGATGAAGAGTTATAATCAAACTAAAGCTTACTATTTATAATAAAAATGGAATTAAAATAGGGAAATGACCATTGATGCAGGGGTATTTTGCAAATCTGGCTTACGCAACCTGGCATAGCGGGGTTGGTTGGCTAAAGTAGCTCATTCTACCCCAAAATCATATATTTTATGTTTGATGACTCATTCCGGATTGCGAAATACGTCCGATTTAAGATCCATTGGTCTAGATCACTTCTGTCATCGACTGACGCTTTTCTAAACCATGTTGGACATGTAACTGTACGTGACCCTCTCTACATCACATAAGGATGGCGCAAGGACTAGCTGACCACGAGTGCACATTAGGCAGTCCGTGGACTACAAGATAGACAAACCCATGTGTACCCTTGAATTGAACCAGTCAAAACCAATCACAATCATCTATGAACATGAAAGCCATCTTACGTAGGAAGCAAGCCCGATCCAGGAGGTGCAATTAGGTGGCCATCTGGACCGTTCAAATCTTAGCCCCACTGGATGGTCAGGTCTTAGTCATGACCCAATCAATTTACCTTTAACCGTCCGCTTGATTATCACAAAGGATAATTAAAGTTGACTGCCGAGAGAAGCTCCATCCCTATCGGGTCCAACGATTTGGACACTCCACATTGTCTTGCATGCATACCACGTGTATAGTTGGTGAGGTGCAGCTTGTCGGATTTCAACTTTTCCAAGTTCAATACACGAGCAAATCTAAGTTCTATACACAAGCAAATATCTATGTTTACTTTTCTACGGAGTAGATAGGGGAATTAGAGTAGTTGGTCGAGTTTAAATTAGAAAAGTCATTGGTGTGGATATGACATTTTGGGTCATAAAGATAGACAGTTGGACTGGTAGATAACATATTTTGGTCAAAAGAGATGGGCCCTACCTGTGTGGATTGTAGCTCAAGCAGGAGAACCGCATGTTCTTGCAAAACCTAAAATAACTCTTTTAGGCTAGCATTCACATTATCCATGGCTAGCGTCAAGCTAAGTTATTGTGATTTGAAAGGGTTATACACCTGTGTTAGTTTGTTACTATCTACAAAACGGTGTTGACTCTTCATACGTACACGTGGCATTAGATAGTGGTGACTTTTCAAACATACACATGGCATAGTAGCGGTTCATACTGTCCAATTAACTGTGGGTGGTGGATAACCGAAAAATTGTATAGAGAAGATGGTATCAACCATCTGATTTTTCCCTTCAAGTTTGGATCACTCAATATTTTACCCTTATCCATCCATTAAAGAGTTATTAATTGGATGGTTAGGACTGCTTGATCGGTGTAATTTTAGACTCCATCAACAATGACAGCCACAATTGTGATGGTTTGAATAGCTATACTCAGCCTCACATGTGAGGAGGACGAGTCTTTTTTTAAAATTAAAAAAACTAAAATAAGAGTCTAATTAGGGCGCAAATGGGTTTGGTTAGGTTAAGTCAAGGGGAGTTTTAGATCCAACCCATTTAATAATCAGGTCAGTGTTTTGGTCCATATCCAACTCATTAGAATTGGATTCAAGTCTAGGAAAGGTCCAAGTAGACAAAAGAAGGAAAAATAAAAAGGAGAAGGAAAAAAGAAAGACAACTAATGATGTAGCCTAATTTGGTAAGAGTGAACAATAATGCATAACTTCAAAATAGTATAGCTTCTTAAATACAACTCTCATCGAGGTGATTCCAAAGTAAAAAATGAAGTTTGCTGAGATTTGTTTTAGAAATTTTTTTTTTTAAAAAAATCTAAAGTTGAATATGGCTAATTTTTAGATGTTTCGAAACTGTCCAAAAAATCATTAGTTTTAGGTAGTCGATACTTCAAGAATTTTTATAATTTTTATGGAGCTCGAAAGGAAACAAAAGTAGGCTTCATGCACTAAGCCAAAAAAATGAAAAAAAGATGGTTGAAAACCATCTCAAAAGACTATAAAGGACGGTCTTGGACCGTCGCAAGGGCGGTCATATTTTGGGGCATTGTATTAAAAGGACAACCATAAACTGTTTCTAAAGAAGGACGGTCATGGACCGCCTGTAAAGGTAGACATTCAAGGTCTCGTATAAGGCTAAAAAGGACGGTCCTAGACCTTCCGTAAAAAGGACTGTCCATGGCCGTCAGTAAAAAAGATTGTTATAGGCAGTCTCTGATGAAACGACGGTCATAGACCGTCCTTCAAAAGGACTGCCATGAATGGTCTCTTTTGAACTTAAAAATGACCGTCCTTCAAAAGGACTGCTATGAACCATCTCTTTTAAAAGGACGGTCATGGACCGTCCTTAAAAAGGACTGCTATAAACTCTCTTATGACCCTGAAAAAGACGGTCTTTGACCGTCTCATATTTGAATATACACCTGTTACAATATCGTATTCTTCCTGATATAAACCTATTATATACACCTGTTACAACATCGTATTCTTCCTGATATACACGTTATATAATATATTCCATCATATTCACATCCATCTAAACCCAAACTACATAAATCCATTCAAATATAAACTACATTCATCCAAACATAAACTACATCCATCCGAACACAATCTTATCCACATTACATTCATCCACGAATAAATATATATAAATTTAATATCATAAAAAAAAAAAAAATAGCAATAATTTTCTTTTTGTGTCTTTCATCTAATAAAAAAATATTCAACCAACAAAACATTATAATTCAGAATCGTGAAGAATTGGAGAAACTTCATTCACTTTTTTTTTCCTTCCAAAAAAGTGGGCACACTTTTTTAAAATAAAACTGATCATTAAAATAAAACAAATGCAAGCAAATAATGCCAAAAAGTATTTCAATTTAAGTTAATAGAAACAACAACAAAAATTAAAGCATCGTAAAAAGGGGCATGCATTAAAAGGGATACATTCTTGTTTGTTGCCATGTGATTGGGCCACATTATTATAACAATCAGGTTCGGGTTTAGGTTAGAGAGTTGAGATTAGGATTAGGTGTAGGTCTAGGTTTAAGGATTTGAGAATACATTTAGGTTTTAGGTTTAGGTTATAGGTTTAGGTTAAGGTTAGATTATAGGTTATAAGTTTAGGTTATAGGTTAAGGTTTAGGCTATAGGTTTTGGTTTTGGTTTTGGTTTAGGTTATAGGTTTTAGGTTTAGGTTTAGGTTGTAAGTTATAATATATAGGTTATACCTTTAGGGAATTGAGAATAGGTTAAGATTTAGGTTTAGGAAATCGGGTTTAGGTTCGGGATCGGGTTTAGGTTTGGGTTCTCAAGTTTAGGTTTAAGTTTAGGTTAGGGAGTTGAGATTAGGATTACGTGTAGGTTTAGATTTAAGGATTTGAGAATACATTTAGGTTTTGGGTTTAGGTTTAGGTTTTAGGCCTAGGTTTAGGTTATAGGTTTAGGTTTAGGTTATAAGTGTAGGTTATAGATATAGATTTAGGTTAGGTTATAGGTTAAGGTTTAGGGAATTGAGAATAGGTTAAGGTTCGAAATCGGGTTTAGGTTTGGGTTTTCAAGTTTAGGTTTAGGTTTAGGTTAGGGAGTTGAGATAAGGATTAGGTATAGGTTTGGGTTTAGGGATTTGAGAATACATTTAGGTTCTAGGTTTTAGGTTTTAGGTTAAGGTTTAGGTTTAGGTTATATGCTATAGGTTTAGGGAATTCAGAATAGGTTAAGGTTTAGGTTTAGGAAATCGAGTTCGGGTTCAGGATTGGGTTTAGGTTTGGGTGTTCAAGTTTAGGTTTAGGTTTAGGTTAGGGAGTTGAGATTAGGATTAGGTGTAGGTTTAGGTTTAGGGATTTGAGAATACATTTAGGTTTTAGGTTTAGGTTTAGGTTCTAGGTTATAGGTTATGATTTTCAGTTTAGGTTAAGGTTAGTTTATAGGTTATAGGTTAAGGTTTTAGGTCATAGGTTTTGGTTTTGGTTAAGGTTATAGGTTTATGTTTAGGTTTAGGTTAAGGTTATAAGCTATAGGTTTAGGGAATGGAGAATAGGTTAAGGTTTAGGTTTAGGAATTGGGTTCGGAATTAGGTTTAGGTTTGGGTTTTCAAGTTTAGGTTAGGGAGTTGAGATTAGGATTAGGTGTAGGTTTAGGTTTAGGGATTTGAGAATACATTTAGGTTATAGGTTTAGGTTTAGGTTATAGGTTATAGGTTTAAGTTTAGGTTTCGGTTTAGATTATAAGCTATAGGTTTATGGAATTGAGAATAGGTTAAGGTTTAGGTTTAGGAAATCGGGTTCGGGTTTGAGATCCGGTTTAGGTTTAGGTTTTTAGGTTTAGGTATATGTTAGGGAGTTGAGATTAAGATTAGGTGTTGGTGTAGGTTTAGGTTTAGGGATTTGAGAATACATTTAGGTTTTAGGTTTAGCTTTAGCTTATAGGTTATAGGCTTAGGTTTAGGTTAAGGTTAAGGTTTTAGGTTTATAAGTTTAGGTTATGGGTTATAGGTTAAGGTTTAAGGTCATAGGTATTGGTTAAGGTTAAGGTTTAGGTTCCGGTTAAGGTTTAGATTTAGGTTTAGGTTAAGGTCTAGGTTTAGGTTATAAGCTATAGGTTTAGGGAATTGAGAATAGGTTAAGGTTTACGTTTAGAAAATATGGTTCGGGTTCGAGATCGGGTTTAGGTTTGGGTTTTCAAGTTTAGGTTTAGGTTTAGGTTAGGGAGTTGAGATTAGGATTAGGTGTAGGTTTAAGTTGAGGGATTTGAGAATACCTTTAGGTTTTAGGTTTAGGTTTAGGTTATAGGTTAAGGTTTAGGTTAAGGTTAGGTTATAGGTTAAAGTTTTAGGTCATAGGTTTAGGTTTAGGTTTAGGTTGTAGGTTTAGGTTTAGGTTTAGGTTTAGGTTTAGGTTATACGCTTTAGGTTTAGGGAATTGAGAATGGGTTAAGGTTTAGGATTAGGAAATCGGGTTCGGGTTTAGGATCGGGTTTAGGTTTGGGTTTTCAAGTTTAAGTATAGATTTAGGTTAGGGAGTTGAGATTAGGATTACGTGTAAGTTTAGGTTTAGGGATTTGAGAATACATTTAGGTTTAAAGTTTAGGTTTAGGTTTAGGTTATAGGTTATAGGTTTAGGTTTAGGTTTAGATTATAAGCTAAAGGTTTAGGGAATTAAGAATAGGTTAAAGTTTAGGTTTAGGAAATCGGGTTCGGGTTTAGGTTTAGGTTTAGGTTTAGGTTAGGGAGTTGAGATTAGGATTAGGTGTAGGTTTAAGTTTAGGGATTTGAGAATACATTTAGGTTTTAAGTTTACATTTAGGTTTAGGTTATAGGTTATAGGTTTAGGTTTAGGTTATAAGCTAAAGGTTTAGGGAATTGAGAATAGGTTAAGGTTTAAGTTTAGCAAATCGGGTTTGGGTTCGGGATGGGGTTTAGGTTTGGGTTTTCAAGTTTAAGTTTAGGTTTAGGTTAGGGAGTTGAGATTATGATTAGGTGTAGGTTTAGGTTTAGGAATTTGAGAATGTATTTAGGTTTTAGGTTTAGGTTTAGGTTATAGGTTATAGGTTTAGGTTTAGGTTTAGGTTTAGATTATAAGCTATAAGTTTAGGGAATTGAGAATAGGTTAAGGTTTACGTTTAGGAAATCAGGTACGGGTTAGGGATCGGGTTTAGGTTTGGGTTCTCAAGTTTAGGTTTAGGTTTAGGTTAGGGAGTTGAGATTAGGATCAGGTGTAGGTTTAGGTTTAGGGATTTGAGAATACATTTAGGTTTTAGGTTTAGGTTTAGGTTTTCGGTTATAGGTTACGGTTTAGGTTTTAAGTTTAGGTTAAGGTTAAGTTATATGTTGTAAGTTTAGGTTATATGTTATAGGTTAAAGTTTTAGGTCATATGTTTTGGTTTAGGTTTAGGTTAAGGTTTAGGTTTATGTTATACGCTATAGGTTTAGGGAATTTAAAATATGTTAAGGTTTAGGTTTAAGAAATCGGGTTCGGGTTTGGGATCGGGTTTAGGTTTGGGTTTTCATGTTTAGGTTTAGGTTTAGGTTATGGAGTTGAGATTAGGATTAGGTGTAGGTTTAGGTTTAGGAATTTGAGAATACATTTAGGTTTTAGGTTTAGGTTTAGGTTCTAGGTTCTAGGTTATGATTTTCGATTTAGGTTAAGGTTAGTTTATAGGTTATAGGTTAAGGTTTTAGGTCATAGGTTTTGGTTTAGGTTAAGGTTATAGGTTTATGTTTAGGTATAGGTTAAGGTTATAAGCTTTAGGTTTAGGGAATGGAGAATAGGTTAAAGTTTAGGTTTATGAATCGGGTTCAGGTTCGGGATCAGGTTTAGGTTAGGGTTTTCAAGTTTGGGTTTACGTTTAGGTTAGGGAGTTGAGATTATGATTAGGTGTAGGTTTAGGTTTAGGGATTTAAGAATACATTTAGTTTATAGATTTAGGTTTAGGTTATAGGTTATAGGTTTAGTTTTAGATTTTGGTTCAGATTATAAGCTATTGGTTTAGGGAATTGAGAATAGGTTAAGGTTTAGGTTTAGGAAATCAGGTTTGGGTTTGAGATCCGGTTTAAGTTTGGGTTTTTAGGTTTAGGTATAGGTTTATGTTAGGGAGTTGAGATTAGGATTAGGTGTAGGTGTAGCTTTAGGTTTAGGGATTTGAGAATACAATTAGGTTTTAGGTTTAGGTTTAGGTTATAGGTTATAGGCTTAGGTTTAGGTTTAGGTTAAGGTTTCAGGTTTATAAGTTTAGGTTATGGCTTATAGGTTAAGGTTTAAGGTCATAGGTATCGGTTTAGGTTAAGGTTATAGGTTTAGGTTTAGGTTTAGGTTAAGGTTTAGATTTAGATTTAGGTTAAGGTCTAGGTTTAGGTTATAAGCTATAGGTTTAGGGAATTGAGAATAGGGTAAAGTTTAGGTTTAGGAACTCAGGTTTGGGTTCGAGAACGGGTTTAGGTTTTGGTTTTCAAGTTTAGGTTTAGGTTTAGGTTAGGGAGTTAAGATTAGGATTAAGTGTAGGTTTAAGTTGAGGCATTTGAGAATACATTTAGGTTTTAGGTTTAGGTTAGGTTATAGGTTAAGGTTTTAGGTCATAGGTTTTGGTTTAGGTTTTGGTTGTAGGTTTAGGTTTAGGTTTAGGTTTAGGTTATACGCTTTACGTTTTGGGAATTGAGAATGGGTTAAGGTTTAGGTTAGGAAATCGGGTTCGGGTTCAGGATCCGGTTTAGGTTTGGGTTTTCAAGTTTAGATTTCGGTTTAGGTTAGGGAGTTGAGATTAGGATTAGGTGTAGGTTTATGTTTATGGATTTGAGAATGCATTTAGGTTTAAGGTTTAGGTTATAGGTTATAGGTTTAGGTTTAGGTTTAGATCAAAAGCTAAAGGTTTAGGGAATTAAGAATAGGTTAGGGTTTAGGTTTAGGAAATCAGGCTTGGGTTTTCAAGTTTAGGTTTAGGTTTAGGTTAGGGAGTTGAGATTAGGATTAGGTGTAGGTTTAGGTTTAGGGATTTGAGAATACATTTTAGGTTTTAGGTTTACATTTAGGTTTAGGTTATAGGTTATTGGTTTAGGTTTAGGTTTAGATTATAAGCTAAAGGTTTAGGGAATTAAGAATAGGTTAAGGTTTAGGTTTAGGAAATCAGGTTCGGGTTTAGGTTTAGGTTTAGGTTAGAGAGTTGAGATTAGGATTAGGTGTAGGTTTAGGTTTAGGGATTTGAGAATACATTTAGGTTTTAGGTTTAGGTTTAGGTTATAGGTTATAGGTTATAGGTTTAGGTTTAGGTTTAGGTTTAGATTATAAGCTATAAGTTTAGGGAATTGAGAATATTTTAAGGTTTACGTTTAGGAAATCGGGTACGGGTTTGGGATCGGGTTTAGGTTTGGGTTTTCAAGTTTAGGTTTAGATTTAGGTTAGGGAGTTGAGATTAGGATCAGGTGTAGGTTTAGGTTTAGAGATTTAAGAATACATTTAGGTTATAGGTTACGGTTTAGGTTTTCGGTTATAGGTTACGGTTTAGGTTTTCGGTTTATTTAAGGTTAAGTTATAGGTTTTAAGTTTAGGTTATAGGTTATAGGTTAAGGTTTTGGGTCATATGTTTTAGTTTAAGTTAAGGTTGTAGGTTTAGGTTAAGGTTTAGGTTTAGGTTATAAGCTATAGGTTTAGGAACTTTAGAATAGGATAAGGTTTAGGTTTAGGAAATTGGGTTCAAGTTCGGGATCGGGTTTAGGTTTGGATTTTCAAGTTTAGGTTTAGGTTTTGGTTAGAGAGTTGAGATTAGGATAAGGTGTAGGTTTAGGTTTTGGGATTTGAGAATATATTTAGGTTTTAGGTTTAGGTTTAGGTTTAGGTTTTAGGTTTTAGGTTATGGTTTGGGTTAAGGTTAAGTTATAGGTTATAAGTTTATGTTATAGGTTATAGGTTAAGGTTTTAGGTCATAGGTGTTGGTTTAGGTTAAGGTTATGGGTTTAGGTTATATGCTATAGGTTTAGGGAATTGAGAATAGGTTAAGGTTTAGGTTTTAGAAATTGAGTTCGGGTTCAGGATCGTGTTTAGGTTTAGGTTAGGGAGTTGAGATTAGGATTGGGAGTAGGTTTAGGTTTAGGGATTAGAGAATACATTTAGGTTTTAGGTTTAGGTTTAGGTTATAGGTTATAGGTTTAGGTTTAGGTTTAGGTTTAGGAAATCGGGTTCGGGTTCGGATTCAGGATCGGGTTTAGGTTTGGGTTTTCAAGTTTAGGTTTAGGTTTAGGTTAGGGAGTTGAGATTAGGATTAGGTGTAGGTTTAGGTTTAGGGATTTGTTAATACATTTAGGTTTTAGGTTTAGGTTTAGGTTTAGGTTATAGGTTAAGGTTTACGTTAAGGTTAGGTTATAGGTTAGGGTTTTAGTTCATAGGTTTTAGTTTAGGTTTAGGTTATAGGTTTAGGCTAAGGTTTAGGTTTAGGTTATAAGCTATTGGTTTAGGGAATTGAGAATGGGTTAAGGTTTAGGTTTAGGAAATTGGGTTCGGGTTCGGGATCAGGTTTAGGTTTGGGTTTTCAAGTTTAGGTTTAGGTTTATGTTATGGAGTTGAGATTTGGATTAGGTGTAGGTTTAGGTTTAGGGATTCGAGAATGCATTTAGGTTTTAGGTTTAAGTTTAGGTTGAGGGATTTGAGAATGCATTTAGGTTTTAGGTTTAGGTTTAGGTTTAGGTTTTAGGTTTAGGTTTAGGTTTAGGTTATAGGTTTAAGTTTAGGTTTAGGTTTAGATTATAAGCTAAAGGTTTAGGGAATTGAGAATAGGTTAAGGTTTAAGTTTAGGAAATGGGGTTCCGGTTTAGGTTTGGGTTTTAAAGTTTAGGTTTAGGTTTAGGTTAGGGAGTTGAGATTAGGATTAGGTGTAGGTTTAGGTTTACGAATTTGAGAATACATATAGGTTTTAGGTTTACGTGTAGGTTTAGGTTATAGGTTATAGGTTTTGGTTTAGGTTATAAGCTAAAGGTTTAGGTAATTGAGAATAGGTTAAGGTTTAGGTTTAGAAAATTGGGTCCGAGATGGGGTTTAGGTTTGGGTTTTCAAGTTTGGGTTTAGGTTTAGGTTACGGAGTTGAGATTAGGATTAGGTGTAGGTTTAGGTTTTGGGATTTGAGAATACATTTAGGTTATAGGTTTAGGTTTAGGTTATAGGTTATAAGTTTAAGTTTAGGTTTTGGTTTAGATTATAAGCTATAGGTTTAGGGAATTGAGAATAGGTTAAGGTTTAGGTTTAGGAAATCGGGTTCGGGTTTGAGATCCGGTTTAGGTTTGGGTTTTTAGGTTTTGGTTTAGGTTTAGGTTAGGGAGTTGAGATTAGGATTAGGTGTTGGTTTAGGTTTAGGGATTTGAGAATATATTTAGGTTTTAGGTTTAGGTTTAGGTTTTTAGATATAGGTTATGGTTTAGGTTAGTTTTAGGTTATAGGTTATAGGTTAAGGTCTTAGGTCATATGTTTTAGTTTAGGTTAAGGTTATAGGTTTAGGTTTAGGTTATAAGCTATTGGTTTAGGGAATTGAGAATCGGTTAAGGTTTAGGTTTAGGAAATCAGGTTCGGGTTTGGGATTGGGTTTAGGTTTGGGTTTTCAAGTTTAGGTTTTGGTTTAGGTTAGGGAGTTGAGATTAGGATTCGGTGTAGGTTTAGGTTTAGGGATTTGCGAATATATTTAGGTTATAGGTTACGGTTTAGGTTTAGGTTTTAGGTTATAGGTTACGGTTTAGGTTTTTGGTTTAGGTTAAGGTTAGGTTATAGGTTATAAGTTTAGGTTATAGGTTGTAGGTTAAGGTTTTAGGTCATAGGTTTTGGTTTAGGTTAAGGTTTAGGTTTAGGTTATAAGCTATAGGTTTAGGGAATTGAGAATAGGTTATGGTTTAGGTTTAGGAAATTGAATACGGATTCCGGATCATGTTTAGGTTTGGGTTTTGAAGTTTAGGTTTAGGTTTTGGTTAGGGAGTTGAGATTAGGATTAGGTGTAGGTTTAAGTTTAGGGATTTGAGAATACATTTAGGTTTTAAGTTTAGGTTTAGGTTATAGGTTATAGGTTTAGGTTTAGGAAATCAGGTTCATGGTCAGGATCAGGTTTAGGTTTGGGTTTTCATTTTTAAGTTTAATTTTAGGTTAGGGAGTTGAGATTTGGATTAGGTGTAGGTTTAGGTTTAGTAATTTGAGAATACATTTAGGTTTTAGGTTTAGGTTTAGGTTTTAGGTTTTAGATTAATGTTTATGTTAAGGTTAGGTTATAAGTTATAAGTTTAGGTTATAGATTATAGGTTAAGGTTTTAGGTCATAGGTTTTGGTTTAGGTTAAGGTTTTAGGTTTAAGTTTAGGTTAAGGTTTAGGTTTAGGTTAAGGTTTAGGTTTAGGTTTAGGTTAAGGTTTAGGTTTAGGTTATAAGCTATAGGTTTAGGGAATTGAGAATACGTTAAGTTTTAGGTTTAGAAAATCAGGTTCGGATTCGAGATTGGGTTATAGGTGTGGTTCCTACAAATACAGATATAAACACAGCCTACTCCAATTAGCCAATCCCTTCCAATGTTGTCCATAGGAAATGGACAACTTCATCTTGGTCATAACAGCGGTTCTCACCTTCCAGGGACCCCCGCTCAACATTTGGATAGCTTCGACGCACATCCGGGTCTGCTCCATTAATTTCGAGAAAATACATAAACACGGCTTGTCCAAATGGCAATGCCCCTCCAATGCTATCCATCAGAAATGGATAGCTTCATCATGGTCATAACAACAGTTCCCACCTTCCTAGGACCCCCGCTCATTCGGATAGCTCTGACGCACATCCGGGTCTGCTCCATTAATTTTGAGTAAATACATAAACATGACCTATCCAAATGGCCAGGACCCTCCAATGGTCATAACAACGGTTCCCACCTTCTAAGTACCCCCGCTCAACATCCGGATAGCTCCGACGCACATCTTGATACATAAATGGGTACAGTTTCAAAGAACAATATTAGTAATGTTTCAAATGCATACCTCCCTTAGAAAGTCCTTCAGTTGATCCTCATAAAAGTTCTGATCTGTAAGAACCTTAATGGTAACATCCTGCATTCCATGATTGAATAAATAAGAAGATGCATCACCTTTACTTTTAAGTCAAATAAAAATATGGATTTCTTTGACTATGATAGAGAGATTGGTCCAGGAACTGAACCACAAATTACTCTCATCAGGTTAGTTATCAGAATAATATTTTCAGAGAAGTTCCTTACATTAAACACTTGCCTATGTAATTCAATTGTCTTCAGTAAAATCAAATTACTATCTTAAAAGAAATGCACACCACACATGCGGAACATCATTTTCAAACCAAACTACACTCGCTATTTTCAAATCTCACGTGGCCACTTCATTCCCCCCACTATCTCCCTCGATTTCCCCACTCTCACCTCTCTGTCTTTCTCTTGAAGCAAAAAAGAAGAAGAAGACGAAAAAAAAAAACTCTTTTATGTTTTTTCAATCCATCTTCCATTTTCTTCTTAATAAGAAAATATGTATTTACTAATATTCCCATTTTTCTATTTTTCAAAAGAATAAGTTCGAACTCCAAAAGCGTCAGTTCCAACACTCATACTTTTAGCCCAAACCCTAACCAAGAAGGACTCCAAAATTACCAAACTGCCACTATGCGGGAACACCCCAAATTTAGGAAAATCTAATGACTTGCAATCAACTATTGCACAATATATGAAATGGGAAGCAAATAGTGAACCAAAATGTCAATGCTTATGCAGTAAACCAGAAAGATAAATTGAAAACTTTCCAACAGTGTGCATTTTACTAGACTCAGGGAAATGTGAATGTTGTGAATCACCTGCCAAAGGAATCCACTAAAAAGCAAGGAACTCCAACATAGATTTGCAAAGCATGAAGGGAAAGCAAGAGGGATTCCAAAGCGAGGAAGAGTCTGTTTTAAAATGTTAGCAAGTGCAAAAGAATGGGAAGGAAGAGAGGGCATAATGAGGCTAAATACTCTTAATCAGGTTCACTTTCTTTGAATCATGTAGTTCTACAAGAGAAGAAAATATAAATTATGGCTCATGTGAAAAGACGTAAATACTATCCTATACAATTTTTATTTTTGTGTGTGTGTGTGTGTGCACATCAACGGTGTGGGTGTTAGTGAAATCCTCAACAAAAAAGATGAGTTCTTGCAAACATGCATATTTTGCAGCTTTCTTGGGTCAGAATTGACTATTGTGCACATTTCGACACTGTCATGAATGGGAAATCTAAAAGCAGTTTAGTCATATAGATGTTTTTTCTTCTTTCTTTGAAATTTAATCATCAGGGTGATAGTAATTAGTTTCTTTGGATGCAAACTGACCAACCTTGTGAGTCATGATTCACCCTAGAAGGCAAAAAAAAAAAAAAAACATAATTAGTAATATGTTAATGATTTGTACTTACAGGACATATCCAAGCTGTCCATCGGGCAATAGCATTGGCACCATTGACATGCCAGTAGGAGTTGGTCCCCTACCATAGATCATAGGCTACAAGATAATAATAATAATAATTATTATATATATATATATATATATATATGTATGTATGTATGTATGTATGTATATATATATTTAGAGTTAAGCTTACCGTCATTATCATGTTGAAACCATTCCTTGAATATGAGGACATCCCTTATTAATCTAAAACAGTTAAAGAGAATTACAATTAAAAGAAAGAAAGAAAGAAAAAGAAAAGAAAAGAAGGCAAGCAGATTAGACACTCAAATGCTACCAAAAAGAAAAATATAAACTTATCTTGTTAACTCCCCCTGAAGTGACACCTTCACTAACCTGCAACAACGGAAACTAGATCAGTCCCAAATGTGTACTTAGCAATCAAGGAAGAAATGGGTTATACCGAAATTTCTATTAAATAGAAATAAATTTATTATAACATAAACAATCAGAAACCAAAAATCACTAAAGTGGAATGGAACTCCCAATACACAAAGATGATCATACATAACATGAGCATAAACAAAAGAAACCTAGGGTGTGTTTGGATGTACAACTCAGCAACCTAGACAGAAACTAGAGAAATGACCAAATTGTAATCAATTTTTTGAGCTAGCTTCACATTGCATGCATTGGAATTCCAATTTGGAAAGAACACATCTCTTGCCCATCATTTTTTATTAGACAAATTGCTGAAGTGCATGTATGAATGGATGTTCCATTTGAAATGGATTGCAAGAATTAAAGATAGAGAGTTGCGATTTGAGCATCCAAAGGACAGACCATGTAGAAAATTATTCAACCATGCATGTATGAATGGATGATCTGAATTGCAATAGTTATTCTGGTAAAGTGAAAATTACCAATTTGTAATTATAGTATGGCTGTATGGGTTTGGGACTTTGGCTCCTAAGTGCAATCGCTATACTTTGAAGATGGACCTGAAATAACTGGAGTTGAAATTTGAGGATGAGTTACTCACTAGTGAATGCTAGGAAATGTAACCAGGATTTGGTTGTTTCATCTTTTTTAAACTAAATATTTTCAATTCAATTTAGTTACTCATCCAAATATAACCCAAAATGTATTATGTTATTTTTGTAAAAACTAACATGTAGATGAAGGAATTGGCTAATGGAAATAACTGGAAAAGGATGACAATTTCAACTAGGATTTGGCTATTTGTGACTGATCTGAAACTCAGTATGAATCAGGGTAGTAGACTCGTCAAGAGGGCCAAACATTCGCATCGAATGTTGGACAATTGGCCATTCTTTTTCAAATACCCATTTGTTTTGCATGCAGTGGCTCACATATGAGATAACTGGCCTGATTCTTAGGCTGCACAGATTGACAATTGGGCCTACCAGATGAAATTTTGGATCTTGATGAATGGTCTGGATCACACATGCATTCCATGTTGGCACTTTTGTGGATGTCTAGGTTTAATGACCAGATTTGTGTCTGCAATCCTTATAGGAGATTGCTCTCAATTGAACTTCTCTAGCCTTACTTGAACCTTTCATCAATCAAAGGCAATACCAAGATTAATTGATAATTGTCAAAAAAGAATTAATCACACCTTTTCAGCTTACCTAAAGATAGGACCATCTTGATTTTCAGGCCATGACACATGATACGATGGGATCTCCCCACAAATGGTCAAGATCTTGCACACGTGTACTAAACTGGACCTCAACATGAATGAACAGCACAATGCAAACATAAAACCAATCTGACACATGGCAAGTTTGGTCAAGTCACACCTTAAAGTTGGAATAAGATAGAACATCCAATTATTAAAGGTCTGTCCATTATCTCCCGACAGAACACACATTTATCAAATATATGTCCATTAGCATGCACCTTCATGAATAAAGAGAGGAAGAACAAATTTTGGGATACATCTGTTCACCCTAGATGCAACAACAGAACAGTTAACCAGCTGTTCTACTGAAATATCAATGCAAAGGGAAATCTGGGGAAATTTCTGTTATAAATTGTTGCTGTCATTGTTCTGGATGAAATTAATGGTAATGACATTTCATATGTAAAAGGTGTGATCAATCCAAACAACCAGTAACAAGAGAGATTGTAGTATGTAAGTTCTACCATTCAAATACAAAAGAATTACTATAAGACCAAATCCCGATCTCTTTCAAATTTGAAAAATTTTCACTTGTAACCAACCACGTCATCAAGTAGTTGAAAAATAGCAAGAACACATAAAAAGAAAAAATGGAATAATCATCCAACCAATCTTACAAAAAAGGCGATGATGGGACATCGTAGGCAATAAATTCAAACAATGAAATAAGGAAATACAAGCCTTTTAATCATCCCATCAAAAAATGGTAACAATATAAAAACAACAACAATACAATTCACACCTCCATTGCATGGCCAAAAAAGAAAAAAAGAAAAGGAATGAAAGGTATGAACATTAAATCCCCATAAAAGCAATAATAAATCTAAGAAGAGAAACTAAGAAAGAGCCAACCCAAAATGGTAACAATATAAAAACAACAACAATACAATTCACACTTCCATTGCATGGCAAAAAAAGAAAAAAAGAAAAGAAATGAAAGGTATGAACATTAAATCCCCATAAAAGCAGTAATAAATCTAAGAAGAGAAACTAAAAAAGAGCCAACCTGTCACTCTCTATTGAAAAATATAGGTCAGAGAACAACTGGCCTCAATCTCTAATAGTAGCAATGAAAAAGCTAGCCCCACAACAATGAATAAATGGGTGAAAATAAAATCAGATGCTATTATAGCTAGCATAGCTCAATCTTTAACAAAAACAGTTGAAAGGATACACCAAAGAACATTCCTTAACTTAAAAAAAAAAAAAAAAAAAAAAAACAAAACAAAACCATAAAAATTCAAGGAAAAATAACAGAAAAACATGAAAAACTAAAAGCCAAAACCAATTATCGCCAATTGAAAATATCAAAAAGTCCCAAAAAATACTAACCAAAAGAGAAATTCAAGAAAATTTCAGAGTTACAAGTATCAGAACCTACTTCAACTAGTATCATTAAAGAGATCATTTCCTAAACACCCAACATGAAACAAAAAATAGAAAAAATCGAATCGCCCATGTGTCTAAATGAGGCATTGAGAAAACAGCAAATCCACATCCAATGTGAAAAGGCCAAAGACTGGATGGCTGTGATCTTTCAATTTGTGAGAATCTAGGGAACAAGCATCCAATTCCTCAGCCCCATGATTTGTATAACAGGCCTTAGTTACTACTAGTGGGGCCCATCACTTAGCATTATGAGCCCTCACATCTTGCATATAGATGGTTAAGAGGAATAAAGTAAGAAGAGGACAACACTAGTGTCACACCCCAGATTTGGTAACCGACTCACAAGGAATTCGATGGCCGGTTCTAGCCGCAACAACCTCCGTAGTACCCCGTTCTCGACTCCTAAGACTGGTTCCGATCCTGGGATCCTATAAGGAGGATTTTCATAACAATATAATCATTCCAATACAAGCATACCAAGATCACAGTAAGTACATTTGAGAAGAACAAAGGCACACATTGCAAAATCTACTAAAAATTTGAACTTTTACAATCATCCATAAGGTCCAAAAGGACATACATGAGATAATAGGAAAAGAGAGAAAGGTCAGCAACACTGGAGTCCTCAAATGCTCAGCTATACTCCACGCTCTGCTGCTATGACGCCTGCCTAGAATCTCTTACACGCATCAATTGTGCATAAGCTTGTAGAAGCTCAGAGGGTGGTGTAAGTGTGTGACGTGGTGCACAGAAGAATAGTAGGAGATGTAAGAAGGGAAATATGCTCAATGAGAATATCACTAGCCTTACTAAGACTTATCATGAATACGATGCGATGAGTATTGGACGCCATATCAAGGCAATGCATGAAGGGGCTTACACAGCCAATCCTAATGCGATGCAAGTAATGCCAGTGCTCATATCCAAACCATAAGTCAAGTACATTTCCAATCATAAAAAAATCACCGGGGTCCATTACACTAATAAATGACTACCGCTCTACAGACCCTGTACAGTCAAATGAGTGTAAGAGACCTCACTACCCGCCTGTGGACAGCCAATCACCAGTAAGGCCTGACGGTAGCGAACTCATTTACGAGCTGGTTAGACTCAGCCTAGCAATGCCCCCTACACACCGGGAAGATAAGGCCACACCCCTATCCAACTGACTACACGACAATGGGAGTCGCGGCCTAATGGTATAAGGCCCTCGTGCGCTCATGTATTTCACTCGGTCACGACGTTGGAGCAGATCCTTGGTACTATAGAAGTTTTGAGAATTTCACCCATGGGCATCCTATGCACCCGGTATGCTCAACTAATATTTTTGGTGTCCACACATACGACCATCCATGAATATCCCTGTGAAGGCAAGGCCCTGATGAAGCATGGACAGATATCCACATGCTATGCAATGCCAGATGGATGAATCACACGCTCACCCATGCATCAATCCCAAGCACCCATCGTGCTCCAGAGGAGAAAACTTCACCCCTCGGGGAGATACCAACATGTCCTACTCAATAGCACAACCATGGCTAATCATATATCAACCAAGCATGCATATGATGCGTATGAGAGCTGGTCATGAAATGAATGGGGGTGCCAATGGGGTGAAGATGAACTCTCTACCTACTCGTGAAGGGTCTAGGTACTTAACCAATTCCTCATACGAAACACAACCTCTAGTGGGGGCCCATTTACCTGGGGTAGCCCACGAGACTAAGGAGGATAATGATATAGGCCTAAATACATGAAACAGGCCTCGCAAGGGTCTATGGTGGGCCTTTAACCACCCTTAGAAGCCTATAGGCCTACCTTATGGCTACCAATGTGGACATCCAACCACAATTGGTCCCCAAGAGGTAGATCATCTCTAATTGATCACGAATTAAGGCCTAAGGACCATATAACATTAGAAATAAGAAACGGAAAGCCATAATCATATCACAAACACTCATGTTGGGCTTCAGAAAGGGCAGCCCAAGGCCTATCCAAAGCATGGGTCTAAGGAAAACACACATAGCCCAACCCATATATTCCACTATGGGCCCATAGGGGAAAGGTTAGGGCCCAACATAAATGTCACTAATCCCATATATTGTGGTAGCCTAGTGGGCAGCCCATTGCTCAAACCAAATGGGCAAATGTCATGCTTTTAGTCAAGTAAGCTGGGCTTACAACCCGGCCCAAGTATAAAGTTGATTTGGTGGGCAACCAAGGGCCCATATACTTGTGTAATTCTAGCCCTCTAGCCCAACACAATAGTATGGTAAAAATGGTCCAAGAGTTCAACGGACTTATCTAGAAAGTTCCAGCCCAATTGGGCTTAAAGAATTCAACCAATAGCTACATTCACGGACCCAATTGACTCCAACTGTGGTGGGCCTCAAAAGTGCATTTATTAAGCCTAACATTTAAGGGACTAAAGGTGTAAATTATTTCCTTTAAGATCATCACAATGTGGTGGGATATCCAACACATCTAAGTAGGCCCACAAGGTAGGCTGGAGGGCCAACCAAGGCTGGACACCCCAGCCTGGGAGTCCCTACCTAGTGGGCCACTCCCAACCGCACCATGGTCAACTCAAATGTCCGTTGGGCCTGAAATTTTGTAGGGTGACACTTCCATAGGTGGAAAACACCCCCAAAATATTTCAAAATTTTTAGATATTTCTAAATATTTTAATTTATCTAAACAATATAGTCTATCCAGAAAATTAGACAGACCTAGACGTCCCAACATGGTGGGCCAGTCCGGCCCTTGCTGCAGTGTGCACAGGGGTCCATTGGCCCTGAAATTTCATAGTTGGATCCAACCATGGGTGGACCACTTCCCTGTAAAATTTCATGATTTTAGGATATCTAAAACTATTTTAATTAATTTGAAAAATACAATCTGTCCAGGGTGGAATATTGCTGGAATATGACTGTGCTGAATTTGGGCCATCCAATAGGTGGTTTTTGGGCCTCCATAATTCCTAAAATTTGGACCCAAGGTCCCTCATCAGGCCTACAACAAGGTAGGACCCAGAAATATGGCCCACCTTCTTAGAAAGTATTTATGAATTAAGACTTTTATCAAATTATATTGCTGGACTGCACAACAAAAATTAAAGTAATGTCGTCCCTGATTTGAACACCCCAAAGGGGTGGGCCCAAGTTCTCCAAAAATTAGGAAAAATTAATTTTAACCTCCCCATACAAGTGTACTACAAGGAAGGGTCCAAAAAAGTGGCCCACCATTATAAAAACTATTTTATATTTATGGATTTCTAACTGTACATGTTGCTGAACAATCCAAAAAATCTGAACTGCCCACCCCACTTGGGCCACTCCTTTGAGACCTCAATCAAGGTCAGATGGAGGTAAAATTTGGGGTACATATAGGTGGGGCTCCCACCTTTAAGAAAGGTATATCAAATGGGTAGAAACAGTCCCCCAATCAGTCTAAAAATCTAACCCAAAACAAACCAGAAATTGTCCAGAAAATTTCTGGACAGCAGCATGCATATGAAATAAAATGAGCATAGGAACCAAAATAAGGGGAAATATCCCCATGCAATTTAAGTTGTGGTATACCTCAGTGGGCCTCACAAATATTCAAACCTAATCCATACCATAAAATCTATTGATGTATCAAAAAAGGAGCAAATGAGACACCTATGTTCATAGAGTGGACAGACATGGACATCCACTCTCTTTGGATGATCTAGATACTTTCAGGCCACAAGGTGGGCCACAAACATCTATGAATAATAGATCAATAAAATAAGAGCAATAATCGGCCACAAGGGAAGGGACTCCGCCTCATTAAGGCCCTTCCCTTCATCACAAACCACACATCATACTATATTGATGGGATTACAAGATCTACCCATGCATGCATCTTCAAATCAAAATCCAATGGTGGAGATGTCATCTCCACCAAGGATCAAGGGTCTAAATGACCTAAGGATTCTTCAAACTAAGAAAAGAAACCATGGTGGGGTCCATGGAGAATGGCCCCACCCATGAGTAATGCATGCACAAAAGGATGGGTCAATGGCCACATCCAAGAAGACATCGGGCCTCCACCATCATTTGGTGGGCCCCACATGCTTCAAGCATGAGGTGAAGAAGAGAAATAAGAGGAGAGAATGGAGATCCTATGGTTCTAAGTACATGCACACCCACCTACAAGGTCTTCAAGCAAACACCTCCAAGATGCTCTTCAAGCTCCATGGTACATGGATCTATGGTTGAGATCTTATTTCAACGGTTAGATGGAGGGATCTATGAGTGAAAGGGAGCTAGAAAAATGGGAGAAAGTTGCTAGAGAAGAGAAGAGAGAGAGAGAGAGAGAGAGAGAGAGAGAGAGAGAGAGAGATGAGAAGAAGAGTATGAAAATTTTTTAGAAAAGAGAGAGAGAGAATAATCATGAGCTCTCTCTCTTAGATAAGGAAACTCATCATGAAAAATAGGGTGGTATAAATAAAGTTCATAGACTTATAGGTTTGGGGTAGGGATGGGTAGTGTGTGAGTGGTGGGTGGTGTAGGATATGGGGGGTTTAGGTAGTGTATGGGTGGTGTGTGTTGGAATTTGCACAAAAGAGGGTGGCCACCTTGAAAAATGTGCCCTTCACACTAGGTGGGCTACATGATCATGCTCAAAGGCTATAAATGAGATGCACACAACCTATGATCCACACATCGGATGGACGCACAAGACGCGGCGTTGGAACTGTGATGACGATGCGGTCACAATGGCATAGGTCTTGGGTCAATCCGAGTCGGGTCTACGTGACCGGACTTAAGGATGACCGTAAACACTATCTGAGGATCGTGAGTCGCCTGGATTCGACCGGTAAGATCGCGGGACCAAAATGAACTAAATGCATACTCACACACACATGCACACATGCGAACTCTGGTCAGATCTCACAACCAGTCCACCCAACGAGCAGACCTGTTAAAAAGAGAAACCTAGAGACGATTGAGAAAAAAATGGTCCCTAATATGAGAAATCAAGATCCTCTAATCAAGGCAATTTTTAGAGCGAGTTCCATCCAATTGGGCCAATGGCCTAGATCACCGAACCATGGCCCCCACTTGCCACAGTGTAAAGATGTGGGCCCCACAAATCGCTCTATCAACTCACCCTTAAAAAAATAAAAATAAATAAAAAGGAATTTTCACATTTTCTCAACCAAGAGGTGATCACAACACCACCACCAAAGCATCATCGAATAAATACAAAAACTCTCATTAAACACTAAGCAATAGAAAAAGAATATTCATTTGGAAGAAAACCCAAATCAGAGTTTTTCCTTTCTTACCTTCCAAAAGAACCCAAATTGAATTTTACCATCCAAACACATCCGTATAACTATCTGTATAAATCAATGCAAGTTCTTGCCTCAAGTTCTCTTGGTATACTAAGCTCAAATGAGTACTAAAATGGGAAAAGGAGATAAAAGGGATATGGACCGCTCTTACGATGATTTCCAGCCCTTTACCGATTAGGTCCGAGAGGAAGGACACGATACCATCTTCCTCAATTCACACGTTACCATACACAATGGGATCGGTGATTCCAATGGTGTGGCCCACGTGATGGATGGATAGATCCGATCGTAGTGGAATACATCATAGTGGGGCCACATAAAACACATCATGGTGGGTCCAATCGTTGAAGAAAGAGAAGCTCATCTATTTGAAGACGCTGATCCATGGAAGATGACGTTGTCGATGGTGATGGAAGCTGCCGCTGCTCGAGGCAATGGAAGATGCGGCGGCTTAAACATGGGAAAATAGAAATGGCGCTCGAATTGCAAATCCTCTTCTAAATAAGATAACTCTTTCAAATCCGAAATAATGTGTGTTTACCATTGTTGATAAGAAAAGAATCTGTTAACAGTCGTACATGCAAGAGGGACCATTTTCTGGATGGTTAAGATTGTATTATATAAGAAAATTATAAATATTAAACATTTACAACTAGAAGGATTATTTGAATGGTCTGGATAACTCTATATCATTGTCACTATTTTCACGAACGAGTCACCACTATTTTACATTTTGTACAAAACTCACTATTTTTTACAAAACAAAAAATGGTAAATATAGCTTTGGAAAGGGGAGGGCTCTATGGACCCCACAATGATGGATATGTTTCATCCACGCCGTCCATCCATTTCTCAACATCATTTTGAGATACATAACCAAAAATTAGCCCTAATTAATTCTCTGGTGGACCACAAAATGAGAAAAAGGTGGACAGTTGGACGTCCACCATTCAAAATGTGTGGTGCGCCGATGGATAATTGACTTTTAGCTACGGCTTTTATTGTACGAATTTTAGCCCTAGCTAAAAGCACCCTAAGTCCTGACAATTTTTTGGTAGTAAGAGCCCTATAATAATATTTCAAAATAGATGGCCGACTTCAATATAAAACATATATTTTTGTAAGCCCTATAAAGCCCTATAATCTAATATTTTTTTCTCATATCATTATAAGGTATCATGCAAAACATTACGTAGGAACAAGGCTTGAGTCGACTACAATTTGGGCATTGCACTTCCACCATTAAAAACTTCTTGGGAGCTAGAGAAGTTTCGGATCAAGCTCATTATGTGTGTCCCACTTGGATGAGGGGTCAGACCCAATTTTAGCTGCATTCAAAACTTATGTGGGCCCCACCAAGTGCTTTCATTTATTTTTAGATGTCTTCACATACTTTTAGATGGTATGGCCCACCTGAGTTTCGTATATGGATGATTTTTGAGATATCTTATAAGCTAAAGGGGACACATCAAAACTATGTGTATGTCCCACCTTATTCCATGTCTGTATTAAATTATAAACAGGTTGGATTTCAAATAAACATCGCGACGGGCCCTAAGAAGGTTTCAATAGTGGGTGTCACTATCCCACTCTTTTCTATAGTGGGTCCACTTAAACTTTAGATATGCCCAGTCAGTCAGATGCACCATTCCATGGTGGGCCACGACCTGAAAAATAAAGTCAATCCATGACTTGGGTGGGCCACACCACATACTATAGTTGAGAGGGTTACCCTCCCATTAAAACATTCATAATCATTTATTGGGCCCACCTGGATGTGGTTCATAGATCCAGCCCATTCATTATGTGTGTCCCACATGGACGAGGAGTCAGACCAAGTTTCATACACATCCAAAACTCATGTGGGCCCCACCAAATGCTTTTATATGTTTTAGGGATGTCTTCACATAGTTTCGGTGCTATGGCCCAACTGAGTTTCGTATATGATTGATTTTTGGACTTAAAGGGGACACATCAAATGCATGGTGTTGATGTTCTACACACATCATGGTGGGGTGCATGTACGATGTTTTGAGAGCGTGCCCAATTTTGGGCGGGACATGTACGGTGCTCTGTGGGCCCTACCATGATGTATGTGTTTCATTCATTCCGTTCATCCATTTTAAAAGATCATTTTAGAGATTTATGCCAAAAATTAGAGGGATATAAATCTTAGGTGGTCCACACCACATGAGAACAATAACAATTGGATATCCACCATTAAAATCCTCCTAAGGCCCACTGTACTATTAATTTGACATCCAATCTGTTGATTTGGTCATACAGGACTAGATGAAGGGAAAAAAAAAAAATCAGCTTGATCCAAAACTTTTATGGCTACCAAAATGCTTTTAATGGTCGACGCTCATTCAACACTGTTTCCTGTAATGTGGTCCACTTAAGATTTGGATATATCTCATTTTTGGTCTCATATTGTAAAATTATCTGTAAAAATATATGGACAGCATGGATGAAATGCATACATCATGGTGGGGGCCACAGAGCACCGACCACCAGACATTGGCTGGTGTCAGGGGGAGTAGTCAATCCGTTCCCAAGCATACTGAGTCAATCCTGTGGGACCCACCATGACTTATTCATTTTATCCACTCTATCCATCCATTTTAACATATAATTTTATTACATATGCTTAAAAATGAAGCCTATAAAAATCTGAAGTGGACCACATCATAGGAAATAGTATAAACTGAATGTCTACCATTGAAAAAGTTTGGGAGGCCACTGAAGTTTTGGATCAAGTTGATATTTTAGTTTTTCCTTCATCCATGTATTTGTGATCTATTGAACAAGTTAGATGACAAATAAAAATCACTGTAGGCCATAAGAAGATTTCAACGGTGGAAGTCATTATTCCCACTGTTTCCTGTGATATGGTTCACTTGAGCTTTGGATATGCTTTAATTGTGGACTCAACCACTAAAATGATATGGAAAAATGGATTGACGGTGTGGATAAACCATGACTTTGGGCCACAAGCTTAAAAATAAAGTCAATCCATGAGTTGGGTGGGCCACACCACATACTATAGTTGAGAGGGTTACCCTTCCATTAAAACATTCATAATCATTTATTGGGCCCACCTAGATGTGGTTCATAGATCCAGCCCATTCATTATGTGTGTCCCACTTGGATGAGGAGTCAGCCCAAGTTTCATACACATTCAAAACTCATGTGGGCCCCATCAATTAAATGATTTTATATGTTTTAGGGATGTCTTCACATAGTTTTAGATGTTATGGCCCACCTGAGTTTCGTATAGAATTGATTTTTGGACTTAAAGGGGACACATCAAATGCATGGTGTTGATGTTCTACATACATCATGGTGGGGCCACACAGATTAACCTCATGGAAAGTTCCCATGAGGTGACCTTATAGTACCATTTCACTATTTAGGTAACTCTATGGGTGTTACTCTAACCGTGTAGGGTATATTTTATGTATATTATGTTTTTCCATCATATTTTAGGATATGATTTCAAATAATAAGAACTCAATAATCTCAGGTGGGTCATACCAATCAAAACAATGATGAATAACTATTAAAAACCTTTTGAAGCTCACAAAAGTTTTGGATCAATTTGACCTTAATTTATAGTTTACTTTAATCTAGATCTTCTTTACATTATCAACAAGTTGGATTGCAAATAAACATTACTAAAACCTTACAATAGGCTCTTTATAATTTTTAATGGCGAGGTACTATATTATCATTCTTTCCATTAGTGTGGTCCACTTAAGATTTAAATCTACACAATTTTTTATACCCAGCCCGAAAATGGGTTGGAGAAACATAGGGGCAACAAGGATATACAACACATCATCAAAATCTCACTTTTGTTATTTAACTTTTCAATTTTTCTTGTCAAAATACAAAATTTAGTTTTCTTTTTTAAAATATATATATTTTTACAATTTGTCAATTTTTTTCTCAATTTTGTTTAATTTTTTAAATTTTCTTTTTCAAAATATCATTTTTTAAATCTCACTTTTGTTATATAACTTTTAAATTTTTCTTGTCAAAATACAAAATCTAGTTTTCTTTTTAAAAATATATATTTTTTTACAATTTGTCAATTTTTTCACAATTTTGTTTAATTTTTAAATTTTTTTTTTCAAAATATCATTTTTAAAATCTAACTTTTATTATATAACTTTTTAATTTTTCTTATCAAAATACAAAATCTAGTTTTCTTTTTTAAAATATGTATTTTTTTTACAATTCGTCAATTTTTTCACAAATTTGTTTAATTTTTTAAATTTTCTTTTTCAAAATATCATTTTTTTATCGAATTTTTTTTCCAAAATTATCAACATTATTCAAAGTTCTTAATTTTTTTTTCAAAATCTAGATTTTTATAAAATTATAGTTTTTTTTTCAAAATTTAAATTTTTCTTAAACATTGTTAATTATTTTTCTAAGCTTCTCTCAACTATTTTTTTTTTTTCAAAATTTATAATTTTTTTGAGCTTGTAAAGTGTTGACCTGAGCATTAGAAAGTCTCTAATAGAGATGGTCTTTCACAGTCTTTAACAGAGCTATAAGCGGTCTTTAACAGTCTCATATTATAAGTAAAAGACAGCCAATGACCGTCTCTAATGCAGACGGCCAAAGACCATCTTAAATGACCGCATATAAGACGGTCAAAGACCATCTCTAATACGAACGACCAATGACCGTCTTAGATGACTGCATATAAGATGGTCAAGACTGTCTTAAATGATTTGTGGGTGTTCAAATTTTTAAGACAATATTAAGGACGGTCAGGGGCCGTCTTAAATTTTAGAGACGGTTTATGACCATCTCTAAAGCATCTTTAAACCAAGCAATTTTAGTGAGAGTCCAAAACCGTCTCAAAATCCATCCATTTTTTTCCATTTTTCACGTAGTGATGATGAATTACTAGAAAAAATATAAAAATAATTTATTAACTAGAAGTGCCCAAAACATAGCAGGCAATGAACTAGTCAGAATTGAAAATTTTTGCAAGCATATGTTGCCAATGAACTGGGAATCACTTGACCAGCATAGGTTGGAATCACAGACAATCAAAGTAAAATCACTCAACTCTTCTTATCTTGAAGATTTATAGGAAACAATGCGTTTTTTATAATTCAAATATTGGAATTTTTTTATCATTACAAATGGGTTATTATATAAACCAATTACAATCAGCTCTCATAAATGCATAAATAACATTCATGGGTTCTCAATACATTTTACATCTTTTTAAGATAAAATATAAATTTATAAGTGGTGCAAAAATACCTTTTGAAGAATTAAATTTTAAATTCTTTCATTTTTCTACGTATGTAACATGGTCTTGAAGCCATATATCATGAATGCATTTGGGCTACAAATAATGGACTGAATACTGAGTCTCGTGTGTAGTTGATGGGCTAAGATTTTCCCCTGAATTAGGCATGCATCATTCTCTCATTCTTTAAAAGAACTCATTATGAAGTTTAAAATGTGATACCCTTTAAAATTGACTTCTTCTTTGGCAATCGATGGTGAAGTCTAATAATTTGACATGGTTTTTATCCTTGAATGTCCAAATCAATGTAGACCATTGCCATGGTTTTTATCCTTGAATGTCCAAATCAATGTAGACCATTTCCATGGCCTTCCCAACAACAAATGGCATATACTTATGGGTATGTAACACCCCGGATTTTGGCTAACCTGGGATTTGACGTCCTTAGGCAGTGGGTCAATTAAAACACCTGAAAAATCGTTCAGAACCCAATTCCATAGCCAAAGAAACCACTTAGGATAAATTTCTTTAGGAACTAAGCATAAGTTAGCTAGCACAACGTTGGAGTGGCTGGGAAACAGTCCCTGATCACTTTAAATACGTTCTACAAGACCCAAATCGAGTAGAACCAATGACTCTAGAATACTCTATAACCTCGGATCAAACTCTAAGCGGGTTTGTCCTCTGGACCACATTGAATTTTTATATTGGATTTAGACCGTGCGTCGAAGGTCCGATACCTCCTATCTTAGACCGTTAGAACCGCCCCGCTGGACTTGACAATCATTTCGAAAATCAAGTCAAACCGATAATCACACAGTATTTCGTTGAACCCGGACTGAAGCGACCGCGAATGGGGACGAATTGGGAATTTCAAATTCAAATCTGGCACACGACTTGACGCGTCAGTATTAAGCGTTCTGACCGTCAGAATTCATCCAGATTACACCCTCGGATCAGGAAAAATTTCTATTTATTATCATGAGACTTTCAGTCCTGATCTATGTGCGGTAACCGCTGAACTGAAACTGGTCCGCTACGTGCGATCTGCGAACCCTGCCAGACTGAAAACTTAATACGAGGTACATCTGGTACCCATGAGCTTAAGTCTGATCGCAATCGACCAGGGGACCACCAGAAAGCCGTTTTTGGACCGAAACAGCCCCGAAATGGATAGGCATTAAGTAAACTTCGTCCCGGAGCCTATTTTCGGCGTTTCCAAGCTTATAAAAGGGGTTGAAACCCTCATTTCTCCTTCACATCTGAATTTCACTAAACCCTAGAAAAGAGAGAGAGTTTGAGAGAAAGGGAAGAGGAGATTTTTCCCGCTTCCGAGCCATCAACGGTTGCTGCATCAGCACTTCCTTCCAATCACCTGGCTGGTGATTTCTACACTTTTTCAGGTATGAAATAATCCCAAAAACTTGCTGATTTAGGGTTTGCTTAGATGCACAACATGTTAGCTAACGTAATCCATAAATCAGGTTCTCTTATAGCCGTAGACGAAGCGTACACGCTCCGTTCAAAATTCCGCGACCGTAAGAGACTAGGTGAGGATTTTAGACGCTTTGATTGTCGGTTTACAACGCTTTCAATGTCGTTTAATAGTAGATTATCGACGGCATCGCCGTTTGACATGTACAACATGCTCTCCGTTTCCTGTTTCGCGAATTAACGAAGAATATGAGATTTAGGGCATTTTAGTCATTTGTAGGAAGTACGGTCTCCATGCATAATTTGCTGACGTGATTGACATGATTTGTCGCCGCATTAGAGAGTTAGGAATGCTTGCATAATCAGTTTGGCGAAGAGATTCGCCAAGTTGCGCACTTTGGGTCAACATACTATATGTGGACTTAAGTGTGTAGTGTATGTGTTTGTATAAATGCTTGTATTAGTATGTATTGCATTGAATGATGTTATGTAGTAGATTGAGATTGATTTCATGATTAATATGCTAACCTAAATGATTTCCTATATGTTGACCTTATGCATGATTGCATCACATGCATAGAAATGATGCCTTAAAGAATTGCCTAAGTTGAATATGCATGGAAAGCATGCCTTGAAGATTTGCCTAAGTTGAATGTTATAACATGTGCTAACATGCTCACATGATGTGTTTCAATTCCAATACCCTGATATATAGCGTTAATGTGATTCAATAGATGTGTGGGACTTGACTTAGTCCAGGCAGTCGGTAACCGAACGAATTCGTGGCTGACTGGTCATAGCCACGAACCACGCGTCGATGAATGTGATTCGTGTTGAGAGTTGACGGCAGTGGTTAGGCCACGCGAAGTGTTTTACGCACTTCATGTCGTTCAATTCGAGATGCGATCGTGCTAGTCGAGCCCGTCAAGTAACCCGACTGGCCGATGTTTGTTCACCTTGTATGTATCATAACTGCTTGAACCTAGGGTACTGAACTTACCATTGTAAACCCTATTAACCGTAGTACCTTGATCCACGAAGACTCATGAGCCGGGCATGGTGGTATGGGACACCGTGGTCGAGCTGTCGGCCTACGCTGGGGCCACAAACCTCCCCGTAGTGACCAGTGAGCACCTTGACTCATGAGTAGATTATGGTGGTATGGGACACTATATTCTAGCTGTCGGCCTACACTGATCAGGCGACGAGCCCTTTGTAGTGACCGCGAGCGTATTCTGAGTCCACGGGAGGCGACGACCCTTCCGTGCAGTAGAGTACAGTAGTCCTGTATTGATAAGGTGATGGGGGAGCGGTGCAACGAGTGCGAGCAACAGCCCTGGCAGCCCTTGCAGTGACCTATGAAATGTACATCGTATGAGATTACTAGGAGTGACGACCCTAGACAGGATCCGTGTTGGGATTGATACGAGGGAAGTACCTTAGTTTCCCAATCCTGCTGTTTGAATGGACTAATAACAACTTGGTAATCATTTCACCATAGCATTGCATGTGCCTGGAAGATGTGGAGCACTCTAGGGAGTGTGGCATGCCGCGGTCGTAAGATGTTGCCGCATGAGGGTGATCGTCGGTGAGGGCATACATCACGTCATATCATCTTGCATTAACAACAGTATTAGAATTGTCTGATTTACTGCTTTACTATTATCGCGTGATTGAATTGTGAACATACTAATCTTTGCTCTATGATTCCACTGAGTTGATCACTCATTCCCACGTTACGGGATGGTGTTTGCAACACCCACCAGACCCTGTCGTAGTTGCAGGTGACGACGAGATCCAGGAGGTGGAGCCGGAGATTGACGAGGACCAGGATGAGTTCTCGTATATGCAGTATCACGACGGCTTCCCGTAGGTGACCTGGATCGAGGGGGACTTCAGTGGGACTATTTTGAACTTATTCTTTTGTCTATTTACATGTATATGAGACTCAGAGATGTAGTCATACTTTGGAGACAGTTGAGATTACTTTATTTTTCCATACAGTGATATATATATTGTTTAGTCTTCCGCTTGCTTTTATCACTGGATCTGAAGTATGAATTGCAGTTTTGGTATGCTTTTACTCATGTGAATGCTTTAAATTAGACAACATTGAATCATAACCATTTTTGTTGCATAAGTGACGGTCTGGAACTCGGGAGTTGAGTTTATACACGACCCCCGATTTTCAGGGTGTTACAGGGTACCACATCACACCCTATTGTTGCGTAGCACGCCAAAAACACTAGTAAACTCAGACCCAATCTCCAGTCTCACCCACAAATGATAAACAAGAAGAAATATAATCTAGAAATAGAATCAAAGCATTCCACACAAACCACAAGACAAAATATACGTAGAAAAACCCCAATAAGGGTAAAAAAGAAAAAAACTACGGGTGCAAACTTCCACTATAAAGAAAATGAGATTACAAGCAATATACTAACCTCTTCCCCTTGGATGTATAGAAAAAACACTTTACATACACTTTAAAATACTTTTTCCATACCCTAGAATAACCTTAGAACTCCTATGTATAGTTTAGGCAACTTCCCTTCTGCACTCTTACGAAATTGCCTCAAATTTACGCAGTCCGCATCAAATCTGCGCACAAATCTACGAACCTTGACTAGTCGAGAGAGGTCCTCGACTGGTTGAGTGGGCCTCTCGACCGGTCGAACATGTGCCTCGACTGGTCAAGCACCACGGACCAAAAATAACTTTTACTCGCTGGACTTTGAGTCAAGCGAACTCTCAACTGGTCGAGTGGGCCGCTCGACCGGTTGAGCAGCCCACTCGACTGGTCGAGTGACATGGTCCAGATGAGGCTTCATACCTCAACAATCTCCCACTTGGAGACACATCACTATAATCATTCATCTTTACATCCGGAGTGCACCACCTCCCCGTCTTCAAGTTTGAAGACCAATTAAAGTTGAACAGATCTTCAACTTCTCCCATGTGACTGCCTTAGTCAACATATCCACAGGATTCTTAGTTGTATGGATCTTCTCCAAAGCAATCAATCCATCTTCCAGTAACGAACGTATGAAGTGATATCTGATGTCAATATGCTTGGTCCTTGAATAAAAGGCTGAATTCTTCGCCAAGTGTATTGCACTCTGACTGTCACTGTACAACTTGCAATCTTCTTGTTTCTTTCCTAACTCTTCCAGAAAACCTTGCATCCACACCATCTTCTTGCACACTTCTGTAGCTACAACATATTCTGCTTCAGTTGTATTGATAGATACTATCTTTTGTAATTGAGAGACTCAATTGACTGCTACACTACCCAAAGTAAAGACATATCCTATAGTACTTCTTCTTCTGTTGATATCTCCTGCCAAATCTGAATCTGCGTAGCCTTTAGCATGATTTTCGATCCTCCATAACATAACCTATATTCACAGTACCTACCAGGTATCTAAGGATCTATTTCACAGCTTTCCAATGTTCCTTCTCGAGGTTATTCATGAACTTGCTAACAACTCTCATTGCTTGAGCATTGTTTGGCCTTATGCTTACCATATTATACATGAGACTCCCAATAGTTGACGCGTATGGGACTTTAGCCATGTAGTCTCATTCCTCCTGTGTCTTTGCATCTTGCTCCTTTGAAAGCTTGAAGTGGTTGACTAATGGAGTGCTAACCGACTTAGCACCTCCCATACTGAATCGATCAAGTACCTTGGCTACGTACTCTATCTATAACAAATTTAGTTTCTTGTTTTCCCTGTCACGCTTTATCCTCATGCCTAGGATTTATTTTACAGCTCGTAAATCCTTTATGGCAAATTCTCTAGATAGTTATCTTCTAAGATTTGAGAAGTCCTTCATGCTTGATCTGGCCATAAGCATATCATCAATGTATAGAAGAAGGATGATGTACGACGTATCAAACTTCTTCAAATAGCAACAATGGTCTGCATGATATCTCTTAAAACCGTTTCTTGACATGAAATTGTCGAACTTCTTGTACCACTGCCTCAGGGCTTGCTTTATGTCATATAAACTCTTCTTCAGTCTATAGACATTGTTCTCCTTTTTGTGTCTTTCATCTAATAAAAAAATATTCAACCAACAAAACATTATAATTCAGAATCATGAAGAATTGCAGAAACTTTATTCACTTTTTTTTTTCAAAAAAGTGGGCACACTTTTTAAAAATAAAACTGATCATTAAAATAAAACTAATGCAAGAAAATAATGCAAAAAAAAGTGTTTCAATTCAAGTTCATATAAACAACAACAAAAATTAAAACTTTGTAAAAAGGGGCAAGTGTTAAGGGGATACATCCTTTATTCTCATGCATGAGAGTCCAATGATGATGAGAACAAGAATCACAACACAAGGGACCATAAATACGACAATGTTATCCTGCAAAGGAATAAGATAGTATTACATGTTAATGCACTTGATCAGATTGCATAAAGTTTCGATTAGAATTACAGTTTAGTAAAGGTTTGCAGTGCCATGCATGGATGATAAGAAAGCTTAAAAGAACTCAAAAACTAAGCCCTTTTCTTTTCCTTTGCAATAGATTATGTACAATCTTATTGAAACTAAGCAATAAATTAAAAGAGGTTATAGGTTTAGGTTAAGGTTACAGGTTTAGGTTATAGGTTTAGGTTTAGGTTATAAGTGTAGGTTATAGGTTTAGGTTTAGGTTAGGGAATTAAGAATAGGTTAAGGTTTACGTTTAGGAAATCGGGTTTGGATTCGGGTTCAGGTTTAGGTTTGGCTTTTTAAGTTTAGGTTTAGGTTAAGGAGTTAAGATTAGGATTAGGTGTATGTTTAAGTTTAGGGATTTGAGAATACATTTAGGTTTTAGATTTAAGTTTAGGTTTTAGGTTTAGGTTATAGGTTATAGCTTTAGGGAATTGACAATAAGTTAAGGTTTAGGTTTAGGAAATCAAGATCGGTTTTAGATTTGGGTTTTCAAGTTTAGGTTTAGATAAAGGAGTTGAGATTAGGATTAGGTATAGGTTTAGGTTTAAGGATTTAAGAATACATTTAGGTTTTAGGTTTAGGTTTAGGTTTTAGGTTATAGGTTTAGATTATATGTTTAGGTTTAGGTTATAAGTGTAGGTTATAGGTTTAGGTTTAGGTTAGGTTATAGTTTAAGGTTTAGGGAATTGAGTTTAGGTTATAGGTTTAGGTTATAGGTTAAGGTTTAGGTTTAGGTTAAGGTTTAGTTTTAGGTTTAGGTTATAGGTTTCAGGATTTGAGAATAGGTTTAGGTTAAGGTTATAAGTTTAGGTTTAGGAAATCGGGTTTGGGTTCGAGTTTAGGTTTAGGTTTTCAAGTTTAGGTTTAGGTTTAGGTTAGGGAGTTGAGATTAGGATTAAGTGTAGGTTTAGGTTTAGGGATTTGAGAATACATTAAGGTTTAGGTTTATGAAATCGGGTTTGGGTTCAAGATCAGGTTTACGTTTGGATTTCAGGTTTAGGTTTAGGTTATAGGTTTAGATTATGGGTTATAAGTGTAGGTTTAGGTTATAGGTTTAGGTTTAGGTTAAGGTTTAGGTTTAGGTTATAGGTTTTGGGATTTGAGAATTGGTTTAGGTTATAAGAATAGGTTTAGGTTATAAGTATAGGTTTAGGTTTAGGTTTTATGTTAAGGTTATAGGTTTAGGTTTAGGTTATAAGTGTAGGTTATAGGTTTAGGTTTAAGTTAGGTTATAGGTTAAGGTTTAGGGAATTGAGTTTAGGATATAGGTTAAGGTTTAGGGAATTGGTTAAGGTTTAGGTTTATATTATAGGTTTTGGGATTTGAGAATAGGTTTAGGTTAAGGTTATAAGTTTAGGTTTAGGAAATCGGGTTCGGGTTCGGGATCGGGTTTAGGTTTGAGTTTTTAAGTTTAGCTTTAGGTTTAGGTTAGGGAATTGAGATTAGGATTGGGTGTAGGTTTAAGTTTAGGGATTTAAGAATATGTTAAGGTTTAGGTATAGGAAATGGGTTCGGGTTCAAGATCGGGTTTACGCTTGGGTTTTAAGTTTAGGCTAAGGGTTTAGGGATTTAGATTCGGGTTCGGGATTGGGTTTAGGTTGGGTTTTCATGTTTAGCTTGAGGTTTAGGTTAGGGAGTCGAGATTAGGATTTGGTGTAGGTTTAAGTTTAGGGACTTGAGAATACGTTAAGGTTTAGGTATAGTAAATCAGGTTCAGGTTCGAGATCAGGTTTACGTTTGGGTTTTAGGTTTAGGCTAAGGGTTTAGGGATTCATATTCGAGTTTGGGATCGGGTTTAGGTTTAGGTTTAGTTTTTAAGTTTAGGTTAAGCTCACAAGTTTAGGTTATAGGTTTAGGTTTAGGTTATAAGTGTAGGTTATAGGTTTAGGTTTAGGTTAGGTTATAGGTTACAGTTTAGGGAATTGAGAATAGGTTAAGATTTAAGTTTAGGAAATTGGGTTTGGATTCGGGTTCGAGTTTAGGTTTGGATTTTCAAGTTTAGGTTTAGGTTAAGGAGTTGAGATTAGGATTAGGTGTATGTTTAGGTTTATGGATTTGAGAATACATTTAGGTTTTAGGTTTCGGTTTAGGTTTTAGGTTTAGGTTATAGGTTATAGGTCATAGCTTTAGGGAATTGAGAATAGCTTAAGGTTTAGGTTTAGGAAATCGGGATCAGATTCAAGTTTGGGTTTCTCAGTTTAGGTTTAGGTTAAGGAGTTGAGATTAGGATTAGGTGTAGGTTTAGGTTTAAGGATTTGAGAATATATTTAGGTTTTAGGTTTATGTTTTGCTTTTAGGTTATAAGTGTAGGTTATAGGTTTAGGTTTAGCTTAGGTTATAGGTTAAGGTTTAGGGAATTGAGTTTAGGTTATAGGTTTAGGGTATAGGTTAAGGTTATAAGTTAAGTTTTAGGTTATAGGCTAAGGTTTAGGTTATCGGTTAAGGTTAAGGTTTAAGTTTAGGTTATAGGTTATAGTTTTCGGGATTTGAGAATAGGTTTAGGTTAAGGTTATAAGCTTAGGTTTAGGAAATTGGGTTCGGGTTCGGTTTTAGGTTTGGGTTTTCAAGTTTAGGTTTAGGTTTAGGTTAGGGAGTTGAGATTAGCATTAGGTGTAGGTTTAAGGACTTGAGAATATGTTAAGGTTTAGGTTTAGGAAATCGGGTTTAGGTTCGAGATCAGGTTTACGTTTGGGCTTTAGGTTTAGGTTTACGTTATAGGTTATAAGTGTAGGTTTAGGTTTAAGTTATAGGTTTAAGTTTAGGTTTAGGTTATAGGTTTTGGGATTTGAGATTAGGTTTAGGTTATAAGTATAGGTTTAGGTTTAGGTTAAGGTTATATGTTTAGGCTATAGGTTTAGGTTTAGGTTATAAGTGTAGGTTATAGGTTTAGGTTTAGGTTAGGCTATAGGTTAAGGTTTAGGGAATTGAGTTTACGTTATAGGTTAAGGTTTAGGTTATAAGTGTAGGTTATAGGTTTAGGTTTAGGTTAGGTTATAGGTTAAGGTTTAGAGAATTGAGTTTAGGTTATAGGTTAAAGTTTAGGTTATAGGTTTTTGGATTTGAGAATAGGTTTAGGTTAAGGTTATAGGTTTAGGTTTAGGAAATCGGGTTCGGGTTCGAGTTCGGGTTTAGGTTTGGGTTTTCAAGTTTAGCTTTAGGTTTAGGTTAGGGAGTTGAGATTAGGATTAGGTGTAGGTTTAAGTTTAGGGATTTGAGAATACGCTAAGGTTTAGGTATAGAAAATTGGGTTCGGGTTCGAGATCGGGTTTACGTTTGGGTTTTTGGTTTAGGCTAAGGGTTTAGGGATTCAGACTCAGGTTCGGGATCATGTTTAGGCTTGGGTTTTCATGTTTAGGTTTAGGTTTAGGTTAGGGAGTTGAGATTAGGATTAGGTGTAGGTTTAATTTTACGGATTTGAGAATACGTTAAGGTTTAAATATGAGAAATCAGGTTCGGGTTCGAGATAGGGTTTACGTTTGGGTTTTAGGTTTAGGCCAAGGGTTTAGGAATTCAGATTCGGGTTCGGGATCGTGTTTAGGTTTAGGTTTAGGTTTTACGTTTAGGTTATGGTTAGAAGTTTAGGTTATAGGATTAGGGTTTGGTTAGGTTATAGGTTACAGTTTGGGGAATTGAGAATAGGTTAAGGTTTAGGTTTAGGAAGTTAGGTTTGGATTCGAGTTCGGGTTTAGGTTTGGGTTTTCAAGTTTAGGTTTAGGTTAAGGAGTTGAGATTAGGATTAGGTGTATGTTTAGGTTTTGGGATTTAAGATACATTTAGATTTTAGGTTTAGGTTATAGGTTTAGGTTATAGGTTATAGCTTTAGGGAATTGAGAATAGGTTAAGGTTTAGGTTTAAGAAATCAGGATCAGGTTTAGGTTTGGGTTTTCAAGTTTAGGTTTAGGTTAAGGAGTTGAGATTAGGATTAGGTGTAGGTTTAGGTTTAAGGATTTGAGAATACATTTAGGTTTTAGGTTTAGGTTTAGGTTTTAGGTTAAGGTTTAGGTTTAGGTTATAAGTGTAGGTTATAGGTTTAGGTTTAGGTTAGGTTATAAGTTAAGGTTTAGGGAATTGAGTTTAGGTTATAGGTTAAGGTTATAGGTTAAGTTTTAGGTTATAGGTTAAGGTTTAGGTTTAGGTTAAGGTTTAGGTTTAGGTTTAGGTTTAGGTTATAGGTTTTGGGATTTGAGAATAGGTTTAGGTTAAGGTTATAAGTTTTGGTTTAGTAAATCGAGTTCGGGTTTAGGTTTAGATTTTTAAGTTTAGGTTTAGGTTTAGGTTAGGGAGTTGAGATTATGATTAGGTGTCGGTTTAGGTTTCGGGATTTGAGAATACGTTAAGGTTTAAGTTTAGGAAATCAGGTTCGGGTTCGAGATCGGGTTTACGTTCAGGTTTTAGGTTTAGGTTTTGGGTATTAGTTATATGTGTAGGTTTAGGTTTAGGTTTTAGGTTTTGGGATTTGAGAATAGGTTTAGGTTATAAGAATAGGTTTAGGTTATAAGTATAGGTTCAGGTTTAGGTTTTATGTTTAGGTTAAGGTTATTGGTTTAGGTTATAGGTTTAAGTTTAGGTTATAAGTGTAGGTTATAGGTTAAGGTTTAGGTTAGGTCATAGGTTAAGGTTTAGGGAATTGAGTTTAAGTTATAGGTTAAGGTTTAGGTTATAGGTTAAGGTTTTGGTTTAGGTTATAGGTTTTGGGATTTGAGAATAGGTTTAGGTTTAGGTTATAAGTTTAGGTTTAGGAAATCGAGTTCGGATTCGGGATCGGGTTTAGGTTTGGGTTTTCAAGTTTAGCTTTAGGTTTAGGTTAGGGAGTTGAGATTAGGATTAGGTGTAGGTTTAAGTTTAGGGATTTGAGAATACGTTAAAGTTTAGGTATAGAAAATTGGATTTGGGTTCGAGATCGGGTTTACATTTGAGTTTTTAATTTAGGCTAAGGGTTTAGGGATTCAGATTTGGGTTCAGGATCAGGTTTAGTTTGGGTTTTCAAGTTTAGGTTTAGGTTTAGGTTAAGGAGTTGAGATTAGGATTAGGTGTAGGTTTAAGTTTTGGGATTTGAGAATACGTTAAGATTTGGGTTCGAGATCGGGTTTACGTTTGGGTTTTAGGTTTAGGCTAAGGGTTTAGAGATTCAGATTTGGGTTTGGGATCGGGTTTAGGTTTTATGTTTAGGTTAAGGTTACAGGTTAGGTTTAGGTTTAGGTTATAAGTGTTGGTTATAGGTTTAGATTTAGGTTAGGTTATAGGTTACGGTTTAGGGAATTGAGATTAGGTTAAGGTTTAGGTTTAGGAAATCGGGTTCAGGTTCGGGTTCGGGTTTGGGTTTAGGTTTTCAAGTTTAGTTTTAAGTTAAGGAGTTAAGATTAGGATTAAGTATAGGTTTAGGTTTAGAGATTTGAGAATACATTTAGGTTTTAGGTTTAGGTTTAGGTTTTTGGTTATAGATTTAGGTTTAGGTTATAGGTTATAGCTTTAGGGAATTGAGAATAGGTTAAGGTTTAGGTATAGGAAATCGAGATCGGGTTTAGGTTTGGGTTTTCAAGTTTAGGTTTAGATTAAGGTGTTGAGATTAAGATTAGGTGTAGGTTTAGGTTTAAGGATTTAAGAATACATTTAGGTTTTAGGTTTAGGTTTAGGCTTTAGGTTATAGGTTTAGGTTATATGTTTAGGTTTAGGTTATAAGCGTAGGTTATAGGTTTAGGTTTATGTTAGGTTAGATGTTAAGGTTTAGGGAATTGAATTTAGGTTATAGGTTAAGGTTTAGGTTTAGGTTTAGGTTTTGTGATTTGAGAATAAGTTTAGGTTAAGGTTATAAGTTTAGGTTTAGGAAATCGGATTTGGGTTTAGGTTTGGGTTTTCAAGTTTAGCTTTAGGTTAGGGAGTTGAGATTAGGATTAGGTTTAGATTTAGGTTTAGGAATTTGAGAATATGTTAAGTTTTAGGTTTAGGAAATCGGGTTCGGGTTCGAGATCAGGTTTACGTTTGGGTTTTAGGTTTTGGTTATAGGTTTAGGTTTAGGTTAAGGTTTAGATTTAGGTTATAGGTTTTGGGATTTGAGAATAGGTTTAGGTTTATGTTTTCTGTTTAGGTTAAAGGTTTAGGTTTAGTTTTAGGTTATAAATGTAGGTTAAAGGTTTAGGTTTAGGTTAGGTTATAGGTTAAGGTTTACGGAATTGAGTTTAGGTTATAGGTAAAGGTTTAGGTTATAGGTTAAGGTTTAGGTTTAGCTTAAGGTTTAGGTTTAGGTTTAGGTTTTAGTTATAGGTTTTGAGATTTAAGAATAGGTTTAGATTAAGGTTATAATTTTAGGTTTTGGAAATCAGGTTCGGGTTCAGGTTCGGGTTTAGGTTTGGGTTTTCAAGTTTAGGTTTAGGTTTAGGCTAGGGAGTTGAGATTAGGATTAGGTGTAGGTTTAGGTTTAGGGATTTGAGAATACGTTAAGGTTTAGGTTTAGGAAATCAGGTTCGGATTTGAGATCGGGTTTACATTTGGGTTTTAGGTTTAGGTATAGGTTATAGGTTTTGGGATTTGAGATTACATTTAGGTTTTAGGTTTAGGTTTAGGATTTAGGATTTAGGCTTAGGTTTAGGTTATAGGTTTAGGTTGTAGGTTTAGGTTTAAGTTATACGTGTAGGTTATAGGTTTAGGTTTAGGTTAGGTTATATGTTATGGTTTAGGCAATTGAGAATAGGTTAATGTTTAGGTTTAGGAAATCATGTTCGGTTTCGGTTTTAGGTTTGGGTTTTCAAGTTTAGGTTTAGGTTAAGGAGTTGTGATTAGGATTAAGTGTTGGTTTAGGTTTAGGGATTTAAGAATACATTTAGGTTTTAAGTTTAGATTAAGGTTATAGGTTATGTTTAGGTTTAAGTTATAAGTTATAGCTTTAGGGAATTGAGAATTGGTTAAGGTTTAGGTTCAGGTTCGGGATCGGGTTTTGGTTTGGGTTTAGGTTTTAGGTTTTAAGTTTTAGGTTATAGGTTAAGGTTTAGGTTGTAGGTTTAGGTTATGGTTTTAGGTTTCGATTTGGGTTTAGGTTATAGGTTATAAGTTAAAGGTTTAGGTTTAGGTTATAGGTTTAGGGATTTGAGAATAGGTTTAGGTTTAGGTTTGGGTTTAGGGATTTCAGAATAGGTTTAGGTTATAGGTTTAGGGATTTAAGAATAGGTTTAGGTTTAGATTTAGGTTAGGTTATAGGTTATAGGTTTAGGTTAAGGTTATAGGTTAAAGGTTAAGGTTATAGGTTTAGGTTTACGTTAGGTTATAAGTTTAGGTTTAGGTTTAGGTTTAGGAATTCGGGTTCAGGTTCAGGTTATATGTTTGGGTTAATGTGTAGGTTTAAGTTAAGTGAATTAAGTTTAGGTTATAGGATTAGGTTTAGGTTAGGTTATAGGTTATAGGTTTAGGTTATGGTTATAGGTTAAAGGTTAAGGTTACAGGTTTAGGTTTAGGTTAGGTTATAGGTTTAGGTTTAGGTTTAGGAATTCGGGTTTGGGTTATATGTTTGGGCTAAGGTTATAAGTATAGGTTTTGGGATTTGAGAATAGGTTTAGGTTAAGGTTATAAGTTTAGGTTAAGGTTATAAGTATAGGTTTAGGTTATAGGTTAAGGTTTAGGTTTAGGTTATAAGTATAGGTTTTGGGATTTGAGAATAGGTTTAGGTTAAGGTTATAAGTTTAGGTTATAGGTTAAGGTTTAGGTTTAGGTTTAGGTTTTAGGTTTTAGGTTAAGGTTTAGGTTAGGTTTTAGGTTTAGGTTAGGTTATAGGTTAAGGTTTAGGGAATTGAGAATAAGTGTAGGTTTAGGTTTAGGAAATTGGGTTCGGGTTTAGGTTTAGGTTTAGGTTATAGGTTTGGATTTGAGAATAGGTTTAGGTTATAAGTATAGGTTTAGGTTAGGGTGTAGGTTAAGGTTTAGGGAATTGAGTTTAGGTTATAGGTTATAGGTTTTTAGTTAAGGTTTAGGTTATAGTTATAGGTTTTGGGATTTGAGAATAGGTTTAGGTTTAGGAATTCGGGTTTGGGTTTATGTTGGGGTTTAAGTTATAGGTATCGGTTTAGGTTATAGGTTTAGGGTATAAGTTATAGGTTTAGGTTATAGTTATAGGTTTTGGGATTTGAGAATAGGTTTAGGTTACAAGTATAGGTTTAGGTTAGGTTGTAAGTTAGAGTTTAGGGAATTGAGTTTAGGTTATAGGTTATAGGCTTAGGTTAAGGTTTAGGTTGTAGTTATAGGTTTTTGGATTTGAGAATAGGTTTAGGTTATAAGTATAGGTTTTGGTTAGGTTGTAGGTTAGAGTTTAGGGAATTGAGTTTAGATTGTAGGTTTAGGTTAAGGTTTAGGTTGTAATTATAGGTTTTGGGATTTGAGAATAGGTTTAGGTTACAAGTATAGGTTTAGGTTAGGTTGTAGGTTAGAGTTTAGGGAATTGAGTTTAGGTTATAGGTTATAGGTTTAGGTTGTAGTTATAGGTTTTGGGATTTGAGAATAGGTTTAGGTTATAAGTATAGGTTTTGGTTAGGTTGTTAGTTACAGTTTAGGGAATTGAGTTTAGGTTATAGGTTTAGGTTATACGTTATAGGTTTAGGTTAAGGTTTAGGTTGTAATTATAGGTTTTGGGATTTGAGAATAGGTTTAGGTTATAAGTATAGGTTTAGGTTAGGTTGTAAGTTAGAGTTTAGGGAATTAAGTTTAGGTTATACATTATAGGTTTAGGTTAAGGTTTAGGTTGTAGTTATAGGTTTTGGGATTTGAGAATAGGTTTAGGTTATAGGTTAAGGGTGTGGCCCCTACAAATATAGATACAAACACGGCCTGTCCAAATGGCCAGGCCACTCCAATGCTGTCCATAGGAAATAGATAGCTTCACCATGGTCATAATAGCGGTTCTCACCTTTCAGGGACCCCCGCTCAACATCTGGATAGCTCCGACACACATCTGGGTTTGATCCATCAATTTCGAGCAAATACAGATATATAAATACGGCCTGTCCAAATGGCCGGGCCACTCCAATGCTATCCATAGGAAATGGATAGCTTCATCATGGTCATAATAGCAGTTCTCACCTTCCAGGGACCCCCGTTCAACATCCGGATAGCTCCGACGTACATCCGGGTCTGCTCTAACAAATTCGAGCTAATACATAAACACGGCCTGTCCAAATGGCAAGGCCACTCCAATGTTGTATATAGGAATTAGACAGTTTCATCATGGTCATAATAGCATTTCCCACCTTCTAAGGACCCCCGCTCGACATCTGGATAGCTCCGACGGACATCCAGGTCTGCTCATTTAAATAAAATGGATTATCAAGATCATTTAAATAAAATCAGGTCCAATCAACAATCTGACCTGGAGGATTCTGTTAGTATTGTTGATGGCACATTGAACCTTGTTTAAATCTAGGTTACAATCTGTGGCCACTGATGCTATTTATCTTTCTGTGAAGTTGGCGACGATTTCTTCATTAAACCCGGCGAAAGCAGCCCTAATGATAAAGAACATTTCTTTCTATGAATTCATTATCTCTCTCTCTCTCTCTCTCTCTCTCTCTCTCTCTCTCTTTTAATTTTTAAATTTTCCATTACAATAATAACTACCTGAAATCATGGCATTTTTTAACTTTCCATTACAATAATAATCACCTGATCACAAGAGTATGACAAGTTCAGAAGGGCATATGTATCTTAAAAACTAGTCCCACTGGAAACCATAATAAAAGGGGAAAATGTGTTAATTAAAGGAGAGTACACAAAAAATAGTCTTGAAAAGGCTTACAATAGTTAATAGGATCACAAAATCCATTCACAAGAATTTTATTTTCGACTAAAAAAGTTATAATTCATAAGAATTTATTCTTACTGAAAGTCTTAAGAAATCATCATTGAATAATCATGATATTTTTTGTTTTCCTTTTCTCACCATCCAAACATGCACTAAAACTTGATAAAGAGACTTTTGAGCATAATCTAATAGTAAGGATTTATTGACCGTGGTCGTAACTGTCATAAAGAAGACGCATGTGTATAATGCGGCCAATGTTTGTACAAGGTCAGGTCCTCCGTAATGTTTGAAGGCATAGCTCTCTCTACAACTTTTCCTAAGAGGCCCACTATTATTTGTGTATGGAATCCCACTTGTCCATAAGTCTTTTCACCAAGAAAGTGAGATGTACAAAAAATAAGGCGGCTTCAACAATCGCATGGCCTACCATGAGAATTTTGAAGTTTTTAGGTGGATGTCCATTGCTTTCTGCGCATGGCCTATCTAATGATTGCATAGAACTTACTTTTGGGGCATCACATCATCATGGTAAAGTTCATTAGATTGGGATTTGGATGGCATATATATAATATGGTGGACCCACATACTAGTTGGGTCCTTACTCCTACCCGGGTGGTAGACTCCCTGGAGTTTCAACACCGGGTCAAGGGTTCGAGTACCCACGGCGTGAGTGTGTGGGGTGTGTGTGTGTGTGTGTTAAAAAAATAATAAAAAAAAGCTCTCGGCATGTTAATAATTTTTTATTAACTTTAATAACCTTAACACGCATGTGAACAGAGAGTTGTAGAGCGAGCTTTGTCTACAACATTTTCCTGAGGATCTGACCTCTTTATCACCATCCAGTTGAAATGTTTACAATTCAAAATTTCTTTGTGGCCAGTATTTATGCCCTCCTGGTTGATAGTTACACCCTTTCTCAGTTGAAATGTCTACAACAATATAGATTTTGAGGAAAAGAAACATCAGAAAAGGAAATAAGGAGATAAAAATGGCACAAACTAGCACTGCCACCAAATGAAACAGTTATGAAACATGATAAACCACTTCTAGTTATCAGGCTAGCAAATGAATTTCAATCAAATCAAACACTACAAACAAACATACTCTTGTAGAAGTCATCAATATCACCTAAAAAATCTATTTTCTTTTATATTGAACGAAGGAAAAATGAGTTAATAGAAATTAGAAAACCTTCAAATGGGCGACAGCCTTGTCCTTGTTAGTAAACACTCTAGTTCACTACACAACATAATGAAGCAACCTTATCCTTGTCAGGCTGAAAATTACTTGTTAATCATATTTGAAGAGGTATGATCATTGATATGGATTTTTCTATCATGTAGGCCTCATCTTTAATTGCTTGCACATCCCAAAATCATTCATATCTCTGGTCTCATGTTTGATCTGGTAGCAATGATCCCGAAGCATGAGCAAAAAAACATGAACAACTGTAGGCAGCAATTTTAAAGGATTAAATCACAAAATTGATGTCCTCTGAAGAATAATGATTTCAGTGAAATAATAAGTTAGAGATGAACTGTAGAGGAATGAATATATTACGAAGCTTAGTAATCATGCTGCTTTGACATACATCAGGATTCATAATTACATATTAAGTTCAATATTGTGCTAAAAGTGAAATTGATCAATTTCTAGACAAAACTAACAGGAAAAAAAAAAAAGATTACTCAATCTTTCCTTAATAAATGGGAGATTTAATATTGTTGCATCATTTTCTTAATGATATGTTTGTAGCTAGCACATCTGTAGCTGGCTCAGATCAACGGCCTAGCTCACTAAACCATGGACTATTCTTACATCTTTTTCTTAACTGATGGTTTGCAAACAGACGGTTAAGAGAAGGCTGAAACAACAATCGAAATTTAATAGAAAAAAAACAAAGATTGGACTTATTTACAATAGTCACTTGTCCATCAGTTGGGTCAGCTTAGCATCCAATTCCTTCTCCAGTTCCACTTCTTCCAAATACCTCCACTTTAGCTCAGTCTTCTTATCTTCATGCAATCGTATCAGCTTCTCTCTCTCTCTCTCTCTCTCTCTCTCTCTCTCTCTCTCTCTCTCTCTCTCTGTTTCAAAATCTTTAATATGATTTGACTGGCTATCAATGAATCGAGCAATATCTTCAAGCCTACTCTAAGGACTGTTTGGATCTGTGGATTTATTTTTTTTGAAGAAAATGGAAGTTTTTGGGAAACTCCACATCTAGAAAACAGTAAGAAATGAAAATCTGTTTCCCATGATTGTCTTTCAACAAGATTTTCTTGAAAAAAATTTCTTCATTTACAAATTTATATTCATGGAAAATTTGTTGCCAAGTTAGGCAAGGAAACTAAAAGGGGGCATTTTTTAGGAAATGAGAGAAATGGAAATGACATTTTCAAGAAATTTACAAAAAAAAAAAAAAAAAGAAAAAAAAAACAAAAAAATGCTATTTTCATGGATATGACATTTCATCAATTTATATTTCAAGAAACCCACTTGCTAAATGGTCTTGGACAGACATTGGATCCTAAACAAAAAGTCACTATGGTTAGAACTTCCTCCTGGCATTTGCCTTAAAAAAAAAAAGCCATTTTCATGGGTATTGATAAAATGGCTCAATAGGAAAAAGTGCAAGATGCCTTCTTTACTTGGGAGGTTTCAATATATGGCAATGAGGTTCTAAAGGTCTATGGTAAATGGAAGAGCCCTTATGGATTTAGTGATGTAAATGTAGGCAAAAGTAAGACGGAGAGAGCCAGTCATTTAAAAAAATCAAAGACACAATCACTCATCAGTTTTCTTTACCAATTTTGTGCAATCATGTGCTTCAGTAGATAAGATAGGATCTGGCCCATGATCTTAAGGTTGAGACACATAGTGCCAGTCCAATCAAGTTACAGGTGTCATCCTAGTCTTAGTAAGAAGTGTTTCAGAACACAAAGAAAGAAATAGCTATTATAAGAGGCATCATTATAAAAATTGAAACCTGCTCAATCTTGATAAACTTTTCTCCACACACCCAAGATCAAGGATTAGTCAGATCATAGCCTAATGATAGTAGTGCTAGCTTCTCATTCCTTCTTGAGCCATTTCATCAAACAATTAGCATGCATGAAATACAAGAGGGAGATTGTATTATAAATATTAGCTAAATCCACACAAAACACTCCTTGTTGAGCCATTTTATCAAATAGTTAGCATGCATGAAATACAGGAGGGAGATTGTATTATAAATATTATCAACATCCACACAAAACACCCCTCTTGAAGTTGTAAACCTTGTAAAAATGGCATTGAAATCTTCCTTTCCCCTACTCTTAAGATATTGTCCTTCAAATCTATTATACACAGCACAAAGTTACATTAGAAGACCATTTCCATATGTAATCATAAACTAGAAATCAGGTCAGTCAACCAAGTTACCTTGTGCATCTGGAGCATATTGAGCCCAAAAATGAGATGATAATCTAGACTTGAGATGATCTTAATGTATGGCCATTCCAAGCATCCAAACAGACCCAAACCCCATTCATTCATTGAAAATTCACATTACCAATATATATATATATATATATATATATATATATATATATATATATATATATATAGACAAAGATAAAGAAGGTGCCGTAAAAATGCCCCGCCTCTACGCATGCATACATTTCTAAAAAAAATAAAATATATATATATATATATATATATATATATATATATATATATAGAGAGAGAGAGAGAGAGAGAGAGAGAGAGAGAGAGAGAGAGATTGGAGTCAATGTAGAATATTGTTTCAGGACTAAACTAAAAAAAGAATTGAAATGCTAGAACTGAAGAAAAGAGGAAAATTACTATGGATGTGGGTGATGCATTAGATGCACGGTTAGGGTTTTCCTTACATGGATTTTTTACGATGAGAATCGAGCCTCCCTTAGCGATGAACTGCAAAGGAATAATGGTTTCGAGGTAATCCTGCAGAGAGAGAGAGAGAGAGAGAGAGAGAGAGAGAGAGAGAGAGAGAGAGTTCCTGGAAGATGAGAAATGGAGAGAGAGGGTAGGGGGTGGAGTGAGAGAGAGAGGGAAGGCGGTCGAGTGAAACAGAGAGAGGGAAAATGAAATGGGCGTGAGTGGGACTCGTTACTGAAGTGGCGTCACCAAGTTCTATGGACCCCACTATGATGTATGTGTTATATCCACAATGTCCATTCATTTGGATATATTATTTTAAGGCATGACCCAGAGAACGAGGCAGATCCATTACTTTACTAGACCCCACCAATGAAAACAGTGGGAAGATTGATGCCCACCGTTGAAACCTTCTTAAGGCCCACCATGATGTTTTTTTCGAAATCCAACTTGTTCAAAAGTTAACAAAGACATTAAAGAAACGAAAACACAAATTTAAGCTTGATATAAAACTTTTGTGGACTTTAGAAGGTTTTAATGGTAGTGTCACTCTCCCCACTATCTTCTCTGGTGGGGTCTACTAGAACTTTGCATGTGACTCATTCTTTACATCTTATCCTAAAATGATCTCTCCAGACAGATGGATGGTGTGGATACAAAACATATATCACAGTGGGGCCCATAGAACTTGGTGACGTCACTTTAGTAGCAGTCTCGCTACTCAACCTGTCAATAGCCCATCCGTACTCGCGAGGGAGGGGGCTTGGTGACGTCAGCAAGTCCTGTGGGTCCTATCATGAGGTATGTGTTATATCCAAACTGTCCATCCATATGGCAAGCTCGTCATAAGGCTTGAGACAAAAAATAAGACAGATCTAACTATTAAGTGGACCACACTAAAAAAAGCACTGGGGGATTGAAAGTCTACCATTGAAACCCTTTTGGGGGCCATAAAAGTTTTGAATCAAGCTGATCTTTGTTTTGCCCTTCATCAGGGCCTGTATGGTCTAATTAACAGATTGGATGTCAAATAAACAGTACAGTGGGCCTTAAGAGGATTTTAATGGTGGATATCTAATCAATATTGTTTTCCTATGATGTGGTCCACCTTAGGTTTATATCCCTATCATTTTTTTGTTCAAGCCCTAAAATGATCTATAAAAATGGATGAAATACATACATCATGGTGGGGTCCACATATCAACGAATACTAGCCAATAGGTTGGTAGCAGGGGAGTATCCAATCCGTTCCCATCCATGTTGGTATTTGTCGTGTGGTCCATTTAATCTTTGGATATGATTCATTTTTTGGACAATTCTCTAAAATGATCTCAAAAAATGGATGAACAGTGTGGGTTGATCCCAAATTTTCGGTAAATCCAAAATTCAAGTGGACCGTACCATACGAAACAATGTGGGATAATGATTTCCACCATTGATACCTTCCTTGGGCCCACAGTAATGTTTATTTGCCATCCAACCTGTTCATAATATCAAAAAGATATGAATGAAGAGAAAACACTAACATCAGCCTAAGCCAAAACTTGTATGGCCTCTAAGAAATTTTCAATGATAGAGGTTCAATCGCACTATTTCCTATAGTGTGGTCCACTTGATCTTTAGATGTGCTTCCTTTTTGTTTTTTAGACCTCAAATTATCTGTTAAAATGGATGAACGGAGTGGATAAAATAAATAAATAACGATGGACCCCACAGAGTTGACTTCGGTAAGGGTAATGAGTAACTCACCTAAATGTAGTGGAGAGAGGTTTCCTTAAAACATTCATAATCATATATTGAGCCTGCCTAAATGTGATTCACGTATCTAACCCACTCATTATGTGTGTCCTACTTAGATGAGGCGTCAGACCAAGTTTTTGCTGCATCCAGAACTCATGTGGGCCTCTGTCACGCCCCAAAATCGGTAATCAAAATCTCAAGGAATCCGATGGCCGGTTCTGGCCGTAATAGCCTCCATAGTATCCCATTCTCGGCTCCTGAGGCAGGTTCCGATCCTGGGATCTTACAAGAAGAATTTTTATAACAGTATAATCATTATCAATACGAGCATACCCAAGATCAAAGCAAGTACATCTGAGAATAACAAAGGGCACACATCACAAAATCTACTAAGAATTTGAACTTTTACAACCATCCGTAAGGTCCAAAGGACATACATGAGATAAAAGGTAAAGAGAGAAAGGTCAGCAACACCAGAGTCCTCAAATGCTCAGCTCTACTCCATGCGCTGCTGCTACGATGCCTGCCTAGAATCTCCTGCACGCATCAATCATGCATAAGCTTATAGAAGCTTAGAGGGTGGTGTAAGTGTGTGACAATGGTGCACAGAATAATAGTAAGAGGTACAAAAAGGGAAACATGCTCAATAAGAATATTACTAGCCTTACCAAGGCTTATTATAAATACGATGCAAAGAGTACTGGGAGCCATACCAAGGTAATGCATGAAGGGGCTTACATAGCCAATGCTAATGCAATGCAAGTAATGCCAGTGCTCATATCCAAACCATAAGTCAAGTACATTTCAAATCATAAGGAAATCACCGAGGTCCATTACACTGCTGAATAACTGTCGCTCTACAGACCCCGTACAGTCAAACGAGCGTAAGAGACCTCACTACCCGCCTGTGGACAGGCAATCACCAGCAAGGCCTGACGGTAGTAGACCCATTTACGAGCTGATCAGACTCAACCTAGCAATTTTCACTACACACCAGACAGGTAAGGCCACACCCCTATCCAACCGACTACACGACAGTGGGAGTTGCAAGATAACGATATAAGGCCCTCGTGCGCTCATGTATTCCACTCGGTCATGGCGTTGGAGAAGATCCTTGGTACCATGAAAGTTTTAGAAATTTCACCCATGGGCATCCTATGCACCCGGTATGCTCAACTAATATTTTCGATGTTCACACATACGGCCATCCACGAATACCCCTGTGGAGGAAAGGCCCTGATGAAGTAAGGGAAGATATCCACAAGCTATGCAATGCCAGATGCATGAATCACACAATCACCCATGCATTAATCGCAAGCATCCATCTCTCAGGGAGATACCAACATGTCCTACATAATGTCATAACCATGGCCAATCATACCTCAACCAAGCATGCATATGATGTGTATGGGAGGGGCTATGAAGATGAATAGGGGTGCCAATAAGGTAAAGATGAACTCTCTACCTAACCATGAAGGGTCTAGGTACTTAACCAATTTCTCAGAAGGAATACAACCTCTAGTAGGGTCCCATATACCTGGGGTAGCCCACGAGACTAAGGAGAACAATGGTATGAGCCTAAATAATGAAACGGTTTAGCAAAGATCTATGGTGGGCCTTTAACCACCCATAGAAGCCCATGGGCCTACCTTAGGGCCACCAATGTGGACATCCAACCACAATTGGTCACCAAGAGGTAGCCCATCTCTAATTGATCATGGATCAAGGCCCAAGGCCCACGCAACATCAGAAAAAAAATGAGCATATATAATTATACCACAAACACTCTTGTTGGGCTTTAGAAAGGACAGCCCAAAGCCTACCCAAAATATGGGTCCAAGGGGAACTCTCTACCTAACCCATATATACCACTATGGGCCCATAGGGGAAAAGTTAGGGCCCAACATAAAGGCCACTAATCCCATATATTATGGTCGCCTAGTGGGTAGCCCATTGCTCAAACCACATGGGCAAATGTCATGCTCTTAGTCAAGTAAGTTGGGACTACAACCTGACCCAAGTATAAAGTTGATTTGGTGGGCAACCAAGGGCCCATATACTTGTGTAATCCAGTCCACTAACCCAACACAATAGTATGGTAAAAATGGGCCAAGAGTTCAATGAGCCTATCTGGAAAGTTTTAACCCAATTGGGCTTTAAAAGTTTAACATTTAATATTTTAAAGGTATAAATTATTTTATCTAAGACCTTCATAAATGTGGTGGGCCCTACTCCTCAAAATTTCAGCCCAAGACCAAGCATAATTATAACATGTTATTGTCCTAAATTTGGGCACTCCATTGGAGTGGGTCCAAGGCCTCTAAAAATCTAGAAATTGAGGGCCAAGGTCCCTCATCATGCATACAATGAGAGGAAACCTAAAAAGGTGGCCCACCATCAGAAGAAATATTTTTGAATTATGATTTTTATCAAGGCATATTATTGGACTGCACAGCAGAAAAATCTAGGAGTTAAGCCATCTTGGCCCATTCTTTTAGATGCCCAAACGAGGTCATTTGAGGTTGAAATTTTACATAGTGATACTTTCATAGGTGGGTCACACCCTAACAAACTTTCATAAATTTTAGATATTTCTAAGCATTTTAATTAATTTAAACAAAACAGACTGTTCAGAAAATCGGACAGACCTGGACGTCCCAATGTGATGGGCCAGTCCGACCCTCTCCACGGTGTGTATAGGGATCCATTGGCCCTGAAATTTGGTAGGTGGGTCCTACCATGAGTGAAACAACTCTTAAAAAATTACATAATTTTTTAACATGTATAAATATTTTAATTCATTTAAGGAAATCAATCTATCCTGAGAATCGGACTGATCTGGACACCATATTATAATGGGCCGGTCCAGCCACCACCATGGTGTGTATAGGCGTCCATTGGCTCCAAAATTTTGTAGGTGGGTCTTACCATAAGTGGACCACCCCCTTATAAATTTTTATAATTTTTAAACACCCACAGATATTTTAATAAATTTTAAAAATTTAACCTGTCCAGGTGGAATGTTGCTGGAACAGTGTAGAAAATCTAGACTGTCCACCTCACTTGGACCACACCTTTGGGATCCCAATGAAGGTCAGTTGGGGCTGAAATTTGGCATGATTATAGGTGGGGTCCACACCGTCAAGAAATATAAATTACATGGGACCAAACAACCCTCCAAATGCCCAAAAATCTGGCCTCAAAATGACCCAAAAATCTGTCCAGATGGTTCTGGACAGCAACATATAACAGAAAATAAATAAATATAAATACTATTTAAAAGGGGATTTAATCCAAGAAAATCATGGTATGGACCACCCTAGTGGGTCCCATAATCATCCAAACCCTTTCCATTATAAAATACTCCTTGCATGTGCCCCATATAGGTGGATTAGGGGCTCCAACGTCCAAGGGTGGACTGTCATGGATACCCACCCTCCATAGATGGTCTGGATATTTTTAGTCCACAAGATGGGCCACACACTCATGATCAGAAGATTATTAACAAAGGAAAATAAAGATTTGGCCACAAGGGAAGGGTCTCCGCCACATTGAGGCTCTTCCCCTCATCACTCATGCATACATATTCCACTATATTGATGAGATTACAAGATCTACCCAGTATGCATCTTCAAATCAAAATCCAATGGTGGAGATGTCATCTCCACCAAGGATCAAGGGTCTAGATGACCTTAAGATCCTTTAAACTAAGAAAAGAAACCATGGTGGGGTCCATGGAGAATGACCCCACCTATGAGTAATGCATGTACAAAAGGATGGGCCGATGGCCACATCCAAGAAAGCATGGGGCCTCCACCATCATTTAGTGGGCCCCACATGCTTCAAGCATGATGTGAAGAAGAGAAATAAGAGGAGGGAATGGAGATCCTAAGGTTCTAAGTACAAGCACACCCACCTACAAGGTCTTCAAGAAAACACCTCCAAGATGGTCTTCAAGCTCCAAGGTACATGGATCTATGGTTGAGATGTTGTTTCAATGGTTAGATGGGGGATATATGAGGGAAAGTGGGCTAAAAAAATGGAAGAAATTTGTTAGAGAAGAAGAGACGAGAGAGGGAGAGAGAGAGAGAGAGAGAGAGAGAGAGAGAGAGAGAGAAAATGAGAGGGAAAAAAGAGAGGAAGGAGATTTTATTCAAAGTAATCATTATATTTGGTAGAAAAGAGGATATGGTGGTCTCCCTCTCTCCCTAGAGAAGAGAAATTTCAGAAAATTCAGATTAGGGAAGAGAAATTGCATGGGGAAGAAAAAAAATCCCATGATGACTTCTAGAAAAGAGAAAAAGAAAGAGCCATGATGAGTTTGGAAAATGGAGTCCATCATTGCTAGACTAGGCCATTATAACATCATGAAAATGGTGATGTCATCACCATTGGCAAGCGTACACATGAGGAAATGTGCAAATCATGTGGGTCCCACTAAAAAATACGATCAATGGTCCAAATGATGCGCGGCCCATAACTTATGATCCACACGTCGGATGGACGCGCAAGATGCGGCATCGAAACCGCAACGATGAAGCCGTCGCAATGGCATAGGTCTCATCTCGATCTGAGTCAGGTCTACGTGACCGGACTCATGGATGACCGCAAGCACAATCCAAAGGTCACGGGTTACCGAAATTCGACCGGTAGGACCGTGGGACCCCAAGAAATGAAATGCACACTCACACATACTCATGCACACATGCAAACTCGGGTCGAGTCTCACAGCCTCACCAAGTGCTTTTATATTTTTTAGGGTGTGTTCAATTAGTTTTAGATGGTATGGCACACTTGAGTTTCATATACAGATGATTTTTGAGATATCTCATAACCTAAAGGGGACACATCAAATCCATGGTGTTGATGTTCGACACATATCATGATGGGGCCCACAAAACTTACTAACATCAATTCTTAAGTTCTCACGAGTAAAATCTTTATTCTCGTGTAAAACATTACTTTTATCGATGAAAAAAAAATCGTTGGTAAAAATTTCGTCGCTAAAAACGTTGTTTCTTGTAGTGCGATCCGTTCCCAAGCGTACTGAGTAAATCCTATGGGGCCCACCATGATTTATTCATTTTATCCACTCCATCCATCCATTTTAACATATAATTTTATTACATAAGCTCAAAAATGAAGCCTATAAAAATCTGAAGTGGACCACATCATAGGAAATAATATAAACTGAACGTTTACCATTGAAAATTTTTGGGAGGCCACTAAAGTTTTGGATCAAGTTGATATTTTAGTTTTCCCTTCATCCATGTATTTTTGATCTATTGAATAGGTTGGATGACAAATAAAAATCACTGTAGGCCATAGGAAGATTTCAATGCTGGAAATCATTATTCCCACTGTTTCCTATGGTATGGTCCACTTGAGCTTTGGATATGCTTTAATTTTGGGCTCAACCACTAAAATGATCTGGAAAAATGGATTGAAAATGTGGATAAACCAAATCCATTCACTGTGTCATTGCTAACTGGATACAGCAGGGTAAGATGAATGTGCGTTGAAACCCTTTCGGGGGTCACAAAAGTTTTGGATCAATATGAAATTTATTTTTCCTATTCATCGAAGTATTTGGACCACACCACATGAAATGGTGTTCATTGAATATCCAACATTAAAAACTTCTTGTGATTGAGCCAAAGTATGAGGCAGATTCGAAGTTTGAGTGGACCCCATCACAAAAAATAGTGGGGATTGAATACTTACCATTAAAACCTTACTTTGGGCAGTAGAAGTTTTTAACCAAGCTAATATATATGTTTTCCCTAATTCCATGTCTGTATTAAGTTATAAACAAGTTGGATCTCAAATAAACATCGCGGCGGGCCCTAACAAGGTTTCAATAGAGGGTGTCACTATACCACTCTTTTCTATGGTGGGTCCACTTGAACTTTGGATATGCCCACCATTCCATGGTGGGCCATGACCTTAAAAATAAAGTCAATCCATGACTTGGGTGGGCCACACCACATACTATAGTTGAGAGGGTTACCCTTCCATTAAAACATTCATAATCATTTATTGGAATCACCTAGATGTGGTTCATAGATCCAGCCCATTCATTATGTGTGTCCCACTTGGATGAGGAGTCAGCCCAAGTTTCATACACATTCAAAACTCATGTGGGCCCCACCATGATGTGTGTTGAACATCTACCCATCGGTTAGATGCACCATTCCATGGTGGGCCTAGGGCTTGAAAATTAAGTCAATCCATGACTTTTGTGGGCCCCACTACATACAAAAGTTGAGAGAGGTTACCCTCCCATTAAAACATTCATAATCATTTATTAGGCCCACCTAGATGCGGTTCATAGATCCAGCCCATTTATTATGTGTGTCCCACTTGGATGAGGAGTTAGACCAAGTTTCATACACATCCAAAACTCATGTGGGCCCTACCAAATGCTTTTATATGTTTTAGGGATGTCTTCACGTAGTTTTGCATACTATGGCCCACCTGAGTTTTGTATGTGACTGATTTTTGGACTTAAACAGGACACATTAAATGCATGGTGTTGATGTTCTACACACATCATGGTGGGGCCCACACAGATTAACCTCATGGAAATTAGTTCCCATGAGGTGACCTTATAGTACCATTTCACTATTTAGGTAACTCCTTCATGGGTGTTACTTTAATTGTGTAAGGTCCACCTTGATATATTTTATGTATATCTACACTATCTGTGTATTTTTTCATCAAATTTTAGGATGTGATTTCAAATCATAAGAACTCAATAATCTCAGGTGGGCCATACTAATCAAAACAATGATGAGTAACCATTAAAAACTTTTTGAAGGCCACAAAATTTTTGGATCAATTTAATCTTTGTAGTTTACCTTCATCTAGATCTTCTTTACATTATCAACAAGTTGGATTGCAAATAAACATTACTAAAACCTTACAATGGGCTCTTTATAATTTTTAATGGTGAGGTACTATATTATCAAAATCTCACTTTTGTTATCTAACTTTTCAATTTTTTTTTTCAAAATACAAAATCTAGTTTTCTTTTTAAAAATATATATATTTTTACCATTCGTCAATTTTTCATAATTTTGTTTAATTTTTTAAATTTCTTTTTCAAAATATCATTTTTTAATCTCACTTTTGTTATATAAATTTTTAATTTTTCTTGTCAAAATACAAAATCTAGTTTTCTTTTTTAAAATATATTTTTTTTACAATTTGTCAATTTTTTCACAATTTTGTTTAATTTTTTTAAATTTTCTTTTTCAAAATATCATTTTTTTTTTATCGAAATATTTCTTTTCAAAATTATCAACATTATTCGAAGTTCTTAAATTTTTTTTTCAAAATCTAGAGTTTTATAAAATCACAGGTTTTTTTTTTCAAAATCTAAATTTTTCTTAAACATTGTTAATTATTTTTCTAAGCTTCTCAACTATTTTTTTTTTTCAAAATTCATAATTTTTTTGAACTTCTTAATTTTTGACCTGAGCATTAGAGACGATTTAGGACAGTCTCTAATGCAGACGGTCTTTGACAGTCTCAAATGATCGTTATAAGATGACTAAGGATCGTCTCTAATTTAGACGGTATTTGGCAGTCTCAAATGACCGCTATAAGACAACTAAGGACCGTCTCTAATAAAAAAGGTCTTTGATAGTCTCAGGTTACCAGTAAAAGACGGCCAATGACTGTCTCTAATGTAGACGGTCCTTGACAATCTCAGATTCCTAGTAAAAGATGGCCAATGACCGTCTCTAATGCGGATGGTCTTTGACCTTTTCAGATGACCGCATATAAGATGGTCAAAGACCGTCTTTTATTCCTGATGGTCGATAGTTGTCTTTTCTCCGCAATTAATGATGGATTCTAACCGTCTTAAATGATTTGTGGATGTTCAACATTTTTCAGATAATATTAAGGATGGTCAAGAGCCGTCTAAAATTTTAGAGACGGTTTACGGGCCGTCTTTAAACCGTCTTTGAACCAAGGAATTTTGCAGACGGTCCATAACTGTCTCAAAATCCGTCCATTTTTTCTATTTTCATGTAGTGATTTTCCTATTCTCTGTATTTCAAAAATGGTAGCCAAAATCATACTGCCCGTAGCATATAAAGATGCACTTCCTGGGCTTTACATCCAGCTTATTTTTGTGCTCTGCATCAATGTGAACATATGAAGTGCAACCGAACACTTTGAGATGTGCAAGGTTCACTTCTTTTTTAGTCCACGTTTCTTCTGGTAGCCCACCATCCATGGTGCTGAAGGACTTCTATTAATGAGATATGCGATAGTATTCATAGCATCTGCCCAAAACGTCTTGAGCAACCCTGCATGTAACCTCATGCTCCTGGCGCACTCAAGGATGGTCCTGTTAATGCACTCAGCTACACCATTCTGCTACGGTGTCCCTCAAATCATTTTCTAATATTTGATTCCATTTGTTGCACAATACTTTTCAAACCTCTTATCACAGTATTCTCCCCCATTATCCGATCTGAGACATTTTACTATTTTACTTGTCTCATTTTCTACCATTACTTTTCACTTCTTAAATACATCAAATATATCAGATTTGTGCTTTAAGAAATAGACCCACAGTTTTCTACTAGCATCATCAATAAAATAAACAAAATAACACGAACCACCAAGAGTTGATACCTGTGCCGGTCCCCACACATCAGTGTGTATAAGCTCCAACAGATGAGACTTTGGAGCGCATCCTGTTTTCTTGAACCTTACCCTCTTTTAATTGCCATACTCACAGTCCTCGCAAAGTTCTAAGTCAATAAACTTTAGCCCTGGTAGCTTCACTTTTGACAATATCATTCTTTTATCCCTTTCTCACTCATATGTGCTAACCTCTGACGTCATAACTACTCATTCACTCCAATTGATGCGATTGCGAGTGAACTATAAGATCTTGAAGTCATATACAAAATATATTCCTTCTTGCTTCTAAATATCACCAAGGCACCTTCTGTGATCTTTCAGGAATCACTAGTGAATGTCGTCACATATCCGGTATCGGCCAACTGCTCCACTAAGATCAAGTTCCATTTCAAACTCGGTACATATCTGACATCCTTCAATTTCAAAACTATTCCATCTTTCTGACTTATATGAACATTTTTCTTTCTAACAATACTACACGGCTCATCATCACCCAAGTAGACTCTCCCAAAATCACTTGACACATAATCACGTAAAAGTTCCTTACACGAAGTGGCATGAAACGAAGCACCCGAGTCTATGACCCATGACTCATTCCGTGCATCAAGAGCTAAGATCAAAGTCTTTATGTCACTCTCCTCAGATAGATTCACTAAATCCTTCCCTCCTTGAGAGCTTCCTTCTTATTTCTTAAGCACCCTACAATCACGTTTCATGTGCCCCTTCTTCTCACAATGTTAACACCTGTCTTTGTCTTTTGGTCCTTTAGACTTCTTCCTCGACTAGAACGTCCATGTTTATTGCCTCCTTTTCTCAGCGATCTTCCTCTTCCTTCAATGTTTAGAGCATTTCTTGAATCCCTTGAAACTCCCGATGTCTTTCTTCTAGATTCTTCGCTGAGAATTAAACCGGCCACATCATCGAATTTCAGCTTTGTTGGCCCTAAAGAATTGCTCACAGCAATCACTAAACCATCCCAACAATTTGAAAAACTAGATGAGATCAATAACTCCCTGACCTCATCCTCAAAAATGATGCCAACGAATTCCAATTGTCTCGTGACTGTATTGAACTTGTTTAGATGTTCTGCCATGCTCCCACCATCTGACATCTTCATGTTGAATAGTTATTTCATAAGATGAACGTCGTTGGACGCTAAAGGTTTTTCATATATCGTAGTTAGGGCTTCCCTTAATTCTTATGTGGTCTTTACCTTAGATATATTGAAGGCGTCGCTCTTAGAAAAAGAGAGTTAGAACGTTCCTAAAGCCTTCCGATCTAATAAAGATCATTCATCATCTGTCATCTTCTCTAGTTTCTTCTCTTTTCCTCCTAGAGGAATATAGAGGTCTTTCTGATACAGATAATCTTCCATCTGCATCATCTAGAAGGCAAAGTTTAAACTATCAAACTTCTCAATTTTATTCTTTCGTTCTTCCGTCATCGCTCTCACTTGAACTAAACCAATAGCTCTGATACTAGTTGTTACGCAGCATGCCAATAACGCTAGTGAATCGAGATCTAATCTCTGGTCTCACCCATAAATGATAAACAAAAAGAAATATAATATATAAATAGAATCAAAGCATTCTATAAAAACCACAAGACAAAATATATGTGGAAAAACCCCAATAAGGGTAAACAAACCATTGGTGCAAACTTCCACTATGAAGAAAATGAGATTACAAGCAATATACTAACCTCTTTCCCTTGGATGTATATAAAAAACCATTTGCATACACCTTAGAATACTTTTTACATACCTTAGAATAACCCTAAGACCCCTATTTATAGTTTAGGAAACTTCCCTTCTGCACTCTTGCGAAACTGACTCAAATTTACACAGTCCGCATCAAATGCGCACACAAATCTACGTAACCTCGACTAGTCGAGAGAGGTCCTCAACTGGTCAAGCGGGCCACTCAACCGATCGAGCATGAACCTTGACTGATAGAGCATAATGGACCAAAAATAACTTTTGATCGCTAGATTTTAAGTCAAGAAAACCCTCAATTGGTCGAGTAGCATGGTCCAGATGAGGCTCCACACCTCAACACATACTTCATCTTTATGTGTTTTACTAATAATAAAAGAAACAAGATATCGGTTAGAAATGCTTGTCTTTTTGCCCATTTTAAACCATGATATTTTGTAAGGCTTATGGTGCTCCTCTACTTTCAAGTGAAACTTGCCCACCATCTCTTTGGATACTAAATTTTAAGACTCCAACTATTTATGATGACATTACATACCTTCCTACCACATGTGCACCATGTACGAAAGATATTAGTTCACAACCAATCATCTTTGGGTGCTAGGGAAATGAGCAAACATTTGTGAATAACAAGACCTTCACATTCTTTTGGTATGTTCATTTCTTCAAGCACTTCATTTTTGTCAAAACTTACTTGTCATCATCAAATTCCACGTGGCCTTCGTTAAATTTACCTTCATTTTGTCTAATCATTTCATCAAACACTTAACAAGCATCTTCATCACCATCAAATTCCATGTGTTCTTCATTCACTTCACCTTCATTCGGTTTAATTATTTCATCAAACATTTTAGAGGCTTCTTCATTATAAATCAAAATACTTGTAAACGCTTGTGTAAGAAAGTCTTCGCAAAGCCTCATCCATCATGCGTTATAGATTGTTGTTGGCATGCTTAATTCTTCAATTTATTCATGAAGGCGGACATCTTAAATTGAAGATGCCCATTTCTACTTATTTTGTCTTCCTCTTGCCATAAAAAATCAAGCCCAATTAAATAATTGAACTTGTTTTGAAACCACTTTAAAACAACCTAATTTGGTTATAATGGAAAACAATGGGTATGGATAACTTAAATATATTGACTTCAAAATAGTCTATCCTTTTAAATATACCTTTGAGTAAGGTGATTTAAATGCCAAAATGAAGTAGAATTATTATTATTATTATTATTATTATTATTATTATTATTATTATTATTATTATTATTATATAATATTATTTCATTAACTAGAAGTGCCAAAAATATGGAAAACAATAAACCTATTAGAACTGAAATTTCGACAAGCACAAGTTACCGATGAACTGAGTTTCACTTAACTGGTATGGGTTGAAATCACTCACACTTAAAGAGGAATCACTCAACTCTTCTTTTGCTGGAGATTTTCTCAATCTAGCTAGAACATAGTCTGTTGATGCGATCGAGAGACCACTCGATCCCATTGAGCAATTGTCGATCCCATCAAAAGCCAATTCAATCCCATTAAGAAAATACTGATTTATTCCAATTTCTCACTGGACTTTTTTTGGGGTGCTACTCGATGCCATCGAGGAAGGCTTTGATCCCATCAAAGGGCCTTGGATGGTTGTTGATCCCATCGATAGAAGCATGAGATTTTACCAAATTGTGGGAATTGTTTCTTATTCTAGGTGTAATACTATATCTGGGTGTAATTGCGGGATTAGGGAAAACCTAAGATATTCTTAGGAGGACGAAATATTTTTGAGGGCTTAAGGAAGGTGAAAACGAGGTTTTTTTAGTCCTATAACTGATTCTATCTCTTATACTTTTGCTTTCATAGTTATTCGTTGTCGCTTTGTACTGTGATTTTTTCCTCAAGGGTTTTCCACATAAAATCATGTGTGTTTTGTGATTGCTTGGTTTACATTTGCTTAATCTCGTGTGATTCAAATTCAGGGTTTACTTCCATGGATTCCCAACAAGGGGTATCAGAGCGTATGTTGGAATTCGAGTTTGGATTTGCATCACGACGATTAAGGAAGAAAATGTGAAGTATATAACGAAGAAATTCTATGGAAAAAATAACTTTGAACTATGGAAGGTGAAGATGAGAGACCTTCTAGTTTAGCAAGGGTTGCAACATGCACTCATTGATGTTAAGAAGCGTCTAGTGTCTATGAGTGATGAAGAATGGGAAGAGTTGGATGAAAGAGTGAAAACTCGGTCCAACTATGTTTTGACGGATGATGTCCTTTATAATATCTTTGATCAAAAGGCCACCCCAAGATTTTGGAAAGAAGTTAGATAGCTTGTACATGACGAAATCGTTGTCGAATTGTTTGTAATTAAAGAAGTAATTCTATAATCTGAAGATGGTGGAGGGGTCGAATCTTAGTTGACACATCAACGTATTCAATAAGAACCTTTGTAAATTGACGAGCACAGAAGTGAAGATGGGCGAAGAAGATCAAACCCTATTTCTATTGAACTCACTTCTAAAGTTTTATGATAGTTTGTAGACACTATATGCCATGGTAGAGAGACCATTGATGTTAAGACTTTCATCTCAGCCCTTCAGTCGAGGGTTTTTAAAAAGGATAATAGCATAGTTTCCTCCATGGATGTGTTAGTAGTTAGGGCAAGGAATTCAAAGCGGGAGATGAGTAATTTATCGGGTTCACGGTCCAAGTCTAAGGGTAAGAGAAAGATGAAGTGTTGGAACTGTACAAGACATGGGTATATGAAGAAGGATTGTTAAAATACTAAAGTCCAAAAATGAGATTAGGTGGATGAAGCACTAAAAGAGGCCAATGCATCACAGTGAGTGAGGGTGTGGGCACCAATGATGTTCTGACGGCATTCAAATCCAACTACTTCAACAATGAGTGAATTTTGGATACAGGGGCGTCATACCACATGACCTCGCAATAGAATTAGTTCACCATGTATAATGAGCATGATGGTTCTTAGGAGTTTATGGGCAATGATGTTGCTTGAAAGGTTGTTAGAATTAGATCATCACGCATTAAGATGTCTAATGGGATTGAACGCATCCTGACAGATGTGAGACACGTTCCTAACTTACGAAAGAATGAGATCTATCTATGAGCTCTCAATGCAATTGGGTGTAAAGTCATCGATTTTAATCGTGTCTTAAAGGTTTCGAAAAGGGCACTCATAGTGATGAAGGCACGACAAAATGACAACCTTAACAGGTTGATCAAAAATGCCATATTGGGTGGACTTGCAATGTATGTAGCAGAGTCCACATCGGCACGTTTATGGCATGCATGTCTAGGCCACATGAGCAAGCGCGACATGAAGGTACTTTCTGATCGTTCCTTAATTCCTGTATTTAAAAGCATTGATTTGAATATATGTGAGCATTGTATTTTTTGTATCAAGGTTATCTTTTAAGTTGGAAAAATATGTTAGTAAGGGCATTCTATATTATGTGCATTCTGATGTATGAGAGCCTTTGCCCATTGTTTCTAAAAGATGGTCATCATTCTTTATATCATTCATATATGACTATTCTATAAAGATGTGAGTATACTTTATGAAGTACAAGTCATACATTTTTTCTACCTTCAAAGTATGGAAGGCGTGGTGAAAAACAAGCAGGGCAAAAGTTAAAAGTATTAAGGATATATAATTGAGGTGTATTTACTTCTAATGAATTTAACCAATTTAGTAAAGATGAAGGGATCGCGTGGCATAACACAGTCAGGCATACCCCAGATCAAAATGGTGTTACAAAATAGATGAATTAGACTATCTTAGAGAGAGCTCGAAGCATGTTGAGCGACGCTGGGTTAGGCTGTAAGCTATGGATTGAGGCTGTTAACACATCCTATTACTTAGTGAATCAATCCCCACTTATGGTGATTGGTTGTAAAATTCTAAAAGAAGTGCAGAGTGGTCATGATGTTGATTATTCAGGACTGTGAGGTTTTAGTTGCGATGCTTACTCTCGTGTACCATTAGTTGAGGAAGATAAGCTAGACTAAAGGGCTAAGAAGTATATCTTTGTAGGCCATGGTAATAGTGTGAAGGGATATGAGATGTATGACTGGGTCACATTGAAGATTACGATCAGCCGTAACATCAGGTTTGATGAGAATTTTGTATTCCGTAAGGAAGAACACAATGAATAAAAAATAGTAGTGATGGACGTTGAAATTAACAAGGATGAAACACAAGTTGAAGTTAAACAACAACAAGAGGTACAAAAGAATGTGAAGCCGCCACCGATAAGGAAAAATTCACCTAGAACTCGCAAATTATCAGTGAGATACAAGGATGAATCGAACATTATATTTGCCCTTATTGGAGATAAGGGGGATCTATTCACTTTTCAAGAAGCACTGGATGATCTAGATGCTGAGAAGTGGATAACGGTGATGCAAGACAAGATAGACTTTGTCTATATAAGAATGAGATGTGGGAGCTAATATAACTTCTTATTGGCCATAAAGCAATCAGGTTAAAGTGGATTTACAAGAAGAAACATGACAGATATAAGGCAAAGTTGATAACGAAGGGGTATGCTAAAAAAGAATGTATCAACTTCAATGAAATATTTACACTGGTTGTCAAGAAGGTATCTATTAGGTTTTTATTGTTGTTAGTTTCCCAATACAACCTTGAGTTAGATTAGATTGATGAAAAGATTGTTTTCCTACATGGGTAATTAAAAGAGAAAATCTACTTATGCAACCATATGAGTTCGAAGAAAAGGGTTCAAAGAATAAGGTTTATGAGTTGAGAATGTCATTGTATTGCCTTAAGCAGACACCTAGGCATTGATACAAGAATTTAATGCTTTCATGGTGAGTCGGTGGTTTATTATGAGTGAATATGATAATTGTGTCTACTTTAAGATATTAAGTGATAAAGGATGCATTCTATTGATATTATATGTTGATGACATGCTTATCACAAGTCAAAGCATGTCTGAGATCAATATATTAAAGGCTCAGTTGTCAGGTGTAAGACCCGTATCGTAGCCCGTACCATTTCATAGGCCTCTGCAGTCCTCCCTGTCCAATTCCAGCGATCCACGATTTATTATCAGTGTTTGCGCGTGATCATGAGTCATGTCCCGTATATCAGAGTCAGATTGACCCGAGACTTATACCCTTGCGACCACATCGTCGCTGCGGTTCTAACACCACATGTCACGCGCCGAGGCGATACCCGGGCTAAGAGATGTGAGCCCGCGTTCGGTTCAAGAAAATACCGCATGTTGTAATTTTGAGAGAATCTCTATGAAATGTCACATCAATCCATCAATCAAGTATAAGTAACCCAACCCATCCCTCTCTTACATAAGCTTACCTAAAGTCTACTCTCTCCCTTACACAAGTACACATCCATCAGCCATCACCCATCTCTCACCCATCACACCCCATCACTCACCCATCCTTCTCTCCCATCACCCCTCTCTCTCCATTTTCAAGCAACTCCATGAGATTCCAACGTCCATGGCTCCTATGAGAGAGCTAGTGTGGCCCACCTTCCTACCTCTCATCTCCACCATCTAATAATCATCTCCACCATTAAAATGCATCCCTTAGAGCTCTAGGATGTGTTGATGGAAGAAGAGGTCTAAGAAGATCAAAGGTGGGTGACCTATGATTTGATTTTCAGTATTTGAGGGCCCACTTGTGGTGGGACCCATCTTGATGTATGTATTATATAGGGAGGGCCCATAGTGGCGGGGCCCCTCCGTCATTGCCGATCTCTCTCTCTCTCTCTCTCTCTCTCTCTCTCTCTCTCTCTCTCTCTCTCTCTTTCTCTATGATGAATGGCCCACCTATTATGTGTGTATTTTATCCATGCTGTCCAACTAGTGGGCTACCATGATCCTGATTCGAGGTCTGCATGACCAGACGGTCACACAAGCCTAGATGAAAGGGAAAAATAAATATCAACTGGATCCAAATCTAGTGGCCCACTGCGTGGGCACCATGATGCATGTACATCATCTTACACCGTCCAGCCTATTGAACGGTGGCTGGATGCTGGATATATGTTATATAAATATATGTATATATGTGATATGTATATATTATAATATTATATTATATTATAAATATATAATATGATATAATATTATACTATATATATAAGCTATATATGTATATGCTTACAGATACATATTTGTACGTGTGGGCCCCATGTGGGACCCACCTGCTTCGTGATAGGGGATGGACTGTTGTATGTGTACAACAACTGTATAGCTGTTGTACTGACGTTGCCCAGCAACGTGGAACCCACCTTGACATTTGTAGTATATCCCCACTGTCCATGGGCTGGGACGATGGGTCTGATCGTGAGGTCTGTGTTATATACACACCGTCCATCAACTTTAAATCCACACCATCCATCTTCCAGATGGTGAGACCCACTGCCATTTAACGTCAGCAAGTTCTGTGGGTCCCAAGTGATATTTAACCGTCCAGATGGTGGGACCCAGTGTTCAAGTTGTCGGTATCGGTATAAGTTTCGCTGGTTGGAGATAAAGATATAATATCGTTATCGCCGATAATATCGCCGATAAACGAAAATGCAAGAAAAAAAGGGGAAATAGGGAGAAAATGGTGGAATTTTTTAGTGAAACTTCAGAATATGCCTAAATACACATATTTACATATTCATAAATGAAAAAATTATAAAAATAATGCATTAAATTAGAAGTTTCCATTTAATGGGGTCAAAAGGCATGCGCTATCGTAAGAAATCACTCAAATAGTAACCAAAATGAGTTTATATAATACAAATGCAGCTGACATACAATAATTAAGACATGTAAAAGTAAATGAACTCAAAGATGCCAAATCAAGGATGGATCAGATTATCCAATCATCGTGGTATTTGATACTCTGGCTGCATATGACACTTGATACCTAGCATTTGAAAATGGTACATGTGGCAAATTCTAACATAATCTAAATCATATTTTCGCTTCATCAAGATCTGTGTGACCTAATCAAAAGATTGGATGGCCAAAAAAAAAAAAATCCATTACAATGGCCTTATGAAGTTTTTATTGGTGGGCATTTAATCACCACTATTTCCCTTTGTGTGGTTCACGTCCACCTGAGATGCAGTCATGCAGATCTATCTCATTTTGAGCTCATGCCTTAAAATTATCTATCAAAATAAATGGATGACATTGATAAAATATTTATCATTATGATGGCCCCACGTAACATCGACCCATCAATCCATCGATATAAATAAGTGACACGTGCGCACAACATAAATCAGTGCCCTTATCGTACTGAGTCAACTGTGTGGAGCCTATTGTGATTTATGTATTTTATCCACCCCAGCCATCCATTTTACAAGATAATTTTAAGGCTGATCCTGAAGATGAAGCATATCCAATGCTCAAATGCACCACACCACATAAAACAATGTGAATTGAACATGCCTACCATTGAAAAATCATTGGGGGCCACAAAAGTTTTGGATCCATGTCATTTTTGTATTTTACCTTCATCCATCTTCGTGTTATCTTATGAACAACTTGGATGACAAATAAACACCACTGTGGGCATCTAAGAAGATTTCACGGTAAGAAATGTTTCAACGGTGGAAGTTATTATTCCAACTGTTTCCAATGGTATGGTCCACTTGATCTTTGGGTATGCTTAAATTTTGGTCTCAACCCCTAAAATAAGATGGAAAATGGATGGACAGTGTGGATAGACCAGATACATTCACGATGGGCCTAACAGAGTTTACTCAGTATCGTAAGAGCATACTGAGAGAGCGGAGTACTGATTAACTCAGTACCCAGTCTGATTTCCCATAGGACTGGTGGTCAGTGCTCTGTGGGCCCCACCATGATATAAGTGTTTCATCCATTCCGTTCATTCATTTTTTAAAATTATTTTATGTCTTGATTCCAAAAATGAAATGGATATAAATCTCAGGTCGATCACACAAAGGAAAACAATAGTTGTTGGATATCCATCATTAAAATCCTCCTAAGGCCCACTGTACTATTTATTTAACATCCAATCTATTGATCAGGTCAAACAAGCCCAGATGAAGGGAAAAAAATAAAGATCAGCTTGATTCAAAACTTTTATGGCCCCTAAAAGGTTTTTAATGGTCGACGCTCATTCAACACTGTTTCATTTAATGTGGTCCACTTGAGATTGAGATATACCTAATTTTTAGTCTATTAAGTTAAAATGATATGGAAAAATAGATGGACGGAATGGATGAAACACATACTTCATGGTGGGTCCCACAGAGCACCGACTATCAGCCATTGGCTGGTGGCAAGGGGAGTAGTCAATCTGTTCCCAAAACACGGACGCTGACAGGTTGAGTAGCAAGACCCGCTACACATCACCAAGTTTTGTGGACCCCACTATGATGTACGTGTTGTATCCACAACGTCTATTCATTTGGAGATATTATTTTAAGGCATTACCCAGAGAACGAGGCAGATCCAAAGCTTTAGTGGACCCCACCACAGAAAACAGAGGGAAGATTGATGTACACTGTTAAAACCTTCCCAAGGCCCACCATGATGTTTTATCGAAATCCAACCTGTTCAAAAGTTAAAAAAGACGTTAAAGAAGGGAAACCATAAATATTAGCTTGATCAAAAACTTTAGTGGCCTTTAGAAGTTTTTAATGGTTGTGTCACTCTCCCCACTGTTTTCTGTGGTGGGGTCCACTGGAGCTTTGGATGTGACTCATTCTCTGGATCTTATGGTAAAATGATCTCTCCAGATGGATGGACGACGTGGATATAAAACATACATCATGGTGGGCCCACAGAACTTGGTGACGTCACTTCAGTAGCAGTCTCGTGACTCAACTTGTCAATAGCCAATCCGCGCCCAAAAAAATCACTGGAAGGAACCCTTCCACCTTCAGTCTCAAACAGAGCTTGCGTTTTCAAAACAGAAGAGGGTTTTGGAAGGGAACCCTCGAAACCCACAATTTTCGATGGAAAGTCTCTCCAAATCCCTAATCTTCAGCAGATTCTTCGCTGAAATCATCTCTAGGTTTGAAAATTTTGAGTATTCGAAGAAAAAAAAGTGGAAAGTACAGATTGGATGACACTTACGCCACACCAATCAATCAGTTGGCCCACTGCAATTTTCGTTCACCAATCCTCTTTTATGATTGGCCCTCCTCTTTTACAGGTACGGAAATCTGCAAGTTTTCCCATTTTTTTTTCCTTTTTTTGGGATATTTTGTATATGTATGCAACACCTCTATGTTAGCAGTCCTTTTATCATTGAAAATGGGTTGTTTACTATAGTTATCTGGCGATTTCTCACTGACAACTGGACTTTTCGTAAAAAATTGATAAAATTGTCGAAAAATCGACGATATTAGGAAGAGAAACGAAAAAAGGGAGTTTCGGTGTTGGAACTCCAGCGATACCGAAATTATCGGCAATAATTCGATAATATCGCCGATAATTTAAACACTGGTGGGACCCATTTGCCATTTGACGTCAGCAAGGTCTGTGGGTACCCACCGTGAAGTATGTTTTGTATCCAACCATCCATCATCTGCTGGACGTAGGTTGGACACTAGTGGGCTACCCATGTGGCACCACCCCATGATGTATGGTTTATATTCACACCGTCTATTTCATGGTGGACCTCACCATGAAGTACGTGTGGATCCTCACCGTCAATTGCTTGGACGGTGGGCCACACCAATGTAAGTATTTTATCCAATGGTCCATTTATCTGGATGCTGGTTAATCTTTAAAATAAATAAATAATAAATAATAATAAATATAATATAGTATATTATATAAGCATATATACATATATGTAGGTGGTGGGCCCCATGTGGGACACACCTGCTGAGACTTCATGGAGCAGATTCAACAATCTGGTGAGCCACGTATGTGGACTCCACCCCTAATAAATGCATTCTATCCAAACGTCCATCCTTTTTAGCAAGCTCATTTAAGGCTTGAGACTATAAATGAGGCAGAGCTGATGATCAGGTGGGCCACACCACAAAAAACAGTGTTGAGTAGACGTCCACCATTGAAACCCTTTTTGGGGTCAAGAAAGTTTGGAACAACATGAAATTTATTTATTTTTCCCTCTTAAATTAGGTCCTTGCAACCTTATGAACAGATTGGATGGAACATAAATATTATGGTGGCCTTATGGGTTTTTAATGGTGGAAATCATTATCACCACTGTTACTTGGTGTGCGGTCCAGATAATCTTTTGATATATATTTTTTTTTTGTGAAATGCTCTAAAATGATTTTTAACATATAGTTGAATGGCATAGATGGTGCGGCCCAAGCAGTGCGGCCCACTTGTTGTATACGAGGTCCACGTATGAGGCCCATGGTGATGTATTTACGGCCTATTTGATGAGGCCCATGGTGATGTATTTACGGCCTATTTGATGAGGCCCATTGCGATAGGTTGGAAGTGCATGGGACAAGGCCCATTGTAATATATCTGAGGCCCATGGGCAAGGCCATTGTGATGTATTCAAGGCCCATGGGTAAGGCCCATTGTGATGTATTTGAGGCCCGTGGGTGTGACCCCTTGTGATACACTTGAGGCCCTTGTATGAAGCCCGATGCAATGTATGTGAGGCCCATGAATGAGGCCCAATGGGATGTATATGTGGCCACTACGTTGTGTATGAATCCCTTATGTGGGACACTCCTTGGGAGCAATGTTAGTTAGATGTCCACATTAATGGGCAATGATGGTTAGATGTCCTCATTGTGACCTTCCCTTAGGCCTTGTTAGGCCCATTCTCATCATTCTCTTAGTGGGTTAACCCAAATAAGTGAGACCCTCCATGCCATTGGATTTGTTATAACCACGGTCGAGGATCGATCTTTATATTATGGTTTGATCGGCCGTTCATATATGGATTCCGCCATGTATATAGGTCGATTATTGATGCCAATTATGGGTGCCAATTATCGAGGCTGACACCGATTGTCGATTTTGATTCTGATTATTAAGGTTGATTCCGATTACTGAGGCCAATTCTGATTGTTGAGGCCGATTGTAGAGGCTGATTTTGATTGCAGAGGTCAATTTGTTAAGGCTGATTGTATAGGCCGATTTCGATTGTCGAGGTTGATCGTATAAGCTGATTTCGATTGTTGAGGCCGATTGTATAGGTCGATTCTGATTATCGAGGCTGATTTCGATTGTCGAGGCTGATTGTATAGACCGATTTAGATTGTCGAGGCCGATTGTATAGGCTAATTTTGATTGTAGAGGTTGAGTATTGAGGCCGATTCTAATTATCGAGTCCGCTTCTGATTATTGAGGCCGATTCTGATTATTGAGGCCAATTCCGATTGTCGAGGCTAATTCTGTTTATCGAGGCCGATTCTGATTGATGAGACCGATTCTAATTATCGAGGGCAATTGTGATTATCGAGGCTAATTCTTATTATTGAGGTCGATTCTGATTATCGAGGCCGATTGTCAAGGCCGATTCTGATTCTCAAGGCCAATTTCGATTCTCAGGTCCAATTGTCGAGCCCTATATAATGTATATACTGCCTGTAATTGAGGCCCATTGTGATATATATTCGGCACGTGTTTGAGGCCCAATGTGATATATATATGGCCCGTATTTGAGGCCCATTGTGATGTGTATTCATCCTGTGTTGAAGGCCTAATGTGATGAATATGAGGTCTATGTGATGAGGCCCATTGTGATGCATTTGAGGGTCAAGCAATAGAGCCCATTATGATGTATATTAGGCCCATACGAGAGGCCCATCATGTTGTATATTAAGTTCTTAAGTGAGGCCCATGGTGTTGTATATTAGGCCCTTGTATGAGGTCATCGGTCCATGATATATTAGGCTCTATGTGGGTCACTCCTTGGGGGCAATGTTCGTTAAATATCCACATTGTCGAGGCCGATTATCGATGCCGATTATCGAGGCTAATTGTATGTGCAAGTTATTGGTACCGATTATAAGTATGTGATAACATAGCATATGATACATTCCCAAACGCATCATCTGCATGTTTATTATGAGATGTAGTTGACCATTGCATACGTCATTGGGCATGTTGTTATGAGACTCTTTGATAGACAAAGATTGTCTTACATGAGCACACGGTATGCACAAGATTGATGCATGACTAGATTTTATGACTCATGTATCTTGCATTATGTTGTGATTACTATAGGCCCTAGTGACATCAAGGTCGAAGCCTCCACACGCATATCGTGGATGACCAGATGAGACATTGTGAAAGGGCCTAGTTATATGCCCTAGAGGGGGGGGGGGGGGTGAATAGGGCTATGCCAAATAAAACTTATAACAGTGGAATAATAAAATAAAATAATCCACAATGCTGAATTAAAAAACAACCTCAATAAACTAGTATTGAGAGGTTGATACTAATTCAGTTCTAAGGACAACCTTACACCAAAAACCAAAGGCTTATGGTAGGACAACCTTATTTCTAGAACGTCCTTTGTATCAAAAACTCAAACCAAGAGGAATAAATAAAACAAGGAAATAACTTGCAGGAAATTAAACCTAAGTTATTACAACATTTCCCACACTAGCTTGAAATAAAATGATTACAACATTCAACCACAGATACAATCCACAAAACTGAATAAATAAAGAAATGAAAGAATAAAGCACATCCACAACACAAAGATATATAGTGGTTCGCCTGTGTGTATACCAACTGTTATCCAACAGCCACACAAAATGCTACTCCACTCCTAATATCCTCACACAGGGGATATTAACATGCACTATCAAAATAGGTTTCACAAGTTTACCTAAAACCTTCACAATTGTGTCTTTTTATCTCGGGCTTACACAATCCAAAAATCCACACAATCTGAGTTTTCTGGCTCTCCTCAGATAACCAAAATAATGAGATTTTTCTGGCAAATCTCAAACAAAACCAAAGAATGTAAATTACACAAATGTAAAATACCTGAATCTCCTTTTGAAGTAGCCCGGAAGAACCAATCGGAGTAGAAGTTCGATACAACGTTCAAAGTCTAATACTCACTTTAAGAATGGTTCTAAGTCTAATTAATTTTAAATCAAAAGGGCTAGTTCTATTTGATTTTGAATCGAAGAAGAAGGAATATCAAAAATTCCTCTTTTCTAATAAGATTGGAATGTAGATCAAAATCAAATAAAAAATAAGCTAACAAAAGGAATATTAAATAAGCACAAAGTAGCTTAAAAATAAACACGAACTTATCTCAGAGTATGGCCTTAAAATTTCTTAAATTGAATTGAATTGAAAAACTCTGAAATTTGTGCTTTATTTATAGCTTGAAAAATCCCATCTACGACTAGTCTTAGGATCCCTAGGACTGGTCGTAGCTTCAACAGATTTTCAAATATTTTCACGAGATAAGGATTAGGTATTCCACGACTGGTCCTGGGTAGCCTACGACCGGTCGTGGGCCACCTACGACTGGTCGTGGGTCACCTACGACTAGTCATAGGACCCCTAGATTAGTTGTTGGAGTTTGAGTCGTAGGGCTAAGACTGGTTGAAGGACGAGTCGTACAGCTCACAGGACTGATCGTAGGATAACTAGAAAATTCTAAAAATCTTCAACAACCTAAGCCTAGTTCTGAAAAACTTAAGACTGTTCGTAGCAGAGCTAGGACTGGTCTTGAAGTCCCTAGGACTGGTCTTAGAATAATCCGTACAAGCATATTTAAAATATATGAATTATGTATCTAGAATGACCTACAATAAAGCCCAACCTAAGGTCAATCTAAGGTCAAACAAACCTTGAAAGTGAGATGAACATTGATAGTCTGTACTCTTAGATGACCCTTAAGAGAAGCTTGAGAATTTATGAATCTTGTTGCAGGCCTTCTCGAACTTGAACCTATCTTGACTTGATAAAGTCTTCTTCTTTTCTTATATTTGTTAGAATCTTGAGCATGCATACTTGAATTCTTCTATTCTTTTATTCTTCATCCATGACTAGACTTGAAACTTTCTTCATTTAAGTTTTTATCTTGAAATACGATGTCTTGAAGCAATGAATAGTCTCAAACATGAAACACAAGATGTACAAGACATATATATAGATTTTGTCACTACAAAATTTGACAACCAAAGGAATATGAAATCATAGCACTTACACACCGAAAATTTGTTCTACATGGAGTGATATAGATATCCCTGGGTGAAAGTTTCTAAACCCTCTTGGTTCTAGAGGTTGCTCCAACGTCTAGATCAAGTGGATGCATGAGCGCATGAGGGCCGTATACTGTTAGGCCGTGTCTCCCATTGTGTTGTGGTCGGTTGGAATGGGATACGACCTTACCTGCCCGAGAGGAGAGGGCAATGTTGGGCTGAGTCTGACCAGCTCAAGGAATGGGTCCGCTACCAATGAGTCAGGCCCGATAGTGAGGTCTCTTCCACTCACCTTGTTGCGGGCGATAGGGCAACAATCTGATTTGGAGTGTAATAGACCCCGGTGATTTTTTAGAGAGGAACTATACTGATATGTGGACTTATTAAGAAGGAGTTGCATACTCATTCATTCATTCATTCACTATCCACTCGGGCTGGTGGTGAAAATTTAATTATTATGTACCTTCTCATGGCCAGAATTTTGGTTGGGTGTGCGACTAACCTGAGATAAGAAGTTTACTACATTGAATCTAACTATCCAAATGTAGGTATGGGACTGGTTTGGATAGAAGTCCCTTGTGATGGACCCCATAACCTGTGATACTACGTACTATCATCCCGACTTCACTCCAGCTTAGTCATTTCATTCGCACTGCATATTACATTGCATCCACAACATTTAACATTTTGAGTTGCCATATTTCTACATTGACATGGTCGTTAGCATTCATGTCTTGCATCGCATAGCCTTGGTACAGCTGATGGCAATCATGATCTTACTAGTATATTTTCACTTACTCTGATATCGTACGATTCATGATCTTGTCAGTATTTCTGCTTACTCTAATAATTCATGATCTTGTCAGTATTTTCGCTTATTCCGATATTGTACGATTTATATATTACCATTATTTCCAACATTGTATGATTAGGGCATTGTATTTGTGTGCTTGACACTTATCTTGTGCATACACTTTCACCACCCACTAAGCTTTCTTAAAGCTTATGTACGATAGATGCGTGCAGGTAGCGTTAGGTTGCAGCAGCGTTGAGCTTGGACCATTCAGCGGACCTTTAGAGCTTTGATTTTTTATATATGTATTTTTCTTTCAACATTATATTCAAATAATTATATTAGTGGATATGTGATGATGATGTTGTCTTTGCGATTTGGGTAAACTTGTAGTTATGCTTAGATAAATATACATTGGAAAAATCCTCCTTGTAGAATCCCAGGATCAGAATCTGGAGTATGGGCGCTGGGAGCTGAGAATGGGGTACTATGGAGGCTGTCGGCACCAGATTTGGCGATTGATATTCCTGTGAGTTCAATCTCTAGGTTTGGGACATGACATCAGGGACATTTGAAATGAAAGATCTGAGGACTATAAAGAAGCTTCTCGATAAAGACATACAAAAAGATAGACTGAGGAGCATATTGTAGTTGTTTCAGGCAAAAAACCTTAATAAGGTATTTATGAAGTTTGGGATGGATAATGCTAAGCTAGTTATCATATCGCATGTTGTTCACTTTAAGCTTTCTTTAAAGAAATGTCCTATTACATATAAAGAAAAGTAGTTTATGTCTCGTGTGCCATATTTTAGTGTAATTGGAATTTGATGTATACCATGGTCTTTACAAGATTGGATATTTCACATGTAGTCAGTGTTATGAGTAATACATGTTAAACCCCAACAAGCAATATTGGGAGGCAATAAAAAGGCTATTTTGTTATCTACGAGTATAACAAACTACATCTTCACATTTTAGAAATCAGAGGGAAAGCTTATACACTATGCTGATTCAAATTACACAAGGAATGTGGACAATAGAAGGTCACTTCTAGTTACTCATTTGTAATAGCAGGTAAAACATTCAGTTGGATGTCGACGCTTTAGTTTGTGCTTGCTCTTTCCAAATTAGAAGTTGAGTATATAGCAGTAACAAAAGCATTTAAGGAAAGTGTTTGGTTATGTAGAATGATAAACGAACTCGAGCTTTAGTAGCAGGATGTGTCAATTAATTGTGATAGCAAAAGCACGATCAATTTGGTGAAGAATTCGATTTATCATTTTGAAACTAAACATATTGATATTCATCACCATTTTATTCAATAAGTTCTTGAGGAAGGCGGTGCCACTCTAGAAAAGATCCAAACGAGCATGAATCCGATGGATATGTTAAAAAAGGTGGTTCCTATAAAGAATTTTTGATTCTATTCGACTTCTGTGGGTCTAGCAAAAGGTTGATGAAGATAAAGTGTGCATGAGAAGCGACAACGATGGTGACGCTATGATGGAGGTGATTAGAGATGTACTTTAAAGTTGTGGTTCATGATGATTGAAGCCATGTTGGAGAGTGTTGTCAGATGTCTTCAATTTGGCTAGAATAGGGTTTGTTGATGCGATCAATAGACCACTCAATCTCATTGAGAAATTGTTGATCTCATCGACTACCTATTCAATCTTATCAAGAAAATCCCTATTTATTTTAATTTCTCATTAGACTATTTTTGGGGTGCTACTTGATGCCATCAAGGAAGGGTTCGATCCCATCAAAGGGCATTTAATGTCTTTCGATCTCATCAACAGAAGTGTGCAGTTTGCAGAATTGCAAGAATTGTTTCATATTTCGAGTGCGACACTATGTATGGGTGTAATTGTGGGATTAAGGAAATCCTAAGCTATTTGAAGGAGGGTTAAATATTTCCGGGGGCTTGGAGAAGGTAAAAATGAGAGTTTTCGAGTATTTTAAGTGATTCAATCTCTTGTACTTTTTCTTTCATAGTGATTCACTGTCGCTTTGTCCCGTGATTTTTTCTTACAAGAATTTTTCAATGTAAAATCATGTGTGCTTTGTGATTGCTTGGTTTACGTTTGCTTAATCTCATGTGATCCAAATTTGGGATTTGCTTTCACAGATTCCCAACATATGTGTGTGTGTGTGTGTGTGTGGCGCGCACGCACATGTATAACTCAAAATTTGGATCCTCTTTCTCATTATAAATGGGTTATTATAATTAAAGACCAATTACAACCACCTCTCAAATATGCATTCATAACAACCATGGGTTTCCAATGCATGTTACATTTTTCTAAGACAAATATACAAGTTTCTAAGCTAGGTAAAAGCAGGTTTTCAAGCCACTTAAATTTCAGTTTATTTCCTTTTCTATTCAATAGAACATGTTCTTAAAGCCATTCACCATGAATGCAATTGGGCTAGTAATAATGGGCTGAATACTAAGTCTTGGACCTGGTTGATAGGCTTGGCTTTCCCCTTGAATTAGGCCCACATTAGTTGATAGTTGAAATAGTGGTGAAGACGACTTTAGTTGAAGTCGAAATATGCCAATATGTCCTAGAGGGGGGTGAATAGAACTTTTAAAGTTTTTATGATATATTTAAAAAAATCTCGTTACACTAATCCTTATAGATATGGAATTATTAGGATTACTCAAATATAACTCTACTAGCTTCCAACCCTAGTGGAGGATCCAATCACAAACTATTCAAGAAATGATCAGTATGCAAACTAGTTTATGATGGATATGACTGTGTATGTGTGTGAGGTGTGATCTCAGATATTCAGATATGAAAATATTAGCGTAAATCACACAAATAAAAGAATAGAAATCTCAAGCACAGTCATTTTTATAGTGGTTCGGTGACATGTCTACTCCACTCCTGATAACCGCACTCAACCCTTGAGTGTACCGAATTTTACTAAGGAAGTTTCACAGCGGTTCACCTCAAACCTAAGGTTTTAAATCAGGTTCACCTTCAACCTTTACAACCTACACTGAGGCTGACTGTTTATGCTCTCATGAGCAAGGGTCAACACAACGGACCCACTTTTAGGCACACTGGCTAAGGATCTTCCATAAAACCCTAATGGAGGTTTATACATGATTCATCTCAAACCCAAGGTTTTGACTGGTTCACCTTCAACCAAATGTTTATACTCTCCACAGAGCAAGGGTCCATACAACACACCCACTTTTAGGCACACTGGCCAAGGATCTTCTATAAGACCCTAACGGAGGTTTCTACACGGTTCACCTTAAACCCAAGGTTTTGACTGGTTCACCTTCAACCAAATGTTTATGCTCTCCATAGACAAAGGGTCCACACAATGCACCCACCACGTACACTCCCGCCGGAGGCCTCCTTGAGGACTGTAAAGGGTGAGAAACAACTTAAACCCAATCCTACAAAGGAATGATCAAAGGGTCCTCTAGACTCTAGATACTTATAGATAAGTTAATGAGTCTCATTTAGCATGATGACGAAGATCTCCTCCTTGTTGATGAAGAGTCTTCTACTCCCTTGATCCGCAATACAAATGATGTACCAATAAGGCGACAAGTGGGGTCAAGGTTATGATGGAATCGTACTCTCTAAAGGTTTTCCTATTAGGAAGATAAAGTAATTCCAATCATCTATGCATTTAAGGCATCCCATCTTAATGATTTTCCATTTAGGTAGTAGCTGGAGGATCCTTGAATGCGGAAGTTCATTTCCTAATCTACTCTATTGAATATCAATGATGAGGGTGGATTGGAGGATGAACTTCCTTGAGAGAAAGGGCTTTGGGTATATGATCTAAGGTTAAACACACAAAAACACTCTCTTCTTTTTCTACCAGCAACTAAAGACAAGTTCTCTTTATATAAGCAAAAGATTCCAACGAATATAAAACGGTCACATTTACGACAGAGTTCGATATCATCGAGCAGGTTCGATATCGAGAATGGTCTGCTTGATAGCACAAACTCAATGTCATACGCTTTTAAAAAATCTCTTGCCAGCTGGTTGAGGGAATCGAGACTCATGTCGATGCCATCAAATTTCAAACTCTGATATTATCGATATAAGGATCGAGTCCTCAACATTTGAAAATGAGAGAGACTTACTCAAAAATTTTCAGGTTATTAGATATGATCGGGGGATACTCGATATCATTGAAATTTGAATGTCGATGATATCGGAAGTCGTGTCGATGCAACGATAAATCTAAAGATTTTATCAGTGAGCTTGCTGGACAGTTTTGTCCATTCTCGATGCAATCGATTCGGCCCTGATATCATCGATATTAGAATATCAATTCTATCGAGTGACCCCCGATCAGAGTTGAAAACCACTTGAAAAATGTTGCTAGAGAACTTCACGCCCATGATCGATATCATTAAGAGCCTACCAATATCATCGAGATTTGAACTCCGATGGTATCGATGAGAGCTCCGATATATCGAAGCATTTATGACTTTCCTGAGTAAAAACAGGGGTGCCAGATCTGCCTGTCGATATTATTGAGCCACCTTCGATGGGCTCAAGATTCAAATATCGATGATATCGATACGTGTATTGATACATCAATAATTCTGTCTAAATATGTATGTGGTTACTGGACACATTAAATCCTCATTTGATTTTATCAATTGGTCTTTCGAGGACATCGACAGCGCAAGTCGATCATATTAAGATGTGTATCGATATAATCGACAGAGCAAGAAAACTTAAAGATTTTTCTGATTGTTAAAAGAAGTTTTCTCACTCAAAAACCCTATGATGTTTATCTTTTTTTAAGGGTTTTATTCACCTGGTGTTTTGGGACATAGGATGTGAGGCTTAGATTTACCTATGGTGAGCTTCCACATATCCAGTTGAGGCAGACGCTCGAATTGATCTTCCTATGAGGCTATGTAGTCCGACTGACTCAACACAAATGCTAATTGACAAACCAGGGCACTTGCAAGGGAACTTTCAATAGTTTAGTCCACCTATATCAAGAACTAGCCCATTAGTCTCATGGGTTGGGCTTATTGGTCAGGTTTTTGTTGGGTATATAAATTAATGTGAGTTTTGACACAATGATCGCAACAAATATTTTAGTTTCACGAAGCTTTAAACCAACTAGCTCCAAGAGTTTTATGTTATTTTAGATAAACTCAGAAAAAAATTAAGAAAAAATTCAAGTATATTCAATAAACTAACCCTACAACACTTATAAAAGAAGTTCATGAACAAAACATTTATTTTCAATTTCCAACTTAGAAGGATTTAGTCAATGACCATTGGATCTCTTCATACTTCAACTTTTCTATTCATGTATTATTAACCGTTACTTTCTTGAGTTTAGATAGTGTTTATTTTAGGTTGGCCCAAGTTAGACCCATTGAAAATCCTAGTTTAGTTTGATTAGAGTCTCATTAATTTCAATAGGTTCCAACCCCTATAGTAATTTTGATTTTATTTTTTATTTTTAATTTTTTTTTAAATGGACCGAGATCCACTCCATGGGTTCAAATTTTAGACTCAGACTCACTTATTCTCAAGTTGAGTCCGATGACCTGTTGAGTTGACCTAACCCTTTTACACCCCTAAGTTCATACTTGTGAGAAATGAGATCAATGAGAGTTTCGAGTTGGTTTATGGTAAAATAAGTTAGGGTGCATTAAACTAATTCGTATCATCAAAAGGGTTTGCCTACCACTAATAAAGCATATTATGAGAGAATGTGGATGACATCCTTCCTATCCATCAGATGCTCACACACCATGTTTACCTTGAAGGAAAAATCATACTAATCTATGACTTTGGTAGGCCACATCATAGGAACAATTGGATGAAGACACTAACCATTATTTGTGTGTAGGGCTCACTATGGTGTTTGTATGTGATCCAAACCATTCATGAATAAGCCTTACAAGGATTAACAAAGACAGAAAAAAATCATACTACTTTTGAGCTTTGAGTGATCCAAACCACATGAATATGGAGGTCTAGGTGATATAATCAACATTTGAATGTGAAATCTCAAAAAAATGTGCCCTAAAAAAAAGTGCTAGTGAGGGTTCATATATTCTATAGTTGATGACAAGTGGTATATGCAAATGAAGTTTAATAAGTACTAGGATGAATGTCATTTGCTAATGACGCCTTAGCAGTTGTTCTTGATCCTCAATATAAGATGGGCATGATTAGGTTCATTTTCATGAAAATTTATTCTATTGAAAAGGAGGGAAGCGAAACCTCCAAAGTTCATGACATAGTTCAATAATTGTACACTTCACATGTTTTTTTACTTTACTCATCAATACAATAGGTGATAAAGAAGTTAGAGCTTTAGGTATTTCTACAAGCAAAGACAATATGCTTGATGAATACATGTCTTTCTTAGCATAAGAAATAGAAGGTCAGACATATGAATCAGAGCTAGACTTGATTCTCATAGAACCAATCGTAAAGCACCTAGGCTCATATGTCGATGTTTTAGGATGTGAAAGATGAGAATCAGTGAATCAAAATATCATACAATATCGGTGATGACATGAGATATATTATCAATTCCAATTTCAATAATGGCATCAGAATCAACTTTTAACATAGGGAGTAGAGTCATGAGCAAGCATCCAAGATCACTTGCATAAAAAAAATAATAATAATAAATATAAATAAAAAAGTTGAAACATTGATTTGTATACATGAGTGGTTGCATCCAATTTGGGGAGTAGCAGCTTTGATATTGAGCAGGAATGTGAGGAGGAGATTGAGTGTCAATACGAGACTATACCTACTATAACATGAACATGAATGATATTTTCAATTATTTGTAATATGTTGGAAGTGGTGTATGCACACTTGAAGAAATGCAATGAATTTTATTACATTTTCTTTGTATTATGCTTTCATAAGAACATATTGTATTATTGTGTTTCTTTATATTCAATTTTGTAATTTCTATTTGATTCTTAACTATGTCATTATACTATTTTTATTCTTTTTCAAAAATTGGACTATATATATGTCATCATCTGAGCCATCAGCCAATGTTTGGGACTACGGTTCTCTAGTCCACTCACCAACATCCGAAAGAGTGAAAATATAGTGTCATTTGTGCAGGTAAATTTTTTATTACAAAACTAATTAGCTTAAGATTTTACCTTTCATGTCGTGGTTGAGATGAAAATCGTGTTCGAAAGTCCTAAATGAGCTCTAACTTCTTTTTCAAGCACTTTTCAATTCAAATAAGAAAACTTTCACCCCATTCAAACCTCAAAAAACTATAAAGGAAGAGGAAGAAAGATTAGATGCATTGGATGAAGCGAATTTGAAGCTAGCCACAAAACATAGTCTGAAAGATGCTTCTAAACAACAACAATATCCTCTACGACAACATGATGCAGAAACTTGATCAAGCATGAGCAAGTAGAAGAAGAATAACAAATTATTTAAGTTTATATCCAGTCCTGGTACATTGTACAGAGCGTTGGGTATTTAGTATAAATCTTTTCACAAATAAAGCTTGAAAAATCTAATTTAATATATACAAAAGCATGATGAAGAACTCTATCTACCTTCTAATTTAAGAGGTGAACCAGTACATATATGAAGATTTAGATAGTAGTTCAAGAAAAAGTGCTGGATTCATTTCAGATGCAGGAGGATATTAAGTTAATTATGCGACTTGTGAACATTGTAAATTGTCTTATCACTACGTGAAAAATGGAAAAAAATGACGAATTTAGAGACGGTTCTGGACCATCTCTAAAATTGCTTGGTTTAAAGACGCTTTAGAGACGGCTAAAAACCGTCTCTAAAATTAGGGTCGGCTCCTGATCATCCCTAATATTGTCTTTAAATGTTCTGCGTTCGTAAATAATTTAAGACAGTCTTTGACCATCTTATATACCTCATCTGAGACGGTCAAAGACCGTCTGCATTTGAGACGGTCTTCGACCGTCTTATATGCGGTCATCTGAGACAGTCACTGGCTGTCCGTATTAGAGACGGTTATTGGCCGTCTTTTACTTGTAATCTGAGACTGTCAACGACCGTCTCTATTTGAGACGGTCCTTAGCCGTCTTATTGCCCTGTCAAAAACTCTCTATTAGAGACTGTCAAAGACCGTCTCTATTAGAGACTGTCAATGACCGTCTCTATTAGAGACTGTTATTGACCGTCTCTATTAAAGACGGTCCTTAGCCGTCTTATTGCCCTGTCAAAAATCGTCTCTATTAGAGACTGTCAAAGACCATCTCTATTAGAGACTGTCAATGACCGTCTCTATTAGAGACGGTCCTTAGCCGTCTTTTAGGACCGTGGAAGACCGTCTGTATTAGAGATGGTCCTTAACCGTCTCTAATGCTTAGGTATGACCTACAATAGAAAATAGTTAAGGAGCTTAGAAAAAATAATTAACAATGTTTTTTTTAAATAAATAAATAAATAAAAACTGTGATTTTATAAAAATCTACATTTTGAAAAAAAAAATAAGAACTTTGAATAATGTTGATAACTTTGAAAAAAAAAAAGGATTTCAATAAAAAAAAATGATATTTTCAAAAAGAAAATATAAAAAATTAAACAAAATTGTGAAAAAATTGACAAATTGTAAAAAAATATATTTTTTAAAAAAAGAAAACTAGATTTTATATTTTGACAAAAAAAATAAAAAGTTATATAACAAAAGTGAGATTTAAAAAATGATATTTTGAAAAAAAATAAATTAAAAATTAAACAAAATTGTGAAAAAATTGACAAATTGTAAAAAAATATATTTTTTAAAAAAGAAAACTAGATTTTGTATTTTGACAAGAAAACTTAAAAAGTTATATAACAAAAGTGAGATTTTTTAAAAAAATGATATTTTGAAAAACAAAATTTTAAAAATTAAACAAAATTGTGAAAAATTGACAAATTGTAAAAAATATATATCTTTTAAAAAAGAAAACTAGATTTTATATTTTGACAAGAAAACTTGAAAAGTTATATAACAAAAGTGAGATTTTTTTTAAAAAATGATATTTTGAAAAAGAAAATTTAAAACATTAAACAAAATTGTGAAAAAATTGACAAATTGTAAAAAAATATATATTTTAAAAAAGAACATTAAATTTTGTATTTTGATAAGAAAAATTGAAAAGTTAGATAACAAAAGTGAGATTTTGATGATGTTGCCCCTATGTTTCTCCAACCCATTTTTGGGCCGGGTATAAAAAATTGTGTAGATTTAAATCTTAAGTGGACCACACCATTGGAAAGAATGATAATATAGTACCTCGCCATTAAAAATTATAAAGAGCCCATCGTAAGGTTTTAGTAATGTTTATTTGCAATCCAACTTGTTGATAATGTAAAGAAGATCTAGATGAAGATAAACCATAAAGATCAAATTGACCCAAAACTTTTGTGGCCTTCAAAAGGTTTTTAATAGTTATTCATCATTATTTTGATTGGTATGGCCCACCTGAGATTATTGGGTTCTTGTGATTTGAAATCACATCCTAAAATATGATGGAAAAATATATGGACGGTGTCGATATACATAAAATATATCAAGGTGGGCCCTACATGGTTAGAGCAACACCCATGAAGTAGTTACCTAAATAGTGAAATATGGTACTATAAGGTCACCTCATGGGAACTTCCAACGAGGTTAATCTGTGTGCGGCTCACCATGATGTGTGTAGAACATCAACACCATGCATTTGATGTGTCCCCTTTAAGTCCAAAAATCACTTGTATACGAAACTCAAGTGGGCCATAACATCTAAAACTATGTGAAGACATCCTTAAAACATATAAAAGCAATTAATTGGCGGGGCCCACATGAGTTTTGGATGTGTATGAAACTTGGGCTGACTCCTCATCCAAGTGGGACACACATAATGAATGGGCTGGATCTATGAACCACATCTAGGTGGGCCCAATAAATGATTATGAATGTTTTAATGGGAGGGTACTATATATAGCATGTGGTGTGGCCCACCCAAGTCATGGATTGACTTTATTTTTAAGCTCGTGGCCCACCATGGAGTGGTGCATCTGACTGACAAGGCAGATCCAAATTAAGTTCAAGTGGACCCACCATAAAAAAGAGTGGGATAGTGACACCTACTGTTGAAACCTTCTTATGGCCTGCCGTGATGTTTATTTGAGATCCAACCTGTTTATAAGTTAATACAGACATGGAATAAGGGAAAACATATATATTAGCTTGGTTGAAAACCTCTACGGCCCAAATATTCTAGTTAAAATTGTGACCCAACTTACTGACCTCGTGAGAACCTAAGAATTGATGTTAATAAGTTTTATGGGCCCCATCATGATGTGTGTCGAACATCAACACCCTGGATTTAATGTGTCCCCTTTAGGTTATGAGATATCTCAAAAATCATCAGTAAACGAAACTCAAGTGGGTCATACCATTTAAAACTATGTGAAGACATCCTAAAAAATATAAAAGCACTTGGTGGGGCCCACATGAGTTTTGGATGCGGTTGAAACTTGGTCTGACCCCTCATCCAAGTGGGACACACATAATGAGTGGGTTGGATATGTGAATCACATTTAGGCAGGCCCAATATATGATTATGAATGTTTTAATAGGAGGGTAACCCTCTCAACTATAGTATGTGGTGTGGCCCACCCAAGTCATGGATTGACTTTATTTTTAAGCTCGTGGCCCACCATGGAGTGGTGCATCTGACTGACGGGGCAGATCCAAATTAAGTTCAAGTGGACCCACCATAAAAAAGAGTGGGATAGTGACACCTACCGTTGAAACCTTCTTAGGGCCTGCCGTGATGTTTATTTGAGATCCAACCTGTTTATAAGTTAATACAGACATGGAATAAGGGAAAACATATATATTAGCTTGTTTGAAAACTTCTACGGCTCAAATATTCTAGTTAAAATTGTGACCCAACTTACTGACCTCGTGAGAACCTAAGAATTGATGTTAATAAGTTTTATGGGCCCCATCATGATGTGTGTCGAACATCAACACCGTGGATTTAATGTGTCCCCTTTAGGTTATGAGATATCTCAAAAATCATCAGTAAACGAAACTCAAGTGGGTCATACCATTTAAAACTATGTGAAGACATCCTAAAAAATATAAAAGAACTTGGTGGGGCCCACATGAGTTTTGGATGCGGTTGAAACTTGGTCTGACCCCTCATCCAAGTGGGACACACATAATGAGTGGGTTGGATATGTGAATCACATTTAGGCAGGCCCAATATATGATTATGAATGTTTTAATAGGAGGGTAACCCTCTCAACTATAGTATGTGGTGTGGCCCACCCAAGTCATGGATTGACTTTATTTTTAAGCTCGTGGCCCAAAGTCAGGGTTTCTCCACACCGTCAATCCATTTTTTCATATCATTTTAGTGGTTGAGTCCACAATTAAAGCATATCCAAAGCTCAAGTGGACCATACCACAGGAAACAGTGGGAATAATGATTTTCACCGTTGAAATCTTCCTATGGCCTACAGTGATTTTTATTTGTCATCCAACCTGTTCAATAGATTACAAATACATGGATGAAGGGAAAACTAAAATATCAACTTGATCCAAAACTTAAATGGCCTCCCAAAATTTTTCAATGGTAAACATTCAATTTATATTATTTGCTATGATGTAGTCCACTTCAGATTTTTATAAGCTTCATTTTTGAGCTTACATAATAAAATTATATGTTAAAATGGATGGATGGAGTGGATAAAATGAATAAATCATGTTGGGTCCCACAGGATTTACTTAGTACGCTTGAGAACGGATTGACTACTCCCCTGACATTAGCCAATGGCTGGTGGTCAGTGCTCTGTGGCCCCCACCATGATGTATGTGTTTCATCTATGCTGTCCATATATTTTTACAGATAATTTTACAATATGAGACCAAAAATGAGATATATCCAAATCTTAAGTGGACCACATTCTAGGAAATAGTGTTGAATGAGCGTCAACCATTAAAAAACAATTTGGGGCCATAAAAGTTTTGGATCAAATTGATTTTTGTTTTTCCCCTTCATTTGGCCCTGTATGACCTAATCAACATATTGTTTTCATGTGGTGTGGTGCACCTGAGATATCGATTTATATACTTCTCAATTTTGAGATCGAGTCATAAAATGATCTTTATATACCTCTCAATTTAGGACCACACCACATTTTGGATGGAGTTGATATTTGTTTTGTTTTATTTTATTTTATTTTATTTTTTATTTTCCTTTGCGTTTGACCTAATCAACAGGTCAAATAAAAATAAATATTACAGTGGGCACTAAGGTGGGCCCATAAAGTTTTTAATAGTGGGTGTTCAATTACCATTATTTTTTATGTTGTAGTCTACTTAAGATTTATATATGATTCATTTTTGGGCTCATATCCTACAATGAGTTGGCAAAACAAATGGACCATATGGATATACAATATATAAATCAAAGTAGGCCCAAGGTCAAGTCTGACATCAGGTTGGCTGAGGTTAGGCCAAAGGAGTTGGGCAACAAAGAGCTCTGTTGGGGCATGTATGACCTAATAAACAGATTGGATGTCAAATAAACAGTAAAGTGGGCCTTAGGAGGATTTTAATGATGGATATCCAATCACTATTGTTTTCATGTGGTGTGGTCCACCTGAGATTTATATACCTCTCATTTTTGGGCCCCACCATGATGTATGTTTTGTATCCACACCTTCCATCCATTTGGAAAGATCATTTTAGGGCAATGTCCAAAGAACAAGTTAAATCCAAAGTCCCAGTGGACCCCAGCACAAAAAATAGATTGGCTACTCCCCCTACCGCTAGCCATCCGTGGGCCCCACCATGATGTATGTATTTCATCCATTCCGTTCATCCATTTTTACTGATAATTTAGGGCTTGATCTCAAAAATTAGAGGGATAGAAATCTCAGGTGGACCACACCACATGAAAACAATAGTGATTGGATATCCACCATTAAAATCCTCCTAAGGCGCACTATACTGTTTATTTGACATCCAATCTGTTGATTAGGTCATACAGGCCTAGATTAAGGGGAAAAACAAAAATCAGCTCGATCTAAAACTTTTATGGCCCCCAAAATTTTTTTAATGGTCGACGCTCAATAGTGTTTTTTGATTGTGTGGTCCAACCAAGATTCATTTCAGGTTTATTTTTTGGGATCATACACAAAATGATGTTATAAAATGTATGGACGGCGTGGATGAAACAAATCGATCATGGTGGGGCCCATAGAGCGATACCAGGTCCAAAGTTCAAGTTAACGTTTTCAATCTAGTGGTTTTCATTGTGAGTCTTGCATTTTATGTAAAATGGTGTTGAATCATCCATAACAATAGTGGCTAAGATATAGATTTATCCAGACCATCGAAATAATCGGTCTAGCTGTAAATAGTAAATATTTATAATTTTATTTTGTAAAACGATCTTAACCATCCAGAAAATGGTCCCATGCATGTACAACCGTTAATAGAGTTAGTGTTATAAATAATTTTAAACTCACAATATACGGATTTGAAATTTTTATCTTCTTTAAAAACAAAAACCATCAAACACCCGCCCTCTCCTCTTTTCCAATTTTCCCTCTTTTCCTCATCTTCCATCGACCAGAAAGCCTCTCTCTCTCTCTCTCTCTCTCTCTCTCTCTCTCTCTCTCTCTCTCTCTCTCTCTCTCTCTCTCTCTCTGCTGTGAAAGGCCATGGCAGCAGCAGCAACAATAGCTGCAGCAGAAGCTTCTTCAGGATCTAGCGGTGGAGAAGGATCCGCAGATTCCTACATCGGCAGCGTGATTAGCTTGACATCCAAGTGCAAAATCAGATACGAAGGCATCCTCTACAACATCAACACTGATGAATCAAGCATTGGTTTGCAGAACGGTACTCTCTCTCCCTCCCCATTTTTTCTCCAGATTGGGGTTTCTAGGGTCTGGAAGGATTTTTGTGGGATTTTGGTATATAGGTTTTGATTTTTGTTGGATTTGGGGATATGGGTCTTGTTAAATCTGACGTGAGATTTGTTGGGTTTTTAGGAATTTGTTTTTTGTTTTTTCTTTTCATTTTATACGGGTTTTGAGTGTATTTTTTAGTTTTTTTTATTATTATTATATAATTTTTTAACCTGGAAGTTTTTATTTATTTATAGAAGATTCTGTATGGTCGGTGGAATGAAAATGTTGAATATTTTTTTTATGTTTTTTCTATTAATTTTTAATTGGGTGGTGAATTGGAATAAAAATAGAACTTATTTTCCCATACAAGAATTGAAAAATGTTGCATTTGATGTATGTGGTTAAGGGCATGTTTGGGTGTTTGAACGAACTGAATTGGAGCAATCAGATTCGGGGTTGGAACATTTTGATCTGTCTTGTACTTTTAATCTGTCTTCTTATTGATTGCATTTTCTTTGTTATGTTTTTCTTTGTTTTACCATTGAAAGTAACTGAATATTTCTTGTACCCTAGTCTTTAGACCTACACAGAGTATTGGAATGCTATCCAGACCATTTTTTAAGAGTACTTGGAAGGAAGATATGGTAGTTCCTATGGTAAGAATAGTTTTGGGTATTGTTGATGCATACTTCTTAAATGCTTTTGAATTGTGTTCAAATTCTTTTCCAGCAAGCTTATTGCTATGTTTATGTTGAATGAAAGTAAATTGACTGGATAATCATTTAGGGGTGGTTATGGGCCAGGTTTGGGCCATGTCAAGGTCAGCTAGAATCTAACATATTTACCAATCAAGCTAAAATCAGACTTCACGTACATTATTTTAATGCAAGCCGAGGATAAACATCTTATGCTAGAAGTAAGATTCATTTTTCTCTACTTGTTACTTTATTAAAAGCATGCCACTATTTTTCTCTACAGTCCAATCTGTTGATATGATGGACTCGCTGTAGATGGGAGATGCACTAAAAATTTGCCAAATTGGAGGATCCTAACAATTATTCTTAAGAGCGGTAACAACCCATATTCTGAGATTTGTTTTGGGAGATAAGTGTTTGATGATGCAGGCTGAAATGTATTATTCGTACATGGAAGTGTTACGTGGATATGAGATTTTCAATCACCATCTGTCAGCATTGCTTGTAATTTTCAAATTTTTATGCAATCAGGTGGTCTTTTTTTCTTTTTTGTTTTTCTTTTTTCTTTTGTATGCTGCAGGTTGCATTGTTGGACAAAGGGCTATGATATTGACTTTTTCAAACTTTATATATTGACAAATTCAGTCTTTGCATAATCTATATAACACAATTAACATAATTTGTTATTCTGGAGCAGTTTTGAACTCTCTTTGGTAAGCAATCTGCTATTATGGAATTGAAACTAAATACCAAAGCCAGCTGATGGAAATGAGAATCTTTCCACTTTAGAATGAAAATTTGCACCAGCTGATGGATTTTTGCTATTCAAAAAAGCCAATTTGAGAGACAAGTGTGCACAAAAAGGCACTATATTTGCTGAAAAATTCGGCAACCATTCTGTGTCGTATGTGCAATAGAAGCTTGTTGGAGTGAAAGGCATGTTTGGGTGAAAGGTGGAATACTGCAACGTTCTACCCTTGTTGAATGTTGCAAGTTCACATCTTTGTCATGTCGTTTGATCAATATGACTATATTAAAATATCTAGTGGACTATTGCAAAACAATGCAATTAGTGGCTTTTCCATTACTGCTATGCTATGTTCTTGCTTTGATTTCTTCGTTTGCATTCTTGCAGTTTCGCTAAGTCAATGGGTTGTTTTTTGGTCACTGTTTATTCCCTCTCTTTTGCAGTCTTGCAGTTTGAATTTGCTAGGCGGAGCCGAGGTTATTTTATTGTCTTTCTATGCCCCCTTTTTCTTCAGCCTTGCACTTTCTTTTTAGCATGGGTTTTGTGCTCTCTAGGGTATAGGCTTATTCATCAATTGTAAGCCTTGGGCACAACAATGTGTTTGCATTGTCAATCTATTATTAGTATATGCTTTTCATTTTTGTTATATTATTCTATACATGAGTTGTTTCTGTTGTGGATGGACTGTGGGATCCATCTCAAGTCTTTACATGCATGCACATACAATCAACAATACATACAATGTTCTTTAATAGATCCACAATTGCATCTGTTATTGGGGCGGTTCTTGATTGTTTACATCTTTAAACAATGTTGGTTTCATGGTTAACTGGTGTTTGCCAGCTTCAGCATGATTTTTGTGCATTCACACCTGTTGTTGTGCATCTATGCATGCTTCTTTTTGCGTCTATGCATGTGTGACCTTTTCTTATACATTCCCATGGTAGAAAGAAAAAGAAATGTGATATGAATCCTAAATCAGTTAAATTCTCTTAATTTGTCAAGTTTGTGTTCGGTTTGATGTAGGATAATCAACTATTTAGTTTCATATTGATTAAATGGCGTTGTTGTTTCCTTTATGACAGCCTACACTTCACAAGCCAAGTATGATGGCACATGTTGTTCGTGTTCTTAAAGGGGAGAAAACACTTCGCATGCATTATGCTAATTGCAGGTTTTTGTCATATGTCTGTATTTTTTAAGCTCACTGTTTTGCCAGTATAAGGGTGCAATTATATTTGTATGTAAAAGTTAATTATTTCTCTGTATGCAACACTTACAATGTTGATTTTGATGGGGATGAAATGAATGTTCACTTCCCGCAAGATGAAATTTCACATGTTGAACCAATCAAAATTGCAAATGCTAATGAGCAATATATTGTCCCAACATCTGGTGCACCCATTGGGGGTTTGATTCAGGTTAAGCATCTGACACCGATGTCTAAATTCCCTTGTGTTCCATTGTGTGGACTTAAATATTTATTTTAGGGAATGGCTTTATGATTTTTATCTGTGCAATATTTGTTTAGTAATTTTTGGTTTTATTCTTCAAGATCATATTGTAAGTGTTGTGCTTCTTACAAAGAAGGACATGTTTTTAACCAGGGATGAATACCATATGCTTCTGTATGCTTCTGGTGTGTCTACTGCTGCTTCAAGTTCTTATGTTGGTAAATTTAGCCAAAAAGTTTACACATTAAGTTCTGATGATCGTTTAGGTTCTTATGTTGGTAAATTTAGCCAAAAAGTTTACACATTTAGTTTTTTCTTCTTTTGGCTGCTTTAGGTCACAACCACGATCCTAAATGATATTACTCACGGTTGCTCACCTTTTGATGTTAAAAGGAAGGAAACGTGGTAGAAGGTTGTTTCAAGCATTACAAGTCAAAGGGCAAAAAACACGAGTTGATAATTTGGAAGAATGAGCTTGTGCATGGTGATATTGACAAGAATCAGTTTGCCAAGTACGGCATGGTTCATACAGTCTAGGAGTTCTATGGCTCTAATACTGCTGGCATTTTGCTTTCAGTATTAAGCCGCTTATTTACAATATTTCTGCAGGTGAGTTTGATTGTTTTTCATTTTAACTTCAACTTATTGATATCTTTGTTTTTTTGAGTGTTAAGTTATTTTAAATGATATCTATGATCTCAGATGCATGGGTTTACTTGTGGAGTCGATGACCTACTAATTGTGCAGCACCTCGACTTGAAAAGGAAAATGATACTAGGAAAACATGAAAACAGTGGTGCAAATATCCAATCTAAGTTCATTGGTGTCAAGATTGCAGGTGCGTTTACTTGCAAATTCTAGATATTGTATGTCAATCTATTTGATAACAAATTTGATGTAATGCTGGATTGAATTTTATCTTTACTCCTATTCCATCTTTCCATACTGTCAGGACTATTGCATAGGAAGGAAGAATGTCATGGATGCCTTCTATTAAGTGTGATTGTCCCATGTTATATTTATTAACTTCTAAATTAATGAATTATTTAGTATCTCTGTTTCTATGGATAGGATATTTTATTTTATCATGGTCTTGACTACACATGTGCACAACAGATTTAGTTGTCCTGCCTGATAACACAAACACAATTTAATATCTTCAGTATTGTTGAAACTTCTTACATGCTGCATTTATGCCCTAACTTTATTTCTAACGTGTCTTTCTGTTATTTGTGAAGTTTTGGTTTAAAATTATTGGAATATATCAGGATATGTATTTATAGTTAGTGAGATGGTAGGATCTATCACTTTGAGGCAGTTTATTCTCCATTGGCTTGCTTCTTTTCTCAACTTTGAAGTGTATCTTGGATATTTCCTTCCCTGAAGTCTTGTTTAGGTTTAGATGAATAATGGTTGTTGGTAACTTAAAATAAGAATGTAACACTTTCAGAGTTCAAAACTGCTCCAGATTCACAATTAGCAGGGGCTGAGCAACTCTCTGATTACCTCTTAAAATAGATGGATGTGCTTAATATAGAGTCAATGCCTGTAAAGAAATAGAATGTAGCAAAAGAGTTGTTTGATTCAATTGGCCTAGCCTATGATGGTGATGGCTTCTTTTTTTTTTTGTTTCTTTAATGAATTTCTAATATGTGTTGTGGTATTTTTTTTCCTCCTTTATTTGATTGTTGTTGGGATTTTGATGTTTTGCTTGATATGAGTTGTATTGAGTTGGAAATCAAATGATGCAGGAAATGAGAGGGTTCAAGATGCTAAATCCCAAGATGTAAATTGTTGGAATCAACCGAATGATTCATTTGCCAAACCACATGTTTGGGATATGGACAAGATGCATGGTCAATCTAATTTTGTCTGGGGTAGTCAGAACCCAAAGGGTACCCATACAGAGAGATCTTCGGATATTGGTGGTTGGAATGAAGACAGAGGACAAGATGAGTTGAATCAACCAACAAGATCTCCTGTTTGGAGTTCTTCCCCTATTAAGAAGTCTTCAGATGACAGCAGTTGAAAAGAAAATAGAGCACAAGCTTGATTTCTATCGACCGACCAGAGCTCCTGGATGGGGTTCTTCGAGTAGATTCATTACACTCAATAGAAGAAGAGATGTAGATTCATTACACTCAATTCAGGTATGGTTTGCACCAATTCAAGAGACTATACATTAAGCATTCAATATATAAGACTGGAGTGAGACTGATTAGGCATTTAAATGTGTTGCAGGATGTTGTTTGAATTACTTGTCCTAACAAGTTCACAAGTTGGGATGGATTGGACTTCTATCTTGAGAAAATACCATGATTTCAGGTAGTTATTATTTAATAAAAAGTTAAAAAATTAAAAGAGAGAGATAATGAATTCATGGAAAGAAATGTTCTTTATCATTAGGACTGCTTTCACCGGGTTTGATGCAGAAATCGTCGCCAACTTCACAGAAAGACAAATAACATCAGTGGCCATAGATTGCAACCTGGATTTAAACAAGGTTCGAGGTGCCGTCAATAATACTAACAGAATCCTCCAGGTCAGATTGTTGATTGGACATGATTTTATTTAAATGATCTTGATAATCATTTTATTTAAACGAGCAGACCCGGATGTGCATCGGAGCTATCCGGATGAGCAGGGGTCCCTGGAAGGTGGGATCCGCTGTTATGACCATTATGAAGCTATCCATTTTCTATGGACAACATTGGAGGGGTCTGCCCATTTGGACAGGCCATGTTTATATATTTGTTAGAAATTAATAGAGCAGACCCGGATGTGCGTCGGAGCTATCTGAATGAGCGGAGGTCCCTGGAAGGTGAGAACCGCTGTTATGACCATGATGAAGCTGTCCATTTTCTATGGACAGCATTGGAAGGGCCTAACCATTTGGACAAGCCGTGTTTATATCTGTATTTGCAAGGACCACACCCTTAACCTAAACCACACCCTAAACCTATAACCTAAACCTATTCTCAATTACCTAAACTTATAACCTATAACATAAACCTAAACCTATTCTTAAATCTCAAAACCTATACTTATAACCTAAACCTAAACCTTAACCTATAACCTAAACCTATACTTATAACCTTAACCTAAACTTATTCTCAAATCCTAAAAGCTATACTTATAACCTAAACTTAAACCTTAACCTAAACATATAACCTATACTTACAACCTTAACCTAAACTTGTAACTTTAACGTATAACCTAAACCTATACTTATAACCTTAACCTAAACCTATTCTCAAATCCCAAACCTAAACCCGAACCTGAACCCGATTTTCTAAACCTAAACCTTAACCTATTCTCAATTCCATAAACCTATAGCTTATAACCTAAACCTAAACCTAAACCTAAAACCTAAATGTATTCTCAAATCCCTAAACTTAAAGCTACACCTAATCCTAATCTCAACTTCTTAACCTAAACCTAAACCAAAACCTGAAAACCCAAACCTAAACCCGATCCTGAACCTGAACCAAAACCTAAACCTATTCTCAAATCCCAAAACCTATAACCTAAACTTAAACCTTAACCTAAACCTAAAATCTAAACCTAAACCTACACTTATAACCTATAACCTAAACCTACAACCTAAACCTAAACGTAAAACCCAAACGTAAACCTGATCTCGAACTCGAACCCGATTTTCTAAACCTAAACCTTAATGTATTCTCAAATCCCTAAACGTAAACCTACACCTAATCCTAATCTCAACTCCCTAACGTAAACCTAAACCTAAACTTGAAAACCCAAACCTAAACCCGATCCTGAACTCGAACTCGATTTCCTAAACCTAAACCTTAACCTATTCTCAATTCCCTAAACCTTAACAAATAACCTAAACCTAAACCTATAACCTACACTAATAACCTAAACCTAAGCCTAAAACATAAACCTATGACCTAAAACCTAAATGTATTCTCAAATCCCTAAACCTAAACCTATACCTAATCCTAATCTCAACTCCCTAACCTAAACCTAAACCTAAACTTGAAAACCCAAACCTAAACCCGATCCCGAACCCGAATCCAAATTCCTAAACCTAAACCTTAACCTATTCTCAAATCCCTAAACCTAAACGTACACCTAATCCCAATCTCAACTCCCTAACCTAAACTTGAAAACCCAAACCTAAACCCGATCTCGAACCCGAACCTGATTTCCTAAACCTAAACCTTAACCTATTCTCAATTCCCTAAACCTATTGCTTATAACCTAAACCTAAACCATAACCTAAACCTAAACCTAAACTTAAACCTATAACCTTAACCTAAAACAAAACCTATGACCTAAAACCTTAACCTATAACCTTTAACCTAAACTTATATCCTATAACCTAACCTTAACCTAAACCTTAACCTATAACCTAAAACCTAAGCCTAAACCTAAAACCTAAATGTATTCTCAAATCCCTAAAACAAAACCTACACCTAATCCTCATCTCAACTCTCTAACCTAAACTTAAACCTAAACTTGAAAATCCAAACCTAAACCCGATCCCGAACCTAAACCCGATTTCCTAAACCTAAACCTTAACCTATTCTTAATTCCCTAAACCTTAACCTATAACCTAACCTATACCTAAACCTATAAACTAAACCTAAGCCTAAAACCTAAACCTAAACCTAAAATCGAAATGTATTCTCAAATCCTTAAAACCTAAACCTAATCCTAATCTCAACTCCCTAACCTAAACTTGAACCTAAACTTGAAAACTCAAACCTAAACCCGATCCCGAACCCAAACCCGATTTCCTAAACCTAAACCTTGACCTTAACCTATTCTCAATTCCCTAAAGCTATAACCAATATATTATAACCTATAACATAAACCAATAACCTACACCTTAACCCAAACCTAAACCAAAACCTATAACCTAAACCTTAATCTATAACCTATAACCTAAACTTATAACCTATTACCTAACCTTAACCTAAACCTAAAACCTAACCTAGACCTAAACCTATAACCTAAAACCTAAATGTATTCTCAAATCCCTAAACTTAGACCTACACCTAATCCTAATCTCAACTCCCTAACCTAAACCTAAACTTGAAAACCTAAACCTAAACCCAATCCTAAACCCGAACCCGACTTCCTAAACCTAAACCTTAACCTATTCTCAATTCCCTAAACCTATATCTTATAACCTAAACCTAAACCTTAACCTATTCTCAATTCCCTAAACCTATATCTTATAACCTAAACCTAAACCTTAACCTATTCTCAATTCCCTAAACCTATATCTTATAACCTAAACCTAAACCTAAACCTAAACCTATAAACTTAACCTAAACGAAAACCTATGACCTAAAACCTTAACCTATAACTTAACCTTAACCTAAACCTAAAACATAAACCTTAACATAAAACCTAAAACCTAAACCTAAACCTAAAACCTAAATGTATTCTCAACTCCCTAAACCTAAACCTACACCTAATCCTAATCTCAACTCCCTAACCTAAACCTAAACCTAAACCTAAACTTGAAAACCCAGAACTAAACTCGATCCCTAACCTGAACCCAATTTTCTAAACCTAAACCTTAACCTATTCTCAATTTCCTAAACCTATAGCTTATAACCTTAACCTAAACCAAAACATATGACTTAAAACCTAAATGTATTCTCAAATCTCTAAACCTAAACCTACACCTAATCCTAATCTCAACTCCCTAACCTAAACCTAAACCTAAACTTGAAAACCCAAACCTAAAACCCGATCCTGAACCCGAACCCGATTTTCTAAACTTAAAACTTAAATGTATTCTCAAATCCCTAAACCTAGACCTACACCTAATCCTAATCTCAACTCCCTAACCTAAACCTAAACTTGAAAACCCAAACCTAAACCCGATCCCGAACCCGAACACGATTTCCCAAACCTAAACCTTAACCTATTCTCAATTCCCTAAACCTTAACCTATAACCTAACCTAAACGTAAACCGAAGCCTAAAACCTAAACTTAAACCTAAAACCGAAATGTATTCTCAAATCCTTAAACTTATACCTACACCTAATCATAATCTCAATTCCCTAACTTAAACTTAATCCTAAACTTAAAAATCCAAACCTAAACCCCATCCCGAACCCAAACCCAATTTCTTAAACCTAAACCTTAACCTATTCTCTATTCACTAAAGCTATAACGTATAACCTAAACCTAAACCTTAACCTAAACTTATAACCTAAACCTAAACCTAAACCTAAATCTATATACTATAACCTATAACCTTAATGCAACGGCAAGAGCTGATAAGAGATCTTTTTCAAGTTGTGCAGGATCCTCAGAGAGGTTATATGAACAAAGGGATGATCCGGTAAGTATTTTTCTCCTCTGTTTTTGTATAATCTTTAGTGCAAGTGTTTGAATTCAGTGTTTAATGAATATCTATGGCATTTGGTAGAGAACAACTGATTGTATTCAGGCAAGCAATGGAACAGAAGCCTCGTCGCATCATATTCTATAGGTAGTTCTTCACCTTAGGAGTCTCTATAGACTATGAATATTATGATTTAGTTTTGATTTTTGTTAGATAAGAAACTGTTTGATATTTTGGCTCATGATTTGGAGTTTTGCAGGGTTGGTGTGAGCATATTTATGCGTGGATGAAAGTAATGTGGATAAAATTGTTCATGTTTGGATAGATGTAGTTTATGTTTGGATGAATGTAGTTTATGTTTGGATGGATTTATGTAGTTTGGGTTTAGATGGATGTGAATGTGAATGATGAAATATATTATATAACAGGTGTATATCAGGAAGAATACGATGTTGTAACAGGTATATATGGAAATACGAGACGGTTGAAGACCATCCTTTTAAAAGACGGTTCACGACCATCCTTTTCAGGTTCATAAGAGACGGTCTACGACGGTCCTTTTCAGGTTCATAAGAGACAGTCTATGACCGTCCTTTTCAGACTCATAAGAGACGGTTCATGACCGTCCTTTTTCAGGTTCATAAGAGACGGTCCATAACCGCCCTTTTCAGACTCATAAGAGACGGTTCATGATTGTCCTTTTTCAGTTCATAAGAGACGATCTATGACCATCTTTTTGCAAGTCATACAAGACGGTCTATAACCGTCCTTTTTACGGACGGTCTACGACCGTCCTTTTTACAGACGGTCGTAGACCGTCCTTTTTAGCTTCATATAAATCCATTAATTACGTATCATTATAGACCGTCTATAATCATCCTTCTTTAGAGACGGTCCATGACTGTGCTTCTTTAGAGACGGTTTATGGCCGTCCTTTAAAAAATACGACACATCAAAATTTGACGGACGTTGCGATGGTCTAAGACCGTCCTTTTTGGCCTTTTGAGACGGTTTTCGACCGTCCTTTTTTTGCTATTTTGGCGTAGTGTGATAGATCCAGTTTAGATGCAGGAGGATATTAAGTTGATTTTGTGACTTGTGAACATTGTAAATTGTCTTTTATTTTCAACTCTACATATATATGATGTTGATCAGTTCATAAATTGAGTTTTTATCTTTTATACATTGAATTTTATGTACAAATTCAAAAGCCCGAGCTTGAACTAAGCTCGAACTTGTCTCGAACTTACTATATCTGTGACCAAACTGAGTGAACCGAGCCGAGCCAAACTCGAGCTTAATTCATCTGATTGTCAAGCCTAGCTGAATTGTGCCAAGCTCGATGTGGTTGGGATCGGTCTCCAACTATAGGTTTCACTAGTAACGTACAATCTGTGGTGTATAATTTCTCTAGGGTTTGCAGACCATTACCGAACCCCCACGCAACAGGCACCATCACAGGTGGGAACATGTTTTACAGCCACCACCGGTGGGAACACGTGCTAAGACACCCATGTCGTCGAACATGTTTGCTGTATTGTGCAGAGACGATCCAGCTCAAATTTCCAGGGGAGTAGAGTAGGTGTTATCGTTACTGTATGGGCCCACCTTAATGAATGTATTGTATATCTATGCAGTCCATCTGTTTTTTTAGCTTAATTTAGGCCTTCACTAGAAAATTTAAACAGATCTAAATCTCAGATCAACCACATCAATGGAAACAGTGGTAATTGAGCGCTCACCATTAAAAACTTCCCATTGAGCGTAAAATTATCACTGTTTCCTAAATTGTGGTCCACCTGAGAGTTGGATCTGCTTTAATTTTAGGTGCACGTACTATGATAGGTTGAGAAAATGGATGGTCAGCATGGATATATAACTAATCATCAAGGTGAGCCCCGGGTACCACCTAATCGGCCGCCAATTTCGAGACGGTCATCACTTGAGGAACGGTCGGACGCGGACAACCTACTGTCAGGTTGAGCAGCCAGTTTCGCTACTGAAGTGACGACACTAAGTTGTCTGCCCTCACCATGATGTATGTGTTCTATCAACACCATCCATCCATTTGGAGAGATCATTTTAGGGGATGAGAAAGATAATGAAGCCGATCTAAAGCTCAAGTGGACCCACCACCATAAACAGTGGGAACTGTGACACCCACGGTTGAAATCATCCAATGCGCACCATGATATTTATTTGAGATCTAACTAGTTCTAAGTTAACACAAACACGGACGAAGAGAAAACAAAAATATTAACATGATGAAAAACTTCTATAACTCCCAAGAAAATTTTATTGGTAGGCGTTCAATTTCACTTTTTATATATATATATATATATATATATATATATATATATATATATATATATATATATATATATATATATATATAGCCTACGTGAGCTTTGAATCTACCTTGTTCTTCAGTATATGCTTTAAAATAATCTCTGAAATAGTATAAATTGGGTAGATACAACACATACATCATGGTGAGGCTTCCGTAACTGAGTGACGCCCTTAAGAGCAAACTGAATGCCAGTAGCGAATCCGCATCACTGACAGATGCGGACTGTGTCCTACCCCACTGTCTCTAGCCGTGAACAGGTAGTTCTGTGGGTGGGCTCACCATGATGTATCTTTTTATCCATTCATCCTTTTTCTCGTATCATTTTAAGGCCTGAATACAAAATTATTTTAAGGCGTGAATACAAAATCGAGGCAGATCCAACGCTCGAGTGAACCACACCAAATAATAAACTTAGTTGCATTAAATGCACCACTGATATTGAATGCAAAGAGTCACCTGGGTGTGGTCCATTTGAAAGTTGGATCTGCTTCAATTTTGTGCTCATGCCTTAAAATGATCTAAGAAAAGGGATGATCAGCTTAAATGAAGAGATACATCACAATGGGCCTACCCATGGAATTGCCCCTTCAAGGCTAGAGATGGGCCGGGAAGGATGCAATGCGCGGCCATCCCGAACACGGGCACGGATTGGATGCTGACAAGGTTAGTAGTCAAATTGCTAATAAAGCAACGTCACCAAGCTGTATGGACCCCACCATGATGCATGTGTTGTATCCATATTGTCCAACCATTTTTAGAGATTGTTTTATAGCATAATAAAGAGAATGAGATAGATCTAAAGTTCAAGCAGACCCACCGTAAAAAATAGTGGGGACAGTGACATCCACCGTTCAAAACTTCTTAAGGGCCACGGTAGCTTCTATTCAAGTTAATATTTTTGTTTTCACTTCATATATCTCTATGTTAACTTATGAATAGGTTGGATCTCAAATATACTATTACCGTTGGCTCTATAAATGTTTCAACGGTGGGTGTGACTGCTCCAATGGTTTTCTGTGATGGGTCCACTTGAAATTTAGACCTATCTCATTCTCTTTGTAATGCCATAAAATGATTTTTATAAATGATTGGGCGGCATAGATACAACACATGCATCATGATGAGATCCATGAAGCTAGGTAACGACACTTCAGTAGCGATTTAGATACTGACCTAGTCAGTAACCAATCTGCACCCCGAGCATGCGGACGCGGATTGCGTACTACCCACCCGTCCCTAGATCTGAACGAGGCAGTTCTGTGGGCGAGCCCACCGTGATGTATTTGTACATGCAAATCACCTGTCCCTTTTCTCATATTATTTTAAGGCACGAACACAAAAATGAGGTAGATCCAACTATTAAATGGACCACACCACATATGACCCTTCCGTTTAATGCAACTCACATTAAACGCTTTGTGTATTTTAATACAACCAAGCTTATTATTTGGTGTGGTCCACTTGATAGTTGGATTTGCCTCATTTTTGTGCTTATGCTTTATAATAATCTGAGAAGAGGAATAGACCGGTTTGGATGTACAGAAATATCACGGTGGGCCCACTCACAGAACTGCCCGTTCGGAGCTAGGGACGGGCGGAGGTAGTACGTAATCCGCGTCCCGTACACGCATTAAGCCCGACGCAGGGCAGTCCCCATATGTTCCTTCGTCGGATGCTACCTGGGCCCAGTAAAATGAGATGGATCCATCACGCAAAGCACCTTTGAAAGTTCTTCTTACTCAACTGGCCATCTTGATAGTGCCACGTGGTCTAATAATCGATTCCGTCACTCAATAAAATCCCACGATGTAGGGTCACCCTTGATTAGATCGCTAGCCAATCTACTTTATATGTTTTCAACGGTTCACAGTTACTCCGCATGAGCCTGTCTTGAAACCTGGACATCTATGGACGAGCGGGAATCCCGGATATATTTGGCTTATCCAGGGTACTTTTATTAGCGTGGGAAACGACGTCATTTGCATGAAATCCACACCGTCCGTCACATATACCACCGACGTCATTTGCAAGGTGGGTGAGACCCTCACTGTAGGGCCCATCTCGATGAAGTCATCGTATATCCGCGCCGTCCATCTATTTTTTTAGAGCTTACTTTAGCATATAGATAAAAATTTCAGGTGGCCTACACCGGAAACAGTGGTCATTGAACGCTCACCATTAAAAACTTCTTAGTGTTCACATGTACCATCTAACCTGCTGACAACGTCACATGGACTTTATATATATATATATATATATATATATATATATAGAGAGAGAGAGAGAGAGAGAGAGAGAGAAATATCAGCTTCATCAACAATTTATTTGACCTATAAAATATTTTTAATGGTTAATAACTATTGTTTCCTGTGGTGTGGTCCACCTAAAATTTGAATCTGGTTCAGTTTGGAGATCATACACTAAAATAAGCAATAAACACCGATGAACGCCGTAGGTATACAATGCATACATTGAGGTGGACTATTACAATCAATGTCTCACCCACATCAATGAGACTGGCCAAAGTTACACTCTATACTACATTTGTTGAGCATTCATACTAAAATTAAGATGATTTAAGGCTCAGGTAGGCCAGCCCAAAAATTATATACCTAAAACTCATATGTTTACTGGACAGAATTTACAAATACTGTATCTTTTGGGTAATCATTTAACCTGATGGGATGGCATATAAACACTACATTTGGTACTGCTAAGACTGTCAATGGGGTGGGCCTGTGTAGGTCTTGGGTGGGATTTTGAACTGTTTTGGGCTGGGTGTCAGCCGGCCTTAATTAAAATTCTAATTTTTCAGGCCCAAACCATGCCATTGACACCCTACGTCCTATATGAAATACATGAATTTAATAGGTGTTCCATCCCTGTTGTGTGGCCTACCTGAATTTTGTATGATCATAATTTTTGGGTTCAATGATTAAAATGAGACAGCTTAATTGAAGGACAGTATGGATGTCAAAAATTTCATCCACGTAGCTTGTGGTTTATGTAAATACCCTTAACTTACGCTACCCTAGCGTGTCTCACAGGAGCGGATAAGCTGTTTTCAGAATAACATCTTTGTAGGTGTTGTGGGAAATCGGATTGCGTACTGAGTTACTCTTTTGGGCCCACCCTGAATGTATGTGATCTATCCACGCCATCCATCCGTTTTTTCATCTAATTTAAGTGGTTGAACACAAAATTGAAGCATATCGAAAGATCAAGTGGATCATATCACTGGAAACAGTAGGGATAATGATTTCCACCGTTGAAACATTTCTAGGCCCCAAAGTGATGTTTATTTGTCATCCAACCTGTTCATAAGATCATACAGACATAGATGAAGGGAAAAAATAAATATAAGCTTGATCCAAACTTCTGTGGCCCCCAAGAAATTTTCAACGGCAAACTTTCAATTGGACTGTTTCCAGTGGTGTGGTTCATTTGAATATTGGATACGCCTCTTTGTTTTGGCTCCGACCCTAAAATTATCTAATAAAATAAATGGACGTAGCCGATAAAATATGTATATCATGGTAGACCTCACAGAGTTTACTCTGTACGCTAGCGCAGTGAGTACCTCAGTATGCAATCCGCTTCCTTGTGGCACCCAAATTAATTTCTTTTATGTATATCCACGCTGTCATCTTTTTCCAATTTCGTTTTAAGATGTGATACCGAACCTTAAGAAAATCCATACCAATAGAAATAATGATGAATTACCATTATAAATTTTTTATGAGCTAGAAAAGTTTGGGATCAAGTTGATCTTTGTATTTTCCTTTCAGCTAGGTTTTCCTAATATTATGAACGGGTTGGATGGAAAATAAACCATACAAAAACCTTACAATAGGACCTTAGGTATTTTTAATGGTGAGGCACTCAATCACCACTGTTTCCTGTGGTGTGGTCTTCCTGAGATTTGGATCTGCTTAATTTTTGAAATCAGTCTTAAAATGGTCTGAAGAAACTGATGGACTGCGTGGATATACAATAGATTATCAAGGTGGGCCCCACGGCAGGGGAACACCCATTAATGTGTTCCCTGGGTAACAGGTAATCCGCTCCCGTGTCTCACGTTGATGGTTATATTTTCATCCCTTTGAAACCACGTGGAGGAGAAAAAAAAAAAGGTTAACTCAAGTAAACGGTCCAAATTACGGATTTTGATGGATCAAATCCCAACTTTTGAGTTTATTTGACTCTCTAAGAGCTTATTCGTGTAACTTATTGGACGGTTTAAATGAATGAAAATCAACTGTCCAACTCTAGCAAAGAAAAGTCCACCAATCAGAAACTAAAAATGTTCAAATGATCTGATTTTGAGATGATACATGACCTTTCTACGGTATCTCACCATTTGGACGGTCTGATTTGAGTACAATTTAAGAGTGCTTGCATGCGGCCTTGTAGTTGGTGAAACCAGATCACCCAAAAGCGGGGCTTGTTATGGATGGCCCAATTAGACAACTCACCACTATTAAGCAATCCTAAACACTGAAAACAAAGAACCATCCACGTACGGTGCAGTTTCATATCATTCCCTGCAGCCCCGTGTGAAGGTAACTGGCAATGAACGGTTGAGATGAACCTTTGAGTTCGTCGTTTGCCTAACGATGGGCCAGTGCCAGTCAAAATCCATGCCTAAAAAATTCTCAGTCATCCACCTGAGTCATCTTCTTCTGATGAGAATCTGTGAGGAAGTTTGGTGAGAATTCCATCAAGCAATGCAAAGTCTACTTCTTCTTGTCCTTTTATTTGACGGAAAATAGGATATTAGTGGATTTCGTGAGACTCCGGCCTCACGCGAGACAGTGCGGCCCTTGCCACGGGCCTACATTGACGTATTCATCTACCTACTCTATCTGTTTATTTTTGTAAGGCCATTATACTAAAAATGAATAGATCTAATATTAGACCATACGAAAAGAAATAGCAGTGATTGACAGTCTTACCATTAAAAATTTCTTAGGGTGCCCTTAATACGTCGTTGGTGTTTACTTACCATCCAATGACATCACATAAGGTTAGATAAGCATGAAAGTCCTATAAAAATGTTGATTATATATATAATTTTACAAAAAATTATGTTTTAATGTTTTTGGGAATAGTCTCATATTTGAAAAGAGCAAGAGAAAAATTGAGTTTACATGAGAAATGTGAAGTACCGTAATATTTATTTGTTTGGTCCATAGAGTATTGGGGCATGTGACCTGCGCACGGGCCTGGTCTTGGTCTCGGTGCGAAGGCATGGGCATAGGTAGGTGAGGCATACAGTGTACTCATAGCACAACCAACAAAGTCCATACAAACCTTAGCTTGAAGAACTCAATGGATAGACCAATGCAGTCGTTTACAATTCTCTTTTTTGTTTTTAATATTGAGACTTTATCTTTTTCTATATTTGTTAGAAATCTGTGTACTGAATTTCATTCAGGGGTCTTCGTATTTGCTAAACACAGATCCACATATAGACTCATCATATTATAGAAGTTGTTTACCTAAAATCTTTCAGCATTCTCAATCTGATTGAGAATAGGCAAATAACGTTTTAAAGACACACCCCCCACACACACTCGTACGAGGATCCTTGCTCTTGTTCGGGTGATAGACTCTCGGGAGTTTCAACACCCTGTCAAGGGTTCGAGTAACCATAGGTGATGAAAGCCCACTACAGCGTGAGTGTATGTGCTTGTGTAAAAATAATAAAAATAATAATATAAAAAAAAGCGCACTCTTATATGTTTTAGCCAGTCCTGATATTTTTTGGTTTAATTATTTACAGAAAATATAATTCTGTATTGTTTTTCACAACAGAATGTAAGAAAAAAACAATTATCAACTTGAAATTAAGCTTTCGTTGTCCATTTAATGATGAATCACCATCGTTTCTAATGATATAGTCTATCTCATAATTGAATATATGCTTCATTTTTTTGATAATACCTTAAAGTGATATAGAAAAACACATGGAGGCGTGGATACATAATAAATACATCAAGGTGGCCCTCACTGTAACCACACGGTGGGTGAGGCCGGGGTTTCACCTAATCCACTCTCCTCTTCTATCACGAAATGTACTTGAGAATCCGTACGTGGGGCTGTTTTCCCATGATCCAAGCGGTTGAATTTATGGGTCTTGCCTTGGATCAAGAACCCTTTTGAAATCATATATATTAGAGAACATAACCCTTCGATCAGCGTTGGCTCACATTCAACTGAAATTACTCCAACAATGCATTCTGGACTCGGATTGCATTGCGTAGAACACAGCACCAACCCAGGTATTTTTGAGGTGACAAAGCTCTGTCAGCCCCACCATGATGCATGTTTTATATCCACACCGTCCATTCATATTTCCAAATCATTTTAGTGCATGAGCCCAAAAATGAGGCACATCCAAATATCAAGAGGATCACTCCATAAGAAATAGTGGTGATTAAGCGCCTACCATTGAAAACCTCGTGGGTACAAAAGTTTTAGATCAAGCTGATATTTGTTTTTTCTGCGGTCTGTGTGACCTTATGAACAGGTTGTATGGAAAATAAACCCTTTAAATGGTTCAACGGTGGGCATCGCTGTCCACACTGCTTTCTTTGGTGTGGTCCAATTGAGCCTTGGATCTATCTCATTTTTTGGGCTAATGCCTTAAATTATCTGACGAAATGGATGGACAGTGTGGATATAGCACATGTATCATGGTGGGCCACATAACTTTACCATGTCAACACAGCACCGACCTCGGTGCCGTACAAGTCCAAGTGTTAGAGATTTTCCACGCATGCAGCACACGTAACGAGACCAGACCAGACCAACCGCTTCATAGGTGCTGAATGTTCCCCCTCCTAAACTGTAGTTCTGTTGAATTCTGATGGAAGGGTTTCTATAATTCCTCCAAAGTTAGGAAGCATCCAATTCCTGAATCCGACGTATTCATACAAGATCCTGACAGTTCATCTGCTGGGAATTGCTGTGTATCAACCATAACCCAAAAACCACACTGCTCATATGATCATATCTGCCGCATGGAGGATTTCGGTAAATTGAATATGGGCCATTGATTAAAAATTTCTAACCGTCCAATTAATGTCCTGAAAATTTGGTCAGTGGCTATAATAATCCCACTGAGGCGATATTTGGATGCCCCATCCATGATAGGCCCAATAAATGACACCTGATATGCTAAGACCACCTGATTTTTTTTTAATTAACCGTCCAATAAATGCTCACTAACCTGATGTAGATAATTAATCAAGTGTACTTTTGGCTCATTACACATATTAACCGGCACCCATGATGCGACAGTTTAATTAAATTGCTTATATGCCACGTATGCAATTTTTTAATTTTTTAAGTGCTTGCTTATCATCAATGGCACTGAAGAATTATCGGATGAAGATTTCTTAATGATAAGGTAGAGCGTGACGAACTGGAATATGGTACATCCATCTCTTCACAGTAAACATGTTTTATTTCATAAGGTTCGTAGGTCACCGACCGATGGATAGGATGATCTGGCCCATGTTTATTTTGATCCATTTTCTAGCCACAGTGGGGCTATTTCGACTGTCGGTCGCAACTGATAATCACCCTTCCATGTGCAATGTGGAGAGATTGATCTACCATAATATTCCAGTTCTTCCAGCTACTATGTATCACATCCTCAAAACTAATCATTATGCTTTAACTAATGAAGAATTATTATTGAAATTTCATTTCTCATACATGATACTTACAATTAAAAAATAAAAATAAAAATGAATAGATGAACAAATTCATATCATATGTAATGTATGGGCTTCTCCTATGCTAATCTCATGTGTTATTTTACTTACACATAACAACATAAGCATATCACTAATCAAGTAATCAAATAATCAGGCTGGTAAGAAAGCCATCAGTGGTGCACTTTATCGACATTGGGATGCCCTTCTCCGGGGCTCGGCCCGGAATCTTTAATCCCTCCGATAGTATTTGCACTTGTGAACTTATGGCCCCCGCCTCCTGGACTTGGCCCAGAGTTCTTATTCCCTCCTAAAGTGTTGGCATTTGTGAACTTGTGACCCCCACCTCCGGGGCTTGGCCCAGAATCCTTAATCCCTCTTACTGTGTTGGCATTTGTGAACTTATGGCCTCCGCCTCCCGGGCTTGATCCAGAGTCCTTAATGCCTCCTACAGTGTTGGCATTCGTGAACTTATGGCCCCCGCCTCCCGGGCTCGGTCCCTCCTTAATCCCTCCTAGAGTGTTGGCATTCGTGAACTTATGGCCCCCACCTCCTGGGCTCGGTCCGTCCTTAATCCCTCCTAGAGTGTTGCCATTTGTGAACTTATGGCCCCCACCTCCTGGGCTCGGTCCGTCCTTAATCCCTCCTAGAGTGTTGCCATTTGTGAACTTATGGCCCCCACCTCCTGGGCTCGGTCCGTCCTTAATCCCTCCTAGAGTGTGGGCATTCGTGAACTTGTGGCCCCCACCTCCCGCGCTGGGTCCCTCCTTAATCCCTCCTAGAGTGTTAGCATTCGTGAACTTGTGGCCTTCGCCTCCCGGGCTTGGTCCAGAGTTCTTGATCCCTCCGAGAGTGTTCGCATTCGTAGACTTATGGCCACCACCGCCCGGGCTCGGACCTGAACTTTTGATAGATCCTAGAGAGAATTCATTAGCGAAATCAACAATGTCGAGGATGAACCCACGGTTGAAGGGCCGAGATTGGGCCGCGATGAAGATGGACCCCAGCAAGAGAAGAAGAAGATTTACCGTCTGGATTGCTTTAGCCATGTATGAAAATGCTAATGGGTAAGGGCGTATATTGTTGAAATGAAGGATGTTACAAAATCTGGTTGTAAGGTTGTCTATTTATAGTTGATGGTCGTGCAAGTCCGCATGTGGTGGCGCCACCTCCATGCATGGTGCGTGGAACCATCGTGGGTGTTTCGCAGTTAACACATTTGGAAAGAAAATTTGGAAATTTTGGTCCAAGTCGAAGAAATTAAAGTAAACTTTGATACTCTTGCATAGTGCGATAGATGATAGTCAGGCACTTATAAATTATTTAGGAATTGCATTTGTGGCATATAAATACTCAAATTAAACCGTTAAAACTATTTTAATCAAAATATATGTATCATGACCGAAAAAACAAGCTTATTTGATGGTTTCACTGTCAGATCAGTGGAGATTTATTGAACAATAAAAAATGGAAAATATCCAATGAATCCTATTTTCACAATCAAGTTCCATGAATCAAAGTTTAAGATTGTTCAAATAGTGAATTAGCGAGAGTGGACACCACAATCTAGTCGGTTTTATTTGAATTAATATATATGACAAGTGTACATTTTCTGAGTGCCAGTGTATCAAGCGTCGTACGCAGGCCGAGTATCATGCAACTCAAGAAAGAAAACGGATGCAGTCGGTTGAAAGTATTTTTTGATTTTTGAATCCGCCCACCGCAACGTAAGCGCCGAGCCATGCATCCTTTGACTAGAACATACAAGTTTTTGAGTTTCATCATCCACTGTACAAGGAGCGACTTGTACACAATACAACCGTCATTATCGCCCGATACATAGTGGATGGAGAGTAGCCCTGAAATCAGGCTCATTGAACAATCTTGACCATCTGATTTTGGTTAATGAGTTTGGACCGTTAAATTGGATGGATGGGATTCATCCAAGTAGTTTTTTTTTTTTTTTTTTTAAATTTGTTTTAAAAAAAAATAATTCTGTTTTGGGTTGTTTTCTGTCACGAGATTTGGATGGTTTGGATTGATTCCGTATGATTCGACGGTCTTTTACTTGGTTTTAATGGGTTTTGACCGGACTCTTATGTTACGACGAGGTTTTGGACCATTGCTTTCTTGCCACGTGTATATATTGGTTTGGCAAGAATCATTATGGAATTCCAACAGCCATGGATTCTGGTTGGTGGGGTATGGGCAAGTGGACCTACTTAGGTGAGGGTATGCTGTTTGATGTGCTCTATTAAATGAAGCACGTGAGCTGAACGTGATGGTCCAAACTAGGGAAGAGAGAGATAGAGCGAGGAGGGGACCATGGTCCAATATTTTTTAATCCAGTCGTCCATTTCTTTAGTCCACGTGTAGTCCACAGCATTTAATAGCAGCCTTATTTTTTGACCACAGAACATAAACTGTAGGGCTTGGGTCCTTACTCTTGCTCCGGTGGTAGACTGAGTTTCAACACCTGGTCCAGGGTTAGAGTACCCATAGGTGGTGAAATCCCACCAAGGCGTGAACGTGTGGGGGCGTGTGTGCGTGTGTTGAAAAAAATATAAATTAACTGTAGGGCTTGCTTGATCAACTTATTGGATCTTGCACACGGTAGGGCCCGCTTGATTAACAGATTGGTTCGCATACACGTGTCATATTGGAGATTCAAGATGACTACGTGCCTCCACACCTTATTAAGATATTACATTTCCAAATGAATTAGTTTTAACGTGTGGGGAAAAGGCCTAGCAGTAGAAAGCGACTCAATTTTCATTCCAAGGAAGTTGTTTGATACTCTGGCTGTATAAACCTTCATGCGCATTCACTTAAAAATAGTACACGTGGCATATATTAACTCAAGTAAAACCGTTTAAATTGTGGAACCCAGAGTCACTAAGTTACAATCCAAAACTTAGATTGGTTGAAGAATCGTAATCTCTGATTCATAGATAACTGTATAAAACCATTGAAGTTTTTCATTTTAACGGTCCAATAAGTGTCTACCAATCTGATAGTGATATAAAGAAAACAGCATACAAGTTGGTCCAAGATACTTCCAAAATAGTACACATAACTTGAATGGTTTAATTTGAATTACTTATGTGACACGTGCAATTTTTAAGTAATCTAAATAAATGCATACCATCCATCACACTCTCCGGAGTATCAAACTTTTTCTCTTTGTCCCAACTCCAAACATGTTAGAATGTATTAAATTGGTAGTGCAGTAAAAAACTCCCCAAATCTTTATCACATTGCGTTGTATCTTAACTAAGCATACAACGTTTCTATTTTCTGCTTATGTGTCAGTTCAGTAGAACATCCTGCCGTTAAAAGGGTGGATCATACGTGATAATCACAATCAGGTGAGAAAATTGGAACAATCCAAGAATCAGGTGGGCCACACACGTACATTGAGATCAGTCAGACCATTGGTTTTACATCAACTTCACGTTGTAACTCTGATCGATGGACGACAAGGTTTTGGTCCGACATGATCATTATGATGTGGGCCACCTTTTGCACGGCTGGGATGTTATACACAAGTGATACTTAAAAAATAGAAGCGTTGTATGTTAAGTAGGCATGCCACTTCGTATATGGCAATTTCTCCATCAAAACCCTTGTTGGCTCAGCTGAATTTTCTACTTGCGTCTCGTTTGGATGGGCGTCTCCATTCCATTTCACGACGATACGTCGATGTCAAAACTGGCACGTGGCTATTGTAGAATAGTATGCAACGGCTGCAATACGGAATCGACAGTCATACCGCCAAGGAGAAGCACCCGGTTTCGGTAGTGACCCCTCCTGTACGAAATTCGGTGCTGGTCGGTGATGTGGCCCCACCATGATGCATGAGTTTTTTCCAATCCGTCCAAACATTTTTCAACCTCAATTTAGGGGTATATACCAAAAATCAGGCAGATCCAAATCTCAGGTGGACCACGCGACAGGAGACAGTGGTGATTAAACGTCCACCGTTCAAAACTTATTAAGGACAAGCTTTTATTTATTTATTTTATACCCTTATCGGGGTCTTTGTGACCTAATTACTGGTTGGATGGCAGAAAACTTTACCGTGGGCCTATGAAAATTTTAATGATAGTCGTTCAATTGCTATGGTATCTTGTGGTGTGGTCCACTTGAGATTTGGATCTGCCTCATTTTTTGGGTCATACTCAGGAAGCTGGAAAAAATGAATGGATGGCTTGGATAACACACATATATCATGGTGGGCCAACAGCGCCAATCTCGGTACTGGAGGGCTCACTACCGAAATCGAGACCCAAGGAGAATTGCAATGTCGCCCTTTAAATACTAGAGATGATCGCAAGCGGATTGCCTCCTGCCCCCGTCTGAGGCAACGCTCTGTGGGGGCCACCGTGATTTATGGGTTTTATCTATGCCGTCCATCCATTTTTCCGGATAATTTTAGTATACGAATCCAAAAATGAGGAAAATACAAAGCTCAGGTGAGCCACACAGTAGGGATTGAATCCCACCGTTAAAAACTTCTAGTGAGAAGCAAAAGTTTTGGATCCCTTCGTCCATGCTTACATAACAGGTTGGATGACAAATAAACATCACGATAGCCCTAGGAAGGTTACAACATTGAATTTCATTATCACCGCTGCTTCTTGTGGTGTGGTCCACTTGAGCATTGGATCTACTTAATTTATACAATCATAACCTAAAATAATCTGGAAAAATGGATGGACGGCATGGATAAAACCCATACATCAAGGTGGCCCCCACAGAGCCTCTGCCTTGACACATTAAGCATTTAATGCGTCCAGGCGGGGCCAGGAAGCAATCTGCTTCCAAAAAGATTACTGTGTAAATTATTCGATCAATCCAATGGGCTAGGCTGAAATAGTGAAAAAAAGAAAAAGAAAAAGATAAAAAAGCTAAACAAATGAATCATACGTGCCATTGTGGCAACTAACTATGCAGGAACAGGACATTCGCATGTTGGTCCGTATGATTGCCATGTCCTACCCTAAAAGTCGGGCCTATCCAGTCATCAGGTTGGCAACGGTCTTCATTCAAGGTTGAAAAACGATGGCCACGGTATTTATTCAGCGTGTACGTGTTTCTCACCTGACGAGTGAGCCGGCCTAATCTCAGTGCTAGAGATATCAACGTAGGATAGGGACTCATGGTGTATACGGTGAAGCCTAGCTTCCTTAAAATTTTAAGTGATAATCTGTTTTGTCGTGTTTTCTGTAAAAAGAAGAACGCATGCAGAGAAAGATGATCTTAAGATTGGACGGGATATCCTAACTCATATTTTTTATTTTTCCTGTTTTAGTAAAAAAGAACTCTCAAAATCCATGTTGACAGGTTGACGTGGGAATATTGTGGACGCTACATCGCAGGTGGATCGTGCTTATAGGTGTGTTCTTAAGAGTGTATTTGATACATGGAGATATTATGTTAGAGTTGGAGACACCACTAAATAATTACTCAGATTTCCTACCATGGGCTATACCTTATAAAAACATTAGGAGAGGGATTGTTGGATTTCTTGTTCTATAATGACTTTTGACATGTGATCAGAAATTCTGGATAAGGGACTACAATTACAAAGAGAGAAGATATTATATACTCTCTTTACCAATACAAGTGTACGGTCTCTACTTCACATGACTAAACAAAGTATTATGAATTGAGTTGGTCTTTATACACTAATGATATAAATGTGTGTGCAATGCAGTGTGACAATGTAGTGCCTGCAACAAGCAATAACCCAAGTTAAATAAGTCTACTCTAACTCATTCACTTGAAGAAGAGGTTGAAGTCTAGTCATTCGGAGTTTTTTTTTTTTTTTATGAGCAAGATCTAGTATGCGATGAGTTATAAATCACACACTTCAACTAACTAGCCAAGCATGTGGGTTGGATTGAAGATAGTGATGAACGATGCTATGTAAGTATAAATGAAATTGATCAGAGTTAAATAAATAGGTAATGGGTGGATGGGTTTGTCACAAGGGTTGGCTTGAGTAGGCTAGATCAGCATTCGGTGACACAGGTGGCTAAGGTTAAGGCTTGGCTAGGTTGACCTAAGGCTAAATGGACTTCCTCTCTTGCACTCTTTTTATATTTGGTAGTGGATGGATGACTTGTGGAATATGGAAGATTATAAGATAAGATGATTATAAGTGAAAAGAAATGGGGTATTTATAAGGTTATGGGTTGGTTTTTTAGTAATTCTTGAGATCTCTAAGGGTAAAAGGGCCCTAAGGGTTAGGACTGGAGGTAAAGGCATAATTTTAAATAAAGGTGAGGGCAAGGAGGCCTTTTCCAATTTAGTGCATTTGCTAAGGAGTGAATGCTTGAAATTTTACTAGTGGTGTAATGGGCTTATCACGGTTGCATGTGCAAAAGCTTGGTGGAGCTATGGAATAAAGGTTATGTCTTAGAAGGGGGTGTGATTAGGACTAATTAAAAAAATTTACCTTTTTAAAATATAATTGCCTACCTTAAACTAATTTTTAATTAAATTAAGCAAGACAATTTAACTCTAAGGCTTCCAAGCCAATAGAGGGTCCAATCACATAAATTATCAATAATATGCAAATAAGCAACTAGTCAATAACATGATAGTATACATGTGTGTGTGGAGTGTGCTTACTATCAACACCTAAAATTCTTATAATCATGTATGTATATAATTAAGCAATCAATATATAAGCATAATTAAACAGATGTGTCAATGTCATTCCAAAACATAATCATATATAGTGATTCGACTACTTGCCTACTTCACTCCCAGTGGATGCACTCAACCTATGAGTGTACCAGATTTTATTATTGAAGGTTTTAAATGAGGTTAGCCTTTAACCTTTACAACCCTACACAAGGAGACTAAGATTTAGGCCCTACACAAGAGCCAATGTCCTATATAAGAATCTAGATTTAGGCCTTACACAAGAGTCAATGTTATACACAAAAACATGATATGTACACTCCTGTCGGAGGCTCCTGCAAGAGACTTCAGTTGATTTTTCATAGGCTAACAAACAACCACTGTCTTATACAAGGCCCTACGTTTACTCTCACCGGAGGCTCTCATGGAAACTGACACACAAACACTTGTGCCGGTGACCTACATAAGGATTTGCTTTAGACCTTACATAAGAGTTAATGTCCTACATAAGAACCTAGCTAGATCGAGGTTGGTTCACAAACTCTTATCATCAATCCTACATAAGGAAGAAAGTATATTGACTCCTAAATTGACAATTTACTTGTCGAATTGAGTCTCTTTTGTAGCGCCTTCTTAGGTTGCTTGATCGTCGTTCTCCCGTGCTTCAATCAACTCCCTAATGCTCCCTCAATCATGATGCCAATGATTTGTCAAGGCTCCCGCTTCAAGATCAAACACCTTGCATATTGTGCTCCTTTGAGGTGACCAACGTGATGAGAGTTTGATTGAATCTCCTACAACTAATAGGAAGTTGTATTTCTTAAGGATTCACTTAGATGAGTCTTCTAGAGGATTTAGACAATGGTATGCCAAGATAGCTTAAGTCTAACCTCTAAAAAATGGAACAGTTCAAGCACATCTTCAATATGGAGGTTGGAATCTTCATAAGAGTGTTAATCTTAAGGAAGATTGTTTAGAACTCAATGGTATAGAGGCTTGGGATGAGAGATATGAACATGGATTCACATAAACTTCTATTGCACCAAAAACCCATCAAAATGCTCAAGAACTGAATGCCATATATAAATAGTTTGAGTTCCAACAGTAAAAAAAAAAAGTGAAAAAAATGCCTCTATCGATGCTATCGAAAAATATTTTGATGTCATTGAGAAAATCAGATAATGTTATTGAACATATTTGACTTTTCTGTTTGATGCCATTGACGGTCCTTCGATACCATCGAAGGTGGCCTCGATGCCATAGAGAAAATCAAAATTTAAACATGATTTCTTGCTAGACTATTCTGACTTTTTAATCAATGCTATCGAGGGGACCTTCGATTCTATCAAACTTACCTTCGATGCCATCGAGAAAATCAGAACAAAAATCCTTTAGTTGCTGGATAGTTCTTGAAATAGCGATGAAAACCGCTTGAGTTGAAGTAGGAGTATGCTAATATGTCCTAGAGGGGGATGAATAAGACTTTTTTAAAGTTTTACAATGTATTTAAAAATCCTATTACACTAATCCTTTTAGATAGACAATGATCAGGATTACTCAAATGTAACTCTGCTGGCTTCTAAGCCTGGAAGAGGATCCAATCACAAACTATTCAGAAGATATTGATATATAGCATAGTTCATGATCGATATAACTGTGTTGGTGTGTGAGGTGTTCTCAAATAAGTAAATATGAAAGCATAAACAAACACACACATAGATGAATAAAAATTGCAAACATAGTCATTTTTATAGTGGTTCGACTACTTGTCTACTCTATTCCCAGTAACTGCACTCAACCCTTGAGTATACCGAATTTCACTAAGGAGGTTTTACATGGTTCACCTCTAACCTAAGGTTTTAAATCAGGTTCACCTTCAACCTTTATAACCTACACTGAGGCTGACTGTTTATGCTCTGACGAGTAAGGGTCAACACATCACACCCATTTAGGCACACTAACCAAGGATCTTCCTTAAGACCCTAACAGAGGTTTCACTCGGTTCACCTCAAAACCCAAGGTTTTACCCAGTTCACCTCAAACCAAAGGTTTTACTGGTTCACCTCTAATCAGATGTTGATGCTCTCCATAGAGCAAGGGTCCACACAACACACCTACCACGTACACTCTCGCCGGAGGCCTCCTTGCGGACTTTAAGGGTGAGAAACACCTTAGACCCAATCCTACAAAGGAATGATTAAAGGGTCCTCTGGATTCTAGATACTTATAGATAAGTTGATGAGTCTCATTCATCATAGTGGCGAAGATATCCTCCTTGTTGATGAAGAGTCTTCAGCTCCCTTGATCCGCAACAAGTGATGTACCAATATAAGGAAACAGGTTGGATCAAGGTTTGTGATGGAATCCTACTCTCTAAATGTTTTTTCTATAAAGGAGATAGAGTAATTCCAATCATCTAAGCATTCAAGGCATCCCAACTTAATGATTTGCCATTAAAATGGTAGCTGAAGGATCCTTGAATGCAGAAGTTCATTCCCTAATCTACTCTATTAAATGTCAATGATGAGGGTGGATTGGAGGATAAACTCTCATGAGAGAAAGGGCTTTAGGTATATGATCTAAAGGTAAAACACACAAAAACACTCTCTTCTTTCTCTGCCAACAATATGAACAAGTCTCTCTTTATATAGGCAAAAGGTTCCAACGGATATAAAACGATCACATTTATGACAAGTTCGATATCATCGAGAAGTGTCGATATCATCGAGCGTATACTCTCGATAGTATTGACAGTTTGCTCAATGATACAAACTCATAAGTCATACGCTTTTGAAACCTCTTGCCAGCTGGTCGATGGAATCGATTAGGTGTCAATATCATTAGATTTCAAACTCCGATTCTATCGATACTTGAATTGATCTATAGACATTTGAAAAATGAGAGAGACTAGCTATGAAATATTTCAGGTTTTTAGGATATGATCAAGGGTCAACCGAAGTCATTAGAATTTGTATATCGATAATATCAGAGGCAGTGTCAATGCATCAATAAATCCTATGGATTTTTTAGTAAGCTCGCTGGATAGTTTGTGTCCAGTATCGATACAATCGACTCGGCCTCGATATTATCGACATATGAATATCGATTTCCTCGAGTGGCCTTCGATCAAAGATAAAAAGCGACCTGAAATATTTGTTGGAAGATATATGCACCCACTATCAATATCATTGATTGACTTCCGATATTATCGAGATTTGATTTAAGATCTTATCGGGAAGAGTAACGATATATCGAAGGATTTTGAGATTTTCTTTGAAAAATAGGGGCACCGAAAATCTGACTGTCGATATTATCGAGTCACTTCTGATAGACTCGAGATTCAAATATCGATATAATCGATAAGTGTATCGATATATCGATAATTCTGTCCAATATGTATGCAGTTGCTGGACACATTAAGTCCTCATTCGATATTATCGTTTTAGCTTCCGAGGACATCGACAACACAGGTCGATTATATCGAGAAGTGTATTGATACAATCGACAGGGAAAGAAAACTTAGAGATATTCTGATGTTTAAAAAAGTTCTCTTACCCAAAAACTCTAATATATTTTAACTTGTTTTTAAGGATTTTAATCACCTAGTGTTTTGGGACATGGGATGTGAGGCTTAGATTTACCTATGGTGAGCTTCCACACATCCAGTTGAGGTAGACACCTGAATAGATCTTCCTGTGAGGCTCTGCAGTCCGACTGACTCAACACACACGCTAATTGACAAAGCAGGGCACTAACAAGAGCACTTTCAATCTCTCCCGTTGTCAATTACATGACAAAATACCCAAAACACCCTAAGACAATATCTAGACAGGGTCATCCTAAATTTTGTGTACATGCAATTTACACAATTTTACAAATTCTAGAGAACCCATCTACACAACCAGTATTTGCTCCCCCTTACTATAAAACCCTCCTATTTTTGGTGCAGCTGCTCCCCCTAACACCTGTAACATGTAAGAGCAAATATCCAATTTTTCACACGAGGTGTTTTTACTTTTCTCCCCCTTTTTATCAGTCATTGACAAAGATATAGCAGTTGATATTGACTGAAGTGTAAAGAAGCATATGGGAGAAACATAGATATAGATGTATAGAGATGAAATCATTTTTTAAACCATGCATCAACTTCAGAGGATAGGAATGCATATTAAATAAAGCATTGACACAATTAGATAAGATAATCATAAAAAAACACATGCATTCCATATCAAAAAGTAGATAACTAGGGGAATGAGAGGCAGTAAAAATGAGAGTTAGATTCAGCCATATGTAGGAAAATATCCAAGAAGAACTGCCCCTTAGTTTGGCAGTTGAGTAACATTCATCCAAAACCATCTAACCAAAAACATACTGCCCTAGACAGCAGTAAATAATAGAAAAAAATAAACAAGCCCATGTATGGGCACCCAAAAGTATCCATCATTAGCCCAACTATGGGCATAGACAACCAATAAAAATAAAATGCACATTTAGAAGGCTATCATACACACCAATGATAGCGTAGAACATCCAAAAAGATACTGATGTTCAAACGCGAGATAGGAGTAAGGTGTGTATGATAGCATGCATGAACTAGCCTTATGGAGTAGAATGAGATGGCTTCGTGTTGTCTCATTGGCACATCATCAGAGCCACCAACTTTTGCACCTTATGGACAACCCGCTCCAAGATTGTGAGTCGCTCTTGCACTGACTGAACATCCTTCTGAATCACTCCGATCCTATCCAATTTGTATCGTTTGACATGTCCAGGTATTGATGCTGATGGGGCTGGATCAGGTCTGGAAGATTCATCTCCTGCTGTCTCTATTTCCTTAGAATGAGGGACACCAGTTGCTGCTTCACTTTCTTGGATCCCTTCTTCCCTTTTGTCCTCTATGTACTCATGGAACCTAAGGTCCATTCTGCAAATGTTCTTAGCATTGAAGACATGAAGAGAATGTATTGGATCATTGGTAGATGGAAACCCAATGGCATTGCACACTCTGCTTATGATCATTGTTAGATGAAGGTCCCTCGAAGTATGGACCGCATATACCAACTGATTGACCAGTAGAGTAGGTAAGAACATCCTTGTCCCTTTTGCAATAGAATAAATTATCATGACCATGAATCCAGTGAGGTCGGATCTGTTGGTACTTCTTAGATATAGATTTGTGTTGAAGATACCATGCAAAATTCGAAATCGAGGCTCCATGTACTTGAATTTCAATGCATTCCCTTTGTGCCAGGGAATATCTCTATTATTGCATAGGTACTTGGTTACCATTGATCGGATATCAGGATGGTAGAGATCCATTTTCGGAAGGCCTTCTAGTGCCATTTCTAGATCGAGAATGTTGGCCATTATAGCAGGGGTGATTAACACCTCATCACCATCTAGATCGACCATGACCGAGGGAGGATCAGATACAGGAGAGTGACATGCAGATAGGAAATTGCATGTTAGTTCAAGCTGGCACGACCCCCCGAAGTGTAGGACGGGTAGCTAACTGATCGCAGCAAGTAAGGGTTCCAGATTATAAGGTGTCAAGCTACTTCTGTCGACTTTTTTTTCATGAATCAGTTTCCTACTGGTGTATTTTGCTAGGCATTGGCTAGCTGGAAGAGGTGGTGCCAGTTGAGGAGGTGCCAAAAATTCGGTTTAAGATCCACCACGTGAGGTCTGTCATGATCTTTGCCGAGTGGAGGTCCCACATTCCGAGGTCCCCCCTTTTCCTTTTGAGGCGAGGACTTTTTGTTGGGTAGTCCTTGAAGATTCCCCCGGATCAGATGCTACTCCTTTGTCTTTTCCCATGTGCACCAATACGCTTTTGAAGGATTGGAAAAAATGACAAACATACTTGAATACCTAAAAAGAGATGACGTAAAGGAGTATTACCCGATTTATGGAGTGATTTGAGTAATCTGATGTGGCTTCCAGCAATTTGGTCGAGAGAATCGAGCAAAGAAGATGACCAAAAACCCTTGAAAAATAAACTCCCTTTTTTGCCCCGCCGATATTTATTAGGCGCCATCTGTCGATTTTATCGATCATTATTTTGATGATATCGACAAGTTGCCGATCGATGCTATCGAGACAATTACTGATGTCATCCATGATTTCTTGACTACTCATATTCTTTATGGACATCAATGATATTAATATTTAATCGATTAATCGAGAATGATATATTGATTCTAAGCTTTGCTCATTCATTCTCAGGCTGACATCCATCAAGGATGGAATGTCCCATTCAAGACATATATAAAATTTTGTACAATCTTTGTACAACTCAAAACTTATAATAACATTTATATACAAAGATGGAGGTCTGGAAGCTCAGTTATATCACTTTGAACTCAGAAAAATTGCATCATTTCAGCAAATATCCAGATCTAGATGCATGACCTGGACTTGTTTATTTTTCTGCTTGATATTTCAGGGTATATGAAAATTCATCATTAGACAGTTTAGTTTTTCTTTTACTACCTATTGTGAGACAGTTTTCTTCATTCTATCCTTTTCTTTAGGTGGTGATGAATGGGTGTTCCTTCTTGGAGGACTTTTAGCATTCAGTGTTTCTCTGATTGGTTTGAGTTTTCCAATGTGGTTTTGATCAGAGTTATGTAAAGTCCGTTTAGGTGTTAAGCATTCAAACTCATAATGACCCACATCACCACATACATGACATATTGGAGTTATTCTGGTTTTGCTTCTAAAGGCAGTAAATTTTTCAGTTCTAGGAGCTGCATATCCACTCTTTGATTTATTTATATCCTAGCCCACTTTTATCCTTCCTAGGTTTTCCCATTCCCAACAAATTTTCTAGCTTCTCTCCACTTTGGGAAAACTTACAGTTTAGCTTGACAATTCTTCTAGATACTTCCAAATCAAACAGGAATGTGTGATTTTCATTTTGAAGGAGCATATTTTCATCTTTTAACTACCCAACCTGTTTGTTTAGTTTTTTAGATTCGGATTTAAGGAAGGAGTTAATTCTCTCAAGTTTATCATTATCTGAGTGATGTTGCTACAAGTCATTAATTAGATGTGTATTAATTTCTATAGTTTTATCCAAATCCTTTTGCAGCAATTCCTTTTTGTTCTTAGATATACCAAGTCTTTTAACAACCTTGATGCTGTGGATATACAGTTGATTGTAAGCATCTTGTAGTTTATCCTTTTCGACTTCTTCTTCTTCTCTAGTTTTCTCATTAGCAGACAGAAATGATTCGGTGGCTTGTTGTTCTTTCTCATTCTCAGATTCACTAGGAATGATTGGAGTAGTGGAGACCATAAGGATTTTCAATAATTTTTGATCTCCATCACTCTCTGAGTCACTAGATTCTGAGTTTAAATCATCTGTGTCATCCCATGTGGCGGCTATTGCCTTGCCCTTAGTTTTTTTGTTTGGGCATTCAGTAGAGAGGTATCCATACTCATGACAAGCATAACATTATGGTTCTTTGGTCCGTTTACCAAATTTGCCTGTAGAGCGTTTGTTGTTCACCTTTCTTTCTCTAGAAGGACAGCTACGATTCTTCTGAAAGAATCTTTTGAATCTTTGTGCCAGCAAAGCCACTTCCTCATATTCATCTTCTTTCTCACTCTCACTATCCTCATGTTTTGTTTTCTTAGAAGTTTTTAGGACAGTGTTTTTGAATTTTTGAGATTGAGTGAAGTGTAGTTCAAAGGTTTGTAGGGAACCTACCAGTTCTTCTACTTTCATCTCATCAATATTCCTACACTCCTCAATTGTTATTACTTTGGGATTAAACCGTTCCAGTAGGGATCTTAAGATTTTCCTATATATTTTTGGTACTGGAACTTTTTCTCCCAATCCACCCATGGAGTTACAGATAATATTCAATTTGGTGAAAAACTCCATAAATGTCTCATACTCTTCCATCCTGAGATTTTCAAACTATGAAGTTAATAGTTGGAGTCTGGACCTCTTCACAGTGCTCGTGCCTTCATCTGTTGTTTCCAATAGATCCCATGCTTCCTTGGATGTCCCACACATGCTTATTTAATTGAAAATATCCTGGGACACAGCACAATAAATGGCGTTCATAACTTTTTCTTCAGCAATTTATTTTTCTTTATCGAACATCGTCCACTTTTCTTTGGGTTTGGGTTTAGTGATGGTAGTGCCACCCTCAACTACGACTTGTTCTGATGGTGACACATGACCCTTTTCAACTACATCCCAAACATCATGATCCAAAGATCTCAGGAAGTAGTGCATTCTAGCCTTCCAGTATTTATAATTTGAACCGTCAAATATTGGAGGTCTAGTGACTGATGAGCCCTCTCCTTTGGCCATATTCCAAACTTTAGTCAAGATTACTCTCTAGGTGGTGAAGCCCTTAAAGAGATACGCGCTCTGATACTAATTGAAATAGTGGTGAAGATCGCTTGAGTTGAAGTAGGAGTATGCCAATATGTCCTAGAGGGGGGTGAATAGGACTTTTTTAAAGTTTTACAATATATTTAAAAATCCTATTACACTAATCTTTTCAGATAGACAATGATCAGGATTACTCAAATGTAACTCTACTGGCTTCCAAGCCTGGTTGAGGATCCAATCACAAACTATTCAGAAGATATTGATATATAACATAGTTCATGATCGATATAACTGTGTTTGTGTGTGATGTGTGCTCAGATAAGTAAATATGAAAGTATAAACAAACACACACATAAATGAATAACAATTGCAAACACAATCATTTTTATAGTGTTTCGACTACTTGTCTACTCCACTCCCGGTAACTGCACTCAACCCTTGAGTGTACCAGATTTCACTAAGGAGGTTTTACATGGTTTACCTCTAACCTAAGGTTTTAAATAAGGTTCACCTTCAACCTTTACAACCTACACTGAGGCTGACTGTTTATGCTCTCACGAGCAAGGGTCAACACATCGCAACCATTTAGGCACACTGGCCAAGTATCTTCCCTAAGACCCTAACAGAGGTTTCACTCGGTTCACCTCAAAATCCAAGGTTTTACCCGGTTCACCTCAAACTGAAGGTTTTACTGGTTCACCTCTAACTAGATGTTTATGCTCTCCACAGAGCAAGGGTCCATACAACGTACACACCACGTACACCCCCACCAGAGGCCTCCTTGAGGACTTCAAGGGTGAGAAACACCTTAGACCCAATCCTACAAAGGAATGATCAAAGGGTCCTTTGGATTCTAGATAATTACAAAAAAGTTGATGAGTCTCATTCGGCACAGTGGCGAAGATCTCCTCCTTGTTGAAGAAGAGTCTTCATCTCCCTTGATCCGTAACAAGTGATGTACCAATATAAGATAATAGGTTGGGTCAAGATTTATGATGGAATCCTACTCTCTAAATGTTTTCCTATAAAGGAGATAGAGTAATTCCAATCATCTAAGTATTTAAGGCATCTCAGCTTAATAATTTACCATTAAGATGGTAACTGAAGGATCCTTGAATGCGGAAGTTCATTCCCCAATCCACTCTATTGAATGTCAAAGATAAGGGTGGATTGGAGGATAAACTCCCGTGAGAGAAAGGGCTTTGGGTATATGATCTAAAGGTAAAACACACAAAAGCACTCTTTTCTTTCTCTGCCAGCAATATAAATAAGTCTCTCTTTATATAGGCAAAAGGTTCCAACGGATATAAAACGGTTACATTTATGACAAGTTCGATATCATCGACAAGTGTCGATATCATCGAGCGTATACTCTCGATAGTATCGACAGTCTTCTCAATGATACAAACTCATAAGTCATACGCTTTTGAAACCTCTTTTCAACTGGTCGATGAAATCGATCAGGTGTCAATATAATCGGATTTCGAACTCCGATTCTATCAATACTTGGATCGATCTATCGACATTTAAAAAATGACAGAGACTAGCCATGAAATATTTTATGTTTTTAGGATATGATCGAGGGTCAATCGATGTCATCGGAATTTGTATATCAATGATATCGGAGGCAGTGTCGATGCATCGATAAATCCCATGGATTTTCTAATAAGCTTGTTGGACAGTTTGTGTCCAGTATCGATACAATCAACTCGGCCTCGATATTATCGACATATGAATATCGATTTTCTCAAGTGGCCCTCTATCAAAGATACAAAGCGACCTGAAATATTTGCTGGAAGATATGCGCGCTCCCTATTGATATCACCGATTGACTTCTGACATTATCGAGATTTGATTTAAGATCTTATCGGGAAGAGCATCGATATATTGAAGGATTTTGAGATTTTCTTTGAAAAACAGGTGCGTTGAAAATCTGCCTATCGATATTATCGAGTCACTTCTGATTGACTCGAGATTCAAATATCGATATAATCGATAAGTGTATCGATATATCGATAATTCTGTCCAATATATATGCGATTGTTGGACACATTAAGTCCTCATTCGATATTATTGATTCATCTTTCGAGGACATCGACAGCACAGGTTGATTATATCGAGAAGTGTATCGACATAATCGACAGGGCAAGAAAACTTAGAGATATTCTGATGTTTAAAAAAGTTCTCTTACCCAAAAATCCTAATATATTTTAACTTATTTTTAAGGGTTTTAATCATTTGGTGTTTTAGGATATGGGATGTGAGGCTTAGATTTACCTATGGCGAGCTTCTACACATCCGGTTGAGGCAGACACTTGAATAGAACTTCCTGTGAGGCTCTACAGTTCGATTGACTCAACACACACGCTAATTGACAAATCAGGGCACTAGTAAGGGCACTTTCAGTTCTGACTCTCAATCGATGTCTTCAAGGGGGGCCTTCGATGCCACCGAAGGCCCTTTGATGGTAGCTCAATGCCATCGAATAGCTATAAAAAACTGCTCTTTTGGGCTATTATATTCACGATAGCTCCGCACCTCACTTGGGTTCCTAAGGCTAACGGACAATCAATTAGATATTCCAATTAAGCATAAATCATTTAGAGGTCTAAGGTTATTCTGGATCAATGGTTAGGGTCACCAATGTACTTCTTTTACCTGTTTTTGGCTTCTTAATTCTTTATCTTCAGTTATATCTTTGGTCTTCAGTTTTCAAGGGCTCAACTGACTACATGACACAAGGACTCATGTAATTTAGGGTTATAAAAATCAATACAATTACAATGTCACCACCCCACCTAACCTCCCAGCGAAAGGCGGAGCTTGTTCATGTGGTAGGCAGGACATTATACGTTACCCATTGCATGGATGAGCTCCATTTTTTATAGGGGTGCTCCTGTGGTGGTGTGTTCACCAGTTGGTTCATTTAAATTTACATTATTATGATCTTAAATACTAATGGGCTTAAACTTGGGCTTGGGCTTAGATTGGGCTTAGATTGGGTTTCTAATGAGTCCTATTGTACTCTAATAAACTTTTTAACCTTTGATGGGGTGTCTACATGTAACACCTTGAACTTTTCAATACCCAATTATTGAAAGTTCTCGAGTGTTATCATGAAATTTAATTTAATATATACATGTGTATAATACCAATCTAACTATCCTGACCTTACATCTATTCTCCAACATGAATCTGACTGTTGAGAATGATCTTGATCCATAGATCAAGTCATCCGACCGTTGATTTTAAGATAAGATTATCATATGTCCAAGTATTCCCACTTCTCCATCATAACCAACCACTCAACAACTATCCATCGATAGATAAAGATATCTGACCATTTACTTTTTGACCACCTGATCATAGTAAACTAGCTACTTGATATCTACATTCATTCATACACATATAAATTGAAATTCTGATCTGTTCATCTTGTTTACCACCATGAATATGCTTAACCCACTATCAAAATTACAATATGAGAAACTTACACGTGAACAAGTCATTTAAATCTAACAGTATACATGTTCTGCCTCTTGACCACTCCTAAAACTCACTTGTGATCATCTGTTTACAAAAATGACCGTACACCCACTTACATACATGATCAGAGTACTAACCATCAATTTTTTCTATTTTTAACATGTCATCTGACCATCCATTATATTGGTTGATATATGTACATTTCCTTAATTAATTTAGTAAATAATTTATTATTTATAATAATTTAGATATAAGTTCCATTGTAAGAATTACTTAGAAATATGCCTATAGCCATGTAGAACCATTAGATTTCTCAAAACTGTCATATCATCAATAATTACAAAAATGTCATTAAACCAGACCTTTGAATTCTAGATCACATGGTTCTTATGATTCATTTAATGTAAAATTTTATACCATACCTATGTATAATAAATTAACCATACATGTCAAATTTCTATCCTTAGATTATTGTAAAAGTGACTAAATTCATAAATCAGTCCCTTAACCGATGATTTTGGTGTCCATCAAGTGAAGAAACCTCATGGGTAGTTGTAGTAGGATATTTTTCTTCATATGAACGACATGGATTACACATAATATAAACCAAGTGTGAAATATGAAGACCCTACTTTGGTAGTCTTTTCCTTAAGCGCGAAGTTATCTTTTGGAGGCTTACTAACTCCCTATAAATTTAGATCTTCTGATTTAATTAACCACTTCCTGCTATCCATTGTAACTTAAAATTAGGTCACACTTTGGTCGCATATGACTATGAGATTATACAAAATTTAGATGTCAATTTATGATCCTACATCATTGAATGTTGAAGCCAGTTTATTCCTTTTGGTGTAAAATGTGAAATTTCAGATTTAGGCCTTTCCACCATTGATTAACCACCACCTTTTATCTAACCATTTGCCTATCCCGATAACATATTTCTCCCAAAATTGGAACATGATCATTAAGTGTGGATCGTTAATTGAAATCAAGTTCGTTTTGGCACCTGTTAGGATAATTTTCAAGATAGGCCAATCTAAATTTTGAATCACCAAGAAAATCATATACCCCGACCCTATTCGACAACCCCGACACATTGGATGTATTAGATTTAAAGAAAGATCGCTAAAAAAGGTCAAATTGGAGAAACCCAATTCAAGTGGGATATGAAACATGCCCCCTCTCACACGCCCACTCCTTTATAAAAGGAGTAGTGCGTCCCCTTCTCCTCTCACACGCCCATTACCCCACGTCCAAGAAAGAGAAAGAGAAAGCTTCATCACCCATCATCCTCCTCGTCCATACTTGTTATGTCTCCCTCTTGCTTAAGTGATGTCTTAATTCATGTAGAAACTTTCCTACATGGATATCTACCTAAGGTTTAGATCTAAGGCAAAGGTGAGAGATTTCTTTAAGCTTATATTAATTTGAGTTGATATGATTTATCTTATTTTTTTACATGCTTTTATATTACTACGAATCCTCCATGCAATTGATTGATTTACCATTATCAATTATTTATCCCTTAGGAATTATAGTTAGGGTATAATTTTAATTATACGTGATCCTTATGAATTTATGTGGAGTGATGGATACAAGCCTTGTCCTTTGCCAAATTTGACAGTGACGCGTTTGCCAAATTTGACAGTGACGCGTGCTTCCACTTTATATTGAGTTAGCCTTTGCTCATCTCCCCTTATTTTTATTGAGATAACATATTTCGACTCTTCTATTTTATTGAGTTAGCTTATTGATACTCTTCTCTTTTATTAGGTTATTTATGTATTACCTCCCTTTATGGCTTAGGCATGTGTCTTGAAATTTCTAAACCCTCATGGTTTGACTTATTTCTCTATTGATACAAGCGATGTGTTATAAGCCTGATATATAGTGGTTCTTATATATTATCATGGATGTAATGTGTTTCAAGTAGCGACTCTCTTGGTCAGCATGTAATCTCGTGGGTTGGTGGGTTGTGCACAATTGATGTAAGTAAATCACATGCGTGTTACATCACTTCTCGGGATTGGATGTCGCAAATAGTCGCTCCATGAACACATCGTGTCACATAAATGTAACGCCCTGATTTTTGAAACTTGAGTAATGACTCGTTCTCTCTAAAAACCCGATTGTTAGCCTTTAAAATTCAGTATAAATTTAAACCACTTTGTCATTAATCAGAGTTAAAAGTAAACGTTACTAGAGTAAACCATGCATTGAATAAAAAACATTCTGATCATCACAAAATTCCAAATGTAGCTCCCTTACAGGACTTATAAAATTCTCAAATAGCAAAGTCCGTTAATTAAAAACAGAAATCTATCATCTAATGGTGGAGCTCAATATGGGCTGCAGGGACCCCGTCTAGCTCTTCAGCTACCCGATCTGCTATAGCAATCCAGTGAACAACATCGGCTCGCTCTACACCTGCATTAACTATTATGGTTTGATAGCATCAATGGCTATCGCAGTGAGGAGCACCCTCTAAAATTACACGGTCATCATTCATAATCTGGCATAAATCACAATATATGAGAAGAGACATATTATACAACACAATTTAAAATTATGATCACATATCCAGAAATAAGCTGGTTAACATAATCTCAACATTAAGAAATGTAATAGAAATCGCAATGCAAGGGGACGTGTCCAACTAGTCAAATAATCAATCTTACAAACTCTAAAAATGACTAGAAAACCAAGCTTCAAACCTCTACTTATAACACCCGACCCAAACCTAGAATGGTGTCCTGAGGCGCTCAAGTGCGAATTGACACAGGACCATACAATTTGATCACATGTGTGAGCTTATTACCAGTAAATTAATCCTGATTAAGCCACTAATGGGATTAGATCAAATTGTGTTCAAGTTGAACATGGGTCGTAGAGCCAGACGTCCGAATTACACTTGGCGACTGTCTATACGAGTCATGTACCACCCTAAGAAAAACTAAAAAAATTCTAAAATTCTAGTAGGCCATGGGTCTCACTAGGTTGGTGGTTCGTCGCGGACATCAGGCTGAGGTGGTGCCCAGAAATGGATGAATCGTGCCATTTAGCCGGTAGTTGGAAAACACGAGTCGTTAGGCCTAAAGAAGGAAGATTTGAAAATTTAAATAATTGGCCCTATTCCTTGAGTCAGAAAATCTGAGCATTTCAGCAGTCAAATCTCTTCTAAATTTTCACCGAAGGCTAGGAACATTTCCCTGCCATCACCCACAAAATCAGACCATTGATCGAAAGCCAATAACTATTGATTGCAAATCGGATTGCTGCGGCAAAACACCACGTTCATTTGCCGTCAAATTTCACCCTACCCTTCATCAGGCCATGGGGAACCAGATCCATGAATTAGATGGTCCATGAGCCCATCAAGGTGGCCCTAATAGCCAAAAATGTGCCCCACAGGGCCAAGGGATATAATTCCAGGGTATTTAATGCCAACCCTCTCTCATTTGCCGAAAATTCTAGCAACTGAATTTAAGAGAGAGAGAGGAGTGAGAGGGAAAGAGTGAAGGTGGTGCTTGGGGATTGAAATTCTCCACGCCCATGTCCCTATATTGCTAAGAATTCCAGCCCGATCGCTGTAGAACCGAGCTACGCTTGATCTAAGGTGAGAATCGGACTCAAATCCACTCTTTCTTAACGAGCAGCCACATGCATGCATCTTATCGCCACTTTCTTGCAATGCAGGGCTCCGACACGTCGAGTTTGTAGACTCGACGATGTTAGGATGCTTGTGAAGGCTTCCAGTCAACTATAGGTGCAGACCATTACCCTTAGATGGTCGATCTTCGTGCCAAGCATGGTTTTTAGTAAACGTGTTCAATGAAACTTCCCTTCATGTTGCCGAATTGAATTGGTTGAGTTGATTTGTGAAATTTAGGGTTTCTCCAAATGAAAAGGAGGGTTTATGTCCAAACATTCCTAAATATATGAAATGCTATGTTGCATGTTGAATTAGGGTGTATGCACTTAGTCCACCCAATAAATGCTAAATTTTCTAGTTGTTTTCGGTTGTATGTGAAACATGCTAGGCATAAGAGTAGTGCATTGTAGTTGAATTGCTGAACCTTTGAATTAATTGCGCTAAGTTTCTAATGTATTGCTGAATTTCCTATTTTATGTTGGCATATGTGAATTCATGTTAACATGCCTAGGTACATGGCCACCGTAGAAGTCGTTGGAATATGTGAACATGACCCTCTCATTTTGTAGAAATTATTGTGTTGCTGTCTATGTACTTAGAATGTTAAACTTCATTCCACATTGACAGAGTTATTCTAGAAGTGTTGAACTTATACTACCTATTTATGAATCTGTCCTTCCATGGATTGGCTAATTAACCGTAATTATTTTGAGAAACCTTTCTATTAGTTCAGCCGACGGGCATATTTGGTCCGATCAGTTAAGCTATGAATTGACAGCTGTAGTTAGACTACACGAGACACCGTTCTCAGGCCATTCGGTTTATGGTGCGACTTATGGGGGGAATTGGCTCACAATCGGTCATCCTTATATGTTAACCATGATTGCGCACCTATGAAGGAACTCGAGATACCTCGAGACCTTTGCGTCCACTGTTATTTATAAGATTTGGTCCACAAGACTCATGAGCTGAGGACGGTGGTATAGGACACTGTGCCCGTGATGTCGGCCTACGCTGGGGTGACGAGCCTCTCTGTAGTGACCAATGAGCACTAAGACTTGTGAGCCGGGGACAGTGGTATGAGACACTATGCTCATGCTGTTGGCATACACTGGGGTGACGACCTCCCTATAGTGACCGTGAGTAGGACCTAGAAGTCCTAATTGATTTTGTATGAGCCTAGAGCTATGGGATTGACGAACCCACGAGGGCTTATGACCGCAAGAGCCATACGGCCACGGCCTTGAGACGTGCGATTAGGTTAGGGTAATGTTTCTATTAAGGGTATTCTGGTTTCCCCAACTTGCTAGATGAATGAACATAATTAATCAATTCGACTAACATGTTCATAACATTACATTACTTATTTTGGTGATTCGGCAGTCAATGTCACACTGAGGGAGTGTTGGTCATTGCGATTGTCAGATCTTGTTACTCGAGGGAGTGTTGGTGGTGAGAGGCATGCATCATTTCATAACCATGCATTTCATTAACAAGAGTATTTAGGAATTTATGATGTATGTTGTTTACTAAATCTATGCTATGCATGATTATTTTTGCGATCTATTGCTAATGGTACCACTGAGTTAGCTACTCACTCCCACTTTGGGGCAGTGTTCTAAAACACCAACCAAAATCTGACATAGATGCAAGAACGTTGGAGTGAGACGCGTTTGAAGACATTTATATGGACGACGACGAGGAGTGGGTGTATTTCAAGACGTTTGGCGGACTTTACTAGTTCGATGGATGATCTTGGGTCTAAGTCTGGGCCCAACCCTTCCCAGGGAGTGATGAGAGGATGGGATTAGGTCCCTAATGGATACTTTATTTCTTTTGATTGTGGGGTTTATGCTGGTTTATGACTTTATTAGTAGCACTTGGATTTGTGAATGGTTTATACTTAAATCTTTGATGATCAGTTACTTTATTTTTGATTTAATCCTCCTTTGATTTCATGATACTCACATTTACATGCATATGAGGCCCATTAGGGTACATGTGGCACTCGAGAATTTGAGAGCCGAGTTCGTACTTGCCCCTTGAATTTCAGGGTGCTACACTACTTCACCCGAAAACCATATCGTATGTGAATACTATAAGATGGCTAGGAACTCGCTAAGAAAACACTCACTCCACACAGAAATCATAATATGATTGAACACTGCAAGATGAAGAGAAAACAACATATAAACATCTACTTCACCTGGAAATCATATCACACGTGAACACCCACTCCACCTAAAAATCACAATATGACTGAACACTGCAAGATGAAGAGACAAGCGACATATAAACTATAGACCACCCGAAAATCATATCATACGTGAACACCGCAAGATGGCTAGGAAATCGCTAAGTGAATATTTGCTCCACCTGAAAATCATAGTACGACCGAACACCGCAGGATGGCTAGAAAACCAACATATAAAACTCTACTCCACCTAGAATTCATATCGTATGTGAACACCATAAGATGGCTGAGAAATCGCTAGGCGAACACCATACGATTGAACACACAAGATGAAGAGAGAATTAACTAGCCACAAAAATGACACCAATGTTCCATCAGGCCACAAAGGGAAAATAAATGATCTAAGCCACGTAAGACAAATATGTGGTCCAAGCCATGTAAGACAAAGTGTGATCCAAGCCGTGTAAGGTAGATGTGCGATCCAAGTCGCGTGAGTCAAATATAAACCATAAGATGGTGAGTTCATGACAGGTTTCATTCATTACATCACTCAATCGCAAACAGCAAACAGATAGTTAATTAATAATGTCTAACTAAAGAGAGCATGCTATCATCAATCATCTATGCTTGTTATAATTAAAGAGATATGTTCATTATCTAACACAGGAATTAGGTGCGCAATGAATTAACATATTGACATAATGAGGCAAATAACTTAAGGAGAGGAATCATATCATTGTTTATGTCTAGATTGATAAAATTAAGTGGGAAGCTCAAAGGGTGAGTCCTTACCTTGGTCAAGTAATCCAGTTGTGTGTGGCCCACTAGATAACACGAATGCAGCCTGATAGAGTCGAACCTAATCGATAAATATGTGACCATGACCCAATCAAAACATCAAGGGAAGTGGTTAGTACTTGGCTCCTACAGTCACTATATTAAGTAAAAACTCATTGAATCAACTTAGTAACAAACAAATGCAAATGAGTTTCTGATTTACCTTAACATGATAGCATGTCTCGGAAACCTGGCATGAATCCAAGTGAACTTGATCGAACTCAGTTGAAACTAACAGATTTGACTTGGTCGTGACTTGAATGCACCCCCCTCTCTCCTTATTGGGATTCTAGTCGGACCCGAACAAGGTCCATGCCCGATAACTCAACCAAGTTGGCTTGTAGATGCAACCACCACCCAATCTCTCTTTTCTTCCTTTCTCCTTTCACTCTTCTTCTCTTCTTCACTCTTTTCTTCTTTCTTTCACTCCTAGCTAGGTTTGGACTAAGCTCACGCCTGACTTATCCCATTCAGACTCAGTTTAAACTGAGTCAACTCGGTTTAGACCGGACAGTAGCCCCAACCTCCCTTCTCTCTCTCCCTTCTTCTTCTTCTTCTTCTTCTTCTTCTTTCTCACTCTTCTTCTGCTAGAACACCTAGCAGCAACCCCAACCTAAAATAAGGCTTTCGACCCTGCTGAATACCCGACTGAGTCAAGCCAGTGAGTTAGCTCGACCCACCAGGGTTGGTTTGGGGCAGCAGTCATTGACCCAACTCTTCCTCTCCTCTCTTTTATCTTCCTTCTTCTTCCAGGAGGACTCAAGGGTCCCTGAACTCAGCCCATGCTTGGGCAATGGCCTAATGCAGTAGCAAACAATAAGAAAGGAAAAGAGACAGTGTCCACTCTCTCTCTCTCTCTCTCTCTCTCTCTCTCTCTCTCTCATTTTCTTACTTTTCTCCCTGCCCATCCTCCCTTCTTCATTTCCTATACTTCCTCTTTCTTTCTTGCCCCATTCCGGCAACAATGCTGGAATCACTTAGCTTGACTGAGTCGATTCAACTTAGTGTGGTAAAAGAAAAATGATGGAGGAGAGGGCGATTGTTAATGATGTCTTCCAGGTTGTCGCTACCCCTCACAATATCGTCCCTTGGGCAGTTTTGTAAGGACTATAAGAAGTTTAGGTGATAGGTGGAAGGAGATTCGGACATCATTTGATTGGTGGGTTGGAGTTTCGAAGAAACGGGTGGTTTTTCTTTCAAGCTGCTGTAAGAGGTGAAGACAAACTACTATTGCCCGATCCTCTCTCATCTTAAGCATGCCCTAAACTCCCCTAGGTCCATTTGATTAAGGTTAGATGGTCTGGATTCGTTCTGTGGCAGGGAGGCAGATGAAAACCGTTGGCACAACAAAACCGGCATCAGTTTTTCATTGAGAACCCTAATTTACGTGGATAGAAATAGTTGGTTGAGATAAGCTCACTTCAATGGCTGAGATGCATGGATCTAGCCTCACATGGATCGCTAGCATGGAAGAAAACAGGGGTTCTCATTTTTGAAAAGAGATGAAAACACAAATGGCACTCTTGGGCGGGTATTTGTGGGCACCCCTATGTGTTCCAATGAGTGGGTTGAGCATGGTTCTTGTAGGTTTTAAGTCCCCTACAAGATGGATGGATCAGATCGTCGAGGTGTTCTTTGACGGTGAGAACAAACGGTGTTGGTTCGACTTCTGCCAGGCAGAAAGGAAGGAGAAAATCTCCTTTTTTGAATGAGCGCGGGTCAGTGTTTGTTTGACCACGTCAGAGGTCTGGTGCACTGCAGGTGCACGCATCTTAAGTGTGCGTCCACTCTCATGTGGGATGCACAATGATGATCTTGATCAATCCACTCCGTTCATTCATCTTGGTGGCTTACTTTAAGGCCTAACCTACTAGATGAGGCAAATTGAGGCTTAGCTGGGCCATATCAAGGGGTTATATGTTTTAACCATAGATCTCTACTAATCCGACGGTCAAACCGATTCCAATTGCTAACTAAGAGTCTTTTGAGTCCCATGGTCATCCATGTGGGCACTAATAGTGGGGTCTATAGCCTTTTCGACCATTCAATTCTAAATCTGATCCTGAGTGGTTCCTAGGGCCCAATTAATGATTTGGTTTTTCTAATGAGATTATCAAAATAGGTTTTGGGGTAATGTGATGACCCATTTTGAAACACAATGGATGGATGGCTCATTCTTTGGACTAGCATTATCCCATTAGTCAGATTTAAGTTGGGTCGCATTGCTTGACCTTCAGACTGTTAAGAACGATGGATCTTATGATACAGAGTTGAACATCAGTAAGGAATGGCTTGATTTAGTGATCGTCCATATTGAAAATCAATGGATGGATGCACTAGTTTATGGTTGGTAATGATCAATTTATGGTTGGATCAATTTTTAACTTGGTCATTAGTGACACTTAGGGTTCTTAAGGGAATGTTAGGAGGGATTAGACGGTTTCCTGCTCACACCCCAAGTATAGGGTTGTGATGTAGTAATAATCTCGGTAAGACCGAGGTCAAATCCAGAGGGACTGAACCTTGTACGTAATCTGAAAGTAACTAGAACTTAGAACTAGGTGAAGATGAAATCTAAATTTAGAAATTTAAGAGAATAAGGATGAATAGATTAATTAAAAACTAATAAAAATAAAGGTGGGAACTAGGGTGCTAAGGATCTACTTGTAACAATTAGGAAGCTACCTTGCATTGATTCAAGGACACAACTGGAATCAGAGTCATATCCTATCCAATTGTAAGAAGAGATTTGTTAGATCTTTGAACTTCTCATGGATCTAATCATCAATAGATAAAAGTGGTGAAGATTTGGGAGGATTCCATCACTTAACCATGCCCAGGAGATAATGGCACACAATAACAATTTACCAATCTCACAGCCAATCATAAGAGAATTGTGAAGGTTAGGAAGGATTCCGTCACCCTACCATACCCATGGGACGATCATGAACAATAGGTCCTACTAATTTCACAATCTCAATAGTGGTAAGAACATACTTAAAGCTATCCCAGATCCATTGTAATTTAAGTCACAACAAATCATTAAAAACTAAAAGTATACCTTTATAATCAAGCTAGATTCCAAAAGAGTTTAACAAAATATGAATAAAAATCAAGCAAACATCCCAAATCACGCTACAAGCTTCGCCTCTTAAGCATAGCTAAGAGGTTTAGCCAATCATAGACATGATCATGCTAAATCTCAAAGGAAAAGAAATCATTAAAAGAAAACAATGAAGGGAAGAAAGAAACTCTTTGCTCGGTCATCCACTCCTCTCTCTCTCATGGACCTTGAAGGATCCCCTCTCTACATCTCTATCTCTCCTTTATATAGACAATAGGAAGGTGGTGGAAAACCTGAAGTTGGCATGCGTAACTCGTGCGCAAGGCTTTCACAGTTCACGACAAAACAGAACTCGTTTCTGCATGAGAAAACGCACCAACAGCTGCATTTGATTCATTTTTGGGAAAATAGATTGCTCCACTTAAGCAATCCAACCACGTAGGGATTGTCAAAATCCTCATATAAAGCTTTTAGACGGTTTGGATTATCGTCTTAATGTCCGGGTTTAATGCACAACGTACCAGATCACCCGAATTTCTCAAACGTTCGTAAATTGCGCATCGCCAGTTGTGGTGGACACTATAGGGTCCACATTCATTGATGGCGAGGAAATCCACTTCGTCTATTGGATCAGCATCAGAATTTCGACCCAATACGGTACTTTTTTTATCTAAGTTCGGTGGGGGCCTCAAAGTTAAACCCGCTACGATGGTTTGAACGTAGTAAATTGGGACATCTTGTGACCGCTGTAGCAATCGCATGTGCATTGTTGGGCACATGTGGTCAACATGGTTTTGACTGGGCCGAGCTCTTTTACAAGATGGATGGCTTGAATCATCTTCTTGGGCCATGACGGTGGCCCATAGCCTCTCTCAAGACGGATGTGGTCTGTCGGTTGCAAAACAGAGAGAGAGCTCTCTGTTGTGTTCGAGCAAGAGTTGGTCAGTGTTGACTCAGTACACCTTAGTGGCACTTGCAAGGTGTGCACCCTCTTCACAGGTGGGGTCCATCTATCTGTTAGTGGGGAAATTTACACCGTCCATCCGCTTTGCCTTGCCAATTTAAGGGTTAATCCCAAAGTTAAAGCATATCCAAGTATCATGTGGGCCCCCAGATCAGTGTTTTATGGGATGATCTGCCTGTTGGGCCACTTCTACAAAGATCCTGTAACACCCTGGTCCTCAAAACCTGAGGATAGTCGCTCCTCATTGAGAATCCGAGTATTACGTTATGAAATGGACTGACATAAATCTAAATAGCGACAAATTTCATAACATGGAGTAAGGCAATATTTCATAAACTAATGATATCAAGAGTAATTACAATGAAGTTTAATACAAGTAAATGGAAGCGAAATGAAATCCCACAATAGGTGAAATTTTATTACAACTAAAGTAAAATGTAAAGTCTAAAATGTGAAATATGTAAATCCTAAATATCAATTGAGCTCCAATGGCTCAACTGCAATGGCATAGAGGCCCTCCTTACCTAACTCCACCTCAGTCTTCCCTTGGATCCCATCATAGGAGTCTCCACCTGGTCATCATACTTGTGTCTATTTGGTGCAACCGCACGATCGGGTGAGTAAAATCTCCATGGGAATTTCTCGCAAGGATTCAAGCATACCATGTTATTCCAAAACAGTTTAAACCAAACATAATCAACCATGATGAGAATAATATGAACTTGAATGTAAATGGATGGATGTATGAATGTATGCTCAAGTCATAGATCTAGAGATGCACATCCAGCTGTCAAAATAAAGGGTCGCCCGTGGTAATAGACTACCTGAAAAATATCATATAGACTGCCCGCGGTAGGTTAACTACCTGGAAAAGGTCATTCAGACGAGTGCACCCAAGGATATCTCCTGGAAAAATACACGGGGTATGCTTGAGGAGAGTCTAATCTTGAAAAAGCCTCATGTAAAGAAAGAGCACCCAAAGTGGCATAAATGCACATGCTCTGGGAGTTTAACTAAAATAACAGGACTTACAGTAAATTAGACAGAGTATGACTTACATTGAGCACTCAGAAAATCTCATGTGTCATGCGTAAATGTCATGTGCATGTACACTTCATAGGAGTAACAAGAATGCTTTCATAAACGTGGTCAAGGCTCATGGTCTTTTAATAGGATATCAAATATTCAAGTATGAACACAACATAAATACATTTACTTTCCCAAGGTCCAAAGGAAGGCTCAGATATGACATTTCAACCACATGAGGATAGTAACAGGATTACTACACATCTTAAGAAAAGAGATATTCATTTGTATCAAACTATAACAATTCTAATCGATATAATGAGAAATGGAGCAAGCTTATTATTGTAATGGAAGCAAGAACTCTTACATTTAATGTAACTAGAATATGTATATATGTGTTTAAGTAATTTCAAATGTGGCATGGTGATCTTAAAGCATTTCTCATAGGATATGTTGGGGTAACATAAATTGAGGCATTCCCACATTTTTGTTCAAGTCAATTCAAGGTTAAAGGAGCACAACTACTATTTGCACAATCATAATATCTTTTTACAATTATTTTAGAATTCCATGAAGTGATGAAGCCATGTGGGATATCCCTCACCTTGGGGTATTTTCTCTGATTTGCAGTGTTCCTATGTGGTGAGTGTGATGATCCTAAAATTCAAACAAATGTAAGTTTTAACTTCTAATCTTAACTCACATTTAGCTTAATAATTACATAGAGTATAACTTTCACTTACTGATTCGGACTGATTAAAGGATGGAGTGTCTTTCAAGGTAACCAGTTGCTGGTTGCACCTGGGTGAAACATTGTAAGACCTTAGTGAGTTACAACTGAGTTAACTCGGTCGGGTTTTTAACTATCGTCTAGTGAAGCGCTATATGTAGGGTTACTGATCATATAGTTAGGTTAATAGTTCTTTTGATTAAATATAACCTGATACCTTGGTTGTAGATCTAGATATGGAGTTAGCTTATCTCAGATGGGAGAGTGGCTGAGTCAACACGCTATTGAGCGCTGAGTTGACTCAGTAGGGAAAACTGGTTGAGTCAGCCTTTGATTGGGTCTGTTTGGATGGCTAAGATTGGGTCTAATTAGGGCAATTTGCTCCCCAGTCACAACTGAGTTAGGATCTATACTCATATGCTGCACTTGGATCACTGACTCGGTAGAGCCACAATGCAAAGGCGCTACAACCCATTGCATCTGGCGAACTAGAGCTTGACTAGTAGCACCAGTCCCAGATCCAGGAAGAAACTAACCACCTTTATGGAGCTAGATTGGTCATTCATCTTTGAATTGAGCTGGAATGGGACTGAGTCACTCAACTCACGGCCGAGTTGAGATGACAGTGGCCATGGCCAGCCGAGCAGGTGGATTTTTGTAGAACTGAGAGAGGGTCGACATGGATTACCTGATCAAAGTGTGATGGGATGGTTGAAAGGGTTCCAAATGCATCAGATGTTAGAAATGTACCTCCTGGACTCATTTTCGGACATTGTTTTGAAGCGAAACGTCCTAACATTTCAGCAGATTGGATCAGATGTTGCTGGTTTAGCATGGATTTACAACTGAGATGGGTTTCGGGTTGGTTACCTGAACCAGGGTGTAAAACCCGTATCTTAATTCGTACTGTTCCTTAGGCTTTCGCGGTTAATTCGTATTGTGTCCACGCCATCTATGGCCAGCAACCTTCCTGGATGATGGTCGTCCAGACCATCCAGCAGCACCTGCTGCGGGACTATATGCAGAGACAAACGCAGTAGCAGCTTGATACTGCGGCTGGTGACCCACTCACACGGACCCCACCTTACTGTGTGCAGTGCATCCACGCCATTCATCTGGAGAGATCATAGGCCCAGATGGGGACAAATCCGTGGTATTGAATGGTAACAGTTTGCAGCAGGCCCTGATGCAGCAGATAATACAAATAGTGGCTTGGTATTTCACTTTGGGGTGGCCCACCAATGTGGACCCTACACTTGTATGCATGTGCTTTAGATCTACTCTGTCCGTATGTAGTGACCCATCATGATATATGAATTTTATCCCACCGTCCATATGGACAGTGGGGATCACCAGCTTTGAAGATGTTGATGACGTCAGTGAGACGTGGGCCTGAGCATGAGGTATGTGTAATGTCCATGCCGTTCACCATTGGCACACGTGTGGGGCTCACCCACACATGCTTCATATGTGGGATGGGATCCACCTTGATGTATATATTTCCTTGATCCACACCGTCCATCGCTGGACGGTGTGCTATGTGGAGCCTACTCATGAGGTATGTATTCTTCAATGCCGTCCATTCAATCTGGTGGGTCCCACACGTGTGGACCCACCTGGGAAACAGATTGGCTGGTACCTCACCCAGCAGCTTGTTGCTGCAGGTGGCGTCAGCAATTTATGTGGATCCCTTGATCCACACCATCCATTCAAACGGTGGGACCCACTGCTGTGATGACGTCAGCAAGTTGTGGGTCCCACATGATGTATGTGGTACTTCCAAACCGTCCAACCATCTGGTGAGCTTGTCTTTAAGCTTGAGACAAAGAAATGAGGCAAATCTATTAAGTGGACCACACTACAGAAATCAGTGGAGATTGAACGTCCACCATTAAAATCCTTTTTGGGTCACAGAAGTCTTGGATCTAAATGATATTTGTTTTTCCTCTCCAGCCAGGTCCTTGTGACCGTGTGGACAGATTGGATGGGAAACAAAACGTTATGGTGGGCCTACCTTGCATTGCGTATTCTGTATCCCCACCGTCCATATCTGGACAGTGCTAGTGAGGCCGATATATGTGTTTATCTGTGCCGTCCTGACATGAACCATCTTGATGTAAGTAATTGAGCCACGTGGTTCAGCTAGATGTGGAACCCTTGATGCATGTATTCTATCCACAAACACTGTCCATTTATTTTTAGGATGTGGGCCCCATGTAATGTACGTGTTGTATTTACTCCGTCCATCTCTGGATGGTGTTGTGTGGTCCCAATGTGATGTATGTTTTGTATTCCACACCTTCCAGGGATGGTGGGCCCTGATGATGGGTATGTTATCCCATGCCGACCATCTAACGGCTATGTGGGGTGCCCTGAGATGCATTCGTGATCCTCACCCTCCACGGGTGGCCTCCACCTTGATGATATGTAAACTCATGCCGTCTATCCATTTTTCAGATGAGGTGTGGTCCACCTTAATTCATGTGTTTTAGCCATGTCGTCCGGCCCGTTAGACTTGCGACCCGCTTGATAGATGTGTTGTACATCCATGTTATTCATCTGGTGGGCCCATTTGGGAGGTGCAGGCCCACCTGCTGTTTGTGCAGGGCCCACCTACTATAAGGCCCTTATATGGGGCCCAATGCGATATACTATGAGGCCCACTTGATATACTTGTGGCCCATCCATTGGGGCCCACCTCGATGTATTTGTGGCGAATCCGTTAAGGCCCACATTGACATAATTACAACCTATGTGATGAGGTCCATTGTGGTGTGTATTGGGCTCATGGGCCGTGGCCCATCGTGATGTATTTTAAGCCCATGTGCAGGGCCCACCTATTGTGCATTTATGACCCATTTGGTAAGGCCCATTGTGATTTATTTTCAGCCCATTCAGTAAGGCCCATTGTGATGTATACGCGACCCATGATTGAGGCTCGATATGATGTATTTATAGCCCATGTGCCAAGGCCCATTATGATGCATATAAGGCCCATTGGTGCGGCCCAATGACGTGGCCCATTGTGATGTATTCTCGGCCCATATGGCGAGGCCCGACATGATGTATATGAAAGGCCCAAGTGCAGGACCCACCTGTTGTGTATTTAAGGCCCGATGTGATGTGTGATTTCACCATGGTATAAGTAATGATGTTTACGTGGGCCACTCCTTGGGAGCAATGGTGGTTAGATGTTCACATTGATGTGCAATGATGGTTAGATGTCCTCATTGTGACCTTCCCGTAGGCTTTGTTAGGCCCATTTGCACTATTCTCTAAGTGGGTTAACCCAAATAAGTGGGCCCCATTCACCGTAGACGGATGGCTCTACGCTATCAGATTTGATATAACTACGACCGATTGCCGATTCCGATCAGCGTGACCGATTTGCCTACTCTGATTACCGGTCAATTCTGATTGACTTGACCGATTGCCGATTCTGATTATCGTGACCGATCATCGATCGTGGCCGATTGTCGATTCTGTTTATCGTGGCCGATTGACCGATTACCAATCGATGCCGATTATTGTGACCGATTACCGATCGTGGCCGATTGTCGATCCTGTTTATCGAGGTCGATTATCATGACCGATTGACGATTAGCGATCGAGGTCGACTATCATGGCCGATTGTCGATTTGCGATCGAGGTCGACTATCATGGCTGATTGTCGATTTGCGATCAAGGCCGATTATCATGACTGATTATCGATTAGCGATCGAGGCTGATTATGATAGCCAATTGCCGATTATCGATCGAGGTCGATTACCGAATCTGATGACGGATTGTCGATTCCGATTGTCGAGGCTCAATGCGATTTATATGCAGCTCGTATTTAAAGTCTATTGTGATGTACATTCTATCCGTCCATAAGGCCCATTGTGATGTATGTTAGGCCCTTGTGAGAGGCCCATGTGACGTATATTAAACTCTTGAGTGAGGCTTATGGTGTTGTGTATTAGGCCCTTGTGTGAGGCCATGGGTTCACTATTTGTTAGGCTCTATGTGGGCCCTTCCTTGGGGGCAATGTTGGTTAAATGTCCACATTGTCGAGGTCGATTGTTGATGTCGGTTATTGATACCGATTATGAGTATGTGACAGCATATCATCATGATACATGCCCATACACATCATCTGCATGTTTGTTATGAGATATGATTGACCATTGCATATGCCATAGTGCCGGTTATTATGAGACTCCCTGATAGGCGGAGATTGTCGCACATGAGTGCACTATGTGTGCAGGATTAATGCATGACTGGATTGTATGACTCACGCATCTTGCATTGTGTGCTGTGATTACTGTACGCCCTAGCGACATCAGGGTCGTAGCCTACACAGGCATATCGTGGATGGCCAGACGGGATACCGGAAATCTGTTCTACATGGGGTGCTATAGATATCCCTGGGTGAAAGTCCCTAAACCCTCTTGGTTCCAGAGGTTGCTCCAACGTCTAGACCGAGTGGGTAGATGAGCGCCGAGTGCCGATTACCAGATGGCTGCGCTCTCCACTGTGTCGTGGTCGGTTGGAAGGGGGTGCGGCCTTACCTGCCCGAGAGGAGGGGGCAATGCTAGGTTGAGTCTGACCAGCTCGAGGAATGGGTCCGCTATCGACGAGTCGAGCCCGATATTGGCAGACGGATAGTGAGGTCTCTTCCACTTGCCTTATTGCGCGCGATGTGGCGGCGATCTGGTTTAGAGTGTAATAGACCCCGGTGATTTCCCAGAGGGGAACCGTACTGCTATGTGGACTTATTGAGTAGAAGTTGCATGCCCATTCATTCATTCATTCACTATCCACTCGGGCTGGTGGTGCGCAACTAATTGATGTGCACCTTCGTCATGGCAAAGATTCTGGTTGGGCGCGCGACTAACCTGATATCAGGAGTTTATCACGATGAGTCTGACTATCCAAATTTAGGTATGGGACTGGTTTGGATAGAAGTCTCTTATGGTGGACCCCGTAGCCTGCGATACTACGTACTATCATCCCGACTTCACACTCCAGCATGGCCATTCCATTCGCATCGCATATTGCATTACATTTGCAGGTATATGGTACTTTGATTTCCTATATTTCTGCACTCATATGGCCTAGACAGACTTAGCAGGATTTATATATTGCATTGCATCCTCGGCATTAATATCTGACTTTTTATTACTCCTTATTGCATAGTTGTTCTATATTGCGTATTCTGATATTGATTGACGTATGGACTTGTCCATACTTTTGCTTACTTTGAAAATTCCTGCTCTTGTCAGTGTTTCTGCTTATTCAAACATTGTATAGTTTATGGATTACTAGTTTTTCGGTATTGTATGATTATAACATTGTATTGAATACTTGGTACTTACCTTGTGCACACACTTACACCACCCTCTAAGCTTTCTATAAGCTTATGCACGATAGATGCGTGCAGGTGATGTTAGGCTGCAGCAGTGTTGAGCTTGGAGCGTGCGGTGGTCTTCTGGAGCTTGATTCTCTATTTATGTATTTCCCTTTCAGTATTGTATTAAAATGATGATATTAGTGGATATGTGATGATGATGTTGCTTTTGTGATTTGGGTAAATCTTGTGGTTATGCTTATTACAAGACAAGTGTACGTTCAAAAAAAAAAAAAAAAAATCCTCCTTGTAGGATCCCAGGATCGGAATCTGGCGTGTGAACGCTAGGAGCCGAGAATGGGATACTATGGAGGCTGTCGGCACCGGATTCGACAATCGGGATTCCTGTGAATCCGATTTCTGAGTTTGGGGCGTGACAGAAGTTGGTATCAGAGCATAACTTGGGAATACCTGGAGATAACATCACATATCAGCTAATAACTACCCTACACTCTATGATTGTTGAGGACTTAGAAAGGTTAGATCCCCAAGTTCAAATAACTTAGAGAGTTTCTGACATAGCTCCCTACCGTTGAAATTGTGAGGCTATATAGTATTCCATTTTCGATCATTTCTGATCCGAGATCTGAAGATTAGTAAGGTCACCATGGTATTGATAACGCATCTTGAGAGGGCGAGGTTGAGAATAGGGAGCACTATCTTCATCCTTTGCAAGATTGATTGTGCCTTGACTTATATACATGATGATGTTTCTTCCCCCCTTGTTTATTTTCTTAAATTTCGAGGACGAAATTTTTTTATTAGGTGGGGAGAGCTGTAAAACCCGTATCTTAATTCGTACTGTTCCTTAGGCTTTCGCGGTTATTTCGATCGATTTCCGGTGACTCGCGATCTGTAACCGGCGTTGCGCGCAATCCTGAGACGGATCCTGTCGGTCTGAGTCGGTTCGACCCGAGACTTGTACCAGTGCGACCGCATCGTCGCCAAGGTTCCGATGCCACGTCTCACGCGCCGAGGCGATACCTAGGCCAGGAGATGTGGGCCCGCGTTCAGTTCAAGGAAAATACCGCGCGTTGATAATCCCAAGAAAATCCATCACATCAATCACATCATTTGTCAAAAGTATACCCATCCCTAAGTACAACTACCCATCCCCAAAAGTCAACCCTCCCATCACCTCACCCATCTCTCTCCCCATCACTCCACCACTCACATCACCTTTCTCTCTCATCTCTCTCTCTCATTCTCTCCTAAGCTCCATGAGAGCAACCCACGTCCAAGCTATCTCCAAGAGAGGAGAGCTTGGTGTGGCCCACCTCCCATCTCCACCGTCTAGGATCCAATCTCGACCGTTGAAGTTCATCCATTGATGCTCTACAATACTTTGGTGAAAGGAGGAGAATATCATAGGTGGGTGCTTCTTTCTTTCTTTATTTCTCTCTTTTTCTTTTGTTTTGTGGGTGATTTTTGTATGATTTTGATGATTTTAGGGCCCACTTATGGTGGGACCTATCTTGATCTATGTTTTGTATCTTGGAGGGGCCCATAGTGGCGGGGCCCTTCCCATTTTCACCGTCCTCTCTCTTTTTCTCTCCCTTTTTTTTTGTGTTTTGGTGAAGATGATAATGGGTGTGGCCCACTTGATCCACGCCATACAACCATGTGTACCCAGCCATGGTGCATGTGTTTCACCAACGTCGTCCATCCGTTCGGATGTTGTTGTGATCCACCGTGATTTAGGTATTTGGGGGTCCACCATCCATCTGACGGTGAGGATCTAGCAGCATACGGCTGTGGGAAGGACACCAGATAACTACGTGGGTCCCACATGTACGTCAGATGTAGGCCATCCATTTATGCATCCCACGAGCAGCATAGCTACTGCACTGATGCCTACAAGTTCTGTGGGACCCTATTCACGATGGGTGTTTTGATCCACACCACCCAACCTAAGTGAAGCAGATTCAAATTTCTGGTGGGCCACATGCGTGGACCCCACCCTGATGTATTGTGTCCACGCCATCTATGGCCAGCAACCTTCCTGGATGATGGTCGTCCAGACCATCCAGCAGCACCTGCTGCGGGACTATATGCAGAGACAAACGCAGTAGCAGCTTGATACTGCGGCTGGTGACCCACTCACATGGACCCCACCTTACTGTGTGCAGTGCATCCACGCCATTCATCTGGAGAGATCATAGGCCCAGATGGGGACAAATCCGTGGTATTGAATGGTAACAGTTTGCAGCAGGCCCTGATGCAGCAGATAATACAAATAGTGGCTTGGTATTTCACTTTGGGGTGGCCCACCAATGTGGACCCTACACTTGTATGCATGTGCTTTAGATCTACTCTGTCCGTATGTAGTGACCCATCATGATATATGAATTTTATCCCACCGTCCATATGGACAGTGGGGATCACCAGCTTTGAAGATGTTGATGACGTCAGTGAGACGTGGGCCTGAGCATGAGGTATGTGTAATGTCCATGCCGTTCACCATTGGCACACGTGTGGGGCTCACCCACACATGCTTCATATGTGGGATGGGATCCACCTTGATGTATATATTTCCTTGATCCACACCGTCCATCGCTGGACGGTGTGCTATGTGGAGCCTACTCATGAGGTATGTATTCTTCAATGCCGTCCATTCAATCTGGTGGGTCCCACACGTGTGGACCCACCTGGGAAACAGATTGGCTGGTACCTCACCCAGCAGCTTGTTGCTGCAGGTGGCGTCAGCAATTTATGTGGATCCCTTGATCCACACCATCCATTCAAACGGTGGGACCCACTGCTGTGATGACGTCAGCAAGTTGTGGGTCCCACATGATGTATGTGGTACTTCCAAACCGTCCAACCATCTGGTGAGCTTGTCTTTAAGCTTGAGACAAAGAAATGAGGCAAATCTATTAAGTGGACCACACTACAGAAATCAGTGGAGATTGAACGTCCACCATTAAAATCCTTTTTGGGTCACAGAAGTCTTGGATCTAAATGATATTTGTTTTTCCTCTCCAGCCAGGTCCTTGTGACCGTGTGGACAGATTGGATGGGAAACAAAATGTTATGGTGGGCCTACCTTGCATTGCGTATTCTGTATCCCCACCGTCCATATCTGGACAGTGCTAGTGAGGCCGATATATGTGTTTATCTGTGCCGTCCTGACATGAACCATCTTGATGTAAGTAATTGAGCCACGTGGTTCAGCTAGATGTGGAACCCTTGATGCATGTATTCTATCCACAAACACTGTCCATTTATTTTTAGGATGTGGGCCCCATGTAATGTACGTGTTGTATTTACTCCGTCCATCTCTGGATGGTGTTGTGTGGTCCCAATGTGATGTATGTTTTGTATTCCACACCTTCCAGGGATGGTGGGCCCTGATGATGGGTATGTTATCCCATGTCGACCATCTAACGGCTATGTGGGGTGCCCTGAGATGCATTCGTGATCCTCACCCTCCACGGGTGGCCTCCACCTTGATGATATGTAAACTCATGCCGTCTATCCATTTTTCAGATGAGGTGTGGTCCACCTTAATTCATGTGTTTTAGCCATGTCGTCCGGTCCGTTAGACTTGCGACCCGCTTGATAGATGTGTTGTACATCCATGTTATTCATCTGGTGGGCCCATTTGGGAGGTGCAGGCCCACCTGCTGTTTGTGCAGGGCCCACCTACTATAAGGCCCTTATATGGGGCCCAATGCGATATACTATGAGGCCCACTTGATATACTTGTGGCCCATCCATTGGGGCCCACCTCGATGTATTTGTGGCGAATCCGTTAAGGCCCACATTGACATAATTACAACCTATGTGATGAGGTCCATTGTGGTGTGTATTGGGCTCATGGGCCGTGGCCCATCGTGATGTATTTTAAGCCCATGTGCAGGGCCCACCTATTGTGCATTTATGACCCATTTGGTAAGGCCCATTGTGATTTATTTTCAGCCCATTCAGTAAGGCCCATTGTGATGTATACGCGACCCATGATTGAGGCTCGATATGATGTATTTATAGCCCATGTGCCAAGGCCCATTATGATGCATATAAGGCCCATTGGTGCGGCCCAATGACGTGGCCCATTGTGATGTATTCTCGGCCCATATGGCGAGGCCCGACATGATGTATATGAAAGGCCCAAGTGCAGGACCCACCTGTTGTGTATTTAAGGCCCGATGTGATGTGTGATTTCACCATGGTATAAGTAATGATGTTTACGTGGGCCACTCCTTGGGAGCAATGGTGGTTAGATGTTCACATTGATGTGCAATGATGGTTAGATGTCCTCATTGTGACCTTCCCGTAGGCTTTGTTAGGCCCATTTGCACTATTCTCTAAGTGGGTTAACCCAAATAAGTGGGCCCCATTCACCGTAGACGGATGGCTCTACGCTATCAGATTTGATATAACTACGACCGATTGCCGATTCCGATCAGCGTGACCGATTTGCCTACTCTGATTACCGGTCAATTCTGATTGACTTGACCGATTGCCGATTCTGATTATCGTGACCGATCATCGATCGTGGCCGATTGTCGATTCTGTTTATCGTGGCCGATTGACCGATTACCAATCGATGCCGATTATTGTGACCGATTACCGATCGTGGCCGATTGTCGATCCTGTTTATCGAGGTCGATTATCATGACCGATTGACGATTAACGATCGAGGTCGACTATCATGGCCGATTGTCGATTTGCGATCGAGGTCGACTATCATGGCTGATTGTCGATTTGCGATCAAGGCCGATTATCATGACTGATTATCGATTAGCGATCGAGGCTGATTATGATAGCCAATTGCCGATTATCGATCGAGGTCGATTACCGAATCTGATGACGGATTGTCGATTCCGATTGTCGAGGCTCAATGCGATTTATATGCAGCTCGTATTTAAAGTCTATTGTGATGTACATTCTATCCGTCCATAAGGCCCATTGTGATGTATGTTAGGCCCTTGTGAGAGGCCCATGTGACGTATATTAAACTCTTGAGTGAGGCTTATGGTGTTGTGTATTAGGCCCTTGTGTGAGGCCATGGGTTCACTATTTGTTAGGCTCTATGTGGGCCCTTCCTTGGGGGCAATGTTGGTTAAATGTCCACATTGTCGAGGTCGATTGTCGATGTCGGTTATTGATACCGATTATGAGTATGTGACAGCATATCATCATGATACATGCCCATACACATCATCTGCATGTTTGTTATGAGATATGATTGACCATTGCATATGCCATAGTGCCGGTTATTATGAGACTCCCTGATAGGCGGAGATTGTCGCACATGAGTGCACTATGTGTGCAGGATTAATGCATGACTGGATTGTATGACTCACGCATCTTGCATTGTGTGCTGTGATTACTGTACGCCCTAGCGACATCAGGGTCGTAGCCTACACAGGCATATCGTGGATGGCCAGACGGGATACCGGAAATCTGTTCTACATGGGGTGCTATAGATATCCCTGGGTGAAAGTCCCTAAACCCTCTTAGTTCCAGAGGTTGCTCCAACGTCTAGACCGAGTGGGTAGATGAGCGCCGAGTGCCGATTACCAGATGGCTGCTCTCTCCACTGTGTCGTGGTCGGTTGGAAGGGGGTGCGGCCTTACCTGCCCGAGAGGAGGGGGCAATGCTAGGTTGAGTCTGACCAGCTCGAGGAATGGGTCCGCTATCGACGAGTCGAGCCCGATATTGGCAGACGGATAGTGAGGTCTCTTCCACTTGCCTTATTGCGCGCGATGTGGCGGCGATCTGGTTTAGAGTGTAATAGACCCCGGTGATTTCCCAGAGGGGAACCGTACTGCTATGTGGACTTATTGAGTAGAAGTTGCATGCCCATTCATTCATTCATTCACTATCCACTCGGGCTGGTGGTGCGCAACTAATTGATGTGCACCTTCGTCATGGCAAAGATTCTGGTTGGGCGCGCGACTAACCTGATATCAGGAGTTTATCACGATGAGTCTGACTATCCAAATTTAGGTATGGGACTGGTTTGGATAGAAGTCTCTTATGGTGGACCCCGTAGCCTGCGATACTACGTACTATCATCCCGACTTCACACTCCAGCATGGCCATTCCATTCGCATCGCATATTGCATTACATTTGCAGGTATATGGTACTTTGATTTCCTATATTTCTGCACTCATATGGCCTAGACAGACTTAGCAGGATTTATATATTGCATTGCATCCTCGGCATTAATATCTGACTCTTTATTACTCCTTATTGCATAGTTGTTCTATATTGCGTATTCTGATATTGATTGACGTATGGACTTGTCCATACTTTTGCTTACTTTGAAAATTCCTGCTCTTGTCAGTGTTTCTGCTTATTCAAACATTGTATAGTTTATGGATTACTAGTTTTTCGGTATTGTATGATTATAACATTGTATTGAATACTTGGTACTTACCTTGTGCACACACTTACACCACCCTCTAAGCTTTCTATAAGCTTATGCACGATAGATGCGTGCAGGTGATGTTAGGCTGCAGCAGTGTTGAGCTTGGAGCGTGCGGTGGTCTTCTGGAGCTTGATTCTCTATTTATGTATTTCCCTTTCAGTATTGTATTAAAATGATGATATTAGTGGATATGTGATGATGATGTTGCTTTTGTGATTTGGGTAAATCTTGTGGTTATGCTTATTACAAGACAAGTGTACGTTCAAAAAAAAAAAAAAAAAATCCTCCTTGTAGGATCCCAGGATCGGAATCTGGCGTGTGAACGCTAGGAGCCGAGAATGGGATACTATGGAGGCTGTCGGCACCGGATTCGACAATCGGGATTCCTGTGAATCCGATTTCTGAGTTTGGGGCGTGACAGAAGTTGGTATCAGAGCATAACTTGGGAATACCTGGAGATAACATCACATATCAGCTAATAACTACCCTACACTCTATGATTGTTGAGGACTTAGAAAGGTTAGATCCCCAAGTTCAAATAACTTAGAGAGTTTCTGACATAGCTCCCTACCGTTGAAATTGTGAGGCTATATAGTATTCCATTTTCGATCATTTCTGATCCGAGATCTGAAGATTAGTAAGGTCACCATGGTATTGATAACGCATCTTGAGAGGGAGAGGTTGAGAATAGGGAGCACTATCTTCATCCTTTGCAAGATTGATTGTGCCTTGACTTATATACATGATGATGTTTCTTCCCCCCTTGTTTATTTTCTTAAATTTCGAGGACGAAATTTTTTTATTAGGTGGGGAGAGCTGTAAAACCCGTATCTTAATTCGTACTGTTCCTTAGGCTTTCGCGGTTATTTCGATCGATTTCCGGTGACTCGCGATCTGTAACCGGCGTTGCGCGCAATCCTGAGACGGATCCTGTCGGTCTGAGTCGGTTCGACCCGAGACTTGTACCAGTGCGACCGCATCGTCGCCAAGGTTCCGATGCCACGTCTCACGCGCCGAGGCGATACCTAGGCCAGGAGATGTGGGCCCGCGTTCAGTTCAAGGAAAATACCGCGCGTTGCTAATCCCAAGAAAATCCATCACATCAATCACATCATTTGTCAAAAGTATACCCATCCCTAAGTACAACTACCCATCCCCAAAAGTCAACCCTCCCATCACCTCACCCATCTCTCTCCCCATCACTCCACCACTCACATCACCTTTCTCTCTCATCTCTCTCTCTCATTCTCTCCTAAGCTCCATGAGAGCAACCCACGTCCAAGCTATCTCCAAGAGAGGAGAGCTTGGTGTGGCCCACCTCCCATCTCCACCGTCTAGGATCCAATCTCGACCGTTGAAGTTCATCCATTGATGCTCTACAATACTTTGGTGAAAGGAGGAGAATATCATAGGTGGGTGCTTCTTTCTTTCTTTATTTCTCTCTTTTTCTTTTGTTTTGTGGGTGATTTTTGTATGATTTTGATGATTTTAGGGCCCACTTATGGTGGGACCTATCTTGATCTATGTTTTGTATCTTGGAGGGGCCCATAGTGGCGGGGCCCTTCCCATTTTCACCGTCCTCTCTCTTTTTCTCTCCCTTTTTTTTTGTGTTTTGGTGAAGATGATAATGGGTGTGGCCCACTTGATCCACGCCATACAACCATGTGTACCCAGCCATGGTGCATGTGTTTCACCAACGTCGTCCATCCGTTCGGATGTTGTTGTGATCCACCGTGATTTAGGTATTTGGGGGTCCACCATCCATCTGACGGTGAGGATCTAGCAGCATACGGCTGTGGGAAGGACACCAGATAACTACGTGGGTCCCACATGTACGTCAGATGTAGGCCATCCATTTATGCATCCCACGAGCAGCATAGCTACTGCACTGATGCCTACAAGTTCTGTGGGACCCTATTCACGATGGGTGTTTTGATCCACACCACCCAACCTAAGTGAAGCAGATTCAAATTTCTGGTGGGCCACATGCGTGGACCCCACCCTGATGTATTGTGTCCACGCCATCTATGGCCAGCAACCTTCCTGGATGATGGTCGTCCAGACCATCCAGCAGCACCTGCTGCGGGACTATATGCAGAGACAAACGCAGTAGCAGCTTGATACTGCGGCTGGTGACCCACTCACATGGACCCCACCTTACTGTGTGCAGTGCATCCACGCCATTCATCTGGAGAGATCATAGGCCCAGATGGGGACAAATCCGTGGTATTGAATGGTAACAGTTTGCAGCAGGCCCTGATGCAGCAGATAATACAAATAGTGGCTTGGTATTTCACTTTGGGGTGGCCCACCAATGTGGACCCTACACTTGTATGCATGTGCTTTAGATCTACTCTGTCCGTATGTAGTGACCCATCATGATATATGAATTTTATCCCACCGTCCATATGGACAGTGGGGATCACCAGCTTTGAAGATGTTGATGACGTCAGTGAGACGTGGGCCTGAGCATGAGGTATGTGTAATGTCCATGCCGTTCACCATTGGCACACGTGTGGGGCTCACCCACACATGCTTCATATGTGGGATGGGATCCACCTTGATGTATATATTTCCTTGATCCACACCGTCCATCGCTGGACGGTGTGCTATGTGGAGCCTACTCATGAGGTATGTATTCTTCAATGCCGTCCATTCAATCTGGTGGGTCCCACACGTGTGGACCCACCTGGGAAACAGATTGGCTGGTACCTCACCCAGCAGCTTGTTGCTGCAGGTGGCGTCAGCAATTTATGTGGATCCCTTGATCCACACCATCCATTCAAACGGTGGGACCCACTGCTGTGATGACGTCAGCAAGTTGTGGGTCCCACATGATGTATGTGGTACTTCCAAACCGTCCAACCATCTGGTGAGCTTGTCTTTAAGCTTGAGACAAAGAAATGAGGCAAATCTATTAAGTGGACCACACTACAGAAATCAGTGGAGATTGAACGTCCACCATTAAAATCCTTTTTGGGTCACAGAAGTCTTGGATCTAAATGATATTTGTTTTTCCTCTCCAGCCAGGTCCTTGTGACCGTGTGGACAGATTGGATGGGAAACAAAATGTTATGGTGGGCCTACCTTGCATTGCGTATTCTGTATCCCCACCGTCCATATCTGGACAGTGCTAGTGAGGCCGATATATGTGTTTATCTGTGCCGTCCTGACATGAACCATCTTGATGTAAGTAATTGAGCCACGTGGTTCAGCTAGATGTGGAACCCTTGATGCATGTATTCTATCCACAAACACTGTCCATTTATTTTTAGGATGTGGGCCCCATGTAATGTACGTGTTGTATTTACTCCGTCCATCTCTGGATGGTGTTGTGTGGTCCCAATGTGATGTATGTTTTGTATTCCACACCTTCCAGGGATGGTGGGCCCTGATGATGGGTATGTTATCCCATGCCGACCATCTAACGGCTATGTGGGGTGCCCTGAGATGCATTCGTGATCCTCACCCTCCACGGGTGGCCTCCACCTTGATGATATGTAAACTCATGCCGTCTATCCATTTTTCAGATGAGGTGTGGTCCACCTTAATTCATGTGTTTTAGCCATGTCGTCCGGTCCGTTAGACTTGCGACCCGCTTGATAGATGTGTTGTACATCCATGTTATTCATCTGGTGGGCCCATTTGGGAGGTGCAGGCCCACCTGCTGTTTGTGCAGGGCCCACCTACTATAAGGCCCTTATATGGGGCCCAATGCGATATACTATGAGGCCCACTTGATATACTTGTGGCCCATCCATTGGGGCCCACCTCGATGTATTTGTGGCGAATCCGTTAAGGCCCACATTGACATAATTACAACCTATGTGATGAGGTCCATTGTGGTGTGTATTGGGCTCATGGGCCGTGGCCCATCGTGATGTATTTTAAGCCCATGTGCAGGGCCCACCTATTGTGCATTTATGACCCATTTGGTAAGGCCCATTGTGATTTATTTTCAGCCCATTCAGTAAGGCCCATTGTGATGTATACGCGACCCATGATTGAGGCTCGATATGATGTATTTATAGCCCATGTGCCAAGGCCCATTATGATGCATATAAGGCCCATTGGTGCGGCCCAATGACGTGGCCCATTGTGATGTATTCTCGGCCCATATGGCGAGGCCCGACATGATGTATATGAAAGGCCCAAGTGCAGGACCCACCTGTTGTGTATTTAAGGCCCGATGTGATGTGTGATTTCACCATGGTATAAGTAATGATGTTTACGTGGGCCACTCCTTGGGAGCAATGGTGGTTAGATGTTCACATTGATGTGCAATGATGGTTAGATGTCCTCATTGTGACCTTCCCGTAGGCTTTGTTAGGCCCATTTGCACTATTCTCTAAGTGGGTTAACCCAAATAAGTGGGCCCCATTCACCGTAGACGGATGGCTCTACGCTATCAGATTTGATATAACTACGACCGATTGCCGATTCCGATCAGCGTGACCGATTTGCCTACTCTGATTACCGGTCAATTCTGATTGACTTGACCGATTGCCGATTCTGATTATCGTGACCGATCATCGATCGTGGCCGATTGTCGATTCTGTTTATCGTGGCCGATTGACCGATTACCAATCGATGCCGATTATTGTGACCGATTACCGATCGTGGCCGATTGTCGATCCTGTTTATCGAGGTCGATTATCATGACCGATTGACGATTAGCGATCGAGGTCGACTATCATGGCCGATTGTCGATTTGCGATCGAGGTCGACTATCATGGCTGATTGTCGATTTGCGATCAAGGCCGATTATCATGACTGATTATCGATTAGCGATCGAGGCTGATTATGATAGCCAATTGCCGATTATCGATCGAGGTCGATTACCGAATCTGATGACGGATTGTCGATTCCGATTGTCGAGGCTCAATGCGATTTATATGCAGCTCGTATTTAAAGTCTATTGTGATGTACATTCTATCCGTCCATAAGGCCCATTGTGATGTATGTTAGGCCCTTGTGAGAGGCCCATGTGACGTATATTAAACTCTTGAGTGAGGCTTATGGTGTTGTGTATTAGGCCCTTGTGTGAGGCCATGGGTTCACTATTTGTTAGGCTCTATGTGGGCCCTTCCTTGGGGGCAATGTTGGTTAAATGTCCACATTGTCGAGGTCGATTGTCGATGTCGGTTATTGATACCGATTATGAGTATGTGACAGCATATCATCATGATACATGCCCATACACATCATCTGCATGTTTGTTATGAGATATGATTGACCATTGCATATGCCATAGTGCCGGTTATTATGAGACTCCCTGATAGGCGGAGATTGTCGCACATGAGTGCACTATGTGTGCAGGATTAATGCATGACTGGATTGTATGACTCACGCATCTTGCATTGTGTGCTGTGATTACTGTACGCCCTAGCGACATCAGGGTCGTAGCCTACACAGGCATATCGTGGATGGCCAGACGGGATACCGGAAATCTGTTCTACATGGGGTGCTATAGATATCCCTGGGTGAAAGTCCCTAAACCCTCTTAGTTCCAGAGGTTGCTCCAACGTCTAGACCGAGTGGGTAGATGAGCGCCGAGTGCCGATTACCAGATGGCTGCTCTCTCCACTGTGTCGTGGTCGGTTGGAAGGGGGTGCGGCCTTACCTGCCCGAGAGGAGGGGGCAATGCTAGGTTGAGTCTGACCAGCTCGAGGAATGGGTCCGCTATCGACGAGTCGAGCCCGATATTGGCAGACGGATAGTGAGGTCTCTTCCACTTGCCTTATTGCGCGCGATGTGGCGGCGATCTGGTTTAGAGTGTAATAGACCCCGGTGATTTCCCAGAGGGGAACCGTACTGCTATGTGGACTTATTGAGTAGAAGTTGCATGCCCATTCATTCATTCATTCACTATCCACTCGGGCTGGTGGTGCGCAACTAATTGATGTGCACCTTCGTCATGGCAAAGATTCTGGTTGGGCGCGCGACTAACCTGATATCAGGAGTTTATCACGATGAGTCTGACTATCCAAATTTAGGTATGGGACTGGTTTGGATAGAAGTCTCTTATGGTGGACCCCGTAGCCTGCGATACTACGTACTATCATCCCGACTTCACACTCCAGCATGGCCATTCCATTCGCATCGCATATTGCATTACATTTGCAGGTATATGGTACTTTGATTTCCTATATTTCTGCACTCATATGGCCTAGACAGACTTAGCAGGATTTATATATTGCATTGCATCCTCGGCATTAATATCTGACTTTTTATTACTCCTTATTGCATAGTTGTTCTATATTGCGTATTCTGATATTGATTGACGTATGGACTTGTCCATACTTTTGCTTACTTTGAAAATTCCTGCTCTTGTCAGTGTTTCTGCTTATTCAAACATTGTATAGTTTATGGATTACTAGTTTTTCGGTATTGTATGATTATAACATTGTATTGAATACTTGGTACTTACCTTGTGCACACACTTACACCACCCTCTAAGCTTTCTATAAGCTTATGCACGATAGATGCGTGCAGGTGATGTTAGGCTGCAGCAGTGTTGAGCTTGGAGCGTGCGGTGGTCTTCTGGAGCTTGATTCTCTATTTATGTATTTTCCTTTCAGTATTGTATTAAAATGATGATATTAGTGGATATGTGATGATGATGTTGCTTTTGTGATTTGGGTAAATCTTGTGGTTATGCTTATTACAAGACAAGTGTACGTTCAAAAAAAAAAAAAAAAAAATCCTCCTTGTAGGATCCTAGGATCGGAATCTGGCGTGTGAACGCTAGGAGCCGAGAATGGGATACTATGGAGGCTGTCGGCACCGGATTCGGCAATTGGGATTCCTGTGAATCCGATTTCCGAGTTTGGGGCGTGACACAGGGTTAGAACCACGGTTGGACGAATAGGGTCGGAGAAGTCAGATGACTGGCTAAGAGCTTTCTCTAGTAGCTGAACTCTACTCCCAGCGATCACTCTACCCACTCCTTCTTTCTCAAATTTTCTTCCTCTCACTCAATCTTACTGTTGAGGCATAACAAATATTTCCATTGAAGTGGTCAGAGAATTCCATGGTGCAGATCTTTTCCAGGATTGTGCACTCCGAATTTTGGTAAAATTCCATGTATTTTAGGTATTTTGGTAAAATTTCATGTCCGGGGGTGTTTTAGGTATTTTGATAAAATTTTAAGTTTGGAGGTATTTTAGGTATTTTGGTAAAATTCCATGTTCGGGGGTATTTTAGGTATTTTGGTAAAATTTCATGTATGGGGGTATTTTAGGTATTTTGGTAAAATTCCATGTCCGAGGGTATTTGAGGTATTTTGGTAAAATTTCATGTCCAGGGGAAGTTAAGGTATTTCAGTAAAAAGCATTAGAAAGGATATTTTAGTAATAAAGGGTGTACAAGTGTCATTTTAATAGAAAAAAGTTGTACGCCACCATTTAAGGGAGAGCTTGGTGGACACCGTTGATTAAGGAAGGAAGATGATCATTACGTAAACGAAAAAGTGGTGGTGATAATCACTTTGTAAGAGTGGTGGGGCCGATAAATACCCAACTCCTGCTTCATTTGAGGGGATCAGATCAGTTGTTGGATCAATTGGTGGGCCAGGAAAGGAGAGAGAAGGAGACAAGAAAGGGAGAGTGTTGTACGCACCATGTTGTGTGCTAGGTGTATGGTGCGGTGCACAACATATTCTCCGCACAAAGCAACTTTCGCACGACAGCTTCCTGTGCAACTTCCACATAACAGCTTCCTGTGCAACTTCCCCACAACAGACCTTCAAGCAACATCTGCACAACACCACCTGCAAAGAATTTCCGCACAACACCTTCCGCACAGAGCTTTTCCGCACAAAGCTTACTGTGAATGGTTTGTTTTAATCATCCGATGATGTGGCCCATTGAGGAAATCAAGCTAAAACAGCATCTGAATGGTCCGCTTGCGATCATTGCCATGATCATGTGAATGATTATAGTCACCAAAGATTAATATCACCTCGATTGTTTTTTCTTCCTCTATCTGATGGACAACTTGAATCAGCCTCTCACTGTATCATGGTGGCCCACAACGCACGGACGGAGCCTCTGTTTCACAACAGAGTCGACGTATGTCAACTCTGTGAAGATTGTCGGTCCATTTATTGAAGCTGTATAAAAAATCCACGTCGTCCATTGTGTTCAGCACAAAAAACCATTCGAGATGGACTGCTGTTAGAGTGGAATTGGTGTAGTCCACACAGTCTTTTATTCAGCCATTCATTTCATGTTTAATGGCCAGGATTTCGCAAGGGATTGCATGGTGGCAAAAGGACACCTAGGCAAGGTTAATCCCTTCATCTGTACACAATGGATGGTTCAGATTGGCAATTTGGTGGATGAGTAGGGCCCACAATGCGAAATCGATGATTTGGACGAGAACGTTATTACGTTTTCATGAAATGAGGAAGAAGGCGTCGGTCAGCAGGCGCTGACCGACTTTGGGAAATTCCGTGCACGGCTTGTGCACTTGTACTCTATGTACATGCAATGTATATGTGGTCCTAATGAGATGTTCGTTGGAAATCTGCTCCGTCCATCCGCTTTGCCACTATGTTTAACGTGTTGAGACTGATTTTGAAGCATATCCAGATATTAGGCAGGCCCCAAATCAGGATTTCAGGGGCTGACCTATCAGTTTGGCCATTTCTACAGAGATCCAGGAGCTAAATTTTGATGCTTATGGCTAATGTGTGGTCCTAAGGCTACACATAAAGTTTCAAGCTAAATGGATGGCGGGAACTCCGCAATCTTACATTATGGTTGACTTTTTAGGCCCGTTTAATGTGAACGGCCTGATTTTTTCGGATCCTGGCCGTGTAAATTCATTGATCTCTATCCCTCAATTGTCTCTGCACCACATTTCAATGGACCACTCCACATTTCGAGGAAGATTCAAGGAAGAATGATCGGAAGGCTTTGATAGATTATACTTTGTGTTCAGAATTAAGGGAATCCAAGAATGTAAATGAACTCAGAATAAATGTGATGAATGTTCTCTCATTAAATTCTTTATTATCATTGCATAAATCCTCAAATCGAATGCATTTTTTTTTTGTTCGAAACAAAATGGTGACTCTATTGGGGACTAATTATTCGATGGTAACCTAGCAAACATTTAGAGAACATTTATCACTTTATAAAATGGCAACTCTCAACGGGAACATCCTCCCCTTCATCTCTGAAAATAAAGTATGATTTTATTCAATAAATTAACTAACACTCTGTTCTGAAAGATAGATATATCAAGTGATCTTTCTTCCGACTAATATAGTTGTTTACTTCACATCCCATAGACTTCCACCGAAAAAAAAGTGTTAGAGATGATCAAATCAGTTTTGATCAAAGACAAATAATGTCAGAATGATGACAGTTTCTGAAGAGAGCTAGCTTCTTGTATGAGAGTGATTTAAACATCAGTTAGGCAACACAGGTCTAAGGAAGAGGAGCAGGTCTTCCCCTTGCTCGTAGACAAGTTCTCATTCGAAGAACAGACTACTTTAATCTAACAGTTCTTTCGCAGCATCCCAGTGAATATGATGGCAGAGTTCCTTCCATGGCTTTCTTCCTCAATTTCACTTGATGAGCATCAAGATATGTTGAAATACTTGTGCAAGATAGTTCCAGATGAAAAGCTTCTTCAAAAGGTTATATTCACCTGGATGGAAGGAAAATACTGCCAATATCATTAAAAGTTCTGAAGATGATCCTTAATTGCAATACTGTGTGGATCTCACACACGGCCAGTTAATAAATCGAACAGAGAATGGGTGGTGCGCTTATGAATCTTCTAAGGCTGGAAAAAGGAAATATTTGGCAGCAGTTAATTCAATTATAGCACAACCAATTGATGAAATATTGTATTGGCATAATGCTATAAAAAGAGAGTTGATTGATATAGCTGACTAGGCAAGGAAGATACAACTTTTAGGAGATTTCTCTAATCTATCAACTTTTTATGAGAGGTAACAATTTATTGCCAAAGTATGCATCTTCCACAGCATGGCTGAAGATACGGTTATATTCCTAGTAGTAGATGGGGAATTATCGTTTACTCAAGAGCATGTTGAAGAAAGCCAATTCGATGATTTTAGATTCTTGATAGAAAGTATTCAGAGTGTTAGAGCTAATTCAAATTCAACTGATTCTTATGCAAAGCTATGCTTACATGTTGACCAAATAATGGGCATCATATAGAAGAACTTCTACAGCAAGGAAGTTGAGGTTCTTCCTCTTGCTCATGAGCATTTCGGTGCTACAAAGCAGTGAGAGCTTCTGTATGAAAGCTTGTGTGTGATGCCACTGAAATTGGTAGAACGCGTCTAGCCATGGCTGGTAGAATCACTTAGTGAAGAAGAAGCGAGGTTTTTTCTTCAAAATATGAACTTAGCAGCTCCAGCGTCTGATGCCACATTTGTTACACTTTTCTATGGTTGGGCATGCCTGGGCCGTGCCCGGGATGTTTCCAAATCAGGAAGGTTCATATGTTTATCTTCAAGTGCAATCAGTGATTGTCCGGTAAAGAAACTGGATGAAATTGAAGTAGGTATCAATCGACCATTATGTGCATGTGCTTCTCAATTGTACACACATGAAGAGACATTATTTCTCGATTATACAACAAAAGGCCAGTCAAACATGGAAACTTCTCAGGGTAATGTCTAAAGCAATTTCTGTTTCACCGGCAGTGCAATAAGATAATGAAGAATAGATGATAGTGTGATGGTGCATGAAAATATATGAAGTTTCCATCATACATTTCTTTTGAGAGATGAGAGGATATTGTAGATAAGAAAGAAAGAAGAAAGAAGATTAGAAAGAAAGGATATATAAAGAAGAAAGAGACCTGCGCAAAAGTTATAGGGTACTATGTGTACAGGGACAATGGTGATTAGATCAAGTTGACAGAGACGGCTGAGATTTGGTGAAAGATGGGCTCATGACATGTATATTAAGAGTCTGTACGTATGCAAGTCTAAAAAAAATGGAACATAGTGATTTCTAAAAATGAAAGGTTCAATCTTCTTTTGCAAGGAATATTATCCTGTTGAATATGGATAACAGTACATTTAAAGTGTGCAAAAAATACAAAATTGACCAGTAGATATTAATCAGCCTTCACCAAATGAACATGTTGCTAAAGTTCCTAATTTTCCAACAATGACTACCGTGAACAACCGTAAACTTTGAAGGAAAGCTTTTAGATGAAAAGTTAATTCGACTAAATCAGGCGTTGCTCGCCAAAAAGTAGACTGATCAATTAATGAATTGACGAATTCATCGGTCAATATAGAACCCTAGGGGCATCGTCACAACTTACCAGAGTAAAAGAGAGAGTTAAAATTGCCATTTGAAAAGGGTTAAAGTGAAGTTTCTCAACTCTCATATGAATCATCTACTTGAAAGTTTTAAAAGAGTAGTAGAAAATACTGCCGAAGAAAGAAAGCAAAACAAAGGATTGCTAAAGGTAAAGAGTTGAAATTCTGCTAAAGAGAACATTGACAATTTTACAAATAAGACAACAGAGAAAGAGTCTAGACAATTCAAGGACTAAGGGAAACATACAGTCGAAAAAGGGCGATATACTGCTTATGAGGAATCAATCACTAGCTGCAGAGGCATTCAAACAACCATGGTTACGGTATTCAAAGGAAATGCAGCAAAGAAGAAAAGAATATTCTACAGGAGATGATTGACAATAGTAAAATTGTCATAAAAGAAGACATAAAAAAAAGAGAGAGAAAGTAATGACATATGATCCTAAAGGAAAATAGTCACTTGATAGAAGAATTGCAGCATTTTGACCAGGAAGAATTACAGCGTTTTGACCAAGAAGAATCACATCGTTTTGATTCAGAAGATTTACGACACAATTATTCAGGGGGCAAGATAAGCAGTCTTAGAATTCCAGCAGAGTCTCAGAATGCTAGCAAAATCTCAGAATCCTAAATGAGGTCAAAAGTTGGAGTAAAAGAAAGCACTGAGATAGCAAACATTGATGATTGCTATCAAGCATTGACGATTGTTGCCAACAAGTAGAGGAGTAAAAGGCTTGCGAAAGACAAGGTCATGTACTCTCCCTTATGCGAATGAATTAAAGCATAAATTTTCAATTGACTTCGAATTTTAGGAGAAATTCAGGAGATACAATTGAAGAAGAAAGAAAAGTGAATGGCTTGAAGAACAAGTTACAGAAGAAGATTGATAAAAGCGAAATTGTTAAGGTGTACAATATAAAAGAAATGAAAAGAAAAAAAAAAGAAATAAGAATACATAGGCTTGACTAGTTCGAGACTAGGGGCAAAGCTAATCTTGGGCAAAAAGTATGAGGGGATGCAAAGTCAGGTTGCAACATTGTGATTTTGATTATGAAGATTCCTAGAGCAATGCTTCCTAATCAAAAAAGGGCAAGACAGATAAGTAAAAGCTGTGAAATATGTTTCTCACCATAAAATGTATTTTCTTTTATATATTTGAATGAAAGATAGGCTTTCAAGTATATCAAGTCATTGTCAAATGCTAAGCGTTGATGATTACCACTAAGCATTGATGATCGCTACCGAGCGTTGATGATCGCCATCAAGCATTGATGATCCACCAAGCATTGATGATTGTCGTCAAGTGGCCAAACACTGACAATTACTGCCAATCATTGATGATTACTATCAAGCAATGATGATTGTCAACAATGCCAAAAGATTTTCATCAGAATTGCCAGGTACCAATGATTATCGCCCAAATTGGCAACTATCGCAGTCGTCATCAATCACTTATCAAAATTACATCGCCAAGATGATCCACTATTTCAAATATAATATAAATATCCTCAGAACATTATCAGCAGCGGTGAAATATCAATTATTGATCCGAGATATCAATTATTGATCTAAAAGATCAATCATTGATCATCATTTGGTAGTGGAATAAACTATATAGCCAACGACACATAAATTTGATGATAGTAATGGTTGCTTATCATTCAATGCAGCGTAGCCAAGCCCATACGACCAACTACACATAAGACCTATCAAGATTTCCATTCGGGCAGGGCGAGAGGCCAGTGGCCTTAAAAAGCCCATGAAGGCCATCGTACATATACCCATGCGGGCTGCGGATGAAGCCAACGACCAAAAGCCTAAAAGGCTAAAAAGTCCTTAATGGCTAGTCACGCGTAACCCCCATGCCGTCTATATAGCTTTCATGCAGCGTCACAGGGAATGAAGGAAAATGCCCTCCCATGAATGGGCCTGACCTTGCAGGCGAAGAAAAAGTGGGCCGTAGTGTGAGCTCTTTGGATCATGTCCATAAATAGGCCAACCATGCGTAAGACCTCCTAGATTTATGACTCGATTTCAGTACAAATTCATGAGGAAGGGCTTAAACCTACTCATTAACGGACCAGCGGCCCTAGATTTGGTACTCCAAAAGTAGCCTTGTGAGCCCCGTGAACTTTAGAGAGTTACTACGACCAACCCTGTGCGTAAATCCCCGGCAGTGAGAAGTCCAGTGAACTTCTAAGAGTTATAGAGACCATCACGTGAGACCCGACTCTTGCATGAGTTTAAGAAACTGTTTTCTCCAACTACTCAAGAGCTTAAACTGTGTGTTGTTCCAACTACTCAAGAGCTTAAACTGTGTGTTGCTCCAACTACTTAAGAGCCTAAACTATGTCTGTAGATGTTTGTCCAATAGTATCAGTCCAGTAGTGTCAGTCCAGTTCAATCGTGTAACACTCCAGATTTTTGCCAACCTGAGGTTAGACGTCCTTAGGCAACGGGTCAACCATAACACCTTGGTAACCTCTCAGAACCCAATTCCAAAGCCAAAGGAATCATGTAGAACCAAATTCTTTAGAAATTTAACGTGAATTAGCTAGCGCTACACTAGATTACCTGCGAAATAAGCACCAACCACTTTAAATACGATCTGTAAGACCTAAAACCTATAGAATCATTGACGCTACGTTACCCTAAAACTTAGGATCAAACTTTAAACCCGTTTGTTCTCAGGAACCCTTTGAAACTTTATATTGGATCTAGACCGCGCGTCAAAAGTCCGATTGTGCCGAACTTAGATAATCCTGACCGCCTAGTTGGACTTGACAATCACCTCGAAAATCAAGACCAAATGATGTCCCACGACGATTTCCTTGAGCCCAGAGTGAAGAGTGTGAGAAATGTTAGAAATTAAATATAATTTATGAAATCTGGCACGTGTCGCTTGCGCACCTTTTTCTAAGCGTTCTGACCGTCAGAATTCGATCAAATTTTACCATCGGATCAGGATAGGTGGCCCTTACATGTCATAGTACTTGTAGCTCTGATCGAGTACCGGTAGCTGTTGAATTGAAACTGGTCCGCCACGGTCGATCTGGATTTCTGATCAGACTGAAAACTCAGCCTGACCTAGATCCAGCATCCATGAGCTTAAGTCCGACCACATTCAGTCAAGGGACCTCCAAAAATGTCCTTTTGGATCGAAAAAGACCCGATTTGGCTGTAACCCAAGTATACCTTGACTTGGAGTCTGTTTTGGTTATGTTTGGGCTTATAAAAGGGCCTTAAACCCTTAGCCTTCTAACCCATACGAATTTTAGGAAAACCCTAGGAGAGAGGAGAAAAAAGAGAGAGAAAGTGAGGGAGAAGTTGGAGCTTTCTCCTGGGATTCTTTCCTGTTACTTCACGAGCCAAATCCTTCCACCTGTATCGCTATTCTGGCGATTCCAACTCTGTTCTAGGTAAGAAAACCCTAATCCTAACCTGTTTTAGGGATTCTATCGATCCAAGTGGCGAAGTAGCTGACTTACCTTGTGTTGTAGGTTGCCAATCAGTTGTTGACGACGACGTAGAGTTCCTATTCGATTCATTACGCTCCTACGGCGTAAGGTGCGGATTTTAGACGCTTAGGTTACCATTTTTCAAAGCTTTCAATGCCATTTAATGGTAGATTATTGACAAGGATGTTGTTTGACATGTAGAACATGCTGTCCATTTTTCATTTCGAATACGTACGAAGAATATGAGATTTAGGGTATTTTGGATATTTGTAGGAAATACTGTATACGTATGTATTTTGCCGATATGATTACCATGAGTATTTACCATGTACCTATACTAGTTATACGTGTATGATCTGTTTGGCGAAGAGATTCACCCTTATGCACATATTGGTCGACATATGCTATGTAGACTAATGTGTGTAGACTAAGTGTTTGTTGAAATGCCTAAATCAAGATGATTTATGCCTGCTATATGTTTTGAATGTAAGAACATGATTGTTGTGTATTAGACAACTCCTTGATATAAGGATCTGTCATATCATATGTCGAAATCAACATACGTCAAGTACGTTGGAGTTGTGTAGTCTAAGTGTTTGTATAAATGCTTGCGTGAATAAGCACTTAGTGAGTGGTGTTGTAGGCTAGTGTAGAGACAGGATTCTCAACTACGTTGATGATGAGTATGACATCCTCCACGTACGTTGTTGAATTGATTCCTGATGTATGAAATGCTTGTGTTTGCTTAACTGCGTATGTCGTACCTTATAACATGTTGCTAACATGCTTGAATTAGTTATCATTTCAATTTTGTTTATCGCATATGATTACTGATTCACATTACATGTGTTTGGGGCTATACTCTAGTCCAGGCAGTCGGTAACAGATTAGAGTTCGTGGTTGGATTCTATTCACCACGAAGGATGTGTATGATGAACCCGAGTCATACTAAAGTCGTCGGTAGTGGTTAGGCCACACAAAGTGCTTGTGCACTTCATGTCGGTCGATTCAACGTGCGCTCACGCTAGTCGCACTCATCAAGTAACTCGACTGACCATTGTATGTTCACCTTATATTCGTCATAACTTCTTGAACCTAGGATACTAAACTTACCATTTGAAAGCCCCTCTAACCTTAGTACCTCGATCTCCTAAGACTCATGAGCCGGGCATGGTGGTATGGGACACCGTGGTTGAGCTGTCGGCCTACACTGGGACTACAAATCTCCCCATAGTGACCAGTGAGCACCCTACTTTGAGCAGATTATGGTGGTATGAGACACTATATTCTTGCTGTCGGCCTACATTGATAAGGTGATGGGGGAGTGGAGCAACGAGTGCAAGAAACAGCCCTGACAGCCCTTTGTAGTGACCTTGAACTTATCCCGACACCGCATGGGGGCAACGAGTCCTGATGCAGTCTTAAGGATATAAACTAGGCCTGTATTGATAAGGTGATGGGGGAGCGGAGCAACGAGTGCATGCAACAGCTCTGACAGCCCTTGCAGCGACATAGAAATATATCATCGTATGAGACTACTAGGAGTGATGACCCTAGAATGAATCATTGTTTGGGTATTGATATAAGGGAGGTATCCTAGTTTCCCAATCCTGCTATATGAAAAGGACTAATAATAACTCGGTAATCATATTCATATCGCACTGCATGTGCCTGAAAGATGTGGAGCACTGAGGGAAGAAAGCATGTCGCGACATAAGATGGTGTCGCATGAGGGAGTATGTCGGTGAGGCATCCATCATGTCATTTCATGCTTGCATTAATCACAATGTTTAGGAACGTTTGATTGCTTTCTTTACCATTATCACTTGATTGATTTGATAACATGCTAACCTTTGCTCTATGATTCCACTGAGTTAGCTACTCACTCCCACGTTACGGGACGATGTTGCGCACACCAACCAGTCCCTATTTTAGTTTCAGGTGATGGCGCTGCTTGTGAAGGGGAGCCGAACTTGTTTGATGACAAGGAGGATTTCTCCTATATGCTGGTTCTGATCGACGGGTTTACAAGGTTACTGATTAGATGCCAATACACTTGGCAGTTTGCCTTTTATTTACACACCCATGTATATTCTTTTCTTTCTATTTTGGAGTATACATGTAATTATTTAACCTGGTAACATGTTCACACTCTGGAGATTTACAATCATTTATATATTTTATATATTTATCACAGTCTTTTGCTTACTAATTTAACTATCTTTGGAGTATGATATGTTGTTTTGGCTTAGTCCCAATCTTGTTCAATGCCATTCTACAGACAACATGCATTCATCATTATCTATGTTGTATAAGTGACGTTTTGGAACTCGGGAGTTGGGTTTCTACCCGACCCCCGATTTTTAGGATGTTACAAATCGAGTCTGGTCGAGTCAAGTTTATTTCAAGACAAGTCATGTTAAGTCAAGTATGATTAGTCAGGAGTACATTAGCTCCATTGCTCAAAAGCATAAACTATGCATAACATTCAAAATGTTGTAGATACCTATTTTACTCTGGATATACTCAAATGTGCGATTTCCTGATAAAATCTTAAACATTGATTAGACAACATGCAAAAATGCATTTCTTTTAAATCAGGTTCAAATTATAAAGATAGTGAATATCTTCAAGATATTGACAATTATCTACTCAAAGGTTCAAGTCTTCAAGGTCAATTAGTATATTGATAAAAACACCATAAGGTCTTTTCGTTTCTTGCCTTCTTAATGAATAGAAAAATATTATCGCACAAGATTCTCAAAAGGGGGCAGAGAATAAACTAGCAAAGAATTATCACTCTTCTGGACATTATAAAGATCTGGATATATTCTTTGGATTTATTAAAGGAGCAACAAAGATTATCTATCCTTCAAGGGTATCAGCAGGCTTCACTTCGAAAATATTATCTTCTGAAGAAATCTTTATGCAATGCTGACCTAGAAAGGGGGTAAGATTTAATGTCTTCAAAGTAATCTATGCCTTGGCCTTTCTGATATTCTCTTATGTGTGGCGAAGGAATTCATATGTCGATTCATAACTTCTCACTATTCTAATAATGGTATCGCAAGACTCCAAGTACAGATCTGATGGACATAAAGAACAAATGGAATCATCCTTAGTAATTTCTATAACCTATGGGAAGTTATTAAATGAAAATTGACAGAAGTCTTGTACATTTTTCAGAATCAGCCAAGAACCAAGGAAAAGTCTATGAAGAAATACTAAGGAGTACAAACTAGAGAAGACTCAGTAAAAAGATTCAGTGGTCAAGCTTAAGAGATAAAGATGAAATCTCCAAGAGTGCAATATAAAGAATACAAAGAATGCAATAAGAAGCACTATAACAAGTGCAAAGATGAAATGATTAAATCAGTATCATATTACGAATAACATAATCAGCCTAAAAGAGAGAAGAAGCTTCAATATATTTCAAAATCTATCAATGCTTCATGAAGCTAAAATAAAAAAATTATAATGTATTGAGATATCAATTCCGATTAATTTGGCAGGAAACATCATCATTTGAAAGGTCAAGTAATGCATATCATGAATAAAGGAAACAATCGAAAAATTTGTTGTGGCAGGAGTAACATTAAAGAACAACTCTCTAGATATAGAATTGAAGGAAAAAGTCACTGGAGTTGATCAAAGAGACTGTTGTAGCAGCAATGGTGTTGAAAGATAGTTCTCTGATCAAAGATGAAGTCACCACAACTATTGCAGTGGCAAGTTTCAATGAAAAGAGACTTTCATCTTCTCTAGTAAAATATCTACTCGACGTTGCTAACTGGGGGCATTCAGGTCTTTCATTCGAAGGCAATCATTCTAATCTTCCGTTCGAGCGCAATCATTCAAGCCTTTCGTTCGAGTACGATTGTTCAAATATTTTGTTAGAACATGAGAAATCAAGTCTTCCATTTGAACGTGATTGTTCAAGTCTTCCGTTCGAGCACGAGCATTCCAGTCTTTCGATCGAACGTGATCATTCAAATCTTTCGTTCATGTATGATCATCTAGTTTTCAATGCAAGCATGATCATTTAGTCATCCTTCAGTTGTAGTCATTTAAGATTTTTCAGGCGGAGGAAGATTGATCCTCCATTTGATTTCAGGAATCAATTAAAGAAGGATCGAGGGGGCATCTGTAGAGGCATAAAAAAATTCCATTGAAGTGGTCAGAGAATTCCATGGTTCGGATCTTTTCCAGGGTTGTGCATTCCGTATTTTGGTAAAATTCTATGTCCGGGGGTATTTTAGAAAATTTGGTAAAATTTTTTGTCCGGGGGTATTTTAGGTATTTTGGTAAAATTCCATGTCTGGGGGTGTTTTAGGTATTTTTGTAAAATTTCAGGTCCGGAGGTATTTTAGGTATTTTGGTAAAATTCCATGTCCGGGGGTATTTTAGGTATTTTGGTAAAATTCTATGTCCGAGGGTATTTTAGGTATTTTGGTAAAATTCCATGTCTGGGGGTATTTTAGGTATTTTGGTAAAATTCCATGTCCGGGGGTATTTTAGATATTTTGGTAAAATTTCATGTTCGGGGGTGTTTTAGGTATTTTGGTAAAATTTCATGTCTAGGGGTAGTTTAGGTATTTTAGTAAAAAGCATTGGAAATGATATTTTGGTAATAAAGGGTGCACAGGTGTCATTTTAATGGAAAAAATTTGTACACCACCATTTAAGGGAGAGCTTGGTAAACACCGTTGATTAAAGAAGGAAGATGATCATTATGTGAACGGAAAAGTGGTGGTGATCACCACTTTGTAAGAGTGGTGAGGCCTATAAATACCCAACTCCTGCTTCATTTGAGGGGATCAGATCAATTGTTGGATCAATTGGTGGGCCAGGAAAGGAGAGAGAAGGAGACAAGAAAGGGAGAGTGTTGTGCGCACCATGTTATGTGCTAGGAGTATGGTGCGACGCACAACATATTCTCCGCATAAAGAAACTTCTGTACAACAACTTCCTGTGCACTTCCGCACAACAGCTTCCTGTGCAACTTCCGCACAACAGACCTTCAAGCAACCTCCGCACAACGCCACCTGCAAAGAATCTCCGCACAACATCTTCCGCACAGAGCTTTTCCACATAAAGCTTTTCCGCACAAAAAAGCTTGTTCACGTGAACAACCCCTCCTTTGAGAGATCCACACCGCCCATCGGACTCCTCTCTTGATTTTGACCATGAATGGTCTGTTTTAATCATCTGATGATGTGGCCCACTGAGGAAATCAAGCTAAAACAACATCTGAATGGTCTGCTTGTGATCGTTGCCATGATCATGTGAATGATCATACTCACCAAAGGTTAGCATCACCTCGATTGTTTTTTCTCCCTCTATCTGATGGACGACTCGGATCAGCCCCTCATTATATCATGGTGGCGCCTCTGTTTCACAACAAAGTCGATGTACGTCGACTCTGTGAAGATTGTCTGCCCATCTATTGAAGTTGTATAAAAAATTCACGCCATTCATTGTGTTCAGCACAAAAAACCATTCAGGATGGACTTCTTTTAGAGTGGAATTGGTGTGGCCGACATGATCTTTTATTCTGCCGTTCATTTCATGTTTAACTGCCAGGATTTCGCAAGAGATTGCATGGTGGCAAAAGGACACCTAAGCAAGGTTAATACCCTCCATCTGTACACAATGGACGGTCCAGATTGGCAATTTAGTTGATGAGTAGGGCCCACAATGCAAAACCGATGATTTGGACGAGAACGCTGTGCCTTTTCGTGAAATGAGGAAGAAGGCATCGGTCAGCGGGTGTTGGCCGACTTTGGGAAATTCCGTGCACGATTTGTGCACTTGTACTCCATGTACATGCAATGTACATGTGGTCTTAATGAGATGTTCATGGGAAATCTACTCCGTCCATCTGCTTTGCCACTATGTTTAACGTGTTGAGACCGATTTTGAAGCATATCTAAATATCAGGCGGGCCCCAAATCAGGATTTCAGGGGCTGATCTATCAGTTTGGCCATTTTCACAGAAATTCAGGAGCTGAAATTTGATGTGTACGGCTAATGTGAGGTCCTAAGGCTACACATAAAGTTTCAAGCCAAATGGATGGTAGGAACTCCGTAATCTTACATTCTGGGTGACTTTTTAGGCCCGTTTAATGTGAACGGCCTAACTTTCTCGAATCCTGGCCGTGTAAATTCATTGATCTCAGTCCCCTAATTTTCTCTACACCACACTTTAACGGACTACTCCACATTTCGAGGAAGATTCAAGGAAGAATGATCGGAAGGGTTTGATAGATTGTACTTTGTGTTCAGAATCAAGGGAATCCAAGGATGTAAATGAACTCAGAATAAATGTGATGAATGTTCTCTCATTGAATTCTTTGTTATCATTGAATAAATCCCCAAATCGAATGCATTTTTTTCTTGTTCGAAACACTTACCTCTCTCTCTCTCTCTCTCTCTCTCTCTCTCTCTCTCTCTCTCTCTCAGATTCCTTCACAGTAGACGGATTGGGTTAGGACCCGACCTCGGCTCATTAGCGAAGTAGCTGAGTCGAGTTGCTATGAAACTTACAACCAGATTCCAGTGGCACCCAAACATTCCTCTCTTAGCATTTTTTATTCTCTCTCTCCCCCTTGGAATTCGCCCTAATGCATGGTTATTTATAGCCTTACTGTTTCTGGAAATGTCTCCAACTATTCACAAGGATTAGTCAGTTGTTAACCCAAGTCGGCCGAGAGAACACCTCCATCAGGATTCTCTCAAGTAGCCAAATGTGTGCATGGGTCCAAATGTCATTCACAGATGGGTTTTGGGTTTGATGGGCCACACGATGGACACTTCGGATTAGTGAAAGGACCTGATCTTAAAGGGATGGGTTTCACTGTCAGTTTGAGGAAGATGATCGACTGATAATGGTGATTTTGCATTGGACAGATGATTCAATGTTCCGGGACGTTCAGATGGTCCAGATGGTGTCCATAAGGCTTGTGGGGTCCATTCATGGTGCAAGATGGATCGCAAATTAACATGGTCGCATTACATGTGAGAACTCTTCTGCCGGTTCAAGTTCCCCCCAAAAACTCGTCTGCCAGGTACTTCTCTCACAAAACCTAACCTCAACGTCTCACAATGCTCCAGCGAGTCTTCTAGAAGCTAAGGAATGGTGGAGGTTGAGATATCTACATTTGGCAATATTCCTTCTGCCTTTTATTAGGTAGGGATCCAAATCTGAAAATCATAGGGCTGACGCGGATTTTCTCTACACACGTGTTGTCCATCCAACCGTTTTCAAAAGTCGGATTGGTCAGAGTGTGGCAGAGGTGGATATAGATTCTACATCAACAACTTCCACGAACGTCGCCTGCTGGGTCATTATCAAAGGTGGCGTGGGTGGTTTTCAATGGAAAATCTCTACATAGACGTGATCAGTGGGGTCCAACAAATCAGATGGACGGTGTGGATTTAGCTTCAGTATTCGGAAGGATGGCTATTTGCACCATCAAACGGACGGTCCTGTTTGAACGAGCGTCGGGTGGGAATTTCTGGAGCAAGATTTGAAATTTCAAGAATTATTAGGTCAAACTCTGTTTGACCCAAATTTAGTTCCCATGCACAGCTGGTGCACATGGTTCAGTGCACGTGCATGACTTAAAGTGGGTCCCACCCGATCCTTTGCAAAGATCTGAGCCATCAGATCCCTTCAGGGTCTATTTTAAGTAAATTTTGACTGTGGCTTTATAATATTAGGTGGCTAGTCTAACTGGTGTAACGTATAGGGAGTTTAATTATTCGGAATCTATTCTAAGTTAGGATTTAAGCATGAGTTGCTACAGGGACTACTCACTGTGAGTCACCTAGCTAGAAACCCAAATATTGAGGTTTCTTTACATTAAAGCGGACCACTCCAAACAAATGTCAAATTCCTAGTTTTTGACATTTGGATGGTTCAAGTAGTTTAACAGTTAGATCTCTTAATTTAAGGATGGAGATTTCTACCAACAGTCTTAAGGGTCCTAAGGTTCATCTAAATGAAGATTTATGGTTGGATTAGTGGTCTAATGGTCTAAGTGATATGAATAGGTGGAAGGCTTTCAAGTTGGACTCTGATGAATGGTAGATCTGTGATCTACGATTTTGATTTGATACTTAAGGTCCACTTTCGTTAGAATGTGATTGTCCCTCTCAAGGATCAATAGTTGGGATGAACGGATTTTGAATCATCAATTGTTAGTGAATATCATAGGTTGGGTGTGTACATTCACACAAGCTTGTTATCTTGGACTACAATGGTAACATCCGGAGTACTGAAAATTACAGGGTGTTACAGATCCAATGGCTAAAATTCGACGTGTACAATTAATTTAGGGTCCTAGGGCCATATATAAAGTTTCGAACCGAATGGATGACAGGAACCCTGTGATCTTGCATTCAGGACGACTTTCAAGCCACTTGATTTTCTCGGATCTCTGGCATGTAAATTTTTCGATCTCGGTCCCTTGGGGTCTGTCCTTTGTCTTGGTGATTTTAGATTATTAAATTCATGCTTTTAGTACCCTTTTTTCAATCCATGCTCCTAAATTCACCTTGCATCATAAACACGATTAAAATTGAGCATTAAACAGTATCATGTTCATAAAATCAGGTAATAACTGGGGTCTAATATGTAATATTTGACCCTCAACACAACTCCCAACCAGTATTTTGCTAGTCCTGAGCAAAGTATGCAATAAATAAGTTGAGAATTACAGGACAATTTCTATAAACTTGAGTGATTTTTTAAAAACAATCCAGATACTAAAATTCTAATATTCATGAATGTTGGGCATTACTTTCTCCTGGACTCAAGCACATGGTAAACTTCATAATCAAGTTCAAAGTATTAATCCATCAATTAGAAAAAATTCTAAACAATGAGTTCCATGGGTGTATAGTGTAATCTCGGCTTATCATCATTTAAAGATCTAATCTCAATTTCATGATATCATTAGTAACCAACAAGAGAACTCATGACAACCAAAACCTAACCTAAAACTTGCCTCACAGATCATCGTTACATTCTTTCGGCTTTTGATTTTTCCATGAAAAGTAATGCAAAGGAAGGGAATCAAATCCTCACCTATAGGGAGCAAACCTATGGTGAAGACCATTCGCCCAACCCTTTCCAAAGGCAGCTGTTTTTTTTATTATTTTATTATTTTTTCTTTTTCTTCAATTCTAGCATGATGGGCTACCATGATAGACATATTTCTCAGGCTGGTTCCTTTCATGCTTAGTGATTACCAAGTTAATCCTTCAATATCAAAATGAAACCTCAATGTGTAAGCGAGATGTGACATGTGAAATCATGATTCAATTAATGTTTAGAATTTCTAATCATGGATTGATAATTTGAACTCAACTGGGAAATCTATCAGATAACTAAATCTAAGAGACATAAATCCCCAACACTCCGTATCGTATACTTCTCATATCATGACTATCCTTCCAAATCACTTCGAAGTCCAAATTTTTCTGGATAAATTTATAAAAAAATTTAACAATTTTTGCTCAGAACGAAGAAAATACTGATTAGGTTACCTAATCTCCCACCCCAACCTAAAATCTATATTGTCCTCAATGTAAAAAAGAAATAAGCATGTAATGCACATGAGACAACAAAAGTAAAGGAGAAGTGATGGAAAGATAGTACCTGGATGGAAGAATCAAGAGGCTTCTTTCTTGAGGGTCAAATATTGCATATTAGACCCCAGTTATTACCTGGATTTACGAACATGGTACTGTTTAACAACCTATTTTAATCGTGTTTTGTTGTAGGGTGTGATTAGGAGAGTTGACTAAAAAAGAGTATTAAAAGTGCTAATTTGATACTCTAGAGGCACTAGATCAAGGGATGGACTCCATAGGACCGAGATCGAGGAAAGTACATGTCAGAAATCCAAGGAAACCAGGCCATTCACATTACAGGGGCCTGAAAAGAGTCCAGACTGCAAGATCATAGGGTTTCCATCATCTGATTGGCTCGAAAATTCATAGATGGCCTGAGGACCATATTTGAACCGTACACGTCGGATTTCAGCTCCTGGATCACTGTGAAAGTGTCCCCATTGACATATCAGCCACTAAAACAGTGATTTGGGGTCCACTTGACATCTAGATATGCTTAAATTTTGGACTCAACGTCTTAAATGATATGACAGAATGGATGGACGAAGCAGATTTCTCATAAACATCTCGGTGGGACCCATACATGTAGTGTAGGTGCAAGGTACGCAAGTGCACCAGGCTTGCACCGGACCAAGACATCGGGTTAGCGAGCGCTGACTCGATCCGTTTCATATCAGGGATAGCGGACGGACTCTGTCCGTCCGTTTTTACATTGTGGGCCCCGTTAATCATCTGATTCGATGAACCGAACCATCTAATTGTCTCGGGAGGTGGCCACGACCCTCATCTAGGTGACTTTACGAGACCATGCAAGAGATTGCAGGATCCTAGCTGTTCAAAGAAGGACGGACGGTGAAGCGAACTATTGTGTGGGCCACATTAAACTCAATCTGAAACCAGTCAGTCCTTACTAGTTTTTCGACGTGAATTCAATGGACGGTATGGATTTTCCATGCAACGTCGTCCTGGGGTCCACCGACCATCACTGAAGCAAATCTGGAACCTCTGTTTCACAACAGAGGTTGCGTTCCTCTCTTGTGGGCTACCATCATGACGTGATGGCTTGATCTGAACTGTCCATCATCTATAGGCACTCGTTATGGTCAGAGCCATGCTGATCATTTTCGTCCATACACGCGTACGTGCAGTGCACAACAATCACAAGAAACTCATTCGCAGTCGTTAGAAGATGATCAAACAAGGTGGGCCGCAGTGAAGCACTCCAAAATCCCCCCTTGGGCCAAACAACTGTCTCCAAGGAGCCTGAATGGGTCAGATCCCACAACGGGATCAATTTTGTGATAAATCTAGGTGCGCAGATGATTGTGTTATGCAGGGGCTGCGAAAAACTTTCGCACTGACTTTCCTGTTTTGCCCATGGTTGTGCGTAAAGAGGTCGGGTCTCCAAACCGACCTCTCCAGCTATTGCTGCGTTAGCCTCTACACCGTTAGAAGCAGATATATAAGAGAGAGGAGCCGTGGGATTTGGAGGAGAGTTTTGGGACGTGGGTTGGAACGTGAGACAGAGAAAGAGCAAGAATTATTTTAGAATTTATTTTATTTACTATTTTGCTTTTATTATTTTTTGAGTGATCCAGCCTAATCATGTTAGCTAAACCTCTTAGCTAGGGCTAAGAGGTGAAGCTTGTAGCGTGATGGGAACTCTTTGCTTGCCTTTTGTTTAGATTGAACCGATGTTGAATTTGGTTGATGAAGGGAATGTTTCTAGTTTTTAATGGTCTATTGTGACTAAAATTACAATGGGTTTGCAATGGCTTTGAGCATGTTCCTTTTCTCTTTATGTTTATGACTTTAGGAAGCCCGGTTGTTCACCATAGTCTCCTGGGCATGGTCGAATGACGGTACCCTTCCTAACCTTCATGGCATGTTGATTGGTTGGTAATTAGATTAATTCTGTTGTTTACTTTGTCTCCTGGGCATGGTTTGGTGATGGAATCCATTCTAATTCATATATCTTTCATCTCTTGAAAACTATATCAATGACAGTTCAGTTAATTTCCATGATTCTTGAACCAGGTGTAAGATCTCCCTGATCTCTACAAGTGGATCCTCTGAATCCCTATTTCCCTTTCTCTGAATTTTCTTAAGTTTTAAATAACTATTTCATCATTATTCTCCAATTTGCAATCGATTAAAATTTCATCTTAGTCGAGTTCTAATTCTACTTAATTTCAGATTACGTACAAGTTTCAGTCCCTTGGGATTCGACCTCGGTCTTACCGAGTTTATGACTATATCACAACCCTGCACTTGGGGAGTGAACAAGTTTTTGGTGCTGTTGCCGGAGAATTGACGGTTGCGTTTTTAAAATTAACTAGTTATATGATTAGTTTAAGATTAGGATTTCTCTAATTTTAGGTTAGATTATTTTGTTGATTTATAGAAACTAACCTATTTTTTTTTGTAGGATTTCAAGATAGAAACTTCTAATTTAGTAAGCTCTTTCTAATTTCTACTTTCTATTCCCTTTTATTAACTTACTTTCTAGTTTAAGACTTTCCTAATTTGTTTTATACTTTCTTTTTTAGGAATTTCTTCTTTTTATTTAAAATTTAGTTTACTTTTAATTAGGAATTTTTTATTCTTTGACTTTCTATTTTTAGAAACTAACTTGTTTTGTTTGTTTTGCAGATTTTTGACTTAGGGACTCCAATTTGGTAACTTCTCTCTAACCCTCTCTTCTTTTTAGAGTTTTACTTCCTTTCTTAGGTCTAGGTTTAGAATTTAAATCAAGGGTTGTAAGTGTTTCATGCCCAAATGGGCCCGTGACAACACTCGACGTCTCTTAACCGAAGGAAGATTAGTTGAGAGGCTGACTGTCCATCACAGGACTAGACACCACTTAAATTTCTCTGAGATAATTGAGGTTATGGTTGAAAATCAACCGCAAGAAGACCCCAACCTAGGGTTGAGGAAGTACATGATGAGAATGAGGTACATCAAGCACCCCCGCCTCTCACTTTACGAGATTATTTACAATCGGTGGGGGTGAGTACGCCCTCATGCATGATTTTTTCTGAGAATACAGGACATATGGACATCAAACTAGGGGTTATCTAACTCCTTCCTAAGTTTTATGAGTTCGAATCTGAAGAACCATATCTACATCTGAAAGAGTTCGACGAGATTATAGCCACCTTATACTTTCTGAATGTATCTAAGGATACCATTAGGCTGAAGCTCTTCCCATTTTTCTTGAAGGAGAAGGCTAAGATGTGTTTACATTCACTACGTCCTAGATCCATTGGAACATGGAATGATATGCAGAGGGAATTTATAAAGAAAAGTTTCCCACATCATAAAATAATTACCCTCAGAAAAGCAATCTTGAACTTTTCCCAAAAGGAAGATAAAACATTCTTCCAATGTTAGGAAAGGTTCAAGGATTTAGTCAGTTCATGCCCACAACACAGCTTTGAAACGTGGTAATTTTTTCTACGATGGACTGACATCTTCCATGCGCCAAATGGTCGAGACAATGTGTAATGGAGAATTCATTAATAAAAATATTGACGAGGTATGGGATTACCTCAATAGTCTTGCTGAAAAAACTCAAGCATGGGACTATTACCCGAATTCGAACACAACGTCTAGGCCAATGCAATCTAAGGAGAAAGGTGGATTGTATCTTTTGAAAGAAGATGATGATCTTAAGTATAAGGTGTCTATGCTCATAAGAAAATTTGAGGCCATGGAAGAAAAGAAGGATAAGGTTAATGAAAGTGTTTGTGGCATCTGTGATTGCAACATTCATACAATGAAAAATTGTCCTACAATACCTGCCTTTCGAGAGGTGTTGAATGAACAATCCAATGCCATAAATAACTACCAAAAACCTTTAAATAGACTGACCTTTAACACGTATAATCCTGGTTGGAAAAATCTTGCCAATTTTAGTTGGAGGAATGGATAAACCGTTACACCTCAAGGTTTCCTAAATCAAGTTCCAACTCAAGAGAAACCTCAAGAGGATTTAGTTCTAAAACACTTCTAAAAGCAAGAGCTTTTCAATCAGGGTATGTTACAAGCCTTTCAAGACCTTACAAAAGCGATACAAGGACTTAAGGCTGAAAATATGATTGGGAGCAAGGGGAGCTTCCCAGCTCAACCTCTTCCTAATCCTAAACCGCAATATAAAGTTAGTGACTCGAGCTCTTCAAATCAGATGGAGCACGCTAAATCCATCACCACTCTTAAGAGTGCGAAGATTATTGATAAAACCCTTCCGGTTAGGCCCGAAAAGTCTTAAGAACCAAAAGAGGCCAATAATGATGGATCTACTGATGCCCCACAAAAATTAGAACCGGAACCTCTAGAGAAACCAGTTGCTCCGTTCCCCCAACAGTTGGTTGCACCAAAACATCTCTCTAACTCTCAGGATATCCTAAAGGTGTTGAAACAAGTGAAAGTCAACATTCCTCTACTTGATGTCATAAAACAGATACCTTCATATGCCAAATTCCTAAAGGACTTATGCACGACCAAACGACGACAAGGTGTTCAAAAGAAGATTTCCTTGACTGAGAAAGTGAGTGTCATCCTAAAACATGATGTGCCGCAGAAATTCAAAGATCTCGGTAGCCCAACTATATCATGTGTAATTGGAAACTATCGAATTGATCACGCACTTCTTGACTTAGGAGCGAGCGTCAATTTGATTCCCTACTCAGTATACAAATAGTTAGGTTTGGGTGAATTAAAACCCACCCGGACCATACTACAACTTGTTGATCGCACTATTCGGGTACCGAGAGGGATAATTGAGGATGTGTTGGTCTAGGTCGATAGATTTTACTACCTTGTAGATTTTATCATCTTGGATACCGAACCCATCAATGACATGAGCACTCAAATTCCTATCATTCTTGGTCACCCATTCCTTTCCACTTCAAATGCAATCATCAATTGCAGGAATGGTGTAATGACTATGTCTTTTGGAAATTTGACATTAAAGTCAAATATCTTTTTCAATAACAGCAGCAACTTAGAGGACGATGACGATTTTCACGACATTAACATGATTGATTCTTTCGTGAAAGATAGAACGCCTCTTACCTTATCCTCTGATCCTCTAAAGACGTGCCTGGCCCACTCCCATGATCTTGATGATGATACTATTAGGGAGACGTGTGCCATGCTTGATCCTGCACCTGTACTTGTAGTTAACCGGTGGAGGCCACGATTTGAAGAGTTGCCCCAAACCGATGTAGTGCCTCTACCGTCTAACCTTAAGCCACCGAAGCTTGACCTAAAACCTTTGCCCTTTGATTTGAAATATGTCTATTTAGGTCAAGATGAGACATACCTGGTGGTGATCTCTGCCCACCTGGAAAAAAGAACAGGAGAGTATGCTCATTTCTACTCTCATTGAACATAAAGGAGCTCTTGGATGGACGATAGTGGACCTCAAAGGAATTAACCCCTCGATTTGTACTCATCGCATATATCTTGAGGATAATGGGAAAATCGTTCGGCAATCACAATGTAGACTAAATCCAAATATGAAGGAAGTGATTAAAGCCGAGGTTCTCAAACTATTGGATGTGGGTATCATATACTTCATATCTGATAGTCAATGGGTGAATCCAACTCAGATGGTTCCTAAGAAGTCCAGGATCACCATCGCAGCCAATGCCAATAATGAACTCGTGCCAATGAGAGTTACTACTGGTTGGAGAATGTGTATTGACTACAGGAAGTTGAATACCATCACAACGAAGGACCACTTTCGCCCTTCATCGATCAAATCTTGGAAAGGCTAGCTGGTCAGTCCTATTATTATTTCCTTGACGGGTATTCGGGATACAATCAGATTGAAATCGCCCTTGAGGACCAGGAAAAGACCACATTTACATGTCCCTATGACACCTTTGCTTATAGAGGGATGTCATTCGGGTTATGTAATACCCCTGCCACCTTTCAGCAATGTATGATGAGTATCTTTTCTGACATGGTGGAAAAATATTTAGAGGTCTTCATGGATGATTTCTCGATTTTCGGTTCATCTTTCAGTGAATGCTTAGAGAGGCTTAAATGTGTGCTGAAAAGATGTGAAGAAAAGAATTTGGTACTTAATTGGAAGAAGTGCTATTTCATGGTTCAAAAGGAAATTTTCCTTGGGCATATCATCTCGTCCAAAGGAATCGAGGTAGATAAGGAAAAAATTGATCTTATCTCTAACCTACCTCCACTCAAGAACATCAGAGGCGTGCCATCCCTCTTAGGACATGTAAGATTTTATAGGCGATTCATAAAGGACTTTAGTCTCCTCTCTCGTCCTTTATGTAATCTTCTTCAAAAGGATGCACCATACGAATGGACTGAGCAATGCCAGGAAGCTTTAACCAAGCTTAAGGGTATGTTAACCACTGTACCTATCATGCAGCCACCCAATTGGAGCCTTCCTTTTGAGCTTATGTGCGACGCTTCATATTATTCTCTTGGAGCGGTTCTAGGTTAGAGAAAAGACAAGAGGCCCTATGTCATTCATTACGTGAGTAGGACTTTAAATCCTGCCCAAGTGAACTACTCGACTACGGAAAAGGAACTCTTAGCCGTAGTGTTCGCCTTGGATAAATTTAGGTCCTACTTGATCGAATCTGAGATCATTATATACACAGATCATGCAGCACTTAAGTATCTTCTTTCTAAGAATGATTCTAAGCCCCGCTTAATACGATGGATCCTTCTACTCCAAGAATTTGATTTGGAAATTAAAGATAAAAAGTGAGTAGAAAACGTATTGGTCGATCATCTTTCTCGCCTTAATACATCTAATTCCCTTGAGGCGACCCATATCAATGACATGTTCCCTGATGAACAACTGTTCAGCATCTCCCATTCACCTTGCTTCACTGATATTGCTAATTATCTTGCTACAGGTTCCATACCGACACATTGGACTGCATAAGATAAGAAGAAATTCTTTACCAAGGTGCGCAACTTTTTCTGAGACGATCCATATTTATTTAAATATTGCCCAGACCAAATCTTAAGGAGACGTGTGCCAGACGATGAGCATCAGAGTGTCATCTCCTTCTGTCACTCACAGGCCTGTGTTGGTCACTTTTCTATAAAAAAGACCACGACCAAGATTCTGCAGTGTAGCTTTTATTAGCCCATTATGTTCAGGGATACTCATGAGTTTTGCAAGGCTTGTGAACGTTGTCAAAAATTGGGAGCATTGTCCCACCGAAATATAATGCCTTTGAATCCCATCCTTATTATAGAAGCATTTGATTGCTGGGGCATCGATTTCATGGGACCTTTCTCCAATCCTTTAGAAATTTGTATATTTTTCTCGCCGTAGATTATGTCACTAAATGGGTCGAAGCAATTCCGTGCCGCAACAATGACCATCGTACGGTCATTAAATTTTTAAAAGAAAACATCCTGTCGTGATTCGGGACGCCTCGAGCCATCATTAGTGACGGGGGCTCACACTTTTGTAATAGACCATTTGAGAGCTTAATGAAGAAATACGGTATCTCTCATAAGGTAAGCACCCCATACCATCCACAGAGAAGTGGACAAGCTGAGATTTCCAATAGGGAAATCAAACATATCCTGGAGAAAACGGTTTACCCTGATCGAAAGCATTGGTTAACCTGATTAACCGATGCCTTATGGGCATACCGTACTGCTTTTAAAACCCCTATTGGAACATCTCCCTTTAGACTTGTCTATGGGAAGGCATGTCACTTGCATGTGGAGTTGGAATATAAAGCGTACTGGGTGATCAAAAATCTGAATTTCAATTTGGACAACGCTGGCTCGCTACTCTAACTTCAGTTAAATGAACTTGAAGAAATCTGGAATGATGCGTACGAGAACTCGAGAATTTATAAGGACAGGATGAAGGTATTTCATGATCAACATATTCTACAGAAATCGTTCACGCCAGGTCAGAAAGTCCTTTTGTATGACTCTCGATTACATCTCTTTCCGGGTAAGCTTCGATCTCGTTGGACTGGCCCTTACATTATTTTTACTACCTATCCTCATGGGGCCGTCGAGATAAGAGATCCCAACAATGACAAGGAGTTTAAAGTAAATGGACATCGATTAAAACTATTTGTCAAGAAATTTGATTCATAGGACATGTCCATGCCTCTGACTGCTCCTGTTTACCAGGATTGATCTCCTAGTCTGATGGAGATATAAGTAGGTTTATCGTTTTCATAGGACTAGGGTAGTGATGTATTTTGTCTGGATGAAGACGGTAAACTTAGCGCTCCTGGGAGGCAACCCAACTTTTTATTCCATTTCATTTTTTAGTTAGTTAGTTCAATGTTTGTGGGTAACATTATTGTAAACCCTCACGAGACTACAACTCGTCCACTAGGAGAAACTTAGGGGTTTAAAGGCTTGTTGCATATGCTAAATGCAATCGAGAGCACCTGCGAAAGTGGTATAGGTAGGATTTTATTTTTGTTATTTTTGTCCTGCTTTCTCTCTCGTGCTGACAAGCTTCCATGCTGCGATCTTTTGGAAACTCTCTTGATTTATTATCCAGGTATTATCTTCCCATCACTTTTCCTTTGCTTTCGTTGTCCCATGTACATTGCATGTACATCTTTTACAATGAGGACAATATATATTTTAGGTTGGGGGTGGGAGATTAGGTTTTCTAATCAGTATTTTCTTGGTCTTGAGTAAAAATTATAAAAAAATTTAAATTTTTCTAGGAATTTCTTGTGAATTTGAAGTGATTTTAACGTCCATCTTTGATTTTCATTACAAGATACATGATGTTGGATTTATGACTCTTGGATTCAGTTATCTATTATCTTTTACAGTTGAGTTTGAATTGTTAATCCATGATTAGAAGTTTTAAACATTGATTGAGTCACTATTTCACATGTCATATCTCGCTTACACATTAAGGTTTCAGTTCAATATTGAAGGATTGACTCGATAATCATTAAGCATGAAAGGAATCATCCTGAAAATTTTGCTTATCATGATTAATAGAAAAAAATAAAATAACAAGTACCTTTGCAAAGGATTGGGTGAATAATCTTCACAATAAGTTTGCTCCCTATAGGTGAGGATTTAATTCTCCATGGATGATATGTGAAAAGGTTTGGGTGTACGGTCTTCACCATAGGTTTGCTCCCTATAGGTGAGGATTTAATTCTCATTCTTGGCATTTCTTTTAATAGAAAAATCATAAGATGAAATTTATGAGGCAAGTTTGGTTATCATGAATTCTCTTGTTGATTACCAATGATATCATGAAATAACAAATTTAATCTTAATGTTGACAAGTCGAGATTACATTATACGCCCATGGAACTCAACGTTTAGAATTATTTTAATTGATAGATTAATACCTTGAACTTGACTATGAAGTTTACCGAGCGCTTGAGTCCAGGAGAAAATAATGCCCAAAATTCATGAATCTTAGAATTTTCATATCTGGATTATTTTGCAAAAATCACTTGAGTTTATGGAAATCGTCCTGTAATTCTCAACTTATTTTTCGCATACTTTGCTCGGGACTAGCAAAATGCTAGTTGTGGGTTGTGTGGAGGGTCAAATATTGCATATTAGACCCCAGTTATTGCCTGCATTTACGAACATGGTACTGTTTAACAGCCTATTTTAATCGTGCTTTGTTGCAGGGTGTGATTAGGAGAGTTGACTGAAAAAGAGTATTAAAAGTGCTAATTTGATGCTTTAGAGGCACCAGATTAAGGGATGGACTCCAGAGGACCGAGATCGAGGAAAGTACATGTCAGAAATCCGAGGAAACCAGGCCATTCGCATTACAAGGGCTTGAAAAGAGTCCAGACTGCAAATCATAGGGTTTCCACCATCTGGTCAGCTTAAAAATTCATACATGGCCTGAGGACCATAATTGAACCATACGCGTCGGATTTCAGCTCCTGGATCACTGTAAAAGTGTCCCCACTGACATATCAGCCACCAAAACAGTGATTTGGGGTCCACTTGACATCTGGATATGCCTAAATTTTGGACTCAACGTCTTAAATGATATGACAGAATGGATGGACAGAGCAGATTTCTCATAAACATCTCAGTGGGACCCATACATGTAGTGTAGGTGCAAGGTACGCAAGTGCACCAGGCGTGCACCGGACCAAGACATCGGGTTAGCGAGCGCTGACCCGATCCGTTTCATTCCAGGGAGAGCGGACAGACTCTGTCCGTCCGTTTTTACGTTGTGGGCCCCATTAATCGTCTGATTCGATGATCCGAACCATCCAATTATCTCGGGAGGTGGCCATGACCCTCATCTAGGTGACTTTATGAGACCATGAAAGAGATTGCAGGATCTTAGCCGTTCAAAGAAGGACGGACGGCGGAGTGAACTATTCTGTGGGCCACACTAAACTCAATCTTAAACCAGTCATTCCTTACTAGTTTTTCAACGTGATTTTAATGGATGGTATGGATTTTCCATGCAACGTCGTCCTGGGGTCCATCAACCATCACAGAAGCGAAGCTGGAACCTTTGTTTCGCAACAGAGGTTGCGGTCCTCTCTTGTGGGCCACCATCATGATGTGATGGCTTGATCTGAACCATCCATCATCTATAGGCACTCGTTATGGTCAGAGCCATGCTGACCGTTTTCATCCATACACACGTACGTGCAGTGCACAACAATCATAAGAAACTCATTTACAGCCGTTGGAAGATGATCAAACAAGGTGGGCCACAGCGAAGAACTCCAAAATCCCCCCTTGGGCCAACCGACCGTCTCCAAGGAGCCTGAATGGGTCAGATCCCACAACGGGATCAGTTTTGTGATAAATCTAGGTGCGCAGATGACTGTGTCACTCAGGGACTGCAAAAAACTTCTGCACTGACTTTCCTGTTTCACCCATGGTTATGCGTAAAGAGGTTGGGTCTCTAAACTGACCTCTCTAGCTATTGCTGCGTTAGCCTCTACACCGTCAGAAGCAGATATATAAGAGAGAGGAGTCGTGGGATTTGGAGGAGAGTTTTGGGACGTGGGTTGGAACATGAGACAGAAGGAGCAAGAATTATTTTAGAATTTATTTTATTTACTATTTTTCTTTTATTATTTTTTGAGTGATCCAGCCTAATCATGTTAGCTAAACCTCTTAGCTAGGGCTAAGAGGTGAAGCTTATAGCGTGATGGGAACTCTTTGCTTGCCTTTTGTTTAGATTGAACCGACGTTGAATTTGGTTGATGAAGGGAATGTTTCTAGTTTTTAATGGTCTGTTGTAACTAAAATTATAATGGGTCTGTAATGGCTTTGAGCATGTTCCTTTCCTCTTTATTTTATGACGTCAAGAAGCCCTGTTGTTCACCATAGTCTCCTGGGCATGGTTGGATGACGGTACCCTTCCTAACCTTCATAGCATGTTGATTAGTTGGTAATTAGATTAATTCTGTTGTTTGCTTTGTCTCTTGGGTATGGTTTGGTGATGGAATCCATTCTAATTCATGTACTTTTATCTCTTGAAAACTATATCAATGGCAATTTAGTTAATTTCCATGATTCTTGAAGCAGGCGTAAGATCTCCCTGATCTCTACAAGTGGATCCTCTAAATCCTTATTTCCCTTTCTTTGAATTTTCTTAAGTTTTAAATAACTATTTCATCATTATTCTCCAATTTACAATCGATTAAAATTTCATCTTAGTCTAGTTCTAATTCTACTTAATTTCAGATTACGTACGAGTTTCAGTCCCTTAGGATTCGACCTCGGTCTTACCGAGTTTATTACAACATCACAACCCTACACTTGGGGAGTGAACATTCTTTCAAAGAGATCTCAGCGTGATGATGACTCGACACATGAGTAAAGCAAACTATCTTAAAACAACGGTTAAACAAACTAATTTAATGGCATAAAACCAACTAACCTAGAACAACATTAAGCAAACTATCCTAGGAAGAGAAAAAACTATTCAGTCATGTCTCAAGGTTCCTCTTCTTGCCAGTATCTTGATAAATTTCTTAGTAAGTTCCTCAACAAGATAATCCAAAAGCCCCTTTTGCAATAGGCTTGGATACCCTGGAGCATGAATGTCCAGAGAAACTTATGTACCTCAGTAAAAATTTACCATCGGTATCTAAAGTATATGTAATACCTCGGATTTTGGCCAATCTGGGATTTGACGTCCTTAGGCAGTGGGTCAATTAAAACACCTAGAAAATCGTTCAGAACCCAATTCCATAGCCAAAGAAACCACTTAGGATTAATTCCTTTAGAAATTAAGCGTAAGTTAGCCAGCGCAACGCTGGAGTAGCTGGGAAATAGTCCCTGATCACTTTAAATACGTTCTACAAGACCCAAATCGAGTAGAACCAATGACTCTATAATACTCTATAACCTCGGACCAAACTCTAAGCAGGTTTGTTCTCTGGACCACTTTGAATCTTTGTATTGGATCTAGACCGCGCGTCGAAAGTCCGATACCTCCTATCTTAGACCGTTAGAACCGCCTAGCTGGACTTGACACTCATATCGAAAATCAAGTCAAACCGATAATCACAGGCCATTTCATTGAGCTCGGACCGAAGAGAGTGCGAATAGGGACAGAATTGGAATTTCAAATTCAAATCTGGCACACGACTTGACGCGTCAGTATTGAGCGTTCTGGCCATCAGAATTCAGCCAGATTACACCCTCGGATCAGGAGAAATTTCTATTTTATATCATGAGACTTTTAGCCCTGATCTACGTGCGGTGATCGCTGAACTGAAACTGGTCCGCCACGTGCAATCTGCGGACCCAGCCAGACTGAAAACTTAATATGTGCTAGATCTGGTACACATGAGCTTAAGTCCGATCGCATTCGGTCAGGGGACCACCAGAAAGCATCTTTTGGACCGAAACAGCCCCGATTTGGATATGCACTAAGTGAACTTTGTACCGGAGCCTATTTCGGGCAAGTTTGGGCTTATAAAAGGGGTTGAAACCCTCACTCCTCTCTCCCATCCGAATTTACAAAAATCCCTAGATTAGGAGAGAGAAAAGGTAGGAGTTTGTGAGAGAAGGTGGGAGAGAATTCCCTGCTGCTTGTGCCACGTGCTGTACGTGCTTAGGCAACGCACTCCGATCACTTTCCCGGTGATTCCTCCACGTTTTCAGGTAAGAAAATACCCTAGAAGTTGCTGATTTGAGGTTCCTTTCGTTTCCTAGCGAAGTAGCTAATAGAACTTGTGTATTAGGTTCTCTAATCGCCGTAGACGAAGCGTATACGCTCCGTTCGAATTTACACATCCATAAGAGACAAGGTGCGGATTTTAGACGCTTTGATTGACTGTTTCCAAAGCTTTCAATGTCGTTTAACAGTAGATTATCGACGGCAACGCCGTTTGACATGTACAACATGCTGTCCGTTTCCTGTTTCATAAATCAATAAAGAATATGAGATTTAGGGCATTTTAGTCATTTGTAGGAAGTATAAATTTTATTCATATTTTGCTGATGTGATTGACATGGTTTATTGTCGCATTAGAATGTTAGGAATGTGTGCATAATTAATTTGGCGAAGAGATTCACCTAAATGCGCACTTCGGGTCGACATACTATATGTAGACTTAAGTGTGTAGTGTAAGTGTTTGTATAAATGTTTGTATTAGTATGTGTTGAATTAAATGATGTTATGAATTAGTTTGAGATGGATTTCTCAATTAATATGCTGACGTAAATGATTTCCTACATGTTGACTATATGTATGATTTCATTATATGCATGAAATGCATGTACTTGATGATTTACTTAAGTTCTATGTTATAACATGTGTTAACATGCTCACATGGTTGTATTTCAATTCCAATGCTCTTGTATGATTTGCTGATGTGATTCCTTAATTGTTTGGGACTATGCTTAGTCCAGGCAGTCGGTAACCGAACGAATTCGTGGTTGGCTTATCTTTGCCACGAACGACGCGTCGATGAACGCGAGCCGTGTTTTGGAGTTGGCGGCAGTGGTTAGGCCACACGAAGTGTTTTACGCACTTCATGCCGTTCGACTTGAGATGCGATCGTACTAGTCGAGCCCGTCAAGTAACCCGACTGGCCATTGTATGTTCACCCTGCATGAGTCATAACTGCTTGAACCTAGGGTACTGAACTTACCATTGTAAACCCTGTTAACCATGGTACCTTGATCCACGAAGACTCATGAGCCGGGCATGGTGGTATGGGACACCGTGGTCGAGCTGTCGGCCTACGCTGGGGCCACAAACCTCCCCGTAGTGACCAGTGAGCACCTAGTCTCGTGAGCAGATTATGGTGGTATGGGACACTATATTCTAGCTGTCAGCCTACACTGATCAGGCGAGGAGTCCTTTGTAGTGACCGCGAGCGTATTCTGAGTCTACGGGAGGCGACAACCCTTCAGTAGCAGTAGAGTACAGTAGGCCTGTATTGATAAGGTGATGGGGGAGCGGTGCAACGAGTGCGAGCAACAGCCCTAGCAGCCCTTGCAGCGACCTACAAAATATACATCGTATGAGATTACTAGGAGTGACGACCCTAGACAGGATCTGTGTTGGGATTGATATAAGGGAAGTACCTTAGTTTACCAATCCTGCTGTTTGAATGGATTAATAACAACTCGGTAATCATATCACCATACCATTACATGTGCCTGAAAGATGTGGAGCACTTGAGGGTCGATTGCATGCCGCGATCGTAAGATGGTGCCGTATGAGGGAGATCGTCGGTGAGGGCATGCATCATGTCATGTCATATTGCATTAACAACAGTATTAAGATTGTTTGATTTACTGCTTTACTATTATCGCATGATTGATTTGAAAACATGTTAATCCTTGCTCTATTATTCCACTGAGTTAGCTACTCACTCCCACGTTACGGGATGGTGTTTTCGGACACCCACTAGTCCCTTTTTGTGATTGCAGATGATGGCGCTGCTTGAGAAGCGGAGCTGGACTGGATGATGATGAGGAGGATTCCTCCTTTATGCGTGATCTGATTGACGGGATTACAGGGAGGTTGTTTAGATACCTTGACACTTGTCATTTTTTTTATTTTAGAACACTCATGTATATCCTTTGGTTTACTTTTGGAGTATATATATATGTACATAACCTGGTAACATGTTCATACTCTGGAGACATACGACAGTTTATATATGTTATACATACTATCACAGTCTTCCGCTTGTTAATTTAACTGTCTCTGGGGTATGATATGCTGTTCTAGCTTAATCTCACTCATGTTTAATACATTATCATAGACAACATTCAATCATACATATCTATGTTACATAAAAATATTTTGGAACTCGGGAGTTGGGTTTTTGCTCGACCCCCCGATTTTCGGGATGTTACAGTATATATAATTCACCTGTGTCAGAAAAAGTTTCAAAGTTAGTATCCCATGGTGAATCAGAGGCTACAGGTAGATAAAATTAAGAAGAATTTTTAGGAAGTGATGTAGTCTTAACACATTTCGTAGTTCTAAACTTCGGTTCCATTGTTAGCTCCTCCTCCTTTAATGGTATACATTCAGGATTTAGGACAGGAGGGGCTTTAGAATAAGGGTTTTCTCGGTCCGTAACAACTACCGAGATATTTTATTGCAAGGCATTCACTATGTCTTTTATTATGGGATCATTTGAATCTACAAAGTATGCTAAGCAATCATCCAAAGAGTTGAGAAATTCAGCTGAGAGTGACTTATTTTTCACAATGAAGTTCGTGATGATTTGCCTAAGGAATCCATCATCTTTGAAAGTGGATGGATGCATGCTCTCTTGCTCTTGCCCTGCATAGACAGATTAAAAATTAATAGGAGAAGCATAGATGTGAATACTCTGTTCATTGAAGCTACTCAGTAGAGGCATTGAATCGTCAAAATTGTACAGCTCAGATGGTAGCCTTAACTTGGTGGTTTCAACTTCCAGAGTCATATCGAGCAACTCGTCTCTCTTCCAAATCATATCATTATTCAATTCAGGAAAGTGATCCAAACATGTCTCACAAGAGTTAGAAGGGTCGGTTGTAAGGAGCTCATCCTCCACATTTAAATCAGGCATGTTAGATGAGTGGAGTAGATCCTTATAGCCAATCATTTCATGTACTTCTTGATCAATGACTTAGACCATATTTAAGATTGATTCCAGAGGAATTTGGGCCGCACATTCATGATCGTCATCCCAATACTCATTATCGTCTAATTTCATGCTGTGTATAATTGGGATGGGATCACATTCCTCACATTCTATTTTGATATTAGGTTGAGGTTCAAATAAACTAATCTCCTCCTCATCATTGAAATTAAGTGTGTCATTGAGTGAAGTGTGTCATTATCACTATATTTGAAAGACACCTATGTCTCTTGATCATTCCTTTAGAGAGTCATCGAGATCGACTCATCGAGAAATTAAACCATATGTCATTAATGGAATCCAACTCCGCATTCATAATTTTAGTTTCTTCCACAACCGAGTTATGATCACTTTCTTCACATTGTGTTTCTAGATTGGGTTGAGGCTGGGATAACCTAGCCTCTTCCTCCTTCATAAGGTGTGACTGAATTCTTTGAATTAAGGATTTGAACAATTCACATGATTGTATGACAATTTGATTGAACTGCTCTTGCGCATATATGAGTTTTTGAAGTGAAACCTCTTGGATTGTTTCTGATTGGGTTTCAAAGGTAGAGGGCCCAAGAGAATTATCATTAAAATATATTGCTAGTTCATCTTTTCAATATTGATGTTTCCACTGATAATAGTCATATGGATCATAGGTGGGAGAATCTGATGGTTGGTAATACATATTATCACTCATAATATAATCACACATTATTTTCTTTTTATCAGATGGGTGATAATAATTCTCAATTCCAAAGTTACGATAACATCAACACTCACGTACTGTCCGTAGGGTGTAATTGTTCTCCCGTATATAATCGTGTAAGGACTTCTTAACCGATGAAGCGTTATACTCTGGTTGGTTCTCGATGTTTGTTTTAGGAAAATTCTGAGATATAGGTTGATTTTTATCACAATCATCATACATCCCTTCCTAGTGTCCCTTAGCTATTTCAGCATATTGATGTTCCCATTCTTACATATACATGTTGAAATCCTAAGTTTGAATCTAATCTAAAGAAAAGATCCTACAGTAGTATGAAAAGTAAGAAGAGAGAAGAAGTTAGAAAGAAGTTACCAAATTAGAAGTTCCTATGTTAAGATCCTGCAAAAGAAAACAAAAGAAATTAGTTTCTAAAGATAGAAATTCTAAAGTTAGAAAGTTTCTAAAAACAAAAATAGAAAGTTAGTTTCTAAAAAGGAAAGTTTCTAAACCTAGAAATAGAAAGCTAAGTTAGTTTCAAAAAGAAAACCTAGAATTAGAAAGTTTCTAAAAATAAAATAAAGGAAAGATGAGTTAGTTTCTAAAAATAGAAAGAGTTTCTAAGAAAGGAAATAATTAACCTAGTTTCTAAAAAGAAAATAGAAAAGTTTCTAAAAATAGAAAACCTAAATCTAAATTTAGAAAGTAATGTTAGTTTCTAAAATTAGAAGAAATCCTAGAATTAAAATTAGAAAAATAAAACCTAATCCTAAAGTTAGAAAACCCTAATCTTAACCTAATTTTAATACTAGTTAATCTTAGAAAAATGTATCCGTCAGTCCTCGGCAAAGACACCAAAAACTTGTTCACACCCTAAGTATAGGTTTGCGATGTAGTAATAATCTGAGTAAGACCGAGGTTGAATCCACAGGAACTGAACCTTGTACGTAATCTGAAAGTAACTAGAACTTAGAACTAAGTGAAGATGAAATCTAAATCTGGAAATTTAAGAGAATAATGATGAATAGATTAATTAAAAACTAATAAAAATAAAGGTGGAAATTAGGGTGCCAAGTATCCACTTGTAGCAATTGGGAAGCTACCTTGCATTGATTCAAGGACACAACTAGAATCAGAGTCCTATCCTATCCAATTATTAAGAGGAGATTTGTCAGATCTCTGAACTTCAATCCCCAACCAACATTTTGCTAGTCTCGAGCAAAGTATCTAAAAAATAATTTAAGACTCACGGGATAATTCCTATAAACTCAAGTGATTTTTGAACAACAATCCAGTCAACAAAATTCTAAGATTCATAAATATTAGGCATTACTTTCTCCTGGACTCAAGAGCATAGTAAACTTTATAATCAAGTTCAAAGTATTAATCCATCGATAAGAACAATTCTAAACATTGAGTTCCATGGGTTTATAGTTTAATCTTGGCTTGTCAACAGTAAGAGATCCAATCATCAATTTCATGATAACATTAATAATCAAAAAAGTATTCAAGATAACCATACCTAAACCAAAACTTGCCTTACAGTTCATCTTTTCATTCTTTTAACTTTTGATTTTTCCATTGATGGCTTGCACTCTGTCACCCTTTTAAAGGTAAAGCCAAAGAGGGGAATCAAATCCTCACCTATAGGGAGCAGACCCATGGTGAAGATCATTCGCCTAACCCTTTCTGAATGTCAATCTTGAGGAATCGACCCTTCACCTATATGGAGCAAACTTATGGTGAAGACCATTTGCCCAACTCTTTTCAAAGGCAACTGTTTTTTAGCTGGGTATTTATTTTTCTTTCTTTTCAATTCTTCTTTTTTTTTCTTCTTTTTTTCTATTGATCATGACGGGCAAATTTCCTAGGTTGGTTCCTTTCATGCTTAGTGATTACTAAGTTAATCCTTCAATATCAAACTGAAACCTTAATTTGTAAGCGAGATGTGACATATGAAATCATGACTCAATAAATGTTTAAAACTTCTAATCATGGATTAATAATTCAAACTTAACTATGAAATCTAACCGATGGTTGAATCCAAGAGTCATAAATTATTAACATCACGTATCTTATAATTCTGAATCAAGGATAACCGTCAAAATCACTTTGAATTCATAAGAATTTTAAAAAAAAATTTAAAAATTTTTTCCACAAATTTTGTTCATGACTAATAAAATACTGATTAGGTAATATAATCTCCCATCCCTAACCTAAAATCTACATTGTCCTCAATTTAAAAGAGATGAGCATGCAATGTACATAGGACAACGAAAGTAAATGAGAAGTAATGAAAAGATAGCACCTGACGAGGAAATTGAACAACCTTTCCAAGGAGATATCAGTGTGAGAGTAAGTTAGCATAAGACTAAAACCAATGAAAGCAACCTATCATAAAACAACTTAGAAAACAAACTAACCTAATGACATAAAGCTGACTATCCTAGAACGGTATAAAGTAAACTACCTTAGTCCTATGAAAGCTGGGGAAAAGTTACTCGGTCATGCCACATGGTTCCTCTTCTAGCTAATATCTGGATAAATTTCTTAGTAGGTTTCTCAACATGATCATTCAAAAGTCATTATTGCAATAGGCTTAGATACCCTGGAGCATGAATGTCCAGAGAAATTTGTAGGCCTCATCAAAAAAATTTTGTTGATTCACCTGAGGCATCCAAAGTATATATGATTCACCTATGACAGAAAAAGTTTCAAAGTTAGTATCTCATGGTGAATCAGAGACTACAATTAAAAAAAACTCAAAAAACTTCTCAGAAAGTGATGTAGTCTTGACACATTCTGAAGTTTCAGACTTCAGTTCGATTTTCAGCTCCTCCTCCCTTAATGGTAAACAGTCAGGGTCTGGGGAAGGAGGGGCTTTAGAATGAGGGTTCTCTCGGTTCATGACAACTACTGAAGTATTGTCTTATAAGGCATCCTCTTTATCTTTTATCATGAGAATATTTGAATCTACAAAGTGTGATAAACACTCATCCAAAGAGGTGAGAAATTCAGCTCAGAGTGACTTATTTTTGACATTAAAATTTGGAATGATCTGCCCAAGGATTCCATCGTCTCTGAAAGTAAATGATGCACGCTCTTTTACTCTTACCTTGCACATATAGATTGAAAATCAATAAGGGAAGCATTGATGTGAACACTCTTCTCATTGAAACTACTCAGTCGAGGCATTGAATCGTCAAATGTGTACAACTCAATGATGGCCTCAACTGGGTGGTTTCAAATTTTAGATTTATATTGAGCAACTCATTCTTCTTCTGAATCATATCATCATTCAATTCAGAGGAGCGGTCCAAACATGTCTCACAAGAGTTAAAGGGGTCAGTTGAAAGGGGCTTATTCTCCACATTTAAATCAGTCATGTCAGATGGGTGGAGTAAATCATTATGATCAACCACTTCTTGTACCCCTTGATCATTGACTTGGACTATACTTGAGATTGATTCCAAGGTAATTTCGGCTGCACATTCATAATCATCATCCCAATACTCATCATCATCTAATTCCGTGTAGTGCACACTTAGGATGGGATTATATTCTTCACATTCTCTTTCTACATTGGGTTAAGGTTCGAATAAACTAACCTCTCCCTCATTAATGAAACCTAGTGTATCATATGAGTGAAATGTGTCATTATCATTATATTTGAAAGACACCCATGTCTCTTGATCATTCTTTTGAACCGTCATCGAGATCGACTCTTTAGAAAATTAAACCATATGCTCATTAACATAATCCAACTCTTCATTCCAAATTTCAGAGTTCTTCAAGAGCGAGTTAGAATCACTTTCCTCGCATTGTATTTCTGGATTGGGTTGTGGTTGGAGTGAATGAGCCTCCTCTATCTTATCGAGGCACGAATTAAGTGCTTCCAATATTTTTCTAATTTTCGTAAGACAGGCCATGTTACGCTGAAATGAATCCTCTTGGATTATTTTTAATTGGATCGAATTGGAAGTGGGCTACACATGGAGAAGGGTTAAGAGAAAAAAGGAAAATGGAAAGAATTTTTTATAAAAATTTCAAAATTAATAGGATTTCTATTGCGCATGTGAACAGGGCAGTCATGCCACTGTGACTTGATGTGGCCCACCTCTGTGATCGGTTTGGGTAATCTAAACCATCTATTATGCTCAGAGGATAGGTTCAGCCCTGGTTAACCTCCCTGTCACGTAAGAAGATTTTTTTCCACCAACTGTACCTCTCCAACTCTACACACAGCCACCAATTCCATCAGCCTATAAAAGAAGAGAAGAGAGAGAGAGAGCTAATGACATCCAAGCTTGGGATGTCTGAGAGAGAGAGAGAGAGAGAGAGAGAGAGAGAGAGAGAGAGAGAGAGAGAGAGAGGGAGTTTCGAATTTGATGTTTTTTCTTTTACCATTTTTTCTGTTGAAATCTGAGAGTGCTAGCCTATTCATGTCGGGCTAAACCTCTTAGCTAAGGCTAAGAGGTGAAGCTTATAGAGTGATGGGTAGTGTTCTATGGGTTTAATTCATGCTTAGACTAAATTGATGTTGATATAGTTTGATTAATATGAATATTTACAGTTTTAAGTGTTCGTTGTGACTTAAATTACAATATATATGTGATGGCTTTAAGTATTCCCTTTTCCCTTATTTTGATTGTGAAGATAGGTAGATCTGTTGTTCACCATTGCCCCTTGGACATGGTTGAATGATGAAATCCCTCCTAACATTCATACATCTTTCTGATTGGTTGTGGATTAATTTAATTATGTTGTTTACTTTGTCTCATGGGTGTGGTTTTGTGATGGAATCATCTTTTCTTATACCTTTCATCCATTTAAAAACTAAATCAAAGGAAGTTTAGATTGAGCTTTAGTAATGTATCTTCCAATTGGATGAAGATGTGACTCGAAGTCCAGTTGAGTTCATGAATCAAGTGTATGTCTCCCTAATCTCTACAAGTGGATCATCTGAATCCCTAGTTTCTTACCTTTGAATTCTACAACTTTTAGTTTACTATTTCACCATTATTCCCTCATATTTACTCAATTTAGATTACATCTTCGCCTAGTTCTATTTCTAGTTATTTTCAGATTATGTACAAGGTTCAGTCCTTGTGGATTTGACCTCGGTCTTACAAAGATTATTACTACATTGCAACCCTATACTTAGGGTGTGGGTTTATTGTGACTTAAATTATAATAGATCTGCGATGGCTTTAAGTATTTCCTTTTCCCTTCTTTTGATTGTGAAGATAGGCAGCTTTGTTGTTCACCATTGCCCCTTGGACATAATTGGATGATGAAATCCCTCCTAACATTTATTCATCTTTCTGATTAGTTATGGATTAGTTTAATTCTGTTGTTTAATTTGTCTCATGGGTATGGTTTTGTAATGAAATCATCTTTTCTTATAATTTTCATCTCTTTGAAAACTAGATCAAAGGAAGTTCAGGTTGAGCTTTAGTGATGTATCTTCCAACCAGATGAAGATGGGGCTCGAAATCTATTTGAGTTCATGAATCAAGTGTAGATCTCCCTGATCTCTACAAGTGGAGCCTCGGAATCTGTCATGCCCCAAACTCAAAAATCGGGCTCACGAAATTCCCGATTGCCAAATCCGGCACCGACAGCCTCTGTAGTACCCCATTCTCGGCTCCCGACACCCATATACCAAGTTTCGATCCTGGGATGCTACAAGGAGAATTTCTAATATGATTTGATTTGCAATGAACATAATCAAAAGCATAAACAATGAACAATAACCATAAGAACACCATCACAAAATCCACTATGATAAAAACTTTAGATACAATGCGTAAGAAAGGGAAATACAAGATAGTGACAATAACAAAAACTCCAGAGCTCGGCTGCACGCTCCAACTGTAATGAAGCTATGGCTGCGTCCTAGTGTTACCTGCACGCATCAATCATGCATAAGCTTTTAAAAAGCTTAGAGGGCGGTGTAAGTGTGTACACAATACGAGCATGCTCAGAATGCAAGTTCAGAATAATGTGGTAATGTGTTGATGAATACATGAATACAATCAGCCATACCAAGGCTATGCGGTGCAAGATATGAATGCTATCGGCCATGACACGACCATGCGATATGAGATGCAACTCAAGCATGCCAATCCTCATCATATATCAGTACAATTCTCATTTTGGATAATCATCGGGGTTTAGTACACTCCAAATCATCGGGGTTTAGACTCACAGTCCAAGTGAGCGGAAGAAACCTCACTATTCGCCTGACCAATAGTTTGCCAATACCTATTCGGCATGACGATAGCGGACCCATTCACAAGCTGGTCAAACTCAGCCTAGTATTGCCCCCTACCCTCGGGTGAGTAAGGCCACACCCCTTTCTAACTGACCACGACACAGTGGGAGACACGGCCTCCTAGTAATCGGCCCTCATGCTCTCATACATCCACTCGGTCTTGACGTTGGAGTCATCCTCTAGTACCATCGGGTTTAGAAATTTTCATCCAGGGACATTTATGGCGCCCGTATGCTAGAACCAAATATTTTTGATATCCAATCCAGCCACCCACGATGTGTCTGTGGAGGCTATGGCCCTGATGTCGTTAGGGCATACAATAATCATGATCACACAAATATAAGTGCATGAATCACTCTACCAGACATGCAACAATCCTGCGCGTACCATGCGCTCATGTAGGGCAACTCCACCTATCAAGGAGCCCATAAACAATCTACCCGAAGGCACATGCTATGATCAGTCACTCCTCATATCAGGCATACATATGATGCATATGATCATGAATCATGGATCTATACTGAACATGTTATGTGGTGATGGGTCCTGTACATAACTAAGATGGGCCTAGACGACCTTCATACTACAAGTATGGGCTTATCAGTGAGCCTTAGGATGAGTAAAAATGCGGACATTTAATCGACATCATCTTGACAATGTGGGCATCTAACCACCATTGCTCCCAAGGCTCGGTTCGCCTTAAATACCAATAAATCATGGCGGAATCATACATTGCAATGTGCCTTAGGTACATCCCATTGGGCCTCAAATTCATCAAATGGGCCGTATCTCATGGGCCTTATATTCATCAAGTGGACCACCTCAATTAGCCTCACCAATGGGCCTTAGGTACTTTACAATGGGCCATCACCCATGGGCCTTAGAATGCATTAAAAATGAGCCCAATCGCATGAGTTTTATGTGCATCAAATGGGCCTAATCACATAGGCCTTATATATACCAAAGTGGGCCTCAACAATGGGCCATAAATACATCAAATGGGCCTACACACATGGGCCCATATATAACAAAGTGGGCCTCAACATTGGGCCGATATACATGCCAAGATGGGCCTAAATACATGGGTCCATATACATCCAAGCAGGCCTCAATAATGGGCCTAAAAATACCTCAAGATGGGCCTAAATGTATGGGCCCATATTCACCAAAGTGAGCCTCATGTGAGGCCCACCATAATGTTTATTTTCCTATCCAATCTGTTGATAAGGTCACATGAATTGGGGGCCCACCAAAATGTCTATTTTTCAGCCAACCTATTGATATGGTCACATGGACCAAGGGGCCCACTGTAATGTTTATTTTCATCCAAACTGTACATAAGGTCACATGGGCTTAGGACCCACTGTAATGTTTATTTTCATCTAAACCGTAAAAAAGGTCACATGGGCTTAGGGCCCACTATAATGTTTATTTTCATCCAAACTATACATAAGGTCACATGGGCTTAGGGCCCACTGTAATATTTATTTTCCAACCTGTTGGTAAGGGCACGTGAACCAGGGGCCCACCACAATGTTTATTTTCATCCGGGCCCACCAAAATGTTTATTTTCATCCAAACTGTTCATAAGATTACGTGGGCCAGGGGCCCACGGTTGTGCTTATTTTCCATACAACCCGTTGATAGGGTCACAGGCCAATGGGGCCCTCTGTAATGTTCATTGGCCACCCAACCTATTTATAAGACCACATGGCCAGGGGCCCCACAGTGATGTGGTCCACCAATCCAGACCACCCATTATAAGAGTCCCGCCTGGTTGAGGGTCCAGACCAATTTTCAGCCACATCTAAAATTCAGGTAGACCCCACCAAGTATTTTTATATGTTTTAGGCATGTCTTCACATGATTTTAGATGGTATGGCCTACCTGAGTTCTGTATATGTCTGATTTTTGGGTGGCCCATAGCCAGGGGAAAGGCCCACCCAATGCTCGGTGTTGATGTTGGAAACGCATCATGTGGGGGGCCCACAACTGGGTCGTGAGGCTTAACCGTTCGTCCGCCCGCTACCTGCGTGCGCTCTGACAATGGCAGCGTTAGCTGCTGCTGTTTCCTTTCCTTTTTTTTTTTTAAATCACATTTTTTTTTGTGGTTTTTGATAGGTGGGTCCTGCATAAGAAGAATCCAATCCATCCATTGGACTCCATGGCTCAAGACTATTCAAATGAGTCCAATATGTGGCCTGTTTTGGGCAAGTAAGAAGATCAAGGTGGGTTTCAATGGAAAACACCACTATTTCCTTTGGTATGGCTTGCCATAAGATGGAATCAGCTTCATTTTTCGAGTCAACGCCTAAAGTGGGTTAGAGAATGGAATGGATGGCGTGGATCATCTACATACATCAAGGTGGGGCCTGCATGCATGGTCCACCCCAAAGCGCCCCTTTTTTTTGTCAGTACACGCCCATGCCTATACACGTATTCCCTGTTAGCCTCCACGCCTGTCCAGCTTCTAGGGACTCTGGACGGCGTGGATAAACACTGCATCATGGTGGGTCCCACATGTACATGGCCCACCATATACCTATATATATGTATATATATATATATATAATGTTAATATAATATAATATATATTACATATCATTTTACCTAAAATGTGGTGGGCCACACCATTTGATGGATGGAGTGGAGTAGATTTATCATGAATTGGTGGGGCGCACTTCATTTTAGGGGAAGGATAAGGAGAGAGAAAGAGAGAGAGAGAGAGAACAAGAGAGACAGTGATGGAGAGGAGGGTCCCCGCTATGGGCCCTCCATAGTTACAACACATACATCAAGTGGGCCCTTAAAAATTGAAATGAAGGATGATCACCCACCTCTAGGCCTTCTCCTTGTTCCCGTAGGATTGTAAGCTCCTATGCTCGACTTTTAACGGTGGATGATGGGATCTTTAATGGTGGGGATGAGAGATGGAGGGTGGGCCACACTTGATATTTTTGGTAAGCTTGAAAATGCTTGGACGTGGGGTGGTGTGTTGCTTGGGAGTAGAGAGATGAAATGAGAGAGAGGGAAAGAAGTAATGGCTTAAAGGATGGGGTGATGTGGTGGTTGTAAGAATGAGAGATGGATGGGTATGGTTTGGTTTGAAAATTGGTAAAAGAGGTATGGTTATGGTTGAAATTTTTGTAAAGGGAGATGGTGAGGTGGAATGAGAGTTAACTTGAGAGAAAAAGGAGGGATGGGGCTTGTACTTGAGGTATGGTTATACTTGACATTAGTGATTAATTGATTGATGGGATATCTCGTAGAGATTTTCTCATAATACGCAACGCGCAGTGTTTTCTTTGAATTGAAGGCGGGCCCACATCTTCTACCCTGGGTATCGGGTCAGCGCGCGAGTTAAGGTGTTAGAACCACGGTGATGGTGCGGTCGCTAAGGTATAGGTTTCAATTTTAGCCGACTTTGGCATACAGGTCTCAGCTTAGGATCGCACGTAAACATCAGAAATGGGTCGAGGATTGCTGAATTTTGACCGGAAGGACTGCGGAGGCCAACGGAACGGTACGGACTCGGACACGGGTCTTACAGAATCCCTAGTTTCCTACCTTTGAATTCTATAAAATTTAGTTTACTATTTCACCATTATTCCCTCATAATTACTCGATTTAGATTACATCTTCATCTAGTTCTATTTCTGGTTATTTTCAAATTACGTACAAGGTTCAATCCCAGTGGATTTGACCTCGGTCTTATCGAGATTTTACTGCATTGCATCCCTATACTCGGGGTGTGAACAAGTTTTTGGCGCCGTTGCCAAGGATTGACGGTTATATTTTTCTGAAATTGACTAGTTTTAGAATTAGGTTAAGATTAGGATTTTCTAACTTTAAGTTTAGATTCTCTATTTTTAGAAATTTTCTAATTTTAAGCTTTCCTTTTACGTTTTTAGAAATTTACTCAGCTTTCTATATTTGTTTTTAGGATTTTTTTCTCTATTTTTTTATATAGACACTAACCTAACTTTCCTATTTTGTAGGATTTTGATATAACTTCCTAAATTCGTAATCTCTTTCTGATCTCTCTATTTGCTACTTTTATGATTTTGTTTGATTCTTTTTTTATCTTTAGAAATTTTCTAATTCTTAGATTTCTTTTAATTTAGAAACTTTTTTTACTTTCTAATTTAGGTTTAGAACTTTCCTAATTTATTTTTAGAAACTTTCTATTTTCCTTTTTAGAAAATTTTCTTTTTTTAGAAACTAGTTTACTTTCTATTTTAAGTTTTAGGAACTTCTATTTTTAGAAACTAACTTGTTTTGGTTTGTTTTGCATGTTTTTAGCTTAAGGACTCCAATTTAGTAAATTTTTTCCAACCTTCCCTTTCTTTCTAAATTTTTATTTCCTTTCTTTCTTTTATATTTAGGTTTAGAATCTGAATTGAGGGTTGCGAGTGTTTCATGCCCAAGTGGGCTCGTGAAACACTCAATGTCTCTTGACTGAAAGAGGATCAGTTGAGGGGTTGATTATCTATCGCAGGACTAGACACCGCTCGAAATTTCCTGAGTTAATTCAAGTGATTGTTGAAAACCAACCTCTTCTACCTCAACCTAGGGTAGAGGACATTCATGATGAGAATGAGGTGCATCAAGCACCCCCGCCTAGTACTTTACGAGATTATTTAAAACCGACAGGGGTAAGTACACCCTCATGCATGATTTTTTTTTGAGAATGCAGGACATATGGATATCAAGCCAGGGGTGATCCAACTCTTTAAATTTCATGGGCTTGAGTTAGAAAATCCGTATTTACATCTGAAAGAGTTTGATGAGATTATAACTACTTTATATTTTCCTAACTTGTCTGACGACATGGTCAGGTTGAAACTCTTTTCCTTTTCTTTGAAAGAGAAAGCTAAGATATGGTTACATTCACTACGACCTTGTAAGTGCTATGTTTTCTAGCTTCTATTATTGTCAAATTTTGTAGTGCCAAAACCTCTTGAAATCTGTGTCTTGTGTAGCTCATCTACAAATTTAAGATATTGCATCTCATGTACAAGATCAAAGGTCTTTTACTTCAAGAACTTCAAATGTAAGATTACATGTTCATGTTCAAGTTCAACACCAAGTGTGAATTCAATCTTTCAAGCTTCGATAGTTCAAGTTTTCAAAGCTTTGTCCAAGTTAAGACAAAGTTCTTTACTTTGAACCTCATGCTCAGTTTTCATAGCTAAAACGTTTTAGTGACGAAAATTTTCGTCGTTAAATTCGTCTTTAAAAGACCGAAGTAAATGATTTTTAGCGATGAAAAATTTTAATTGTTGCCAAAGGGAAGCTTTTTAGCGATGAAAATTTTCGTTGCTTAAAAAGCTTTTAGCAACGAAAATTTTCATCAAAAAAAATATTTTGCAAAACTTTTAGCTATGAAAATTTTCGCTATTAAAAAATATTTACAAAACTTTTAGCTACGAAAAGTTTTGTCGCTAAAAATATTTCCAGAACTTTTATATACGAAAGTTTTCGTCGCTAAAAAATATTTACATAACTTTTAGCTACGACAATTTTCGTTGCTAAAAATATTTTGTAAAACTTTTAGCTACGAAAATTTTTGTTGCTAAAAAATATTTATAAAACTTATTGCTACGACAATTTTTGTCGCTAAAAAATATTTCCAAAACTTTTAGCTACAAAAATTTTTATCACTAAAAAATATTCATACAACTTTTAACTACGAAAATTGTCGTCGCTAAAAATATTTGCAAAAATTTTAACTACAAAAAGTTTCATCGCTAAAAAATATTTCCATAACCTTTAGCTATGAAAATTTCCATCGCTAAAAATATTTTGCAAAACTTTTAGCTATGAAAATTTTCGTTGCTAAAAGTCTCTTTTAAAAAAAAAAAATTCCTGCACAAAATTCCTGATATACACCTGTTACAATATATTTCATCATATTCATCATGATATACAACTGTTATATAATATATTTCATCATATTCACATTGACATCCATCTAAACCAAAACTAGTAAATCCATCCAAACATAAACTACATTCATCCAAACACAAACAATCTTATCCACATCACATTCATTCACGCATAAATACATATAAGCTTAACATCATAAACAAAAATATACTAAACTTAAAACCTATAACCTATAACCTAAACCTAAACCTAAACTATAACCTATAAGTTTAGGTTTAAGAAATCGGGTTCGGGTTCAGAATCAGGTTTAGGTTTGAGTTTTCAAGTTTAGGTTTAGGTTTAGGTTATAGGTTTTGAGATTTGAGAATAGGTTTAGGTTAAGGCTATAAGTTTAGGTTTAGGAAATCGGGTTCGGGTTTGAGTTTGGGTTTTCAAGTTTAGGTTTAAGTTTAGGTTAGAGAGTTGAGTTTAAGATTAGGTGTAGGTTTAGGTTTAGGATTTGAGAATACGTTAAGGTTTAGGTTTAGGAAATCAGGTTCGGGTTATAGGTTTAGGTTTAGGTTAGGTTTAGGTTAGGTTATAGGTTAAGGTTTAGGAAATTGAGTTTAGGTTATAGGTTATAGATTATAAGTTAACGTTATAGGTTAAGGTTAAGGCTATAGGTTAAGTTTTAGGTTTAGGTTAAGGTTATATAGGTTTAGGTTTTGGGATTTGAGAATATGTTTAGGTTAGGGTTATAAGTTTAGGTTTAGGAAATCAAGTTCGGGTTCGGGTTCGGGTTTAGGTTTGGGTTTTTAAGTTTAGGTTTAGGTTTAGGTTAGGGAGTTGAGATTATGATTAGGTGTAGGTTTAGTTTTAGGGATTTGAGAATACGTTAAGGTTTAGGTTTAGTAAATCGGGTTCGGGTTATAGGTTTAGGTTTAGGTTAGGTTATAGGTTAGGGTTTAGGAAATTGAGTTTAGGTTATAGGTTAAGGTTTAGGTTTTAGGTTAAGTTTTAGGTTTAGGTTAAGGTTATATAGGTTTAGGTTTAGGTTATAGGTTTTGGGATTTGAGAATAGGTTTAGGTTAAGGTTATAAGTTTAGGTTTAGGAAATCGGGTTCGGATTCGGGATCGGGTTTAGGTTTAGGTTTTCAAGTTTAGGTTTAGGTTTAGGTTAGGGAGTTGAGATTAGGATTAGGTGTAGGTTTATGTTTAGGGATTTGAGAATACAGTTAGGTTTTAGGTTTAGGTTATAAGTTATAGCTTTAGAGAATTGAGAATAGGTTAAGGTTTAGGTTTAGGTTCGGGTTCGGGATCGGGTTTAGGTTTGGGTTTTCAAGTATAGGTTTATGTTTAGGTTAGGGAGTTTAGATTAGGATTAGGTGTAGGTTTAGGTTAGGGATTTGAGAATAGGTTAATGTTTAGATTTAGGAAATCGTGTTAGGGTTCAAGATCGCGTTTACATTTGGGTTTTAGGTTTAGGTTTAGGCTATAGGTTTAGGTTTAGGTTATAGGTTTTGGGATTTGAGAATAGGTTTAAGTTATATACTAGGTTTAGGTTTAGGCTTTATGTTCAGGTGAAAGTTATATGCTTAGGTTCTAGGTTTAGGTTTATATTATAAGTGTAGGTTATAGGTTTAGGTTTTAGGTTTAAGTTATAGGTTAAGGTTTAGGTTTAGGTTTAGGTTATATAGGTTTAGGTTTAGGTTCAGGTTTAGGTTTAAGTTTAGGTTATAGGTTTAAGTTATAGGTTATAGGTTTAGGTTTAAGTTATAGGTTTAGGTTTAGGTTTAGGTTTAGGTTTTAGTTTTAGGTTATAGGTTTTGGGATTTGAGAATAGGTTTAGGTTATAAGTATAGGTTTAAGTTATAGGTTATAGGTTTAGGGTGTGGTTTGGGTTAAGGGTGTGGTGTCTACAAATACAGATATAAACATGGCCTGTCCAACTGGCTAGGCCCCTCCAATGCTGTCCATAGAACATGGATAGCTTTATCATAGTCATAACAGTGGTTCTCACCTTCCATGAACCTCGCTCATCTAGATAGCTTCGAAGCACATCCGGGTCTGCTCCATTAATTTCGAGCAAATACATAAACACAGTCTGTCCAAATGGCCAGGCCCCTCCAATGTTGTCCATAGAAAATAGATAGCTTCATCATAGTCATAATAGCGGTTCCCACCTTCTATGGAACCCTGCTCATCCGGATAGCTCCAACGTACATTCGGGTCTGCTCTATTAATTTTGAGCAAATACATAAACACAGCCTGTCCAAGTGGTCGGCCACTCTAATGCTGTCCATAGGGAATGGACAGATTCATCATGGTCATAACAGCGGTTCCCACCTTCTAGGGGCCCTCGCTCAAAATCCGGATAGCTCCGACGCACATCCGGGTTTGCTTATTTAAATAAACGTAAATCAAAATGAAAATTTCTACAGAAACAATGGTTTCCCATTCAAGTAAAACACACTATAAAATAATGTGACTTACATGAATTTCAACTTTTTTAACTTTGAAATTGAAAATGGTATATCCCCATAGATGTCGTTGAAAGACCAATCCTGAGGATAACACCCACAAACCCACTCATAAAATGTTAGCAACAAAAATAACGCCAAAGAATCCATAACTTACAACAAAATCACCCATCTGCTAACATTAGAGAAAATAATGACTTTATATATAAATGTTAGAAACTAAATTGAGATATAGAAGACACGTTCTTGGACAATAGGCATTTCAGATCTCCAATTGCACCAGAAATATTATTGCATGGAGAAAACAAAACTTCAACATCAAGTCATACATGAATTCAAAATAAAGTAATGGCATACCAAGAAAGAAACATTTGAAATATGGAAAACTATTGTTCTTTAGCTAACACACCAAATTCCCAATTTAAACATAAGGCACAATACCTAATTGAAGAATAAATCTTGTATTGCTATACAAATTAATACATTTTATTTTCAAAGAACTATTAATGCGAGAAATCTCTACTTGAACACAATGCCCAAACCTTTCAAAGTCTTATACAACTTTCATCATTTTATTAAATCAAAGTCAAAGAAATAAACTACATGTTCAATTTAAAGAACATGATCCACTCTTGCATGACATCCACTTTAAGAAGTTGCTCCAGCTAATGTTGTGAAATGGGTCGAAAAAATTAAGATTTTTAGTGACCACATCCAGAAAAAAAAATAAAAAACAATTGACATACCCCAAAATCATGCCTGAGTAATTCCATGTCCTGCTTGCACCAAAGGAATTATCTAATTATTCTAAAGAAGTTACAAGAGATTTAGAAGGAAAAGGAGAAACCTATTTTCTGGGCCCTATTTCGCAAATAATAGCATCTTCCACAGAAAAAGGAGAAACCTCACTACACCAAAATGGACAATTTGCGACGGATGAATCTCTTGGTTTAACGACGGATTTAATCCATCACTAACTGAAAAAGTCCATCGCTACGCTCATGTTTTCCGAAATCTGGTCCGAACGTTGCGGAATTTAGCGACGGACTAAAATCCGTCGCTAATATCTGATTTACGACGGATTTTTGTCCGACGTAACTACGCGACGGATGAAATCCGTCGCAAAATTTGAGTTGACGGAAAATCAAGTTGGAAATTCCTGCCCAATATACAAAATGGCGGGCTTTTCAGTTGATTTTGCGACGGATCAGGTCCGTCGTAAAATGACTTTTGCCTTACCATTGTTTTTTTAAGAATTTTTTTTAGAATATAGTGGAAAATTAAGTATTTTTGTAGTCTAATAATTGTTTTTTAATAGAATTTCAGTGGTTTAATTGTACATGTTTGTATCTAAGATTATTTTTTAACAACTGATTGAATGCAAAAAGAAAATTTATTTTGTTTTTATATCAAATGAGTGGAATTTTTATTTTTATTTTTTAATTTAAAACTAATATTTAAATGATTTGTAATATCACATGAAAAAGAATATTGATAAGTTTAAAAAAATTAATAATGTTTGAGGAAAAAAAAAGATTTTGAAAAAATAAAAATCGTGATTTAATAAAAATCTATTTTGTGGAAACAAAAAAGAATATTTAATAAAGTTGATAAATTTGAAAAAAAAAAAAAAAGCATTTGATTTTGAGAAAAAATAATATCCTGAAAAAGAAAATTAAAAATATTTTTAAAAATGTGAAAATTTTCACAATGTTGAAAAATGAAAAAATTTTAAAAAATAAAATGAGAATTTAAAATTTGGAAAAAATAAATAAATTGTGAGGTTCAATAAAAATTGACAAGTTCAAAAAAAATGCTTTTAAAAAAATGGAGATGTGAGAAAGAATCGAAATTTTTTAAAATAAAATGATAATAAAAAATTGATAATTTATCAAAAAAATAAACATTTTGAAACGAAAAATAAACAAGTTGAAAAATTTTGTGATTTTGGAAAATAATTGAAAATGTTCAAAATTCGAAATTAAAAGAAAATTTTATTTATAAAAACACTAAGATTTTGATAAAATATATATAATTTTTTAAAAAAATTGAAAAGTTGAAAACCACATGATGCTTTTGAAGAAAAAAATCGGCATTTTGGAATTTTTGGGAAAAAAATTAAAAATTGTGAAAATTTAAGATATTTTGAAATTAAAAATTCAGAATTTGTATTTTAATTTATTTTTTGATAGAATTTTAGTGGTTTAATTGTACATATTTGTATCTAAGATTATTTTTTAATAATTGATTGAATGCAAAAAGAAAATTTATTTTGTTTTTATATCAAATGAGTGGAATTTTTGTTTTTATTTTTTAGTTTAAAACTAATATTTAAATGATTTGTAATATCACATGAAAAAGAATATTGATAAGTGTAAAAAATTTAACAATGTTTGAGAAAAAAAATTAGATTTTGAAAAAAAAAATCATGATTTAATAAAAATCTATTTTGTGGAAAAAAAAAAGAATATTTACTAAAGTTGATAAATTTGAAAAAAACAAAGCATTTGATTTTGAGAAAAAATAATATCCTGAAAAAGAAAATTAAAAATATTTTTAAAAATGTGAAAAGTTTCACAATGTTGAAAAATGAAAATACTTTAAAAAATAAAATGAGAATTTGAAATTTGAAAAAAAAAATAAAATTTGTGAAGTTCAATAAAAATTGACAATTCAAATAAAATGCTTTAAAAAAAATAGAGAAGTGAAAAGGAATTGAAAATTTTTAAAATAAAATGATAGTAAAAAATCAATAATTTATCAAAAAACAAACATTTTGAAACGAAAAATAAATAAGTTGAAAAATTTTGTGATTTTGAAAAATAATTGAAAATGTTCAAAATTTGAAATTAAAAGAAAAAGTTAATTATAAAAACACTAAGATTTTGAAAATATACATATAATTTTTTTTTAAAATTGAAAAGTTGAAAACAACATGATGCTTTTGAAGAAAAGAAACGGCATTTTGGAATTTTTGGGGAAAAAAAATTAAAAATTGTTAAAATTTAAGATATTTTGAAAATAAAAATTCAGAATTTGTATTTTAATTTATTTTTTGAAATATTTTATAATAAAAATGATATTTTGTTAAAAGTTTTCAAAGAAAAATTAAGAGTAAAAAAATATAAATTTTGAAAAAAAATGTAATTTTTAAATAGAAATTGATATTTATCTGTGAAAAAAATATATTTTTTAATAAATTATTAGGCACATCTACTAATTGAACATTTAACCATTTTTGGACAATTGAATTAATCTAGATTCAAGAGTAAATAACTTCATATGTTTAAATCAAATTTCACTCAAATTGTTGATTATTCTTGTATTCCCAACACCTTTCTCACATGTAGTTAACCTGATTGGGGCAAGTAACTAGTCAAATTGAGGGTATTGATCAATAAAATAGAGTGAATGGACTATACATATAAAATGGGCTAAATATTATTGTCAAAATTGTGACCCAACTTATTGACCTTGCGAGAACCTACGAATTGATGTTAATAAGTTTTGTAGGCCCCATCATGATGTGTGTCGAACATCAACACTATGCATTTAATGTGTCCCCTTTAGGTTATGAGATATCTCAAAAATCATCCGTAAACGAAACTCAGGTGGACCATACTATCTATAACCATGTCAATACATCATAAAAAATATAAAAGCACTTGGTGGGGCCCATGTGAGTTTTGGATGCAGCTAAAACTTTGTTTGACCCCTCATCCAAGTGGGACACACATAATGAGTGGGTTGGATATGTGAATCACATTAAGGCAAGCCCAATATATGATTATGAATATTTTAAGGAAACCCCTCTACATTTAGGTGAGTGAGTTATTACCTTTACCAAAGTAAATTTTGTGGGGTACACCATTATTTATTTATTTTATCCATTCCATTTATCCACGTTAACAGATAATTTGAGGTCTAAAGAATAAAAAGGAAGCATATCCAAAGCTCAAGTGGACCACACCACAGGAAATAGTGTGATTAAACCTCTACCATTGAAAAATTCTTGGAGGCCATAGAAGTTTTGGATCGAGCTGATGTTTGTGTTTTCCCTTCATTCATATACATTTGATATTATGAATAGGTTGGATGGAAAATAAACGTTACTATGGCCCAAGGAAGGTATCAACGGTGGAAATCATTATTCCACACTGTTTTGTGTGGCATGGTCCACTTGAGTTTTGGATTTATTGAAATTTTGGGATCAACCCACACCATTCATCCATTTTTCGAGATCATTTTAGAGAATTATCCAAAAAATGAATCATATCTAAAGATTAAATGGGCCACACCACCAATAAGGGGTCGGATTGGACCACAATTGTTTGTAAGGCCCATAAATTTGGGATCAACCCACACCATCCATCAATTTTTGCACATCATTTTAATATTATATCACATAAATGAGGTAGATCAAAATCTTAGGTGGACCACACCATGGGAAAACAATATTGATTGAATGTGTATGGTGCTCACTGAATTCTCACTATTTCCTCTCGTGTGGTCCATTTGAATGTTGGATACACCTAATTTTTGGTCACACATTCTAAAATGATCGTGTAAAATGGATGGATGGGGTGGATTTTCACAAACATCTTGGTGGGCCCACCCAACAACCTTGTGCAGGGACTTGCTGTTAAAGGATTTCGCAGAAAATCCTTACCTCCTGACACAGATTAGCTACTGACGGGTTGAGTAGTGAGACTAACATCACTAAGCTCTGTAAGCCCCATGATGATGTATTCTTTGTATCCACTTCGTCCATCTATTTGGAGAGATCATTTTAGGTAAATGGACAAAGAATGAGTCTAACCTAAACCTCTATTGGACCACACTACAGAAAAGAGTGAGGAGAGTGACACCCACCATTAAAAACTTCTAAGGCCCATAAAAGTTTTCGATCAAGCTGATACTTGTGTTTTACCTTCTTTCATATCTTTGTTAACTTGTGAACAGTTTAGATTTCAAATAAATATCATGATCGGCCTTAGGAAGGTTTCAACGGTGGGAATCACTCTCACCACTTTTTTCTGTCGTGGGGTCTGTTAAAGCTTTGGATCTGCCTCATTCTTTACATGACACCCTAAGATGATATCTCCAAATGGATGGACGGTGTGGATACGACACATACATCATAATGGGCCCCACAGAACTTGGTGACCTCACTTCGCTACACAACCTGTCAGTAGCTAATCTGCGTCCCCTCTCTTCTCTCGCCCTAAACCTGTCAGCATCTAATCTACGTCCTCTCTTCTCTCTCTTGCCCTAATCCTCTCTCTCTCTCTCTCTCTCTCTCTCTCTCTCGTCCTAATCCTCTCTCCCTCCTCTCCCGCTCTCTCTCTCACCTTTCTTATGCGTGTCTTTGATCCACGAACACCCTACCGACGCAGCCCCTCGCTCTCTCTGAAGCTTGGTTAATGACTATTTGTCGAACGTGAGGTATCTCTCTCTCTCTCTCTCTCAATCTCAATGCCGATTTAGGAATTTGGGGATTTAGTAATTTATGGAGTTTTGATTTGATGTGGACCCTCATTTAGGGATTTGGGGATTTTAGGGCTTACAGATTTGAATGTGGACCCCGAATTGGGGTTTTTCTGATTTTACAAATTAGGGATTTGGGGATCTGAGGATTTTTGGAATTGGGAATTTCACTTTCTATGTTTTATTTATTTATTTATTAGGGATCTGGGGATTTCTGCTACTCCAATGCCATCGAAAAGAAATGGCCTGTATGGGGACAGAGCATACATACGACGTTTGAGGATAGAGCATACATATTCTTTCCCCAGAATGATGTTTTATGGAAGTTAAAATCTTGAAAATGTTGGTATAGCTGTTGCAGGAAAAAACCTCGAAAAGTTACTAATGATTTTGAGGCTTCATTGTTGTGTAGTCTATGATCAAAATCTAATCCATTAACTAATAGAAATGTTGTTTTTTGTTTTTCTGTGCCGGCTCATGTAGTGTTGATTCCCTAATTGTGGATTATAGATTAAAAAATTGAAAATCTCTAATTAGGGATTCAAAATTCAAAACTCTTAATTAGAAATTTTTTAAGGGGATATATTGGGCCATTGGATGTTCTTGCAACTGAGTTTTTACATTTGCAGGATGAAACTTCTGGAGAAGATTTCAACAATGACTCAATTGATCATGAAGAAAGGCGGCTCACAGAGCTTTGGAGGTTTTTTTTTTTCCGTTTTCTTTTCTTCAGGAGAAATGGTCACACAACAGCTGTATGTGAACTATCTCAGATAACCATTTCTTACTAACTAATCATGTGTAGAATATCCTATCTAAGACAAAATGATGATTACTTGGTTTGAACTTTAGGCCAATCCACTTACCATGATGATCTAGTTTGATGGAATTTCCCCACTCTGCTTAATGTTGGTGTCTGCACTTAGCAAGCAAAAACACATCTGAAAAGGCAAGTCAGAGCCTTTAAATAATAATGGCATATGCACATCTTCACTTTTTTCCAAATTGGGCCTATAACTTTGTTCCGTATATGTAATTTTATATGAAGTGATGGTGACATCAAAGCATTTAACAAGAAATGTGCATGAATATGATGCTGTGTGAATCAGTAAATAATATTAGGGAACCGCATGATGCTGAAGGAACTTCCAAATTAGGTACCATTCTGTTTAGTGTCCACATCAAGTGACAGGGTTTTTCCGCTTCTTAAAAATTCATCTGCTGATACATTTTTCTTTTTAATTTTTCCACTAACGTCGTTAGTACCATGCTTCCTAGTAGCTAGCTGCTTATCGCTTTTTATTGTGCTGCAGAAATGGATCATAATTATTGGACAGGCACACTAAAATGTTGATTTTCTAAAAAATCCAGTTGTGATGAAAACTGTGCTCAACATATTGCAGGTATTAAGCATGGTTATAAGGTTTGAAGGTAAAAAGAAATCAATGGCCCAAAAATGGATTTTTTTTTTTAATTTCTTTTAAAGCGTGTTGGCCCTTGAAAAATGGCTTGCAGGTATTGGGGTTATAAGGTTGTTTTGACACCATTACAGCATGTTAAAACACCCTCCTCTCCCCCAATACAGTGGCACATGTTTTAACATGGGCCAATACAGATCCTTATCATATCATGCTGATACAGATATCATATAGTCGTATCAGTCGATATGGTACCCTTTTTGAAAACCATGACCTGTAAGTACCAACTGCAATTTTCTCTAGGAGATTTGGCATCCTTTGTGCGCATAGTTGATCAATGTCTGGTTGGTTGCACTGTTACGGATCTAGCAATTTTATTGCCTTTTATTGTCATGTTTATGGCTATTGTATCTTATACCTTGTGACTTGTGAGTATCATACACGAGTAAAATGAAGTGTCTCTTCTTGGTAGACAAACACCAGTGTAGCCAGCGCACTTGGAATGTACTTCTTATCACAAATATCATTGATCTTTCTAGACATGCTTAATGTGTACAGGTAAGAGCATTTACAGGAAGCATATGGCACTTTGGTTCATCACTGATGCAATAGACCAAACTGCCATGTGTATTGGCATGTCTGTTGCGTCAGCTAGGACCAATCTTCCATTTAAGTCTTCTTGTTTACCTCGCAGATAAGTTTTTTAAAACTCCTTTACTATTACCTACCTGCTGAAACGGTGGGATTTTATGAAATACACGTGGGTATGTTTTCTATACACTTTAGATATGTGGGTTTCTTTTATGAAAAGGTGGGATTTTATTTCTTGAATCATTTTTTATTCTTTGATTAATTTAAAGTGAGGCATAGGCTGATATTATGTGGTGATGTTGCCCATGCTTAAGATTCTATATTTTTCAGACAGGTCTTGTGGCTCCTGCCTCAGCTGGTGTGGCATAAGGTCTAGGAACTATATATATGTTGTTCCCAAATCCCAATCTCATAAATTGAAATGTTAAAATTGCATGGACGTGTCTTAATTTCTACAAATTCATTGATTGCACATGCCAAGATGAATTATAAGATTTATGAGTAGAAGATATGATGCCTTTCATTCTACCATTTAAGGATAAAAACTGGGTGTTGAGTCAAATTAAAGTGTGGTAGCTATTTATTGAGGATAAGACTTGGGGTCTTGGGATCATAGAGTAGTTCTGTATCTAACTTATTTTATGTGGGATGTAAAACAAAAAACCTTGACAAAACATGGTATTGCTTTATCCAGTCTGCTCATAGTTCTGATATTTGTGAGTCAAGAACTGTGATCTCCAGCTACCATCAAAACAAAGCTTAACAGCTGACGATGCTTGTGAATTTTATAGACACTATGTCTGGTATTACCTGTTGATATCTATATTTTTCAAATGTGTTTGTCTGTTTTTGTGCTGTTTTGTAGGATAGAGCATGCTGAAAATAAAATTTTAGTTGTTGACTGACTCCTACGACTAATGGAAGTAATAGTTGACATCGACAACTGTATCTTGGTGCTACATTAAGGTAGATGAATTCCATTCTTGCATCTTATTATCAGTTTTTTTTTTTAATTTTCTCATCTTTAGTGGGAAATAATCTAGGAGTTCATGACAGGCAGATCATCCTTTTTCGTTAAGTAAATATGTGTTCATGACTGGTTGTGGATTATTATTTTTTCAGAAGTTAAATTCTACAATCTAAGTCAACAAAACTTCACAATTTAAGTTAAAGCTAAGAGTTCTTAAAGCGGATATGCATTTCTGATCAGGGATGCATGGGTATCACATGGGCATGCAACTCAGAAGCATCAAGTGACACTACTCACAATAAGATAATGTTGAAAAAGAGGGCACTCCATCATACGTGCATGCTGAATGCAAACCATTGACATTTTTTTAAAACCATCCATTGGGTGCATGTTTGACCCACCTGATGAGTTGACAGACTGATGCATGACTAGGATGTGTCCTACACAGGTTAGCATGTGTGAATTAGTCTGTACTTTCGATAGGCTGGGTTTGTCTTGATACTGGTGTACACCTGTATCCAGGCCCAATTGAGGGAATTGGATTCGAGTACTGTCAGGTGCAGTTATGGGTACAATGTATATTGTAATAGATCCATATCTGATCAATGATTAATTATCGGAGTTAAATTGTATAAATGTAATTGAATTACACAACATTTTTCCTTTAAAAATACTTATTCTCTCTCTCTTTCTCTCTCTCTCTCTCTCTCTCTCTCTCTCTCTCTCTCTCTCTCTCTCTCTCTTTGTGCACTTGAACAACTCTTACTTTTGTTGCAATATTGATATATTAGATGTTCTTTTAGGTGCGCAGCTGTCTTAGATTTGAGAACAGCAGCTCACAATAAAACATTTTGATTATGGCCAAAATCAGTCTTTCTTTGTAATTTAAGTTCAAGGCTTAGAAACCTACCGGTCAATTTGGAATTTCATCTAGTTGACCCAATTTATCCTGCCTTCAGTATGGAAATCCAAATGCTGATTTATAAAACAGGACGATCAGTCAAATTAGGGAACTGAAATACTAAGTTTATACCATATTCCAACTTCTTCTTTTTTCCATATTCCTTTCAGAATTCCTTTTTTTTTTTTTTTCAATATTCTGCTCTTTAACTGTAGGTCTAGGTGCATAGAGCTTTCAATTAATTGAATAGTTAGTGATCCCTGTTATCCTGTGGAAAATCATTGAGAATTGGAGATCTTCAACACTTCTATAATTATAGGCTTGCCTAGCCTTCTTTGTTGAATTGTACTGTTTTTAGATGGTGAATTCAGTTTTTTCTTTTGTAGTAGTTTCATCATGCTATTGCCTATTTGCCTGTAATAAATGAAGCTTTATTGTTCAATGTTTTGTGATGCAAGTGGAATGGAATGATGAATTTCACCTGATAGATTTGAAAATTAATTTGTTGATTGTTACTTCTATTTCAAGATGGATTCTCAGCCAAAGGTTATTAAAGGTTTGATTCTCACAGAGGCTTGATTTTAAAGGCTTAATTAGAACTTCTGTTCTAATTAACAGTTCTTTTTAACTTCTATTTATACATTACAAGGCAGAAAATGCTTTTTTATTTTGAAACTTCAACTAATTCGTGCTTTCTCTGCTGGATTTACAACTTGGGTTGGTCAAATCTGTTTCGATCTCTTTAACAAGGGCCTGTTTGGACATCTCTTGAATGAAATTAGGATTATTTTATTTCATTTTTTTGGATTTTTTCAGAGGAATCAATGATACAAATCCACCTTATCATTTGGACTGGGTCAAAAAATAGGAAACACATTGGGCAGGCGCCTATTTTTCTTGATTTTTCTGCTCCAAAGAAATTGCTTGCCTCTCGACATGCTATTGCTAATAAAACCATTGTCTTGTGCAAACAACATATGGCTTGGACTCATGGATCATGGGAGAAGTTTGTTATATTGTCCCCCAGGTGTGGGAAGTGTAGGAATTATTTAAACTGCTCCAATTTTATCTTTGTTAACTATAGTTTGTGTTGCAGGTTGTGGAATGTGAGTTGCTGGTGGTCTGTGCAAGCGAATTACCATACAAGAGACATGACCCAGTTGAGGTATACTTCAGTTGACTGCTGAGGTTCAGGCTTCTCTTATTTTTATGATCCTTCAAGAGAATTTTTATTTATCATTTGGGTATCATTTGGGTATTTAAATGGTCCTTCAAGAGCATTCTGTAGAAGTTGCTCATATTGTTAGTGTCATGTAGTGCATTTTCAGCTAGGAAAAATTACCTAGGCAGTTTTTTTTTTTTTTTTTTCAGGATGTTTATGGCAAAAAATGCATTGCATGGCAGTTGTCATGCAAGCAACCAACAGGTGAACTCAGTCAGCTTTTTGCCAGGAGTAAACATGAGAAGAACAATGTCTTATAGAATCGACAATTAACATTGTTCAAGACTCCATTTTTCATTTAGAGAATGTGTTCTGCCTATCACATGCAGTCTCCAACATCACAAATGCAAAATCAACGACAACAAAGGCAATAAATTCTACCAGACTAGGTCTACAAAAACAAAAATCACATTTCACAATTCTAGAATTATGAAAATCCAACTGCCTACAAAAGAAAATTAAAAAACCAAATGAATGTTCTTTTAAACAATCATTCTTTCCTAAAAGAATGAAAAAACACCATGATTTCAATTGAATCAGGTCACAAGCTCACGATACACTATCATCAGTTATGTACTTGCCCAATATTATTCTTTTTCAAATGCCAAGGCAAGCTTAGAAATTTTATAAAAAAATGTAGGATGGGTTTCTGATTTTTTTTTTTATCAAATTGGTGTTTGGCTGCCTTAATTTTTCCCACAAAATTCTACTTGTCGGGCTTTATTGCAACAATTTATGCACCCAAATGTTATCTTGTGTACTTCTTGTCCTTGCTAGTTTTCTATGATAAGCATGGTTATTCACATTAATATTTGGATGGATGATGATCAATGTATTTGTGAATGTAAATAAAAATAAAGAACTTATAATATGTGTGTGTGTGTGTGTGTGTGTGTGTGTGTGTGTGTGTGTGTGTGTGTGTGTGTGTGTGTGTGTGTTATCAATGGAGGATACCTTGTTTAGGGGGACATGAAATTTTATAGCTTATGGTATGGTGCCCCAATATTGGTTGTAGGTTACTAGTATGTAGTAGATAATACTAGGTTCGATAGTAAATAATACTAGGATCATCCTTAATATTGACCAGAGTTACCTTTTGTGTTATTTTGCACCGCAACAGTTGTCCCATTATCCAATTATCCATTCAACTTGTCATAGAGTCCATTTTGTCCATTATTTGTTGTAGCATCTTCACCACCATATTGTTCTGATTTTCACCCGCCATCTTAGGACTAAAAGAAGTCCCGCTATTTGTTGGCTTAAAAAATAATACCAGATCAGTGTGAAGAATAGGCTGGGGTTGAGATAGATCTTTTAGGGTTGTCTAGGATCAAGAGAGATGGGATTAGTCTGCAGGGTTCCTTGTTGAATAGGGACCAATTTGACAGCTGTTGGACAGTTTCATGGGTAGGATGAATGGTTGGAAGTGAACCAATTTTGGGACAGTTTTTTGTCAGTTTACAGGATCGGTTAAGAGTTGAATGCAGACAAATTTTGGGGCAGTTTTCTGGACAGGGACTGGTCTGAGTTAAGGGCTGGAAGTGGATAGATTCAGAATAGTTTTCTGGACAGGCTTGAGAGCTTTTTCTTGACCTAATAAGGACAAATTTGGTGCAGTTTGAATGGGTTGGGTTATGGATAGAAGTAAATAGACTGGTTAATTTGGGACAGATTACTATTTGGGAAACTGATTAGAAGCTGCTTATCAAGCCACCAGTTGTTACAACCTCCTATGTTATGATGTGCAAAATGGTAATAATGGGATTGACACTTTCACTTGGGTTGAGTTGTTTAGTTATTAATGGATGGCTAACCAAATGATCAATTTGGATACTGAATGATGGACCTTCACTTGTACTAAATGTTGGATGAAACGAAAAGCTGGTAATTCAGCAGATCATATTGTATTGTTTATTTCTTAGTGAAATTGTATTGACCAAAATTTCTCTCTAATATTTTTTTCTAGAGCTGCTTTACAATCAGCATTGTGCATACTTGCGTTTGAGGTTCTTTCATATCTACAGATATCAATTTCAGATATTCATGTGCATCCCATTTGTTTCAGGCAGCCACTGTTGAGGTACAAAACCTTCTCGTTTCTGGTAGAAGGGAAGAGGCTCTACGGTGTGCATAAGAAGGTTAGTTGTGGGGCATCTTTTTATTGATTTAAGCGTGCATATGTGGTCTTATGAAGTAGTTGGACTTGTGGTCTTTTGACTACATGAGCCGTCATTCGGACCTTGCTTTGCAGATGACAGCTACAACAAAAGATCCTTGTCATGAGGAACTGACATGTTGTGGTGACTCCTCATGTGCCTTCGCTACTTTGAAAAATGTCTCTGCTGTTGCAGATAATTTTTGGGATGCAAATAAACTTAAGACTGGATTTGGGCTTATTTATAAGGTAACTTCCATGAAAACATAATTTTGTGGCCTGCTACATATCATCGTTGTTCTGATCTATCACACTCAATGTAATAACAAGTACATAGCTGGCTTGTAAAGAAATTTAGGAGTAGGGTCTTTTGATAGCAGGGATGATTCATGGATTTTTTTTTTCCTGTTTTCCCAGAACTCATGTAGTGCAGCTGTTAGAACATCACACAACCCTGTAGCAGAAAGAAATCCATGGTTATATCGGCTCTTGTACCTAACGCAAACATTTTTTCCTAGTAATGGGTGAGTTGATTGTTAACTCGGTGTTTTGGATTGGTAGTCCATTATAGTTTTAGCCTTGTCATTGGTGGAACACATGGGATCCACCCAATAAGTGATAGGACCCTCAATTTTTCTTATAGGTGCTCTATTTTAGCCTCGAATAAGAAGCTAAAAAAGGTGAGCTCTATGGTTTTGGTGTACTAAAATGATTTTTGTTTTTTTGCCAATCTTTTAATTTTATTCATTTATAATTTTATTTCATGTGTACTTGTGCGAAACCCACTGTGCATACACATGTAATTGTATTCATGAATAGGATGGCTTAAACTTTTAGTTGTTTGGGTTAGCCCCACTTAGGCCATTTCCTCTTTAATGAATTGAGTTACCAATTATGTGAATAGGATTCTTATTAAACAACTAAATCCAAAATAATAATAAATAAATAATTTGAATTGAGTTGTTACCAATTATGTGAATTATTTTTTGAATGACTATCAGGTGTAAGATTCCAAAATAATAATAAATAAATAATTTGAGGATTTTTTAAAAAATATACAGATGTTTTGGCGATGGACCAAATCCGTCGCTAATTTCTGAACAATTTCATGTCAACGACGGATTGGAGTCCGTCGCTCCTCATATTATCGACGGACCTTGTCCGTTGCTAATATTTTTAATGACGAATAATTCGGGTGGTTTTTTAGAATTTCAGCGACGGATTTTTAATTTTTTGCGACGGATCTTATCCGTCGGTAATATGCGACGAACCTTATCCGTCGCAGATTCAACGACGGATTTTATCCGTCGGGAAAGAAAAATGACCCAGTAAACAGACGGACGAAATTTGTCTTATTTTGGTTTTACGACAGATTTCGTCCGTCGTAAAATTCCAGGCCTATTTCGCAAATAATAGGATTAGGTGTAGGTTTTTGTTTAGGGATTTGAGAATACATTAAGGTTTAAGTTTAGGAAATCGGGTTCGGGTTATAGGTTTAGGTTTAGGTTAGGTTATAGGTTACGGTTTAGGGAATTAAGTTTAGGTTATAGGTTTTGGGATTTGAGAATAGGTTTAGGTTAAGGTTATAAGTTTAGGTTTAGAAAATTGGGTTTAGGTTTGGGTTTTCAAGTTTAGGTTTAGGTTTAGGTTTATGTTAGGGAGTTGAGATTAGGATTAGGTGTAGGTTTAGGTTTAGGTTTAGCGATTTGAGAAAACGTTAAGGTTTAGGTTTAGGAAATCGGGTTCGAGTTCGAGATCGGGTTTACGTTTGGGTTTTAGGCTTAGGTTTAGGCCTTAGGTTTAGGTTATAGGTTATAAGTGTATGTTTAAGTTTAGGTTTTAGGTTATAAGTGTTAGGTTATAGGTTTAAGTTTAGGTTAATGTTAAGGTTTATATTATAGGTTTTGAGATTTGAGAATAGGTTTAGGTTATAAGAATAGGTTTAGGTTTAGGTTAAGGTTATAGGTTTAGGTTTAGGTTATAAGTGTCGGTTATAGGTTTAGGTTTAGTTTAGGTTATAGGTTAAGGTTTAGGCAATTGAGTTTAGGTTATAGGTTTAGGTTATAGGATAAGATTTAGGTTTCGGTTTAGGTTTAGGTTAAGGTTTAGGTTTAGGTCTAGGTTTAGGTTATAGGTTTTGGGATTTGAGAATAGGTTTAGGTTATAAGTATAGATTCAGGTTAGGTTATAGGTTAAGGGTTAGGGAATTGAGTTTAGGTTATACATTTAGGTTAAAAGTTAAAGTTATAGGTTAAGGTTTAGGTTATAGGTTAAGGTTTAGGTTTAGGTTAAGGTTTAGGTTATAGGTTTTGGGATTTGAGAATAGGTTTGGGTTAAGGTTCTAAGTTTAGGTTTAGAAAATTGGGTTTGGGTTCGGGATCAGGTTTAGGTTTGGGTTTTCAAGTTTAGGTTTAGGTTTAAGTTAGGGAGTTGAAATTAGGATTAGGTGTAGGTTTAGGTTTAGGTTTAGGTTAGGTTATAGGTTAAGTTTTTGGGAATTGAGTTTAGGTTATAGGTTTAGGTTATACGTTATACGTTATAGGTTAAGGTTTAGGTTTAGGTTATAGGTTTAGGTTATACGTTATACGTCATAGGTTAAGGTTTAGGTTTAGGTTATAGGTTTAGGTTTAGGTTAAGGTTTAGGTTATAAGTTATAGCTTTAAGGAATTGAGAATAGGTTAAGGTTATAAGTTTAGGTTTAGGAAATCGGGTTTAAGTTTGGGTTTTTAAGTTTAGGTTTAGGTTTAGGTTTAGGTTAGGGAGTTGAGATTAGGATTAGGTGTAGGTTTAGGTTTAGGGATTTGAGAATACGTTAAGGTTTAGGTTTAGGAAATCAGGTTCGGGTTTGAGATCGGGTTTACGTTTGGGTTTTAGGTTTAGGTTTAGGCTATAGGTTTAGGTTATAGGTTATAAGTGTAGGTTTAGGTTTAGGTTTAGGTTACAGGTTTTGGGATTTGAGAATAGGTTTAGGTTATAAGTATAGGTTTAGGTTTAGCTTTTATGTTTAGGTTAAGGTTATAGGTTTAGGTTACAGGCTTAGGTTTAGGTTTTAAGTGTAGGTTATAGGTTTAGGTTTAGGATAGGTTATAGGTTAAGGTTTATGTTTAGGTTATAGGTTTTGGGATTTGAGAATAGGTTTAGGTTAAGGTTATAAGTTTAGGTTTAGGAAATCGGGTTTGGGATTGGGTTTAGGTTTGGGTTTTTAAGTTTAGGTTTAGGTTAGAGAGTTGAGATTAGGATTAGGTGTAGGTTTAGGTTTAGGGATTTGACTTTTGAGAATACATTTAGGTTTTAGGTTTAGGTTTAGGTTTTAGGTTTTGGTTTAGGTTATAGGTTTAGGTTTAAGTTATAAGTAGTTGAGATAAACATTTTAGTCACTTACAAAAAATATTGAACCTAGTATTATCTACTACATACTAGTAACATACAAGCAAATATTGGGGCACCATACCATAAGCTACAAGAATTTCATGTCTTCCTAATCAAGGTATCTTCCATTGATAACATATATATATATATATTATAAGTTATTTATTTTCATTCACATTCACAAATACAATACACTGAGAATGCCTTTTAGGTGATTTAACACTCAAACTGCCACCAAGAATCCATTTAAAAAATTACAGCCACACTAGGATGCGAAATATCACTCTTGAGCATCATATCAGTGCATTGAACAATACAATACACTAACTTGATATTATGGTTGCATTTTACACGTTGCTCACCATTTGCACACCCAATCTCTTCATCCCTTGTACTGTCCTAGTACATTAGTCTTCTATAAAACAATCATCATGAGAAAATTTGCACAAGCTTTTCAATTTGCAAGGTTGGCAAATCGGAATGCATGAGAAATGAAATTCAAATGAACTCTAGTTGTGTTCGCAAACAAATGAAGAGCATCCCTGGCTTAATATGCCTATGGCAATCCGCGGGAGCTATAAGAAATTAATCCTAAGTTGTTGCCACCAAGTAACTAATAAGTCCAGCAGAAGAGCATCTTATTATCACCAATAAAACAATCATTACGTATATAAAACATTTAATCATTGCATTCATACAAATAATTGAGAACAACTAATTGAGTGACTAAGCACTTTAATCTTATCACTTAGCTTAAGCTCTATTCTAGTACTTATAGCTAGTTCAGATCCAAAATATGCTTTTGTGGAAACAAATTTAGAAATATGAAACAAAGATGTCATAAAACAAAAAATAAAATAAAATAAATAAATCAAGTTTCTAAACAAAGATGTCATAAAATAAACAAAATGGTAGGGAATCCTTAAACCTTAAATCTTCTCATTAGAGACTGCATGACCTTGTAGGTTACTAACTATACACCACTAAGAAGCATGAAACTACAATGAACTGAATGAATTGCAAAACAATGTCACCCTAAAGTATTCAAAGTACCTTTTCTATTCCCTAAAGCGACGACTTCCATGTACATGCTTCTAAAATAGAGCCCATAGTGGTAACTACTTCCAATGATTTTATTTATTTATGCAGGATAACGTATAATTACCTTCTTAGCATCACAATCAACATGGCCCAGCTTCACCTTCCCCTTCAGGTTATTTGAAGCTTTCTTCCATTATGGTGCCAACTTTTTATAGTGTCCACACCTAAAAAAAGAAAAGGAAAAAAGAAAAGAAAAAAAGAGCAGATCAAACTTATGGGAATTCATAGTTCTTCATTGACAAATTAATAAATAAGCACCAATTAAAGGAAGAAAATTTCTCAATTGTCCAACATATTCAAAATCTCCACTAACTAAATCATCAATTGGAAGTGAGAACAAACTTACCAAGGTGCCAAAAATTCCATAATCTAGAGTTCTTTGCTTTTAAGAACCAGTTCATCAAAGTTACAAGAAGTCAGTTCTACTGATCAACAATTTTAGCTGCATGAATTTGGGGAAATCTCCACTAACTAGATTTGCATTATGAATGTGGCTAATAGTGAAGTGTGAACTGACAGTGGGTGTACCAACAAGCTAACAAAAAAAAAAGAAAAAAAGAGCAAGGATCCTGAGAGTCTACCACCCCCACACACTCAAATACCTTTTGTTTTCACCAACACCACTCATTTACAGTTCCATCAAGTTCTTGTACCATAAAGTAATGGATGCTAGCCTATTGTGTTGGATCCTATAAAGCATCAGATTATAGTAAGCAATTCTTGAGAATTGCTAATCACATTAGTATTTGGCTAATTTGATTTAGTTTGGCTGGGCCAAGAATTGAGTTTGAAACTAAAGTATCGATACAATTGGAGAGTAATCCATCAACTTAACCAGGAAAAGAGACATAAGAGCATTCTTCTTCTTTTGAAGTAGCAATCAATTTTTATTAAGGTTCTTGATAGCCTAAAGTTTCTACAAAAAGAAAAACGTTGCATCTCTTCAACACTCAATGAGCTCATAATGTAGTAGCAACATTTTATGCATGAGCAAGACAATTACCTTGTGCCACTTCAACTTAGGCATTCTCGCAACCCTATCTTTACCATCTGATATGGTAATAAAAAACCGTTTCATATTCAATCAAAATGGATTCAGAAACCAACAATTGTACATTAATCCCAACTAAAAACCCATAAAACCCAACCCTCATTATTCATCTCTTCAACTCATCACAAAAAATTAAAAAATCCCATGTCTTCATACAAACCTCATCATTTATCTATTCAGGACATATGCAATGTTCAAAATCATAGGCTAGACTCAAATTGTTTGGTCTAACTAATTTCAAGTTCAGTTCAATGAAAGAACCATAGATTTATAAAGAGTTCCTTGAACAATTACATAAATCGAAATCTTGAACTCAATGCTTAGAGCCTACCAAACATATTCGACATAAAAAATGCATGTCGTATAACAAAAATCACTCCAGTTCGAATTTAGAGCTAGATTTTCAGTAGATTACTTGTAGGCATGTTAAATTCCATACTGGACAGAGGGTGTAGAGCTAATATAATTGACATTCGAGGCAATGTAGGGAGTGTTCCAAAAGGGATTGCAATTGGCACGGGTTGCACGACCACATTATTCTAACTGGCAGCACTGTCATAAAATAAGAACAGTTATAAACCAGGTCAAACCACCAATGCATAAATAAAAAAGAACGGATTGCAAGAAATCATATTTTTGTAAGACAACCACATTAAGAAATTGTCAAACCCTAAATTCTGTAAGAAACTGTCCAGGGTAACAACCAAAAATTTTCACAACCGGAAACCGTCAAACCCCAGATATCACTTCCTCATCTCTCCCCACATCATCCCTTAGTTTCTAGATAAAAAATTAGAAGCAATTGAGGAAGCAGAAACAAGAGCAGTAAAGTAAAAGAAAACAAACTATTTTAGGAAACCAAACTATCAAAAGTAATAGACTGGGTATCCAGTGGCTTTGAGTTACAGATGCAAAGTACTCCTTTAAGGGATTTTACAAAAGAAATACATACATGATGTTAGACCTGATTAGCAGTGTTTTAGTTCATCTAATAATCTTACCTTTCGATGGCCCTCAGATGAAAATCACTTCTGTTAAAGGGAAGGTGTAATATGGTTTTTGAGAGAAAACAACAAAAAAAATGAAACACATAGCATGAACACAAAAATGAGATAGATCCAAAACTCAAGTGGATCACACCATAGAAAAAAGTGGGGATTGAAGGCTCACTTTTGAAAACTTCTCAAGAGCCATAGAAATTTTCATAAAAGCATGTGCATAATCATTCATTCAATCAATCAAATATAATGATTCATTTTAATCCATTCATAAAATCACAATACTAACAAAAAATAAAAATAAAAAAATATTGGTCCATTTAAAGTTTTCAAAACAAATTGTTACATAGCATTAGCTATACCTCATTTGCCTCCACTACCACAACATTTGTTCGCATATGTTCATGAAACAATCATTTATGGAAGGAAACCATAAGAAGTGTCCAAAAGTGTTAATACCTCATTTGCCTCCAGTGCCACACCAATTAAATGAGTGATGTGTGGCAGAGGAATATCCATCTAGGAGATAAATAAATCAGGATAGACATAACTCTTTCCATTGGTATACTGAAAACCTTGTTACCTACACACATAAAAAGACACTAACTGGGTACGAAAGCTCAATGTTTTTAAGAAATCGCAGTGAAGAACTTGAAAATGAAACTGCTTCCTTGCTTACCATTGTATTCAAGATAATTTTAGCCTTTTGTCAAATAAGTGGTTGTGCATTCAATGAACACGTTGTCTTTAGTGTAATTTCTCAATGCACATAATTAATAATTCAGGGGGTAAAGATAAAATAGTTCTACAAAAAATAATAATAATAATTAAATTAATTTTTTTAAAAAAAACCACACAAAAAAATAAACCAGAGCATTTGAAACCAATAGAAACTTCAAAAGCCCAAGAAATTATGCTACCAATTAGTTCAACTTTCCAATTAGACTATGTACAAAATTCAGTTCAGGCAAGAGCAAACCATAAATGATACAAAATCTACTTGTTTCCTGAAAAATAGAAGTATACAAGGAAAAGTCCAATAAACACATTAAACAAACAAAGGCAACAAACATATAACCAATTTTCATGAAGAAACTGATTTGATTACAATTAGCCAACCAAATCTGGGGTCTTTCTTGATAATCCAAACTATCTATTTGATTTACCTTATAAATGTAGGACAACAAAAAAATAAACACATTGTATTTTAGCTGCAGAAACTGATAATTTAGAGTTAGAATCTGAATGGGCTTCGGACCAGTGATTGTTGGACTTCAATCAAAGCCACTACTAAGGGCTCCATCACTAAACATAGATGGGTCCCACAGGTATGTTGGTGCTACCTTTGATCCTATGGAAAATATCATGATTGCTTGCCAAAAAATTATGACAAGGTGCCCAACTCACAACAACTCTTCCACAATAGGGCTTTCTATCAACTGGCTTTTGAGATTACATGCTTGGCAAAAGCAGGTGCCAAACCATGGGATTTACGCTTTTAGTAAAAAGAAATTAGGTTTTCAGCTCTCATTAGTAGAAGATAGACCAATTCGACCTCCATGGCCCTACCTAAGGAGGCTTTTAGCCATCAGGCTTTTTTCTGTTGGGGATTTTATTCTCCTTCTATTAAAGTTTTTTCACTTTTCTCTAATAAAATGCTTCATTATCATCTCAAAAAGCACTTTTTCTCTAATAAAATCCCCAAATCCCTAAATGCGGGTCCACATTCATATTGGAAATCTACAAATTACTAAATCCCCAAATTCATAAATCAACATTGAGATTGAGAGAGAGAGAGAGAGAAATACCTCACCTTTGTGAATCTAATTCAATCGGGCTTCAGAGAGAGAGAGAGAGAGAGAGAGAGAGAGAGAGAGAGAGAGAGAGAGAGAGGTTGTGATTGAGAGAGGAATGAAGGTGGTGTGTGGGTGGGGAGGGCCTTGGACCACCACTCGACCAACGTCAGCCGTCCGAACAAGTCCATCACCGAGGATGGACAGGGAAGAGAGAGAGAGAGAGAGAGAGAGAGAGAGAGAGAGAGAGAGAGAGAGAGAAGTGGGGAGAAGATAGAGAGAAAGGAGCGAGAGGAGAAATGAATTTCCTTGTGTAGGCACGAGAATGAAAAAAGCAAGCGGGACCTTTTGTTTTTTTTTTTTGGGCGCGGATGCCCACTAGAGACGAACGGTCATGTTGGGGGCTCTGTGTGGCCTAATATGATGTGTGTCATTTATCTGTGCCATCCATTTAATTCAATGAAATTTTAAGGGCTTTCTCCCAAAAAAGGAGGCAAATAGAAGGCTCACACGGACCACACCACAAATCAACAAAAGGCACTTAATCTCCATTGTTTCCTATGGTTTAGTCCACTTGAGCTTTTAGTTTAACTACTTCTTTAAACTAATGCATTAAAATAAGCTGTCAAAATGGATGGACGGCTTAGATTAAACACTAAAATTGTGGGCCCCACTATGATGCGTGTCTACCATCAACACCGTGCATTTTATGGGCCCCCTTTAAATTATGGGATATCCCAAAAATCAGCTGGAACTTAGGTGGGCCATACCATCTAAAATCATGTGAAGAAATGCCTATAACATATAAAAGCACTTGGTGGGGCCCACCTGAAATTTTAATGCATATGAAACTTGGTCTGACTCCTTATCCAAGTGGGACACACATAATGGATGGGCTGGATTTGTGAACCACATATCGGTGGGCCTAACAAATGCTTATGAATATTTTAATGGAGGGTAACCCCTCTCAACTTTTGAATGTGGTGCGGCCCAAAAAAGTCACGGATTGACTTGATTTTTAAGCCCCAGGCCCACCATGGAATGGTGTATCTGACCGATGGGGTAGATGTTCGACACCCATCATGGTGGGGCCCACACAGCTCGACCGTATGAGAAGTTCCCATGAGCTCGACCATTTGGAACCTTTTCCCATATATATAATTATAAAATTATTATATATCCATCATTAAAATCCTCCTAAGGCCCACTGTATTGTTATTTGACATCCAATATGTTGATTAGGTCATACAGGGCCAGATAAGGGGAAAAAAAAAAATCAATTTAATCCAAAACTTTTATGGCCCTAAAGCACTAACCACCAGCCATTGGATGGTGTCAGGGGGAGTAGCCAATCCATTCCCCTTATTTGTGGTGTGGTCCATTTAATCTTTGGATATGATTTATTTTTTGGATAATTCTCTAAAATTATCTCGAAAAATGGATTAACGGTGTGAGTTGATCCCAAATTTTTGCTAAATCCAAAACTCAAGTGTACCATGCCATACGAAACAGTGTAGAATAATGATTTCCACCATTGATACCTTCCTTGGGCCCATAATAATGTTTATTTGACATCCAACATATTCATAATATTAAAAAGATATAAATGAAGAGAAAACACAAACATCAGCTTGATCCAAATTTTCTATGAACGTTATTTTTAATGGTGGATGTTCAGTCCCTATTTTGTAGTCCACTTAAGCTTTGGATCCGCCCCATTTTTTGGTTAATATCTTAAAATGATCTGAAAAAAGAGTTTAACAATATGGAGAAAGTCAATCCATAACTTAGGTGGGCCAAGAGCTTAAAAATACAGTCAATCTATGACTTGGGTGGGCCACACCACATAATATAATGGAGAGGGGTTTCCTTAAAACATTCATAATCATATATTGGGTCTGCCTAAATGTGATTCACATATCCAACCCACTCAATATGTGTGTCCCACTTGGATGAGGGGTCAGACCAATTTTCAGCTGCATCTAAAACTCATGTGGGCCCTACCAAGTGCTTTTATATTTTTTAAGATATCTTCACATAGTTTTAGATGGTATGACCCACTTGAGTTTCGTATACAGATGACTCACATGGCTTGTTTTACATATCTGGTCCATTCACTATATTTTACTGATCAATGCCCTCAATTTGACTACTTACTCACCTCAATCAGGCTACATATAATAAAAGATATTGGGCATACCAAGATTGATCAACAATTTCAGTGAAATTTAATTTAAACATCTGAAGTTATTTACTCTTCAATTAGAACTGATTAGATTGTCCAAAAAATGGTTAAATGTTGTTCATAATATCAAAAATATATGAACAATGACTAACGATGTTCACAACCATCTTAGTTCAGAAATTTAACTCCACATCAATGATTCAATGTGGAACCTTATTTACGGACTTGGGGATTTGTGAATTCCTGATTCGATGTGGACCCTCATTTAGGGATTTGAGGATTTTAGGGTGCATTACTTCACATTGTTGAGGGTGGTGCATCCAAACAGCCCCAAATCAAGGATTCAAAATCAGTTTCGGGTACCACATCTATCACCACCAAAACTATTCTGTAACAGCCCTTTTTTTCATTTTTTGTTCTTTTGTTTTGGTTTATGGTACACGACATGTTCATATCATCTCCATTCCTACACTTGATGAAGGGCATGGACCTGGGACAAGTGTTCCATCGCCCCTTGATACGAGGTCGAATCACCATTCTTTAAAGTTGTCATTCGCATCTTTTTTTTTAAAAAAGTTTTTTCTTTACTACGCATTTGCTTTTTAGTGTGCCTCTAGATTGAAATTTAGTGATACGGAAAATAACTAATAAGAATTGAAATTAGAAAACTGAGGCTTAAGGGCGTGTGATATGTTAAGTGGAACCCATATGGTGCATCTGGTGTGCCCACTTATGTTCATTGTACATTCCAAGAATTATGTATTTTCATTTCATCAAACCTCATGTAGGATACACCATAGGAGTAATGTACAAACACACTTAAAAACTATATACTTATCCATAAGGTGTGGCCCACCTGAGTTTTGGAATAGCTTGAGTTCTGGTATCCTACCAACTATATACTCGTTGTAATTCTTTATCTTCTTCTTTTGTTTTTGTTTAATGAAGTTGTCATTGTTCATAAATGTTCTATCTTTATGATTGCCAACCTAGCCCAAGCCTCTGTCTCCTTTACTTATGGGGTGTCAATGGCTTGGTTGGGCTGGCGCTACCTAAAAAGGGGCCAAAGTTGATGGATATTGAGTACTTTTGGCTACAGCTAAAAGAAGGCCGTAATACGAACAAATAAAATCCATAGCTGAAACTAATTTCTCCATAGCTACAGGTCTTTTTTTAAATGGTGGACGTCCAATCGCTGCTGTTTTCCTGTGGTGTGGTTCACCTGAGATTTATTTCGATCTCATTTTTTGTTATCACTTAAAATAATGTTTAGAAATTGATTTACGGCTTGGATATAACATAAACATCATGGTGGGGCCCACAGATCCCTACCAGATCCAACGCTCACGGTAGCTTTTTTTTTAGTGTAAATGTATGTGAGTTTTGTATTTTCTATAAAATTGTGGTGACTCGTTTATATAAATAGTGGTAATGATATAGGGTTATCCACAACAACCAAATAATGAGTCTAGTTGTAGATGGGTAATATGTACATTTTCTTATATAAAAATATCTTAACCATCCAGTAAATGGGCCCTTATATGTACGGTTGTTAATATGGTGTGTGTTATAAATGATGGTAAATACATAATTATCGGATTTGAAAGTATCCTTTCATCTTAGATAAGGGATTTCCAAACGCTGTGCAGATTCATCTCAAATAGGTGAGCTTCTCTCGAAATTCCTTATTTTCCTTGCCATTTGTTCTTCTTATTGCTGTTTTTATTCTAGAATCCCTTCCATCTGTCATTGCTTTTTCTATTTTCTTCTTGTGATGTTGCAAGCACACAAATGTTTAGCAGAACAGCCCATTCTTAATCTTTTAAGTGTTTGATTTGTTGATGGCCCTGCTGATGTGGCATGATGAAGGGCCTAGCTATATGCCCTAAAGGGGGGGGGGGGGGGGGGGGGTGAATAGGGCAATGCCAAATAAAAGTTATAACAGCGGAATAATAAAAGAAATAAAGCACAATGCTGAATTTAAAGTAATCTCAATAGCCTAAAATAAAGAGAATGATACTTTATCAGTTCTAAGGACAACCTTACACCAAAAACCAAAAGGTTTAAGGTAGGACAACCTTATTTCTAGAACGTCCTTTGTATCACAAACCAATGATGGATAAAAAGCAAGGAAATCAAAATAACTTACAGAAATAAATCCTAAGTTATTACAACATCCATCCACACTTGCTTGAAATAAAATAATTACAACATTCATCCACAAACACAAACCACAAAACTTAATGAATAAAGGAATGAAAGAATAATGCACATCCACAACACAACGATATATAGTGGTTCGCTTGTGTGTACACCAACTGTTATCCAACAGCCACACAGAATGCTACTCCACTCCTAATATCCTCACACAGGGGATATTAGCATGCATTGTCAAATTAGGTTTCACAGGTTCACCTAAAACCTTCACAATTGTGTCTTTGATCTCGGGCTTACACAATCCAAAAACCCCCACAATTCTGGCTCTCCTCAGATAACTAATACAATGAGATTTTTCTGGAAAATCTTAAACAAAAACCAAAGAAAGTAAATTATAAAAATGTAAAATACCTGAATCACCTTTTGAAGTAGCCTGGTAGAACCAATCGGAGTAGAAGTTCGATTCAACGTTTAAAGTCCAATACTCACTTTAAGAATGGTTCTAAGTTTAATTGATTTTAAATCAAAAGGGCTAGTTCTATTTGATTTTGAATCCAAGAAGAAGGAATATCAGAAATTTCTCTTTTTTAATAAGATTGGAGTGTAGATCAAAATCAAATAATAAAAAAGCTAGTAAAAGGAATATTAAATAAGCACAAAGTATCTTAAAACAAACACAAACTTATCTCAGAGAATAGCCTAAAGATTGCTCGAATAAAGTTGAATTGAATTACTAAAACTCTGAAGTTCGTGCTCTATTTATAGCATGAAAAATCCCATCTACGACTGGTCATAGGATCCTAGGACTGGTCGTAGCTTCAAAGATTTTTAAAGATTTTCGCGGGATAAGATTTGACGGTTCCACGACCGGTCCTGGGTGGTCTACGACCGGTCGTGGGCCACCTACGACTGGTCATGCGACACCTACGACCGGTCGTAGGACCCTTAATTTGGTTGCTAGAGTTTGAGTCGTAGGGCTACGACCGGAAGGATGAGTTGTAGAACTCACAGGACTGGTCGTAGGATGTTCAGGACTGGTCGTAGGACAGACAGAAAGATTCAAAAATCTTCAACAACCTATGACTGGTCCTAAAAAATATAAGACTGGTCGTAGCAGTGCTAGGACTGGTCTTGAAGTCCCTAGGACTGGTCTTAGAACAACCCAAACAAGCATATTAAAATATATGAATTATGTATCCGGAATGACCTATTGTAAAGCCCATCCTAAGGTCAATCTAAGGTCAAACAAACCTTAACAGTGAGATGGACATTGAAAGTCTGTATGCTCAGATGACCTTAAAGAGAAGCTTGAGAATATACGAATCTTGTAGTAGGCCTTCTTGAGCTTGATCTTGACTTGAACAAAGTCTTCTTGAGCTTGATCTTGACTTGAACAAAGTCTTCTTGAGCTTGATTGTATCTTGAACATGCATACTTGAAGACTTCTATTCTTGAATTCTTCATCCATGACTTGAAACTTTCTTCATTTAAGATCTTGTCTTGAAGTCCGATGTCTTGAAGTAATGAATAGTCTCAAACATGAAACAAGATATACAAGACATAGATATAGGTTTTGGCACCACAAAATTTGACAACCAAAGGGATATGAAATCATAGCACTTACACATGATTTCTTGGAGAGAATGTGGCATCTTGCAGGAGTCCATAATCTAGCAGAATATCTCCAAGACGAGTAATCAGGGAAGCCTTCGAACCTTCCTACCTTGGTAACATTCGGCCTTAGCTTAGTTATCCTTTTCCTTGTGTTGCTTTGTTTGATAAAATTCTAGTGAGTAACAAACATGTCAGGTGTTTGATGAAATTCCTGAAACAAATATGTGTAATTATATTTTTTAAGGAAACAATTAGAAACCATGTAAAGTCTTTTAAGTTGTGGTAGCATGTTTGACATGAATTGAATAGTTTACTACTCACTCCATTGACATGAACTACTCTAGCAATGTTTTATATAAGATTGAAAAGCGATGCACTGATTGAAGAAGAAAAAAGAATTGAAACAAACCTCTGTGCTAACCGAAAATGCAACCTGCCATAAATCTTCCTGCAAAACAGAAACAATCATTTTTAAACAACAAAAAGAAAAAGAAAAAATAACATACAATTGTTAGAGGACATGTAATGCTTGTACAAGTTGAAGACAGCTAGGTTACTAGTAGAATAAGAACTCTGCACTGCAAGAAGGAAATTCATAAAATACTTTGGTAGATATATAATTACATATGGGGAAGCTAGCCTCAGCACAATGTACCAATTTCCTTATCTGACACTGCACTGAACTAGACATAGGTGTAATGGCCCGTGACCAAGTCTATTAATCTAGTGGATTTCACATATCAGATTATGAGATAAGGTGACCTTCTAATGGTAGGTACAAAACAATATTGGCAATAGACAACATTGAAATTCAAGAGGTCCGCCAATTGAATTGGTGAGATTGTCCAATCCATGCAATTTGAAGATAGTGGGGCATCCATGACAGATCTATTCAAAATGGGTTTAGATGGAATGATGACTCAAAGTGTATCATTATAGAGCTGGTTGTTTGGGATAAGTACATTGAGGTAGGCTATACGAAACTGTTTTTGCACAATACAATAAGCATTTTAGCTTGCAAGTATTATAAACATGCTATATATTAAACTTTAAGGTGGCACTCTTATCAGGTAAGCCACATATATTTGACATATATTTGTTGAATCTAGGTTGTTGGACTTTTCTTTATTGTTATTTTTTCTCATTCGAGTTTGATATGGATAGGCGAACCAACATTATTTTCAGAAAATGCATCTTAATAGTGGAGCTCAATTAATGGCCAAGCCATGCTCAGGCCAACGATGAATGACCCAGCCTAGCCAATTGGCCTGATCTAATCTCTAAGTGGGCCATGGTTATAAGAAAGAAAAGAATGCATGGTTTAAAAACCTTTGTTAGCAGCTCCCATTCAATCCAGGTGAGCTAGACTACCATAGGTTTCAATGTTGTAATGCAGATTTTCTACCATTGAACTACACGCTCAAATCCAAACTCACACCCAAGTTCAGAAAAGATAATTAAAACTGAAGTTTATGCAAAATACTAGAGTTGACGCAAAGGAACAATCAAGGAAAAAAGAATATTTTGCATGGAAAAAAATATCCATGTAAGAAATACAATTGTATGTTAGGTTGGATGGTCATCATACAATGGAAAAACATGAATGTCCCTGAACACAAAGTTTGAATGATTAGAACTATGGCCTTTCCAAGAAAAAATAAATTCTGAATATACATGGGAGTTTCTATTACATAATGTCTTTAAAAGAATGAACATGCTTAGCTTCCTAATATACATGGGAGGCTCCCTGGAACATAAATATCAATTCAAGTCAAGCTACTCAATTAAAAAGAAACAGATTGGTGAACTACAATATACCTACTAAAAGCATGGAGTAGATGTTGGTGCATGCTAACTTGCTGAATGCTAAAAGCTAAAAGAAAATTGCAAATCTCGCTTCCAACCTGAGAAGTTTTTAACTACTTTTGTGCTATGTAAATTAATTTTTTTGTATAAAAGCTAGACAATGAAATTGGTATCCTTCCAGTGAATTGGTTTATAGCTACAGAAATCTGTTGCAGGTGTGGAAACACAAGGCCTAGGTTGGGGGAATGCTTCCATGTATTTAAACAAAATCCCTCTCTGTTCCAAAATCATGACTTTGGTGTAGTGACATGAATTAAAATGCTACTGCAACACAACAAAAACCTGTGTTAAGTGCATCGGCCATGTAGAAATGTGCCCTGAACAAAGAAGAATCAATAGCTTGAGCTCTGTTGCAATCTCTAATAGCCAGAACCTATAACCTAAACCCGTGGCTTTTGAAGTACATGAGGCTGTTGAAGTTTAAGAAACAAAAGTCTTATAATTATTTTGAATGACTATAAAGGTATTTAAATTCAGTTTTTCATATAAATACCTAGAATCATAATCATAATCGTAATCATAAAAGTTTTTTTAATTTTAGTTGGTTGTCCAAATGATTCTTTAACTTTTATTGAAAATGATACTCTTGTCATTCAATATTCAAAACCTTTGCCCATATTCCATATTTTTTATTCAGTAGCTCAGTCAGGTCAATGGTAAGCTCACCAACTTCATCAAAGAATCACAGATTGGAAGGGAGTCAATCAGATAATTTCTTTAATTTTCTTTTTTCATCATAAATTGATACTGAGTTTAAACTAGCCATTACATTCTCTGGCACATATATTTTTAACTATGGAAAACAGTCTTAAAATCTCCATCATGCTGTGTATATGTAGTTTCTCTTTCACTTGGGAATTTATTTCTCTACCTAGTTTTAAAACTAAGGAGTTCTTCGTACTAATTTCATATAGCATCTCTTGGTATCATCAGATTTTGCCTCCATGCAGTATCATCTACTGCATCAAAGTTTCTACTAAAATGGTTGTTTTAGTATGAACATGAGCATAGACAATGGTCGGCCACTATCTCTTTGGGACTGATATCAAGTTGTTTACATGCAATGGATTCAAGACAAATTCTAAATCATCATCGGACTTCTTGAGGTACATACTGGTTCATGCGTACATACAAATGCCAACATCATTTTCGTCATTATCATTGACATCACCCGACTATGTATGGTTGCTTGACTTGTTCTTAATGTTACTACAGATTTCTCAAACCTTATACAGTGAGACAATTCAGCAAGTTCCACTTTTTCTCAAATTGAATTTGAAACCTTTAGTCTATAGAAGAGGAGGCAACCAAATTATTGTAATTCTAATGATGTTTCCATAATGTTCATAACGATGGAGAGGAAAAATATCTAAGCATGTTAAATACAATTAGAGAATCCTATTGAAGAAGTTATATCAGCTAGCTTTTCACATTCATTCCTTAGGAACCTTCAGCTATCAAATGTTGAGATTATATTACCAGAGGTAAATGATCTTCTCTCATCTTAAAATCAAAGCTTATTGTTTGAATCATGGGGATTGAACCAGTAATACTCAAACCTTATTTGTTTTCGCAGCATAGGAAGAACTATGAGTTATTTCTAAAGAAGGTATCCAAGTGGATGAACCATGACAACCTTCTTTTTGTGGAACATATATGCCATATAACCATGGCTTATAATAATAATATTTTTATAGATCTTCCTTTAAAATTTTTTTTTTTTTAAAAAAAAAAAAAACCAAAAAAGGTGATACGAACCTGGATGAAGGGAAAATACAGATATCAGCTCAATACAACACTTTTATGGCCCACGACAAGCTTTAATATATGCACTTGCGATTTGGGCCTATTTTATTTTTTGAAACATGCCCTATTTTATTTTTGGAACCATGCCCTAAAATGAGCCACAAAAAGTGATAAACAAAATGGATGTATAACACACACATCAAGTGGACCCATGGATGTACAATATAGATATTATACCTCTTATGGAAGCATGCCTTTATTGTCTTTTAGATTTCATGCCGTGTTTGAAGTATAACGCTTTATCTGAGTATTTTGAATTGATACACTTGAAATTTAAATTTAAGATAGAGCCCCACACATTTTCTAAGCTTATCGTATCTGTTAGGTTGCATTTATGCAACTAAATCTATTTCAATTAATGTGTTTATTTTCTCTTTGGCAATGTATCCTCAATAGTATGGACCATCCCAATTCTTAGGGTTTTATTCTATCTGTTTGTAGAAAAAACATGAGATGAAAACTTATTTTCTGTCTACAACAAAAGACAAGATTAAAAAAAAAAAAAAAAAAAAAAAAAAAACAATAACTTATTTTTTGCCATTTCCCCTCACATATGAGAAAAGAGACTTATAAATAATCTCTCTCTCGCTCTCCACATGTCCAGTTTAGTACATTATGACTCGAATTACATCGTACCCCACTATTTGTGTTATAATGTAAAAGAAATTTTTTTTCATCACTCAAAAAATGGCTACAAACCAAACACCAACAAAAATGGTCGCCTTATTAGTGGTGAATGCTATGATACCCACTATAATGATTTTAATCCTTGGTTTTCAATGACAGGTGGGGGCCATGGAGCAATAGTCCAAACCCATGCCTGTATGTCCCAACAGCAGATGAACTACGCCTAAGAATCTCCTCGATAGGACAATCTTAACCTATCAATTTTTGGCTTCTATATAAAAGGTTACGTTGTCTTGTCTCACTCATGTACCATTTCAAGTTATATACATTGTATTATATACATCGTTGAATATATATTGTATGAGGGTTACAGTAATCTTGGAGTGCATAAAATTTCCAAGTCTATACATTTTAGTCCGAGTTCCATCTCTAATCACGATAGCCTTGGGAGGGTTGATAGGAGAGATGGGTTGACTGCGAAAGGGCCGATTAAAACTATATTAGGTTATCTTACTAGTCTTGAAATCATTATGTCCGGCAAGATAACCCAATATAGTTTTAATAATCCCTTTTGCAATCAACCCATCCCTCGTATCAACCCTCTCAAGGCTATCGTGATTATAGAAATAACTCGGATTAAAATGCACATACTTGGAAATTTTTTGTACTCTAAAATTACTATAAACCTCGTACAATTTACTTGAAAATTTTCAGCACTCTAAGTTTATGTATTTGCTCAAAATTAATGGAACAGACCCAGATATGTGTCAGAGCTATCTAGATGAGCGGGGGTCCTTGAAAGGTAGGAACCGCTGTTATGACCATGATGAAGCAGTCAATTTCCTATAAACAACATTGGAGGGGCTTGACCATTTGGATAGGCTATGTTTATGTATTTGCTTAAAATTAATGGAGCAGACCCAGATGTGTGTCAGAGCTATCCGGATGAGCAGAGGTCCCTGGAAGGAGGGAACCGCTGTTATGACCATGATGAAGTTGCCCATTTCCTATAAACAACATTGGAGAGGCCTGACCATTTGGACAGGCTGTGTTTATGTATTTGTTCAAAATTAATGGAGCAAACCCGGATGTGCATCGGAGCTATCCGGATGAACGGGGGTCCTTAGAAGGTGAAAACCGTTGTTATAAACATGATGAAGCTATCTATTTCCTATGGAAAACATTGGAGGAGACTAGCCATTTGGACAGGCTGTGTTTATGTATGTATTTGCAGGTACCATACCCTTAACCTAAACCTATAACCCCAAACCTATAACCTATACCCATTCTCAATTTCCTAACGCTATAACCTATAAACTAACCTTAACCCTAAACCTTAACCTTAACCTATAACCTTTACTTACAACCTTAACCTAAACTTACAACCTATACTTATAACATAAACCTAAACCTAGACGTATTCTTATAACATAGACCTAAACCTTAACCTATAACCTAAACCTATTCTCAAATCTTAAAACCCATACGTATAACCTAAGCCTAGACCTTGATCTTAACCTTAACCTATAACCTATACTTGTAACCTATAACCTAAACCTATACCTATAACATATACTTATATCCTTAACCTAAACTTGTAACCTTAACTTAAATCTATTCTCAAATCCTAAAACCTATACTTATAACATAAACATAAACCTAAACCTATAACTTAAAACCTAAACCCAAACCTAAACTCGATCCCGAACTCGAACCTAATTTCCTAAACCTAAACCTTAACCTATAACCCATACTTATAACCTTAACCTAAACCTATCCTCAAATCTAAAACCTTAACCTTTAACCTAAACTTATGTGAGACCCGACCCGAGTTCGCATGTGTGCATGTATGTGTGAGTATACATTCCGTCCATCTTGGTCCCGCGGTCCTACCGGTCGAATCCCGGCGACCCGTGACCCTTGGATAGTGTTTGTGGTCATCTGTAAGTCCAGTCATGAAGACCTGACTCAGATCGAGTTGAAACGTATGCCGTTGCGGCCGCATTGTTGTCGCGATTCCAATGCCTCGTCTCATGCGTAAATCCGACGTGTCCATCAAAAGTTATGGGCCGCACCATTTTGGACCCTTAATCATGATATGGGGCCCACTTTACCCATGTGCTCATTTTCCAAGAGTGGGTCCCACCTAGCTCCCTTATCTAAACAAGCTATCATACCTACCCCTAGCCTAGGTATTAGGCTACCTTCTCTAGAACCCATCATTAGCCTTGGGTTCTTCCCCCCATGTGCCATGATTACAACCCTCTTCCCTAGCCTAGAAAACAAATGATTGCTTTGCTATATCCTTCTCTCTCCCTTCTCTCTCCCTCATTTTCTCTCCTTCTTTCTCCCTTGCAAAAAAATCCAGCCCCTCTTCCCTCCATTCCAGCCCCTTCTCCTCCTTTTTTCTCTCAATCCCTCCATTGAAAACTCATCCCAACCATTGATCCATGTTGCTTGGAGCCTCTAGATGATGGTGATGTAAATTTCAAGGTTGATCTAGGTGGGTGCTTTCTTCATCAAGTAAATCTTTTCTCTCCCCATATAATCTCTTTTCTCTCTCTCATTTGGATGTGTAGGACCCACCAATTAATGGTGGAGATCTTACACAACCATTTAGATATGGCCATGAGGCCCACATTATAAATGCATGTCCATGCATGGAATTCTTCCCCTGAAGGACCCCTTGCATGTGGATTTCTCTTATTTTTCTAAGTATGATGGGTCATCTAGGCCCTTGCATGTGGCTGAGATGGCATCCCAACCACTCATTTCAAAGATCTAGGCCATGCATCATAAGATCTAGTTGTACAATGTGTTTATATTATTGTTTGTGATTGTGTAACGCCTCGGAAAAATCCATACAGAGACTTGAGTACCAACTCGATCAGAAATCACTTAGGATTAATTCCTTTAGAAAATAAGCGTAAGTTAACTAGCGCTACATTATATTAGCTGTGAAATTGTCCCTGATCGCTTTAAATACGTTCTGCAAGACCCAAAACTTGTAGAACCAATGACGCTACAATACCCTGAAATCTAAGATCAAACTCTAAACCCGTTTGTTCTCAGGAACCCTTTGAAACTTCGTATTGGATTAAGACCGCACGTCGAAAGTCCGATATCTACAATCTTAGACCGTTATGACCGCTAGCTGGACTTGACAATCATTTCGAAAATCAAGCCCAACTGATGTTCTGAGGCTATTTCATTAAGCCTGGAGTAGGGAGTGTGAGAAATAGTGAAATTTATAAAAATTTAAATGGGATTTAAATGAATCTGGCACGTTTCATTTGCGGGATCAATATAAGCATTCAGACCGTCAGAATCTGACCCAAATACACCCTCGGATCAGGAAACATTTCTCACTCAGGTCAGTGTACTTGAAATCCTCGATCGAGTCTCCGTGACCGCTGAACTGAAACTGATCCGCCACGTGCGATCTGGGAACTCTACCGGTCTGAAAACTTGATATGAGTAGGACCCGATGTGCATGAGCTTAAGTCCGATAGCATTCGGCCAGGGGACCTCCCGAAACGCTCTTTTGGATCAGAAAAGTCCCGATTTGGTTATAACTCAAGTATACCTTGTTCCCAAGTCTATTTAGGTTAGGTTTTATCCTATATAAGGGCTTTAAACCCTCTCATATCTCTCCCATACGAATTTGCTATAAACCCTAGAAAGTGGTGAGAGAGAAAGAGAGAGTTAGTGAGAGAATTTGTGGGAGAATTTCCTGCCACTTGCACCAGCTATTGCACGTACCGAAGCACCACATTCAAATCACTTTCCCGGTGATTTCCAACTCACTTATAGGTAAGAAAACCCTACCCTCTTGCTATTTTAGGGATTCCTTTGATGCGAGTAGCGGTGTAGCTTATGTAACTTGTGATATAGGTCGCCTTAACGCCGTTGACGAAGCATAGACGTTCTATTCGAATCGATACACGTCTAAGGCGAAAGGTGAGGATTTTAGAAGCTTTGATTGACTGATTTCAAAGCTTTCAATGTCATTTAATAGTAGATTATCAAAGAATATGCCGTTTGACATGTAGAACATGCTATCCATTTTCTGTTTCGACCGCGTACAGGAAATATGAGATTTAGGGTATTTTAGGTATTTGTAGGAAATACTGTTTACGTCCATATTTTACTGAAATGATTTCCATGACTATTTGTCGTGTTATAATATTAGGAATGCGTGTATGATCTATTTGGCGAAGAGATTCGCCCTAATGCGCACTTTGAGTCGACATACGCTATGTAGACTAAAGTGTGTAGACTAAGTGTTTGTATAAATGTTTGTATTAGTATGTATTGAGTAAATGGTGTTGTGAGTTAGTTTTGAGATTAAATTCTCAATTAATATGCTGATGTTTATGATTTCCATCATGTTGACTATATGTATTGATTTCATTACATATATGAAATGCATGTGTTGCTTGATTTGCTTACGTTGTAAGTTATAACATGTGTCAACATGCTTGTATTGTTTATATTCATTTCTATTACTCTCATATTCTTACTGATGTTGACATACAAATGCTTAGGGCTATGACCTAGTCCAGGCAGTCGGTAATGGATCGAATACGTAGTTGGCTTCTATTTGTCACGAAGGACGTGTCGATGAACGCGAGGCGTGTTTTGGGCAGGCGCAGTGGTTAAGCCATACGAAGTGTTTCATGCACTTCATGTCTCTCAGCTTGAGATGCGCTCGTACTAGTCAAGCCCATCAAGTAACCCGACTGGCCATTATATGTTCACCATGTATGAGTCATAACTGCTTGAACCTAGGGTACTGAACTTACCATTGAAAACCCTGATAACCATGGTACCTTGATCTATAAAGACTCATGAGCCGGGCATGGTGGTATGGGAGACCGTGGTCGAGCTGTCGGCCTATGCTGGGGCCACAAACCTCCCCGTAGTGACCAGTAGCACATTTGACTCGTGAGCCGATTGTGGTGGTATGGGACACTACATTCGAGCTGTCGGCCTACACTAATTGGTGACGAGCCCTTTGTAGTAACCTCGAGCGTATTCTGAGTCTACGAGAGGCGACGACCCTTCTGTAGCAACGAGAGTGCATTAGGCCTGTATTGATAAGGTGATGGGGGAGCGGTGCAACGAGTGCGAGCAACAGCCCTGACAGCCCTTGTAGCGACCTACAAATGTAACATCGTATGAGAATATTAAGAGTGACGACCCTAGACAGGATTTTTGTTGGGATTGATATAAGGAAGGTACCTTAGTTTCCCAATACTGTTGTATGAAAGGACTAATAACAACCCGGTAATCATATCCACATCGCACTGCATGTGCCTGGAAGATGTGGAGCACTGTGGGAAGAAAGCATGCCACGGACGTAGATGGTGCCGCATGAGGGAGTATGTCGGTGAGGACATCCATCATGTCATTTCATGCTTGCATTAACAACATTATCTAGGAATGTTTGATTGCCTGCTTTACTATTATCACGTGATTGATTTGATAACATGCTAATCTTTGCTCTATGATTCCACTGAGTTGATCACTCACTCCCACTTTACGGGATGGTGTTTGTAACACTACCAGACTCTGTCTTAGATGTAGGTGTCGAGGTGATTTAGGACGCAGAGTCAGATTACTACGAGGATCAGGACGAGTTCTCGTATATGCAGTTCTCCAACGGCTTCGCATAGACGGACTGGATCAGTGGGACTTGTGCTAGTTGGACTATCACCTAACATTTATTTTTGCTTTATGACATGTATTTGAGACTCAGAGATGTATTCATACTTTGGAGATAGTTTGAGATTATTTTGTTTTCATACAGTGAGATATATATCTTTCAGTCTTCCGCTTGCGTTTTATCACTGGATCTGGAGTATGAATTGCAGTGTTGGTATAATCTTACTCATGCTAATGCTCTAACTCAGTCAACATTAAATCATAAGCATATTTGTTGCATAAGTGATGGTCTGGAACTCGGGAGTCGGGTTTCTACGCGACCCCCGATTTTCAGGGTGTTACAGGTTGTGATTGTGTGGGGACGGCTCAATAGTGGCAGAACCCTCCCCTGATGGCTGGATGCTCTTCCTTCTCTTTCCTTAGTTAGCAATCTGATGATATTATGTGTGGTCTACTTAGTGGGCCTGGATTGCCCAAAAGAAAAAGCCCAGGAAGAAAGGGACATATATACTCAACCTACACTATGGTTTAGATGCCTCTTTTTGCTACCTTAAATGTTCTTACAAGGGTGAAAATTTAAGGATTTATTCTGAAAAATTGTGGGGCCCACTAGCGTGGTCTATGACACCCAATTTATGGGCCAATCCCTTCCTTAATAGGCCCATAAATTTTTTTTATTCCATGCATGCATTGTTGTCTAGAAATTTCTGGATAGATTTTTTGTTGGACTTGGGCTTAAATTTGGGACTGATTAGGGGACCTTTTGTACCCATCAAATATATTTTTCTAAAATTTGGGGATCTCATCTTGATGTTCTCCAAATTTCAGTCCCATCCAATCTTGATAAAGGTCCCAAAAGTGTGGTCCAAGTGGGGTGGATAGTCTGGATTTTCTGCACTGTTCCAGCAACATTCCACCCTGGACAGGTTGGAAGTTCAAAATTTATTAAAATATTTTTGGGTGTCTAAAAATTTTGAAAATTTACATAAATGTGTTCCACCCATGTTATGAACTACCTGCAAAACTTTAGAGCCAATGGACCCCATTTGGGCATCCAAACCGGTGGGCCAACATAGTGTACTGCCAAAAACATTCTGCTGTGCGGTCCAGCAATATAGTTCCATAAAAATAAAATTTTAAAAATATTTTTCTCAGAAGGTGGGCCATATTTCTGAGATTCATGTTGATTTATACTTGATGAGTGACCTTGGGTCTAAATTTTAGGAATTTTGGAGGCCGAGAATCTACCCATTTGGATGGCCTAAATTTGGAACAGTTACATTCCAACAATATTTCACCCTCGACAGATTATATTCTTAAAATTTATTAAAAAACTTTTAAGTGTCTAAAAATCATAAAAAAATTATTGGGATATGTGAAACTCATGTTAGGACCTACCTGCATAATTTTGGAGCCATTGGATGCCTGTACATACCATGGTGGTGGTTGGACCGGCCCACTATAATATGGTGTCCAGATCAGTCTGAGTTTCAGGATAGATTGTATTATTTGAATTAATTAATATACTTTTAGATGTCCAAAAATTATAAAATTTTATGGGGGTACGGAATACCCATCGAAGGACCCCCCTATAAATTTTTAGGGCCATCGGGCCTCTGTACCGACCGTGGTGTGGCCTGCAATTTGGATCAATTTTGGGTCAAATACCCAGGCACACCCTTACCTTGGGTTGCTGGGCCTGCATTCTAATGGCATGGCCCACTTGAAGTAAGTGTTGTATATCTCTCTTTTATCTGGTGGGGCCCACTATGATATGTGTGGATCACCATGGGTTATTAATCCATCTAAATTAAATAAATTTCTGGACTCCAGCAGGCCCAGGAAATAGGTGGGCTGAAATTCCAGCAAGGGGCCCAAAATTTGCTACATGGTTGATTGTTTAGGAACTATTGTGGCACACCAGATTTGAGAGAGTGTTGCACACACTCCTTGCTTTCCTTCCTTAAGATATTTTGGGCTGAATGAGTGCTCCCTTGAGGCCCACCTTTATGGTGATTTTGTGAGCTAGCCTTAACCAGAATTTTTAATAGTTTTATAGGCTCAATGGGCTGGGAACTTCTTTCTTGAGCCTAAGATTGTGCAAGGACTGACCTTATTGATTTATGAACCCAATGGGCTGTCTATAAGCTGACCATGTGTATTAATGGGCCATGATGCCCTCATGAAGTGTTTACTTATGGGCTGACTTGCAAAGCCCATATAAATGCATATTGCGAAGGGCCTTATTAAGTCTTTGTCTAATGGGGCAAGGTCCACCCTGTCGGTATAGGTCTCGCCCTTGTGTATTCTTGGACTTATGGGCTGACCTCTAGTCCACCATAATGTATGAATTGGATGACTTTTGTTTTAGGCCATTTTCTTAGGGCCCATTATGTAATATAGTATATGCATGGCCACCCCTTTTATAGCAGTGATTAGGCCTTTTGGGTCACTTCTTTTGGATAGGCCCATTGAACTTGGGGCTATACTCTCACATTTATTGTGATGGGCTTAAGGGCAATAATATGCAAGAAGTTGGGCTCTTGGCTGCCCACTAAATTGACCCTGTACTTGGGCTAAAAGTGAAGCCCAACTCACTTGTGTTAAATGTAAAACTTGCCCATGTAAATGAATTACTAGGCTGCCCATGAAGCCCACCACAATATGTGGAATTATGACCTTTGTAGCTGGGCCCAAACCTTACTTGAGGGTCCACTATTTGGCCCATAAGTTGGGCTTGGTGTATGGCCCAGTAGACCATGCATTGCGTGGGCTTTAGACCTTATATTATATGAGTAATGGTGGGCTACCTCTTGGAGGCCAGTTGAGGTTGAATGTCCTCCTGGGTGATCCTAAGGTAGGCTCATGAGTTTCTCTATGGATGGTTAAAGGTCCACCATAGACCCTAGGCCGTTTGTTTAGGGCTTAATGTGTATGTATGTGGAACCTACCTTAACGCATGTTTGGTCCAGGTCATCCAAGCCTTGGATCGCCCGATTATGGATGTATTTTCTGTCTTGGGTTACTGCTGGACTCACAATCCAGTAACAGGCCCACTTGATCTTTTCATGATATATACACACTCTCCATCTAGTGGGGTCCCCCAGCGAATATAGTTGGTTTTCATGAGATTATTTTCACATAGTTAACTGATTTCTAGACCTTAGCAGGTCTAGGAAGTTAAACTAGCCAAAAGTTTATCAAAGGGCCTTAAATGTAAAATTTTATGGTTAAAACTTGTAACGCCCATGAAAAATCCATACTTGGACTCGAGTACCAACTCGACCCGAAATTGCGTAAAATTAATTTCTTTAGAAAATAAGTCTAAGTTAGCTAGCGCAACGCTGGAGTAGCTGGAAAATAGTCCCTGATCACTTTAAATACGTTCTACAAGACCCAAATCGAGTAGAACCAATGACTCTATAATACTCTATAACCTCAGATCAAACTCTAAGCAGGTTTGTTCTCTGGACCACTTTGAAACTTTGTATTGGATCTAGACCACACGTCGAAAGTCCGATACCTCCCATCTTAGACCATTAGGACCGCCTAACTGGACTTGACAATCATTTCAAAAATCAAGTCCAACCGATAATCACGGGCTATTTCATTGAGCCCGGACTGAAGAGAGTGCGAATAGAGACAGATTTGGAATTTAAAATTTAAATCTGGCACACGACTTGACGTGTTAGTATTAAGCGTTCTGACCATCAGAATTCAGCCAGATTACACCCTCGGATTAGGAAAAATTTTTATTTCATATCATGAGACTTTCAGCCCTGATCTACGTACGGTGACCGCTGAACTGAAACTGGTCCGCCACGCGCGATCTGCGAACCCTGCCAGACTGAAAACTTAATGCGTGCTAGATCTGGTACGCATGAGCTTAAGTCCGATCGCATTCGGCCAGGGGACCACCAGAAAGCATCTTTTGGACCGAAACAGCCCCGAATTGGTTATGCACTAAGTGAACCTTGTACCGGAGCCTATTTTGGGCATTTTTAAGTCTATAAAAGGGGTTGAAACCCTCACTCCTCTCTCCCATCCGAATTTGAGAGAAAACCTAATTTGGGAGAGAGAAAAGGTGAGAGTTTGTGAGAGAGAGTAGGAGAGATTTTTCCCGTCTTCGTGCCGCCTGTTGCACGTGCCTAAGCAACACCTTCTGATCACCAAGCCAGTGATTTCTTCGCATTTTCAGGTAAAAAACAACCCTAGAAGTTGCTGATTTAAGGTTCACTAGGATCCATAGATTTTTAACCAATAGATCTTGTAAAACAGGTTCTCTTATCGCCGTAGACGAAGCGTATACGCTCCGTTCGAAACGACACGTCTATAAGAGACTAGGTGAGGATTTTAGACACTTTGATTAACGGTTTCCAACGCTTTCAATGTCGTTTAATAGTAGATTATTGACAGCATCGCTGTTTGACATGTACAACATGCTATCCGTTTCCTGTTTCGTAAATCAACGAAGAATATGAGATTTACGGCATTTTAGTCATTTGTAGGAAATGCTGATTTCATTCATATTTTGTTGATGTGATTGACATGATTTGTTGTCGCATTAAAATGTTAGGAATGCGTCCATAATTAGTTTGGCGAAGAGATTCGCCAAATTGCGCACTTCGGGTCGACACACTATATGTAGACTTAAGTGTGTAGTGTATGTGTTTGTATAAATGCTTGTATTAGTATGTATTGAATTAAATGATGTTATGAATTAGTTTGAGACTGATTTCTCAATTAATATGCTGACGTAAATGATTTCCTACATGTTGACTATATGCATGATTCCATTATATGCATAAAATGTATGTGCTTGAAGATTTGCCTAAGTTGTATGTTATAACATGTGTTAACATGCTCACATGATTGTATTTCAATTCCAATACTCCTACATAAATTGCTGATGGAAATTCATATGTGTTTGGGACTATACTTAGTTCAAGCAGTCGGTAACCGAGCGAATTTGTGGTTGGCTTATCTTGGCCACGAACGACGCGTCGATGAACACGAGCCGTGTTTGGAGTTGGCGGCAGTGGTTAGGCCACGCGAAGTGTTTTACGCACTTCATGTCATTCGACTTGAGATGCGATCGCGCTAGTCGAGCCCGTCAAGTAACCCGACTGGCCGATGTATGTTCACCCTGCATGAGTCATAACTGCTTGAACCTAGGGTACTGAACTTACCATTATAGACCCTGTTAACCATGGTACCTTGATCCATGAAGACTCATGAGCCGGGCATGGTGGTATGGGACACCGTGGTCGAGCTGTCGGCCTACGCTGGGGCCACAAACCTCCCCGTAGTGACCAGTGAGCACCTAGTCTCGTGAACAGATTATGGTGGTATGGGACACTATATTCTTGCTGTCGGCCTACACTGATCAGGCGACAAGTCCTTTGTAGTGACCGCGAGCGTATTCTGAGTCTACGGGAGGCGACGACCCTTCAATAGCAGTAGAGTACAGTAGGCCTGTATTAATAAGGTGATGGGGGAGTGGTGCAACGAGTGCGAGCAACAGCCCTGGTAGCCCTTGCAGCGACCTACAAAATATACATCGTATGAGATTACTAGGAGTGACGACCCTAGACAGGATCTGTGTTGGGATTGATACAAGGGAAGTACCTTAGTTTTCCAATCTTGCTATTTGAATGGACTAATAACAACTCAGAAATCATATCACCATACCATTGCATGTTCCTGGAAGATGTGGAGCACTTGAGGGTCGATTGCATGCCGCGGTCGTAAGATGGTGCCGTATGAGAGAGATCGTCGGTGAGGGCATACATCACGTCATGTCATAATGCATTAACAACAGTATTAGGATTGTCTAATTTACTGCTTTACTATTATCGCATGATTGATTTGTGAACATGCTAATCTTTGCTCTATGATTCCACTGAGTTGATCACTCACTCCCACGTTACAGGATGGTGTTTGCAACACCCACCAGACCCTGTTGTAGATGTAGGTGATGCTGAGATCCAGGAGGTAGAGCCAGACTTTGACGAGGACCAGGACGAGTTCTCGTACATGCAGTATCATGATGGCTTTGCTTAGGTGACCTGGGTTGATGGGACTTCAGTGGGACTATTTTGAACATTTGATTTTGTTCATGTATATGTATATGAGACTCAGTGATGTATTCATACTTTAGAGACAGATGAGATCTACTTTATTTTTCCTTACAGTGATATATATATATTGTTTAGTCTCCCGCTTGCTTTTATCACTGGATCTGGAGTATGAGTTGCAGTTTTGGTATACTTTTACTCATGTGAATGCTTTAACTCAGACAACATTAAATCATGATCATTTTTATTGCATAAGTGACGGTCTGGAACTCGGGAGTTGAGTTTATACACTACCCCCGATTTTCAGGGTGTTACAAAACTTTATTTGGCTATGGGGCCACCATATTGAGAACTTGTGTGTGTGTTACATGCTTATAATCATTGGGCTTTATCAGTGCATTCTTTTAGGTCACCTTTAGTGATCAGATGAGGACCTCATCTTAAGATCAGAATTGTGGGACATTCCATGGGCCCAGAGTGGGCAGGGTCATCCCAGCTTGGCCCAACCTTATATTGGGCCAACTTCCACCATTTTGATGGACTTGTGGGCTAAGATAATGATAGTATTAGGCCCTTGGTTGCCTACTTAAATTGTAAAGTTATTGGGCTGATGTAGTTGGGCTCATTTCATCTAAACTTAAACCTATTTAGTCAAATATTATGTACGCGGACTGCCCACCAAGTTCAACTTAATACATGGATTTTATGGCCATTGGGAATTGAGCCTTGGACCTTAATTTTCCCTTGGGGCCCATGTTGTTAAAAGTGGTATTTTAGCTTTTTATGGCCTATTATGAGGAATATATATATATATATATATATATATATATATATATATATATATATATATATATATATATATGTATATGGTTGGTTACATTTATTTTTATCTTTAATGTACGCCTTGGGCCTTCTATCCATATCATTCATGATTGATATGCTTTTTGGGAAATGCTGGTTAAATGTCTCCATTATGAACCCCCTCTAGGCCAGGTTGTATTTAAGAGTGATTGGATATTCATCTTAGATTCTTGTTAGGCTCATTTCTATATCGCTTAGACCCATAGTTTGTATACTTGGTCTCGTGGGTTATCCCAGGTAAATGGGCCCTCACTAGAGGTGAGATTCCTTATGAATATTGTCTAAATACCTAGTCTTGGTCCCTTCTTGGATAGGAGTGTACTACTTTGTGTATCATCACATAATACGTCTAGACCCATCTTTATGGCCCATGTACATCATTGTATGCTTGGTTAACACTATGTGTGTGTGATCATATTGTGTCATTGGGCATTGCATGATACTTTTTTCGAGGGACGTAGTATCTCCTCTTAAGCACGTTGGATGCTTGAGATTGATGCATGCTTGATTGCGTGATTCATGCATCTAGCATTGCATAACATATGAGCATTATCGCCCTTACTTCATCAGGGTTGTAGCCTTCACAGATACATCGTGGATGACCATGTTTGGACATCGAAAATGTTACTTGAGCATACCAAGTGCATAGGATGCCCATGGGTGAAATTTTTAAAACTTTCATGATACCAAGGATCTGCTCTAGCGCCGTGACCGGGTGGTATATATGAGCGCACGAGGGCCTTATACCGTTAGGCCACGACTCCCACTGTCATGTAGTTGGTTGGATAGGAGTGTGGCCTTACTCGCCTGATATAAGAGGGCATTGCTAGGCTGAGTCTGACCAGCTCGTGAATGGGTCCGCTACCTTCAGGCCTTGCTGGTGATTGGTTGTCCACAGGCGGGTAGCGAGGTCTCTTATGGTCATTTGACTGTGCGGGGTCTATAGAGCGACAGTCATCTAGTAGTGTAATGGACCCCGATGATTTTCTTATGATGAAAATGTACTTGATATATGGATTGGATATGAGCACTGGCATTACTTCGCATTATTGCATTTGCATCAGCTGTGTAAGCCTCATATTGCATCGCCTTGGCATGGTGCCCAGTACTCATTGCGTTACGTTATGCATTGCACTATATAGCCTTGGTATGACTTCCTGCATTATCATACTACCTTAGTATAGCTTCTTGTGTTCATGATAGCCTTAGTATGGCTCATGGTATTAGTATTGATCGTGACTCCCTTCTACATTCTCTATCTTCTTCTAAGTACCATTATCACACACTTTCACCACCCTCTAAGCTTTCTATAAGCTTATGTATGATTGATGCTTGCAGAAGATCCTAAGTTGGCGTCTTAGCAGCGGAGCTTGCATAGGTGTGCGATCTGAGGGCCTAGTGTTGTAGATTCTCTTCCTTCTTTTGTTATCCTATGTATGTCCTTTTGGACCTGATGTAAGCTTATAAAAGTTCAAATTCATAGTGAATTTTGTGATGTGTGCCTTTGTTATTCTCAAAATTACTTGTTGTGATCTTGCGTAAGCTCGTAGTGGAGATGATTACATTGCTATAGAAATTCTCCTTGTAGGATCCCAGGATCGAAATCTGTCTCAGGAGACGAGAATGGAGTACTATGGAGGCTGCTGCGGCCAGAATCGATCATCGGGTTCCTTGTGAGGTTCGGTTACCGAGTCTGGGGCGTGACAACTTATAACCTATACTTAACCTATACTTATAACCTTAAACTAAACCTTAACCTTAACCTATAACCTATACTTATAACATATAACCTATACCTATACCTATAACATAAACCTAAACCTTAACCTATAACCTAAACCTATACTTATAACCTTAACCTAAACCTATTCTCAAAACCCAAAACTTATACTTATAACCTAAACCTAGACCTTAACCTTAACCTATAACCTCTACTTATAACCTTAACCTAAACCTAAACTTAAATCCCTAAACTTATATCTATTCTCAAATCCCAAAACCTATAACTTAAACCTAAACCTATACCTATAACCTTAACCTAAACCTAAAACCTAAACCTAAACCTAAAACCTAAATGTATTCTCAAATCCCTAAACCTAAACCTTAACCTATTCTCAATTCCCTAAACCTTAACCTATAACCTAACTTAAACCTAAACCTGTAACCTACACTTATAACTTAAAACCTAAATGTATTCTCAAATCCCTAAGCCTAAACCTACACCTAATGTCACGCCCCAAACCCGAAAATCGGATTCACAGGAATCCCGATTGCCGAATCAGGTGCCGACAGCCTCCGTAGTACCCCATTCTCGGCTCCTAGCATTCATATGCCAGATTCTGATCATGGGATCCTACAAGGAGATTTTTTTTTATACATTTAACTAGTAATAAGCATAACCACAGGATTACCCAATTCACAACAGCAACATCGTCATCACGTATCCACTAATATAATTATTTGAATACAATACTGAAAGGAAAATACATAAATAGAGAATCAAACTCCAGAAAATCACCGCACGCTCCAAGCTCAACACTGCTGTAACCTAATATCACCTGCACGTATCTAAAGTCCATAAGCTTATAGAAAGCTTAGATGGTGGTGTAAGTGTGTACACAAGGTAAGTGTCAAGTATTCGATATAATATCATAATCATACAATACCGAAAGTACTGGTAATTCATAATTCGTACATCATCGGAATAAGCAAAAATACTAACAAGTCCATAAGTCCATAAATATCAGGATACGCAATATAGAACAGTTATGCAATAAAGAATCATAAAGAGCTAAATATCAGATGCCAAGGATGTAATGTAATATACAAATCCTACTAAGTCTATCTAGGCCATATAAGTACAGAAACATAGCAACCCAAAATGTCATATGCCTGCGGATGTAATGTAACAAGCAGTGCGAATGAAATGACCATGCTTGGAGTGTGAAGTCGGGATGATAGTACGTAGTATCGCAGGCTACGGGGTCCGCCACAATCGACTTCTATCCAAACCAGTCCCATACCCAAATTTGGATAGTCAGACTAAACGTGGTAAACTCCTGATCTCAGGTTGGTCGAGCGCCCAACCGAAATCCTTGCCATAACGAAGGTTCACAATAATTAGTTGCGCACCACCAGTTCGAGTGGATAGTGAATGAATGAATGAATGAGTATGCAACTCCTACTCGATAAGTCCACATATCAGTACGGTTCCTCTCTGGGAAATCACTGGGTTCTATTACACTCCAAACCAGATTGTCGCCCCATCCTGCCCAACAAGGTGAGTGGAAGAGACCTCACTATCCGCCTGCCAATATCAGGCCCGGCTCGTCAATAGCGGACCCATTCCTCGAGCTGGTCAGACTCAACCTAACATTGCCCCCTCCTCTTAGGCAGGTAAGGCCGCACCCCCTTCCAACCGACCACGACACAGTGGAGAGCGCAGCCATCTAGTAATTGGCACTCGGCGCTCATCTACCCAATCGGTCTAGATGTTGGAGCAACCTCTGGAACCAAGAGGGTTTTGGAACTTTCGTCCAAGGATATCTATAGCACCCCATGTAGAACAGATTTTTGGTGTCCCATCTGGTCATCCAGATATGCCTGTGGAGGCTACGACCCTGATGTCGCTAGGGCATACAGTAATCACAGCACACAATGCAAGATGCATGTGTCATACAATCCAGTCATGCATCAATCCTACACATACCGTGCGCTCATGTGAGACAATCTCCGCATATCAGGGAGTCTCATAACAACCGGCACTATGACATATGCAATGGCCAATCATATCTCATAACGGACATTCAGATGATGCGTAAGGACATGTGTCATGATGCTATGCAGTCATATACTCATAATCGGTATCAATAACCAGCATCATCAATCGGCCTCGACAATGTGGACATCTAACCAACATTTCCCTAAAGAATGACCCTCACAGGGCCAAACACATAATGGGCCGATAGCCTCACACAAAGGCCTAATATACAACACAGTGGGCCTTGCCCAAGGACCACAGATACATCATAATGGGCCTCAACTACGGTCGCATATACATCATATAGGTCTCGACAATCAGCCTTAGCAATCAAAATCTGAATCGGAGTAGGCCTCAGTAATCAGAATTGAATATCAGTCACGATAATCGGAATTGATCGATAATCGGTCTCAATACTCGGAATCGGCAATCGGTCACGATGATCGGCCTTAATCGCTAATCAATCAATCGGCCACGATAATCAGAGTCTGTAATTGGCCATGACAATCAGAATCGATCGGTAATCAGAGTCGAAAAATCGGTCACGTCGATCGAAATCAGAAATCGACAGTCAGAATCGACCTCGACACAAGGTGGGGTCCATAGATAGACGGTCAATGATGGATCAAGCAATGTCAATGGGGCCCAAGCGTTTGGGTTAACCCACTAGAGAACGATGAAAATGGGCCTATCCAAGCCTAAGGAAAGGTCACAATGTGGACATCCAACCATCATTGCCCAACAATGTGGCCATTTAACCAACACTACTCTCAAGGAGTGGCCTATACAAGGGATTCATACACAACTTAATGGGCCATACGTACATCGCACTGGACCTCAACCATGGGCCTTGAATACATCACAACGGGTCTTGTCCATGGGCCTCAGATTCAAGTAGGTGGGCCCAATCATATGGGCCTAAAAAAAATACATCATGATGAGCCTTATCATAAGGGCTTCAAACACAAGCAGATGGGCCCCATTACATAGGGTAAAAGTATAAATAAGTGGGCCCCGCACATGGGCCAAATTACATCATGATGGGGCTCATGGATGGGTCACAATTATACCACATCGGGCCCCATCACATGGACTACAAATACATCACTGCGGGCTACGTACATGGACGGTATGGATGTACAATATACACAACACGGCGGGCTGCATGAATGGACATCATAGATATACAATACACACATCACGACGGACTGCATACACGGGCCCTACACACATTACCTAGGACCATGACCCATGAGCCTCAAATGCATCAAAAGGGCTACGACCCATGGGCCTCAGCATACATCAAGTGGGTTACGTCAATGGGCTGCACTAATGGGCCATCATATATATTAAGTGGGTCATGCTAATGTACCGCACCAACGGGCCGTAAATGCATCACCATGGGCCCCATACGTCGGCCTCATGTACAATGTGTGGGTCACGTATATGGGCCTAACAATACAAATAAGTGAGCCCCGAACATGGGCCTCATACATAATAAGTTGGGCCTATCAATGGGCCCTCAGGAGAGTGACAATGCGAATATTTGACGAACATTAACCTTACAGTGTGGATGTCAAACTAACATTGCTCCTAAGACATGGTCTGCCATAAACATCATTACATAACTAAGGTGGAATCACATATTGTAAAGGGCCTTATCTACATCCCATTGGGCCTCAAATACATCAAATGGGCCTTATCATATGGTCCTCATATATGTCAAGGTGGGCCTCAACAACAGGCCTCATACACATCACGGTGGGCCTAAATAATGGGCCTTGAATACATCACAATGGGCTTAAACCCATTGGCTTTAAATACATAATAGGTGGGCCCTACACTTAGGCCTCAAATATATACAACAAGGGGGCCTTAATTGACGGGCCACAAATACATCAAGGTGGGCCTCAACAATGGGCCTCATACACATCAAGTGGGCCACATTAATGGGCCGCACCAATGGGTCACACCAATGGACCCCTAATACATCACAATGAGCCATCAACCATGGGCCTCAAATACTTCATAATGGGTTACAACCCATGGGCCTCACATACATAGCATCGGGTCTCGAATACACATCAGGTGGGCCTTGCACCGAGGCCTCAAATAAATCACAATGGGCCTCTTATATTAAGCAGGCCACATCACATGAGCTACATTACATGAGCTGCACCAACAGGCTTCATGTATATCAAATAGGCCACATTGATGGGCCTCATTTATATCAAATCGGGCCTAAACTTATGTATATTTGAGAGCCGACCTACTCATAGGTTAATCATAGAGATAAATGAAGTGAAAACACTACCAACTTAAATGGGAAACTACCATGGCCCTTAGAAGTTTGAACGGTGGATGTCACGGTCCACTATTTGAATGGTGAGGTCCACTTGCACTTTAAATCTGACCCATTCTTTCACTCATGCCCCAAAAAATGATCTTACAAATGGTTGGACGCTGTGTATATGACACTTACATCATGGCGGGTCCCATAGATAGATGGCATTGATGGAATAGGTGGGACCCACGAAATTTGCCACCGTGAACAACAGCTGGTGGTGGGGTCCACTTGCTGCCGTGCACAACAGCAATAGGGTTGTTGCATAGACACCGAGTACATGCAGTTGTTGCTGCTTAAGAGATGCAGAGGTGGGTCTCACGTAGGGCCCACCCTTTTTATATACATAAAGTATATAATATATTATATATATTTAATGTATTTATATAACTGCTGCTAGTGCAGCTTTACCATTAAAAGGGGGCAGAGGTGGGTCCCACGTAGGGCCCACCACAAGATATAATTATAATATAATATATAATATAATATATAATATCTTATATTATATATACTAATATAATATAATATTATATTAACATCCCAACCACGTCCAGGCCCTGGACGGTTACCCACATCAGGTCAGGGAGGGCCCCACACGTGGGGGTGGGTCCCACCGTCCAAAGACGTGGGCACCACACGTGCATGGTGGTATAGCCCACTCCAAATGAATGAACGGTGTGGATGGGTCCCACGGGCCCTGGTGAATAGGAAAAATAAATTTCAGAATGATTCAAAATTTCTACACCCAAAGGGTTTCAATTGCGGACTCTCAACCCCACTGTTTACTACCGTGTGGGCCACCTGAGTTACGGATGAAGCTGATTTTCGGAGGGGGCCCACTTTAGGAAATGGCCCACCCAATGAACGGTGTGGATAATCAACGTACATCATGGTGGGGCCCACAGCAGGGGGCCTTGGGTCCCTACCTTCCGCCCGCTCGTCAAACGCAGCAGGACGCTGCAGCAGCAGCGCCTGCTGCTACATGATTTTATTTTAGTTTTTTGAAAAATTATTTTTTTATGATTTTTCATAGAAGGGGCCCACATCGGAAGAATTTAATCCAGCCACTGGATTCCAGGCCTCAAGACAGACCAAATGAGACCAATATATAACGTGTTTTTTGGGCGAATAGAAGAAACAAGGTGAGTTTTAATGGTAATTCCACTATCTCCTATGGTATGGCCCACCTGAGAATCGGATTGGTCTCAAATTTTGTCTCAACGTCTAAAATGATCTGGAGAATAGAATGGACGGTGTGGATTAAACCCACACATCAAGGTAGGGCCTGCATATGTAGCCCACTCTAAAGCTTGTTAAACCAAGCTATTATTTGTTTGCAGTTCACGTCTAGCGTCCCTAGACGCTGGACGGCTTGAGCACAACACATATAGGTAAGGTAGGCCCCACCTCTAGACGTGCTGTCTAGATGGGCCACCAAAAGGCTGGGTGGTGTGGATAATATACACATCAAGGTGGGGTCCATCCGAGTAGGTCATACAATCATATCATCACACACAAAATATATGAAAAAGAGAGGGAGAGAGAGAGGCACCCACCTTAGGATCTCATCTTCTTCTTTCGCTTATAGCCCCTAGAGCTCCAAGGGAACAAGATTCAATGGTTGGGATTGATTTTGGAGGGTTAGATTTGGGGGTGGAGAACTTGCAAATGGTTGGAAATGGAGAGCTCTCATGGACGTTGGGAGCTCTCTCTCTCTTGCTAGGAAATAAGAAAGAAAGAGGGAGGGAAAGAGAGAGGTGGTAGTTCCTATGCAATTAATGAGTTTGACTAATGGGGAAAAGGGAATGGGTGGTTGTTTGAAAGGAGTTATGGCTAGGGCAGGGTAAGGTAGGGTAGGGTGATGTCACCCCTAGGGTGATGTTCACTCCCCAAGTGCAGGGTTGTGATGTAGTAATAACTCGGTAAGACCGAGGTCGAATCCCAAGGGACTGAAACTTGTACGTTATCTAAAACTAACCAGAACTAGAACTAGATTAAGATAAAATCTAAATCCAATAGAATTTAAGGAATAATGGTGGAATAATTATTCTAAAACTTAAGAAAAATCAGAGGAAGGGAACTAGGGATTCAGAGGATCCACTTGTAGAGATCAGGGAGGTCTTATGCCTGTTTTATAGAAATTAACTGAACTGTCATTGATCTAGTTTTCAAGAGATGAAATGTATATGAATTAGAATGGATTCCATCACCAAACCATGCCCAAAAGACTATGGCAAACAACAGAATTAAACTAATTACTAACCAATCACATGCTATGAAAGTTAGGAAGGGTACCGACATCCGACCATGCCCAGAAGACGATGGTGAACAACAGGGCTTCCTGACGTCATAAACGTAAAAAGGGAAAGGAAATACTTAAAGCCATTGCAGACCCACTGTAATTTCAGTCACAACAGACCATTAAAGACTAAAAATAATTCCAATGATTAAACTAACATCAACATGAATTCAGTTCATAAATTAAATAAAAATCATAAAATAAATTCTCCCATCTCACTACAAGCTTCACCTCTTAGCCCTACCTAAGAGGATTAGCCAGCCATGAATGGGCTGAACTATATCTCAAAAGAAAAGAAAAGAAAAAAAAAACGTGCAGCGGACGCACGACCGCTGGCCATTTTTGCGGACGGTTGTGGGCCCTACCCATTGACTGTACGTCTGATCTAAGCCGTCCATCTTGTAGAGGGGTTCGAATACTACAAAACCATGCTGACCTTTTGCAACCATGCGTACACATGTGTGCGATACAGGGGCCACAAAAGGGCTGCCCTGGGACGTTAAAAATTGATCTTTTAGTGATTTCTTCTCTGAGCTTCGTCAATGGACGTTCAAAACCACCCATTCTTGACTGAAATTTCATTCTGAATCCAATGGATGGGGTGGATTTTCTATAAAATGCTTTTGTGGGGCCCATCGATCACAACAGCGAAATGGTCAGAAAAGTTTCGCACATCCGTGAAAACTGACTTTTCCAAGCAGTTTTGGCCCACCATCTTTGATCATATGGCAGATCTGAACCGTCTATCATGTAGAGAACCCAAGAAAGTACTAAGGGATGGTGTTTTTTTGGAATTTGAGCGAGGAAAGTGGTGTGTTTCGAGGCACCGAACTTGGCTACGAAAATTACACTCCGTGTCCTGCTACAACTCTGTCACTGACTCCAGCCTTCCAGCAGCTATAAAAGGAGGTTTTGGAAGTGGGGAGCATTCATTCAGGTCTTGGGAGGAAAAAGGAGGGCTCGACTTGGGTTAGACGTGGAAGATAGAGGTTGTTTCGTTTCTTTTTTTTATTATTATTTTTTTCTTTTCTTTTGAGATATAGTTCAGCCCATTCATGGCTGGCTAATCCTCTTAGCTAGAGCTAAGAGGTGAAGCTTGTAGTGAGATGGGAGAATTTATTTTATGATTTTTATTTAATTTATGAACTGAATTCATGTTGATGTTAGTTTAATCATTGGAATTATTTTTAGTCTTTAATGGTCTGTTGTGACTGAAATTACAGTGGGTCTGCAATGGGTTTGAGTATTTCCTTCTCCTTTTTACGTTTATAACGTCAGGAAGCCCTGTTGTTCACCATCGTCTCCTGGGCATGGTCGGATGTCGGTACCCTTCCTAACTTTCATAGCATGTGATTGGTTGGTAATTAGTTTAATTCTGTTGTTTACCATAGTCTTTTGGGCATGGTTTGGTGATGAAATCCATTCTAATTCATATACCTTTCATCTCTTGAAAACTAGATCAATGACAGTTCAGTTAATTTCTATAAAACAGGCATAAGACCTCCCTGATCTCTACAAGTGGATCCTCTGAATCCCTAGTTCCCCTTCCTCTGATTTTTCTTAAGTTTTAGAATAATTATTCCACCATTATTTCTTAAATTCTATTGGATTTAGATTTTATCTTAATCTAGTTCCAGTTCTGGTTAGTTTTAGATAACGTACAAGTTTCAGTCCCTTGGGATTCGACCTCGGTCTTACCGAGTTATTACTACATCACAACCCTGCACTTGGGGAGTGAACAAGTTTTTGGCGCCATTGCAAGGGACTTTCGGTTACGTTTTTCTGAAATTAATTAGTTTTAGGATTAGTTTAAGATTAGGTTTAGATTTTTTTAATTTTTAGAAATTAACTTGTCTTTCTTGTTTTATAGGCTTCTAAGATAGTTTCTAAATTAGTAAATTCTGTCTTAAATTCTTCCTTTCTATTCTAGATTTAGATTAAGATTTATTTTTTCTTTTTAGTGAGATTCTAATTCTAATTCTTTTTAGGAATCCTAACCGTGTTTCTTGTTTTAGAATTTTTCTATTAGTTTTTTTTTAGGAACTAACCCAATTTTTCTGTTTTGTAGGAAACTTCTAATTTAGTAAGCTCTTTCTAATTCTTCTTTCTTTGGAATTTTTTCTTTTCTCTAGAAATTAGTTTACTTTTAATTAGGACTTTCTATTCTTAGAAACTAATTTTTTTTTGTTTTGTTTTGCAGATTCTTAACCTAGGCCTCCAAATTTGGTAACTTCCTTCCATCTTTCCCTTTTATTTTCTAGATTTCTACTTCTTCCTTTCTCTTAGGTTTAAGTTAGAATTTGAGGGCTGAGTGTGTTTCATGCCCCAGTGGGCACGTGACAACACTCGACGTCTCGTGACTGAAGGAGGATTAGTTGAGGGGTTAACTGTCCATCGCAGGACTAGACACTACTTGAATTCTCCTAAGTTAGAAGACGTTATGGCTGAAAATCAACCTCAAGCACTACCCTAACCAAGGGTTGAGGAAGTACATGATGAGAATGAGGTGCATCAGGCACCCCCGCCTCATACTTTACGAGACTATTTACAACCGGTGGGGGTGAGTACGCCCTCATGCATGATTTTTTCTGAGAATACAGGACATATAGACATCAAACCAGGGGTTATCCAACTCCTTCCTAAGTTCCATGGGCTTAAGTCTGAAGAACCATATTTGCATCTGAAAGAGTTCGATGAAATCATAGGCACCTTATACTTTCCTAATGTATCTGAGGATACTATTAGGCTGAAACTCTTTTCATTTTCCTTGAAAGAAAAAGCCAAGACGTGGTTACATTCACTGCGTCCTAGATCCATTGGCACATGGAATGATATGCAGAGGGAATTTATAAAAAAAATTTTCCCACATCATAAGACAATTACCCTCAGGAGAGCAATCATGAACTTTACCCAAAAGGAAGATGAAACATTCTTCCAATGTTGGGAAAGGTTCAAGAATCTGGTTAATGCATGCTCACAACATGGCTTTGAAATATGGCGCATTACGAATTTTTTCTATGATGGGCTAACCTCTTTCATGCGCCAAATGGTCAAGACAATGTGTAACGGAGAATTCATCAATAAAAATTTCGACGAGGTATGGGATTACCTCGATAGTCTCGCTGTAACGCCCGTGAAAAATCCATACTTGGGCTCGAGTACTAACTCGACCCGAAATTGCGTAGAATTCATTCCTTTAGAAAATGTGACTAGGTTAGCTAGTGCAACGTTGGAATAGCTGGGAAATGGTCCCTGATCACTTTAAATACGTTCTACGAGGCCCGAAGCGAGTGGAACCAAGGGTGCTATAATGCTCTAAAGCCTCGGATCAAACTCTAAGCCGGTTTGTTCTCGGGACCTCCTTGAAACTTTGTATTGGATCTAGACCGCGCGTCGTAAGTCAGATGCCTACCATCTTAGACCGTTATGACCGCTTAGCTGGGCTTGGCAATCGTTTCGAATATCAAGTCCAACTGACGATCACAGGCTATTTCATTGAGCCCGGACCGAAGAGAGTGTGAATAGGGACATAGTTGGAATTTCAAATTCAAATCTGGCACACAAATTTGACGCATCAGTATTAAGCATTCTGACCGTCAGAATACAGCCAAATTACACCCTTGGATCAGGAAAAATATCTATTATATATCACGAGACTTATAGGCCTGATCTTGGTGCGGTGACCGTTAAACTGAAACTGGGCCGCCACGTGCGATCTGGGAACCCAACCGGTCTGAAAACTAGACGCGTGCTAGATCCAGTATGCATGAGCTTAAGTCCGACCGCACTTGGCCAGGGGACCTCCAGAAATGCTCTTTTGGACCGAAACGGCCCCGATTTGGTTAGGCACCAAGTAAACATTGTTCCCAAGCCTATTTTGGGAATGTTTTAGGCTATAAAAGGGGTTGAAACCCTCACTCCTCTCTCCCATCCGAATTTGAGAGAAGCCCTAGCTTGGGAGAGAGAAAAAGGTGGGAGATTGTGAGAGTGTGGGAGAGTTCTTCCTGCCACTTGTGCTACGTGTTGCACGTGCTTAAGCAACACTCCTCTACCGCTTTCCCGGCGATTCCACCGCAATCCTAGGTAAGTAAAAACCCTAAATAGATGTTGATTTGAGTTTTCCTTGTTCCATAGCGATGTAGCTTATGGATCTTATGTATTAGGCTCCTTACTCGCCGTAGACGAACCATATACACTCCGCTTCAATTCCCGAGTCTATAAGACACTAGGTGAGGATTTTAGACGCTTTGATTGACGGTTCCCAATGCTTTCAATGTCGTTTAATAGTAGATTCTTGACGGCATCACCGTTTGACATGTACAAAATGCTCTCCGTTTCCCGTTTCGTAAGCTAACGAAGAATATGAGATTTAGGGCATTTTAGTCATTTGTAGGAAGTACTGTTTGCATTCATATTTTGCTGATGTGATTGACATGGTTTGTTGTCGCATTAGGAAGTTAGGAATGCATGCATAATTAGTTTGGCGAAGAGATTCGCCTAGTTGCACACTTTGGGTCGACATACTATATGTAGACTTAAGTGTGTAGTGTATGTGTTTGTATAAATGCTTGTATTAGTATGTATTGAATTAAATGATGTTATTTGATAGTTTGTGATTGATTTTTCAATTATTATGCTGACCTAAATGATTTTCTACATGTTGACAAAATGCATGATTTCATTACATGCATGGAATGTATGTACTTGAGGATTTGCTTAAGTTGAATATGCATGGGAAGTATGCCTTGAAGATTTGCTTAAGTTGAATGTTATAACATGTGCTAACATGCTCACATGATGTATTTCAATTCCAATACCTTTTTATAGTGTTAATGTAATTCCATAGATGTGTGGGACTTGACTTAGTCCAGGCAGTCGGTAACCGAGCGAATTCGTGGCTGACTGGTCATAGCCACGAACGACGCGTCGATGAATGTGATTCGTGTTGAGAGTTGGCGGCAGTGGTTAGGCCACGCGAAGTGTTTTACGCACTTCATGTCGTTCAATTCGAGATGCGATCGCGCTAGTCGAGCCCGTCAAGTAACCCGACTGGCCGATGTTTGTTCACCTTGTATGTATCATAACTGCTTGAACCTAGGGTACTGAACTTACCATTGTAAACCCTATTAACCGTGGTACCTTGATCCACGAAGACTCATGAGCCGGGCATGGTGGTATGGGACACCGTGGTCGAGCTGTCGGCCTACGCTGGGGCCACAAACCTCCCCGTAGTGACCAGTGAGCACCTTGACTCGTGATCAGATTATGGTGGTATGGGACACTATATTCTAGCTGTCGGCCTACACTGATCAGGCGACGAGCCCTTTGTAGTGACCGCGAGCGTATTCTGAGTTCACGGGAGGCGACGACCCTTCCGTGCAGTAGAGTACAGTAGGCCTGTATTGATAAGGTGATGGGGGAGCGGTGCAACGAGTGCGAGCAACAGCCCTGGCAGCCCTTGCAGTGACCTACGAAATGTACATCGTATGAGATTACTAGGAGTGACGACCCTAGACAGGATCCGTGTTGGGATTGATACAAGGGAGGTACCTTAGTTTCCCAATCCTACTGTTTGAATGGACTAATAACAACTTGGTAATCATATCACCATAGCATTGCATGTGCCTGGAAGATGTGGAGCACTCTAGGGAGTGTGGCATGCCGCGGTCGTAAGATGTTGCCGTATGAGGGTGATCGTCGGTGAGGGCATACATCACGTCATATCATCTTGCATTAACAACAGTATTAGGACTTGTCTGATTTACTACTTTACTATTATCGCGTGATTGAATTGTGAACATGCTAATCTTTGCTCTATGATTCCACTGAGTTGATCACTCATTCCCACGTTACGGGATGGTGTTTGCAACACCCACCAGACCCTGTCGTAGTTGTAGGTGACGACGAGATCCAGGAGGTGGAGCCGGAGATTGACGAGGACCAGGATGAGTTCTCGTATATGCAGTATCACGACGGCTTCCCGTAGGTGACCTGGATCGAGGGGGACTTCAGTGGGACTATTTTGAACTTATTCTTTTGTTTATTTACACGTATATGAGACTCAGAGATGTAGTCATACTTTGGAGACAGTTGAGATTACTTTGTTTTTCCATACAGTGATATATATATTGTTTAGTCTTCCGCTTGCTTTTATCACTGGATCTGAAGTACGAATTGCAGTTTTGGTATACTTTTACTCATGTGAATGCTTTAAATCAGACAACATTGAATCATAACCATTTTTGTTGCATAAGTGACGGTCTGAAACTCGGGAGTTGAGTTTATACACGACCCCCGATTTTCAGGGTGTTACAAGTTGGTATCAGAGCATGAATGAGAGTATACTGGGCCTGGGTTATGGTCTTGCGACGTACGCTGTCGCTTCCTTTGACTTAGGTGGGTGCGAGAAGGGTCTAGAAACACTTCTAGGATCACAGATTCGCCGATAGGCGAAGTCTATAAGAATCGATCGCAAGATCGAGTCTGTAACGTATCTCGGGTCGCGTAAAGCGACCCGAATCACTTCTAAGCTGAAGGAAGTCGGGTTGAGACGTCCTATGAGCGGTTTTAAACCGCAAAGGTGAATCTTTGGGCCGTGGAATGACCACGACTCCAGTAATCAATCGCCAGGGCTTAAAAACCCCGTTTTGCCAAAAAAATTCTCAAAATTCCTTCTCTAAACACTTCAACCTTCAGTTCTTTCTTATCCATTTCATGTTAGGCATCAAAGCTAATGTGAAAATAACACAAATTAGTACATTCACCAAATTTTACAGTGAATAGTAAAATTTCATGAAAAATGGCCATAAGGCCATTCTAACTTCACTTTCTTTAGCAACTAAGGAGCTAGAAAGATGTACTGGATCCTTCTACCCCAAATTCATATGCTGCATCATATGGTTTGGTATTCGGGATTGCGATGTGGACCCGGAAATCCCCGAACACATGTTTGGGCTCATAGGGACCAAAATATAATGAACCAAGGGGTGGGACCTGACTTTTTGGGGCCCTGGGACCATGGGGGACCAGACCCATGGGGTCCCGCTGGCCAACCTGAGGGTTGGCCGGCGATGCCATCGCCGGCCGGGCGATGCATCGCCGGCTGGCCACCTCTGTTGGTGCTGCCCTTTGGGCGCACCCACTTAAATACCCTCCACATCACCCCTAGCTACCTCCCATCCCACGAAAACCCCTAAAACACCCCTCTCCTTCACAAACAGCCCCCTTGCATACCCTAGATTTGATTTTCAGCACTCCATTCCAAACCCCGGTGACCCAAACCCCTCCTAAACCCTTCCTTGGCCAAAACCGACCACCACCCATCAATTATTGGGTGTTGGCAGCCCCTTTCCTTGAAGATTTCCCCATTTGGAGCTCCAAAATCCCCCAAATAGTGCTGAAATCGTGAGCAGCTCCATTCCATCTTTTTGTTCTTATTTTTCCCTGAAAGTACAGCCTTGGGAAGCTTGAAGCATCCCTCTACGATGCCTAGATTTCCTTTTGTCAGATTGGGCAGCCATTTCTCCGCATTTTCAGCGTTTTCCATGGCCTTCGTGGAAGCCATTTTGGGTCTTTTGTCGCTCTCATCCATCATATCTTTGATGGGTAAGAGGAAAACTGCGTCAGACGAGGCTGGGCTGAGCCGCCCTGCTCGATCGAGAAGACCGCGGGGTGGTGCCGCAAGTTCAAGCACCGCCGCAGGTCCAGCTGCAGTCCTGGAGTGCCGTACAAAGCGGGATTTGGATCCCCATGCACATCTTGGGCGAACCATCCTATCAGAGATGCCTCATGGTGAATACACTGATCGTAGAGTGTTATTTGAGGCGGACGTAGATGGGCGATTGTTCGGCGAGTATCTGTTGTTCGAACGCATTGAAGCTACGCACTGGGGACCGATCTTTGAAGCTCGCGCTCGTGCTAATGTGAGTACTGTTCGTGCCTTCTATGCTAGCATCCAGAATCCTACCTTGGATCCTTTGCAGTTCAAAATCCCTTTTGGTAGAGATCGGATGGCTACGATCGACGTCCGGTTGATTGCGCGACTTCTCAATGTGCCTCTAGGTGATGTGCATCCAAGTGAGAAGAGTTTGAGGACTAGACGTGAACGAGATCGCCGCACCAGGTTTCTGTGCAGTAAGTTGGTTCCATGGCAGCCTAATAATAGCCTCAAGGTGACGTACATGTCTGAGGATTTGCGTCTGCTGCATCATATTTGCACGTTCAATGTTTATCCTAGGTCGACGGACCGCATTGAATGTACACGCCTTATGGTCGATTTCTTATTTCTGGTGGCCCAGGGAGAGAACGTATGTATGGCCACTTTCATCTTACGGCAGATAGTTCTCATAGCCAGGTCGAGGAGAACATCCGAATCCCTTCCCTTTGGCCGACTCATTTGCAAGATTGTGCTTGAGTTTGCCTATAGACTTGGACCCGAATTGCCGGTATCGATTCACACCATCGATGAGTCGACAATGGTTAAGATGAAGATTGGGTCGCAATATCGTGAAAATCAACTCGAAAGGGATAGTGGGGACGACTTTGATGAAGAGGAAGATCAAAGCGAAGGAGAACCTAGTGCAGAGATTCAGGAAGAGACTCAGGAAGAAGCAGAAGAGGAGGCTCAGGATACTGATGAGAGCCCTCCTCCTTCTGCGCAGGCTACTATCGACGATCGCATTGCTCGGATGGAGGAGAGTCAGACCGCGTTGCGAAGGGAAGTCCAAGAACTTCGAGCGGAAGTCGCTGATGCCAAGGCTGTTACAAAGAAGAAGTTTGGTAAGGTGACTCACACCTTGAAGGCAATCCTGTGTTGCTTACAGGATAAGGGTGCTCCTCCTCCGTCACCAGATTCCGACTAGCGATGCGATCTTTGATGTTGATTATTAGTAGTTAGCTATTTCCTGTTTTATGTGTGTAAAGCCTATTAGGGCTAGTGCTTTGCTTATGTTGCTGTTGCTTAACTGTCTTAATTTCCATGTCATTCTAGTCATGATACTTGTAAGGATATATCCCTTGTATTGTGACAATTTTGATTAATTGAAATGCATGGAATGCCTTTGACTCTTTAGTGAATGATTGTGGTGTATTTGAGCAATTGAGACTGACAAGGTTACGCCCTATTTTGAATATAGGGAATGCCACCTAAGACTACGAGGAGCGCGGTTCGGCTTTCATTGTCAGAGCAGATGGATCAGGCTCCCTCTCAGTCTGGCACTCGTCCGGACCTTGCTGTGGGCCCGATTCCTGAGACTGTTCGATCGTCTCAGCCTGCTGTTGGTCCTACAGATGGACCACCGCCATTTACACCATCAGTTAGAGAGCCACAGCGCGCATCTACTTCCGCACCTCATCCGCCATAGCCTGCTCCACCACCTGATAGATTCGAGCAGATGATAGCTATGATGCTACAGCAGCAGCAGCTATTGACTACTATAGTCGGGACTTTAGCCCAGGGTGGGGGTGCGACTGCATCTACTCCGCCTGCACCACCTGCGCATCCAGCTGGGGATGCCTATGCTTACGCCCAGGATGAGGGCATAGCACTTCCTGCGCAGCCCGCTTTCCCTGCGGGGAATCCTGCCGACACACGGGGTCTTCTGGAGCGATTTCAGCGCTTGCGGCCTCCTACTTTCACGGGTTCTCACAGACCCGAGGAGGCTGAGTTTTGGCTCGACCGAGTGTCGAAGATTCTGCGCATGTTGCACTGTACTGAGGCAGAGCAGGTAGAGCTGGCTACCTTCCAGTTTGAGAGAGAGGCCAGTATGTGGTGGGATAGTATATTGCGGACTGTTACCGCAGATTTCGTATGGACATGGGCAGCATTCGAGTTTCGCTTCCATGAGAAGTATTATCCTCAGACCTACAGGCACGAGAGGGAGAATGAGTTTCTCCGTCTCAGGCAGGCAGCGATGACGGTTACCGAGTATGAGCATCGGTTCACAGAGTTGGGCAGGTACGTCCCGACGATTCTAGCTGATGAGCAGATGCGCATACGGCGCTTTTTGGAGGGCTTGCGACCGGATATCCGGTCGAAGATGTGCTGTATCAGTTTCCCCTCCTATGCGGAGTTGGTTCACATGTTCATGCGGGCAGAGCAGGACGTGGATCGACTTACACGATCACAAGGCCCGACTACTTCCAGGCCGTGACCGGAGTTGCCAGATAGGCCCTTCGCGGGCAAGAGGCCTCGCATTGATCCTCCTACCAGGACCACGGCGCCAGTAGGACCGTTTCGGCGTCCTGATTTATCATGCACATACTGTGGGAGGACGGGCCACCTAGCGCAGAGTTGCTTTTCGAGGATGCGGGACAGTGGGTTCTCGCCGCCGCAGAAGATTGATCGTGTACGTCCACAGGCGATATCAGCACCGCCTATACGGTCAGCTCCTGCGCAGTCCTCTTTCAGACCCACAGTATCGCAGATTCGACAGCCCCCACGGCCCTTGACACAGCGGCCGAACCGGCCACAGCAGGCTCGAGTTCATGCACTGACCGCTGAGGCATCTACGACGCCGACTTTCCAGCATTCAGCCTTCGAGGTCACGGGCCATATCGGAGGTACTCCCGTTCTTGTCATGGTGGACACTGGTTCCACGATTTCTTTGATATCGCGTGCCGTAGTCAGACGTCTTGGGTTACAGACTATCACTATGGATAGCGTGCGAGTCCTTGCAGCTCATGGAGATTATTCGGATGTCACCCAGTTGCGTGAGGGTTGTTTACTTGATCTGGGAGGCAGGACGATGACTCTTGATTTGGTCGTCGATCCCTCGCTCGTATATCTCGACGTCATTCTTGGCATGGACTGGTTGACTGCAGCGAGAGCTGAGATTTACTGCGAGGCTCGTGTGGTGACGGTGTACGAGCCTGAGGGCACGCCTTTCACATTTTCAGTGCGGGTAAATCTTCCTTTCCGCATTCTTAGCTACGCCACTCTATTGCGCGACGCTGGTGCTCAGGTACTTGAGCAGACGCCAGTTGTTTCTGAGTTCGGGGATCTGTTCAGGAAGATCCCTGGTTTGCCGCCCCGACGTGAGATCGATTTCACTATAGATTTGATTCCTGGTTCTACACCCGTCTCACTGCCGACGTATCGCATGGCACCTTGTGAGATGGAGGAGTTGCGGACGCAGATTGATGGTCTGCTAGAGCTTGGCTTTATACGGCCTAGCGTATCTCCTTGGGGAGCACCGGTCTTGTTCGTGAAGAAGAAGGATGGTTCGCTGCGATTGTGTATTGATTATCGCAGGCTGAACCAACTCACAGTGAAGAACAAGTACCCTTTGCCCAGGATCGATGACTTGTTTGATCAGTTGAGAGGAGCGCAGTACTTCTCGAAGATTGACCTTCAGTCAGGATATCATCAGCTGCGCGTCAGAGATGAGGACGTGCAGAAGACAGCATTCAGGACCAGTTTTGGTCACTACGAGTTCCTCGTGATGTCGTTCGGTCTCACGAACGCACCGGCCGTGTTCATGGATCTGATGAACAGGGTATTGCGGCCCTTCCTCTATCGATTCGTCGTTGTCTTCATCGACGACATTTTGGTATACTCTAGGAGTCGAGAGGAGCATGAGGAGCACTTGCGTTTGGTCCTTGATACGCTCAGACAGCATCAGTTGTTCGCACAGTACAAGAAGTGCGACTTCTGGAAGCAGGAGGTGAAGTTTCTGGGACACGTGGTGTCCAAGGATGGCATGGCAGTTGACCTGTCTAAGGTGGCTGCGGTGCAGGACTGGGAGCAGCCTGGTTCTGTCACTGAGGTGAGGAGTTTCTTGGGTCTCGCTGGCTACTATCGGCGCTTCATTCAGGATTTCTCGAAGATCGCGAGACCCTTATCTCAGTTGACACGGAAGGACGTGAAGTTCGCCTGGAATGATAAGGCGGAGTCAGCTTTTCAGGAGCTGAAGGACAGACTTACGTCCGCCCCTGTGCTAGTATTGCCAGAGCAAGGGGTTAAATACACTATATACACTGACGCGTCTAGCGTTGGTTTGGGTTGTGTCCTTATGCAGAGGGACAGGGTAATTTCGTATGCCTCGAGACAATTAAGGAAGCACGAGGAGAATTACCCTACACACGACTTGGAGTTGGCAGCCGTTATATTCGCACTGAGACTCTGGAGACATTACCTCTACGGAGAGGAGTTCGAGCTCTTTTGCGACCACAAGAGCCTCAAGTACATATTCACGCAGCGGGACTTGAATATGAGGCAGCGGCGATGGATGGAGACGCTGAAGGACTTCAAGTTTGAAGTCTCTTACCATCCTGGGAAGGCGAACCTTGTGGCTGATGCGTTGAGCCGCAAGAAGGCGATAGAGTTTGCGGCTCCGCTGATGGTTGCCGAGTGGGATATGGTTGAGTTTTTGCGAGACTTTGAGCAGAAACTCACCGTAGAGGAGCCATTTGAGTTCATCGCACATGTTCAGGTGCGATCCCAGATCGATGACCGTGTCATCGAGGCGCAGAGGGACGACGCGCATCTTACTGAGCTTCGAGAGCAGGCCAGTGATGATGTTGACGCCGACTGGCGAGTTGGCATGGATGGGGGCTTACGTTACCGTGGCCGCCTATGCGTTCCTGATGTCCCTGACTTGAGACGAGAGATTCTCGAGGCTGCGCATTCTACTAGACTCGCGATGCATCCTGGCAGCACGAAGATGTATCGTGACGTGAAGAGGACGTACTGGTGGGAAGGTATGAAGACCCACATTGCTGAGTTCGTGTCCCGTTGTCTCACTTGTCAGCAGGTGAAGGCAGAGCATCGCCGACCACCTGGACTTTTGCAGCCTATGCCGATTGCAGAGTGGAAGTGGGATTTCATTTCCATGGACTTCATTTCTGGGTTGCCGAGGACGAGGAAGGGGCATGATTCCATTTGGGTGATCGTCGACCGATTGACGAAGTCGGCGCACTTCCTACCGATCAGAGTTACGAACTCTGCAGACGAGCTGGCTAGATTGTATATCTGAGAGATTGTGCGTCTGCATGGAGTTCCGTTGGAGATCGTGTCGGACAGAGACACGCGGTTCACTTCTATTTTCTGGACTCGCATTCAGGAGGCTATGGGTGTGAAGTTGAAGTTCAGTACTGCCTTCCACCCACAGACGGACGGACAGACGGAGCGAGTGAACCAGATCCTGGAGGACATGTTGCGAGCTTGCGCATTAGACTTCAAGGACAGTTGGGATGACTGTCTTGCATATGCGGAGTTTGCGTACAACAATAGCTTCCAGGCGAGTATCGGCATGGCACCTTATGAGGCGCTGTATGGGCGACCTTGTCGCGCACCGCATTGCTGGTTAGAGGTCGGTGAGCGCAGCTTGATTGGCCCAGAGTTGGTGCAGGCGACGTCAGAGAAGATTGATATTATTCGACGTCGGCTTCTTACAGCGCAGAGCAGACAGAAGAGCTACGCCGATACGAGACGGAGACCACTAGAGTTCACAGTCGGGGATCATGTGTTTTTGCGAGTTTCCCCTATGAAGGGAGTCCTTCGGTTCGGGAAGAAGGGGAAGCTGGCACCGCGATTCATTGGCCCATTTCAGATCCTCGATCGTGTGGGAGCAGTGGCTTACCGATTGGCTTTACCCACGCCCCTCGCGAGCGTCCACAACGTATTTCATGTTTCTATGCTGAAGAAGTACGTTGCTGATCCTTCTCATATCATCAGATGGGAGCAGGTGCAGTTAGGAGAGGATGTTACTTATATCCTGCGACCGACACGCATCTTAGACCGGAAGGAGCAGGTACTGCGTAGCAAGGTGATTCCCCTTGTGAAGGTACTATGGACGCATCATACTGAGGAGGAGGCTACTTGGGAGACAGAAGCCGAGATCAGAAAGAACTACCCACAGCTTCTCGAGGAGTACGAAAAGGTACAAAATTTCGAGGATGAAATTATTTGTTAAGGGGGGTAGATTGTAACGCTCGTGAAAAATCCATACTTGGGCTCGAGTACTAACTCGACCCGAAATTGCGTAGAATTCATTCCTTTAGAAAATGTGACTAGGTTAGCTAGTGCAACGTTGGAATAGCTGGGAAATGGTCCCTGATCACTTTAAATACGTTCTACGAGGCCCGAAGCGAGTGGAACCAAGGGTGCTATAATGCTCTAAAGCCTCGGATCAAACTCTAAGCCGGTTTGTTCTCGGGACCTCCTTGAAACTTTGTATTGGATCTAGACCGCGCGTCGTAAGTCAGATGCCTACCATCTTAGACCGTTATGACCACTTAGCTGGGCTTGGCAATCGTTTCGAATATCAAGTCCAACTGACGATCACAGGCTATTTCATTGAGCCCGGACCGAAGAGAGTGTGAATAGGGACATAGTTGAAATTTCAAATTCAAATCTGGCACACAAATTTGACGCATCAGTATTAAGCATTCTGACCGTCAGAATACAGCCAAATTACACCCTTGGATCAGGAAAAATATCTATTATATATCACGAGACTTATAGGCCTGATCTTGGTGCGGTGACCGTTAAACTGAAACTGGGCCGCCACGTGCGATCTGGGAACCCAACCGGTATGAAAACTGGATGCGTGCTAGATCCAGTATGCATGAGCTTAAGTCCGACCGCACTTGGCCAGGGGACCTCCAGAAATGCTCTTTTGGACCGAAACGGCCCCGATTTGGTTAGGCACCAAGTAAACATTGTTCCCAAGCCTATTTTGGGAATGTTTTAGGCTATAAAAGGGGTTGAAACCCTCACTCCTCTCTCCCATCCGAATTTGAGAGAAGCCCTAGCTTGGGAGAGAGAAAAAGGTGGGAGATTGTGAGAGTGTGGGAGAGTTCTTCCTGCCACTTGTGCTACGTGTTGCACGTGCTTAAGCAACACTCCTCTACCGCTTTCCCGGCGATTCCACCGCAATCCTAGGTAAGTAAAAACCCTAAATAGATGTTGATTTGAGTTTTCCTTGTTTCCATAGCGATGTAGCTTATGGATCTTATGTATTAGGCTCCTTACTCGCCGTAGACGAACCATATACACTCCGCTTCAATTCCCGAGTCTACAAGACACTAGGTGAGGATTTTAGACGCTTTGATTGACGGTTCCCAATGCTTTCAATGTCGTTTAATAGTAGATTCTTGACGGCATCACCGTTTGACATGTACAAAATGCTCTCCGTTTCCCGTTTCGTAAGCTAACGAAGAATATGAGATTTAGGGCATTTTAGTCATTTGTAGGAATTACTGTTTGCATTCATATTTTGCTGATGTGATTGACATGGTTTGTTGTCGCATTAGGAAGTTAGGAATGCGTGCATAATTAGTTTGGCGAAGAGATTCGCCTAGTTGCACACTTTGGGTCGACATACTATATGTAGACTTAAGTGTGTAGTGTATGTGTTTGTATAAATGCTTGTATTAGTATGTATTGAATTAAATGATGTTATTTGATAGTTTGTGATTGATTTTTCAATTATTATGCTGACCTAAATGATTTTCTACATGTTGACAAAATGCATGATTTCATTACATGCATGGAATGTATGTACTTGAGGATTTGCTTAAGTTGAATATGCATGGGAAGTATGCCTTGAAGATTTGCTTAAGTTGAATGTTATAACATGTGCTAACATGCTCACATGATGTATTTCAATTCCAATACCTTTTTATAGTGTTAATGTAATTCCATAGATGTGTGGGACTTGACTTAGTCCAGGCAGTCGGTAACCGAGCGAATTCGTGGCTGACTGGTCATAGCCACGAACGACGCGTCGATGAATGTGATTCGTGTTGAGAGTTGGCGGCAGTGGTTAGGCCACGCGAAGTGTTTTACGCACTTCATGTCGTTCAATTCGAGATGCGATCGCGCTAGTCGAGCCCGTCAAGTAACCCGACTGGCCGATGTTTGTTCACCTTGTATGTATCATAACTGCTTGAACCTAGGGTACTGAACTTACCATTGTAAACCCTATTAACCGTGGTACCTTGATCCACGAAGACTCATGAGCCGGGCATGGTGGTATGGGACACCGTGGTCGAGCTGTCGGCCTACGCTGGGGCCACAAACCTCCCCGTAGTGACCAGTGAGCACCTTGACTCGTGATCAGATTATGGTGGTATGGGACACTATATTCTAGCTGTCGGCCTACACTGATCAGGCGACGAGCCCTTTGTAGTGACCGCGAGCGTATTCTGAGTTCACGGGAGGCGACGACCCTTCCGTGCAGTAGAGTACAGTAGGCCTGTATTGATAAGGTGATGGGGGAGCGGTGCAACGAGTGCGAGCAACAGCCCTGGCAGCCCTTGCAGTGACCTACGAAATGTACATCGTATGAGATTACTAGGAGTGACGACCCTAGACAGGATCCGTGTTGGGATTGATACAAGGGAGGTACCTTAGTTTCCCAATCCTGCTGTTTGAATGGACTAATAACAACTTGGTAATCATATCACCATAGCATTGCATGTGCCTGGAAGATGTGGAGCACTTAGGGAGTGTGGCATGCCGCGGTCGTAAGATGTTGCCGTATGAGGGTGATCGTCGGTGAGGGCATACATCACGTCATATCATCTTGCATTAACAACAGTATTAGGACTTGTCTGATTTACTACTTTACTATTATCGCGTGATTGAATTGTGAACATGCTAATCTTTGCTCTATGATTCCACTGAGTTGATCACTCATTCCCACGTTACGGGATGGTGTTTGCAACACCCACCAGACCCTGTCGTAGTTGCAGGTGACGACGAGATCCAGGAGGTGGAGCCGGAGATTGACGAGGACCAGGATGAGTTCTCGTATATGCAGTATCACGACGGCTTCCCATAGGTGACCTGGATCGAGGGGGACTTCAGTGGGACTATTTTGAACTTATTCTTTTGTTTATTTACACGTATATGAGACTCAGAGATGTAGTCATACTTTGGAGACAGTTGAGATTACTTTGTTTTTCCATACAGTGATATATATATTGTTTAGTCTTCCGCTTGCTTTTATCACTGGATCTGAAGTACGAATTGCAGTTTTGGTATACTTCTACTCATGTGAATGCTTTAAATCAGACAACATTGAATCATAACCATTTTTGTTGCATAAGTGACGGTCTGGAACTCGGGAGTTGAGTTTATACACGACCCCCGATTTTCAGGGTGTTACACTCGCTGAAAAAACACAATCATGAGACTATTATCCAAGGACGAACACTACGTCTAGGCTGACTCATTCAAGGAAAAAAGGAGGAATATATCTCCTAAAAGAGGATAATGATCTTAACGCTAAGGTGGCCAATCTCACCAGAAAATTTGAGGCCATGGAAGGAAGGAAGGAAAAGGTTAATGAAAGTGTTTGCGGCATCTGTGATTGCAACATTCATACTACTGAAAATTGTCCTTCAATACCTGCCTTTCGAGAAGTATTGAATGAACAATCTAATGCCGTAAATAACTATCAAAGACCTTTCAATGGACCACCCTCTAATACGTACAATCCTGGCTGGAAAAATCATCTGAATTTTAGTTGGAGGAACGGACAAACTGCTACCCCTCAAGGTTTCTTCAATCAAAATCTAAATCAGGAAAAACCTCAAGAAGAATCAGTTCAAATTTCCATACAAGAGCTGGCTCGGACAATTCAAAGAATTTCAGATTTTATGCAAAAAATAGATTCACATATGACGGCTATGGAAAAAGGGATGCTCCCTGCATAATCACTCCCTAATCCGAAACCGCAATATGAGATAGGTGATCCCAGCTCTTCAAATCAAATGGGGCACGCTAAATCCATCATCACTCTTAGGAGTGGGAAGGTTATTGATAAAACCCTTCCGGTTAGGCCTGAAAATCCTCAAGAACCAGAAGAGGACAACAATGATGGATCTAGTGGCGCCCCACAAAAATTTGAACCGGAACCTCTAGAAAAGCCAGTTGTTCCGTTTCCCCAATGGTTGGTTGAACCAAAACGTCTATCTAACTCTCAGGATATCCTAGAGGTGTTAAAACAAGTGAAAGTTAACATTCCTCTGCTTGACGTTGTAAAACAGATTCCTTTATATGCTAAATTTCTAAAGGACTTATGCACTACCAAACGATGAAAAAGTGTTCAAAAGAAGATCTCCTTGACTGAGAAAGTGAGTGCCATCCTGAAACAAGATGTGCCGCAAAAATTCAAAGATCCCGGTTGCCCAACCATATCATGCGTAATCGGGAACTATCGAATTGATCACGCACTTCTTGACTTAGGAGCGAGCATCAATCTGATTCCCTATTCGGTATACCAACAGTTAGGTTTGGGTGAATTAAAACCCATTCGAACCACACTACAACTTGCTGATCGTTCTGTTCGTATACCAAGAGGGATCATCGAGGATGTGTTGGTCCAGGTGGATAGATTCTACTAACCTGTTGATTTTATCATCTTGGACACCGAACCCATCAACAACACGAGCACTCAGATTCCCCTCATCCTTGGTCGCCCATTCCTGTCCACTTCAAATGCAATTATCAATTGCAGGAATGGTGTTATGACTATGTCTTTTGGAAATTTGACATTGGAATCGAATATCTTTTTCAATAACGGCAGCAACTCAGAGGATGATGACGATTTCCACGATGTTAAAATGATTGATTCTTTTGTGGAAGATAGAACACCTCTCACCTTATCCTCTGATCCTCTAGAGACGTTCCTGGCCCACTCCCATGATCTTGATGATGATATAATTAGGGAGACGTGTGCCATGCTGGATACTGCATCGGTACTTGAAGTTAACCGGTGGAGGCCACAAATTGAAGAATTGCCCCAAACTGATGTAGTGCCTCTACCGTCTAACCTCAAGCCACTGAAGCTTGACCTAAAACCTTTGCCCTCTGATTTAAAATACATCTTTTTAGGTCAAGATGAGACGTACTCGGTGGTGATCTCTGCCCACCTGGAGAAAGAATAGGAGAGTATGCTGATATCTACTCTCATTGAGCATAAGGGAGCTCTTGGATGGACGATAGCGGACCTCAAGGGAATTAACCCATCGATTTGTACTCACCGTATATATCTTGAGGATAATGCAAAGGCTGTTCAGCAATCACAACGTAGACTAAATCCAAACATGAAGGAAGTGGTTAAGGCCGAGGTTCTCAAACTATTGGAAGTGGGGATCATTTACCCCATATCCGATAGTCAATGGGTGAGTCCAACTCAGGTGGTTCCTAAGAAGTCCGGGATTACCATCGTAGCCAATGCCAATAATGAACTCGTGCCGACCAGAGTTACTACTGGTTGGAGAATGTGCATTGACTACAGAAAGTTGAATACTGTCACAAGGAAAGACCACTTTCCTTTGCCCTTCATTGATCAAATCCTGGAAAGGTTAGCTGGTCATTCCTATTATTGTTTCCTTGACGGGTATTCAGGTTATAATCAGATTGAAATCGCCCCTGAGGATCAGGAAAAGACCACATTTACATGTCCCTATGGCACCTTTGCTTACAGAAAGATGCCATTCGGGTTATGTAATGCCCCTGCCACCTTTCAGCGATGCATGACGAGTATCTTTTCTGACATGGTGGAGAAATATCTAGAGGTCTTCATGGACGATTTCTCTGTTTTTGGTACATCTTTCAGCGAATGCTTAACAAGTCTTAAATGTGTGTTGAAAAGATGTGAAGAAAAAAATTTGGTACTTAACTAGGAGAAGTGCCATTTTATGGTTCAGAAGGGAATTGTCCTTGGACACATCATCTCTTCCAAAGGAATCGAGGTAGATAAGGTAAAAATCGATCTTATCTCTAACCTACCTCCACCCAAGAACATCAGAGATGTGCGATCCTTCTTGGGACATGCAGGATTCTACAGACGATTCATAAAGGACTTTAGCCTCCTCTCTCGTCCTTTATGTAATCTTCTTCAAAAGGATACACCATACGAGTGGACTGAGCAGTGCCAAGAAGCTTTCACTAAGCTTAAAGGCATGTTAACCACTGCACCTATCATGCAGCCACCCGACTAGAGTCTTCCTTTTGAACTTATGTGCGACGCCTCTGATTATGCTCTTGGGGCGGTTCTAGGCTAGAGAAAAGATAAGCGGCCTTACATTATTCACTACGCAAGTAGGACTCTAAATCCTGCCCAAGTGAACTATTCGACTACGAAAAAGGAACTCTTAGCCGTAGTGTTCACTTTAGACAAATTTAGATCCTACCTGATCGGATCCAAGATCATCATCTACACAGACCATGCGGCACTTAAGTATCTTCTTTCTAAGAATGATTCTAAGCTCCGCCTGATACGATAGATCCTTCTACTCCAAGAATTCGATTTGGAAATTAAAGACAAAAAGGGAGTAGAGAACGTAGTGGCCGATCACCTTTCTCGCCTTAATACCTCTGATTCCCTTGAGGCGACTCATATGAATGATATGTCCCTGATGAACAACTGTTTAGAGTCTCCCATTCACCTTGGTTCGCTGATATTGCTAATTATCTTGCTACAGGTGCCATACTGACACACTGGACATCACAAGATAAGAAGAAATTCTTTATCAAGGTGCGTAACTTTTTCTGGGATGATCCACATTTGTTTAAATATTGCCCAGACTAAATCTTAAGGAGATGTGTGCCAGACGATGAGCATCAGAGTGTCATCTCCTTCTGTCACTCATAGGCCTGTGGTGGTCACTTTTTTGCTAAAAAAACCATGGCCAAGATTCTATAGTGTGGCTTTTACTGGCCCACTATGTTCAGGGACACTCATGAGTTTTGCAAAGCTTGTGAGCGTTGTCAAAAATTGGGAGCATTGTCCCATCGAAATATGATGCCTTTGAATCCCATCCTTATCATTGAGGCATTTGATTGCTGGGGCATTGATTTCATGGGACCATTCCCCCAATCATTTGGAAGTCTATATATTTTGCTCGCCGTAAACTATGTCACTAAATGGGTCGAAGCAATTCCGTGCCGCAAAAATGACCATCGCATGATCATTAAATTTTTGAAAGAAAATATCCTGTCACGTTTCGGAATGCCTCGAGCCATCATTAGTGACAGGGGCTCACACTTCTGCAATAGACCATTTGAGAGCTTAATGAAGAAATACGGTATCTCTCATAAGGTGAGCACCCCATACCATCCACAGATAAGTGGACAAGCTGAGATTTCCAATAGGGAGATCAAACATATCTTAGAAAAAACAGTTAACCCTGATCTTAAGGACTGGTCAATCTGATTGACCGATGCCTTATGGGCGTACCGTACTGCTTTCAAAATTCCTATTGGAACATCTCCCTTTAGACTTGTCTATGGGAAAGCCTGTCACTTACCTGTGGAATTGGAACATAAAGCATACTGGGTGATCAAAAATCTGAATTTCAATCTGGACAACGCTGGCTCGCTACTCAAACTTCAATTAAATGAACTTGAAGAAATTCGGAACGATGCATATGAAAATTCGAGAATTTACAAGGACAAGATGAAGGCGTTTCATGATCATCATATTCTACGAAAATCATTCACGTCAGGTCAGAAAGTCCTTTTGTACGATTCTCGACTACATCTCTTTCCGGATAAGCTTCGATCTCGTTGGACCGGCCCTTACATTGTTATCACTGCTTATCCTCATGGGGCCGTCGAGATAAGAGATCCCGACAATGGCAAGAAGTTTAAAGTAAATGGACATCGATTAAAGCCATTTGTCGAGACATTTGATTCAGAGAACATGTCCATGCCTCTGATTGCTCTTGTTTACCAGGATTGATCTCCTAGTCTGATGGAGGTATAGGTAGGTTTATTACTTTCATAGGTCTAGGATAGTTATTTTATTTGTCTGGCTGAAGACGGTAAATTTAGTGCTCCTGGGAGGCAACCTAGCTTTTTTATTCCTTTTCATTCTTTAGTAGATGATTCGATGTTTGTGGGTAACATTACTGCAAACCCTCACGAGACTACAACTCGTCCACTAGGGGTAACCTAGGGGTTTAAAGGCTTGTTGCATACGCTAAATGCAATCGAGAGCACCTGCGAAAGTGGTATATGTAGGATTTTCTTTTTATAATTTTATTTTTGTTATTTTGTTTTGTTGATTTCTCTCTTATGCTGACTCGCTTGTACGTTGATATTTTTAGAAAAAGCCTTCTGATTCTCTGTTCCAGGTACTATCCTCCCATCACTTCTCATTTACGTTTGTTGTTCCATGTTTAGATCTTTTACATTAAGGACAATGTAGATTTTAGGTTGGGGGTGGGAGATTAGGCTTCCTAATCAGTATTTTCTTGGTCTTGAGCAAAAATTGTGAAAAAATTTTAAAATTTTTCTAACATTTCTTGTAAATTTAATGTGATTTTGACATCTATCTTTGATTTAGAATTACGAGATACGTGATGTTGGTAATTTATGACTCTTGGATTTAGCTACTTGATAGATTCTACAGTTGAGTTTGAATTATCAATCCATGATTAGAGATTTTAAACATTGATTGAATCATGATTTCAGGACACGTCTTGCTTACATATTAAGATTTCAGTTCCTTATCGAAGGATTAACTTTGTAATCACTAAGCACGAAAGGAACCAGCCTGAAATATCTTGCCATCACGGTATAAAAATTGAAAAGGTTGGATAATTAATCTTCACCATAGGTTTGCTCCCTATAGGTGTAGAGTTAAATCCCCATGAATGATATGTGAAAAAGAGTCAGGTGTACGATCTTCACCATAGGTTTGCTCCCTATAGGTGAGGATTTGATTCCCCTTCCTTGGCATTACTTTGAATAGAAAAATCACAAGTTAATAGGTTAATCTATGAGGCAAGTTTTGGATTAGGTTTTGGTTATCACGAATTTTCTTGTTGGTTACCAATGATATCATAAAATTGACGATTGGATCTCTTAATGATGATAAGCCGAGATTAGACTATACATCCATGGATCTCAATGTTTAAAATTTTTCTAATTGATGGATTAATACTTTACACTTGATTAATGAAGTTAAATGTGTGCTTGAGTCCAGGAGAAAACAATTTCCAACATTCATGAATATTAAATTTCTCATATCTTGTTCAAAATCTCACTCGATTTCATAGAAAGTTCTCCTATCATTCTCAACTTATTTTTCGCATACCTTGCTCGGGACTAGCAAGATGCTGGTTGGGGGTTGTGTTGAGGGTCAAATAGTGCATATTAGACCTCAAATATTGTCCGAATTTATGAGCATAATAGTGTTTAATGCCCAGTTTTAATCGTGTTTTGTTGCAGGGTGCGATTAGGAGAGTTGACTGAAAAAGGATGCCAAAAGCTTGGATTTAACGTTCTGATGATCACTAGGGCAAGGGACAGACTTCAGAGGATCAAGATTGACGGATATACATGGTCAGAAATCTGAGAAAACTAAGAAACTGAAGCTCAAGTGGCTTGAAACGCATCCAGAATGCAAGATCACATGGTTCCTGACATCTGATCGGTTCAAAACTTTATACATGAGATAAGGGCCATAAATTAACCATACATTTCAAATTTCATCTCTTGGATCACTATAAAAGTACTCTAACTGACAGATCAGCTTATAAACCGTTGATTCTGGACCCACCTGATATCTGGAATTGCCTCGAATTTGGTATCAACGCCTTAAATAAGGAGACCAATCAGATGGTTGGATCAGATTTCGTAAAAACATCATAGTGGGCCCCACTTTAGATTGAGTGTGCATAGTGCACATGTGCACTAGCCGTGCACGAATATATATATATATATATATATATATATATATATATATATATATATATATATAAATAAACAAATAAATAAATAAATAAATAAAACGTGCAGCGGACGCACGGCCGCTGGCCGTTTTTCCGGACGGTTGTGGGCCCTACCCATTGACTGTACGTCTGATCCGAGCCGTCCATCTTGTAGAGGGGTTCGAATACTACAAAACCGTACTGACCTTTTGCATCCATGCGTACACACGTGTATGATACAGGGGCCGCAAAAGGGCTGCCATGGGACGTTCAAAATTGATCTTTTAGTGATTTCTTCTCTGGGCTTCGTCAATGGACGTTCAAAACCACCCATTCTTGACTGAAATTTCGTTCTAAATCCAGTGGACAGGGTGGATTTTCCATAAAATGCTTCTGTGGGGCCCACCGATCACAATAACGAAATGGTGCGAAAGGTTTCGCACATCCGCGAAAACCAACTTTTGGGAAATCTCGTGCACGGCTAGTGCACATGTGTACTATGCACACTCAATCTAAAGTGGGGTCCACTATGATGTTTTTGCAAAATCTGATCCATCCATCTGATTGGTCTCCTCATTTAAGGCGTTGATACCAAATTCGAGGCAATTCCAGATATCAGGTGGGCCTAGAATCGACGGTTTATAAGCTGATCTGTCAGTTGGAGAACTTTTATAGTGATCCAAGAGCTGAAATTTGAAATGTACGGTTAATTTATGGCCCTTATCTCATGTATAAAGTTTCGAACCGATCAGATGTCGAGAACCATGTGATCTTGCATTCTAGATGCGTTTCAAGCCACTTGAGCTTCAGTTTCTTAGTTTTCTCGGATTTCTGACCATGTATATCCGTCAATCTTGATCCTCTGAAGTCCGTCCCTTGCCCTAGTGATCATCAGAACATTAAATCCAAGCTTTTGGCATCCTTTTTCAGTCAACTCTCCTAATCACACCCTGCAACAAAACACGATTAAAACTGGGCATTAAACATTATTATGTTCGTAAATTCGGATAATATTTGGGGTCTAATATGCACTATTTGACCCTCAACAGGTGACATCATAGTAATTATGGCTTTCTAGGAAAATACATCAACAGGGATAGGTGGGTCTCGCGATCAAGCGATCAATGGTCGGGTAATGCACTGGCCGGATCTCATAATCTGAGCATCGCATTGACGCACGAGACGTGGCGTCAGAATCGCGTCGATGACGCGGTCGAAATGACGCAGGTTTCAGGTTGAGTCGGCTCGAGTTTACAGGGTGTGATTCAAAAGCACGTGCAAATGTTATTTACACGTCGTGGGTCGTCAGAATTCGACTGGAAGGACCATGGGATCTTATGGATAGGATATGGGTCTTACACCTAAGCCTAATCTCAACTCCTTAACCTAAACATAAACCTATAATTAACACTTATAACCTATAAACTAAAACCTAAACCTAAGCCTAAAACCTAAATGTATACTTAAATCCCTAAACCTAAACCTACACCTAATCCTAATCTCAACTCCTTAGCCTAAACGTAAACTTCAAAACCAAAACCTATACTCGAACTCGAACTTGATTTCCTAAACCTAAACCTCAACCTATTCTCAATTCCCTAAACCTATAACCTATAACCTAAACCTAAACCTAAACCTTAACAAAAACTAATAACCTAAACCTAAACCTAAACCTAAACTTATAACCTATAACCTAACCTTAACCTTAACCTAAACCAAAAACCTAAACTTAAACCTATAACCTAAACCTATAAACTAAAACCTAAACCTAAACCTAAAACCTAAATATATTCTCAAATCCCTGAACCTACACCTACACCTAATCCTAATCTCAACTCCTTAACCTAAACCCAAACTTGAAACCCAAAACCTAAACCCGAGTTCGAACCCGAACCCGATTTCCTAAACCTAAACCTTAACCTATTCTCAATTCCTTAAACCTTAACCTATAACCTAACTTAAACCTAAACCTATAACCTACACTTATAACCTAAACCTAAACCTATAACCTAAACCTAAAACCTAAATGTAATTTCAAATCCCTAAACTTAAACCTACACCTAATCCTAATCTCAACTCCCTAACCTAAACCTAAACTTGAAAACTGAAACCTAAACCCGATACCGAACCCGAACCAGAACCTGATTTCTTAAACCTAAGCCTTAACCTATTCTCAATTCCCTAAAGCTATAACCTATAACCTATAACCTAAACTTAAACATAAACCTAAACCTAAATCTAAACCTAAACCTTAACCTAAACCTAAACTTATAACCTTAACCTAAACCAAAACCTATAACCTAAACCAAAACCTATAACCTAAACCTTAACCTATAGCCTATAACCCATAACCTATAACCTAAACTTATAGCCTATAACCTAACCTTAATCTAAACCTAAAACCTAAACCTATAAGTGTAGGTTATAAGTTTAGGTTTAGGTTAAGGTTGTTTTTCTTTTCATTTGTTTGGATCACCTCTCATATGTTCTCTCTTTCATTTATTTTTTTTCCATAAGATTGTTTGTGCTTGTATGGATGTAGTTTATGTTTGGATGAATGTAGTTTATGTCTAGATGAATTTACGTAGTTTGGGTTTAGATGGATGTGAATGTGAATATGATGAAATATATTATATAACAGGTGTATATCAAGAAGAATATAATGAATTTTATTCTACCGGGTGTATATCAGGAAATTTGAGATGGAATAGGAAATTTGAGAAGGAATATTTTGTAAAAAAAAAAAAGAAACTTTTACCTACGAAATATTTCTTAGGTAAAAGTCTCATCAACCTTTTTTAGCAATGAATATTTTCGTCACTAAAAGTCTTATCCACGTTTTTTAGCTATGAAAATTTTCGTCGCTAAAAGTGATATCTAGGATTTTTAACTACAAAAGGTTTCATAACTAAAAATAATACTTTCAAAAAATTTTAAAAGTGTTTAAAGCCTTTAGCGATGAAAATTTTCGGCGCTAAAAGTCTCATCAACTTTTTTTAGCTACAAAAATTTTTCGTAGCTAAAACAGCTTTTAGCGACGAAAATTTTCTTCACTAAAAGTCTCTTCCATGATTTTTAGCTACAAAAATTTTTGTAGCTAGAAGTACTCCATTCGAATTCTTTGAAAAATTGTTTGCAGCTTTTGGCGATGAAACTTTTCATCGCTAAAAGTCTCATCCATGATTTTTAGCTATGAAAATTTTCGTAGCTAAAAGTAATCCATTCAGTTTTTTGAAAAAATTATTTGTCGCCTTTGGTGATGAAAATTTTTGTCGCTAAAAATCTCATACGAAAATTTTCGTAGCTAAAATTATTCCACTCTATTTTTTAGGAAAAATTGTTTGCAGCCTTTAATGATGAAAAGTTTTGTCGCTAAAAGTATGAACCATGATTTTTAGTTACAAAAATTTTCGTAGCTAAAAGTAATTCATTAGAATATTTGGAAAAATTGTTTGCCTCCTTTGGCGATGAAAATTTCGTCGCTAAAAATCTTATACAAAAATTTTCATACCTAAAAGTATTCCACTCTATTTGTTGGAAAAATTGTTTGCAACCTTTAGCAACGAAACGTTTCGTCGCTAAAAGTATGAACCATGATTTTTAGCTATGAAAATTTTCGTCACTAAAAATCTCATGCACGATTTTTAGCTACGAAAATTTTCCTAGCTAAAAGTAATCCATTCTAATTTTCAAAAAATTGGTTGTAGCCTTTAACGAAGAAAAGTATCAACCATGATTTTTAGCGACAAACATTTTTGTAGCTAAAAGTAATCCATTTGAATTATTTGAAAATTTGTTTGCAGCTTTTTGTGACGAAAATTTTCGTTGTTAAAAGTCTAATCCATCATTTTTAGCTATGAAAATTTTTGTAGCTAAAAGTAATCCATTCGAATTTTAAAAAAATTTATTTGCAGCCTTTAACGATGAAAATTTTTGTTGCTAAAAGTCTCATCCATGATTTTTAGTTGCGAAAATTTTCGTCGCTAAAAGTGAAAATGTGTTTCATTGCTAAAAGTGACTCTTAGCAACGAAAATGTGTTTCATCGCTAAAAGTGACTTTTAGCGACGAAAATGTGTTTCGTCACTGAAAACCCTCTTTCTTGTAGTGTCATATTCAAGCTTCAAAGTTCACAGTTCAAGCTTCATCATCTCAAGCTTCGTAAACTTCAAAGAACAACAATCAACTGAAGCAAAAGAAGATTTAATGTTCATACATCATGTTTAAGGTATGAATGACCCTGAATTGACCATAAGATAGGTCATTTTGAATACATAATTTAATTGGGTCACTTTATAAGTGCATAGACTATTTTTTGACTAGTCTTAGACTAAACTTGACTAGTCCTAACACTAACTTGACCAGTCCAAGAAATTCTCGACCAGTCCTAAGGTTGTTACTTATTTTCAGGATTTTTGGTTAAAGCCTCGACCAACCCTGGAGACTGCTCAACTGGTCGTGTGAAAATTTCTCAACCGGTCATGTGAACAGTGCTCGACCAGTCCTGTAGGCTCGACTCAAAGTCTAGCAACTAATTTGAGTTCCACACGACTACTCGTGGATAGGACTCGACCGGTCATGATGGCCACTCGACCGGTCGAGTAAGTCCTTCGACAACTTGTGGAACGGTTTGATCTTATCGCGCCCAAATTTTTAAAAGTTTGTTGGTCCTTCGACCAGTCGAACTGACCTCAAGACCAGTCGAAGATGCGATTTCTATACTTATAAATAGAGCACGAAATTCAGAGTTAGATATCCAATTCAAGAAAAATCAATACACCACTCTGAGAGATTAGTTAGTGATATTCTTAAGCTATCTAGTTCTTATTTTATATTCTCTTTAATTAGCTTTTTACATTTGATTTTATATTTTACATTCCAATTTTATTTGAAAAAGGGATTGAAGTACTCCCATTTCTTGGAATCAAAATCAAATCAAGTTAGCCCAAGGTGATTTAATTTAAAATCAATTTAGAACTTAGAACCTTTTCACAAGTGAGTGTGAAAATTGAACTTCTACGTTGAACTTCTACTCTGAATTAGTTCTTCTGGGCTGCATCATAAGGAGAATATTCAGATAAATATTTTACAGTTTTATAAATTCATTGTTTCGGTTTCATTGAGATTGTTCCAGAAAAATCTCCTTCTTTTGGTTTGTCTGAGGTGATCTAGAAAACTCAGTGTGGGGATTTTGAATTGTGTAAGCCCACTTGAGAGACATAATTGTGAGGGTTTTAGAACCTTGAAATGATAATTTTTATAGTGAACGCTAATATCCACTGTGTCAAGATATTAGGAGTGGAGTAGTTGTGTGGCTGTTTTTCTAAAGAGTTGGTGTACGCACAAGTAAACCACTATAATTTCTAGTCTTGTGGTGATTAATTGAATATTTCATTTTGTAGATGTTGTAATTTCCCTTTATATATTTTTGGAGAATTTTATAATTTCTTTTATGCAAGTGTGGGAATGTTGTAATAGCTTAGTTATTTCCTTTGCTATTTATTTCTTTATTCCTCTGTATCGGTTTGAGATTTTGATACACAGACCATTTTAGAAATCAGGTTGTCCTACCATAAACCATTAGTTTTTGGTGTAAGGTTGTCCTTAGAGCAACATCTATATCAACCTCTTAATACTTGTACACTTGAGGTTATTTTACATTTCTACATTATGGATTGTTTAAGCGCTATCTTTATTTATATTTATATAAATTTCACATTTAATTTTTAATTTGGCATAGTCTTATTCACCCTCCTCTAGGACTCTTAGCTCGGCCTTTTTAAGTGGTATCAAAGCCTAATAGATCTTTTTAATTATATTTCTTTTAGATTAATTTTCTAAGCTAATCGATCTGAGCTTTGTAAGATGTCAAATTTTGATTGCCTTTCAGTCACTAGGCTTTCATCACTTGATGCCTCCAATTATACCTATTGGAAAGCAAGGATAAGAATTTTCTTAAAATCCATGGATGAAAGCGTATGAAAAGCCATAGTGACTAATTGGATTCCTCCTACGACTGAAGTGACTGGTACCGATGGATCTATAACTGTAAAAGTAACACCTTATTTCACTTGGACCGATCTTCAGAAAAGTGAGAGTAGTGTTAATGCAAAGGCTCTAAATGCAATCACTTGTGCACTATCACCGGATGAATTCAAAAGAATTATATCTTGTGATACTACAAAGCAAACATGGGATGTTTTGAAAATGACACACGAGGGAATAACAATTGTCAAGAAATCTAAAGTCCAAATCCTCACAACCAAATTTGAAGAAATACGTATGGAAGAAAGTGTAACTTTTATGGACTTCTATACAAGATTAAATGACATTGTCAATTCTATGTAGGGTCTTGGTGATAGAATCCCTGAAAGTAAAGCCTGTGCAAAGATACTACGCTCATTGCCTGAACGGTTCAATTCAAAGGTGACTACGATTCAGGAACTTTGTGATATGGATAATATGAGGGTAGAAGAATTATTTGGCTCATTATAGACCTATGAGTTAAACTTTAAAGCTCATAAAGGTAAATCCATCACTCTTAAATCTTTTAAAAGTAACCTTAAAACCTAAAAGCAACCATATCAACTATAAAAATTAGAATCATAATCCTTTAGCTGAGAAAATTATTGATTTACTTGAGGAGCTCTTAAAATCTAACTCAATGGGTCAGTCTTATATCAACTATAAACATAAGAAGACCAACTATACTCCCAAACCCAAGACTATAATAAAATGGGTTCCTAAGTTTATTTGCTAGGTCGTCCACACTGCTTTCAAAGCTACAAGCCATTCAAAGTGGTACTTAAATAATAAATGCTCTAAACACATGACTGGCGACAAAGGTCTGTTCACCAATCTTAAAGATATGACTGATGGTTCAGTTACATTCGGTGATGGTAGCAACTACAAAATTGTTGGCTAAGGTACGGTTCAACTTTTTAACCTTCCTTTATTTGAGAATGTTTTATATATAGAAGGGTTAAAACACAACTTATTAAGCATATATCAAATATGCCATAATAATTATAGTGTAAAATTTATTAACCTAGGGTGTGAAATTTTAAATAAAAATGGTTCTGTAATATTAACTGATTGCAAAACTTCTGAAAACTGGTACATTGTAAGTGATTCAAGCTAATCTAATTTATCATGCTACATTGTCCATACCGATGAGATCGAGTTATGGCATAAACACTTTGGACATATACACTGCCGCAACTTGTATACATTGAGCAAAAGAGAGTCAGTAAGATGCTTACCCAAAATACAGAAAATAGATAAGATATGTGGCAAATGCTAGATTGACAAACAAACCAAGAGTACTCACAAAGAGGTGAACTCCAATGTCACATCTAAACCGCTCGAACTTCTCCACATGGATCTTATTGGACCAACCAGAATGGAGAGTCGAGGTGGAAAGAAGTATATTCTAGTAATTTTTTTATGATTTTACCAGGTTCACTTTAGTAGTCTTCTTAAGAGACAAATTAGAAACTCTCAATGAAGTAAAAAATGGTACTTAGACGTATCCAAACTAAAAAAGAATCTCAAGTTTGTAAGATCCGTAGTGATCATACAACAGAATTTGAGAATAGAAGTTTTGAGAAGTTTTGCAGTGATCAGGGAATATTACATGAATTCTTTGCGTCCAAAACACCACAACAAAATGGTATAGTAAAAAGAAAAAATAAAGTGCTTCAAGAAATGGTAAATGTAATGTTAAATAGTATGAAGCTCCCTAATCTTTGGGTAGAAGCCATAAATACACTATTTATATATAATTAACCATGTTTATACTAGAAAATCAAATGGTAAAATGACTTATGAAATATGGTTTGATAAGAAGCCTACTGTAAAATATTTTCATGTTTTTAGCAGCAAGTGCTACATTTTATGTGACCGAGAAAATCTGGTTTAGTTTGACACCAAAAGTGATGAAGAGATATTTTTAGGGTATGCTCTAAATAGTCAAGCGTATCGTGTTCTTAACAAGAGGACTGGTGTAATTCAAGATTCTATTAATGTGGTTATTGACAATCATTTAAATACACCTGTCTCAAGTTCAGAAAATGATGAAGTTCTTCTAATTGATAAACTAGACTCTTCATCAAGTCAACATAACACTGAATTAAGGACTCTTAAAGACCATCCAACTAATTAGATTCTTAGAAACCCTCTCACTAGTGTGCTCACTCATAAACAGCTAGAAGATGTGTAATTACGTGTGCTTTACATCTTAGATAGAACCGACTAATGTAAAAGAATCTCTTACTAACGAAAAATAGATAGTTGCGATGCAAGAAGAGCTCAATCAATTTGTCAGAAATGATGTTTGGTACTTAGTTCCTAAACCTAAAAATAAACACATTATCGGAGAAAATTTTATTTTTAAAAATAAGTCTGATGAACTTGGTAATATTATTAGAAACAAGGCTAGACTGGTTGTAAAAGGGTACACTCAAATTGAAAGCATCGATTATGATAAAAACCTTTTCCCTACCAGCTCGTCTTGAATCAATTAGACTATTTATATTCATTGCATGCTTTAGAAAGTTCAAAATATATCAAATGGATGTAAAGAGTATTTTCTTAAATGGCAATTTTTATGAAGAAGTGTATGTTGAATAACCAATGGGTTTTGAAGACCCTATGAATGCTGATCATGTATACTGCCTAAAAAAGGCCCTTTACAGTTTAAAACATGCGCCCAGGGCATGGTACGAAAAGTTGACTAAGTTTCTACTAATTCATAACTTTATAATGGGAAGTGTTGATAAGACATTGTTTGTAAAGAAACATAATGATCACATTTTAATAGTGCAAATTTATGTTGATGCTATTATTTATGGATCTACCTATACTAACATGACTGTTGAGTTTGTAGATCTTATGAAATCTAAATTTGAAATGAGCATTGTTGGAGAATTGAATTATTTTTTAGGGTTGTAAGTTCAACAGCAACCGAATAATTTCTTTATCTCTCAAACCAAATATGATCTGAACTTCGTTAAAAAGTTCAGATTTGAGAATGGAAAAAATTTTGATACTCCTATGAGTACTACCTTAAAACTCTCAAAAGACTTTACAGGTAAGAGTGTGGATCCTATGATATATTGCAGTATGATAGAAGTTTACTTTATTTAATTACGAGTTAAACTGATATTGCATTTAGCATAGGAATTTGTGCTAGATATCAATTTGACCCTAAAGAGTCACATTTAATTATTGTTAAGTACATTTTACGATATGTCACTAGTTCAAATAATCTTGGTCTCTGGTATCCAAATGATACTAGTGTGCAATTAACTGGTTACACGGATGCTGATTGGACTGATAACATTGATGATCAAAAATTAACTAGTGGTGGTGGTTTTTATGTAAGGAACTGTTTAGTCTCTTGGCAAAGTAAGAAACTAAGTTTTGTATCACTCTCAACTACTGAGGCTGAATACATTGTAGCAAGTAATGCATGTACTCAGCTTGTATGACTGAAAATAATGTTAAGTGATTACAGAATTGCGCAAGATACTATGGTTTTATATTGTGATAATTCAAGCACAATTAATATATCCAAAAATCCAATTCAGCATTCATGAACCAAGCATATTGACATTAGATATCACTACATTCGTGAATTAGTGGAAGAAAATATAATTTCTTTGGAATATATTCCGACTGAGACTCAACTTACTGACATATTTACAAAACTGCTCGACAAAAGCAGGTTTGTTAAATCGAAATTTGATCTTGGTATGTGTAATTTGAATTGATTATTCATGCATTTTTGTATCATAATGTACATTTTTATTATTTTAAATGTTTAAAATTTTAAATTTTATGAAAATTGCATATTTTGGGATGTGCATGACTAGTCGAGTACATACTCGACTAGTCATGGAACGACCATTCGAGCATGTAATCGACCAGTTGTGTAGCGTGGGTTTGGTACTTTATTTGGGTGAAAAAAATCACTTTTTTCTCATTTTGGGTGTCTTTTTCAACAGCGCCTAGGTCGATTGGTCGAACCTATCTCCTATTTCTTCAAGGTAAGTGAATTATTTTAGTTTGCCTTGTAGAATCAAGTTCTTTGCACTCCCTTTTCATCATCGGTGTGGTTTATTTCTTGATTCATAGTAGTTTTTGGAGTTTTCTTCTCAAAAATCTGATCTAATGAAAACCCTCTCTACCTCTTTTGTAATCTCTTTGTTCTTTGTTATCTTTGGTACAAATGGATGGTAGAACCAAGAAGAAAGGATCTCGTGGTCCTACTTTTCAATCAACTCCTATAAAAATATGCCACCTTCGGTCACCCGAAGATGATCCCTCTTATGTATGAGATATTAGGTTGTGCAATGTTATAGTTGAACGACCTGTTAATGTTGATCATTTAGCTTCCTTTGATATCCTTCCTCTCCTTCAATCTGTAGGATGGGATAACATACTGCATTGGGGTGGGCCGGCATATCTCTACATTGCGCAAGCTATGTATGCTTGTATTACTGATTTTTCTATTCAAAATCTGACATTCACTATCTCAACCAAAGAAGGTACAATTGATGTAGATCGACATCTTATCTCTGGCTTAATGGATTTACCTGTCAATGATGAAGGGATTCCCATCAGCACTTTAGTAGTAAAACCATCTGAAACTGAGAAACGTATGCTTACTAGAGATTTATGTAATATAGATGCAGAATGAAATACTAATGAAAATGCGCTTGCCTCAAAGTATTTGTTATCTAGAACAGAGTCCTTCACAGGATATTAATTTCAAATGTTTATCCTCATTCTGGTAATAAAACCGAACTCACTATGTTCATGGTTAGTATTCTTTATTTCATCATTTCTAGTACATTTATATGTCTTCCTTGATTTGTCATTGCATCATTCAGTTCCGTCTCCATACAGGACACAGCGACATTCCCTTTGCGTATCTTATGACTGTGTTGGCTACACATAGTTTAGTGGTTATGCCTGAGGAGAAGCTCTCATTTATCATCTACAATTCAATAACTCTGTAACACCCTGGAAAAATCCGTAATGAAACTCGAGTACTGACTCGACCAGAAATCACGTAGGATTAATTCCTTTAGAAAATAAGCGTAAGTTAGCTAGCGCAACGCTAGAGTAGCTGTGAAATAGTCCCTGATCACTTTAAATACGTTCTACAAGACCCAAAACTTGTAGAATTCATGACGCTATAATATCCTGAAACCTAGGATCAAACTCTAAACCAGTTTATCCTCATGAACCCTTTGAAACTTTGTATTAGATCTAGACCGTGCGTCGAAAGTCTGATACTTACAATCTTAGACCATTATGACCGCTTAGCTGGACTTGACAATCATTTCGAAAATCAAGCCCAACCGACGTTCAGAGGCTATTTCATTGAGCCTAGAGTGAAGAGAGTGAGAATAGGGCAAATACTTAAGAAATTCAATTCAAATCTGGCACGTGACTTCGTGCGTTATTATTAAGCGTTATGACCGTCAGAATTCAGCCAAATTACACCCTCGGATCAGGAAAAATTTATCTTTCATACCATGAGACTTGTAGACCTGATCTACGTGCGATGACCGCTGAACTGAAACTGGACCGTCACGTGCGATTTACGAACACTACTGGTCTGAAAATGGGACGTGAGCAACATCCGGCGACTAAGAGCTTAAATCCGATCGTATTCGGCCAGGGGACCTCCCGAAATGCCTTTTTGGACCAGAACAGCCCCGATTTGGTTAGACCTCAAGTAAACATTGTTCCCAAGCCTATTTTAGGCATGTTTTAGCTTATAAAAGGGCTTTAAACCCTCACTTATCTCACCCATCTGAATTTACTAGAAACCCTAGCTGGTGTGAGGGGGAAAGTGAGAGTTTGTGAGAGAAAGTGGGAGTGATCTTCCTGCCACTTGCACTACCTGTTGCACGTGCTTAAGCAACGCATCTCAATCACTTTCCTGGTGATTTCGCCGCATTTCTAGGTAAGAAAAGACCCTAACAACTTCCTGATTTAAGGTTTTATCGATTCCTTAGCGATGTAGCTTACGAATCTTATGTATTAGGTTGTCTGTTCGCCGTAGACGAAGCGTATACGCTCCGTTCGAAATGATACACCTTTAGGGAAAAAGGTGCAGATTTTAGACATTTTGATTGACTGATTTCAAAGCTTTCAATGTCGTTTAATAGTAGATTATCAACGGCAACGCCGTTTGACATGTACAACATGCTGTCCGTTTCTTGTTTCGTAAACGTAGAAAAAATATGAGATTTAGGGCATTTTAGTCATTTTTAGGAAATACTGTATATATCCATATTTTTCTGAAATGGGTTTTTGTTGCATTAGGATATTAGGAATGCGTGTATAATTGGATTGGCGAAGAGATTCGCCCAAATGCGCACTTTGAGTCGACATACACTATGTAGACTTAAGTGTGTAGACTAAGTGTTTGTATAGATATTTGTATTAGTATGTATTGAATTAAATGGTGTTGTGAATTAGTTTGAGATTGAATTCTCATATAATATGCTGATGTAAATGATTTCCTTCATGTTGGCGATATGCATGATTTCATTATCTGTATGAAATGCATGTGATAGATGATTCACTTAAGTTGTATGTTATAACATGTTTCAACATGCTCATATTGTTGTATTTCATTTACATTACTCTTATATGATTGATGTTGTGGATTCACAAATGTTTGGGGCTATACTTAGTCCAGGCAGTCAGTAACAAAGAAAATTCGTGACTGGCTTGTATTTGCCACGAAGGACGCGTCGATGAATGCGAGTCGTGTTTGGAGTTGGCGGCAGTGGTTAGGCCACGCGGAGTGTTTCACGTACTTCATGTCGTACAACTTGCGATGCACTCGTGCTAGTCGAGCCCGTCAAGTAACTCGACTGGCCATTGATTGTTCACCCTGTATGAATCATAATTGCTTGAACGTAGGGTACTGAACTTACCGTTGAAAACCCTGTTAACCATGGTACCTTGATCCACAAAGACTCATGAGCCAGGCATGGTGGTATGGGACACCGTGGTAGAGCTGTCGGCCTACGCTGGGGCCACAAACCTCCCCGTAGTGACCAGTGAGAACCTATGACTCGTGAGTAGATTATGGTGGTATAGGACACTATATTCTTGCTGTCGGCCTACACTGATCAGGTGACGAGCCCTTTGTAGTGAACGCGAGCATATTCTGAGTCTACGGGAGGCGATGACCCTTCCGTAGCAATGAGAGTACAGTAGGCCTGTATTGATAAGGTGATGGGGGAGCGGTGCAACGAGTGTAAGCAATAGCCCTTGCAGCGACCTACAAAATATACATCGTATGAGATTACTAGGAGTGACGACCCTAGATAGGATCTATATTGGGATTGATATAAGTAAGGTACCTTAGTTTCCCAATACTGCTGTATGAATGGACTAATAATAACTCGGTAATCATATCACCATCACATTGCATGTTCCTGGAAGATGTGGAGCACTGTGGGAAGAAAGCATGCCGCGAGCGTAAGATGGTGCCGTATGAGGGAAATCGTCGGTGAGGACATCCATCATGTCATGTCATATTGCATTAACAATAGTATTTATGAATGTTTGATTAATTGCTTTACTATTATCGCATGATTGATTTGAGAATATGCTAATCTCTGTTCTATTATTCCACTGAGTTGATCACTCACTCCCATGTTACGGGATGGTGTTTGCAACACCCACCAGACCCTGTCTTAGATGCAGGTGAGGCAGCGATTCAGGAGGTAGAGCCGGATTATGATGAGGACCAGGACGAGTTCTCATATATGCAGTTTCACGACGGCTTTGCATAGGTGGCCTGGATTGGCGGGACATACTAGTTGGACTTCTGACATTTTGATTTTGTTTTATTACATGTATATGAGACTCAGAGATGTATTCATACTTTGGAGACAGCTGAGATTTATTTTATTTTCCATACAGTGATATATATATTCTTCAGTCTTCCGCTTGCTTTTATCATTGAATCTGGAGTATGGATTGCAGTTTTGGTATAATTTTACTCATGTGAATGCTTTAACTCAGACAACAGGGAATCATAATCGTATTTTTTGCATAAGTGACGGTCTGGAACTCGGGAGTCGGGTTTATGCGCGACCCCCAATTTTCAGGGTATTACAAGTTGGTATCAGAGATGAACGAGATTATACCGGGCCTGGGTTATGGACACGCGACGTACGCTGTCGCTCCTTTGACTTAGGTGGGTGCGGACAGGTCTAGAAACACTCGTAGGATCGTAGTTTCACCAATAGGCGAAGTCTACTCAAGTCGATCATTCGATCGAGTTCATAACGTATCTAGGGTCGCGTGAAAAGACCTAAGTTGCTCCTAGGTTGTAAGTAGGTTGGTTTGAGACATTTTCTGAAAGGTTTCAAACTCGAAAATGCGAATCCTTGGATAGTGGGGCAACCACGACCCTTACATTCAATCGCTAGGGCTTAAAAACCCCGTTTCACTCAATTTCTTCAAAATCCTTCCCCTCACCACTCCATTCTTCAATCCTTTCTCAGTATTTTTATGTTACGCATTGATCCTAATGTGAAAATGATATAAAATCATACTTAGACAAAATTTTATAATGAATAGTAAAAATACATGAAAATTAGCCTTTGGGCCACCCCAACCTTGAAATCTTTTATGACTGATGGGTTAGTTGGATGGATTAGATCCTCCTACCCCAAAATCATATGCTACATGATGAGTAAAAATATTCTGAGTTACAGACTGGCCCCGAAATTCCCCGGAGGGAAGTTTGGGCCTCTCTAGACCAAATCACTATGATTTGGGGTGGGACCCATATATATTTGGGGTCCCTAGGGCAGGGGGGACCCAACTCATATGGTCCCACCGGCCGAATTGGTGGCCGGTCAGTAATGGATCGCCGTACAATGGGCCCCACACGACATGAAATTCAGGCACACGGTCTTTTTAGGGTAGAGCACCCCTCCCATACACCGCCCATCCCTTAAAAACCCCTAGAACAGGTACTTCCTTCACAACAGCCCCCCTCCAAGCCTCCATTTTCATTTTTCTTGCTGTCCCATCTCAAAACGCATCTCCAAATCCCTTCTAATCCCTTCCATTGCTAAAAACGATGCTTGTCCATTCTTCCATTGTGATTAGCAACCCTCTCCCTCTCCGATCTCGTCCGTTAGAGCTCCTACAACCCCCAAAACGTGCTGAAATCGTGTGGAGTTCTAAACCCTTTTAGCTTTCCCTTTTTCCTTTAAAATTTTAGCCCTTGGAAGCTTGAAGCATCCCTCTACAATGCCTAGATTTGCTTCAGTCCGTTTGGGCAGCCATTTCTCTCCTTTTTCCTCATTTTCTATGGCTTTTGTTGAAGCCATTTTGGCTCTTTTCTCTTTCTCCACCATCCTCTCTTTGATGGAGAAAATCGCAGCAGACGAAGCTGGGCCTAGTCGCCCTACACAATCAAGAAGACTGAGGGGTAGCGCCGCTAACTCAAGCGCCGCCGCAAGTCCAAGCACAGCCTGGGAGTTTCATACAAATGGGATCTGGATCTCCATGTTTAAATAGGGCGTGTATTGTTAGCAGAGATACCTCATGGTGAGTATACTGACCGTAAGGTACTATTTGAAGCCCATGTGGATGAGCGGCTCTTCGGTGAATTCCTATTTTTTGAGCACATTGAAGCGGCACACTGGGGTTCGCTCTTTGAAGCCCGTTCTCGTGCTGATGTGAGCACCGTTCGTGCCTTCTACACTAGTATCCGGGATCCTACGTTGGAGCCATTGTAGTTCAAGATTCCCTTTGATAAAGACCGGATGGCTAAGATCGATGTTCGGTTGATAGCTCGCATTTTGAAGGTGCCTCTTGGTGAAGTTCATCCCAGTGCTAAGAATCTGAAGAGTAGGCATGAGCGAGATCGTCGTACTAGATTCCTATGTGGTAGTCTGGTTCCATGGAAGCCTAACAATAGCCACTTGGCGTCTCATATGTTAGATGATTTGTGCCTGCTACACCACATTTGCACGTTCAACGTTTATCCCAGGTCGACTAACCGCTGTGAGTGTACACGCCTCATGGTCAATTTCTTGTATCAAGTGGGCCAGGGTGAAAATGTGTGCATGGCCATGTTTATATTACGACAGATCATCCTCATAGCAAAGTCAAGAAGAACGTCTGAGTCGCTTCCTTTTGGCCAGCTCATATGCAAGATTGCACTTGAGTTTGCTTACAGGCTTGGGCCGGAGTTACCTGTACCGATTCACCACATTGACGAGTCTACCATGGACAAGATGAAGATCGGGTCTCGGTACCGTGAGACTCAGCTTGATGAGGACAGTGAAGGCGACTATGATGACCAGGAAGATTCAAGTGAAGGAGAACCTAGGGCAGAAATAGAGGAAAAAGCCCATGAAGAAGAAGAAGAGGAGGCTCAGGATACTGATGAGAGCCCTCCTCCTGCGACTCGAGCTACTAGAGATGATTACATTACCCGAATTGAGGAGAGTCAGGTCACCTTACGAAGAGAAGTCCAGGAACTTCAGGCCGAGGTTGAGGATACCAACACCGTCATGAAGAAGAAATTTGGCAAGGTGACTCGTACTTTGAAGGCTATCTTGTGTTGCTTGCAGGATAAGGGTGCTCCTCCTCCATCGCCCGATTCGGACTAGCGATGAGATTTTAGATGTTGTTAGTAGTAGTTAGTCGCTTCCTGCTTTCTGTGTGTAAGCCTGATAAGGCTAGTAGTTTGCTTATGTTGCTGTATTAGCTTACTAGCTTAGTTTCTCATGTGTTTCTGGTCATGATGCATGTAAGAATATATCTCTTGTATTGTGACAATTTTGGTTAAATGAAATGCGTGGAATACCTTTGACTCTTTATGTGAATGATTGCGATGTGTTTGTGCTATTGAGACTGACAAGGTTGCGCCCTATTTTGAATATAGGGAATGCCGCCTAAGGCTATGAGGAGCACAACTCGGCTTACTTTGGGAGAGCCCATGGATCAAGTTCTCCTCCAGTCTGATGCTCATACGGACCCTGCTGTGGGCCCGATTCTTGAGACATCACGTGAGTCTCAGCCTCCTACTGGTCCTGCAGTTGGACCACTGCCTTTCACACTGCCTGTCAGAGAGCAGTACCGTGCGTCTTCTTCGACGCAGTACATGCCACAGCCTTCTCCACCTTTAGATAGATTTGAGCAGATGATGCCCATGATGCAGCAGCAGCAGCAGCTCCTGACTACTATAATGGGGGCACTAGCCCAGGGTGGGAGTACGACTCCACCTGTAACACCTGTGCATCCAGCTGAGGATGCCAGTACTTATGCTCAAGATGAGGGCATTGCTCATCCTGCACTGCCTGCTTATCCTATGGGGACTGCTGCAGATACACAGGGCCTATTCGAGCGATTCCAACGCTTGCGGCCTCCTACTTTTATGGGTTCTCACAGACCCGAGGAGGCCAAGTATTGGCTCGACCGTGTGTCGAAGATACTATGGATGCTGCATTGCTCAGAGACTGAGCAGGTTGAGTTGGCTACGTTCTTGTTCGAGTGAGAGGCCAGCTTGTGGTGGGATAGTGTGTTGCGGACTATTGCAGCTGATTATATCTGGACCTGGGTAGCGTTCGAGTTCCATTTTTATGAGAAATACTATCCGCAGACGTACAGGCATGAGCGGGAGAATGAGTTTCTACGCCTCAGAAAGGGAGGCATGACCATCACGGAGTATGAGCATCGATTCACTGAGTTGGACAGATATGTCCCGACTATACTTGCTGATGAGCAGATGTGCATACGCCGCTTTTCTGAGGGTTTGCGACCTGATATTCGATCGAAGATGTGTTGCGTGAGCATCCCCTCCTACGCTGATCTGATTCACATGTCTATGCGGGCAGAGCAAGATGTGGATCGACTTGCGCGATCTCGTGGCCCTATTGTTCCTAGGCTACGACCAGAGTTGCAGGACAGGCCCTTTGCGGGTAAGAGGCCTCGCGTCGACTTTCCTCCTAGGGCTACAGCGCCAGTACCCCCGATGCGGTGCCCTAATTTATCATGTACTTATTGTGGGAGATCGGGCCATTTAGCACAGAGTTGTTTCGCTCGGATGCGGGACAGTGGGTTCTCGCCGTCGTAGAAGATCGACTGTACATGCCCACAGGCTATATCAGTACCGCGTTTACGGTTGGCTCCTGCGCACCCTTCCTTCAGACCTCCCGTATCTCAGTTCAGGCCGCCTTTACGGCCCATGGTATAGCGGCCGAACCGGCCACAGCAGGAGCGGGTGGATGCCTTGACACTAAGGCAGCCGAGACAGAGACTTCTCAGCATTCGGCCTTTGAGGTCACTGCCACATCGGAGGTACTCCTATACTTGTGATGGTGGATACTGGATCCACACTTTCTTTGATATCGCATTCCATAGTCAGGCGTCTTGGACTACCGACTATTCGTATGGATGGAGTGCGAGTCCTTTCAGCTCATGGGAATTTTTCTGATGCCACCCTGATGTGTGAGGGTTGCTTGGTGGATCTAGGAGGCAGGACGATGGCTCTTGATCTTGTTATCGACCCCTCTCTTGTTTATCTCGACGTTATTCTTGGCATGGACTGGTTGACTGCTGGGAGGGCCGAGATTGACTGCGAGACTCGTATGGTGAGGGTATATGAGCCAGAGGGCATGCCTTTTACATTTTTAGTTCGGGTAAATCTTCCCTTCCGCATACTTAGCTATGCTTCTTTACTTCGGGATGTTGATGCCCCGATGCTTGAGCATACGCCAGTCGTTTATGATTTTGGGGATCTGTTTAGGAAGATCCCTGGTTTTCCGCCTCGACGAGAGATTGATTCACTATCGATCTGGTGTCTGGTTCCACGCCCGTCTCACTGCCGATGTATCGCATGGCACCGTGTGAGATGGAGGAGTTAAGGATGCAGATTGATGGTCTGTTGGAGCTTGGTCTTATTCGACCCAGTGTGTCTCCTTAAGGAGCACCAGTCCTGTTTGTAAGGAAGAAGGATGGTTCGATGCGATTGTGTATTGATTATCGCAGGCTGAACCAGATCATGATGAAGAACAAGTACCCTTTACCCAGGATCGATGACTTATTTGATCAGTTGAGAGGATTGCAGTACTTCTCAAAGATTAATCTTCAGTCAGGATATCATCAGTTGCGCGTCAGGGATGAGGACGTGCAGAAGACAGCATTCAGGACCAGCTTTGGCCACTACAAGTTCCTTGTGATGTCGTTCGGTCTCACGAACGAACCAGCCATGTTCATGCATCTGATGAACCGGGTATTTCAGCCTTTCCTCTATCGATTCATCGTTGTGTTCATTGAAGACATTTTGGTATACTCCAGGAGTCGAGAGGAGCATGAGGAGTACTTGCGCTTGGTCCTGGATACACTCAGACAGCATCAGTTGTTCGCACAGTACAAGAAGTGCGACTTCTAGAAGCAGGAAGTGAAGTTCCTAGGACACGTGGTGTCCAAGGATGGGATGGCAGTTGACCTGACGAAGGTAGCTGCAGTTCAGGACTGGGAGCAGCCTGGTTCTGTCACTGAGGTGAGGAGTTTCTTGGGTCTCGCTGGCTATTATTGACGCTTCATTTGGGATTTCTCGAAGATCACGAGACCTTTATCTCAGTTGACACGGAAGGATGTGAAGTTCGCCTGGAATGACAAGGCAGAGTCAGCTTTTTAGGAGCTGAAGGACAGACTTATGTCAGCCCCTGTGCTAGTATTGCTAGAGCAAGGGGTTAGATACACTATATACACTGACGCGTCTAGCGTTGATCTGGGTTGTGTCCTTATGCAGAAGGACAGGGTAATTTCGTATGCCGCGAGACAATTAAGGAAGCACGAGGAGAATTATCCTACACACGACCTGGAGTTGGTAGCCGTCATATTCGCACTGAGGCTCTGGAGACATTACCTCTATGGAGAGGAGTTCGAGCTCTTTTGCGACCATAAGAGCCTCAAGTACATATTCACGCAGCGAGACTTGAATATGAGGCAGCGGCGATGGATGGAGACTTTGAAGGACTTCAAGTTCGAAGTCTCTTACCATCCTGAGAAGGCGAACCTTGTGGCTGACGCGTTGAGCCGCAAGAAGCCAATAGAGTTTGCGGCTCCGCTGGTGGTTGCTGAGTGGGATATGGTTGAGTTTTTACGAGACTTTGAGTAGAAACTCACTATAGAGGAGTCGTATGAGTTCATCGCACAAGTGCAGGTGCGATCTCAGATCGATGACCAGGTCATTGAGGCGCAGAGGGATGATGCGCGTCTGACTGAGCTTCGAGAGCAGGCCAGTGATGATGCAGATGCCGAGTGGCGAGTTGGCACGGATGGGGGCTTACGTTATCGTGGCCGCCTATGCGTCCCAGATATCCCTGACTTGAGACAAGAGATTCTCGAGGCCGCGCATTGTACCAGACTCGCGATGCATCCAGGTAGTACGAAGATGTATCGCGACATGAGGAGGACCTATTGGTAGGAAGGTATGAAGACCCACATAGCAGAGTTCGTGTCCCGTTGTCTTACTTGCCAGCAGGTGAAGGTAGAGCATCGCCGACCACCTGGACTTCTTCAGCCTATGCCGATCGCAGAGTGGAAGTGGGGCTTCATTTCCATGGATTTCATTTCAGGGCTGCCGAAGATGAGGAAGGGACATGATTCCATATGGGTGATCATCGATCGTCTGACGAAGTCAGCGCACTTCCTACCGATCAGAGTTACGAACTCTGGAAAAGAGCTAGCTAGACTATATATCAGAGAGATCGTGCGTCTGCATGGAATTTCGTTGGAGATCGTGTCGGACAGAGACACGCGGTTCACCTCTATTTTCTGGACTCGAATTCAGGAGGCTATGGGTGTGAAGTTAAAGTTCAGTACTGCCTTCCACCCACAGACAGACGGAAAGACAGAGCGGGTGAACCAGATCTTAGAGGACATGTTGCGAGCTTGTGCATTGGACTTCAAGGACAGTTGGGATGATTGTCTTGCATATGCGGAGTTCGCATACAACAACAGTTACCAGGCGAGTATCGGTATGGCACCTTACGAGGCGTTGTATGGGTGACCTTGTCAAGCACCGCATTGCTGGGCAGAGGTCAGTGAGCGTAGATTGATTGGCCCAGAGTTAGTGCAGGCGACGTTGGAGAAAATTAATATTATTAGACATCGGCTTCTCACAGCGCAGAACAGACAGAAGAGTTATGCCGATACGAGACAGCGGCCGCTAGAGTTCACAGTTGGGGATCATGTATTTTTATGAGTTTCTCTTATGAAGGGAGTCCTTCGGTTCAAGAAGAAGGAGAAACTGGCACCGCGATTCATTGGTCCATTCCAGATCCTCAATCGTGTGGGAGCAGTGGCATACCGTTTGGCTTTACCTACGCCTCTCGCGAGTGTTCACAACGTATTTCACGTTTCTATGCTGAAGAAATACTTTTCTTATCCTTCCCATATCATCAGATGGGAGTAGGTGCAGTTAGTAGAGGATGTTACATATATCCTGCGACCGACGCGTATCCTAAACAAGAAGGAGCAGGTACTGCGTAGCAAGGTGATTCCCCTTGTGAAGGTATTGTGGACGCATCACTCTGAGGAAGAGGCTACCTGGGAGACAGAAGCCAAGATTAAAAAGAACTACCCACATCTTCTCGAGGAGTACGAAAAGGTATAAATTTGGAGGACAAAATTTTTTGTTAAGGGGGGTAGATTGTAACGCCCTGAAAAAATCCATACTGAAACTCGAGTACTAACTCGACCAGAAATCACATAGGATTAATTCCTTTAGAAAATAAGCATAAGTTAGCTAGCGCAACGCTAGAGTAGCTGTGAAATAGTCCCTGATCACTTTAAATACGTTCTACAAGACCCAAAACTTGTAGAATTCATGACGCTATAATATCCTGAAACCTAGGATCAAACTCTAAACCGGTTTGTCCTCGGGAACCCTTTGAAACTTTGTATTGGATCTAGACCGTGCGTCGAAAGTCCGATACTTACAATCTTAGACCGTTATGACCGCTTAGCTGGACTTGACAATCATTTCGAAAATTAAGCCCAACCGACGTTCAGAGGCTATTTCATTGAGGCTGGAGTGAAGAGAGTGAGAATAGGGCAAATGCTTAAGAAATTAAATTCAAATCTGGCACGTGACTTGGCACGTTATTATTAAGCGTTCTGACCATCAGAATTCAGCCAAATTACACCCTCGGATCAGGAAAAATTTCTCTTTCATATCATGAGACTTGTGGACCTGATCTACGTGCGATGACCGCTGAACTGAAACTGGACCGCCACGTGCGATCTACGAACACTACTAGTCTGAAAATGGGATGTGAGCAACATCCGGCGACTAAGAGCTTAAGTCCGATGGCATTCGGCCAGGGGACCTCCCAAAATGCCTTTTTGGACCAGAACAGCCCCGATTTGGTTAGACCTCAAGTAAACATTGTTCCCAAGCCTATTTTGGAAATGTTTTAGCTTATAAAAGGGCTTTAAACCCTCACTTATCTCACCCATATGAATTTGCTAGAAACCCTAGCTGGCGTGAGGGAGAAAGTGAGAGTTTGTGAGAGAAAGTGGGAGTGATCTTCCTGTCACTTGCACTACCTGTTGCATGTGCTTAAGCAACACATCTCAATCACTTTCCAGGTGATTCCGCCGCATTTCAAGGTAAGAAAAGACCCTAACTACTTGCTGATTTAAGGTTCCATCGATTCCTTAGTGATGTAGCTTACGAATCTTGTGTATTAGGTTGTCTGTTCACCGTATAAGAAGCGTATACGCTCCGTTCCAAACGAGACACCTTTAGGGAAAAGGGTGCGGATTTTAGATGCTTTGATTGACTGATTTTAAAGCTTTCAATGTCCTTTAACAGTAGATTATCGACGGCAACGCCGTTTGACATGTACAACATGCTGTCCGTTTCCTGTTTCGTAAACGTAGGAAAAATATGAGATTTAGGGCATTTTAGTCATTTGTAGGAAATAATGTATACATCCATATTTTGTTGAAATGATTGGCATGGCTTTTTGTTGCATTAGGATATTAGGAATGCGTGTATAATTGGATTGGCGAAGAGATTCGCCCAAATGCGCACTTTGAGTCGACATACACTATGTAGACTTAAGTGTGTAGACTAAGTGTTTGTATAAATATTTGTATTAGTATGTATTGAATTAAATGGTGTTGTGAATTAGTTTGAGATTGAATTCTTATATAATATGCTGATGTAAATGATTTCCTTCATGTGGGCGATATGCATGATTTCATTATCTGTATGAAATGCATGTGATAGATGATTCACTTAAGTTGTATGTTATAACATGTTTCAACATGCTCATATTGTTGTATTTCATTTCCATTACTCTTATATGATTGATGTTGTGGATTCACAAATGTTTGGGGCTATACTTAGTCCAGGCAGTCGGTAACAGAGAAAATTCGTGGCTGGCTTGTATTTGCCACGAAGGACGCGTCGATGAACGCGAGTCGTGTTTGGAGTTGGCGGCAGTGGTTAGGCCACGCGGAGTGTTTCACTCACTTCATGTCGTTCGACTTGCGATGCGCTCGTGCTAGTCGAGCCCATCAAGTAACTCGACTGACCGTTGATTGTTCACCCTATATGAATCATAACTGCTTGAACCTAGGATACTGAACTTACCATTGGAAACCCTGTTAACCATGGTACCTTGATCCACAAAGACTCATGAGCTGGGCATGGTGGTATGGGACATCGTGGTCGAGCTGTGGACCTACGCTGGGGCCACAAACCTCCACGTAGTGACCAGTGAGCACTTATGACTCGTGAGCAGATTATGATGGTATGGGACACTATATTCTTACTGTCAGACTACACTGATCAAGTGACGAGCCCTTTGTAGTGACCGCGAGCGTATTCTGAGTCTACGGGAGGCGACGACCCTTTCATAGCAATGAGAGTACAGTAGGCCTGTATTATAAGGTGATGGGGGAGCGGTGCAACAAGTGCGAGCAACAGCCCTGGCAGCCCTTGCAGCGACCTACAAAATATACATCGTATGAAATTACTAGGAGTGACGACCCTAGACAGGATCTATGTTGGGATTGATATAAGTAAGGTATCTTAGTTTCCCAATACTGCTGTATGAATGGACTAATAATAACTCGATATCATATCACCATCACATTGCATGTGCCTGAAAGATGTGGAGCACTGTGGGAAGAAAGCATGCCGCGGGTGTAAGATGGTGCCGTATGAGGGAGATCGTCGGTGAGGGCATCCATCATGTCATGTCATATTGCATTAACAATAATATTTAGGAATGTTTGATTAATTACTTTACTATTATCGCATGATTGATTTGAGAACATGCTAATTTCTGCTCTATTATTTCACTGAGTTGATCACTCACTCCCACGTTAAGGGATGGTGTTTGCAACACCCACCAGACCCTGTCTTAGATGCAGGTGAGGCAGCGATTCAGGAGGCAGAGCTGGATTATGATGAGGACCAGGACGAGTTCTCATATATGCAGTTTCACGACGGCTTTGCATAGGTGGCCTGGATTGGCAGGACATATTAGTTGGACTTCTGACATTTTGATTTTATTTTATTACATGTATATGAGACTCAGAGATGTATTCATACTTTGGAGACAACTGAGATTTATTTTATTTTTCATATATATATTCTTCAGTCTTTCGCTTACTTTTATCACTGAATCTGGAGTATGGATTGCAGTTTTGGTATAATTTTACTCATGCGAATGCTTTAACTCAGACAACAGGGAATCATAATCATATTTGTTACATAAGTGACGGTCTGGAACTCGGGAGTCAGGTTTATGCGCGACCCCTAATTTTAAAGGTGTTACAAGTTGGTATCAGAGCATGAACGAGATTATACCGGGCCTGGGTAGAAAACATAAATGTATCCCATGATTTGTAATTCAAATATATGCACAAATATCTTAGGCGCCTTAACAAGGGACTTCATCAACTTGATCTTACCATACCTGCTCCTTCGTGTTCTGATTAGTCTTTGAATATTTAGTTTGTAATAACTTTTAAGATATTTGGATTTCTTTTTCTTTCTGGGTTGAACATGGTTGATCATGCTTGAACAATACTTGTTTATGGATTTACTATCTTGAATATCTTATTCATTTATTCCTCGTTTCTCTTTTTATTCTTCCTTATTTATCTACTTCCACTATCATTTATTGGTTCCTTCCTTTATCATATTATGACAAAAAGGGAGAGAATTTTATCATGCTTGTAAGAATTTTATCATGCTTATGATATGTGGCATGTGGTGGATTGTGGATGGACTGTGGATAGATAGCCATCCATTATTTTTGTAAGTGGGAGTAAGTACGGGGGAGTATTGTTGGGGGAGTAGATGCAATTTGTTTTGACCTGTTTATAACTGGTGCATGATTCTTTAACCAGGTTGTAACTAGTTTATATTGATAATTGATACATGATTCTTTATTATGCATATTATGCTTATTTTAAATGAAGTGTGTTTTGTCACAAATTTGACAAAGGGGGAGATTGTAAGTGCTATGTTTTCTAGGTCATATTATTGTCAAATTTTGTAGTGTCAGAACCTCTTGGAATCTGTCTTGTGTAACTCATCTACAAATTCAAGACATTGCATCTCATGTACAAGATCAAAGGTATTACTTTAAGAACTTCAAATGCAAGATTACATGTTCATGCTCAAGTACAACACCAAGTGTGAATTTAATCTTTCAAGCTTCAATAGTTCAAGTTTTCAAAGCTTTGTCCAAGTTAAGACAAAGTTTTTTACTTTGAACCTCAAGCTCAAGCTTCAATGTTAGTCATATTCAAGCTTCAAAAGTCTCAAGTTCAAGCTTCATCATCTCAAGCTTCGTGAACTTCAAAGAACAATTATCAAATGAAGTAAAAGAAGATTCAATATTCATACATCATGTATAAAGTATGAATGACCCTAGATTGACTATTGGATAGGTCATTTTGAATACATAATTTAATTGAGTCACTTTATAAGTGCATAGACTATTTTTTGACTAATCTTATACTAAGTTCGACTAGTCCTAACACTGGCTCGACCAGTCCAAGAAATTCTCGACCAGTCCTAAGGTTGTCACTTGTTTTCGGGATTTTTTGTTAAAGCCCCGACCAGTCCTGAAGACTACTCGACTGGTTATGTGAGCAGTGCTCGACCAGTCGTGCAGGCTTGACTCAAAGTTTAGCAACTAATTTGAGTTTCACATGACCAGTCGTGGACAAGACTCGACCAGTCATGGAGGCCACTCGACCGGTCAAGTAAGTCCTTCGACCAGTCGTGGAACGGTCTGATCTTATCGCCACTACAAGAAATTTCACTTTTACCTACTAAAACTTTCGTAGGTAAATGATATTAAGGCAAAAAGTTTTACCTACAAAAAAATTCGTCGGTAAATTCATTAGTAAAAGACCATGGGTAAAGGCTTTTACCGACAAAAAATGTCATTATTGGCAATGGTAAGACTTTTACCTACGAAATTAAAAACATTGATAAGACTTTTACCTACAAAACTTTTCGTATGTAAAAACTATGTTAAGACTTTTACCTACAAATATTTTCATAGCTAAAATATTTGTTAAGACTTTGTACCTAAAGACCGTGTTAAGACTTTTACATATAAAATTATTTGTAGGTAAAAACTATGTTAAGACTTTTACCTACCAAAGTTTTCGTAGCTAAAAACTTTGTTAAGACTTTTACTTACAGAATTGTTCACAGGTGAAAACTGTGTTACGACATTTACCTACGAAAGTTTTCGTAGCTAATAACTGTGTTAATACTTTTAGCTACGAACTTTTTCCCAGGTAAAAACAGTGTTAACACTTTTACCTATGAAATTTTTCTTAGGTACAAATTGCGGTAAGACTTTTAACTACAAAATTGGTCGTAGGTACAAATGTTGACGAAACTTTTTCCAACGAAACTTTTCGTTGGTAAAAACTGGCAGCCGTAACTTTTTACCTATGAAATTTGACGTAGGTAAAAATTGTTGACGAAGCTTTTACCTACGAAATGATTCGTAGGTAAAAAAAATTGTACTCCTTCCTACCACCTGCATAATCATTCATTCATTCGATTACAACCTATCATTCATTCATTCGATTACAACATGCATAATCATTCATTCGTTCAATAATGAATCAATTACAATCCTTCATTCAACATGACAAAAAACCTAAATTAAAATAAAAATAAAAACTTGAATCAACATGACAAAAAACTTAACTTTCAAAAACCTGTCTTTCCAATGCAAAGGAAACAAAGCATCTCCTCAAGAAATTGAGTTTTTTTTATTTGATTTGTCTTGACTTTTAACTCCATCTAAAATGTAGTGATGCCATTCTCATTACCAGCAACCTGCAAAGCTAAAATCACAGGTTATAATTTGCATGTTTTGTTTAGGAAGTTAGACTTTAAGCACCACAATTAGACCAAGATTGGGTTTCATTCGCCCATATTATTAACAGAGCAGGGCTTACTGCACTTGGGACATTTCCACTCCATGGTATTCGACCATCGGGTGAACGTTCTGAGGAATGACATCAATCACCAAATAACCAATCATGATTTCCCAAAAACTCAGCAAATGTTGAAAGATAAAGCTATCAGGAAATAGGATTATGGTAGCTAACATGAAACATATCTGGAATAGGCTACATAAATTCTCTAAGAAAAAGGTGTTGTAGGCAAGAGATGCAATATGGATTGTATGTAACGCTGGGACTCTTGGCCAAAATTCATCAGATGCTCTTATCATAGCAGTCCTCTTTAAGGTATATGCCAAGAAATGAAAAATCAAATTAAGTATAATTTCTTTTTCTTTTCTTTTTCTTTTTTTTTTTCAAATGAAAGCTCAAGTATTTTTAGACTAAAACTACACCTCAGTTTACATTGAATAATCAATCCTTCTTCCATTCAAATTAAATAAATTAACAATTAAAGAAGATCTTACCAAAAGCTGTGAAATAAATGAATGAAAACATCAAATTTTCAGATCCAATCGCCATGCACCCAAACATAGAAGAATTCTTCTACATGTATGACAACAACATATGCTTGAATCTAAAATATGTAGCTACAATCCTCCCACATGCAACATCCACCTAAAAAACTGCGCATAACTGTCATGCTTGAGCAATCAATATAGGAATGTACAAGTAAAATCATAAAACCAAAGATACTCAACAACTTATAACTTCTATTCAGAAAATAAAGTTCACTAACTTGGAAAACAAAACAAATTGAATCAAGCAACAAGCACAAGCACAAGTAAATATGACTAACCATCCAAGTCCAACTAATCCAAGTCATCCAGCATGCACCTATATTGCCCATGAGTATGTGTATCAAAGCCAAAACAGGTGGAAATGCATAGACCAGCATCCAAAACATTGCAATGTTATGTACTTTATTATGTGTTGTGGACCCGACCTTTTTTTTTCATCTGATGCCCATTCATCAAAGAAACAATGGATGATATTAAAAAAATCTCAATCAATTGTTTCAACTTTCAACAAACATCAGTGTTTTCTAAACATAAATGAAGTTAAACAAGCAAAAAGGAACTTTGCTAGCTTGGTGCATGACTAACTTACGGATTCTGATGACTGGGTCTTGCATGTGTTCCTCGTGATTTATCCAATTTGGCAACATACACAAGACTCTCAAGTGGCAAACTCAAAATTCTGCATTGCCAGCTGTAATAGGTCATGAGAATCAAGGCCCAACAAGTAGGGGACTTTGCTAGCTTGGTGCATGACCTGTGCAGTGCAGATGTTGCCCCATAGAACTGTTTCCTAGCATCCAATTCTTTTGGACGATCATTCTTGAAGCAGATGCCCAAGGATTATTATTTGTTTATAGCTATAAAGAAGATACAGTTCAAAACCCCAAGTGAATTAGAATTCTAAGTCTATGTAGCGAATACCTTACACAAATAACCAAGCATCTGAGTTGGGTACTCCTGTTCTACCAAATGATCCAATTATTGTAGGTTGTCCATATCTATCATCCATATCAGAAAAAATAAAATAAAATTGTTGGTACTCCTTGTTAAGCAATAAAACAAGAACAAAAAGGACTGAATCACAATCTTTGCCCCATATGGCATAAATGGAACAGAAGTCTTCATCAAGGATTTTATTAACATTTTTTAATTACAAGAACACAAATATTGGCATGTCGGAGTATTTTCTAGCAGCAGCAAGGGACCCATGACTTCAGGTTCCATTCCCTCTAGCTTCCCTTGAAACTGGTCTACCCAATGAAGACGGAATTCGCAGAATTTCATCTTCATTGGGTAGTTGAATTCAACCTCTATGTTGATGTAGCCAAATTCATAGAATTTCTAGAATTCTAATAGCTTTGTAGATTTTCTGAATTTATATAGTTTTGAAAACCTGGTGGAAACATAACAAGGAAGAGAAGAAACAGAGAGCCATTTAATCCTAGTGGTTAGTTTACCTCCGCTACTATACACAAATTCAATGATCAAGACCATTGATCATGATATTTCATGCAAGAGATAGAGACCCATTTCAATTTTTTGACTGTTGGGAAACAGTGCAGGAATGTAAGATTTAGAATTTTCTAGAGACCTGAAAGACATCGATATTACTTTTGTATGATAGTGGTATTGGTGTGGCTTTGGGAAGGCTAGTAAGTGCAAACTAAGACCAGTGTATATTAACATTGCAATAAACATTTCTGAGTAACATTTGTTCGCTATAACTCTAACCACATTTCACTGGAAGAAATCATTATCCTTCATGTCTATCTTATTTGTTGGGTTCAAATCTTCCATTTGCATTAAGGGCCTACCATTGGTGAAAAAGGGACAACATTTGATGGAAAAAATGGAAGGGTCATGATGCATTCAAATGCGACAATGTCCTGCTGTAGCATGTCCATGCCAGTGGGCCCACAATGGTAATTGTCACATGATGCAGTCTGATGTCTGCTACAGAACACTTCTTTATAACCCAAACATTGATCCATAGTTTCTAACAAAATCAGCATGTAAAATACCTGGTATCTAATGGGTCCATCGCCAACCAGTCCAAGCTTAGCCATATAAGGCCTGGTACAACCATTGGGGCATCCAGTTACCACTATTACTATTGACTCATTGTACTTGAGGCTATAACAACAAAACACCATTTTCATGCGTCTAGGCAACCCTATGGAAAAACAAGTTTGATGCCTATTTCTGCTCATTTTGAATTACATGATAATATTTACATCTAACTTAAACGCACCCACATGCCACTCCAAGGATTGACTATAAGGCCTCTAACCCCATTGGAAGAATTCAACAATGCATAGTTAAATATTAAAAGAAACAAATGAAACAATCGAAGAAGATCTAGATTTTACCTATGGAGCCTTATCCAATCCTTGATGACCACTGAGCGATCACTATTTCAAAACTGTGTTACTTTCACACAACAATGCTTGTGAGGCCCTCGCCAATTCCTCATCATCATTGACAATGTATTATATATAAAAAGGTCATTAATCACAACAACCAAGGAATAATAACAGTACCGTCTCTAATAAAAGAATTCTTGGGTATTTTCATATCTCTATTTTTATAGGGTCATTGGTATAACCACCTATATGTAGCCCATAAATCAGATGGATATGATAGTATGATAGTCTGGTGATAGCTTCTCATAACCTCACTCACTCTGTGGACTGTCCTGCAACTTACTCATTTTGGATCGGAGCTTCACATGAGACATCGTGCTCTTCCACCATCATTGAGTTTTGGATTTCCAGCAACTCGGCATATGTTTGAGAAAGCCTCCATATAAGATAAACTGAGAAATATAGACCCAAAGATGGAAAAGAGAAGAGAAGAAAAGAAAACCAACATAAAGAAATTCTAGAGAAAAGAAATTAAATAAATACCAAGGATAAAACTGGAAGGACAGAAAAATTAAATTAAAAAAAATAGGAATATAAATAGAAGAGGCATTGATGAGACAAATATAAAGATTCAGAAAAATAACCCAAAGGATTCTGATGAATTCACTTTATTGGACAGAAATAAATGATATGTACATCAATGGGCAACTACCCTTATTGGCTAATCATATTCCGTCCTTGATGATTTCCTTCAGGACCATACCTTATGAAGTAGCAATTTATAACACAATCTAAAAACCCCCAAGAGAAGTGATGGCCAAATGAGGTAGTACATCTGACGAGGAACAAAATATGGATAGAACACAAGAGTTACAAGGGTAACCAATAAGCATTGAGAATTCCAAATAAAGAAACAATGGTTTACTACCACATAAATATCTTTTTCAGCTCGAGAAGGCAACCATTATTAACTTTCTAGCCAACAACTTTTCAAAGCATTACCGCTTTGAACTGGGATAGGTAGTGGTTAAGCAGTGCATGATCCCTAGCGTTCTTTTCCGCCACGACACCAAGGGCGCACACACCAGCCAGACCACAGATGAATGTCACATGTCTACATATACAAAGATGCACACAGTAAGCAGCAAGATGATAATAGTGCAATACCCATTAATGTCCACCTTAAAACAAAATTCTCCTTCTAGGGGCACCTTTTATGCACAATCCACAACATATCTCAAGATTGTTTGTTATTACAAGATACAGTCACCCAGGAAATGCATATTTTTTATTTTATTTTGAAAGATCAATGCAGAGTTTTTTAATGATTTCTCATACTAAACATTCTTCAGAATCATTTTAGAGATAGCCTGGATATTATACCTATGAAAAGATTCACATCAATCGAGTAAGATAGGTGAAAGATATACGAAATTAACTAAGAAAAAGATTCACACAAGTACCCTGATTCTCGTGAAGAAGTATCACAAGCCCTCACAATTTCAATGCAGAGATTGAGATCATTCTTGTTCTTAGTGACTTCATATGCTTTGAAAAGTAAGAATGCTGTCCCAAGGGAGCCAGTGTAGAGAGTGAAATCCCTAACACGCCGTCTAGCCCGTACCCAAGTCTCCTTCACAATCTGAAAAATAAATAGGTAATGGGAATGATGTAAAGGCAGAAGTCACCAAGCTTTGAAAGTGAAATCCATTTTTCAACATGAACCAATCTCAAGCTTTTTATGTCTGCGTTCAATGAAAATGTGACCATCTAAATAAGAGGGTCACTAAGCCTGCAAGCATGTACAAGGCAACTCATCTACATGCAATCATGGGATATTGGCCCAAGATTCCCACTGTAACAATGCCTTTGCCAAAATATCTAGCCGATTCACTTATTATGCAGGCAATAGGCCACAGTTTATGAGACAAATTGATGGCTAAAAAAACTAGGCAAGGTTCTGTTCGGCCATTTGCCTATTTCTAACATTGTGGCCTAACTAACGCGTTTGTTGAACCAGATCATCAAAAAGGCTAGACCTATCTAATTGACGGCTTGGATCTTGTTCCCTTATGCTGAACTAAGACATGTAATGGCTTGTGTATGGAACCTTGTACATGCACGTGGGCTAAGAAAACCTCTCTAAATAAGGTATCCTAAATTATACAATCCCAGTAGCTAATCATAGAACTCCAAAATGAAGACCATGAAAAACATTTTAGGGTTATTTTTTAATAATTTCAACTTAACATGAATCTAGGCCAATGGAACATTTTGTAAATACGGGCATCAATATGGGTATTTTAATGTGCCATCCTAATTTGTCCTATATATGCCTAAAAGTTGGAAATATGAAGGGATGTTTCAGAATCTAAAGGTTCAAAAATGATGTGATAAAAATAGAATTTGTGGAATGAAATTTTAGTAATTTTAGTAATGATATGAGTGCAAAGTGAGGAATTAATTAAGATTAATTGCCACAAGGTAACCCAAAATGACCATTTCTGATATCTTGGGTCAATAATTCATGACGAAAGAGAGATTGAGAAGAATGTTGCTCATTGAATTGGAGAAGGTAGATGAAAGAGAGATGAGCTTCAGAAGTTTATGTGATCCCTACATACCAATCAAAATGAAGGGGAGATTTTATAGGACAACTGTCAGATCAACCATGCTTTTATAGAACAGAATGTTAGACAACAAAATGTTCATATAATGAGTGTAGCTAAACAAGGATGTTGAGATAGATGAATGGTAAGGCAAGGAAGGATGGAATTAGAAGTGAATGCTATGACTGAAGAATGCAATTATTGCAACTTAGAGTCATAGACTCGCTGTAATTTTTTATTACATGGATGACCCAACAGATTGAATTATTGTAATTATGTTCAACTGAACACCCATATATCAAATGCTTTCCACACACACACACACACAAAAGAAATGAATGTAAATATTTAGCTCAATCAAGAGACGAGATTTTTTTAATAACATCATATTCTTGCAATCAATTTTGTGCATCCAAACAAATCATCCATGACAAGAATAAAAGTATCTTTCTTTTCAAGTACAAACCAAAATGGTTTAATAAGGAGAGTTGAACCTTGCAAAGTTTGTGTCTGTGGCTAAAGGAAATGAATTAGAAATAAATGTTCCTCTGCCTCTGCTGGACAGGATAGCGGAGCCTCATCCATCTCTTTGTGTATGTCCGTTTAAATTTGTTTCAATGTCCAATATTCATGCTTCTAAAATATTACCACTTATTCCAACTTGACCACAAAAGCACTCAGTCTGGAAAAAAAAAAAAGAAAAGAAAAGAAAAGAAGAAGAAGAAGCAATAACAATTTGTTGGAATAACCTCCTCTTTAAACAAAATAAATCGTTGGCATGCCAATTAAGCCACATTCTGTTGGTACATTTTTTCTTTCTAAATCTGCAATCTAAGCAAATCTGAACATTCTCATGCCATCAAAATGATCCATAAGCTTGTATTTAAATTCAAAGGTTTTTTTTTTTAGTCCATGTGCTACCATATAGGCACATCAGGTGGACTCCACTAGACGGCCTGATGCAAAAGTCAGTCATAACTCATCAGGTTGAACACTAATGTACGAAGAAAAAAAATCCTAAAAGCATTCCACACTCAAAGTATGCAATGTAGAAAATAAATTTTATTTACTTTTATTTTTATTTTTATTTTAACATGAAAGTTTGGATATTGTATTGTAAGGACCCATCAACAAACATTAACTAAAACTCAAAAGGCCTAAAATCACCTCCAATCCCCACCAATTTCAACCCTCAAAGGCCGAAATCCTCCAAGTTCAAACATCAAGCACCAAATCCCTAAATCCCCAAATCCCTAAATTGGTATTGAGATTGAGAAAGATTGAGAGAGAGAGAGAGAGAGAGAGAGAGAGATATCTCACGGTCCCCAAATCCCTACCCCTCACGGCGTGGGTAGGGCATTCAACAACGGTTCGCTCGAGAGAGTTCAAAGAGAGAGAGGAAGAGAGATACAGAGAGACAAAGGAGGGAGAGGATGCGAGAAAGAGCTCGAGGTGGGTGGAGAGATCAGAGAGAGGAAGAGAGAGACAACAAGAGAGAGAAGGTCTAAGAGAGAGAGAGAAGCTGCGAGTGGGTTTCTCGCTGGCTAGGATATCTTCGTAGGTTATAGGATTTTTACTTACGGACGGACGAGAATGCCCCTCGGTCCATCTATTTTCTGTGGGCCCCACTATGATGTATTAGTTATATCCACACCGTCCATCCATTTTGAGATATCATTTTAAGTCATGAGTTGAAGAATGAGGAAGACATAAATATGTAGTGGACCCCACCAAAGAAAATAGAGGGGAGAGTGATTTCCACCATTAAACCTATCTTAAGGCTCATCATAATGTTTATTTAAAATCCAACCTGCTCAAAAGTTAAAAAATACATGAAACAAGGAAAAATGGCCTTTAAAAGGTTTTAATGGTGAGCATCACTATCTCACTCTTTTCTATGTTGGGGTCCACTAGAGCTTTGGATTTAAATCACTCTTTTGATATTGCCCTAAAATGATCCATCCAAGTGGATGGAAAGTGTGGATATAAAACATACATCATGGTGGAATTAGAGGTATATAAATCTCAAGTGGACCACACCACATGAAAACAATAGTGATTAATTATCCATCAGTAAATCATCGTAAGACCAACTGTACTGTTTATTTGACATCCATTCTGTTTATTAGGTCATACAGGCCTAGATGAAGGGGGAAAACAAAAATCATCTCCATCCAAAACTTTTTGGTCCCTATAAATGGTTGACGCTCATTCAACATTGTTTCCTATAATGTGGTCCATTTCATATTTGGATATGCCTCTTTTTTTGTCTCATGCCATAAGATGATCTTTAAAAATAGATGGACGGCATGGATTAAACACATACATCATGTAGGGGCCCATAGAGCACCAACCACCTGTCATTGGATGGTGTTAGGGGGAGTAGTCAATCTGTTCCCCTTATTTGTGGTGTGGTCCATTTAATCTTTGGATATGATTAATTTTTTGTAAAATTCTCTAAAATGATCTCGAAAAATGGATGAACGGCATGGGTTGATCCCAAATTTTTGGTAAATCTGAAAGTCAAGTGGACTATGCCACTTGAAATAATGTGGAATAATGATTTCAACTATCGATACCTTCCATGGGTCCACCGTAAGTTTATTTGACATCCAACAACAAAAAGATATGAATGAAGAGAAAACACAAATACATTAACTTGATCTAAAACTTCTATGGCCTTTAAGAATTTTTCAATGGTAGATGTTCAATCACACTATTTCCTATGGTGTTGTCTACTTGGGATTTTGATATGATATCTATTTCTTCTTTATACCTCAAATTAATTATTAACATAGATTAATAGTGGATAAAATAAATAAAAAATGGTGGACCCCACAGAGTTTACTCCAATAAGGGTAATGAGTAACTCACCTAAGGGCCTATTTGATTTCCCATTGCAAGTGTAAATAGTGGGTGAATGGGTAATTATAACCCTTTCACCTGTTTAAAAATTTTTGGGAACTCCTGCCTTGGAAACCGTTCAAAAGTGCTAGTTGAAATTTTTGAACCTCACTGTGACATATATGACATCTGTTCTGTCCATCCGTTTTACCATAAAATTTTGAGACATGAGCTAAAAACTTATGTAGATCCAACACTTAAGTGGCTTACACCAAAAGAAACAATGGCCTTAAGAAGTTTTTAACAATAAGTATTTGATTCACTTTTTTTCTGTGGCGTGGTCCACTAGAGCTTTGGATATGCCTCATTTTTTAGCTCATGCCATAAATTCATCTAGCATAATGGATCAACGGTGTGGATAAGTGACATACATTACGATGGGGCCCACAACCATTTTGCATCCTTTTCAATTTGTGTACAAAAAGTAAGCAGTCAAATCAAATACAGGGAAGAGTGCTGTAAATACACAAGAAAATGATCATTATGTAGTTGCACTGCATTTACCTCTGAATTAAAAAATCAAACAAGCTCTAAATGTAGTGGAGAGAGAGGTTTCCTTAAAACATTCATAATCATATATTGGGCCTGCCTAAATGTAATTCAGATATCCAACCCACTCATTATGTGTGTCCCACTTGGATGAGGGGTCAGACTAAGTTTTAGCCGTATCCAAAACTAACGTAGGCCCCACCAAATTCTTTTATATTTTTTAGGATGTCTTCACATGGTTTTAGATGGCATAGCCCACCTGAGTTTCATATACAAATGATTTTTTACATCTCACAACCTAAAGGAGACACATTAAATTCACGGTGTTGATGTTCAACACGCATTATGATGTAGCCCAAAAAATTTACTAACATCAACACTTAAGTTCTCACAAGGTTAATAAAGTTGGGTCACAATTTTGACCAAAATATTTGCTCCATTTTACATGTCTAGTCCATTCACTCTATTTTTCTTATCAATACTCAATTTCACTAGTTACTCGTCCTGATCAGGTTACATATGAAAAAGATATTGGGCATACAAGATTGATCAACAATTTTAGTGAAATTTGATTTAAACATCTGAAGTTATTTACTCTTCAATCTGGACTGATTAGATTGTCCAAAAACGGTTAAAGGTACAATTAGTGGATGTGCCTAATAACTTAGCAATTTTTTTTTTCAAACATAAATTTCAATTTCCATTTAAAAATAACATTTTTTTTCAAAAATGTATATTTTTGAAAACATTTTAACAAAATAACATTTTTATTATAAATTATTTCTAAAAAAAATAAAATACAAATTCTGAATTTTTATTTTCAAAATATTTTCTCATATTTTAATTTTTTTCTCAATAATTTCAAAATGATGATTTTTTTCTTCAAAAGCATCATTTTATTTTCAAAAATTTTCTCAAACATTATTAAAATTTTTAAACTTCTCAATATTCTTTTTCACGTGATATTACAAATCATTTAAATAGTACTTTTTAATTATAAAAAACAAAAAAAATTCCACTCATATGAAACAAAAACTATATATATATATATGGAAAAAAGTACTATACGCCTGACCATATTATACCTTCCATAAGGTTGAGTGCTGGCGGCATGTTATTCATCAGATGGTGAAGAAATTTTATAGGAAACTAAACAAACAAAACTGCAAAAAAATTATGTGCGAGCCTTTCGTTGTTGGAAGACCATGTGCTAGAATTCTGTATGGGGCCCACTATAATGTTTATGATAAATCCAACCCGTCCATCCATTTTTCAGAATTATTTTATGACATGCTACCAAAAATGAGGAGGATCTAAAAATTAAATGGGACACATGAGAGGAAATAATGGGCATTTAGTGACTACCGTTAAAACATTCATATGGCTATAAAAGTTTTGTATTGGTTTATGTTCATGGTGTTTTCATTTCAGATCAATGAAAATGACCTTATAAGCGGTTTGGATGGAATATAAACACCAAGGTGGAGCCTAGGAAGGTTTCAACGGTAAGCATTGCTTTTTTCCATGTTTCATCTCATATGGCCTACTTGAATTTTGGATCCTCCTCATTTTCAGTATAATGTCCTAAAATGATATCTAAAAATGAATGGACGGATTGGATTTCACACAAAGATTACAGTGCGCCCCACACAGAATCCTTTTGCGAATAGTAGGATATCTGAAAATGTACCGGCTACCGCCAATGGCAGGTGGTCGGTGTTATATGGGCCCCACCATATTGTATATGTTTCATTTATGTCGTCTATATGTTTTTCTAAATCATTTTATGGTAATGATACCAAAAATGGGGTATATCCCAATCTCAAGTGGACCGCATTATAGGAAACAGTGTTGAATGGGCGTCGGCCATTAAATTTTTTTGGGGTGCCATAAAAGTTTTGGATCAAGTTGATCTTTGTTTTTTTATTCCTTCGCATGGGTCCGCATGACTTAATCAATAGTTTGGATGTCAAATAAACAGTACAGGATGATTTTAAGCGTGAACATCATTACTCTCCACACTTTTCTCTATGGTGGGGTCCACTAAGCTTTGATCTGGCTCATTCTTTAAATAATGTCATAATATGATCTTTAAAAGTGGATGAACGGTGTGGATATAATACATACATCATGATGGGACCCACAAAACTTGGTGACGTGACTTCAGCTACTCAACCTCTCATGGTCGACCAGATATTATATCAAGCTTATTTTTGGTCTCAAGTCCTGAAATTAGCTCAAAAAATAGATGAATGGGTAGATTTTTCATAAACATCATGGTGGCCCCACCTTAGTTACCGGCGCACTAACTTCCTATGAAAACTAAGAGCAGATCGTGTCTCAAGAATCTAGGAGTGCATATTACAGCTGGTTTCCTGCTGACACAAATTAGGTGCTAACAGGTTGAGTAGCCAAACTCGCCGTCATCGAATTTTGTGGGCCCACCACAATACATGTGTTGTATCCACATCATCCATCCATTTGGAGAGATCATTTTAGGGCATGATCCAAAGAATGAGGAAGATCCAAAGCTCGAGTGGACCCACCATAGAAAACAGTGGGGATAGTGACAACCACCGTTGAAACCTTCCTAAGGTCCATCATGATGTGTATTTGAGATCCAACCTGTTCATGTGTCAACGCAGACATGAAATATAGAAAGCTCAGATATTAGCTTGATCTAAAACTTTTGTATTTCTTGGAAGTTTTTAACGGTGGGTGTCACTCTCTCCACTATTATCTGTGGTGGTCCACTTGAGCTTTTGATATGACTTATTTTCTGGATAATACCATAATATGATCTCTCCAAATGGATGGACAGAGTGGATATATAATATACATCATGATGAGGCCCACAAAACTCACAAAACTTGGTTATGTAACTTCAGTAGCAAGTCACGCCACCCAACCTTTCAATAGCTAATCCACATCCGTTTCCTGCTAAATTTCTTGCGGTTTTGTTTATTTAGTTTCCTCATAAAATTTCCTCACCTTCTGACGAATGACGTGACACCAGCACTCGACCTTATGGAAGGTATAATATGGTCGAGTGTATATTACCTTTTCCCTATATATATATATATATATATATATATATATATATATATATATATATATATATATATATATATATATATATATATATATATATATATACGCAAAAAAAAAAATTAAAGGATTATTACCGATGGCTTTTGTGCGTTGGTAAAAATAATTAGTGACGGTTATCAACTGTTGGGAAAAATTTTAATATTTATTTTTACCTATGAAACTAATTGTCGATAAAAACACTTTTTGGTCAAAGTGTGTTTTCAGTCATGGTGGGAATTTTTGGCTCATGGAAGGAACCTTTTCCCAATGGTTTTAGTTCATCGGCAAAACTGTCATGCTTTCGGTCTTGGCTGGAATCTTTGGTCCGTGGTAGGAACCTTTTCCCAACAGTTTTAGTTTGTCAGTAAAAACACATTTACCAATGAAACTATATTTCATCGATAATAACATTGTATCAGATTTTTGTCGACAGTTACTGTCTGTCAGCAAAAACACATTTACCAATGAAATAACATTTCATCGGTAATAACATTGTACCAGATTTGTGCCGACACTTCATGTCCGTAGGGAAAAACACTTACCGATGAAAGTAATTTTTGTCAGTATTAACATTGTACAGGATTTATGCTGACGGTATATGTCCATTGGGAAAAACACTTATACCGACGAAGATAGATTTCGTTGGTAATTACATTGTACCAAATTTTTACGAACGATTTATGTCCATCGGGAAAAACACTTTTTACCTACGAAAATTAAATTTTATCAGTAAAAGTAAATTTTTCAAAAATTCAAAACAGCCATTACCAATGAAAATTTTCATCGGTAAAAAGGACTTTTACCTACGGAATTACAATTTTCATTGGTAAAAGTAAACTTTTACCTACGAAATTAAAATTTTTTTAATAAAAGTAGACTTTTATTGACAATAATAATTTTCGTTGGTAAAAGTCCTTTTTACCTACGAAAAAAAATTCGTCGGTAAAAATCCTATTTCTTGTAGTGTGTGCCCAAATTTTTAAAAGCTTATTGGTCCTTCGACTAGTTGAACTGATCTCAGGACCAGTCGAAGATGCGATTTCTACATTTATAAATAGAGCACGAAATTTCGAGTTTGATATCCAATTCAAGAAAAATCAATACACCACTTTGAGAGATAAGTTAGTGATATTCTTAAGCTATCTAGTTCTTATTTTATATTATCTTTAATTATCTTTTTACATTTGATTTTGTATTCTACATTCCAATTTTATTTAAAAGAAGGATTGAAGTATTCTCATTTTTGGAATCAAAATCAAATCAAGCTAGCCCAAGGTGATTTAATTTAAAATCAATTTAGAACTTAGAACCTTTTCACAAGTGAGTGTGAACATTATACTTCTACGTTGAACTTATACTCCGAATTGGTTCTTTCGGGTTGCATCAAAAGAAGAATATCCAGATAAGTATTTTACAGTTTTATAAATTTATTGTTTTGGTTTCATTAAGATTATGCCAGAAAAATCTCTTTCTTTAGGTTTGTCTGAGGTGATCCAGAAAACTCAAAGTGTGGGGTTTTTAAATTGTGTAAGCTCACTTGAAAGACACAATTGTGAGGATTTTATGTGAACCTTGAAAAACCTATTTTCATAGTGAACGCTAATATTCATTATGTGAGGATATTAGGAGTGGAGTAGTTGTGTGGATGTTTTTCTAAACAATTGGTGTACACACAAGTGAACCACTATAATTTCTGGTCATGTGGTGATTGATTGAATATTTCATTTTGTGGATATTGTAATTTTCCTTTATAGATTTGTGGATAATACTATAATTTTCTTTTATGCAAGTGTGGGAATGTTGTAATAGCTTAGTTATTTCCTTTGCTATTTATTTCTTTATTCCTTTATGTCAGTTTGAGATTTTAATATAAAGACTGTTCTAGGAATCAAGTTGTCCTATCATAAACCATTGGTTTTTGGTGTAAGGTTGTCCTTAGAACAACATCTGTATCAACCTCTCAATACTTGCACACTTGATGTTGTTTTGTATTTCTGTATTGTGGATTGTTTAAGTGCTATATATATATATATATATATATATATATATATATATATATATATATATATATATATATATATATATATATATATATATATATATATATATATATATATAAAGTTTAAATTTTGAATTTAATTTTTAAGTTGGCATAGTCCTATTCACCCCCCTTTAGGACTCTTAGCTCGGCCTTTTCAGACTCGATCTATTGGCCGATGGAATTTCATCAAGAATATTTTCCCATACCATAAGACGAACACCCTTAGAAAGTTGATCATGAACTTCACTCAAAGGGAAGATGAAAAATTCTTCCAATGTTGGGAGCGGTTCAAGGATCTTATCAGTTCTTGCCCACAACATGGTTTTGAAACGTGGCGCATCATGAATTTCTTTTATGATGGACTGACATCTCGCATGTGTCAATTAGTCGAGACGATGTGTAGTGGGGATTTTATGAATAAAGGTGTCAATGAGGTGTGAGACTACTTTGATAAGCTTGCTGAGAACACACAATCATAGGACATCTCCCCTAGACCAAATACTACGTCTAGGCCGACTCATTCTAAGGAAAAGGGTGGAATGGACCTCCTAAAAGAGGATGATGATATTAATGCTAAAGTGGCTAATCTCACTAGAAAACTCGAGGCCATGAAATTAAAGAAGGATAAAGCTAAGGAAACTGTTTGCGGTATTTGTGCTTGCAACATTCACACTATTGGAAATTGCCCAACTATATCTGCCTTTCAAGAGGTATTGAACGAGCAATATAATGTCATAAGCAATTTTCATAGACCTTTCATTGGGCCCACCTCTAACACATACAATCCTGGTTAGAGAAACCATCCAAACTTCAGTTGGAGGAATGGACAAACTGCTACACCTTAAGGTTTCCTAAATTAAATTCTAATTCAAGAGCAACCTCAAGAGGATTCGGTTCTAAAACACTTTAAAAAACAAGGGCTTTTCAATCAGGGTATGTTACAAGCCTTTCAAGACCTTACAAAAGTGATACAAGGACTTGAGGCTGAAAATACGATTGGGAACAAGGGGAGCTTCCCAGCTCAACCTTTTCCCAGTCCTAAACCGTAATATGAAGTTAATGACCCAAGCTCTTCAAATCAGATGGAGCAACCTAAATCCATCACCACTCTTAGGAGTGGGAAGATCATTGACAAAACCATTTCGGCGAGGGCTGAAAAGCCTAAGGACCCGAAGTGGACAAAGAAGATGGACCTAGCCATGCCCCACTAGAGTTAGAACTAGAACCTCAAGGGAAGCCGGTTGCTTCATTTCCCCAATAGTTGGTTGCACCAAAACCTCTCTCTAACTCTCAGGAGAGGTGTTGAAACAAATAAAGGTCAACATTCCTCTACTTGATGCTGTAAAACAAATACCTTCGTATGCCAAATTCCTGAAAGATTTATGTACGACCAAAAGATGAAAAAATATTCAAAAGAAAATCTTCCTGACTGAGAAAGTGAGTGTCATCCTAAAGTAAGATGTGTCGTAGAAATTCAAAGATCTTGGTAGCCCAACCATATCATGTGTAATTGAGGACTATCAAATTGAGCACGCACCTTTTGACTTAGGAGCGAGCATTAATCTGATTCCCTACTCGGTATAAAACTCACCCTAACCACACTACAACTAGCTGATCACTCTATTCATGTACCAAGAGGGATAATTAAGGATCTGTTGGTCCAGGTTGACAGATTTTACTATCCTTTAGTTGTTATCATCCTGGATACCGAACCCATAGGTAACATGAGCACTCAGATTCCCGGCATTCGTGGTCAACCATTCCTCGCCACCTCAAATGCAATTATCAATTGTAGGAATTGTGTCATGAGTATGTCTTTTGAGAATATGATATTAAAAATGAATATCTTTTTCAATACAAGAAAATGGTTAGAGGATGATGAAGATTTTCACGACATTAACATAGTTGATACTTTTATGAAAGATAAGACACCCTTTACCTTATTCTCTGAACCTCTAGAGACCTCTTGACCCAATTTCATGATTTTGATGATGACATGATTAGGGAGACGTATGTCATGCTTAATGCTGCACCGGTACTTGAAGTTAACCATTGGAGGCCATAATTTGAAGACTTGCACCAAACTGATGAAGTGCGTCTACCGTCTAACCTCAAGCCATCGAAGCTTGACCTAAAATCTTTATCTTGAAATATGCATATTTAGGTCAAGATGAGACATACCCAGTGGTGATCTCTGTTCACTTATAGGAAGAACAAGAGAATATGCTCATATCTACTCTCATTGAACATAAGGAAGCCCTTGGATGGACGATTACAGACCTTAAGGGAATTGACCCCTCGAGTTGTACTCACCGCATTTATCTTGAGGATAATGTAAAGATCGCTCACTAATCACAACGTAGACTAAATCCAAACACGAAGGAATTGGTTAAAGTCGAGGTTCTTAAACTATTGGATATGAGTATCATATACCCTATATTCGATAGTAATAGGTAAGTCCAACTTAGTTGATTCCTAATAAGTCTAGGATCACCATCGTATCCAATGCCAATAATGAACTTGTGCATGTTAACTAGAGTTACTATTGGTTGAAGAATGTGCATTAACTACAGAAAGTTGAATACCATCATGAGGAAGGACCACTTTCCTTTACCCTTTATTGATCAGATCTTGGACAGGTTAGCTGGTCATTCCTATTACTGTTTCCTTGACGGGTATTCAGGCTACAATTAGATAGAGATAGCCCTTGAAGATCAGGAAAAGACCACATTTACATGTTCTTGTGACATCTTTGCTTATCGAAGGATACCATTCAGACTATGTAATGCCCCTGTCACCTTTTAGCAGTGTATGATGAGTATCTTTTCTGATATGGTGGAGCAATATTTAGAGGTCTTCATAGATAATTTCTCTGTCTTCGGTCCATCTTTCAACGAGTGTTTTGAAAGTCTTAAATGTATGTTGAAAAGATGTGAAGAAAAGAACTTGGTACTTAATTGGGAGAAGTGTCATTTCGTGGTTCATAAGGGAATTGTCCTTAGACATATTATCTTATCTAAAAGAATCGAAGTGGGTAAGGCAAAAATCAATCTTATCTCTAACCTACCTCCACCCAAGAACATATTGGACATACGATCCTTCGTATGACACGCCGGGTTTTACAGAAGATTTATAAAGGACTTTAGTCTCATCTCTCGTCCTCTATGTAATCTATTTCAAAAGGATGCACCATACAAGTAGACTGAGCCATGTTAAGAAGTTTTCATTAAGCTTAAAGGCATGTTGACCAGTGCACCTACCATACAACCACTTGACTGGAGCATTCCTTATGAACTTATATGCGACGCGTCTGATTATGCACTTGGGGCGGTTTTAGGCCAGAGAAAGGATAAGAAATCCTATGTTATTCATTATACAAGTAAGACTCTAAATCCTACCCAAGTGAACTACTCAACTACAAAAAAAGAAATTCTTGGTCGTAGTGTTCGCTTTGGACAAATTTAAGTCTTACTTAATTGGATCCAAGATCATTATTTATACAGATCACACGGTGCTCAAGTATCTTTTGTCTAAAAATAATGTTAAGCCCTACCCGATAAGTTGGATCCTCCTACTCCAGAAATTTAAGCTAGAAATAAAAGATAAAAAGGGAGTAGAGAACGTAGTGGCTGACCATCTTTCTTGCCTTGTTCCCTCTAATTCACTTGAGACGACACATATCAATGTCAATGACATGTTCCCTGACGAACAATTGTTCAGAGTCTTCCATTCACCTTGGTTCGTTGATATTGCTAATTATCTTGCCAGAGGTTTCATATCGACACATTGGACTATGCAAGATAAGAAGAAAATTTTTACCGAGGTGCGCAACTTTTTTTGGGATGATTCATATTTGTTTAAATATTTCCTAGACCAAATCTTAAGGAGATGTGTGTCAGATGATGAGCATCAGAGTGTCATCTACTTTTGTCACTCACAGGCCTGTAGTAGTCACTTTTCAGCTAAAAAGACCACGACTAAGATTCTGCAGCATGGATTTTACTGGCCCACTATGTTCAAGGACACTCATGAGTTTTGTAAAGCTTGTGAGCATTGTCAGAAATTGAGAGTGTTTTTTCGTCAAAATATGATACCCTCAAATCTCATTCTTATCTTAGAGGCATTTGATTATTAGGGCATCAATTTCATGGGACCATTCCCCCAATCTTTTAGAAATCTATATATTTTGCTCGCCATAAACTATGTCACTAAATGGGTCGAAGCAATTTCATGTCGGAATAATGACCACCATATGGTCATTAAATTCCTAAAAGAGAACATCCTTTCCTAATTCAGAAATCCTCAAGCCATTATTAGTGATGGGGTTCACACTTTTATAATAGACCATTTGAGAGTTTAATGAAGAAATATGGTATCTCTCATAAGGTGAGCACCCCATACCACCCACAGACAAGTAGGCAAGCTGAGATTTTCAATAAGGAGATTAAACACATTTTGGAGCAAATGGTTAACCCTGGCTGTAAGGTTTGGTCAATCCGATTGACCGATGCCTTATAGGCTTACTGTACTGCTTTTCAAACCCCTATTGGAATGTCTCCCTTTAAACTTGTATATGGGAAGGTGTAACGCCCGTGAAAAATCCATACTTGGGTTCGAGTACCAACTCGACCCGAAATCGCGTAGAAATAATTTCCATGAAAATTAAGCGTAAGTTAGCTAGCGCAACGCTAGAGTAGCTGGAAAATAGTCCCTGATCACTTTAAATACGTTCTGCAAGACCCAAATCGAGTAGAACAAACAACTCTACAATACTCTATAACCTCGGATCAAACTCTAAGCGGGTTTGTCCTCTGGACCACGTTGAACTTTTGTATTGGATTTAGACCGCGCGTCGAAGGTCCGATACCTCCTATCTTAGACCGTTAGAACCGCCCAGCTGGACATGAAAATCATCTCGAAAATCAAGTCAAACCGATAATCACAGACGATTTCGTTGAACCCGGACTGAAGCGACCGCGAATAGGGACGGATTTGGAATTTCAAATTCAAATCTGGCACATGACTTGACGCGTCAGTATTAAGCGTTCTGACCGTCAGAATTCATCCAGATTACACCCTCGGATCAGGAAAAATTTCTATTTATTATCATGAGACTTTCAGCCCTGATCTATGTGCGGTGACCGCTGAACTGAAACTGGTCCGCCACGTGCGATCTGCGAACCCTGCCAGACTGAAAACTTAATACGAGCTACATCTGGTACACATGAGCTTAGGTCCGATCGCAATCGACCAGGGGACCACTAGAAAGCAGTTTTTAGACCGAAACAGCCCCGAAATGGATAGGCACCAAGTAAACTTCGTCCTGGAGCCTATTTTCGGCGTTTTTAAGCTTATAAAAGGGGTTGAAACCCTCATTTCTCCCTTCCATCCGAAAATCCCAAACCCTAGAGAAAAGGAGAGAGAGTTTGAGAGAAAGAGAGGAAGGGAATTTTCCCGCTTCCGAGCCGCCGACTGCTAGTGCTTCAGCACTTCTTCCCAATCACCTGGCTGGTGATTTCTCCCCTTTTTCAGGTATAAAATAACCCCAAAACTTGCTGATTTAGGGTTTACCTAGATTCATAGCACGTTAGCTAACGTATTCCATAAATCAGGTTCTCCTATTGCCGTAAACGAAGCGTACACGCTCCGTTCAAAATCCCGCAACCGTAAGAGACTAGGTGAGGATTTTAGACGCTTTGATTGACGGTTTACAATGCTTTCAATGTCGTTTAATAGTAGATTATCGACGGCATCGCCGTTTGACATGTACAACATGCTCTCCGTTTCCTGTTTCGTAAATTAACGAAGAATATGAGATTTAGGGCATTTTAGTCACTTGTAGGAAGTACGGTCTACGTTCATATTTTGCTGATGTAATTGACATGGTTTGTTGTCGCATTAGGGAGTTAGGAATGCTTGCATAATTAGTTTGGCGAAGAGATTCGCCTAGTTGCGCGCTTTGGGTCGACATACTATATGTAGACTTAAGTGTGTAGTGAATGTGTTTGTATAAATGTTTGTGTTAGTATGTATTGAATTGAATGATGTTATGAGATAGTTTTTGATTGATTTCTCAATTAATATGCTGACCTAAATGATTTCCTACATGTTGACTAAATGCATGATTTCATTACATGCATGGAATATGTGTGTTGGAAGATTTGCTTAAGTTGAATGTTATAACATGTGTTAACATGCTCACTTGATTGTATTTCAATTTCAATACTCTCACTTAGATTGCTGATGTTATTCCATAAATGTTTGCGACTAGACTTAGTCCAGGCAGTCGGTAACCGAGCGAATTCGTGGCTGACTGGTCATAGCCACGAACGACGCGTCGATGAACGTGATTCGTATTTGGAGTTGGCGGCAGTGGTTAGGCCACGCGAAGTGTTTTACGCACTTCATGTCGTTCGACTTGAGATGCGATCGCGCTAGTCGAGCCCGTCAAGTAACCCGACTGGTCGATGTATGTTCACCTTGTATGAGTCATAACTGCTTGAACCTAGGGTACTGAACTTACCATTGTAAACCCTGTTAACCATGGTACCTTGATCCATGAAGACTCATGAGCCGGGCATGGTGGTATGGGACACCGTGGTCGAGCTGTCGGCCTACCCTGGGGCCACAAACCTCCCCGTAGTGACCAGTGAGCACCTTGACTCGTGAGCAGATTATGGTGGTATGGGACACTATATCCTAGCTGTCGGCCTACACTGATCAGGCGATGAGCCCTTTGTAGTGACCGCGAGCGTATTCTGAGTCCACGGGAGGCGACGACCCTTCCGTTGTAGTAGAGTACAGTAGGCCTGTATTGATAAGGTGATGGGGGAGCGGTGCAACGAGTGCGAGCAACAGCCCTGGCAGCCCTTGCAGTGACCTACGAAATACACATCGTATGAGATTACTAGGAGTGACGACCCTAGACAGGATCTGTGTTGGGATTGATACAAGGGAAGTACCTTAGTTTCCCAATCTTGCTGTTTGAATGGACTAATAACAACTTGAAAATCATATCACCATAGCATTGCATGTGCCTGGAAGATGTGGAGAACTCTAGGGAGTGTGGCATGCCGCGGTCGTAAGATGTTGCCGCATGAGGGTGATCGTTGGTGAGGGCATACATCACGTCATATCATCTTGCATTAACAACAGTATTAGGATTGTCTGATTTACTGCTTTACTATTATCGCGTGATTGAATTGTGAACATGCTAATCTTTGCTTATGATTCCACTGAGTTGATCACTCATTCCCACGTTACGGGATGGTGTTTGCAACACCCACAAGACCCTGTTGTAGATGCAGGTGAGGTCGAGATCCAGGAGGCGGAGCCAGAGATCGACGAGGACCAGGATGAGTTCTCGTATATGCAGTATCACGACGGCTTCCCGTAGGCGACCTGGATCGAGGGGACATCAGTGGGACTTTCCTTTTTTGAACATTATTCTTTTGTTATGTATATGTATATGAGACTCAGAGATGTAGTCATACTTTGGAGACAGATGAGATTACTTTATTTTTCCATACAGTGATATATACATTGTTTAGTCTTCCGCTTGCTTTTATCACTGGATCTGAAGTATGAATTGCAGTTTTGGTATACTTTTACTCATGTGAATGCTTTAAATCAGACAACATTGAATCATAACCATTTTTGTTGCATAAGTGACGGTCTGGAACTCGGGAGTTGAGTTTATACACGACCCCTGATTTTCAGGGTGTTACAAGTTGGTATCAGAGCATGAATAAGAGTATACTGGGCCTGGGTTATGGTCTTGCGACGTACGCTGTCGCTTCCTTTGACTTAGGTGGGTGCAAGAAGGGTCTAGAAACACTTCTAGGATCGCAGATTCGCCGATAGGCGAAGTCTATTAGGATCGATCGTAAGATCGAGTCTGTAACGTATCTCGGGTCGCGTAAAGCAACCCGAATCACTTCTAAGCTGTAGGAAGTCGGGTGGAGACGTCCTATGAGCGGTTTTAAACCGAAAAAGTGAATCCTTGGGCCGTGGGATGACCACGACTCCTGTAATCAATCACCAGGGCTTAAAAACCCCGTTTCACCAAAAATTCTCAAAATTCCTCCTCTAAACACTCCAATATTCATTTCTTTCTTATCCATTTCATATTAGGCATAAAACCTAATGTGAAAATAACACAAATTAGTACTTTCACAAAATTTTACAGTGAATAGTAAAATTTCATGAAAAATAGCCATAAGGCCATTCTAACTTCACTTTCTTTAGCAACTAAGGGTTTAGATAGATGTAATGGCTCCTTCTACCCCAAATTCATATGTTGCATCATATGGTTTGGTATTCAGAATTGTGATGTGGACCCGGAAAGCCCCGAACACATGTTTGGGCTCATACAGACCAAAATACTATGAACTAGGGGGTGGGACTTAACTTTTTGGAACCCTGGGACCATGGGGGACCAGACCCATGGGGTCTCACCGGCCAACGTGGAAGTTGGCCGACGATGCATCGCCGACCGGTGGTGTCCAATGGAGCTAATTTTTGGGCACACGACCTTAAATGGCACGTGCACCCTCCCTATGCAGCTCCCATCTCACAAAAACCCCCAAATCTTACCCCTCCTTCACAAACAGCCCTCTCCATAGCCCTATTTTTGATTTTCAGCAACCCACTCTAAACTCCGGCATCCCAAAACACTTCTAGGACCCTCCTTGGCCAAAACCGACCACCACCCATCACTTATTGGGTGTTGGCAGCCTCTCTCCTTGAAGATCTCACCATTTGGAGCTCCAAAATCCCCCAAATAGAGCTGAAATCGTGAGGAGCTCCATTCTATCTTTTTGTTTGTATTTTTCCCTGAAAGTATAGCCTTGGGAAGCTTGAAGCATCCCTCTACGACGCCTAGATTTCCTTTTCTCAGATTGGGCAGCCATTTCTCCGCATTTTCGGCATTTTTCATGGCCTTTGTGGAAGCCATTTTGGGTCTTTTGTCACTCTCATCCATCCTGTCTTTGATGGGTAAGAGGAAAACCGCGACAGACGAGGCTGGGCCGAGCCGCCCTGCTCGATCGAGAAGACCGCGGGGTGGTGCAACGAGTTCAAGCACCGCCGCAGGTCCAGCTGTAGTCCTGGAGTGCCGTACAAAGTGGAATTTGGATCCCCATGCACACCTTGGACGAACAATTTTATCAGAGATGCCTCATGGCCAATACACTGATCGTAAAGTGTTATTTGAGGTGGACGTAGATGGACGGTTGTTCGGCGAATATCTGTTGTTCGAACGCATTGAAGCTGCGCACTGGGGTCCGATCTTTGAAGCTCGCGCTCGTGCTAATGTGAGCACCGTTCGTGCCTTCTATGCTAGCATCCAGAATCCTACCTTGGAGCCTTTGCAGTTCAAAATCCCTTTTGGTAGAGATCGGATGGCTACGATCGACGTCCGGTTGATTGCGCGACTTCTCAACGTGCCTTTAGGTGATGTGCATCCTAGTGAGAAAAATTTGAGGACTAGACGTGAACGAGATCGCCGCACCAGGTTTCTGTGCGGTAAGTTAGTTCCATGGCAGCCTAATAATAGCCTCAAGGCGACGTACATGTCTGAGGATTTGCGCCTGCTGCATCATATCTGCACGTTTAATGTTTATCCCAGGTCGACGAACCGCATTGAATGTACACGTCTTATGGTCGATTTCTTATTTCTGGTGGCCCAGGGAGAGAACGTATGTATGGCCACTTTCATCTTACGGCAGATAGTTCTCATAGCCAGGTCGAGAAGAACATCCGAATCGCTTCCCTTTGGCCGCCTTATTTGCAAGATTGCGCTTGAGTTTGCCTATAGACTTGGGCCCGAATTGCCGGTATCGATTCACACCATCGATGAGTCGACAATGGTTAAGATGAAGATTGGGTCACAATACCGTGAAAATCAACTTGAAAGGGATAGTGGGGATGACTTTGATGAAGAGGAAGATCAAAGCGAAGAAGAACCTAGAGCAGAGGTTCAGGAAGAAGCTCAGGAAGAAGCAGAAGAGGAGGCTCAGGATACTGATGAGAGCCCTCCTCCTTCTGCACAGGCTACTATAGACGACCGCATTGCTCGGATGGAGGAGAGTCAGACCGCTTTGCGAAGGGAAGTCCAAGAACTTCGAGCAGAAGTCGCTGATGCCAAGGCCGTTACAAAGAAGAAATTTGGCAAGGTGACTCGCACCTTGAAAGCAATCCTGTGTTGCTTACAGGATAAGGGTGCTCCTCCTCCGTCACCAGACTCCGACTAGCGATGCGATCTTTGATGTTGTTATTAGTAGTTAGCCATTTCCTGTTTTATGTGTGTAAGCCTGTTAGGGCTAGTGCTTTGCTTATGTTGCCGTTGCTTAACTGTCTTAATTTCCATGTAATTCTAGTCATGATGCTTGTAAGGATATATCCCTTGTATTGTGACAATTTTGATTAATTGAAATGCATAGAATGCTTTTGACTCTTTAAGTGAATGATTGTGGTGTATTTGTGCAATTGAGACTGACAAGGTTGCGCCCTATTTTGAATATAGGGAATGCCACCTAAGACTACGGGGAGCGCGGTTCGGCTTGCATTGTCAGACCATATGGATCAGACTCCCTCTCAGTCTGGCACTCGTTCGGACCCTGCTGTGGGCCCGATTCCTGAGACGGTTCGATCGTCTCAGCCTGCTGTTGGTCCTACAGATGGACCACCGCCATTTACACCATCAGTTAGAGAGCCACATCGCGCATATACTTCCACACATCATCCGCCACAGCCTGCTCCACCCCCTGAGAGATTCGAGCAGATGATGGCTATAATGCTACAGCAGCAGCAGCTCCTGACCACCATAGTGGGGACACTAGCCCAGGGTGGGGGTGCGACTACATTTACTCCACCTGCGCATCCAGCTGAGGATGCCTATACTTACGCCCAGGATGAGGGCATGGCTCATCCTGCGCCGCCTGCTTTCCCTGCGGGGAATCCTGCCGACACACGAGGCCTTCTGGAGTGATTTCAGCACTTGCGGCCTCCTACTTTCACGGGTTCTCACAGACCCGAGGAGGCTGAGTACTGGCTCGACCGAGTGTCGAAGATTCTACGGATGTTGCACTGCACCGAGGCTGAGCAGGTAGAGCTGGCTACCTTCCTATTTGAGAGAGAGGCCAGTATGTGGTGGGATAGCGTACTGCGGACTGTTGCCGCAGATTTCGTATGGACGTGGGCAGCATTTGAGTTCCGCTTCCATGAGAAGTATTATCCCCAGACCTACAGGCACGACAGGGAGAATGAGTTTCTCCGTCTCAGACAGGCAACGATGACAGTTACCGAGTATGAGCATCGGTTCACAGAGTTGGGCAGGTACGTCCCGACGATCCTAGCTGATGAGCAGATGCGCATACGGTGCTTTTTGGAGGGCTTGCGACCGGATATTCGGTCGAAGATGTGTTGTGTTAGTTTTTCCTCTTATGCGGAGTTGGTTCACATGTCCATGCGGGCAGAGCAGGACGTGGATCGACTTGCGCGATCTCGAGGCCCGGCTGCTTCTAGGCCGCGACCAGATTTTCCAGACAGGCCCTTCGCGGGCAAGAGGCCTCGCATTGATCCTCCTACCAGGACCACGACGCCTGTACCACCGTTTCGGCGCCCTGATTTGTCATGTACATACTGTGGGAGGACGGGCCACTTGGCGCAGAGTTGCTTTTCGAGGATGCGGGACAGTGGGTTCTCGCCGCCGCAGAAGATTGATCGTGTACGTCCACAGGCGATATCAGCACCGCCTATACGGTCAGCTCCTGCGCATCCTTCTTTCAGACCTACGGTATCGCAGATTCGACAGCCTCCACGGCCCTTGACACAGCGGCCGAAACGGCCACATCAGGCTCGAGTTCATGCATTGACCGCTGAGGCAGCTACGACGCCGACTTTCCAGCATTCAGCCTTTGAGGTCACGGCCCATATCGGAGGTACTCCCGTTCTTGTCATGGTGGACACTGGTTCCACGATTTCTTTGATATCGCGTGCAGTAGTCATACGTCTTGGGTTACAGACTATCACTATGGATAGCGTGCGAGTCTTTGCAGCTAATGGAGATTATTCGGATGTCACCCAGATGTGTGAGGGTCGTTTGGTTGATCTGGGAGGCAGGACGATGACTCTTGATCTGGTCGTCGATCCCTCGCTTGTTTATCTCGACGTCATTCTTGGCATGGACTGGTTGACTGCAGCGAGAGCCGAGATTGACTGCGAGACTCGTATAGTCACAGCGTACGAGCCTGAGGGTGCATCCTTCACATTTCCAGTGCGGGTAAATCTTTCTTTCCGCATTCTTAGCTACGCCACTCTATTGCGCGACGCTGGTGCCCAGGTACTTGAGCAGACGCCAGTTGTTTCTGAGTTCGGGGATCTGTTCAGGAAGATCCCTGGTTTGCCGCCCCGACGTGAGATCGATTTCACTATCGATCTGGTTCCTGGTTCTACACCCGTCTCATTGCCGACGTATCGCATGGCACCATGTGAGATGGAGGAGTTGAGGACGCAGATTGATGGCCTGCTAGAGCTTGGCTTTATACGGCCTAGCGTGTCTCCTTGGGGAGCACCTGTCTTGTTCGTGAAGAAGAAGGATGGTTCGCTGCGATTGTGTATTGATTATCGCAGGCTGAACCAGCTCACGGTGAAGAACAAGTACCCTTTGCCTAGGATCGATGACTTGTTTGATCAGTTGAGATGAGCGCAGTACTTCTCGAAGATTGATCTTCAGTCAGGATATCATCAGCTGCGCGTCAGGGATGAGGACGTGCAGAAGACAGCATTCAGGACCAGTTTTGGCCACTACGAGTTCCTCGTGATGTCGTTCGGTCTCACGAACGCACCGGCCGTGTTCATGGATCTGATGAACCGGGTATTTCGGCCTTTCCTCTATCGATTCGTCGTTGTCTTCATTGACGACATTTTGGTGTACTCTAGGAGTCGAGAGGAGCATGAGGAGCACTTGCGTTTGGTCCTTGATACGCTTAGACGACATCAGTTGTTCGCACAGTACAAGAAGTGCGACTTCTGGAAGCAGGAGGTGAAGTTTCTGGGACACGTGGTGTCCAAGGATGGCATGGCAGTTGACCTGTCTAAGGTAGCTGCGGTGCAGGACTGGGAGCAGCCTGGTTCTGTCACTGAGGTGAGGAGTTTCTTAGGTCTCGCTGGCTACTATCGGCGCTTCATTCAGGACTTCTCGAAGATCGCGAGACCCTTATCTCAGTTGACACGGAAGGACATGAAGTTCGCCTGGAATGATAAGGCGGAGTCAGCTTTTCAGGAGCTGAAGGACAGACTTACGTCCGCCCCTGTGCTAGTATTTCCAGAGCAAGGGGTTAGATACACTATATACACTGACGCGTCTAGCGTTGGTTTGGGTTGTGTCCTTATGCAGAGGGACGGGGTAATTTCGTATGCCTCGAGACAATTAAGGAAGCACGAGGAGAATTACCCTACACACGACCTAGAGTTGGCAGCCGTTATATTCGCACTGAGACTCTGGAGACATTACCTCTACGGAGAGGAGTTCGAGCTCTTTTGCGACCACAAGAGCCTCAAGTACATATTCACGCAGCGAGACTTGAATATGAGGCAGCGGCGATGGATGGAGACGCTGAAGGACTTCAAGTTTGAAGTCTCTTACCATCCTGGGAAGGCGAACCTTGTGGCTGATGCGTTGAGCCGCAAGAAGGCGATAGAGTTTGCGGCTCCGCTGATGGTTGTCGAGTGGGATATGGTTGAGTTTTTGCGAGACTTTGAGCAGAAACTCACCGTAGAGGAGCCATTTGAGTTCATCGCACACGTACAGGTGCGATCTCAGATCGATGACCGAGTCATCGAGGCGTAGAGGGACGATGCGCATCTTACTGAGCTTCGAGGGAAGGCCAGTGATGATGCTGACGCCGACTGGCGAGTTGGTATGGATGAGGGCTTACGTTACCGTGGCCGCCTTTGTGTCCCAGATGTCCCTGACTTGAGACGAGAGATTCTCGAGGCTGCGCATTCTACTAGACTCGCGATGCATCCAGGCAGTACAAAGATGTATCGTGACGTGAAGAGGACGTATTGGTGGAAAGGTATGAAGACCCACATAGCTGAGTTCGTGTCCCGTTGTCTCACTTGTCAGCAGGTGAAGGCAGAGCATCGCCGACCACCTGGACTTTTGCAGCCTATGCCGATTGTAGAGTGGAAGTGGGATTTCATTTCCATGGACTTCATTTCTGGGTTGCCGAAGACTAGGAAGGGACATGATTCCATTTGGGTGATCGTCGACCGATTGACGAAGTCGGCGCACTTCCTACCGATCAGAGTTACGAACTCTGCAGGCGAGCTGGCTAGATTGTACATCAGAGAGATCGTGCGTCTGCATGGAGTTCCGTTGGAGATCGTGTCGGACAGAGACACGCGGTTCACTTCTATTTTCTGGACTCGCATTCAGGAGGCTATGGGTGTGAAGTTGAAGTTCAGTACTGCCTTCCACCCACAGACGGACGGACAGACGGAGCGAGTGAACCAGATCCTGGAGGACATGTTGCGAGCTTGCGCATTGGACTTCAAGGACAGTTGGGATGACTGTCTTGCATATGCGGAGTTTGCGTACAATAATAGCTTCCAGGCGAGTATCGGCATGGTACCTTATGAGGCGCTGTATGCGCGACCTTATCGCGCACCGCATTGCTGGTTAGAGGTCGGTGAGCGTAGCTTGATCGGCCCAGAGCTGGTGCAGGCGACGTCAGAGAAGATTGATATTATTCGACGTCGACTTCTTACAGTGCAGAGCAGACAGAAGAGCTACGCCGATACGAGACGGAGGCCACTAGAGTTCACAGTCGGGGATCACATATTTTTGCGAGTTTCCCCTATGAAGGGAGTCCTTCAGTTCGGGAAGAAGGGGAAGCTGGCACCGCGATTCATTGGTCCATTCCAGATCCTCGATCGTGTGGGAGCAGTGGCTTACCGATTGGCTTTACCCACGCCCCTCGCGAGCGTCCACAACGTATTTCATGTTTCTATGCTGAAGAAGTACGTTGCTGATCCTTCCCATATCATTAGATGGGAGCAGGTGCAGTTAGGAGAGGATGTTACTTATATCCTGCGACCGACACGCATCTTAGACAGGAAGGAGCAGGTACTGCGTAGCAAGGTGATTCCCCTTGTGAAGGTACTATGGACGCATCATACTGAGGAGGAGGCTACTTGGGAGACAGAAGCTGAGATCAGAAAGAATACCCACAGCTTCTCGAGGAGTACGAAAAGGTACAAATTTCGAGGATGAAATTATTTGTTAAGGGGGGTAGATTGTAACGCCCGTGAAAAATCCATACTTGGGTTCGAGTACCAACTCGACCCGAAATCGCGTAGAAATAATTTCCATGGAAATTAAGCGTAAGTTAGCTAGCGCAACGCTAGAGTAGCTGGGAAATAGTCCCTGATCACTTTAAATACGTTCTGCAAGACACAAATCGAGTAGAACAAACAACTCTATAATACTCTATAACCTCGGATCAAACTCTAAGCGGGTTTGTCCTCTGGACCACGTTGAACTTTTGTATTGGATTTAGACCGCGCGTCGAAGGTCCGATACCTCATATCTTAGACCGTTAGAACCGCCCAGCTGGACTTGACAATCATCTCGAAAATCAAGTCAAACCGATAATCACAGACGATTTCGTTGAACCCGGACTGAAGCGACCGCGAATAGGGACGGATTTGAAATTTCAAATTCAAATCTGGCACACGACTTGACGCGTCAGTATTAAGCGTTCTGACCGTCAGAATTCATCCAGATTACACCCTCGGATCAGGAAAAATTTCTATTTATTATCATGAGACTTTCAGCCCTGATCTATGTGCGGTGACCGCTGAACTGAAACTGGTCCGCCACGTGCGATCTGCGAATCCTGCCAGACTGAAAACTTAATACGAGCTACATCTGGTACACATGAGCTTAAGTCCGTTCGCAATCGACCAGGGGACCACCAGAAAGCAGTTTTTGGACCGAAACAGCCCCGAAATAGATAGGCACCAAGTAAACTTCATCCCGGAGCCTATTTTCGGCGTTTTTAAGCTTATAAAAGGGGTTGAAACCCTCATTTCTCCCTTCCATCCGAAAATCCCAAACCCTAGAGAGAAGGAGAGAGAGTTTGAGAGAAAGAGAGGAAGGGAATTTTCCCGCTTCCGAGCCGCCGACTGCTAGTGCTTCAGCACTTCTTCCCAATCACCTGGCTGGTGATTTCTCCCCTTTTTCAGGTATAAAATAACCCCAAAACTTGCTGATTTAGGGTTTACCTAGATTCATAGCATGTTAGCTAACGTATTCCATAAATCAGGTTCTCCTATTGCCGTAAACGAAGCGTACACGCTCCGTTCAAAATTCAGCAACCGTAAGAGACTAGGTGAGGATTTTAGACACTTTGATTGACGGTTTACAATGCTTTCAATGTCGTTTAATAGTAGATTATCGACGGCATCGCCGTTTGACATGTACAACATGCTCTCCGTTTCCTGTTTCGTAAATTAACGAAGAATATGAGATTTAGGGCATTTTAGTCACTTGTAGGAAGTACGGTCTACGTTCATATTTTGCTGATGTAATTGACATGGTTTGTTGTCGCATTAGGGAGTTAGGAATGCTTACATAATTAGTTTGGCGAAGAGATTCGCCTAGTTGCGCGCTTTGGGTCGACATACTATATGTAGACTTAAGTGTGTAGTGAATGTGTTTGTATAAATGTTTGTATTAGTATGTATTGAATTGAATGATGTTATGAGATAGTTTTTGATTGATTCCTCAATTAATATTCTAACCTAAATGATTTCCTACATGTTGACTATATGCATGATTTCATTACATGCATGAAATATGTGTGTTGGAAGATTTGCTTAAGTTGAATGTTATAACATGTGTTAACATGCTCACTTGATTGTATTTCAATTTCAATACTCTCACTTAGATTGCTGATGTTATTCCATAAATGTTTGGGACTAGACTTAGTCCAGGCAGTGGGTAACCGAGCGAATTCGTGGCTGACTGGTCATAGCCATGAACGACGCGTCGATGAACGTGATTCGTATTTGGAGTTGGCGGCAGTGGTTAGGCCACGCGAAGTGTTTTACGCACTTCATGTCGTTCGACTTGAGATGCGATCGCGCTAGTCGAGCCCGTCAAGTAACCCGACTGGCCGATGTATGTTCACCTTGTATGAGTCATAACTGCTTGAACCTAGGGTACTGAACTTACCATTGTAAACCCTGTTAACCATGGTACCTTGATCCACGAAGACTCATGAGCCGGGCATGGTGGTATGGGACACCGTGGTCGAGCTGTCGGCACCTTGACTCGTGAGCAGATTATGGTGGTATGGAACACTATATCCTAGCTGTCGGCCTACACTGATCAGGCGACGAGCCCTTTGTAGTGACCGCGAGCGTATTCTGAGTCCACGGGAGGCGACGACCCTTCCGTTGCAGTAGAGTACAGTAGGCCTGTATTGATAAGGTGATGGGGGAGCGGTGCAACGAGTGCGAGCAACAGCCCTGACAGCCCTTGCAGTGACCTACGAAATACACATCGTATGAGATTACTAGGAGTGACGACCCTAGACAGGATCTGTGTTGGGATTGATACAAGGGAAGTACCTTAGTTTCCCAATTCTGCTGTTTGAATGGACTAATAACAACTTGAAAATCATATCACCATAGCATTGCATGTGCCTGGAAGATGTGGAGCACTCTAGGGAGTGTGGCATGCCGCGGTCGTAAGATGTTGCCGCATGAGGGTGATCGTTGGTGAGGGCATACATCACGTCATATCATCTTGCATTAACAACAGTATTAGGATTGTCTGATTTACTGCTTTACTATTATCGCGTGATTGAATTGTGAACATGCTAATCTTTGCTCTATGATTCCACTGAGTTGATCACTCATTCCCACGTTACGGGATGGTGTTTGCAACACCCACCAGACCCTGTTGTAGATGCAAGTGAGGTCCAGATCCAGGAGGCGGAGCCAGAGGTCGACGAGGACCAGGATGAGTTCTCGTATATGCAGTATCACGACGGCTTCCCGTAGGCGACCTGGATCGAGGGGACATCAGTGGGACTTTCCTTTTTTTGAAAATTATTCTTTTGTTATGTATATGTATATGAGACTCAGAGATGTAGTCATACTTTGGAGACAGATGAGATTACTTTGTTTTTCCATACAGTGATATATACATTGTTTAGTCTTCCGCTTGCTTTTATCACTGGATCTGAAGTATGAATTGCAGTTTTGGTATACTTTTACTCATGTGAATGCTTTAAATCAGACAACATTGAATCATAACCATTTTTGTTGCATAAGTGACGGTCTGGAACTCGGGAGTTGAGTTTATACACGACCCCCGATTTTCAGGGTGTTACAGAAGGCTTGCCACTTGCCTATGGAGTTGGAACATAGAGCCTACTGAGCAATAAAAAAAATCTGAATTTCAATTTTGACAACGCTGGCTCGCTACGCAAACTTCAGTTGAATGAACTCGAAGAAATTCGAAATGATGCGTATGAGAACTCGAGAATTTACAAGTTCAAGATGAAGGCGTTTCATTACCAACATATTCGGTGCAAATCATTCACGCCTGGTCAGAAAGTCCTTTTATACAATTCTCGATTACATCTCTTTCCGGGTAAGCTTTGATCTCATTGGACCAACCCTTTTATTGTTATTAATGTTTATACTCATGGGGCTATCGAGATTCAGAATCCAGACAATGGAAATGAGTTTAAAGTGAATGGACATCGCCTAAAGCCATTTGTCGATAAATTTAATGCAAAGGACTTGTCCATGCCTCTGACTGATCCTGTTTACCAGGATTGATCTCCTAGTCTGATGGAGGTATAGGTAGGTTTACTACTTTCATATGACTAGGGTAGTTTACTTTTTACATTGTTTGAGGATAGTTTCTTTCCTTGATCTCACTCTTATGCTGACCTGCTTTCACGCTGATATCTTTGGAAAACCTCTTGATTCTTTGTATACGTACTATCTTCCCATCACTTCTCTTTTACTTTCATTATCCCATGTGCATTGCATGCTTATTTCTTTTACATTAAGGACAATGTAGATTGTAGGTTAGGAGTGGGCGATTAGGTCACCTAATCAGTGTTTTCTCAGTCATGAGCAAAAATTATGAAATTTTTTAAATTGTGAAAATTTTTAAAAATTCTCTAAAAATTCTTGTGAATTTGAAGTGATTTTGACGGCCATCATTAATTTAGAATTATAAGATACGGAGTGTTTGGGATTTACGTCCCTTGGATTTAGCCATTTGTTAGATTTCACAAGTAAGTTCGAATTATTAATCCATGATTACAAGTTTTAAACATTGATTCAGTCATGATTTCACATGTCACATCTCGCTTACACATTGAAGTTTCAATTCGATAATGAAGGAATAACCTGGTATTCCCTAAGCATGAAAGGAACCAACTTGAGAAAATTGAAAGGGTTGGGTTAATGGTCTTCACCATAGGTTTTCTCCCTATAGGTGAAGGTTCGATTCCCCAAGTTTGACATTCAGAAAGGGATAGGCTACTGGTTTTCACCATAGGTTTGCTCCCTATAGGTGAGGATTTGATTCCCTTCCTTAACATTACTTTTAATGAAAAAATCAAAAGCTGGAAGAAAGAAAAAGGATGATCTATGAGGAATGTTTTAATTTAGGTTTTGGGTGTCCTGAATGCTCTTTTTGGTTACCAATGATATCATGAAATAACGAATTGAATCTTAATGTTGATAAGCAGAGATTATATAATAGACTCATGGATCTTAATGTTTAGAATTTTTTTTAATTAATGGATTAATACTTTGAACTTGACTATGAAGTTTATCGTGCGCTTGAGTCTAGGAGAATGTAACACCCAATACTCATGAATCTTAAAATTCTAGTATCTGGATTATTTTTCAAAAATCACTCGAGATTATAGAAATTATCATGTAATTCTCAACTTATTTTTCGCAACTTTGCTCAGGAATAGAAAAATGCTAGTTAAGAGTTGTGTTGAGGGTCAAATATTGCATATTAGACCCAAGTTATTACCTAATTTTACGAGCATGGTACCATTTAATGCCTTATTTTAATCGAGTTTGCAATGAAGGGTGTATTTAGGAGCTTAAAGTGGAAAGGGACACTAAAAGTGTGGATTTGATGCTCATAAATCACCAAGGGAAGGGAAGGACTACAAGGGACCAAGATCGATGAATTTACATGGCCAAGATCCAAGAAAATTAGGCCACTCACGTTAAACAGGCTCAAAAATCATCCAGAATGTAAGATCACAGGGTTCCCACCATTCATTTGGTTCGAAACTTGATATCTGGCATGAGGACCATAAATTAACCGTACAGGTCAAATTTCAACCCTAGGATCCCTGTGAAAGTGGCCCAACGGTCAAATCAGCCTATAAATCATCAAACTTGTGCTCACTTGATCTCTGGATATGCTTCAAACTTGGGCTCAACCCCTTAAATTTACTGGAAGAACAGATGGAAGAAGTGGATTTCTCAATACATCATGATGGGACCCACTTCCATGGAGCGAGTGTGCACAGCACACGTGCACAGAAGGTGCACTAAATCTGGGGAGTCAGTCAATATACGCTGACCCGACTCCCAGCCAAATGAAAATTTCCATATTTCTCCCACAACCGACGAAGGAGGCCATTTCGCGGATCGTTGTGGGCCACCATCATGGCCCACATGACCGATCCAAGCCGTCCACGCAACATATGGCCCACCGAAGATGAAAACCTTGCAAGAATTACACGTAGGGGTGCATGTATGAACGCACAATTCTCGACTGAAGGAAGGCCTCTACACTACCAGATTAAGAGACAACAGTGGCTTAGAGAAGTTGTGGGCCACTAGGAGTGGACGTCCGAACAATCAACATCGTCCTTCCATTTGGCCATCCAGAACCGACCATAGGGATGTTCTCCCTTTGTGGAGGTGCATCTTTATGCACGCACCATGCCAATAGGATTCCTGCCTTTTCGATCGATTACGTAAGACAACTGGTTGTGTAGCTGCGTAAACAGGTTCGCAAAGAGTTTTTACAAGAGAATCCGTAGGAAGTGGGACACACATGGAGAAGGGTTGAGAGAAAAAAGGAAAATGGAAAGAATTTTCATAGGAAATCCCAGAATCAATGAGATTTTCATTGCACATGCGAACAGGGCAGCCATGCCACTGTGACTTGATGTGGCCCACCTCTGTGATCAGTTTGGGTAATCCAATCTTTCTATCATGTTCAGAGGATAGGTTTAGCCCTAGCCGACCTCCCTATTGCGTAAGGAGAGTTTTTTCCACTGATTGCACCTCTCAGCTCTACAAAAAGCCACTGACTCCATCAGCCTATAAAAGAAGAGGAGAGAGAGCTAATGACATCCAAGCTTAGGACGTTTGGAAGAAAGATAAAGATAGAGAGAGAGAGAGAGAGAGAGAGAGAGAGAGTTCCGAATTTCATGTTTTTTTTCTTTTACTATTTTTTCTGTTGAAATCTGACTATTAACCTAGTCATGTCGGGCTAAACCTCTTAGCTAGGGCTAAGAGGTGAAGCTTTTGGAGTGATGGGTAGTGTTCTACTGGTTTAATTCATGCTTAGACTAAATTGATGTTGATATAGTTTGATTAATAGGATTGCTTTCAGTTTTTAATGGTTTGTTATGACTTAAATTACAATAGACCTGCAATGGCTTTAAGTATTCCCTTTTCTCTTATTTTAATTGTGAAGATAGGTAGCTCTGTTGTTCACCATTGCCCCTTGGACATGGTTGGATGGTGGAATCCCTCTTAACATTCATACATCTTTCTGATTGGTTATAGATTAGTTTAATTCTGTTGTTTACTTTGTCTCATGGGCATGGTTTTGTGATGGAATCATCTTTACTTATACCTTTTATCTCTTTGAAAACTAGATCAAAGGAAGTTCAGATTGAGCTTTAGTGATGTATCTTTCAACTAGATGAAAATGGGACTCAAAGTTCAGTTGAGTTCATGAATCAAGCGTACATCTCCCTGATCTCTACAAGTGGATCATCTGAATCCCTAGTTTCCCACCTTTGAATTCTACAAATTTTGGTTTACTATTTCACCATTATTCCGTCTTATTTACTTGATTTAGATTACATCTTCGTCTAGTTCTATTTCTTATTATTTTTAGATTACGTACAAGATTCAGTCCCTGTGGATTCTACCTCAGTCTTACTGAGATTATTACTACATCACAACCCTGTACTTGTGGTGTGAACAAGTTTTTAGAGACCCACAGGAGCTAGTTTATTTTTAGAAACTTTCTTCTTTTGTTTTTAGAAGCTAGGTTAGTTATTTCCATTTTTAAAAACTCTTTCTAAATTTAAAAACTAACTCATCTTTCCTTTATTTTATTTTTAGAAACTTTCTAATTGTAGGTTTTCTTTTAGAAACTAACTTTGTTTTCTATTTCTAGGTTTAGAAACTTTCCTTTTTAGAAACTTTCTATTTTTATTTTTAGACACTTTCTAACTTTAGAATTTCTATTTTTAGAAACTAATTTCTTTTGTTTTCTTTTGCAGGATCTTAACATAGGTACTTCTAATTTGGTAAATTCTAACTTCTTCCCTCTTCCTACTTTCCATACTGCTGTAAGATCTTTTCTTAGGATTAGATTCAGATTTAGGGTTTCACCATGTATATGCAATAATGGGAACATCAGTATGATAAGATAACTAAGAGACACTGGGAAGGGATATATGATATTATGATCGAAATCAACCTATGTCTCAGAATTTTTCTGAAACAATCATCGAGAACCAACTAGAGTATAACACTTCGTCGGTTAAGAAGTCCTTACGCGATCATCTACAGGAGAATAATTACACCCCACAGACAATACATGAGGGTTAGGGTTATCATACCTATGGGAGTGAGAATTATTATCACCCATTTGATAAAAAGCAAACAATACATGATTATATTATGAGTGATAATATGTATTATCAACCTTTAGATTCTCCCACCTATGATCCATATGACTATAATCAGTGGAAACATCAATGTTGGGAAGATGAACCAGCAATATATCATAGTGATAATTCTATTGGCTTCTCTATCTTTGAAACTCAATCAGAAACAATCCAAGAGGATTCACTTCAGAAACTCATGAATGCACAAGAGCAGTTCAATCAAATTGTCATCCAATCATGTGAATTTCTCAAATCCTCAATTCAAAGAATTCAGTCACACGTTATGGAGGAGGAAGTGGCTAGGTTATCCTAGCCTCAACCCAATCTAGAAGCACAATATAAAGAAAATGATCATAACTCGCTTGTGGAAGAAACTGAAATTACAAATGAGGAGTTGGATTCCATTAATGAGCATATGGTTTAATTTTTCGATGAGTCGATCTCGATGACTGTCCAAAGGAATGATCAAGAGATTTAGGTGTCTTTCAAATACAATGATAATGACACATTTCACTCATATGACACACTTGATTTCAATGATGAGGAAGAGGTTAGTTTATTCAAACCTCAGCCCAATTTAGGAACCTCATCCCAATTGTGCACTGCATGAAATTAGATGATAATGAGTATTGGGATGATGATTATGAATGTTTAGCCCAAATTCCCATGTAATCAATTCAAGTATGGTCCAGGTCAGTAATCAAGAAGTGCATGAAGTGATCAGTCATAAGGATCTACTCCACTCATCTAACATGTCTAATTTAAATGTGGAGGATGAACCCCTTACAACCAACTCTTCTAACTCTTATGAGACATATTTAGACCACTCCCCTGAATTGTACGATGATATGATTTGGGAGAAGGATGAGTTGCTCGATACAACTTTGGAATTTGAAACCACCTTGTTGAGGCCATCATCTCAGTTGTACATGTTTGATGATTCAATGCCTCGACTGAGTAGTTTCAATGAACATAGTGTTCACATCAATGCTTCCCTTGTTGATTTTCAATCTGTCGGTATAGGGTAAGAGTAAGAGAGAGTGCGTCCATCCACTTTCAGAGACGATGGAATCCTTAGGCAGATCATCCCAAACTTCAATGTAGAAAATAAGTCACTCTCAACTGAGTTTCCCACCTCTTTGGATGATTGCTTGGCATACTTTGTACATTCAAACGATCTCATGATAAAAGACAAAGTGGATGCCTCGCAAGACAATGCCTCAGTAGTTTTCTTGGACCGAGAAAAGCCTTATTCTGAAGCTCCTCCTTCCTTAAATCTTAAATGTATACCATTAAAGGCGGAGGAGCTAACAATGGAACCGAAGTTTGGAACTTCAGAATATATTTAGATTACATCACTTCCTAAGAATTTTTTTAAATTTTTCAACCTGTAGTCTCAGATTCACCATCGAGTACTAACATTGAAAATTTTTCTATCACAGGTGAATCATATATACTTTGTATACCTCAAGCGATTCAATGACAATTTGTGCTGAGGTCTATAAATTTCTTTGAAAATTCATGTTCCATAGCATCCAAGCCTATTAAAAAATGGCTTTTAGATGATCCTATTGAGAAACATACTGAGAATTTTATCCAGATATTGGCTGGAAGAGGAACCTTGCGACATGACTGATTAGCTTTTCCCCTACTTTCATAGGACTAGGGTAGTTTTCTTTATGCCGTTAGGTTAGTTTGCTTTTTACATCATTTTAGGATAGTTTGCATTTGTTGGTTTCACTCTTGTGCTGGCCCGCTCTCACGCGGATATCTTTGGAAAGCCTCGTGATTCTTTCATTCAGGTACTATCATTCCATCACTCCTCTTTTACCTTCGTTGTCCCATGTGCATTGCATGCTTATTTCTTTTTACATTGAGGACACTTTGGATTTTAAGTTGATAGTGGGAGATTAGGTTACCTAATCAGTAATTACTGGTTTCGAGCAAAATTGTGAAAATTTTTCTTGAAATTCTTGTGAATTCGAAGTGATTTTGAAGGATAGTCGTGATTTGAGAAGTATACGATACGGAGTATTGGGGATTTACATCTCTTGGAATTAGTTATCTAATAGATTTCACAGTTGAGTTCGAATTATCAATCCATGATAAAAAGTTGTAAACATTGATTGAATCATGATTTCACATGTCACATCTCGCTTATATATTGAGGTTTTAATTCTGAAAGGGCCTAGCTATATGCCCTAGAGGGGGGGTGAATAGGGCAATGCCAAATAAAACTAATAATAGTGGAATAATAAAAGAAATAAAGCACAATGCTGAATTTAAAATAATCTCAATAGACTAAAATAAAGAGAATGATACTTTATCAATTCTAAGGACAACCTTACACCAAAAACCAAAGGTTTAAGGTAGGACAACCTTATTTCTAGAACATCCTTTGTATCACAAACCAATGATGAATAAAAAGCAAGGAAATCAAAATAACTTGCAGAAATAAATCTTAAGTTATTACAACATTCATCCACACTTGCTTGAAATAAAATGATTACAACATTCATCCACAAACACAAACCACAAAACTGAATGAATAAAGGAATGAAAGAATAAAGCACATCCACAACACAACGATATATAGTGGTTCACCTGTGTGTACACCAACTGTTATCCAACAGTCACACAGAATGCTACTCCACTCCTAATATCCTCACATAGGGGATATTAGCATGCACTATCAAAATAGGTTTCACAGGTTCACCTAAAACCTTCACAATTGTGTCTTTGAACTCAGGCTTACACAATCCAAAAACCCCCACAATCTGAGTTTTCTGGCTCTCCTCAGATAACCAATAAATGAGATTTTTCTGGCAAATCTCAAACAAAACCAAAGAAAGTAAATTATAAAAATGTAAAATACCTGAATCACCTTTTGAAGTAGCCCGGTAGAACTAATCGGAGTAGAAGTTCGATTCAACGTTCAAAGTCCAATACTCACTCTAAGAATGGTTCTAAGTCTAATTGATTTTAAATCAAAAGGGCTAGTTCTATTTGATTTTGAATCCAAGAAGAAGGAATATTAAAAATTCTCCTTTTCTAATGAGATTGGAATGTAGATCAAAATCAAATAAAAAAAAAGCTAGCAAAAGGAATATTAAATAAGCACAAATTATCTTAAAAAAAAACACAAACTTATCTCAGAGTATAGCCTAAAGAATGCTTGAATAGAGTTGAATTGAATTGTTAAAACTCTTAAGTTCGTGCTCTATTTATAGCCTAAAAAATCTCGTCTACAACTAGTCTTAGGATCCTAGGACTGGTCGTAGCTTCAAAGATTTTCAAAGATTTCCACGGGATAAGGATTTGCTGTTCCACGACCGATCTTGGGTAGCCTATGACCGGTCGTGGGCCACATACGACTGGTCGTGGGTCACCTACGACCGGTCGTAGGACCCCTAGTTTAGTTACTGGAGTTTGAGTCGTAGGGCTAAGACTGGTCGAAGGATGAGTCGTAGAACTCACAGGACTGGTCGTAGGATGTCCAGGACTGGTCGTAGGACAACTAGAAAGATTCAAAAATCTTCAACAACCTATGACTGGTCCTGAAAAACTTAAGACTGGTCGAAGCAGAGCTAGGACTGGTCTTGAAGTTCCTAAGACTGGTCTTAGAACAGCCCAAACAAGCATATTAAAATATATGAATTACGTATCCAGAATGACCTACAGTAAAGCCCATCCTAAGGTCAATCTAAGGTCAAACAAACCTTAAAAGTGAGATGGACATTGAAAGTCTGTACACTCAGATGACCCTTAACAGAAGCTTGAGAATAGATGAATCTTGTAGTAGGCCTTCTTGAACTTGATCTTGACTTGAACAAAGTCTTCTTGAGCTTGATCTTGACTTGAACATGCATACTTGAAGACTTCTATTCTTGAATTCTTCATCCATGACTTGAAACTTTCTTCATTTAAGATCTTATCTTGAAGTCCGATGTCTTGAAGCAATGAATAGTCTCAAACATGAAACAAGATATACAAGACATAGATATAGGTTTTAGCATGATAAAATTTAACAACCAAAGGGATATGAAATCATAGCACTTACAATCTCCCCCTTTGTCAAATTTGTGACAAAACACATAGCATAAAGAATAAGAAGGAATCATGAGCCATAAAATCACAAATTACTCTACTCCCCCTGAGTAATATAAATACTGCTCATGTAACCAATCAATAACATCAATACAACATATTCTCATCCGCATATCCTTTTCAATCAATCAATCCAAATCAATTCAAATTATTCCCCCTTTCCATACTACTCCCCTTTACCATACTACTACCCCTTTTTATCACAAAATGACAAGGGAAAGTCACAATAGGAAAGAGAACAACAACATAGAGAGTAACAATAAGCAGATATTGAGAAAGAAATATGAAAGGACATAGCATATTTCAAAATATAAACCAGAAGAATCAAGCTATTATCAATCCACAATACAATATCCAAAAGACAATACAATATTCAAAATAATGTTATACTATCCAAAAGATAATTCTCCTAATCAGATCTAGAGGAAGGAGCAGGGATAGTCGGATCAATCTAGTGTAAGCCCCTATTGATGCGACGAATATATTTTCGCATTTACTTAAATTGCATATCATGGGCTATACTCATGTTATCAACCTTCTCCTCCAATGCATGAAGGCGTGCATCATGACTAGATGGATCGTAATCAGGATCATTTGGCGAATCAGATTCAATCTCATCAAATATCTCATCCATATTAACATCCTGTTGAGGAAGATCGCCAGCTTCTCCTTCATTTCTGGCTTCACCACCATCACCACCAACACCACCTTCATCAACTTGGCCAGGAAGCAAATCCAACTTCATCTTATTAAGATTGGAATTGTTGAAAATAAGATGATGAATTGGTGCCTCATTAATAGGTTTATCGACAAGCATGTGAGTGGCTAGAACAGTCATAAGATAACCAAATGGAATGTCACTATGACCTGGATGGAGATGAAACTGTATAATGAAATAACAAATCAAAGAAGGAAGATAGACCATGGTACCGGAAGCAATAGAATGCAACACACGAACCATGAAAGAAGTCAACTCGATTTTATTACCGGACCGAGGATACACATTGGAAATGAAGAAATGATGTAACAATCTGTATCTAGGTAACAAATACTTTGAAGGGAGCGCATTCTCTTTGTGTGTCCATTGTGCATCAATTTTTCATAAATCTCTTGTTAACATGCATTTTTCCGATTTAGATGGTTTGTCGTATAAAGTATGAATCAGTATACCTTCATCATTAACAGGTATATCCATAATACCTGATATCAAATGACGATCTACTTCAAATTTTCCTTCTCTAGTATCAATTAAAAATGTTAAATTATCAAGAGAAAATTCTGAGATACATGCTACCATTGATTGAGCAATGGACTGGTATGTAGGCCCACCCCAAAGTAAAATGTTAGTCTAGCCAACAGATTCAAGGTGAGGGACTATACCAAGTGGAGCAATGTGATTGAGATTAGCGGAATGCTCAACAATAATTTTACGGACACGTAAATCTCATACATCTTGAGATTCATCTTCGGGTGACCGAAGGTGCCGTTTAGTTATCGGTGTAGATCTAGATGAAGATGGAACACGGGATTTTTTCTTTTTTCCTTTAGCATCCATATTCAAAAAGATATACAAAGAGCAAGAGAAATGTACAAAAAAAAGGGATGAGTTTTCTCTAGATCAGCAAATTGAGAAGAAACCCTTGAAAAACCCAACAAAAGATGAAATCTAGCTACACAATGATCAAATCAAAGCATAGAAAGCATGAATCTTTAAGAAAAATGATGAAATAGGACTCACCTTGAAGAAAAACAGGAAATCCTATGACTGGTCGAGCCATGACTCGTCATAGGTCGGAGTTGAAATGAAGAAGAAGGGGATTTTCTCCAAATATATCATATTCACGAGCTCCACGACTTGTCGAGTGCGGTTCACGACCTTTCGTACCACGACTGGTCGTGTACAGCCAAGACCGGTCAAGTATCGACCAAAAATACATTTTTAATGTAAAAAATTAAAATTTAAACACAAATAATACTATATATAGTACACTATGATACATGCAAGCAAGAATATTCAATGTAAAATGCACATACCAAGATCAAATTTTAATTTATTAAACCTATTTTTGTCGAGCGGTTTAGTAAATATATCAGCAAGTTGAGTTTCGGTTGGTATATATTCCAAGGAAATAACTTTTTCATCAACCAACTCACGAATGTAATGATACCTAATGTCAATGTCCTTAGTACGTGAATGCTGGATTGGATTTTTGGAAATATTTATAGCACTGGAATTATCATAATGTAAGATCATTGAATCTTGATTAATTCCATAATCGCTTAGCATGCGTTTCATCCAAACTAGTTGAGTACAGCATATCCTGCTGCAATATACCCAGCCTCAGCAGTGGAGAGCGATATAGAGCTTTGCTTCTTGCTGAACCAAGAAACTAAATAATTTTCAATGTAAAAACAATCACCACTGGTTGATTTTCTATCATCAATATTACCGGCCTAATCAGCATCTGAGTACCCGGCTAATTGAACACTAGTATTAAAAGGATACCAAAGACCCAGATTTATAGAACTTACGATGTATCTAATAATCTTTTTAACAGTAAAAAGATGTGATTCCTTAGGATTAGACTGATATCTCCCACAAATACCAACACTTAATGCGATATCAGGTCTACTAGCAGTTAGATACAACAAGCTACCAATCATACTACGATATAGTTTAGGATCTATATCTTTACCTGTAGAGTCTTTTGAGAGTCTTAACGTTGTACTCATAGGAGTATCAAAGTTCTTACCATTCTTAAATCCAAACCTTTTAACTAAGTTTGAAGCATATTTAGTTTGGGAAATGAAAATTCCATCAGGTTGTTTTACTTGCAACCCTAGGAAATAGTTTAGTTCGCCAACCATGTTCATTTCGAACCTTGATTTCATTAACTCTGCAAACTCAATAGACATGTTAGAGCAAGTTGATCCATAAATAATATCATCAACATAAATTTGAACCATCAAAATATCATTGTTATGCTTCTTAACAAAAAGCGTGTTATCGACACTACCTACTTGAAAGCTATGACTAAGTAAGAATTTAGTCAATTTCTCATACCATACCCTGGGCGCTTGTTTTAGACCATAGAGAGACTTTTTGAGAAGAAATACATGGTCAGATAACTTAGGGTCTTCAAACCCTGAAGGTTGTTCAACATACACTTCTTCATGTAAATCGCCGTTCAAGACGGTGCTCTTTACATCCATATGATAAATCTTAAATTTTCTAAAGCATGCGATGAAAATAAAAAGTCTGATTGATTCAAGACGAGCGACTGGAGCAAAGGTTTCATCGTAATCGATGCCTTCAATCTGAGTGTAACCTTGAACAACCAATCTAGCCTTGTTTCGAATTATATTTCCATGCTCATCAGACTTATTTTTAAAGATTCATTTTGTTCCAATAATGTGTTTATCTTTAGGTCTAGGAACAAGATACTAGACATCATTACGAACAAATTGATTAAGTTCATCCTGCATAGCAACAATCCAATTTTCATTAGAAAGTGCTTCTTTCACGTTGATCGGTTCTATTTGGGATGTAAAACAGACATAATTACATATGTTCTCAAGTTGTTTGCAAGTACGAACTCCAATGAGAGGGTTTCCAAGTATTTGATTGGTTGGATGATCTTTGACAGTCCTTGGTTCAGATTCTTTTTGACTTGATGAGGTATCTTGATTGTCGATAATAAGAGCTTCATCATCATCTGAACTCGGAGCTGGTGTATTCAAATGATCATCAATGACCACATTGATGGACTCTTGAATCACACTAGTTCTCTTATTTAGAACCCTATAAGCTCGACTGTTCAAAGAATAACCAAGAAAAATACCTTCATCACTCTTCGTATCAAACTTTCTCAAATTTTCACGATCTCGTAAAATATAACACTTGCTCCCAAAAACCCGAAAGTATTTGATAGTAGGTTTCTTTTCAAACCATAATTCACAAGCAGTCTTATTATCAAATTTACTGGTATAAAGCCGATTAATAATATAGCATGCGGTATTAACTACTTCAGCCCATAGATTTCTAGAGAGCTTCATGCTATTCAACATAACATTAGCCATATCCTGAAGCACTCTATTTTTTCTTTCAACTATACCATTTTGTTGTAGTGTTTTGGGTGCAGAGAATTCATGTGATATTCCCAGATCGCAACAGAATTTCTCAAAACTACTGTTTTTGAATTTGGATCCATGATCACTATGGATCTTACTAACATGAGAACCTTTTTCATTTTGGATTCGTTTGATGACCTTTTTCACTTCATCTAGGGTTTCAGTTTTATCTTTTAAGAACGATACCCAAGTAAATTTGGTATAGTCATCTACGATAACCAAGATGTATTTTTTGCCTTCTCGACTCTCCGTTCTAGTTGGTCCAATAAGATCCATGTGGAGAAGCTCGAGTGGTATAGATGTGGTATTTGAGTTCACTATCTTGTGAGAGCTCCTAATCTGTTTGCCCAACTGGCATTCACCACATATTTTGTCTACTTTTTACAATTTGGGTAGACCTCTAATTAGTTCTCTTTTGCTCAATCTAAATAAGTTCTGATAGTGTACATGTCCAAGGCGTTTATGTTATAATTCAGTCTCATCGGTATGGACCATGTAACATGATTGAGTAGATGAGCTTGCATCACTAACGATGTAGCAGTTTTCAGAAGTTCTGCGACCAGTTAATATAACAGAACCCTTTTTATTAAATATCTCACAACCTTGATTAAAAAATTTTACACTATGGTTGTTATTGCATATCTGAGAAATGCTTAGAAGGTTATGTTTCAAGCCCTCAACATATAAAACATTCTTAAATAAGGGAAGATTATAAAGTTGAACCGTTCCTTGGCCAATGATCTTGCAATTACGTTCATCACCAAATGTGACTGACCCTTCAGTCATATCTTTTAGATCGGTGAATAAAGCCTTGTCGCCTGTCATATGCCTGGAGCAACCACTATCTAGGTACCACTTTGAATGGCTTGTAGCTTTGAAAGCAGTGTGGGCAACCAAGCAGGCAACTTTAGGAATCCATTTCAGAACTATTTTAGGTTTAGGAGTATAGATGGTCTTTTTATGTCTGTTGTTATATGAGTGACCTATAGAGTTAGACTTTAATAGCTCCTTGAGAAGATCAATTATTTTTTCAGCTAAAGGATTTCGGTTTTGAAAATTAAAGTTGACATGGCCACCTTTAGGTTTTTGAAAAGTCCTTGAATTTTTGGAAAAGCCTTGATCAGTATTCTTTTCTTTTGAGGTTGAAGACTCTCCTTTTACAAATTTAGGAGCAATGTTCTTTTGTTTAGGAGATGTATTCTTATCATAGCCCAACCCGGGTTGATCGCCACATTTTCTTGATCCGGATAATAATTTTTCCAATTTTGGATCACCTTGGGCATATCTCCATGTGTCTTTCAAACTCAGAAGAGAAGCTACCTCATTTTTGAGTTTTTCATTTTCGGATTTCAAATCTTCAATTTGGGAGGTTTTGAAATCTAAATCACATTTGGTTTTTTCAAAAGAATTAAAAATATGAGACTTTTCTAAAATAAGAGACTCATAATCTTCCTTAATCTTAGAAAAATTTTCTTTTTGTAATTTAAGCTTGACGACAATTTTACAACTCTCCTTATAAAGGGCATTATAAGCATCCTGAAGGTCATCTTCATTATCGAAATCACTATTCAGATTTTCTTCACTAGATATATCATCATTATCTGAAAAGGTGATCTTGGCTATAGTCATAAGGGCTTTATCATCTTCGCCCGACTCGGTTTCAGAATCTTCTGATTTAGAAGAGGATTCAGAATCAGACGATTCATCCCAAGTAGCCATCATGCTTTTCTTTTTTGATTTGTCCTTTTTATGACATTTGTTAGCTAAGTGCCCATACTCTTGACAATTGTAACATTGACTATCTTTCAAGGATTTTCGAGCTCTAGGTTTAGATCATCTCTTATCATTTGACTTTTGAAAATCAACTTTTGTCTTGCTTTTGAAAATTTTGTAAAACTTTTTTGCTAAAAGCGCCATATCATCTTCAGAATTTTCTAAATCCGAAGTGCTCTCTTGTGAAACATTTTTAGATGATTTGAGAGCAATTGATTTTTCTTTAGGAGCTTTAAAGGATAACTCATAGGTTTAAAGTGAACCAACTAGTTCCTCAACCCTCATGGTATCTGTATCACGAAGTTCCTAAATCGCGGTCACTTTAGAATTGAACCGTTCAGGAAGTGAGCGTAGTATCTTTGCGCAAACTTTACTTTTTGGGATTCTATCACCAAGACCCCACATAGAGTTCACAATGTCATTCAATCTAGTATAGAAGTCCATAAACATCTCATTCTCCTCCATATGAATTTCTTCAAATTTAGTTGTGAGGAGTTGGACTTTAGATTTCTTGATAATAGATGTGCCCTCATGAGTCATTTCTAATACATCCCATGCTTATTTTGCATTTTCACAAGAGATGATTCTTTTGAATTCATCTGATGATAATGCACAAGTGATTGCATTTAATGCTTTTGTATTGGCACTACTTTCACTTTTCTAAAGTGTGGTCCAAAGAGAATAAGCCATTACTTTCATTGATTTTGAACCATCGTCATTAGTTACTTCAGTGATAGGAGGGTTCCATTCATTCACTGTGGCTAGCCACACACTTTCATCCAAGGATTTGAGGAAGATCCTCATCCTGGCTTTCCAATAAGCATAGTTTGTGCCATTAAAGGTTGGTGGCCTAGTGACTGATAGGCTATCAAAATTTGACATCTTAATATAGCTTAGATCGTTAGCTTAGGAAATAAATCCAATAAATAAATAATAAGCACGAGCTATTAGGCTCTGATACCACTTGAAAGGGCCTAGCTATATGCCCTAGAGGAGGGGTGAATAGGGCGATGCCAAATAAAACTAATAACAGTGGAATAATAAAAGAAATAAAACACAATGCTGAATTTAAAATAATCTCAATAGCCTAAAATAAAGAAAATGATACTTTATCAGTTCTAAGGACAACCTTACACCAAAAACCAAACGTTTAAGGTAGGACAACCTTATTTCTAGAACGTCCTTTGTATCACAAACCAATGATGAATAAAAAGTAAGGAAATCAAAATAACTTGTAGAAATAAATCCTAAGTTATTACAACATTCATCCACACTTGCTTGAAATAAAATGATTACAACATTCATCCACAAACACAAACCACAAAACTGAATGAATAAAGGAATGAAAGAATAAAGCACATCCACAACACAACGATATATAGTGGTTCACCTGTGTGTACACCAACTGTTATCCAACAGCCACACAGAATGCTACTCCACTCCTAATATCCTCACATAGGGGATATTAGCATGCGCTATCAAAATAGGTTTCACATGTTCACCTAAAACCTTCACAATTGTGTCTTTGATCTCAGGCTTACACAATCCAAAAACCCTCACAATCTGAGTTTTCTGGCTCTCCTCAGATAACCAATACAATGAGATTTTTCTGGCAAATCTCAAATAAAACCGAAGAAAGTAAATTACAAAAATGTAAAATACCTGAATCACCTTTTGAAGTAGCCCGGTAGAACCAATCGGAGTAGAAGTTCGATTCAACGTTCAAAGTCCAATACTCACTTTAAGAATGGTTCTAAGTCTAATTGATTTTAAATCAAAAGGGCTAGTTCTATTTGATTTTGAATCCAAGAAGAAGGAATATCAAAAATTCCCCTTTTCTAATGAGATTGGAATATAGATCAAAATCAAATAAAAAACAAGCTAGCAAAAGGAATATTAAATAAGTACAAAGTATCTTAAAACAAACACAAACTTATCTCAGAGTATAGCCTAAAGAATGATTGAATAGAGTTGAATTGAATTGATAAAACTCTGAAGTTCGTACTCTATTTATAGCCTAAAAATTCCCGTCTACGACTGGTCTTAGGATCCTAGGACTGGTCGTAGCTTCAAAGATTTTCAAAGATTTCCGCGGGATAAAGATTTTCTGTTCCACGACCGATCCTAGGTAGCCTATGACCGGTCGTGGGCCACATACGACTGGTCATGGGTCACCTACGACCGATCGTATGACTCCCAGTTTAGTTGTTTGAGTTTAAGTCGTAGGGCTAAGACTGGTCGAAGGATGAGTCGTAGAACTCACAGGACTGGTCGTAGGATGTCCAGGACTAGTCGTAGGATAACCAGAAAGATTCAAAAATCTTCAACAACCTAGGACTGGTCCTGAAAAACTTAAGAATAGTCGAAGCAGAGCTAGGACTGGTCTTGAAGTTCCTAGGACTGGTCTTAGAACAGCCCAAACAAGCATATTAAAATATATGAATTATGTATCCAGAATGACCTACAGTAAAGCCCATCCTAAGGTCAATCTAAGGTCAAACAAACCTTAAAAGTGAGATGGACATTGAAAGTCTGTACACTCAGATGACCCTTAACAGAAGCTTGAGAATATACGAATCTTGTAGTAGGCCTTCTTGAACTTGATCTTGACTTGAACAAAGTCTTCTTAAGCTTGATCTTGACTTGAACATGCATACTTGAAGACTTCTATTCTTGAATTCTTCATCCATGACTTGAAACTTTCTTCATTTAAGATCTTGTCTTGAAGTCCAATGTCTTGAAGCAATGAATAGTCTCAAACATGAAACAAGATATACAAGATATAGATATAGGTTTTGGTACGATAAAATTTGACAACCAAAGAGATATGAAATCATAGCACTTACAAGTTCAATATTGAAGGATTAACCTGGTAATCACTAATCATGAAAGGAACCAGCCTGAGAAATTTTACTATCATACTTATAAAGAAGAATTGAAAGGGTTGAGCGAATGGTCTTCACCATAATTTTGCTCCCTATAGGTGAAGGTTTGATTCCCCAAGGTTGACATTTGGAAAGGGTTGGGCAAATGGTCTTCACCATAGGTTTTCTCCATATAGGTGAGGATTTGATTCCCTTCCTTGGTGTTATTTTTAATGGAAAAATCAGAAGCTGGAAGAATGTAAATAATGATCTGTGAGGAAAGTTTTGGTCTAGGTTTTGGTTGTCATGAAAACTCTTGTTGGTTACCAATGACATCATGAAATAGAGAAGTGAATCTTAATGTTGATAAGCCGAAATTACACTATACACCCATGAATCTTAATGTTTAGAAGTTTTTTAATTGGTGGATTAATACCTTGAACTTGATTGTGAAGTTTACCGTGCGCTTGAGTTCAGGAGAAAGTAATACCCAACACTCATGAATCTTAGAATCATAGTATCTAGTTTGTTTTTCAAAAATCACTTGAGGTTATAGAAATTGTCTTGTAATTCTCAACTTATTTTTCGCATAATTTTCTCGAGATTAGCAAAATGCTTGTTAGGAGTTGTGTTGAGGGTCAAATATTGTATATTAGACCACAGTTATTATTTGATTTTATGAGCATGGTACCATTTAATGCCTTATTTCAATCATGTTTGTAATGCAGGGTATATTTAGGAGCTTAGACTGGAAAAGGATACTAAAAGCATAGATTTGATGCTCATAAATCACCAAGGCAAGGGACAAACTCTAGGGGAATGTGATCGATGAATTTATACGACCAAGATCTGAGAAAATTAGGCTACTCACGTTAAACAGGCCCGAAAATCATCCAGAATGTAAGATCACAGGGTTCCCACCATCTGTTTGGTTTGAAACTTGGTATCTGGCCTGAGGACCATAAATTAACCTTACATGTCAAATTTCATCTTTTAGATCCTTGTGAAAGTGTTATAGTGGACAAATCTCTGTTTTGGGGCCCACCTGATATCTGAATATGCTTCAATTTTGGTCTCAACCCATTAAATAGGGTGCCAAAGTAGATGAACGGAGCGGATTTCATGAATATCACAATGGACCCCACCTATGCCTTGCACGTGCACAGTGTGTACAAAGACTCGCTGTGCACTGCAACCACTAAATCAGTCAGCGTTACACTAACCGACTGTTAAAAAAAAAAAAAAAACATCCAGCATCTTTATGCACAGAGGTCGGTTTTGGCTAGTGGCCCCCCCATCTCATATTTTAATGATCTGGACCATCCATTGAGTCTGGGAGGGGGGGGGTCCTTTTGGCCCCATACATACATACACACATGGATCATTGAAAAATGCAGGATGGATGGCGAATTGATTTTATACAGTAGACCGCACCAAAACTCGATAATAACCACTCATTCCTGACTGAAATCTCGATAGAAATCCAATGAACGGGCCGGATTTCTCCAAAAACACCAATGTGGGGCCCACCGAGCATCTCAGCGTCCCTCTTTTCTGCAAGGACATGCATTCATACTTACGGCCCTCCATGGGCTGTTGTGTGACTCTAATCAAGGTCGGATCAATGATCCAAACTGTTCAAATGATGGAGAAGGGGGTCTTGACCCTTCCCATGAAGTCGGATTTTCGAGTTGAGGCATTCAGCATCTCAAAAATGTATCCAAACGTAAGACTCTCTTGTGGTTTATGTTTCTAGATGCGTAAAGGGAACGTTGTTGTGCATAAAGCTACTCCATCGACTCCCAGCTGACCTTCTTATGCTATAAAGAGAGAGAGAGGGCACGAGGAGGATGTTTAAGGACGTGTGCATCAAGGGCAGCCGTGGAGGCATCCGCCATGGAGGAACAGATGTATGAAAGAGAGAGAGAGAGAGAGAGAGAGAGAGAGAGAGAGAGAGAGAGAGAGAGAGAGAGAAGAACTGGCTGGTCTGGTTGTGTTATTTTTATGCTTTTGTTTAAGGGATTTTGGCTAATTATGACTATGATCGGCTAAACCTCTTAGCTAGGGCTAAGAGGTGAAGCTTGTAACGTGATGGGTTGTGCTTATGGCTTGGATTCATGTTTTAATTGAACTCTCTTTTGATTCTAGTTTGATTAATAGGAATGCTTTCAGTTTTTAATGATTTATTGTGACTTAAATTATAATGGATCTGCGATAGCTTTGAGCATGTTCTTAGCATTATAGAGTTTGTGAATTTGGGAACCCTGTTGTTCACCATCGTCTCCTGGGCATGGTTGGATGATGGAATCCTTCCTAACATTCATACATCCCTTAGATTGGTTATGGATTGACTAAATTTTGTTGTTTGTTTTGTCTCATGGGCATGGTTTTGTGATAGAATCAATTCTAATTCTCATACCTATTTTTTATTTGATAACTAGATCAAAAGGAAGTTCATATTTGTGTTTTAATGGTTTATCTTCGAACCGAATGAAGATATGACTCTAAATCCAGTTGTGTTCTTGAATCATGCGTAGATCTCCCTAATCTCTACAAGTGGATCCTTGAAACCCTAGTTTCATACCTTTAAATATTACAAGTGTTAGTAAATTCATAATTATTCCCTTAATTCTCCTGATTTAGATTACATCTTTACCTTGTTCTAGCTCGAGTTACTTTCAGATTACATACAAGGTTCAGTCCCTGTGGATTCAACCTTGGTCTTACCAGGATTATTACTACATCGCAACCCTATACTTGTTCACACTCCAAGTATAGGTTTGCGATGTAGTAATAATCTCAATAAGACCAAGGTCAAATCCACAGGGACTGAACCTTGTACGTAATCTAAAAATAACTAAAAATAGAAGTAGATGAAGATGTAATCTAAGTTGAGTAAATATGAGGGAATAATGGTGAAATAGTAAACTAAAATTTGTAGAATTCAATGGTGGAAAACTAGGAATTCAGAGGATCCACTTGTAGAGATTAGGGAGATCTATGTTTGATTCATAAACTCAACTGGACTTCGAGTTCTATCTTTAATCTTCATCTAGTTGGAAGATACATTACTAAAGCTCAATCTGAACTTCCTTTGATCTAGTTTTCAAAGAGACAAAAGGTAAGAAAATTAGAGTTAATTCCATCAAAAAACCATGCCCATGAGACAAAGCAAACAACAGAATTAAACCAATGCAAAACTAGTCAGAAAGATGTATGAATGTTAGAAAGGATTCCATCATCCAACCATGTCTAAGAGGTAATGGTGAATAATAGGGCTTCCTAACATCACAATCAAAATAATGGAAAGGGAATACTTAAAGCCATCACATATCTATTGTAATTTAAGTCACAGCCAATCATTAAAAACTATAAATATTCCTATTAATCAAACTAGAATCAACATTAGTTCATAACATGAATCAAGCCATAGAATCATTCCCATCACGCCACAAGCTTCACCTCTTAGCCCTAGCTAAGAAGTTTATGAACTATAAACAAGTAAAAATCTAAAAGATTCTCTCTCTCTTTCTCTTTCTCTCTCTCTCTCACACATCTAAGCACTCTAGATTGAATTACTCTCTCTCTCTCTCTCTCTCACATCTCCCTTTTATAAGACCACCAAGGTTGGTCGACTGGGAGCATGGAGAGGTGAAGTCAGTTGACTTGTATTAGTCGGCGAAGGAATTACCTGCGCAAGAAGAGAAGATGCGCGATTATGCAAAAGTCCTTATAATGGGACTGGTTGCAGACCGATTTACGTGCGTTATGGGTGTTTTCTCAATGCGAAACAAGCTAGGATAGGGTTGAACCTATCCTCTAAGTATGATAAACAGATTGGATTACCCAGATCGATCACATAGGTGGGCCACATCAAGTCACAGTGGCATGGCTGTCCTATTTGCATGCGCAATGGAAATTCTATTGATTTCGAGATTTCCTACGAAAATTCTTTCCATTTTCCTTTTTTCTCACAACCCTTCTCCAAGTGTGGCCCACTTCCTACGGATTCTCTTCTGAAAACCTCTTTATGAACCTGTTTACACGTCTATGCAGCTAGCTATCTTGCGTAACCGACCGAAAAGGCATGAATCCTGCTGGCTTGGTGCATGCACGAAGATGCACTTCCACAAAGGGAGAACGTGCCTATGGTCAGTTCTGGATGGCCGAATGGATGGATGATGGTGATTGTTCAGACGTCCACTCTTAGTGGCCCACAACTTCTTTAAGCCACTGTTATCTCTTAATATGGTAGTGCAAAGGCCTTCGTTCGTCGATTGCGATAGAAAAATAAAAATTTTCATTTTGGCTGGGAGTCTGGTCTCACACCCCAAGTATAGAGTTGCGATGTAGTAATAATCTCGATAAGACCGAGGTTAAATCCACAAGGACTGAACCTTATACGTAATCTGAAAGTAACTAGAACTTAGAGCTAGGTGAAGATGAAATCTAAATCTAGAATTTTAAGAGAATTATGATGAATAAATTAATTAAAAACTAATAAAAATAAAGGTGGGAACTAGGGTGCCAAGGATCCACTTGTAGCAATTGGAAAGCTACCTTGCATTGATTCAAGGACACAACTGAAATCAGAGTCCTATCCTATCTAATTAGTAAAAAGAGATTTATTAGATCTTTGAACTTCTCATGGATCTAATCATCAATAGATAAAACTGGTGAAGATTTGAGAGTGTTTCTATCACCTAATCATGCCCAGGAGATGATGGCAAACACCAACAATTTACCAATCTCATAACCAACCACAAGAGAATTGTGAAGGTTAGGAAGGATTCCGTCACCCTACCATACCTATGGGACGATGGTGAACAACATGTCCTACTAATTTCATAATCTCAATAGTAGGAAGAACATACTTAAAGCTATTGTAGATCCATTGTAATTTAAGTCATAACAAATCATTAAAAACTAAAAGTATACCTTCATAATCAAACTAGATTCCAAAGAGTTCAACAAAACATGAATCAAAACCAAGCAAACATCCCAAATCACTCTACAAGCTTCATCTCTTAGGTCTAACTAAGTGGTTTAGCCAATCATAGACATGATCACGCTAAATCTCAAAGGAAAATAAATCATTAAAAGAAAACAATGGAGGAAAGAAACTCTTTACTCGGCCGTCCACTCTTCTCTCTCTCTCTCTCTCTCTCTCTCTCTCTCTCTCTCTCTCTCTCTCTCTCACGGTCCTTGAAGGATCCCCTCTCTACGTCTCTATTTCTGCTTTATATAGACAACAGGAAGCCGGTGGAGAAGCTGAAGTTGGCATGCGTAACTCGTATGCAAGGCTTTCACAGTTCGTAGCCAAATAAAACACTGTTTTTGTGCGAGAAAATGCACCAGCAGCTACATTCAATTCATTTTTGGGAAGACAAATTACTCCACTCAAGCAATCCAACCATGTAGGGACGGTCAAAATTCTCATTTAAAGCTTTTAGATGGTCTGGATTATCATTTTGATGTCCGGGTTTGATGCACAATGTAACAAATCGCCCGAATTTCTTGGACGTTCGCACATTGTGCACCGCCCATTGCGGTGGATGCTGTGGGGTCCATATTCGTTGATGGTGAGGAAATTCACTTTGTTTATTGGATCGACATCAGAATTTCGGCCCAATACGGTATGTTCTTGATCTAAGTTCGGTGGGGCCTAAAAGTTAAACCCGCTGCGATGATTTGAACGCAGCAAATTGAGACCTTTTGTGACCACTGTAGCAAGCAAATGTGCATGCTTGGGCACATGTGGTCAACATGGTTTTAATTGGGCCGAGCTCTTCTACAAGATGGACGTCTCGGATCACCTTCTTGGGCCATGACGGTGGCCCACAACCTCTCTCAAGACGGACGTGGTTCGTCAGTTGCGAAACAGAGAGAGAGCTCTTTGTTGTGCTCGATCAAGAGTCGGTCAGCGTGCGCTGACTGACTTTGTTGACTCAGTACACCTCAGTGGCACTTGCAAGGTGTGCACCCACTTCAGAGGTGGGGTCCATCGAGCTGCTAGTGGGGAAATCTACACCATCCATCCGCTTTGTCTTGCTAATTCAAGGGTTGATCCCAAAGTTGAAGCATATCCAGGTATCAGGTGGGCCCTCAGAACAGTGTTTTATGTGCTAATTTGCCTGTTGGGCTACTTCCTTAAAGATCCAGTGGCTAAAATTTGACATGTATGGTTAATTTAGGTTCCTCAAGCCAGATATAAAGTTTTGAGCTAAACGGATGGCGGGAACCCTGTGATCTTGCATTCAGAACGACTTTCAAGCCACCTGACTTCAATCACTTGATTTTCTCAGATCTCTGGCGTGTAAATTCTTCGATCTCAGTCTTCTCGAGTCCATCCCTTGCCTTGGTGATTTTAAAGTGTTAAATCCATGCTTTTAGTACCTTTTTTCAATCCAGGGTCCTAAATTCACCTTGCATCATAAACACGATTAAAATCAGGCATTAAACATTATTATGTTCATAAAATTAGGTAATAACTGGGGTCTAATATGCAATATTTGACCCGCAACATTTCCTAAGTATTTATCAGTTGGATTGCATAGTTTTAGGTGTGGATTGATCATTGGGTCATCCAGGATGTAGTGGACGGTAGATCTCGAATCTCAATGGTTGGATCTTATAACTTATCAATGTAATCATTTTAGCTTCATTCCTCAATAGTTCAAGATGTCCTAAAGAAAGTATAAGTAGATATCTACCCATTGATCTTATGCTTAAAGGGTTAGATGGCTCGATCTACAGATGAGGATCCTCCTAATGGGCGGGTTTAGGTTAGATCGAAAGTGAATGTCTAGATGTGTCAGCTTTGAGTTTGTATTAAGCTTGATTCTTATGATAATACCTAAGTATTGAAAATACAAGGTGTTACAGTAAATTTCTCAATCACGTTGTTATGTCGCCTTGAGATGTTTACATAAATCCACGTTAACGTTGGACACGCCGACAAATCTCCGTAGTATAGGATGGGGGGCGAGCCGAGTTTTCTATGAATTATATTCCACATTATGATGACTAGTATGTATGGTGGATCACACACACTATGCTAAGCATGCATTCATGTAGATTAGTTACGCATACTGATACCACTCGTAATGGTGGAGCACGGGATTTATCAGAACCCTCACATTATTCTTATGAATCTCTTGAATTATTGTTAATCTTAAAGGATAACCATCTAGGGCATTGACCCTCTCCAACCATAAAGATATTGTAGGTAAATTATAGGTTGATGATATAGCCGATAATCATTTCATGGAAGATTCTTTCAAAAAGAAAAGAAGAAAGATAACACCACGAATTATTTTATTTATTTTTTGCTGTAAAATTTGATAATGTTATAAGCTCCCATTAAGAGAGCATTAAAGAATTATTTGTACACTTTTTACTCTAATGGAATAATAAATACAGTCAATTTTAATCTCGTGAATGGTTACCTTCGTAAATGTAATTGGATGCGATTTATAAAAAAAAATAAGGTGCGATTTTAAAGCATCCAATTTTTACATTATTAACACCTAGAATTCTCAGGCACGAGTATGTACTTGGGCCGTAAAAATTCAGAATGTTATAATACAAAAGCCTCTCTTTAGCAGAGGTTGCTTACAACTGAGTGCTAATGCGAGTGGACACCCCACCCTCACTAGTTAGTTTCAAATGTGATTAGGAATCGTTGCATACCTCAATGTTTGTGTCTGGTGATTATTCAGAAACATATTACTCGCACATATCATGAGGGTTTGGAAAAAAACATTACTATTGTCCCTACAAAGGATGGCTGTGGATCTTTTAAGCGAGTTGGTTTTTATTCAAAGCATGCAAAGGTTCTAATCCATCATTTTATAGGTGGATGGCTATGATCGAGACTAATTTTCTTTTGAAAATCTTGTTTTCATGTTTTTTTGATGGATCTGATTTGTCGTCTCACCATTTGATACTGGTGATTGCAATTAGTTCTGTTAGGGAAGTCTTTATTTAAGATTTTTGGACGTGATGGCTCGTTTTTATTGTTTATGTACACACCGACCAGGGTCTTCCTCTCCTATATAGTCAGGAACTTCCTCCCCCAACTGAGAAGGATTGGGATGAATTATTTGGTGTCATGCCTCCTTAGGCTGAATTCCAAGGCAAGTAGTTAAAGCTTCACTGGTTCACCAATAATTTTGCCCTTATGATTCCTGCCACCGAGGAGGTCGTAAGTCGCAAGGCCTATGCCCTTGTTTTCATCGTCTTAGGCACACTTATCTTTGACTAGGGGAATGAGCGTGTCAACATGAGGCTCCTTCATTTGGTTCATGACACTTCTTTCTCTTACACCTGGAATGTGGCCCGCCTTGCTCACTTATATAACAACCTAGATAAGGTTACTTGAGGGAGCAAATCTTTTACAAGTTTCTTCCTATTAATAGAGTTGATCTTTCATATCAGTCTTTATGACTTCCCTTGGCTATGATGACTCCTTGCATAATCTTTTCTTTGCTTGGCCAGGCTTTAAAAAAAAAAAAAAAACTAAAATATCATGTAAATATGATTTTTTTATTTTTTTATTTTGGTGGAGTCCACTGTAGTGTTTGTAGTGGCATGATCTGTTCTGTTCACTAAGTTTTACATGCCATGTTAGGTCATGGGTCTGAAAATAGAACATATCCATTAATTGGGTGGGCCACACACTCTGATCGAGCATCAACGGTGGCACGCAATGACATTAAGTATTTATAATTTTGCCATATATTACTCAACCAACTTCCGACATCCGTTACATCAAAATGCACTGTCCGAATGCCTTGAAATTTAGTGGGCATTCCTCATTTTTCGTGCTCTTTCTATCGATCTAATTTGGGCTTTAATCACTTACAGATGAGCAAAATGCTCTTTTAAACTGACTATACTATTCTGAGATTAATGCAAGACTCTTATGTTTTTAAAGGGGAAATTAACCATTAGTTATGGCGTATACCTTACAATCTTCGAACTAGACAGTTTATTTCAATATTTAGGCAGCCTGTTTAGTAGATCCAAGTATAATACATGGTCTGATGACATCTTAAAATAGGAAAACTTGAGGGTTAGTAATTTGATAATGTATGTAGGTGGGAGTACAGTCAGTTTCATAAACAAACGTATACAAAGTGGGTTTTTGGTGTGATTAAGAGGTAGAACATATATGACATTAGATTCAAGTGACTTGTTCACATATGTAAGTTCCTCATATTGTAGTTTTCACAGTGAGTTAAACATATTCATAGGTAGTGAACAAGATGAACGGATCAACATCTCGATCTAATACGTGTACGAGCGGATGTAGACATTAGGTAGTTAGTTTACTATGATCGAGTGGTCATAACTCAAAGTGGATGGTCAGATGTTTTTATTTAGTGGTGTTTCACTGAACGGTTGGTTATGATGGACATGTGAGAATAGTTGGATAGATGATGGTCTGTCTTACAAATTAATGGTCAGATGTCTTGATCTATGGATGAAGATTTACTTCCAACGGTCAGATTCAAGTTAGTGAATAAATGTAAGGTTAGGATAAGATAAATTGGTGACATGCAAATGAACATACTAAGTTAAATTTTATGGTAACACTCAAGACTTTCAACATTCGAGTATTGAAAAGTTCGGGATGTTACACATGAACCGTCGATTGATTTATAATTCCTAAAAATAACCAATAATCAAATTCAAAAATCCGTTATTTAGTCGATTGATCAAACTCCCTATGTCAATCGATCAGACATGACAAAAGGTGTCCAGCAAGTTCTAGCTATAATTATGAATTCTTTTAAGTCTTTCACCCAATCCATCGAGCTGCTTCAAGGATTCCTCGATTGATTGAACCTTATTCTTTGATTTGTTGAGACTCTCCTAAAATTCTTCATTCAATTTACTTGTCTTTGGTCACTTCTTGCAACCTCAATACTTGATTTTCTTTGGATCTTTGACACTTCAGCTCTTCATGTTTAACTCTACATCTTCAACTCTTCAAAGTGTGTTCTTTCGAGCTTTAATTAGATATTGTAAGCTTGTATTCATCTCTGGTTTTGAAATCATCCTGCATGTAGAAAATATAGATAATTAGATCAATTAAACACTTGAATGCAAGGGAAAACAATGCATAAGAGATGATAAATATATAATATTTAAGTCTCAACATAATTGCAAGTAAAAACCTATAACATTCATATCAATAACTATCATTTATCTCATTTAAATACGTGGATGCATAAAATGCATTCAGTTTGGGGATCCACATCTAGCTGAAAAGGACAACCCATAGTGAACTAGCCAGCTGGTAAAATATACTAAGGTATGACCCATACTGACTAGCCCAATTAATAAAATTCATGTAAAAAGGGTGACCCATTGTAAACTTATAACACCCCAGTTTTTGAAACCCGAGTACACTACTCGTTTTCTAAAAATCCAAGCATTAGCCTTTAAAATTTCAGTCTAAATTTAAACATTCTTATCATTAATTAGAGTTAGCAGCAAATGCTAGTGGAGTAAACCATGCATTGTATAAAAACATTCCAATCACCATAAGAATCCAAATGTAGTGCCCATATAGGACTTGTACAACCCAAATACCAATAGTTCATTAAAAAGAAACGAAAATGTATCATCTAATGATAGATCTCGATACGGGCCACATGGACCCTGTTTAGTTCCTCAACTACCCAATCTGCCCTAGCAACCAGTAGAACAACATCAACTCGCTCTACACCTGCATCAACTAATATGGTTTAACAGCATCAATGGCTATCACAATGAGGAATATCGTATAATATTACACACTCATAATTCATAATTCAATATAGATCGCAAGACATGAGAAGAGATAAATTAAATAGGGCAAATCAAAATCATGATCATATACTCATAAATGAAGCTAATCATCATAATTTCACCATGAAGGAAATGTAATAACAATTGGTGGGTTTTTCAATCACACGGAGAAGATGATCCGGCTGTTAATGGTAGGTCATCATCGGATGGCTGATTTGATGATCAAAAGCTAATGGATGGTGTGGATAAGTCCTATAATCATTGTGGGTCTCACAAAAGGGACGACAATTAACATTTTTTGCTTGATAGACTTGGGTTTGAATTACAGTGGCGGTAGGAGGAAAAAACTTAAGTCATAACTGAGAGAGCCCTACAAGGGGAGTTTATAATGGATTTGCAAAGGAAGGCTAAGATCTTTAGGAGGCAACACGAGCAGATTGCTAGTGTGGAAAGCAACAAAAATGAGGTTGCCATTTTCGGAAGAATGTCTCTTGCACAACTTGCTTACACGTGAGATCGTGCACTCACACTTGTGTGCCATCAGGTAGGCCGAAATTTTTTTTGACGGATCCATCAGCTTAACACGATAGATGGTTTGGATCAGGCAGTCGAACGATCAAGGTGGGCCACAATGCTATGAAATGGACACTGTCTATTTAAAAAAATTTCATGTACGGGAAAGTTACCAACCCATCATCGCTTTTGTAGGGTCAAACCCGGTTTGACCGGGCTCTCCGATCCAGTGCGTAGTGGGTGTGCACCTTTTATGTACATGCACCCCATAAAGTGGGGTCCACAAGTATGCTTTTGATGGCGCTATTCCATCCATCTAATTCTTTAGGTCTAAATGGAACCCTTGTCCAAAGATCAGGCAGACCTAAAGTTTAGGTGTGCCATACTTGTAGATTTGGGTCCTTAATTGTGGGTTTTCATTAATATGATAGTTAGATTGCATGTGAATATGATCATCGGGGGTTATAAAGGTTTATAGTTCAATTTAGAGGAAATTTACTAATTATTTTTATCATTCATTGATCCTCTATCTTAATTGAACGCATGATTGTGAGTTTGAATAACTGAATTGATTCCAAACATATCGTTAGTGGTCTAGGAATCCTTTGAGATTTTTAGACGAGCCTGACGGATGATTTTGATGATTAAACTGCTCATCGAATGATGTGAGGTCTCAGTCTAATGTCTGGTTTTGAATCCAATGATTAATTTTTAACTCCAACAGTCAGATCGGCCTTGAACCCGAACATTAGGTTTCCAAGGGTTTTTGACTCAATGTAAAAGAATTAAAATGTTTATTTGTAAACTATGATGGTTTGATTGTTGTCAACAATTGATCGATTGTTAGATTAAGTATTATGGGCCCGATGGATTGTGGATATGACGATGCGACGATCCATCTTGAATGTTAACAGGTGGATAACTTGATCCATGGGTGAAGATGACCCTAATCAGTCAGGTTCATGTTAGAGCAAGGGTAAATTTTCATGTGTTTATGCTAGGTTTGGCCCTCACGGTAACACTCGAGTACTAAAAAGTACAGGGTGTTACAAAATTGGTCATCTAGTAAAATATACTATGGGACGACCCATAGTGACAAGCCACCTGGTAAAAGTCCCTGCAAAAGGATGGCCCATAGTGGATGACACCATGTGCTGATAACTTGGGGTCGCCTAGTAAAATACAGTAAGGTAAGATGTATAGTGACCCAAGAAACCATGTGACTTATGCTGGTCACAAGATAAAGTCCACGTGCCATGTATGCGTGATTATCCAAGTCGTTATTAATCTAGTTTATAAGCAATCTATTCATGATAAAATCTATCAACTGATGGCCCTTCAAAATTGGTTATATAATAACTTAATGATCTTTTCCATCGAAGTCTATTTATAGACACGTAGAGGGGTTCAACCCAAATAAGTCATTTTGGTAATAAGGTCCAAATGAAGAATAAGAGAAAGGGTTCTTTCTGAAAGCCTGCTAAGTATAAATATAGTAAAAGGTGGAACTCATCAAATATGCTTATGTAACTCCCATAAGGCAATGTCACTAGTCCAAGCATAAATTCATAAAAGTGGACATTAAACAATATAGATGATTTATGGAAGAGGTAGTTAACCTGCATGAAAAATAGATTATAGTCACATGCAAATCTCTACAATTCTAAGCATACAAACAACCTAGCCCATGAATTTGTACATATCATACTTCATAAGAGAGCGAATTATACATGAATTTTGTAGGTAATAGGACTTTAGAGCTACATTCAACTACCACATATTCAAGGTACATTCCAATTGCATTTAAGGAAACTAATACCAAGTAAAGTGCGTAAGCATGAGGGATAGATATTCACCTTAGGGTCAAAATTTTAAGATTCCCAAGCTTTCAGACCCGGATGCGTTGTGATTAGGGTAGCTCTTACCATTGAAAAATTAAGGAAATCAATGCCTAATCGTCAAATTCAACTAATTTCGTTCAATAATCCTATATCTAGCTTCTCATTTCTATAATTAAACTTAAATTAGATGTCAATTAGGGAATTTCTATTTACCTAGTTACAGAGTCAACTTAACTTGGTGATTCGACCCAAACATGGGCCCATACAGACAATCTAACGCTGCTACACCACCGCATGACCATGCATGCAGCTGTTAGCTGCTATTGATTGTTTGAACTCCAGAAACTCAACATGCACGCACCAGATAGGGTGCAATCCTGATTGCCGAATTCGACAGCGACAACCTTTGTAGTTGCCCATTCTTGACTCCTGGTGCCCATTCACTAGGTTCTGATCTTGGCTCCTACAAGGAGGATTTTGATAATACAAGTCTGATTCAAAATGAGCATACCCAAGATCATAACATTATAACCACAAATAAATAATCACAGGAACATCATTCTAAAATTCACTAGAAATTTAAAATTTTACAATGCAAGGTTTCAAAAAGGGAAATACGAGAACAATAAGAAGAAAACTCTAAGAGGATCAATGACTCGCCCTTGCTCATGCTTCGTTTACTGGCGTGGACTCACCTACACGCATCAATTGTGCTTAAGCTTATAGAAAGCTTAGTGGGCAGTGTAAGTGTGTGTAGGATAAGCGTCGTGGATGCAATAACAGGGTATGTGGAATATGCGATAAGGACCATGAACACCACTAGCCATAACAAGGCTATGAAATAATGTAATGCAGGTGCTAAAAGCCATCTCAAGGCTAAACAATACAATGCAGGGCCTATGGAGCCAACACCATGTGTAATATGCAATATGATCAAGCTTATTGTCACACCCCAGACTCGGTACCGGACTCACAAGGAACCCGATGGCCAGTTCTGGCCGTAACAGCCTCCGTAGTACCCCGTTCTCGGCTCCTAAGACTGGTTCCGATCCTGTGATCCTACAAGGAGGATTTTCATAACAACATAATCATTACCAATATGAACATACCTAAGATCACAACAAGTACATCTGAGAATAACAAAGGCACACATCATAAAATTCACTATAAATTTGAAATTTTACAATCATCCATAAGGTCTAAAAGGACATACATGAGAAAAAGAGAAAAAGAGAGAAAGGTCAGCAATACTAGAGTCTTCAAATGCTCATCTCTACTCTACGCTCTGCTGCTACGACGCCTACCTAGAATCACCTGCACGCATCAATCATGCATAAGCTTATAGAAGCTCAGAGGGTGGGTGTGAAAATGGTGCACAGGAGAATAGTAGGAGGTGCAAGAAGGGAAACATGCTCAATGAGAATATCACTAGCCTTACTAAGGCTTATCAACAATACGATGCAATGAGTACTGGGAGCCATACCAAGGCAATGCATGAAGGGGCTTACACAGCCAATGCTAATGCATGCAAGTAATACCAGTGCTCATAACTAAATCATACGTCAAGTACATTTTCAATCATAAAGAAATCACTGGGGTCCTTTACACTGCTGAATGACTGCCGCTCTACAGACCCCGCACAGTCAAACGAACGTAAGAGACCTCACTACCCACCCGTGGACTGCTAATCACCAGTAAGGCCTGACGGTAGTGGACCCATTTACGAGCTGGTCAGACTCAGCCTAGCAATGCCCTCTACACACCGAGCAGGTAAGGCTACACCCCTATCCAACCGACTACAAGACAGTTGGAGTAGCAACCTAACAGTATAAGGCCCTCGTGCGCTCATGTATTCCACCCGGTCACGACGTTGGAGCAGATCCTTAGTACCATGGAAGTTTTGGAAATTTCACCCATGGGCATCTTATGCACCCGGTATGTTTAACTAATATTTTTGGTGTCCACACATACGTCCATCCACGAATACCCCTGTGGAGAAAAAGCCCTGATAAAGTAAGGGCGAATATCCACAAGCTATGCAATATTAGATGCATGAATCACACAATCACCCATGCATCAATCCCAAGCATCTATCTCTCAGGGAGATACCAACATGTCCTACACAATAACGCAACCATGGCCAATCATACCTCAACCAAGCATGCATATGATGTGTATGGGAGTGGGCCATGAAGATGAATAGGTGTGTCAATACGGTGAAGATGAACTCTTTACCTAACCATGAAGGGTCTAGGTACTTAACCAATTCCTCATAAGGAATACAACCCCTAGTGGGGGCCCATATACCTGGGGTAGCCCATGAGACTAAGGAGAATAATGGTATGGGCCTAAATAGTGAAACAGCTTAACAAGGGTCTATGGTGGGCCTTTAACCACCCATAGAAGCCCATGGGCCTACCTTAGGGCCACCAATGTGGACATCCAACCACAAGTGGTCCCCAAGAGGTAGCCCATCTCTAATTGATCATGGATCAAGGCCCAAAGCACATGCAGCATCAGAAATAAGAAATGAGCAGCCATAATTATACCACAAACACTCATGTTGGGCTTCAGAAAGGGTGGCCCAAGGCATACCCAAAATATGGGTCAAAGGGGAACACACATAACCTAACCCATATATACCACTATGGGCCCATAGGGGGAAAGGTTAGGGCCCAACATAAAGGCCACTAATCACATATATTATGGTAGCCTAGTAGGCAGCCCATTGCTCAAACCACATGGACAAATGTCATACTCTTAGTCAAGTAAGTTAGGCCTACAACCCGGCCCAAGTATAAAATTGATTTGGTGGGAAACCAAGGGCCCATATACTTATGTAATTCAGCCCACTAACCCAACACAATAGTATGCTAAAAATAGCCCAAGAGTTCAATGGGCCTATCTGGAAAGTTCCAGCCCAATTGGGCCTAAAGAGTTCAACAACTAGCTACATTCATGGGCCCAATTAAATTCAACTGTGGTGGGCCTCAAAAGTACATTTATTAAGCTCAACATTTAAGGAACTAAAGGTATAAATCATTTCCTCTAAGATCTTTATAATGTGGTGGGCCCCACTCCTCAAAATTTCAGCCCAAGACTAAGCATAATTATAACATGTTATTGTCCTAAATTTGGGCAATCCATTGGAGTGGGTCCAAGGCTTCTAAAACTCTAAAAATTGAGGGCCAAGGTCCCTCATCATGCATAAAATAAGAGGAAACTCAAAAATGTGGCCCATCATCAGAGGAAATGTTTATAAACTATGGTTTTTATCAAGGCATATTGCTGGATTGCATAGCAAAATAAATCTGGCAGTCGAACCATCTTGGCCCATTCTTTTGGATGACCAAACTGGGTCAATTGGGGCTGAAATTTTACAGAGTGATACTTCCATAGGTGGTCCACACCCTCATAAAATTTTAGAATTTTTTTATATTCATAAGTATTTTAATTAATTCAAATAATACAATTTATCCATAAAATCAGACAGACCTGGACGTCCCAACATGGTGTGTCAGTCCGGCCCTTGCCACGGTGTGTACAGGGGTCCATTGGCTTCGAAATTTGGTAGGTGGGTCCTAACATGAGTAGAACACATTCTTAAAAAATTTTAAAATTTTTAGACATTTATAAATATTTTAATTCATTTAGATAAATCAATCTATCCTAAAAATCAGACTGATCTGGACACTATATTATAGTGGGCCAGTCCAGCCACCACTATGGTACATACAGATGTCCATTGGCCCCTAAATTTTGTATTTGGATCCTACCATGAGTAGACCACCCCCCTATATATTTTTATAATTTTTAAACACCCATAGGTATTTTAATAAATTTCATAAATCCAACTGTCCATGGTGGAATGTTGCTGGAACAGTGCAGAAAATTCAGACTGTCCACCTCACTTAGACCACACCTTTGGGACCTCAATCAAGGTCAGATGGGGCTGAAATTTAGGAGAAATCAAGATGAGATCCCCACCTTTCAGAAAAGTATTTTTAATGGGTATGAATAATCCCTAAACAGTCCCAAAATCTAGTCCAGAAACAACCAGAAACTGTCCAGAAAATTCTGGACAACAACATGTACTTAGATAAAATTTATTATATAAGTTAAATAAAAAGGGAAATACATTAATGGAGGATTCCTTAGTGGGCCCCACAAATGTCCATGTCATAATCTAAAGTCGACACACCTTGCATACATTATTAAAGCAGTAAGTAGGATACCCAAAATCAAATAATGGGTAGTTTGGGCATCCCACCTTGCTGAAATTTCTGGATGTCCTAGGCCCACTAAATGGACCACATACATCAGGAAATAAAATGAGGGAAAAGAGAGATAGAAGGACAATTCGAACATAGAGAAAGGGCTCCGCCACTATTGAGCCCTCCCAAGATCAATCACACCCGCACATCATACATAAATTTACATTTACAACATGGATCTTTCACATGCATGGCCTATAATTAAAATGCATGGTGAGGATGTCATCCCCACCATGGTTATAAGGTCTATATGACCCAAACATGATATGATATGAAAGAAAACTGCCATGATGGGGCCCATAGAGAAAGGCCCCATGCATGGATCATGCATGCATAAGGTAGGCCATTAGGCCACAACCATGGGATTGTGTGGGATCTCCACCATTGATTGGTGGGTCCTACACTTCCCTCATGAAAGGAAAAAAACATATAGGCTATAGAAATCAGATTTTTACATCTAGAGAAGCACCCACCTCAAAGATCTCCACCAAAACTCCAACTATAGGCTTCTAAGGCTCCAAATAAGCAAGATTGATGGTTGAGATGAGATTGGGATGGATGAATTGAGGAGAAATGGAGGAGAAGGGGGTTGGAAAAAGGGAAGAAATGGGCTGGATTTTTTTTGCAAGAGAGAAAGAAGGAGAGAAGAGGTAGAGAGAAATGAGAGGGAAAAAGAGAGAAGGGGATTTTTATTCAAAGTAATCATTATATTTGCTAGAAAAGTGGATATGGTGGTCTCTCTCTCTCCCTAGAGAAGAGAAATTTCAGAAATTTCAGATTGGGGAAGAGAAATTGCATGGGGAAGAAAAAAAATCCCATGATGACTTCTAAAAAAGAGAAAAAGAAAGAGTCATGATGAGTTTGGAGAAGGGAGTCCATTATTGCTAGTTTAGGCCATTATGACATTATGGAAATGGTGATGTCATCACCATTGGTAAGCGTGCACATGGGAAAATGTGCAAATCATGTAGGTCCCAACAAAAATGCGATCAATGGTTCAAATGATGCGCGACCCATAACTTATGATCCACACGTCAAATTTTTGCATGAGACACGTCGGTGGAACCGCGATGATGATGCGGTCGCAACGGTGTAGGTCTCGGGTCAATTTGAGTCGAGTCTATATGACCAAACTCAAGGGTGACTGCAAACACAATCCGAAGGTCTCGGGTTGTCGGAATTCGACCGGTAGGACAGCGGGATCATAAGAAATGAAATGCACACTCACATACACTCATGCACACATGCAAACTCGGGTCGGGTCTCACACTTATGCTCATATCAATCCAACGTATCAGTATAGTTTTACTCTAGAGAAATCACCGGGGTCAAATACACTACAGAAGAACTGCCGCTCTCCTAACCGCACAGCCCAGTGAGCTTAAAAGACATCACTATCCACCTGTGGATAGCTAATACCAACAAGGCTTGACGGTAACTGTAACACCCCAGATTTTTATCAACCTGGAGTTAGACGTCCTTAGGCAATGGGTCAACCATAGCACTCTTAAAGCTCAATTCCAAAGCCAAAGAAATCATTTAGAATGAAATTCTTTAGAAATTTAACGTGAATTGACCAACGCTAAACTAGATTACCTGTAAAATTAGCACCAACCACTTTAAATACGATCTGTAAGACCCAGAACCTATAGAATCGTTGACGCTACGTTACCCTAAAACCTAGGATCAAATTCTAAACCTATTTGTTCTCAAGAATCCTTTGAAATTTTGTATTGGATCTATACTGCACGTCGAAAGTCTGATATCTATAATCTTAAACCATTATGAATGCCTTGTTGGATTTGATAATCATTTCGAAAATCAAGCCCAACCGATATCCTGAGACCATTTTACTGAGTCCGGAGTGAAGAGAGTGAGAAAAGAAAAATATTTAAAAAATTAATTTAATTTTTAATAAATCTGGCACGTGTCGCTTGCGTGACATTTTTAAGCGTTCTGACCGTTAGAATTCGACCAAATTTCACCCTCGGATCAGGAAAGTTGGCCCTTACATGTCATCGCACTTATGGCCTTGATTAAGTTTCGGTGACCGCTGAACTGAAACTGGTTCACCACGGCCGATTTGGAAATCCGATTGGACTGAAAACCTAAATGACTAAAGATTCAATGTTAGTGAGCTTAAGTCCGACCGCATTTGATAACAGGACCTCCAGAAATGCTCCGTTGGATCGAAACAGACCCACTTTGGTTATAACCTAAGTATACCTTGACTTGGAGTTTATTTTTGTTATGTTTGGGCTTATAAAAGGGTCTTAAACCCTTAGCTTTCTAACCCATACGAATTTTCTAAACCCTAGAGAGTGAGAGAGAGAAAAGGGAGAGAAAGTATGAGAGAGAGTTGGTGTTCGATCCAGGGCTTCTTCCCTGCCATTCCACGTACTCAACTATCACGTCTGCATCATTTTTTCGGTAATTTTTGACTCCGTTCTTAGGTAAGAAAACCTAACCCTAATCATTTCTAGAGGTTTGAATAGCGTAGGTGATGAAATAGTAAATCTATTTCATACTACAGGTCACCTTTGTGTCGTAGACAAAAACTTAGAGTCTCTGTCGAGTTCGTTGCGATTCTACGGCATAAGGTGTGGATTTTAGATGCTTAGATTACCTTTTTTCAAAGCTTTCAATGCCGTTTAATGGTAGATTGTTGACAAGAATGTTGTTTGACATGTAAAACATGCTGTCTATTTTTCATTTCGAATGCATACGAAGAATATGAGATTTAGGGTATTTTGGATATTTGTAGGAAATATTGTATACGTACGTATTTTGCTGATATGATTTCCATGAGTATTTACCGTGTACCTATACTAGTTATGCGTGTATGATCTGTTTGGCGAAGAGATTTGCCCTAATGCACATTTTGGCCGACATATGTTATGTAGACTAAGTGTTTGTATAAATGTTTGTATAAGTAAGTATTGAGTAAATGAGGTTTTAGATTAGTATTGAGATAGGATTCTCAACTATTTTGATGATGTATATGATTTCTTCCATGGTTGTTATATTTGAATTGATTATCTTATATATATGAAATGCTTGTGTATGGTTAAATTGCTTATGTTGTATCTTATAACATGTTGCTAACATGCTTGAATTACTTGTTATTTCAATTTTGTTTATCTCATATGATTACTGATTCGCATTACATGTGCTTGGGGCTATACTCTAGTCCAGGCAGTCGGTAACAGATTAGAATTCGTGGTTGGATTCTATTCACCACGAAGGATGTGTAGGACGAACCCGAGTCGTACTGGAGTTGTCGGCAGTGGTTAGGCCACACGAAGTGCTTGTGCACTTCATGTCGGTCGATTCAACGTGCGCTAGTACTAGACGGACTCATCAAGTAATCCGACTGACCATTGTATGTTCACCTTGTATTGGTCATAACTGCTTGAATCTAGGGTACTGAACTTATAAGTGATAACCCTAATAACCGTGGTACCTTGATCTATTAAGACTCATGAGCCGGGCATGGTGGTATGGGACACCGTGGTCGAGCTGTCGGCCTACGCTGGGGCCACGAGCCTCCCCGTAGTGACAAGTGAGCAACCCAGACTTGTGAGCCGATTATGTTAGTATGAGACACTATATTCGAGCTGTCGGCCTACTCTGATTGGTGACGAGCCCTTTGTAGTGACCTCGAGCGTACTCTAAGTCTACGTGAGGCGACGACCCTTCCGTAGCAACAAGAGTACAAATTAGGCCTGTATTGATAAGGTGATGGGGGAGAGGAGCAACGAGTGCGAGCAACAGCCCTAACAGCCCTTGCAGCGACCTAGAAATATATCATCGTATGAGACTACTAGGAGTGATGACCCTAGACAGGATCTTTGTTGGGAATGATATAAGGGAAGTACTTTAGTTTTCAAATCCTGTTGTATGAAAAGGACTAATAAAAACTCAGTAATCATATTCATATCGCACTGCATGTGCCTAGAAGATGTGGAGCATTGAGGGAAGAAAGCATGCCACGGACGTAAGATGGTGTCGCATGAGGGAGTATGTTGGTGAGGGCATCCATCATGTCTTTCATTCTTACATTAATTACAGTATTTAGGAATGTTTGATTTGCTTGCTTTATCATTATCGCTTGATTTATTTGATAACATGTTAATCTTTTCTCTATGATTCCACTGAGTTAGCTACTCACTCCCACGTTATGGGACGGTGTTGTACACGCCAATCAGTCCGTGTTTTAGTTTCAGATGATGGCATTGCTTGTGAAGCAGAGCTAGACTTTTTGATGATGAGGAGAATTTCTCCTATATGCAGGTTCTGATCGACGGGGTTACAGGGTTACTGATTAGATGTCCTTACACTTATTATCTTGCACTTTTAAAATACCTATGTATATTCTTTTTGTTCATTTTTGGGGTATACATGTATTTAGTTAACCTGGTAACATGTTCACACTCTGGAGACTTACAATCAATTATATATTTTATGTATTTATCATAGTCTTCCACTTGTGAAATTTAACTGTCTCTGGAGTATGATATGTTGTTTTGTCTTAGTCTCAATCTTGTTTAATGTCATTCTACAGACAACATGCATTCATCATTATCTATATTGCATAAGTGACGTTTTGGAACTCAGGAGTTGTGTTTCTACTCGACCCCTGATTTTTGGGATGTTATAGATGATATTAGAGCATGATTTGGATTAAACCGGGCTTGGGTTATGGTAACACAACGCACACTGACGCACTTTGACTTAGGAAGGGGACGATGAAAACTTAAAAACTACATTAGAATCTCAAGTTTCACCGACAGGCGAGACTGAATATTGTAATTTAGTCCACAGTTCTTCTAATTTGTTTTGTTGAGATTCATGTACCCAGCTACACCCCAAACTCACCACCACCACAGACTGGATCTCTATTGCTACTAAGTAATTCAGTAGGCCACACAAAGGATCACAATAATAATAAAATCTAGGACTACAAAGGAAAGAAAATGTTTAAGATCATATATTCCACCATTCCACTCTATCCAGGACCATCCTCAGTTAAACCATAGATCATCAAATCATTTCTTTTTTCCTCCAAGCGCATCCATTTGAGCCTCCTCTTTACACTTTTAGAACCTTCAACTTAAAGCCAACTCACCCCCAATCGGTGTGTTCTCGGTCTCCATCTCACATGACCAAAGCATTAATGCCTACTTTACGTATGAATGATACTCCAAAGTTCCCTCAGATGCATTCATTTTTATATCTGTCATTCCTCATCTTGACACATATCCATCTCAACATCCCCATTTCAACTACACATCCTATGACCATGTTGTCGGTTGACAGCCTAAGATTCTGGTCCATAGAGCATGAATAGTTTTATAGTTATCCTAGAAGATCTCGCTATTAGTTGATTTGGTATGCGGCTATCACATAAAACTCCAAAGGCACATCTTTACTTCATCCTTCCAGCTCTTACTCTACAAGTAACATCCCTCATCAATTTCACCACTCTCATGAAGTATCAACCAAGATATTGAAAATAACTTTTCAGGACTCAATCCTAAAGTCTAACCCATTTCCTTCAAAATCTCTCCTTTCACCACCCCATTCTTCAACTTTTTCTAAGTATTTTCATACTAGACAAAATCCTAATGTATAAATGATGTATAATAATACTTAAACAAAAATTTACTATAAATAGTGAGTATAGGTATAACTTAGACTTTTGACCATTCAAATTATGGAATCTCATGGAATAAATAGGTTAGTTGGATATATTAGCATCTCCTACCCCAAAATCATATGCTACACATCATATAAACTCATTCTGGTTTACAAATTGGCCCCAAAAATGCCTCAAATGGAGTCGGGTGCCAAACGGAGCACTTACAGGGGGACCCAGGGTGGGACCCACATCATTTTGGACCCAAGGGGGGGAGGACCTCACCGGAATGGAGAGCGCTCGCTGAACAGGTCAGAGGTCGGCGAGGCCTTGCTGGTCAACGGGTCAGGCTGGGTCCGGGCTTCGGGCCGACCGAGTTTGGGGCCTAGTGGGTCCCTTTGGTCCAGGGTTCGGCGACCCATTCATTCAAAATCCTATACTTCCTTCACAAATTGGCCCTCCAAGCTCTCTTTTCCCTCTAAACTAGTTGTTTTCTCTCTCCAACCTCCCTTCCAATCATTTCTTCCTTCATTTTCTGTAATTTCTCTCATCCCCCTACTGTTCTCACCCCTACCCAGCACCTACACTCCATTTTCTATGGTTGGAGCTCCCAAGCTCTCCTTTAAGACTCAAAATCGTGTGAGCTTTCAACTCATCACATTTCTTCCTTTCCCCTTCTTTGATCCCTACCTTTTGGACCTATCTCCCTCCTCTTTTAGACCTAGATTCGTGAGAACCCATTAGGTCAGCCCTTTCTCTTCCCTTTCATCAATTTTCCATGGCTCTTTTTGAGTTCATTTTAGCCATTTTCTCGATCTCTCCGCTTTTACCCACGGATGAGACCTAACACAGTAGCTTAGTCCACAAGCAGTGACCATCTAGTGCTAGAATATCTAGAGTTTTGGACCTAGAGTTAGTACTCCTAGATTTGAAAGATCTGACGATATAGGAAATCCAATTTAAATTAGATAATCTTGACTCTAAGCGATAGAACAATCCCCTGTAGTAGAAATGGTATGAAACCATTTAGCGTATAAGCTTAGGCTTTGGATTATAGCTAGTGAGTTACAGACTAGTCTACTAGTTATATTAAGTAGTGTAAAGCCTGTATATGCTAAGGAATAGTAGGTTAGATTTGGTTGGAGTAGAACCTCATTCCTTCGATAGATCCCCTTAATGCTTATAGACTTCTGTTATAACCCTTAGAAAAGTTGTTTTAACTTAGAACCATTCACTCTCAGGGAAAACTTATAAATCCCTCAGATTGAACTTAGAATGAACCAGCACGCCCCTTAGAATTCCCCTTAGAATTGCCTTCCCAAGGACTTCTTACAATCGGGAATGCGGAGTAAGGGAACTGTATGTAAGCGATGTATTCACGGTTTGAATCGACTTCTTAATCCTGGTAGTTACCAATGAATCTAATGCTCTGATCAAACAGAAGATCGGCATCGACTAGGATTAAGAACCGATACGAAAAAATTTTTGTCTTAGCTAGACAGAAAGTTTATGTATCCGACTCAGACCCACTATACAACCTTTCTTCCGTGTTGGCCCGACCACTTACAACCAAAAGTTATTGCTTTGCCTTTTGGAAATGTTGAGGACATATAGCCAATAGAGATTAGACATCTTGCCGCAAGCTCACACCTGCCCCTAAACTCAATCATAATAGAGATTAGGCTCCTTCCTACACCCATAGGTACCAATGTCATAGAACGTATTATTAGCAAAGGAAGACCAATGTAATGAGAGGTTGTTTCCCATTTCATGTCAAGGATAGGCCCTAAGTTATACCTCGTTCTGATATACGGATCGAGACATAGATTCTTGAGCCTTAAGTAGAACTAAGTTTTAAGGGGGGTAGAATGTATTGAGCCCAATCTAGTTAGGATTAGCTACTACAACCGTTGGATCAAGGTAGCACAACGGAAGCGTGGTTGGCCTCTTCCCCACTGGCCCCAGGATCGAAGAAGTTGATTTAGGTTATATGTCAGGTTAGGTCATTAAATAAGATTTGAACCTTCCTTAGAATGTCAATACTAAAGTTTTTCTAGGGACTCATTACCCTTAGCCAATTTCGGGGATAAAATTTTATTTTAAAGAGGGTAGATTGTAACACCCCAAATTTTTACCAACCTAGAGTTAGACGTCCTTAGGCAATGGGTCAACCAAAGCACTCTTAAAGCTCAATTCCAAAGCTAAAGAAATCATTTAGAACGAAATTCTTTAGAAATTTACTGTGAATTTACCAGCGTTAAACTAGATTACCAGTAAAATTAGCACCAACCACTTTAAATATGATCTGTAAGACCCAGAACCTATAGAATCGTTGACGCTACGTTACCCTAAAACCTAGGATATAATTCTAAACTTGTTTGTTCACAGCAACCCTTTGAAACTTTGTATTGGATCTATACCGCACGTCGAAAGTCCGATATCTATAATCTTAGACCATTATGACCACCTTGTTGGACTTGACAATCATTTCAAAAATTAAGCCCAACTGATATCCTGAGACCATTTTACTGAGTCCGAAGTGAAGAGAGTGAGAAAAGGAAAATATTTAAAAAATTAATTCAATTTTTATTAAATCTGTCACGTGTCTATTTTGCGACATTTTTAAGCATTCTGACCGTTAAAATTTGACCAAATTTCACCCTCGGATCAGGAAATTTAGCCCTTACATGTCATCGCACTTATGGCCCTGATCGAGTTTCGGTGACCGCTGAACTGAAACTGGTCCGTCACGGACGATCTAAAAATTCGATTGGACTGAAAACCTAACTGACTAAAGATCCGATGTTAGTGAGCTTAAGTCCGACCGCATTTGATAACAGGACCTCCAGAAATGCTCCGCTGGATCGAAACAGACCCACTTGAAGTCCATTTTCGTTATGTTTAGGCTTATAAAAGGGCCTTAAACCCTTAGCTTTCTAACCCATACGAATTTTCCAAACCCTAGAGATTGAGAGAGAGAAAAGGGAGAGAAAGTGTGAGAGAGAGTTGGTGTTCGATCCAGGGCTTCTTCCCTGCCATTCCACGTACTCAACTATCACGTCTACATCATTTTTCCAAAAATTCCGGCTCCGTTCTTAGGTAAGAAAACCTAACCCTAATCAGTTCTAGAGGTTTGAATAGCGTAGGTGATGAAATAGCAAATCTATTTCATACTACAGGTCACCTTTGTGCCGTAGACAAAGACTTAGAGTCTCTGTCGAGTTCGTTGCGATTCTACGGCGTAAGGTGCGGATTTTAGATGATTAGATTACCTGTTTTCAAAGCTTTCAATGCCGTTTAATGATAGATTGTTGACAAGAATGCTGTTTAACATGTAAAACATGCTGTCTGTTTTTTATTTCGAATACATACGAAGAATATGAGATTTAGGGTATTTTGGATATTTGTAGGAAATACTGTATACGTACTTATTTTGCTGATATGATTGCCATGAGTATTTGCCGTGTACCTATACTAGTTATGCGTGTATGATCTATTTGGCAAAGAGATTCGCCCTAATGCACATTTTGGCCGACATATGTTATGTAGACTAATGTGAGTAGACTAAGTGTTTGTATAAATGTTTGTATAAGTATTGAGTAAATGAGGTTGTAGATTAGTGTTGAGATAGGATTCTCAACTATTTTGATGATGTATATGATTTCTTCCATGGTTATTATATTTGAATTGATTATCTTATATATATAAAATGCTTGTGTATGGTTAAATTGCTTATGTTGTATCTTATAACATGTTGCTAACATGCTTGAATTACTTGTTATTTCAATTTTGTTTATCTCATATGATTACTGATTCGCATTACATGTGCTTAGGGCTATACTCTAGTCCAGGAAGTCGGTAATATATTAGAATTCGTGGTTGGATTCTATTCCCCACGAAGGATGTGTAGGATGAACTCGAGTCATACTAGAGTTGTCGGCAGTAGTTAGGTCACACGAAGTGCTTTTACACTTCATGTCGGTCAATTTAACGTACGCTCGTGCTAGTCGGACTCATCAAGTAACCCGACTGACCATTGTATGTTCACCTTGTATTGGTCATAACTTCTTGAACCTAGGGTACTGAACTTACCAGTGATAACCCTGATAACCGTGGTACCTTGATCCATTAAGACTCATGAGCCGAGCATGGTGGTATGGGACACCGTTGTAGAGCTGTCGGCCTACGCTGGGGCCACGAGCCTCTCCGTAGTGACCAGTGAGTAACCCAGACTCGTGAGCCAATTATGGTGGTATGGGACACTATATTCAAGCTGTCAGCCTACTCTGATTGGTGACGAGCCCTTTATAGTGACCTCGAGCGTACTCTGAGTCTACATGAGGCGACGACCCTTCCGTAGTAACAAGAGTACAAACTAGGCCTGTATTGATAAGATGATGGGGGAGCGGAGCAATGAGTGCGTTGAACAGCCCTGACAGCCCTTGTAGCGACCTAGAAATATATCATCATATGATACTACTAGGAGTGACGACCCTAGACAGGATCTTTGTTGGGAATGATATAAGGGAAGTACCCTAGTTTCCAAATCCAGCTGTATGAAAAGGACTAATAACAACTCGATAATCATATTCATATCGTACTGCATGTGCCTGGAAGATGTGGAGCACTGAGGGAAGAAAGCATGCCGCAGACGTAAGATGGTGTCGCATGAGGGAGTATGTTGGCGAGGGCATCCATCATGTCATTTCATTCTTGCATTAATTACAGTATTTAGGAATGTTTGATTTTCTTACTTTATCATTATCGCTTGATTGATTTGATAACATGTTAATCTTTGCTCTATGATTCCACTGAGTTAGCTACTCACTCCCACGTTACGGGACGGTGTTGTACACACCAACCAGTCCCTGTTTTAGTTTCAGATGATGGCGTTGCTTGCGAAGCAAAGCCGGACTTTATGATGATGAGGAGGATTTCTCCTATATGATGTTCTGATCGACGGGGTTACAGGGTTACTGATTAGATGTCATTACACTTGTTATCTTGCACTTTTAAAATACCCATGTATATTCTTTTTGTTCATTTTTGGGGTATACATGTATTTAGTTAACTTGGTAACATGTTCACACTCTGGAGACTTACAATCAATTATATATTTTATGTATTTATCACAGTCTTCCGCTTGTAAAATTTAACTATCTCTGGAGTATGATATGTTGTTTTGGCTTAGTCTCAATCTTGTTTAATGTTATTTTACAGACAACATGCATTCATCATTATCTATGTTTCATAACTGACGTTTTGGAACTCGGGAGTTGGGTTTTTACTCGACCCCTGATTTTTGGAATGTTACAGTAACGGACCCATTTACGAGCTGGTCAGATCATCCTAGCTTTTACCCCCCTCACTCAAGCGAGTAAGGCCACACCCCTTTCCAACTAACCATGATACAGTGGGAGATGTGGCCTTTTGGTAGTAGGTACCGGAGTTCATGTTTTCCATTCGGTCTGGTGTTGGAGCATCTCCTGGTACCATGAAGGTTCTTAGACTTTCATCCAAGGACATCCTACATGCCCTATAGTGCTCAATGAATATTTTCGACATCTAAAACTCGCCCATCCATGAGATGTCTGTGGAGGCCATGACCCTGATGAAACTAGGATGAATAACAACATGTTATGATAATGCTAGATGCATGCACCACACTAGTCAATCATGCATTGATCCTGCGCATCCATCAAAGCTCAAGAGGAGCAATACCATCTCCTAGGGAGTACCATAACAGCCTGCTCAAAGGTATAATGTGAAATAGCGGTGAAGACCGCTTAAGTTGAAGAAAGAATATGCCAATATGTCCTAGAGGGGGGTGAATAGGACTTTTTAAGGTTTTACAATGTATTTTAAAATCCAATTGCGATAATCCTATCAGATATACAATTATCAAGATTACTCAAATGTAACTCTACTGGCTTCCAAGCCTTGTAGAGGATCCAATAACAAACTTTTTGAAAGATAAACAAATTGTAAACAAGATTGTGATGGATATGACTATGTGTGTATGAGGTGTGATCTCAAACAATCAGATATAAAAGCATGTAAAGAATATCACACAAATGAAAAACAATAACAATCTCAAACACGGTCATTTTCATAGTGGTTCGACTACTTGTCTACTCCACTCCCAGGTCCCGCACTCAACCCTTGAGTGTACCGGATTTCACTAAGGAGGTTTCTCAGGGTTCACCATAAACCTAAGGTTTTAAATCAGGTTCACCTTCAACCTTTACATGGAGGTTTCTACTCGGTTCATCTCTAACCCTGGAGTTTTACTGATTCACTCCTAACCAGATGTTTCTGCTCTCTATAGAGCAAGGGTCCACATAACGCACAAGGATGTTTATGCTCTCTACAGAGCAAGGGTCCACACAATGCACCCACTATGTACACTCCCACTGGAGGCCTCCTATGAGGACTTAAAAAGGTGAGCAACACTTAAGACCCAATCCTAAAAAGGAATGATCACAAGTGTCATCTGGACTCTAGATACTTACAGATAAGTTGATGAGACTCATTCAGTGTAATAACGAAGATCTCCTCCTTATTGTTAAAGAGTCTTCGGCTCCCTTGATCTGCAACACAAAAGATGTACCAATACTTGGCTTCGGATTGGGTCAAGGTTAGGACGGAAATCCACTCTCTTATAATTTTCTTATAAGGAAGATAAAGTGATTTCCATCATCTATTCATTCAAAGCATCTCAACTTAATGATATGCTATTAAGATAGTTTCTCGAGGATCCTTGAATGCGGAAGTTCATTTCTCAATCCACTCTATTGAATGTCAATGAATAAGACTTGATTAGAAGATGAACTCCCATGAGAGAAAGGGCTTTGGGTATATGATCTAAAGGTAAAACACACAAAAGAACTCTCTTCTTTCTCTACCAGCAATATGGACAAGTCTCTCTTTATATAGGCAAAAGGTTCCAACGGATATAAAGCGGTCATATTTATGACAGAGTTTTATATCATCGAGCAGGGTCGATATCATCGAGCGTATACTCTCGATGGGATCTACTGTCTGCTCGATAACACAAACTCAAATGTCATACGCTTTTGAAACCTTTTTCTATCTAGTCGATGGGATCGATACTGGTGTCGATGTCATCGGATTTTGAACTCCGATTCCATTGATACTGGGATCGATCTATCGACATTTGAAGCATGAGAGAGACAAGTCTTGAAATATTTCAATTTTTTAGGATATGATCAGGGAACAACCGATGTCATCAGAATTTGAATATCGATGATATCGAGACCGTGTCGATGGGATGGATAAATCGTATAGATTTATCTATAAGCACGCTGGACAGTTTGTGTCCTGTCTCAATCCAATCGACTAGACCTTGATAGCATCGACATAAAAATATCGATTTCCTTTAGTGGCCCCCGATCAAAGTTAAAAGCAACTTGAAATATTTGCTGGAAGAAATGCACACCCACTATTGATATGATCGATGGCTTTCTGATATGATCGATATTTGAATTCAGATTAAATCGGGAAGGACATCGATATATCGAAGAACATAGTAATTTTCTTAAGAAAGTTAGGGCGCCGAAAATCTGCCTGTCGATATTAACGAGCCACTTCTGATGGGCTCGAGATTTAAATATCGATATCATCGATAGTTGCATCGATATATCGATAATTCTGTCCAAATATGTATGCGGTTGCTGGACACATTAAGTCCTCAATCGATATGATCGATTCAGTTTTCGAGGACATCGACAACGCAGGTCGATCATATTGAAAAGTGTATCGATATTACCGACAGGGCAAGTAAACTTATAAATTTTCTGATGTTTGAAAAAGTTCACTTACCCCAAAAACCCTTATATGTTGTAAGTTATTTTTAAGGGTTTTAATCACCTGGTGTTTTAGGACATGAGATGTGAGGCTATGATTTACCTATGGCGAGCTTCCACACATCCGGTTGAGGCAGACACTTGAATAGATCTTCATGTAAGGCTCTGCAGTCTGACTGACTCAACACACATGGTAATTGACAAACCAAGGCACTAACAAGTGCACTTTCAATCTCCCCCTTTGTCAATTATATGACAAAATACCCAAAACACCCTAGGATAATATCTAGACAGAAACATTCTAAATTGTACGTACATGCTTTTACACAATTTTACAAATTCTAATGCAGCCATGTACATAACCAGTATTTTCTCCCCCTTAATATAAAACTCTCCCTTTCTTGGTGCAGCTGCTCCCCTAACACCTGCATCATAAGAGCAAATATCCAATTTTTCACACGGGCTGTTTTTACTTTTCTCCCCCTTTTTGTCAGTCATTGCCAAAGGCATAACAAATGATATTGACTTAAGTTGTTAAGGAAGCATATGGGAGAACATACAGATATAGATGCATAAAGATGAAAACAGTTTAAGCCATACATCATTTTCAGAAGATATAAATGTATATTAAATAAAGCATTAACACAATCAGATAAGATAATCAGAAAAAACATATGCAAACCATATTAAATACTCCGTTTAGCCGGGGGACATCATGTATCACTATGGCAGTAAGAACAAAATTATGTGTGGCCATTTTCAACAAAACATTCACCATTCAAAAGCACGTACTGCCCTAGATAGTAGTAGTATAATCATCTAAAAAGATAACACAGATGCACTTGATAAATCAGAGAAGGACGACACTTGCTTAATGTCCTCGAGGAGGGTGATGTGTGAGCAATTCCATCACTTGCTGAGTGGTTTGTTGGAGAACGTCGACTTTGTCTTCAATCACAGTAGGATGTCGTTCGCAGAGGTGCAGTTGGTCCTCCATCCCTGCCATCCCATTTAGCAGATGACATTCGAGGTGATGAGATTAACGATTTGTAATTAACTCGGGGCTTACCAGCGGAGTGGGATTTGACCCTGCATGTATAGGCCAATTGGACAGTGAAGCATGTGGAACAGCCCTTAGGAGGGAAGCACTTGGCCTAGATAAGGAAGGACACAACCGTTGTGCCGCCTGTGCTGCATCGCCGTCAAACCATTCTTCAGGATATACTACATCTCATGTGGCAAGTAGGCCCACATGGTGTGCTAGTTTATATATGAGCACTGGGAAGGACAGTGTTTCCCTATGATTGCCTTGGATTACACGAATTATTTGCTTGAGGAGAAGAGTTGGCAGACAAACTTAATTTTCTTGATATATATCATAAAGTACATTGATCATGAAGGGAGGAAGATGATCACCTTTTATATCGCAAGGATATACATTAGACCCAAAAATGCTATGAAGAATTTTGAATGTGGGTCCTAGGTAGTTGACATGAAGCAGATTTTCATCATTCTGTGGAACGGTCGTTCCTTGGCAGAGCGCACAGGTTACTTCTCCCCACACGCCCAAGCCATTCAGATTCTTCTCAATCACTGTGATTCGGGTGACCTCTAGATCGAGAAGATGAGCCAAAGTGATTGGAGTAATCAGTTTTGAGTAGTGTGCCAAATTTAGCCGAATGCTAAGGAGATCATTACTAATTATATGGCAGTGATTAAAGAACTCATGAATCACCCCTAGCTGATATGATCCTCCAAGATTGAGGATATTCTGCCAACCTATGACCTCTAGAAGTAGGTCAACTCCAAATGGTTCTATGGCATTATTGAGCACTAGACGTTCAACGACGGCAGATGGATGGCCTTCCGTAGGTTGATGCCTGCTGGATTCCGATGCTACATTCTTGGATTTTAGAGAATGAAGGGACGACTTTCCTTTTCCCTTGATCATAGTTTGAAGAGATGAGATGTTGATAGGAAGTATTCAGATAATAGAAGGAAAGAGTAGGAATCCACATGAATGCTTCGCTTAATATACCAATCTTATTGATCGTATTGATCAGTTATCGATCGCATTGTCATGTCTTGCATCAAGAGTTGTGTTGACGGTCGTTGAAAATTAGTAATCCTATTGAATGCAGTCTGACCGTGAGAATGAACTGATAGTTAAAGCATTGTATTTCCCAACAACTATTGATTTTATCGATATACTATTTCGATGGCATCGATGATGGAATCGAAGACTGTATAGATACTATCGCTGCTGTGAAAATTTTGACATTTGTTCTCTTAGCAGTTTGGCCATGAATATCTCAGACTTTAGATGTATCTATGTGAGCCAATGTTCCTGAGATATTTATCAATAAGAGCATATGCCAATGGATTTTTGAAGGGAACAGAACCTGTTTGTGTTAAGTGGCTTTGTGAGGATATCAGCAAGCTCTTTCTCAGTAGTTATATAATCTAATACAATGATCTTTTCTTCAACAAGTTCTCGGATGAAATGGTGACGGATGTCAATATGTTTGGTCTGAGAGTGCTGAACTGGATTTTTCGAGATGTTTATAGCGCTTGTATTGTCACAGAAAACACACATTATAGACTGTGCAATCCCGTAGTCCAATAGCATTTGTTTCATCCATAGCAGTTGTGCACAACAGCTACCTGTAGCTATATATTCAGCCTCTGCAGTGGATAATGAGATCGAATTTTGTTTCTTGCTCTTCCAGGAGACCAAATAGTTACCAATATAAAAACATCCTCCACTTGTTGATTTTCAATCATCTAAATTTCTAGCCCAGTCTGCATCAGAATAACCAGCAATGGTGGTGGATGTTTTATACAAATACCATAGACCAAAGGTGGTAGTCCCAGGTACATATTTGATAATCCTTTTAACAGCCGTTAGGTGGGATTCCTTAGGATCTGCCTGATATCGAGCACATACTCTCACACTAAAAGATATATCTGGACGACTAGCTATGAGATACAGTAGGCTTCCAATCATACTTTGATAGAGATGTTGGTCCACACTTTTGCCATTAATATCTTTGGAGAGTTTAAGGGTGGTACTCATAGGCGTGTGATGGGTACGCCTAGACTCAAGCCCAAATCTTTTTACCAAGTCTCTTACATACTTGGTCTGGTTTATGAAAATCCCATCAGTTAGTTGCTTAACCTACAGTCCTAAAAAGAAGTTCAATTCGCCAACCATACTCATTTCAAATTCTAATTTCATGAGGTTAGCGAATTTGTGTGCCTCTTCTCCACATGTTGATCCAAACACTATATCATCCACATAGATTTGCGTAATAAGAAAGGAGTTTTTTGTTCTTTAAGTAAACAGTGTCTTGTCTACACTTCCTCTACAGAATTCATGGTCTAACAGAAATTTTGTTAATCATTCATACCATGCACGAGGTGCTTGTTTGAGACCATACAGAGCTTTATCCAAAGGATAAACATAATGGGGAAACTTAGGATCTGAAAATCCTTTTGGTTGTTCTTTATAAACTTCTTCAGCAAGATCCCCATTAAGGAATGCACTTTTAACACCCATTTGAAACAGTTTAAATTTTAATGTGCATACAACAAACATGAGAATTCTAATAGACTCGAGACGAGCAACAGGGGCAAATGTCTCATCAAAATCAATCCCTTCTATCTGTGAGTATCCTTGGACAACTAACCTTGCTTTATTTCTGATCACATTTCCTGACTCATCGAATTTATTCTTGAATACCCATTTGGTTCCAATGACATTTGTATCAGTTGGTCTAGGAACCAATTTCCATACCTCATTTCTCTAAAATTGTTGAAGTTCTTCTTGCATGGCATTTATCCAGTGTTCATCTTGAAGAGCTTCCAAAACATTTTTAGGTTCAATTTTTAAGGTGAAGCAGAAATGACTGTAAATATTTTCTATCTGTCATCGAGTTCTTACACCATCATTTGGAGCTCCAATGATTTGTTCCCGTGGGTGATCCTTCACGATGGGTACTTTAGAAGATGGTCCGGGTTCATTTGATGCTAGGGTTTTGTATTCCAATTTATCTAGAATGCATGAACCTACATCATCTTCTAATTCATTTGCAGGATTTTCCTCATCATGAAGATGATCATCAATTACCACATTGACTGTCTCTTGAATAGTGAGGGTTCTTAAATTGTATACTCTATATGCCCGACTATTCATGGCATGTAAGACCCGTATCCTAGCCTGTACTGTTCCATAGGCTTCCGCGATCCTCCTGGTCGAATTTCGGCAACTCGCAATTTATAATCGACAGTCGCGCGCGACCTTGAGTCATATTTCGTATTCCAGAGTCGACTCGACCTGAGACTTATACCCTAGCAACCGCACTGTCGTCGCGGTTCTGACGCCACGTATTACGCACCGAGGCGATACCCAGGCCAGAAGATGTGGGCCCGCGTTCAGTTCGAGAAAATGCCGCGCATTTGCAATCCCAAGAGAATCTCTACAACATGTCAAATCAATCTCAGTAATCCCATCAATTACCACATCATGTCAAGTACAACCACCCCTCCCCTAAAGTCAACTCTCTCTCTTACAAACCCATCCCTTACATGTTAAGTACCCATCACCCATCACTCACACCCATCCCTCTCTCTCTCCCTCTCATTCTCTCTCTTTCATTTTTTCTCTTTCATCCTCCAAGCAAGAAACCATCCATGGCTTCCATGGAGAAGCTAGGTGTGACCCACCTTCCTACCATCAAATTCAACCCTTGGATCATCATCTCAACCATTAAAAATGTCCTCTTGGAGCTCTAGGGTGCATAGGCGGAAGAAGGAATAGGCAATCAAAGGTGGGTGCTTCTTTCTTTCTTTATTTCTCTCCTTTTCTTTTGTTTTGTGGGTGAATTGTATTGTTTGTAGGTGCTTCTCTCTCTCCCTTGATAGTATGGCCGCCATGATTCATTATCCTCACCATTTGATCATGAGGCACACCATGTTGCTGTCCATTTTTGGGACAGATGTAATGAAGGAAAAAATACAAATATCAGTTTGATCCAAAGCAGGTGGACCACGTTGTCATTGACCCACCCTGATGCATGATATTATTCACACAGTCCATTATATGGACGATGGAGTGGAAACCTCACCCTGATTTGTATGAGACCTGCATCCAGGCCGTCCATCTGTTGGACAGAGGGCCAGCAGCAGCTGTGACAGCTGTTGACACCAACAGGTTCTGCAGCCCCACCGTGATATATGTTTTATACACTCTGTCCATCCGATTTTGGGCTGCCGTGGGACCAACTCCACACGTGCTGCACGTGTGAAGGTGGGGCCCACAGATGTATGCATTGTATATCTCACCGTCCATTCCTGGACGGTGATTAATGGGGACGTATTGTATATCCCAACCGTCTGTCCAGTACTCACAGACGCTGGATGTATTTAATATTTACTTAACATTATATATATGATATATATACATATGTGTATACATGTTTTGAGGGCCATCATACGTGCAGGGTGGGACCCACCTTGCTGTATATATATATCTTGTATTTGCACCGTCCAGATCTGGACGGTGCCATGTGGAGCCTCCTTGATGCATTGTTTTATTTCCACCGTCCATTCCTCCTGTGTGGGTATGCCTTGATGTACCTGTTGAATAAGTGTGGACCCACCATGGCTATGTATGGGGCCCACCTTATATGATTTGTGTATTATCCCCACCGTCCAGCAATGAGACGGTGTGATTCACCCACCTGCAGCGTGTAGTTCCCTTTGATGTGTGTATTTTATACACTCCATCCATCCGATTTGAAATGGGACGTGGCCCACCCCACACGTGTGGGATGGGACCCACCTTGAAGAATGTATTCTACATCCTTGCCGTCCACATGGCCCACGTGGCATGTGTTGCATCTAGGCCGTCCATCCGTTGGACGAGCAGCAGCACAACAGCTGTTGTGAAACTTCATTAAATTCTCTGTAGGTCTGGATGAGGTATGTGTTATATATCCTATGGTGTACATGTGGAACCCACTCCACACGTGCTGTACGTGTGGAGGTGGGGCCCACTAAATGTATGCATTCCAACCATGTCATCCACCGTCCAGATAGGGACGGTGGGACCCATACAATGTGTAATTTATCACACCGTCCACCCACCTATTAGCTTATATAAAATAATATATATATATATGTATATATATATATATATACACACACATGTATATATACTATGTTAGCTGGTGGGCCACATGTGTGGACACACCTTGATGATGTGAAGATCCACACCGTCCGTCAGTTTTTTTATTTAGGACGTGGGACGTGTGAGCCCCACTGCGATGTAGGGGGTCAATCGGAACCGCCCACGTGGCGACTACCATGATGTATTTGAATATCCATTCTGTCCTTCCATTGTAAGGACGTGAGACCCACCCCACACGTGTGATATGTGTCGGGGTGGGGCCCACCAGATATGTGTGATATGGATTCTAGTTGTCTGTCCAGTGGTACATAACCGTGGGGCACATTGATGCATGAGATTTACTCACACCGTACAGCAGGGTCTGACCCACCTCAACCTATTTATTTATTATTATTTTTTTAAAACATACTTGCATCCAGAGGGTTGGACACTGTTTTGATATATATATCATATATTATATATGTATGGTGGGCCTCACGTGGGACCCACCTAGATGTATGTATTTAGCATCCGCACCGTCCGTTCCTTGGACTGCAGTGGGATGCACCATGATGCCACGTGGACATCCACCACGATGTATGGGATTCATCAATGCCGTCTGTTCATAGGGCCCACTTTGAAGTATGTTTTGTATACACCGTCCATCCTAACAGACGTGGGACCCCATCTTACGTTATGTGTTGTACACACATGCGTCACATGTGACCGTGGAATGGCCCATCACGAGGGAAACCCATCCCGATATATGTATTTTAGACCTAAGTCGTCCACCTGTTTTGCCATGTGGGTCACACACTTGATGTACTTATTTCATCCACACTGTCCAGATGTGCTGGACAGTGCTGGACAATGTTTAGATGGTGTTGATGCACCTGGGCAATGTCTAGATGGTGCTAAGCATATGGACAATGTTTGGACAGTACTGATTTGCATAGGCTATGTCACTGGGTGGTATTGATCATCGTTAGAGCGCCATGTGCCCTATAAAAGGATGGTGTACAGTGATACACATGTTACACCTGCAACTATTGAAGTGATTTTTGGTGTGATCCAAGCCCACTTGCTACTCATTAGTGCGACCCGTCCATGGGGCCCACTTGGCTTGTATTTAAGGCTCATATGATGGGGCCCACCTGCTTGAATTTGAGGCCCATGGGCAAGGCCCATTTGTGATATATTTGAGGCCTGTGGGTGGTGGCCCATTGTAATGTATTAGGAGCCCATTGGTGCGACCCATTGGTATAACCCATCCATGAGGCCCATCATGATGTATCTTCGGCCCATAAGTGGGGCCCACCTGTTGCGTATTTATGGCCCATCGATGAGGCCCACTTGATGTATGTAGAGGCCCATGGGTCGTAGCCCATTGTGATAGATTCGAGGCCCATGGGCGCGGCCTATTGTGATTCGTGTAAGGCCACTGTACAACACCCAATGTAATATATGAGAGGCCTATAAAAGGCCCAACGTGATGTATGTGTGGCCGATACATTGTGTATGAATCCCTTATGTGGGCTACTCCTTGGGAGAGATGTTGGTTAAATGTCCACATTGATGGGCGATGATGGTTGAATGTTCACATTGTGACCTTCCCTTAGGCCTTGTTAGGCCCATTCTCATCATTCCCCGAGTGGGTTAACCCAAGAAAGTGGGCCTCAGCTCCGTGTTATCGGATTTGATATAACCACGGCCAAGTGCTGATATTTATACTATAGTTGATCGGCTGATCATCTATGGACCCCGTTTTGTTTATCTGCTGATTACCAGTGTGATTAACGTGACGATTTACCGATTCTGATTATTGATCAATTTCGATTACCATGACCGATTACCAATTCCGATCGACGTGACCGATTTGCCCACTCTGATTACCGATCGATTCTGATTGATGTGACCGATTGCCAATTCCGATCGACGTGACCGATTTGTCGACTCTGATCGATTTCGATTACTGTGACTGATTATCGATTTTGATTGACGTGACCGATTTTCCGACTCTAATTATCGATCGATTTTGATTACCATGACCGATTGCCGATTCCGATCGACGTGACCGATTTGCCCACTCTGATTACCGATCGATTCCGATTGATGTGACCGATTGTTGATTACGATCAACATGACCGATTTGCCGACTCTGATTACCGATCGATTTCGATTATTGTGAGGCCCATTGTGATGTATCTGTGGTCCTTAGGCGAGGCCCAATGTGTTGTATATTAGGCCTTTGTGTGAGGTCATCGGCCCATTATGTGTTTGACCCTGTGGGGGTCATTCCTTGGGGCAATGTTGGTTAGTTGTCCACATTGTTGAGGCCGATTGTTGATGTTGGTTATTGATACTGATTATGAGTATGTGAAAGCATAGCATTATAATACATATGCATCATCTGCATGTTTGTTATGAAATGTGATTGACCATTGCATATGTCATAGTGCCGGTTGTTATGAGACTCCCTGATAGGCGGAGATTGTCTCATATGAGTGCACGGTATGCGCAGGATTGATGCATGACTGGATTATATGACTCATGCATCTTGCATTGTATGCTGTGATTATTGTATGCCTTAGCGACATTAGGCTCTCCACTGTGTCGTGGTCGGTTGGAAGGGGGTGCGGCCTTACCTGCCCGAGAGAGGGGGCAAAGCTAGGTTGAGTTTGGCCAGCTCGAGGAATGGGTCCGTTATCGACAAGCCGGGCCTGATATTGGCAGGAGGATAGTGAGGTCTCTTCCACTCGCCTTGTTGCGCACGATGGGGCGACAATCTGGTTTGGAGTGTAATAGACCCTAGTGATTTCTTAGAGAGAAACCGTACTGATATATGAATTTATTGAGTAGGAGTTGCATGCTCATTCATTCATTCACTATCCACTCGGGCTGGTGGTGCGCAACTAATCGTTGTGTACCTTCGTTATGGCAAGGATTTTGGTTAGGCGCGTGACTAACCTGAGATCAGGAGTTTACCACGTTGAGTCTGACTATCCAAATTTAGGTATGGGACTGGTTTGGATAGAAGTCCCTTGTGGTGGACCCCGTAGCCTGCAATACTACGTACTATCATCCCGACTTCACACTCCAGCATGGTCATTTCATTCGCATTGCATATTGCATTGTATCCTCGGCATCTGATATTTGGCGCTTCATGACTCCTTGTTGCATAACTATTCTATATTGCGTATTCTTCTATTGATTTACTTATGGACTTGTCAGTATTTCTGCTTATTCCGATATTGTATGATTTATGGATGACCAGTAATTTCGGTATTGTATGATGATGGCATTGTATTGAACATTAATACTTACCTTGTACACACACTTACACCACCCTCTAAGCTTTCTATAAGCTTATGCACGATAGATGCGTGCAGGTGATGTTAGGTTGCAGCAGTGTTGAGCTTGGAGCGTGCAGTGGTCTTCTGGAGCTTAATTTTTATTTATGTATTTCCCTTTCAGTATTGTACTCAAACAATTATATTAGTGGATATGTGATGATGATGTTGCCTTTGTGAATTGGGTAATCTTGTGGTTATACTTATTACTAGTTAAATGTACAAAAAAAAAATCCTCCTTGTACGACCCCAGGATCAGAATCTGGCATATGAATACTAGGAGCCGAGAATGGGGTACTACGTAGGCTGTCGGCACCAGATTCGGTAATCGAAATTCTTATGAATCCGATTTTCGAGTTTGGAGCGTGACATGGCATACCCCAGAAAAATACCTTCATCACTTTTAGACTTAAATTTTCTTAGGTGATCTCTATCTCTCTAAATATAACATTTACTCCCAAAGACTCGAAAATATTTTACACTAGGTACCTTTCCATACCATAGTTCGTATGGAGTTTTATTCAGACCTGCTCTAAGATATATTATATTTATGATGTAGCAGGCAGTATTGACAGCTTCTGTCCAAAAACTTTTTGCCATATCTTTTCCATTTAGCATGACTGACCCCATTTCTTGCAGCACACGATTTTTCCTTTCGATGACTACATTTTTCTGTGGGGTTTTTGGGGTTAAGAATACATGATGAATTCCTTTCTCATTGCAGTATTTTTCAAATTTTTCATTCTCAAATTCCCCACCGTAATCACTTCTAATACAATTAATGCCATATCCTCTTTCATTTTGAAGTCGTTTGGCCAGGATTGCAAATTCTTCAAAAGCATCCGATTTTTCCTGAAGAAATGTAACCCAAGTAAATCTGGTGTAGTCATCTACTATAATAAGGAAGTACCTTTTCCTCCCATGGCTTTCCACTTTGGTTGGGCCAACCAGATCCATATGTAACAGATCTAACGGTTTTGTTGTTGCTATGGTGGTTGTCTTTCTATGTCCAGTTTTTATCTGTTTTCCTTTTAGACATTCTCCGCATACAACTTTTTCTTCTTTTCTAATCTTAGGAAGACCTCTAACCAAACTTTTTGAGCTGAGCTTAGCTAAATTTTGGTAGTGAACATGTCCCAACCTTTGATGCTATAATTTAGATTCATTTTTCACAGCCATATTACACTTTATAGTCATCACATCCTCATTTGCACTTTCTATGATATAACAGTTATCACTGGTGTGTAATCCGTTTATGAGGAATTTTCCTGTGCGATCTAAAATTCTACACACATCTTTTGAAAAGGTGACCAGATGTTCCTTATCACAAACTTGCGAGATACTCAGGAGATTATGTTTCAGACCTTCTACACAGGGGACATGTTTGATTTTTGGAAGGCCTGGTATAGCTATTGTCCCTTGTCCAATAATTTTGGTTGAACTACCATCTCTAAATGTGACTGATCCTCCATCGAAGTTTAAGTACTCATAGAAATGATTTTGATCACCAGTCATGTGTCTGGAGCATTCACTATCAAGATACCATTTTAAACTATTACCAGCTTTCAGAGCAGTATGGATTACGAGGCAATTGTTATGATCTGTCACATCCTCTGGGACCTTCTTGAACATGATTCCTTCTTCAGTCAAGATCACTCTCTAGGCAGTGAAGCCCTTAAAGACCGGCTCTGATACCAATTGAAATAGCGGTGAAGACTGCTTAAGTTGAAGTAAGAATATGCCAATATGTCCTAGAGGGGGGTGAATAGGACTTTTTAAGGTTTTATAATGTATTTTAAAATCATATTGCACTAATCCTATCAGATATACAATTATCAAGATTACTCAAATATAACTCTACTGGCTTCCAAGCCTTGTATAGGATCCAATCACAAATTTTTTGAAAGATAAATAAATTGCAAACAAGATTGTGATGGATATGACTGTGTGTGTATGAGGTGTGATCTCAAACAATCAGATACAAAAGCATGTAAGGAATATCACACAAATGAAAAACAATAACAATCTCAAACACAGTCATTTTTATAGTGGTTTGACTACTAGTCTACTCCACTCCCGGCTGCCGCACTCAACCCTTGAGTGTATCAGATTTCACTAAGGAGGTTTCCTAGGGTTCACCTCAAACCTAAAGTTTTAAATCAGGTTCACCTTCAACCTTTATACGGAGGTTTCTACTCAGTTCACCTCTAACCCTGGAGTTTTACTGGTTCACTCCTAACCAAATGTTTATGCTCTCTATAGATCAAGGGTCCACACAACGCACCCACTACGTACACTTCCGCCAGAGGCCTCCCATGAGGACTTAAAAGGGTGAGCAACACTTAAGACCCAATCCTATAAAGGAATGATCACAATTGTCCTCTGAACTCTAGATACTTACAGATATGTTGATGAGTCTCATTCAGCGCAACAACGAAGATCTCCTCCTTGTTGTTAAAGAGTCTTCGGCTCCCTTAATTCGCAACCCAAAAGTTGTACCAGTACTTGGCTTCGAGTTGGGTCAAGGTTACGACGGAAATCCACTCTCTTAGAATTTTCCTATAAGGAAGATAGAGTGATTTCCATCATCTATTCATTCAAGGCATCCCAACTTAATGATATGCTATTAAGATAATTGCTGGAGGATCCTTGAATGCGAAAGTTCATTTCTCAATCCACTCAATTGAATGTCAATGAATGAGAGTGGATTGGAAGATGAACTCCCATGAGAGAAAGGGCTTTGGGTATATAATCTAAAGTTAAAACACACAAAAGCACTCTCTTCTTTCTCTACCAACAATATGGACAAGTCTATCTTTATATAGGAAAAATGTTCCAACAGATATAAAACGGTCATATTTATGACAGAGTTCGATATCATCAAGGGGGTCGATATCATCGAGCGTATACTCTCAATGGGATCGACTGTCCGCTTGATAACACAAACTCAAATGTCATACGCTTTTGAAACATTTTGCCAGCTAGTCGATGGGATCAATACTGGTGTCGATGTCATCGGATTTGGAAATCTGATTCAATCGATATTGGGATCGATCTATCGACATTTGAAGCATGAGAGAGACGAGTCTTGAAATATTTCAAGTTTTTAGGATATGATCGGGGAACAACCGATGTCATTGGAATTTGAATATCAATGATATCGAGGCCATGTCAATGGGATCGATAAATCGTATAGATTTACCTATAAGCACATTGGATAGTTTGTGTCTTGTCTCGATCCAATCGACTAGACCTCGATAGCATCGACATAAGAATATCGATTTCCTCAAGTGGCCCCCGATCAAAGTTAAAAATAACATGAAATATTTGCTGGAAGAAATACACGCCCACTATTGATATGATAGATGGCCTTCTGATATGATCGATATGTGAATTCATATTGGATTGGGAAAGACATCGATATATCAAAGCACATAGTAATTTTCTTAAGAAAACAGGGGCGCCGAAAATCTGCCTGTCGATATTATCGAGCCACTTCCGATGGGCTCGAGATTCAAATATCGATATCATCGATAGGTGTATCAATATATTGATAATTCTATCCAAATATGTATGCGGTTGCTGGATACATTAAGCCCTCAATCGGTATGATCAATTCAGTTTCTGAGGACATGGACAACACAGGTCAATCATATCGAAAAGTATATCGGTACAATCGACAGGGTAAGTAAACTTAGAGATTTTCTAATATTTGAAAAAGTTCCCTTACCCCAAAAACCCTCATATGTTCTAAGTTATTTTTAAGGGTTTTAATCACCTGGTGTTTTGGGACATAGGATGTGAGGCTATGATTTACCTATGGCGAGCTTCCACACATCCGATTGAGGCAGACACTTGAATTGAACTTCTTGTGAGGCTCTGTAGTCCGAATGACTCAACACATATGGTAATTGACAAACCAGGAAACTAGCAGGTGCACTTTCATAATGCCATGATAAATCAACCATCTACCAAGCACACATATGATGCTCATGAGTCATGAAAATGACTAAGTATGCCATGAGATATACTCTCCTCAGGTTTAGGTGTACATGGGGATGAAACATGGATTAAGCTATGTACGTCACACAATGATGTTATACTTTCTTCTCAATTAAGGAGTGGTCTGGGTACTTAGACAATTTCTAAATGATATGAAAGGAGTACAACTACTAGTGGGGGCCCAATAGTTTGGGGTAGCCCACTAAGCAATAATATCATGGGCCTAAAAGATAAGGACGGGCCTATCAAGGGTCTAAGGTGGACATTCAACCACACTTAGATGAGAATAGGCCTAACAAATGGGCCTTGAGGGGTCCATAATGGGGACATTTAACCACCATTATCCCCCAAAGGCGGCCCAACCATAATCTATCTAGAAGCAAGGCCTAGGGCCCAAATCCACTATAAAAATAAAAGGAGTGGCCACATACATATATTCCACATAATGGACCTTAAAAAAATGGCCCAACCTACATACAACAACATAGGCCAAAAGAGGCGAATCATGGCCCAAGTCTTAATGGCCACCGAATCCATGCATTATGTTGGACTTAGTGGGCAGCCCATAAAGCCCAAATACATAGGAAAAATCATGTCAAAGTTGGGTCAAACGTACTTTGCAACATCTGCCTAAAAACTGATAATTTTGGTGGGCAATCAAGGACCCAATCACATTTATAATTCATCCCACGAGTCCAGCGTAATGGTGGAAACAACCCATACATGTAACTGGGCCAAGCTTGGATGTCCCAACCCAATCTAGGCTTTTTGGATGTCCTAAAAATATGGTCTATAATGGGTCCTCATAATCCAACTAAAGTGGGCCTCAAAGAGCACTAATTAAACCCAAAATTTTCCAAGAATAAAGGCATAGAACATACACACAAGTCTCTCAATATGGTGGGCCCCACGCCCTTTAAAATTTCAGCCACATACAATGTACTATTAAGGCCCCTTGCTAGATTTTTAGCCCACCTAACTTCTTGGGCCTACCGAGGTCCAGAAATTGGTAAAATTAAGTGAATATTAATCCCATGGTGGCTAGCAATATACACAAGGGGGCCCACCAGATGGAGAGTGGATATGCATCACATAAATCAAGTGGGCCTACTACTAGACTGTAAGTCCAACAGTAGCCCAAGGCAATGGGCGTCTCACATAGGGGTGGACGGTTTAAGGCTTGGACGGCCCGACCAACATACGTTAGGTTGGGCCCTACGTGTGGACTTCCACCAGGGAGTGAACACGTCCACGTGGACCACACCAAATGGGTGGACGGATGGATGAAACACTATATTATGGTGAGCTCAAGGGGGGTGGGACGACTAGCCCATGCTGGACATCAACCCCACTTGGGATGTCCAGCAGGGCTACTAGCCAAGCAAATATGCCCCTAAAATGGATGATATGGATATCCTGATGCACATGGAAAGGGTCCCAATAAGGTGAGCCACCAAAAAGAGTCATTAGAGAGCCATACACACATGATTTAACCAACTTTTAAAAAGTGGACAGCAAAGTCCAGAAAAATTTCTGCTGTAGAAATTATGTTGCAGCCACTAGAGTGGGCCCACTAAGGTGGCCCAACCTAATATGTTGGCCCAACCCAAAATATTATGTTGCTGCAAAAATTAATTAAACTTGTACACCCCACTAGAATGGACCCAGGTCCACCAAAAATTGGAAAAATATGAGGCCATGATCCCCTTATATGTATACAGTAAGGTGGGGTCCCTAAAAGTGGCCTACCATTTCAAAAACAATTTAATATTTTAAGTTCTTCATCAAGCAGAATGGCTGGACAATCAAGAAAAAATGGATCGTCCATCCCTCTTGGCCCATTCTTATGGGTACTCAAACAAGGGTAGATGGAGGTGGGATTTGGTGTACCTTTAGGTGGAGTTCACACCTCCAGAAATAACCTAATAGTGGGGGTAAAATACCCCTTTAATCACCCCATAATCCATGCTTAAAACAGTCCAAAATCAGTCAAGAATATTTTTTGGACAACAATATATATCTGAATAAAAGTACCAAAAACTATTAATTAGAAAGGAAAATACCTCATCAAATTTGTGTTATGGTCCACCTTAGTGGGCCCCACAAATATCCAAACCAAACCCCCTTCCTAAAATCCATTACATGCACCACATGGGGTAAATGGGATACCAATGTCCATAACATAGACAGCAATAGGCGTCTACTATATTTGGATGGTCTGGACATTGCAAGGCCACTAAGTGGGTCACACACTTCAGAAATCAGATAATGAGGAAAGGAAAAAATCAAGATCCGGCCATAAGAGAGGGTCTCCGCCACTATTGACGTCCTCCCTTCAACACAAACATTCACATAATCCACTATGTACATTTATGAGGTAAATCATAAATATGCATGGAATAAAAATTCAAATCTAAGGAGGGAATGTCATCCCCACCAAAAATCTAGGGTCTATATAACCCCACAAGGACATGTATTAAAAGAAAAAGCCATGATGGGGTCCATGGACAATGGCCTCATCCATGGAACGTGTATTCAAGAAGGATGGGCCAGAGGCCACATCCATGGAGACTTGGGGCCTCCACCATTACTTGATGGGCCCCACAAGTATCCTAAGAGGAAAAAGAGGAAGATCTATGATAAGAAATCAGAAATTCTAGGCTAAATGCACACCCACCTCAAAGAATCTTCACAAAAACTCTAACTCCAAGCTCCTCAGGCTTTAAGGAAGGTATATCTATGGTGGAGATCACTTTTCAAGGGTTGGATGAAGAGGGATTAAGGGGGAAAAAAAAAAGAAGGAGAAGGGTGGGACGTTTTTGGGTTTCTTGCAAGAGAGAGAGAATGGCGAGAATGAGAGAGAAAGAGGAGGGAATGAGAGGTATAGCAAGGGAATGATGAGTTTGCTAAAAAGATGAGAAGCATGATGAGTTTTCTCTCCTTGAGAAGAGAAAATTTCAGATTTTTGCTAGGATAGAGGGCTTGGGTTAGAGCAACACATCATGAGTTTTCTAGAAAAGAGGCTATCCTTGCCTTGGTTAAAGAATCTTCATCATTACTAGATATAGGGATGTGTAGGGTAGGGTAGGCACTAGACTAGGCTAGGCACATTGAACCTAGGGTAAGCCTTGCTACCTAGGGAATCGTGCATATCCCACTAAGGTGAGTCCCACACAAATCAAGGGTCAAAAATTAAAAATGGTACATCTTTTGATCTACCCGTCGGATTACCGCACAAGTCACAGCATTGGAACCGTGGTGTTGAGGGTCAAATAGTGCATATTAGACCCCAAATATTGTCCGGATTTACGAGCATAATAGTGCTTAACGGCTGATTCAATCGTGTTTCTGTTGCAGGTTGATTTTACAAGCTTGGATGGAAAAAGGATGTTAAAATTTGAGATTTAACGATCTGATGACACCAAAGGCAAGGGACGGACTTCAGAGGACCAAGATTGACGGATATACACGGTCAGAAATCCGAGAAAACTAAGAAACTGAAGCTCAAGTGGCTTGAAACGCATCCAGAATGCAAGATCACATGGTTCCCGACATCTGATCGGTTCAAAACTTTATACATGAGATGAGGGCCATAAATTAACCGTACACGTCAAAAATCATCCATTGGATCATCCTAGAAGTTTTCCAACGGATAGATCAGCCCATAAATTCTTAATTTGGGCCCCACATGACATCTGGACCTACTTCAATTTTGGTCTCAACGGCTCACGTAAGATGAAAAAGTGGATGGATGGGTCGGATTTAGCATACACATCAAGGTGGGACCCATATTGCATGGTGTGTGTGCACAGCATAAGTGAGGTCGCCGTGCACTGAATCGTCCAAAGTCGGTCAGCGCATGCTGGCCGACTCTCATCTTCCAAATCTCAAACGGAGACAGCGTCTTCCACGCAGCCATCCGATTTTGAGTAGTGGGGCCCACACATCAACCTTTTTGATGATCTAGACCGTTCAACGTGTCCAGAGATGGGTCTTGACCATCGCCAAGCTCGCCGTTTGGCCCCATGCACGTGTACGTACGAGAATCGTCAGAAAATGCAAGATGGACGGCGAAACAGAATATTCCGTGGGTCAAGCCAAAATCAATATGAAACCAGTCGTTTCTTACTGAAATTTCGAGAGGAATTCGGTGGACGGATTGGATTTCTCAAGTGTCTAACAAAATGGGCCCCACAAGCATCACAGCGGAAGAAGCTTCCGCTTTCGCACCGCGTAATGCACGGCCGCTTGCCGTTTTTGCGATCATCTGTGGGCCCCACACGTGCTCCATAAGCTCGATCTGAACCGTCCACCGTGTAGACAGCCGCGAGAACTACAAAACCATGTTATCACTTTTCACCCATGCGTGCACACGTGTGAGATACAGAGGCCATAAAAGGGCTGCTCGGTAGCGTTCAAAACTGATTCTTTTATGATTTCTTCTCTGAGCCACGTCAATGGACGTTCAAAACCACCCATTCTTGACTGAAATTTCGTTCTGAGTCCAATAGATGGGGTGGATTTTCCAGAAAATGCTTCTGTGGGGCCCACCGACCACAACAGCGAAATGGTGCGAAAGGTTTCGCACATCCGCGAAAATTGACTTTTCCGGACAGTTTTGGCCCACCATCTTTGATCATATGGCAGATCTGAACCGTCTATCATGTAGAGGACCCAAGAAAGTACTAAGGGACGGTGTTTCTTTGGAATTTGAGCAAGGAAAGTGGCGTGTTTCATGGTACCGAACTTGGCTGCGAAAATTGCACTCTGTGTCCTGCTACAACTCTGTCACTGACTCCAGCCTTCCAGCAACTATAAAAAGAGGTTTTTGGACGTGGGGAGCATTCATTCAGGGTCTGAGGAGGAAGAACAGAGGGCTCGAGCTTGGGTTTCAACGTGGGCAGAGGAGAGAGAGAGGAGCTTGGTTTTTTTTCCTTCCCTTTTCTTTTCCCTTTCTTTTTCTCTTTATTTATTTGGATTGAGCCCATCCATGGCAGGCTAAATCCTCCTAGCTAGGGCTAGGAGGTGAAGCTTGTAGTGAGATGAGAGATTATATGCTTTTAATTTAATTTTAATTTTTGAATTGAAGTTGGTTTTAGTTTGATTTTAATGGAAATATTTTTTGGTCTTTAATGGTCTGTTGTGACTGAAATTACAATGGGTCTGCAATGCTTTGAATATTTCTATTTTCTTTTCATGTTTATGATGTCAGGAAGTCCCGTTGTTCACCATAGTCTCCTGGGCATGGTTGGATGACGGTACCCTTCTTAACCTTCATACATATGATTGGTTGGTAATTAGTTTAATTCTGTTGTTTGCCATAGTCTGTGGGCATGGTTTGGTGATGGAATCCATTCTGATTCATACACCTTTCATCTCTTTGAAAACTAGATCAACGGCAGTTCAATAATTTCTCTGATTTTTGATGCAAGCATAAATTCTCCCTGATCTCTACAAGTGGATCCTCTGAATCCCTAGTTCCTATCTCTGATTTTTTTTCCTAAGATTTAGATTAATTATTCTACAAGTATTCCACCATTGCTAATTGATTTAGAATTCATCTTAGCCTAGTTCTAGTTCTATTTAATTTTAGATAACGTACAAGTTTCAGTCCCTTGAGATTCGACCTCGGTCTTACCGAGTTATTACTACATCACAACCCTGCACTTGGGGAGTGAACACGTGGCGACGATGCGGTCGCTATAGTGCAAACTTCGGGTCGGATTGGATCGAATTTTTATAATGGGACTTATGAATAACCGTAAATATAATTTACAAGTCGCGGGTTGTCGGAATTCGACCGATAAGATCACGGGACCTAACGGAGCAAAAGGACACTAAGGCTAAGGGTCTTACAATGGGTTATTAGGCTAAGTTTCAGCCCATAGCCCCTAAGCCTATAATTTTATATTCTTAAGAATTTATGTGATTGTATTTTTTAATTAATTGTTTTTTTTTTTTTTGTAACATCCAAGGACATTCAATACCTGAGTATTAGAAGGTTGTGGTATTACAAATATCATGCCAATTATGTCAGGAGCATACGAGTGTCTTATATTTAGAACCACTTATTAAAACATTTTCACAAGTGAATAGGGGATGCCCATCGGGGTCCTTCGCGATCAACTCACCCTCGGTTTCCTTTTTGAACTTCTTTTTTGACATAGCTAGCTTAGCTTTCCTAACTTCTTGTTCTGCAGCGGCCTTCATAATAATCCAAGGAAACTTACTATAAATAGTCCTCATAAATGAGAATTCTTTTAAGTACTAATACATCTTGACTTGCCTTTCAATGTCGCTAACTTTACCTAAGTTTACCTAAGTGCATCAATAGCCCATAGTGTGTGACCCTCACGTACATGTAACTTATGTTTCATTTATATTATACATATGAACCGTTTTACAACTTAGGCTTACTTAGGTCAATTTATAGGATTTTGGGTCCAAGCCTAATTTCTTAAGGTCCATGCTGCCTACTTAGGACTCAAACTTTCCCAAAACTTACTCTAGGTTTTTGATCAATATCCTGGGCCAATGGCGGGCCTCAAATTCATAATCCAAAAATGATTTAGTTGAACTGGGCTATACATGAAATAATAAATAATTTCACCAACCGCCCAAACATCGAAATCCTAAACCCAATGGTGGTGACCTGAGTCCTACAAGTTTACTATTAAAAAAGAGGCGAGTCCCAGTTTTGTTAGTAGTGCCCTCTAGGCCCATTTCATTTTGTAGGCCCAAAATGTATCCTCCTATCGTAGTGGGATTGGCACAGGCACACTGGCTTTCTCATAGGTGAAGTACTGCTTCCCACTTTATTTTCAAATGTCTTCTTTCACAAAGGGGCCCTATCCAAGTTCATATGATCACGAGAGTACAATCAAAAAATTTTACTTAATTCACACTCTAAACTTACTTTAAGGCCCAATAGTACTATAATTCATAGTTTAATTAATAAAATTGTATTTCATGGGATTTTAGGGCTAAGATATGGACCCAACAAAGTCCTTCTAGTAATTGTTCATATATCATCCCAAAACCTCTCTTTAGAGTACTTGGGATAATTTAATATCTTTGTGGCCCACAGGCTGACCACATCCAATCTCTACTATTCAAGTAGCCCATATACCAATCTTAAACGATCATGCACTCTATTTTCTAGATGTTCAAAATACCAACTTGTACAATCAAGATTTTGACCCTAAATCATGAACTTTACATAAAGAAATCTTACACCGCTAATTTGGTGATTCTAATGGACTCTTGTGATCTCCACCCTTGGGAAAAATCATGGGTCACATGGCCTTTTTCACGACTACAATCGTGTCCAAACCGATTTTCCGACTGATCCAAAAGTCGGTTCTGGGACGCCCAAACATCACCCAAAGTCGGCAGCGTGGGGCCTACTCGTGGTCCACTTTAGGATCATGATATACGATCCCTGATGTCCGCCCCAATGTGGGTCCCACAAAACCTCCAATATTCGAGAGTTCCAAAAATGAAGTATGGTTACTTTATTGAGTATAGTTTCTCACTTTATATCATCATCAAATTAGAAAGTTTTAGGCCATTGATTTAGCAACATTCCAAGAGACTTCGTTTATGGTCATGATGGCCCTTTGGAATTTTCATAAATCAACACTCAAACCGGTGCTTAAATCAGTGCCCACACATGTGAAATGAGGCCCATAATGGGCCACGTGCACGCTGTTCATGGTGGATACCATGGGGCCCACTACAAATTTTTCTACAAGATGGCTCTTTGGGTTGAAAAAACCCATCGCAAGTGTTTTCAACGGCTTGGATTAAGCTATAATTTTTTAACAGATCTGATTTAGACATATCAACCCTTAGATCATCTTCTAGTAAAAGAGGAATTATAATATATATAACTTGTAAAAAGGAATTGTTGTACAAGGAGACTTGAAAAGGGATCAAATGGTTATGATGGAACAAATAGTCGGGCCCTACTCGATGAATGGCTTAGATCAACCGACGCCTCTCTCTCTTTTCCCAAGTTTTCACGCATATGGGCTCTCACGCCCAACGGATGAGCCTCCACTTTTTGTATGTGTAAGGAGATGACTCTCCCCCAAATCTCCTTATGGGCGTGGGTTGTCTTTTTAGTAAGTTAAAGGAGAGGTCAATTTAATTCTAATTTTTTCGTCTTCCAGATTTGAAGATTTCATGGATTTTGATATTAAAATAAATAAATAATAATAAGAATAATAATAATAATAGTGTTGAGAGCCTTTGATAGCTAAACCCCATCGAAAGATCGTCCACATATTTGACTTGAGCAGGTAAGGACGGTTTCACATATACAAGGTTAGAGATTTTATAATCAAACCCATTCTATAAAGTGACTTTTATGAAAAGTACATCAAATTAATAGGTAACATGCTGGTATTTCAAGAAAGTTTAAAATGTCAAAAAATGGACCAATTTAGCGAGTTGTAAATTTAGTAAGTCTAATTCTCATGTAGCAAGTTATAATGAATTATTCTATATACGTCCATCGAGCATGTGAGAAATAACAAGTTTTCTTATGATTAACAATCTAACACATAGTTCTAAAAATAGCAGTTATTCCAAAAATGACAAGTAATCTAAATATGGCAAGACATGAAAAAGAATGATTTTTTTTATTTTTTTTCAATATTTTATGAAATTACACTAGGTAGGTCTAACGTCGCAGCTTAGACAACTTATGTTGTGCTAAGATAAGTTAAGATAAAATATAAAAGATAAAAGATATTAACTTTGTGTCGTAAATTTCATTTGATATGTATTGGGTTGGTGAAGGCTTAGAACTCTACAATTTTCCTACTATTTATAGAACTTTGAGATGGTTGTGTGAAGAGATCTTTATAGCCACTCCTATTTGTTAATTTGGAGATAACCGTCAAAGTACTAAAATAGTTGTGACCTATCAAGTGAAAGCATGTATGTTAGTTGTTTGTCATGAGTTACCCATTGGTCGTGCACACATTCTACTCCAATTACATAGATGATAGTTTCTTTTACGTTGCCACATATTGGTAATACTAATCTTGTTCTTCCCATGAAGGTGAATAATGAGTTATGATGTTAGGCCAACTTAGCTTAATTATTACTAGAGGTACAGGAGTTGAACTGAGTCGAGTTTGATACAGCTCAACTCGCCTCAGCTATTAGTTAACCCCAACTTGAACTGACTAGCCAGCTCAACTCGGTTTGATCAGTAGCTCGGGCCAATTCAAGCCGAATTTGAGTCGAGATTGAACCTATGCGGTATTTTTACAAACACATAGAGTGTACTTTCAAATTCTTATAGTATGTAAAACTGCAGCAGCTGTTTACAGTTATTTCATCAAACACTTTGTAAGCAATATCAAAATTAAAAAAAATAAATATTTGTTTCATGTACATACCTTTATTGCCACTAGCCGATATTTCGTTGAGTTATTTCATCAAACACTTGGTAAGCAACATCAATATCAAAGTAATCAAGTTACCAAATTAGTTCAATATTCCGAGTTCGATTTGAGTTAGGGTTTAACCTGAGTCGAGTTGAGCTCGAGCAAGCTAAAACTTGGTTTGAAATTTTTTGAGCTAAATAAATATGTTCGACTCGACTTGAAATCAGTTTTAAACCGAATTAAATTAAGCTTTTTCGAGTCGAGTCAAGCCAGCTAACTCAGCTTGTATACAACCTTAATTATTACTTCGCTCTTCAAATATTTTTAATCAAAGAGACTATGTGCAACACCATGGTGTATTAAACTTATCATTTAACGTGATTGTGCTTTGATAGATACCCAACTTTGGCTAAGGTACCACTGTGGAGGTTGACGTGCTGACTTTCTCATGGATATAATATGTATCCAGATCCCAGCTTGCCATAAGCAGACAAATCATACTTGTTGCGAGCTAATTAGGTAGCATAATCATAAATTGCATTTGATGCAGTCGTGCTGATAATGTTAATGATGACGTGGACAATTTAGATATAGGAAAGCGTAATTTTCTTACTTGTGTCAGAAGCCTGAGTGTCCTTGCTGTGGCAAGCTAACCTTATGCTTTGTATGTTGCTCGTGATTTTACGGATTTTAATCTATTCCCCGATTATCTTCCTTTTATTTTTTATGAAAAATTTACTGCAACGTCGCGTCAACAATATCAGTCCTTTAGTTTGTTGGGACACCCATGGTTGGACAGATACATACAAAATGTTCTATCAAACACAACTTTGAGGGTAACAGAATGGCCTGGAATCTTTCTATCGCCGGAGAACCCTGAGCTTATTCACCCACGTGACATGGAGAAGGGCTTCCTGTGGTACATGCCAAGTTAGATATTTCTAAGATCCGACCTGTTGATCACGCCGGGCCCAGCTAGAGTACGATATATCCAAGAACTCAGGTGTGTCTAGCTCCAATGATGATCAAGCCCACCTGAATTTATGGTAAGTTCCATCTTATGAATGGCCACGAGCTTACAGATATTTGCCAGTATAAACGTGTGTGGAGAAACTCTCCCTCCGTCTCACGCATGTACACACGTATGGTATTCTCAGACTCAATAATAGAGAGAGTTGTCTCGATTATAAATTTCTCATGTGACCCGAAAAAGACATCCAAAGTTGAAATCACAAACGCCGATTGCCCGGCACCAACACCGTAATTCCTGTAATAGGAAGGTATGTGGGATCCCTGAGATTCCCGTGACAAATCAATTCTATCCATCAGCTTTGCAAGATGACAATATTGAGGAAAATATAAATCAGGCAGATTCAAAACTCATGTGGGCCACACCAAATGCAACAGTGGGAGTGGAAATTCCATCCATCGTTGAACCTTTCCTCGAGCTAACCATGATGTTTATATGCCATCCAAACCATTCATATTGTTATTACCACTCTGATAAATTGTAGGAAAAAATATCATCCTGATATAAAACTTGTGTGGCCGTTACAAAGTTTCCAATGGTGGGATTTCAATTCCAGCTATTTCGTGTGGTATGACCCACGTGCGTTTTGGATCTTCCTGTTTTTTGGATTTCTATTGGTCTTGCAAGCTAACGAACGGAGTGGATCTGTCAGAGTTGTTACCGTGGGCCCAACATAGCTTCCGACTAGAGGAACTTCCTGTGGCCGAGGCACCGGCAATCCGCGTCCTGAAATCACTGGAGCCGAATCGTCTACATGCTGCAGCACCTGTTCCACGCGTGGAACATCGGAGATCTACAGCCCCTATGATGTTACATATGTGAAATCTAATCCGTCCACACGGTGAGAATCATTATTTTAATTATACATGCAAAGATCATTCTGGTAACAAATTCAGATGGGCCACACGAATGAGAACAACTTAAAAATGCCATCAAAACCGCTGAGTTCACACGGTGTAACCCGCCTTCGTTTTGGAATAAGCCGGGTTTTAAATCTTCCATTCGTTACGGTGAGTCACGGCTGACCCAAAACATAAACCTATTGCCGGCTCCCATCCTACTCGTGGGAGCAGATTCTATTATTAGGGAAGCACCGTATTTTCCGTTCCCTTATCATTACGATCAAGCGGCACGTTTGCAAGAGATTAAAACCGTCCATTTCACGGTTCCAATTGTGACTGGTATACGGTTTAAAAAACACAAAACAAAACAAAAGCAAAAACAAAAATAAAAACCAAGAAACAAAAAACCAAAAACAATATTTATTTATTTTTTTAAAAAAAGAAATTTCCTGACCAATCTATATTTTATCAAATGAGAGGTACTTTGTAAGGGATGAAATTACAAACATGTCCTGATTTTTAAAAATATCCTTTAAAATTTAATGAAGCTCACTTGTGGGGCCCACGTAGTGTGTTAGCTATGCGTCACGTGATAGTGATAACATGAACAAAATATCAAGTCATTCAGATCATTAAATGCGCTACACTTGAATTGTTGTACATTATTATTTATTGATTTATGTACTTTACCATTAACTATACTTTTGGTTCTAATAATATTAATTGCGTTGGTGTGTATATGTTGAACGGATTGATGCAAAATACGCCACGTGGGCCTCACAGCTGCCTATTTAGAAAAAGGCGAGAGCAGTACTTTTCTTTAAAATCTCTGGTAGTATTTTGTAAAATCGTAAAAATCCTAAAAATATAGTGTTTAGACTGATTCAGCCTTTTACTAGTCATATGCAAATGACCACTAAATGACAAAAACTAACAACGGCTACTATTAAGTGAGAAAATGCCCATTTATTAAATAAATAGGATAGTCTAATTAAAAAGCCTGATCCACGGTTGACGGCACAGGATGTATGGTTAGGATCATCAAACAGAGTCTCTGGTGGGCGCCATAGGATACTCTGATTAAAAAGCCTGATCCACGGTTGACGGCACAGGATGTATGGTTAGGATCATCAAACAGAGTCTCTGGTGGGCGCCAAAATGCTGTGCCGCTGGAGGTAAGTAATCCATTCTTTCCATTTGTTACATCAGGTATGATTCACTACTACTTCTTATTTTTTTTATTTTTTATTTTTTATTTTTTTGAGTTGGCTTGTTAGTACACACACTCCGTGTTAGCCAACCCCACTAGGGATCGATACCAAAACCTCAGGTGTTAAAACGAGATATCTCCACGCAGTCTGCCAGCTGAACTATGAATCCGGGTGTAGGTATGATTCACTGAGTTATGGGTTGGATGATTTTTGTACCGCGAATCAAAGACCGCACCTACTGGATGTAGTGGAGCCACATACAATATGGTACATGGGTCCCTACTCAAGGCTTAGTGGTAGACTGAGAGGAGTTTCAACACTAAAGTCATGGTTACGAGTATACGTTTTGGTTTGTGTTGGTGTGAGGGCGTGTGCGTTACAAAAAATAATTATAATAATAAATTGAAGCAGGCAGGTAAGTCCTGTGGCCGGAAGCTACATGGAGCCTATGGAGATGCCCACAAGAAATCCACTCCATTCATGGGAAATCCACTCCATTGATCAGTTTCTCAATCTCATAATAGTCAAAAGCCAAAAAATCAGTCAGATCCAGGAGTTAGGTGGGCCACACGATAGGAAACAGCAGGATTGAACGCCTAACATTAGAAACTGAACGGTTTAGCATAAAAGCATCATGGTGATCGGATCCAGGAAGTTTTTCCACCGAGGACATTTCTGTTCTCACAGTTTCCTTTTTTATAGTTCACATGAGTTACGGATATACTTGATTTTGGAATCCTGTCTTATTGTGATGGATGGAGTGGATTTCCGGCGGGCATCTCTATGGACCCAGGTAGCTTATGAACACAGGAACTACCTATGACGAGCCACCAGAAATCCGTATCCCAGATTGAGAAAAACTATAAATGCAAATGCCAAGGCAATCTGCCGGAAGGGAGAATGAAGAGACTCTTCAATGCTGCAAACATCTGTCCTCCACCACATGCATCTGGTGGGCCTTTGGATACTCCATCAGGTCTAGTCATGTGGTGGGCTAGATGTAAATTTTTATGCAAACCGCTCATTTGTAGATAAGCAAATAGAAGAGAATGGTAAACACCTTGCTTTTTCTTTTATGACAGTTATATTGTTGACAGATGTATTAAATTTATCAAACATGCTTGATTAAATTTGGCCAGCCTAAGAAAGTTCGAGTGCAATTAAAATTCAGCAACATTTTCTTTTGAAAATTGTGAAGAATTCAATTAGCATAAGGACAAGTTCAACTAGCCAAAGTGTTGGTTGGCTAGCCCGAGCTCTGATTTGGCTATCTGAAGGTTATGCAGATTGTGCGCGGACTGCGTAAATTTGAGGCGGTTTTCGAATTATTTCAACTCGTTGCGAAAGTTGGAGTTCCCATCTATAAATAAGAGTTGATAGGATGCTCCAAAAGATACTTTAAGCCTTCCTAAACTATTCCAAAGAGTTTTTAAATAGTTTTAGGGTTTTAAAGGGTGTAGCAAGGGTGAGATTTGAGGATTGTTTAAATTGAGTAGGTCTTTTCTCTTTGTAATTTCTGCTTTCAAAGTAGATTTTTATCGCTTTGTGCCATGGTTTTTTCCGAAAGGGTTTTGCACGTTAAATTGTTGTGTTCTCTTTGTGTTTGCTTGGTGCTTTTGGATTGCAATTCTACATTCATCTCTGTGTGATTCCGCTGTTTATCCCAATAAGTTATAAATACATTCCTATGGATGTTGGATCGTGGGTAGATTGCGCTCATGAGTGCCTTTTGAATGCTTTCGCAATGTGTTCAAGACGTGGGCTGTTATATTTGAATGAAGTCACCACTAGCCAATTAATTTAATTTCCATAGTGAGCTAAACCCTGTAGAAACTTTAGGAGAATGAATTATTAGACTCCTTGTTTTAAAATGATACATGATTTGCTACAAAAAATTCTAAGGGAAACACAATCATACAAAGGAAAGGTGTTAGGCACTTTCTCTATTGTACAAGCATACGGTCTCTACTTTACAGATTGGATTGATTCTTTCATAATGATGATGCAGATGTGTGTAAATTTAGTATGGCGATGCGATGCTTATAACAAGCAATGACTCGAGTTAGATAAATATTCTTTGACATACCCACTTGAAGAAGAGGTCGAAGCCTACTAAATTCAAGTTTTTAATGCGTAAGATTCGGTAACGCGATAAGTTACAAAGCATACGCTTGGGTCGACTAGACCAGCGGGTGGGCTGGAGTTGAGAGAATGATGCACGATGATAATGCAAATGTAAATAAAATTTCTCAGAGTTAGACAGGTGAACAAGTTTGTCGCAAGGGTTGACATGAGTAGTTGGGATTGGGGTTTTTGGTTGCTTATGTGACTAAGGGCTATGTTTGGTTTGGTTAACCTGGGCTAGAACTATTCTTCTTAGTGGATGAATGGAATGTGAAGATGGAAGGTTAAAAACCTAAGAGGTAAGGGGACTTGGAAGGTGAAAGGTGGGTTGAAATGAAATGAAATATGGTATTTATAAGGTTTTAAAATGACATTTTAGCTATTCTTGGGAAGTCCAGGGGTAAAAGTGGCTCCAAGGATTGGGATTGGTTGTTTCCACATGGCACAATCAAGTGATTTGATATAAATAAATTAAAGTTGTAATTTTGTCCAAAGGTAAGGGAAAAGGGTATTTTACTCTTCCAACACATTTGCCAAGTGGTGTTATTACCCTACCTAACCTTGATGTAAAAGATGGCGGATGTCCACATGACAAGTGGCACACTATTTACCACCCCCACTCTAATGTCATCTCTTAAACCCTAAACCTTGATGTCATCGCCCCACCTAACCCCTCTACAAAATTTAGAGGGGTTCCATGTGGAGGGCGGTGCATCATGTGCCACTTGCCACATGGATGGGTCATTTTTTATAGGGGGCCTTCTGGGGTGGTAATTTCCCCCATTCCACATGATTTTGCCTTATTTTGATCCTAAGTGCTAATAGGCTTGAGCTTAGACTTGAACTAGACTTGGATTTGAGATTGGTTTGAGGATGATTGGGTTAACTAGGTTTGATTGGGTTTGGTTAAGTTTGGTTGGGTTGACTAAGTTTAAATGAGGGGCTGCATGTTGGCCCCTCAGTGGCCCTCGAAGCCTCTGCCTGTCCCAAGCTCTGAATAGGTGGGGGTAGTACCTAACCGCATGCTTTTGGCTCGGGTTTATTCTTTGTAGGGTCAAATCAATAAGTGGCCCTGATCTCACACAAATTTGATACATGTACAATTGAGTGGTCGATAGCATCTTCAATCCCTATTTACAGGAATCTTCTTCTTCCTTTGGGGAGGAATTATAGGATACGCGACTCTAATAGTAATGGACTCTAACAACAATTTGCATTTAAGTAAAAATGGGTTGTACTTTTCAAATTGAAAAGCAATGGATAGCTTGGGGACTTAAATGACAATTCATATGTCATTCAAAGTAAAGTGATGGCTAGAGATTATTCCTTTTCTGGTCATTACTAAAAAAGGGCAACGCTGAAGGCAAAAAAACCATCGGTAATGACTTTTCATGATGACTTTTAGCTGTCGGACGGTCCGTCATAAAAGTGGGCATCAACTTTGGTCGTTAACGGTTAATGTAAGACCCGTATCCTAGCCTATACTATTCAGTAGGCTTCCGCGGTCATCCCGATCGAATTTCGTCGACCCGCGATCTTTTATCTGCATTTGTACACAACCCAGAGTCGTGTCCCGTATTACAGAGTCGGCTCAACCCAAGACTTGTACCCTAGCGACCGCGCCGCCGCCGCGGTTCTGATGCCATGTCTCGCTTGCCAAGGCGATACCCAAGCCAGGAGATGTGGGTCTGTGTTCAGTTTGAGGAAAACAACGCGTTTTGTAAAACCCAAGAGAGAACACGTCAAATTAATCCCATCAATCCCATCAATCACCACATCATGTCAAGTACAACCACCCCTCCCCTAAAGTCATCTCTCTCTTTTAAACTCATCTCTTACATGTCAAGTACCCATCACCTCTCACTCACATCCATCCCTCTCTCTCTCTTTACATCCCATCCTCTCTCTCTCTCTCTCTCTCTCTCTCTCTCTCTCTCTCTCTCACTTCCCCATTTTCAAGCAAGCACCGTCCAAGGCATGAGAGCTCCATGTGAGAGCTTTATGTGGCCCACTTCTTACCTCCCATCTCCACCATCCAACCATCCAATCTCCATCATTCTCCATCAAAGTCGAAGCCAAGGAGCTTAGCTTGCCATTGGTCCAAGAAGAAAAGGAAAAGGTAGGCGCTCATGCCTTAGATCTTAATATTTGATGTAAAGTCCATTTGTGATGGGACCTATTTTCATGTATGTGATTGTAAGTAAATAGGGGCCCATAATGGCGGGGTCCCTCTATCTCACTGTCGCTCCCTCTCTTGTGATGGGTGTGGCCTATTTGATCTCCACCATACAAAGTTGTATAGGCTCACCAAGATGGATGTAGATGGTGGACCATGTGTATGTGGACCTACATTGATGGACGTATTGTGTCCACCGTCCATAGAGGATTGTCCAACAGTTGAGGCTGCTGGACTGCATGAAAGGGAATATGTATCAGCTTTAATTCAAAAGCTGGCAGGTCACGCTCACATGGACCCTACCTTGATATATGTATCTAATCTATACCGTCCATCATTTTTCTCATTGCTGCCAGCGTCTGGAGGATGCTCCAGCAAGCAACGTCCAGAGGACGTTGTGCTTGGAATGGGCAGATCAGTGGGCCCCACCTCAGGCCCCACCATGATTGGTGTTGAACATCAACACCGTGCATTTGATAGGTCCCCTTTAATCAGCGGGTCACCCCAAAAATCATCCATACACGGAGCTCAGGTGGCCCACTCTACAAAGCAACAGGAGATTAAACGTCTACCGTCGAAACCTTTTTTGGGTCACAGAAGTTGTGGATCGAGATGGAATTTGTTTTTCTTCTTTATTCATGCCTCTTGTGGTCTTATGAATAGATTGGATGGAGAATCAATGTTATGATGGGCCCCACGTGGGACCCACCTACTGTGGAATGGATTGGCTAGTGTGCATTACACGGTTGTATAGTCGTGGTATTGACGTCAGGAAGTTCTGTGGCTCTGGCACGAGGTGTGGGTTATATCCCAACCATCCGTCCGCTGAGGACGTGGACCCCACCACCAATGATGTTTGTGGTTTTCATCTAGCTGCCCATCTATTAAGGTGTGGCCACACGTGTGGATAGGTGGGACCCACCTCGATGTATTTATTCTATCTGCATCGTCCATGAATTGGGATGGTGTTATAGGGCCAGTTGATGTATGTGTTTTACGCACACTGTCCATTTAGACGATGCTGAGTGGGGCGTGCCATGATGTATGTGATTCTCCTCGCCGTCCATTTGCTAGGGATGGTGGTTCCCTTGGAGCATGTATTCTATATCTAGTTGTCTATTGGTCTAGACGATGAGACCCACCTTGATGGATGTATCCTTTATCCCCACCGTCCATTTGATTTGGGATGGTGGGATGATATGTAATGTATGTGTTTTCCCTAGCCGTCCATCAATGGACGTGCTGGATTAACTACCAGCAACCTTACAACCACCATGATGTATATATTTTATCTAAACTGTCCATCTACTGGTGGGTCGGCATCCCACCAACAATGCAGGTGTTGTACATGACGTCAGCAGTGTAGTGGAGCCCAACAGGATGTATGTATTTTATTCACCATCCGTCCAGGATGAGGCCCACCCCACATGTGTGGGTGGGATCCACATTGATGTATTTATTATATCTGCACCGTCCCGATCTCCTGGACGGTGGCTGCACCCTGATGTAAAGTTTGATATCCACGTCTTCCATCTGTTCTGCTGGGACCCACCTCGGATGTATGTGATCTATTCAAGCCATCCATTTGATTTGCCAACATGGGACCACCGTGATGTATTTATCTCTTCCACACCATCCAGATTGTGCTGGATGGTGCTGAATTATGTTTGGACAGTGCTGATCATTGTTAGTAGGCCATGTGCCCCATGGAATGATAGTGTACAGTGATACACATGTTACACCTACCACTGTTGAAATGATTTTTAGGTGTAATCCAAGTTCTCACTTGGGGTCCACCTTGATGCATCTATGGCCTATCCATGTGGTTCATTAAATGAATTTGAGGCCCATGTATAGGGCCCACTTGTTGTGTATATAAGGCCCATGAGTGAGGCCTATAATGAGGTACTGAGGTCCATGGGTTGTAGCCCATTGAGATGTATTTTCGGCCCATATGTCATGGCCCATTGTGACGTATTTTTAGCCCATGTGAGGTGGCCCATCGTGATGTAATTGAGGGTCATGTGTTGGACCTGTGGGTTGAGGCTCATTGTGATGTATTTCCGACCCATTTGGTAAAGCCCATTGTGATGTATTTGGAGTCCATGGCCCATTATGATGTATTAGGGCCCATGGGTTGAGGATTATTGTGATGTATTTGGGGCCCATGGGTTGAGGCCCATTGTGATGTATTAGGGCCTATGGGTTGAGGCCCATTGTGATGTATTAGGGCCTATGGGTTGAGGCCCATTGTGATGTATTTTTGACCCATTTGGCAAGGCCCATTGTGATGTGTTTCTGGCTCATATGTTATGGCCTATTATGATATATTTTCTGCCCCTGTGATGAGGCCCATCTTGATATATTTGTGGCTCGCATGGCTAAGCCCGATGTGGTGTATATGTGGCTTAATGCGAGGAATGTGCACCCGATGTAATGTGTGATTTCACTATAATGCAAGTAATGATGTTATGGTAGGCCGTGCCTTGATAGCAATGTTGGTTTGACGTCCACATTGTAAGAATAATGTTAGTTAAATGTCTGCATTATAACCCTCCCGTTGATAGGCCCGTACTTGTTGTGTGTAGGCCGTCTAGGCCCATCTTCATTGTAAGGACAGTTCACCACTTTATAACATGCTTAGTATAGCTCCATGATTCATGCCCATACACATCATATACATGCCTGATATGAGAAATGTTTGATCATAGCATACGCCATTGGGCAGACTATTTACGGAACTCCTTATGAGAGGGAGTGCCCATATTATCGCGCCGTATGTGCAGGATAACTACATGACTGGATAGTGTAACTCATGCATCTCGCATATATGTGAGTTGATCATTGTACGCCCTAGCAATATTAGGGCCATGACCTCCACAAGTAAATCGTGGATGGCTAAACGGGACACCGAAAATACTTGTTTCTAGCACTATGGGCACTTAGGATGTCCTTGGGTGAAAATCCCAAAATCTTTGAGGCCGGGAGGTGCCCCAACGTCTAGACCGAGTGGAACATTAACGCCTGAGTGTCGAATACTAGTAGGCTACATCTCCTACTGTGTCGTGGTCGGTTTGGAGGGGTGTGGCCTTATTCGCCCGAGTAAGGGGGCTATAAGCTAGGCTGAATATGACCAGCTCATAAATGGGTCCGCTATCGACGAGCTGAGTAGGTATTGACAGACTGCTAGTTAGGCGGATAGTGAGGTCTCTTCTACTTATTGGTTGTGCGGCTAGGGAGGTGGCAGTTGATGTGGAGTGTAATAAACCGCCCTGATTTCCAAGAGAGGAACCGTACTGATATATGGACTTATTGAGTAGGAGTTGCATACTCATTCATTTATTTCATTCACTATCCACTCGAGCTGGTGGTGCACAACTATTTATTACGTGTACCTTCGCATGGTTGGAATTTCGGTTGGGCACGGGACTAACCTGAGATCAAGAGATTACCACATTGAGTCTGACTATCCAAATTTAAATATGGGACTGGTTTGGATAGAATTCCCCTGTGATGGACCTCATAGCCTGCGATACTATGTACTATCATCCCGACTTCACTCTGACTTTGTTATTTCATTCGCATCGCATATTCATCCATGGCATATGACATTTTGGATTGCTACGTTTCTACACTTATATGGCTTAAACGGACTTGGCAAGATCTGCATATTGCATAGCATCCGCAGTATATGATATTTGGCTTATTATGATCTGCATTGCGTACTTTGATATTATATGACTTATGGACTTACCAATATATTTTCGCTTACTCTGATATTGTATGATTCATGATTTTGTCAGTATTACCGCTTATTTTGATAATGTATGATTTATAAGCTTTATTGTATACTTGGAACTTACCTTGTGCACACATGTTCACCACCCACTAAGCTTTCTATAAGCTTATGCATGATAGATGCATGCAGGTGGCGTTAGATTGCAGCAGCATTGAGCTTAGAGCGTGCAGTGGTCTTTTGGAGTTTTGATTTTCGACATATGTATTTCCCTTTCATCATTGTACTCGAACAATTATATTAGTGGATATGTGGTGATGATGTTCTTGTAATTTAGGTATACTTATGGTTATGCTTCATACGAGATAAATGTACATTGAAAAATCCTCCTTGTAGGATCTCAGGATCGGAATCTGGCGCATGCGCACTGGAAACCGAGAATGGGGTACTACCGAGGCTGTCGACACTAGATTCGGCAATCGAAAATTTTATGAGCCCGGTTTCTTAGTTTGGGGCATGATGGTTAATAACCGTCAACATTTTCGATGGCTTAACCGTTGGAAATTCCGACAACTATTTTCGATGGTGATAGCTACACCGTTGAAAATTCTGATGGTTATAGCCGTCGAATTAAGTCCATCGCCGACGACTAAAAGCCAAAAACGTTTATTAACAAAATTTTTTAAAAATAAAAAATATTGGTAACAAATTGCCTACCTCAAGCCCGTAGCTCGAAATTATAAATTACATTAATCTGAATAGTCTCTCCCAACTTTATACCAATAAGATATAATCTAACAATCTGGAAAAAAAAAGAATATAAAATTGCACTGAAAGTTATGTAATTGGAAATCGTAAAGTGAGAAAATATTTAGTAAAAGAGTGTAATTGGGAAAATTGCTGCACTAATATCTATCTCCAATCACCCTACGATCTCGCCACAACGCCACACTCTATTTCTCTATCCATGTTACCTCTATGCCTCGAGACGAAGGCAACTCCCAAGTAGAACTGGTTTTTCCCAAGTATATGATACTCCTTGTTCTACTCTTCATAATCTCTCCCCATAATTTGTAATTTTTGGTTATCAGAATCAGAACCAAAATACTGAAAATGTAATATTTATATACAATGTATGAGCTTTAAGGAATTGAAGGATTTTTATCTTTCTAATCTAGGTTTGTTCGCATCTATGGAATTAAGTACTCGTGGTGGCATGTGGCAGATGGGTAAAAGATCTGGAGCAATCATTCTAAAGGTCATACGATATATGGACTACTACCTAAAAAGTCATGTAAAATGCACAATACCAAGTTCTTAATTTGAGCTGAGAAATGGCCACATTGCATTTTTTGGGCCTTGTCTTGATCAAATGGTGAGGAATGTCCAGTTTGCTTGATTTTGGGTCATAACCCATTGGATGGCTGGTCCAGATCTTGTACATGTCTTCTACCACATGTTTTGCAGAAAATCACACAACTACCATTACACATGTAACATATCACTAAAAAGCATTAATTCTTATTTATCTCTTCAATGATACTTTGACAGTTTTTAATCACTTCATCCTATTAATCTCAACTTCCTGTTAAACCTAACACACAAGAATGAAAGAAAGTAAAGCTTGTGAGAGTGAATTGGCATACCTTTTGTGAGAAGTTTATACAATATTCTTTGATATAATGCTAGAAAACATCTTCTTTGAACAAATAACACAATTAGATAGAGATATTGAGAGGATCATCATGAGAATCTCTCCAATTACAACTACAAGAACATTCATGTCTGCGTCCCACAGTGATAACATCTTCTGCAACAACAGCCAAACAGAGCCATCACTAAAAATACTGCAACTATCATTGGCCTTTTCCTATATGAAAATCAAGTTCTCAATCAAAATGAGAACTAGAGTTGTAGTGACAAAATAATTCTTAAGAGGGATAGGAAAATTAGAGAAGTTTTATTATAATTCAAGACTAGAAAATACAAATTTGATAACAAGAATAGAAAGGTAATGTAAAAATGGAAAAATAAAGAAGAAAAGTACTAAGATTGACATGAAATTACAAACTAGCTAGATTTCACCAAACCATCAAGATTGCTTAATTTGAAAACAAGAAGTTAAAATGTTTAAATATGTAGAAATGATTGGAATAGACCATTAAAATAATCAAAAATAAGTTTCTTACAAACACATGATACATATAGAGATTTGGGTTGTCATCAATATTAGCATTCAAGCACTTTTCATCTTAGAAATCATCTAAATTATATATATATATATATATATATATATATATATATATATATATATATATATATATATATATATATATATATATATATATATATATCATGTGTTTGTAAGAACTCGTCGAGTTTTCAACTCAACTTGATCCAGTCTCAGTTCTTCTCATTATGCTTTGCCAATGGATTGGAACCAAGGGAAAAAGGGAAAAATGCAATGGCTACCCAAAGGCTATTTCTTTGAATGAACCTGATTTAGCCGTTAAAAGAAAAACAAAAATCATTTATCCTGATCTTCTCAAAGCACTGATTCCCATTTTCCCCAAATCCCATTTCAGGATTTACTCCATTATACTTTGGTAATCGAGGGTAACCACATAAAATTCCAGAAGAAAAAGGAAAGAAACTTGCAATTGAATCACCTACCTCAAAGAACACTTGTGACTTGCACAAACTTCCTTTGAACTCAATGGCTTCAAAGAAGGATCTTGCAACTTCATAGCATGCATTCTACTTCCATGATCCAACTCAAACCCCATTGCTTCAAATCCTCCGAAACAACTGAAATTTCATGAAGCTTTCCATAAAAAAACTAAGATCTACTACATAAATGAAGAAAAATTTAGGGGAAAGGAAAACAGCAAAAAGAAAAAGAAGTTACAACAAATAATTCACATAATGGAAGGTTTTAAATAAAATGTGTATTTTAACTTAAATACTTCAAAAAGTTTTTTGTAAATGATATTTTAATTATTTGAGCTATTTTTAATTAAGAATCTTAAGTTGCATATTTGCATCTCCAGATATCTCTAGACATAAAAGCCCTTTGATAGGAAATTTGAGAGGATGCACTAACAACAAAATGTGACTAGTAAGCATCGACAGAAGCTTGTGTCCTACAGAAATCGACAATAGTTGAAAGTGGCATTATTTATGTAGAAACAATTAAGAGATATATGTAAAAACAAAATTGACGTAAAATCCATGCCTACTACAGAAACCAACCATTGAGAATAATACTCTTGAGATTGAATCCGGGTTTGAATTCAACCCGTGGCTAGAAATAGATAAGCACACACATTTTTTTTTTTTTTTTTTTTTTATCATTCTACATAAACATCCTTACTATGCAAATGGTACACTGCCAAAAAAAGGAGCAAAGGCTAGATATTTGCTACGGATATAAACCGTAGAAAAATTGAAAAGCTCTTAACTCATCAGGTCTTATTTAGAGGCCAATGGTCCAATAAGGAGATCTATGGGCCCACTGCAATATATGTGTTTTTATCTAAACCACCCATCCATTTTGAAAGCTCATTTTAGGACATGGGTCGAAAAAAGGAGACAAATCATGGCTCAAGTGGACCACACCGTAGGAAAAAGTGGAGATTAAGCGCCTACCATTAAAAATTTCTTCAGAGTGGAGTGGTCGACTTGGACTTTCAATATTCCTCCTTTTTTTGGATCATGTCCTAAATTTAACTGTAAAAATTAATGGACAGCATGGATAAACTACATACATCACTGTGGGCCCCATAGAGGTCCACTTAGACTTTCAATATTCCTCCTTTTTTTTGGATCATGTCCTAAATTTAACGGTAAAAATTAATGGATGGCATGGATAAACTACATACATCACTGTGGCCCCCACAGAACCCTCGGTAGGAACGCATGTCCATAGTACCGTCGAGATGTAATCCCTAATCTGCACCGAAAGAGAGCCCACCATTTTTTTTTTTATTTTTCATTCTGGTGGGTTGTTCCCTTTCTCTATCCCCCCTCTCTCCATCTCATTCTAACAGTAATCTGGACTAGAGGAGATGCTTTCTCCATGCGGTGAAGAAAGAATCGCATGCTAACGACAATCTGCAGAAGCTTGACTAGCAACTCCAATCTCTCCCTTCCTTACTTTGATAATCTCTCTCTCTCTCTCTCTCTCTCTCTCTCTCTCTCTCTCTCTCTCTCTCTCTCTCTCTCTCAGTTTTTTTCATTTCTCTTTCACCCATTGAGGATTTGAGGGTTTGTAGATCTTAGGAAATCGGTCGTTGTGGATTTTGGAAATTGGGTATTTGGGGATTTTAGGGATTTGAGGATATTGGGGACTTTCATATTGAAGGAATTTGGAGAAATTGGGGATTCGTGAATATAGTACCAAAAAAAATATACATTTTGCATTTTGTGGGGAGTGCCTGGATGGATGGCTTCAAGGTTGATCATGTGGATTTTATTTTTTTTTGCATAGGAGGTGATACATGATTGAAACCCTTTTAACTAGTTGTCAGATGTGCAATGCGTTATGTCGTGAATGTAAAGGATTCCCTATTGAATGTTAGTAGGGAAGCACATCATGTGACGTGGGTTTTGTTTTTTATGGAAACATTGAGATGCTTTATGAAGAGGCCAACGCTGCTTGGGTTCTAAAAAAATAAAAATAAAAAATGATCGAGAATCTAGACCATTGATCAGGTGGCCATGTTGTTGGTGGACAAAAATCTCACCACGTTGGCAATCAACCTTCAATTAGTTTTTGGAGAACCAAACAATGGACCTTTCTGACTCATTGGCAATTCGACTCATCTATATACTATATGATTTGTTATGTAAACCTTGTATACTATCCAATCAACATCCTCACCAACTCTGCTTGTCATTATTTTATCTTTTGTAAAGGAGCATCTATGTAGAGATAATTTATCTTTTATTTTATGTTTTCCATAAAGGCTAGTCATGCATTCCTATTACTTTATTTTTTGTTCATCAACTATATTATTGTTAAGGTAGAAATGTATGGTGGAATTCCAGTAGTGCTATGTTTTGTAATGATATTTTCATGTTTTACAATTAGGGATCCATGTCATTTTGCAGGATTTGGAATCATGTGGGGACTTAATCATTTTTCTTAAGGTCAAGTACTCTTGAATCATTTTCCAAGTGACAAGTGGTACTTTCAATGATTATATCAGATTTTTGCAGTTTTTTGTTCACCTAATATAATTTTTTTTTTATTGACATTTCTAGCTATTGGCTACTCATAATCAACCAATTTAGTTCTTCATTTATTTATTCTTCAGTTTCATATTCTTTATGAGAATCGTTCTAATATTGCTTCATAACTTTTAGGGGCAGTTTTAAATTTCCACAGTCTCATAGGAGAGGAAATCATGCCCTTTTACTCCAACAATGGGAAAGTCTACTTTCACCAGATGGAAAGCTTTGAGATGGACTAAAGTTTTTGTAGAAAGTCTGCAGTCTCAGGTGAGAGACTCCTGATTTTACATGCCTGCACACTTCTTTGATTTATTTTCTCCCTTGCTTGTCATATAATAACCATGAACTATTTGCAGGTTCTCGATGAAGCTAATCGAATGCTTGACATGGGATTTAAGCAAGAAGTTCGCTTCATATTGAGCTAGACATCCTCTAGTATGTGATTTGTACAAAAACCATGCAAGAGTTTTGATGGTTTTTGTTGTAGAATGAGATATTCATGGACATGAATCCGAATGAGCAATGTTGCAAAACAATCTATGGGAGGGACACATTTTCACTATTTTATTTCTGTTGCAATGTATTTTCCTTTTGTTCTTAGATATGGATATATGGAAACAACTCTGAGTCTTTCCTCATCGTCATTGTCAATCCCAACAAGCAAGCACTTGACTGTTGGGATGAGGAGAATGGGCTAAGTGGGGATTATGCCGCTCTTTGTGAGAATCCCAAGGCAAAAGATTACATTCTTGGGGAATTTACAAAGCATGCCAAAGCAAAGAAGGTAATTAGTAGCTAAACAGTCTGAAGTGATATTTGCTTGTCAATACCATTCGTCAGGTTTTTACTTGTTAATTTAGAAGCTGAAAGGTTTTTTTTAACTATCTCATAGTCCACTCAAAGCTAAATCATAACTTATTCATGCTTGGCAGTTAAAAACTTTTGAAATCCCAAAAGTCGTCTATCTTGACCCAGTATCGTTTGACATGGAGCGAGACCTTCTCACCCAACCAAACCTATAAGAAAATGTAGCAACAGTTGCTTAAATATTACCTGGTTAGCCATTCTTCACCCTTTCTAGGAGGTCCCTATGAGAAATAACTATGATCTCTCAACGCAGTAGCATTACCTGACTTGAAGTATCAATTGATGATAGCTTTAAAATAATTTGCTGAAAATCATGCATTATTGCCTGTATGTTTTTGTGGACATAAAGGAGTGTTGTAGATTAAATTATAGAAAAACGAGAGTGCCAATATCTAGAAAATGGTTTGGTTTAGGTCTCAAAAGAAATCTCCACTGTCCATTCTGTTGTGGTGGTGATTGGAACTTTTCAAGAGTTGGGTGGGCACACTAGATGGGCCACGGGCCAAAGACTACACTGAGGAATCCTGTCTGATTAATGGTGTGATGTTCATTTAGATTCAATGAATGATTAGGATGGCTAGTGTGTTTTTGTTTCATTTTGTTGTAATTCCAGGTGTAGCTTTGAAAGAAGTTTCTTTTAAATATATTAAAAAAAAAAAAAAAACTGTTGTTACTTTGGCTAATGTCATGAGAACTATTTTTTTTTTTTTTTCAGCTAGAACAAATCATTAAAAAACATCTGTTTTTGTTTCATTTTGTTGTAATTCCAGGTGTAGCTTTGAAAGAGGTTTCTTTTACATATTTTTCTTTTTAAAAAATGTTGTTACTTTGGCTAATGGCATAAGAACTAATTCTTTTATTTCAGCAAGATGAAAAAAATGTTGTTTCATCTGCACTTTTCTTTTTCTTTTGGAATCTCTACGATTGTCAATCCGAGTTCATACTTCTATGCAAGTTTCATTTACCATTCCTTTTTTAGTTAAAACTAATGGACAACCTTGATGCTATGGAAAAGCAGGTCTTTCAAACCAAGTTTGCCAAAATTGGAAAGAGATTTTCTAATTCCACACGCGTGTGAGCCCTGCCATTCATGTGCATTCCAGGTTTGGACAATTTAACTTAATTACTTGCATTCCAGGTATGTAATTTTTTTAGCAATTTTTAAGAGCCTGCTTTCATCCATCAACTTTGTCAGATTACTAACCTTTTTTCTCTTGTTTGAATGTATAAATAAAAGACAATCCACTGCTAAATACACCCAAAGCACAAAATGAATGGTTAAACTATGTTTTTTCATTGATAAAAAGAAATGTACAGTGGACCCACATGTTAAGCTATGTTTCTTCATTTCCTTTTGCTACTATCTTTTCTTTTTTTTCTTTTTTGGAAAGATTACTGTCATTTCTGTTATATTATAATTATATAATATCTAAAGAATTTTGTGGGTTTTTTTTTTTTTTTTTTTAATTTCTATTTTTTGAATACTCTCCTCTATTTTTTCCCATGTAAAAAATTCATGGGTATTGTAATTTGATGGATTTCTTAGTTAAAATTACATGTTGGGAATCTAAGTCAGCTTTGATTTTGAATTGAGTATCCTTCTTTCTTCTCATTCCCTTATCTCCTTTTGGAGGAGATGCAACTCATAGAGCTAGAAAGGCAGCTACAACTGGAGATGGAATCCTGGAACAGAGTGGAAAAGAAGTTGAAACTCACAACAAGAAAGCTACATATCCTGGGATGCGATGAAGTGCTAGGAGTTTAAACTCTTATTTAAGTCTATTCAGATTTTATGAGGAGCAGTTTCAGCGAGTAGCTTGGAGTCATCATAACAGTTAGATTTTTTTTGTAGCTTATGGACCCATCTAATAAGTGAACGATACAGATTTTTTCTACCGCCTTTTACCTTTTATTAAAATGAACACCCGCAAGGAAATGCTTGTCTTGTATTCTTTACAAGCTAGCATTATACCAAAGAAAGTTGTATAACTTCTCGCAGAAGGTATGATGATTCACTCTCACTTATTTCATGATTCTTGTTTTCTATGCCTTACAACTTTGCATGTCTTACACCTTTGCATGATGGTTGTTCTTTCTTTCTTATTTTGAATCATTGCTAAGAAATTACTGATGGTTATCATACTCATTAATTTGATGTGAAGCTTACTGGAAGAGCTGAGGCTTTGGCGCAAAGCAAGAGTCCATAGAAAAAGGTTCAATTTTTTAACATTTTTTCATGCATAATTCTCTATTTTCAATGAATGGAAGTTGGGTTTCTTTCTTGTACGGATTCCAAAGAACTCAAGTGGCAATTGGAATCTTTCATGATTGGAACTAAACATTTTGAATTTCAAGAATTAGAGGTAAACCATTTATGGCTTGTAACTATAATATTGTATATAAACAAGTTACAATTTTTTTATAGCTATTTTGATTATCTGTTACTGTGAGTGATGAATTTCTAGCTTATTGTGAAGCTTCTTGATATACAACAATGCAACGATATTGCCATTTTTGTTGTTTATATTTGTAGCAACCATAATCTATTTGTTTTTTTTTCCTTGTACTGATTGATTTAATATGGATTTCCTTCATCCTGCAAATCAATCATCTGTCATTATGGGTTGGAAATTTCTTAATAGCTTATAAGGTTTCTTGATGTGGAATGATTTGTAAAATTTTATCATTCAAATTCAATTTGCAGTCCATTTCAATTATGCAACTAAGCAGATCATGATGTAATCTTGGAAATGGCATTAATTCATTCTCAACTGTCTATTTCTAGCCCATAGTTTTAATGGAGAAATTTGTTGAGGTGGTATAGATTTTGGTAGCTTTATTTTCCTTTTCATATCATTTTTTTCTTTGTATTGCTCCATTTTTGGTCTGTTTTTCCAGAGCATAAAAGTTTTGTCAAAGTTAAAAATTGCATTTACATTCTCATTCCAATGGAGATTGAATTCTAATTTGTTTTTGGAGGTCTTTTGGAATGTGGAACCTTGCACATCTTTTACTTGTTCTACATAGAGATACACATGCACCTGATGTACCTGAGGCAGAACCTGTTACAATCGATCTTTATTGGTATTGTGAATTGTTTTCTGTACAAGAAAAATACATATGAATGAGTGCACTATTGGAAAAAATGATTGGAATCTTATTGAAAATTCTTTGTGGTTGCCAATCAAGACTACAAGGAATTGTAAATCAGGAAATGTTGCTGACTCTGAACAGTTTATAGAACCAATACTCAAATCTCTTGAAACGTTGATGACATTGAGGAAACCCTTAAAGAAACTCATACTCAACTACATAGTTTTCCTCTATTGTATTTTAGAAATTCCAATCCCTAAATTGCTGGAATAATGATGATTACAGTGTTACAGTTCATATCTCATTCATGAGAATTTAGCATTAAGTACTGTCTAACAGTTGTGATATTAACACTTCTTTTCTCATAGGTTAAACAGAGATATCCACAGCCAAACAATAAATATAAAGGTTGATCAATTCCTTTTTTCCCTTTATATTTACAGATTTCCCAACTGACATTTGGGAGCAGTGAAACCTTTTTCTTAGTTTTCTCATTGTCGAAATCATTCTTTTCATGTTTGAATTGGTTTTCTTTGTATTATCACACTGCGATTAGTGCTGCTATATATATATATATATATGTTTCCACTAATGTCCCCCATGGAAACCATTGCAGGTGATCAATTGGCAATTGCTAAGGAAACTGGGTGTCGGCTGGGAATGGGTACAAACATGTACCCATCTTCATCTCTTGGTTGTTCATCAATCTATGCTGGTTATATCCTCTCTACTGGCAGCAAGAAATCTTGAAGGAAAAAGAACGGATAGATGGAAAGGTATTGCCTGATGCAAAATATAGAGAAATGCAAAGGAGATTGGTGCAAAGGGAAGAGGATCTTTGTAGCATGTGTCAGATTTGGGATATTCATTAGTTGGGGACCAGACTCAAAAAGAAAAGGATGATGACCTGATGACATTTTCTTTGTATTTTTAGTATATTATTGTAACTGTAACTGTAATTGTAATTGATTGAATGAAGGATTGTAATTGATTCATTATTGAATGAATGATTGTAATTGAATGAATGAATGATTATGTAGGTGGGAATTGAATGAATGAATAATTATAAATTTTTTAATGTTAGAAATAGCTACAGATATAGACCATAGCTGGAAATCTGATGACTGTAGCTGTTATTAAATTTGGTATATTATTACGGATCCAGCACTACTTTTAGCTACAAATACTATCCGTAGTTGTATGTATTTTTCGCTACAGAAATAGTTGCTATGGATTGTATCTGTCGCTATTTTAATCTATGGCAATGGATTAAATCCGTAGCCATAGATTTTAAAACTATTGTTACATTACCTACGACTACGGTCTTGCCACGGATGAAAACCGTAGCCATAAGTCTTTAGGTACGACTTTTATCCGTAGCCTTTGCCCATATTTTTGGTAGTGGTAGGGCCCATCATGAAGATCAACTACCAATTAAATCAGGCTGGTTAGCTCACCACGTTGGCCACATCGAAATAATGGACAATTGTCAGTCTGACTTAACAAACAAGTATGACACATCTAATGAGTGCAACCTGATTTTCAAGATGAGATATCTTCATGATAGGGCCCTACCATTTACATGGTATGGACGTTCTAAACTAGAACTAGTCACTTTAAAGAAAGAAGAAAAAAATACAAAGAAATGCAAAACCAACTTCATGAATTGGAGGAATCGATTTAACCACACCAATTTAGCTGCACATCAACATTAGAGGAATTTAAACATGGTATTCCTCCAATATATTTCTGGCACTAATAGGAACACTTGCATGCAACATACATTATCTAAGAGGACAATACCATTGATAGGAACACCTGCAGAATGTCAACCAAAATTCATCAATCGCAAAGAGAAACATAAAACTTTACTCTTATCAATACCTACCAGAAAGAAGCTATAAAATGTACAAAACCATTTGAAATTGAAGAATAGTTCCAGTGTCAATGTCTTTGCAAGTGCCTGTTACAAATGTGAACAAAATAAAATCTAAATATGTAACATAATTAGTGAATTAAGACAAAAAGTTTCTTTATAGTCATTAGAACAGAGCAAACTTGAAGAAATAGAACAGAGCAAAGCCTCAAATTTGAAAGAAGGATTTGTTACTATGGATTTGTTTTGTTGGGTTCTTCATCTAATATCTTTGTTCTACTCTTTAATGTCTTTAGTGGACTATTTCAAGCATAATATACATCTATATAAGAGAACAACTATAGGAATTGAAATTTGTAACTAGCTCGCCATTTGTTAATTCCATTTCTAATGTTGGTCAACCTAACCAACATCTTCTTATAACTGAATGGAGTGTGTCAGTGTAAAGAAGCTTGTTGTAGGTGAATCAATCATTTTTCATCTGGTATGCTTATTTAGAATCCTCATGCCACCTATCTTATGCATGTAGCATTTCAATTTGTCATGTCATATATAATTTGTATCTGATACTAAAATATATTGGTTTCATCATGAGGAATGAAAAGAATCAGTTACTCCTAGGACTCTAGCATGCTAATCGGACACAAACAATCATGCCTTTGTCAATATATATACATATAAACTTCTTGAATTGTGTTTTGTAAAAAGAAAAAAGAAAAAAGAAAGAATGAGAGAAAGAAATAATTGTAAGTGTTATATTGTATAAAGTACACCTTTGTTTGTCAAATTTCATTTAGACAAAATAACATATGAAGTGGTCTGTCTAATGTGGACTAAGATGGAATGTTCAAGTCTCAAGTTAAGCAAGTTCAAAATCTACTATGGTTCATGACCTTACTGAAGTACAAGTCATGAAGTAGATCAAGATGGAAAGTTCATGCTTTACTAAGTCCAAATTCTACTACACTTCTAATAAAATATAAAACTCCATCTTCAACTACATATTCTATTGAAGAATCAAGAAGAAGAAGAAAAAGTTTCAAACTTCAATGGTCAGTCTTCTCAGGTATAACAGACCCTAGAAAGACCTTAGACTTAGGTGCTTTCAAAAGACAAACTTATATGAGTTTTTATACTTTTGTTGGGCTTAAGTTTGACTAGTCTAAGCTATGGCTTGACTAATTTAAAAAAAATCTTTGACCAGTCCAAGTTTAAATTCTAAAAAAATAGATATTTCTATTGTTGTCTCGACCAGTTGAACAGATTTCTTGACCAGTTGAAGAGGGACCTTCGACTAGTAGAAGGTTGCTCGACTCAAAGTCCAGCAACAAAATTAGGCACCCTCGATCAATCGAATCCCATGCTTGACCAGTCGAATAGGGCCCTCGACCAGTCGAAGAACAGTTTTATCTGATCACGCCCAAAATTTGAAACTTTGTTAAATCTTAGACGAGTTGAAGTAATAACTTTTCAAATTATAAATAGAGGCCTTCTCTCAATTTGAAATTACTAATCCAAGCTAGTAAAAGCCTTCATCAAGAGAGAGTGAGAGAGAGAGAGAGAGAGAGAGAGAGAGAGAGAGAGAGAGAGAGGTCCTCACTATCTTCAAACTATTGCATTGTATTTTAATATTTTGTTTAAATAACTTTTTGTTTTAATTCCTTGATCTCCTTTTCATGAATCTTATTCTTTAAATAGAGTATTCATTCTTCTTTGAGATCTTGAGGAATTCAAATATGTAGCCTTTGGTTTGAATTAATTTAAAATCAATCTAGAACTTAGAAACTTTGTTTATGTGACTGAACATTGAACATTCTACTTCAAGAGAAGCGGTTCTATAGGCTACATCAAGAGATACATTTTCAAGGTGAAGATAAGTATATTTCTAACTTTTGTAGTTTTCTTTCTTTGAGATAGCTAGAAAATCTCATTTGTTGGTTTTGACCGAGATAGCCAGAAAATCTCAGTGTGGGGTTTTTGTTTGTGATAAGCCCTTTAAAATCACAACTATATAAGGTTTTAAGGTGACTCTGTGAAAACCTTGTTTATAGTGAAAGCCCAATATCATGTGGTTTGTGATTATTGGGAGTGGAGTAGGTGTGACTGTTTGAAAACAATTGATGTACACACCGAACCACTATAATTCTTGGTATTTGTGGTGAATGTTTAATGTTTACATATGTGGTGAATGGTTGTAATTTTATTTATGCAAATATGGTGAATGCTTGTAACAGATAGCTCTATTAGATCTTACTTAGTTTGAAATCTTGATCCTTATGATTGTTCGTGAAATAAGGTTGTCCTGCCTAAACTTTATTTTTTGGGTGTAGGTTGTCCTACAAACTAAGTTTGAATCAATTTTTTAATACTAGTGAGAGTATATTCCCTAATTTATTTATTATTTCAGCAAGTTAATTTCTTTTTGGCATAGTCCTATTCAGCCCGCCCTCCGCTCTAGGATTGTTAAGCTTGCCCTTTTCAATAGTTATTGACCATATGAACTTGTGGATTTCAAACATGAGGGTTTGTATATGGATTCAGTTCCAGGTACATTCAATTAATCAGTTGAATTAAATTTTCATAAATCTAAAATATACAGAGGAAATGTCTAAAATGCAAGTATGACCATTTTAATTCACAATGAAAACAAATCCCTAATTTCAGGCATTTGAAGTTAGGAGTTGGAAATATCAGAATTGCTATGTGGTTGCTCATCTCTTTATGAATTTTGATCATTTCCACTTCTTTGAAATATATAGTTGCAAAAATTAATTGAGCACCCAAACATACTTAAATACTACCACACTCAGCATATGCTTTAAGCAAGATGATTGAAAAGGGCTAAGCTTTGTGTGAGCTGCCCACCATGATTAAAAAAGACTGGATGACTTGGATAGACTCATTCAGTCCTGGTCATGCTCAGGACTTGCTCGAGTCAGGCCTGAATTGTCACGTCCCAAACTCGAAAATTGGATTCACAGGAATCCCGATCGCCGAATCCGGTGCCGACAGCCTCCGTAGTACCCCATTCTCGGCTCCTAGCATTCATATGCCAGATTTTCGATCCTGAGATCCTACAAGGAGGATTTTTTTTATACATTTAACTAGTAATAAGCATAGCCATAAGTTTACCCAAATCATAAAGGCAACATCATCATCACATATCCACTAATATAATTATTTGAATACAATACTGAAAGGAAAATATATATGTCAAAATCAAAGCTCCAGAAAATAGCTGCACGCTCCAAGCTCAATACTGCTGCAACCTAACATCACCTGCACGCATCTATCGTGCATAAGTTTATAGAAAGCTTAGAGGGTGGTGTAAGTGTGTGCACGAGATAAGTGCTAAGTATTCAATACAATATCATAATCATACAATACCGGAAAGCTATTAATCCATAAACCATACAATGACTGAATAAGCAGAAACACTGATAAGAGTAGGAATTATCAGCATAAACAGAAATACTGACAAGATTATAATCATGCGATAACAGAATAAGCGGAAGTATGAACAAGTCCATAAGTTAATCAATATCAGAATACGCAATATAGGACAACTATGCAAATGATGAGTCATAGATAATTAAATGTCGAATGACAAAGATATAATGTAATACACAATTTGAAAGAGCTAACAAATATCATCACTCTTGTCTAAGTCACAGGAATATAGAAACATAACAACCTATAATGCCACACACCGAAGTTGTAATGGAATATGCAGTATATGGTGCTAATGGAATGACCATGCTAGAGTGTGATGTCGGGATGATAGTATGTAGTATCGCAAGCTACGGGGTCCGCCACAAGGAACCTCTATCCAAACCAGTCTCATACCTAAATTTGGATAGTCTGAGTCAACATGGTAAACTCCTGATCTCAGGTTAGTCGCGCGTCTAACCGAAATTCTTGCCATAACGAAGATACACAACAATTAGTTGTGCACCACCAGCCCGAGTGGGTAGTGAATGGATGAATGAATGAGTATGCAACTCCTACTCAGTAGCCTGTCAGCACAGTAGCCTGCCAACCGCTGGTAGCTCGCCCAGGCCTTAGCCCCGCCCACATCACACCCGCCCACATCAGCGTCCGCCCACGTGCGCCCGCCCACATACACAACAGTGTCTAGGTGTCATAATATCATATCAGTCCTCATATCAATACGGTTCCTCTCTAGAAAAATCACCGGGGTTTATTACACTTCACACCACCTGCAGCCCCAATCAAGCGCACAACTGGGTAAGTGGAAAAGACCTCACTATCCTCCTGTCAGTAGTTTGTCAATACTTACCCAGCTCGCCGATAGCGAACCTATTCCTCGAGCTGGTCAAACTCAGCCTAGCCATGCCTACTCCCTCAGGCGGGTAAGGCCGCACCCCCTTCCAACCGACCACGACACGGTGGAGAGCGCCTCCATCTGGCAATCGACACTCAACTCTCATCTACCCACTCGGTCTAAACGTTGGAGCATCCTCTGGAACCAAGAGGGTGTTTAGGAATTTTCACCCAAGGCCATCTATGGCGGCCCAATGCTCGAACAGATTTTCAGTGTCCCATCTGGCCATCCACGATATGCCTGTGGAGGCTACGACCCTGATGTCACTAGGGCGTACAGTAATCACAACACAATGAAAGATGCATGAGTCATACAATCCAATCATGCATTAATCCTGTGCATGTCATGCGCTCATGTGAGATAATCTCCACCTATCAGGGAGTCTCACATCATCTTGCCCAATGGCATATGCAATGGTCAATCACATCTCATAATAAACATGCAGATGATGCGAATGGGCATGTATCATGATGTTATGATGTCACATACTCATAAACGGTATCAATAACCGGCGTCGACAATGTGGACTTTCAACCAACATTGCCCCCAAGGAATGACCCACATAGAATCAAATATATAATGGGCACATGGCCTCACACAAGGGCCAAATATACTAAACAGGTGGGCCCTGGTCATGGGCCTAACACATATCACAATGGGCCTTGCCCATAGGCCTCAAATACATCTGGATGGGTCGCACCCATGGGCCTCAAATATATCACAATGGGCCTCAAATATACTTCGCAGGTGAGTCACATACCTGGGTCTAATACACATCAGTATGGGCTACATCACATAGGCCTAATATACATCACTATGGCCACAACCCATGTGCTTTAAATACATAATAGGTGGGCCCTACACATGGGCCTCAAATATATACCACGGGTGAGCCTCAATGGACGGGTCACCAATACAACAGGATGGACCTAATGACATGGACCCCATAAATATATCGAATCGGCCTCACCAATTGGGCCTTATATACATTGCAATGGGCCATGACCCATGAGCCTTGCATACATCACAATGGGCCTTGCAACATGGGTCTCATATATATTTAATGTGGGCCTCAACAACGGGTCTCATACACATCAAGGTGGGCCTCAACAACGGGCCTCATACACATCAAGGTGGGCCTCAACAACGGGCCTCATATACATCAAGGTGGGCCTCAACAACATGCGGGCCTCAACAACATGCCTCATACACATCAAGGTGGGCCTTAACAACGGGCCTCATACACATCAAGGTGGGCCTTAACAACGGGCCTCATACACATTAATGTGGCCTCAACAACGGGCCTCATATATGGCCTTAGCAACAGGCCACAAATATATTAAGATGGGCCTAATCAATCATATGGGCTAAATCAATCAAATGGCCGATACGAGCAGGCTGATCAAATGGACCGATACAAATGGGCTGTGCATCATGGAGTTATACTAAGCATGTTATAAAGTAATGCCCTATCCTTACAACGTAGCTGGCCTAGACGACTTGCATACAACAAGTACGGGCCTACCAATGGGCCCTAGGGAGAGTCGCAATGCGGACATTTAACCAACATTATACTCGCAATGTGGACGTTAAACCAACATTGCTCCCAAGGTGTAGCCCGTAGTGAATAACATTATGTAAACCATGTTGGGATCACACATTGTAATGGACCTTAGGTACACCCCATTGGGCCTTAAATACATCAAATGGGCCATATCATATGGGCCTTTTACTCATCAAATGGGTCACATCAATAGGCCGCACTAATGGGCCTTATGTGTATTGCAATGGGTCATAACCCGTGGGCCTTAGATTGTATCAAATGGTTCCCGACCCATGGGCCTTATACATATCAAATGGGCCTAATCCCATGGGCTTTAAAATACATCAAATGGGTCCAATCCCATGGATCTTGGAACACATCAAATGGGTCCACTCTATGGGCCTTAAATTACATCAAATGGGCCTAATCCCATGGGCCTTGGAACACATCAAATGGGTCCACTCTATGGGCCTTAAATAGTTCAACAACTAGCTACATTCATGGACCCAATTAAATTTAACTGTGGTGGGCCTCAAAAGTGCATTCATTAAGCTCAACATTTAAAGAACTAAAAGTATAAATCATTTTCTCTAAGATCTTTATAATATGGTGGGCCCCACTCCTCAAAATTTCAGCCCAAGGCCAACATAATTATAACATGTTGTTGTCCTAAATTTGGGCACTCCATTGGAGTGGGTCCAAGGCCTCTAAAACTTTGAAAATTGAGGGCCAAGGTCCCTCATCATGCATACAATGAGAGAAAACCCAAAAAGGTGGCCCACCATCAGAAGAAATATTTTTGAATTATGATTTTTTTATCAAGGCATATTGTTGGACTGCACAGCAGAAAAAAATCTGGGAGTCCAACCATCTTGGCCCATTCTTTTGGATATCCAAACGGGGTCAATTGAGGCTGAAATTTCACAGAGTGATACTTCCATAGGTACGACACACCCCCACAAAATTTTATAATTTTTAGATATCTCTAAGTATTTTAATTAATTTAAACAAAATAGATTATCCAGAAAAATCAGACAGACCTAGACGTCCCAACGTGGTGGGCCAGTCCGGCCCTCATCACAGTGTGTACAGGGGTCCATTGGCCCTGAAATTTGGTAGGTGGATTCTAATATAAGTGGACCACACTCTTAAAAAATTTTAAAATTTTTGGACATTTGTAAATATTTTAATTCATTTACATAAATCAATCTGTCCTGAAAATCGGACTGATCTGGACACCATATTATAATGGGCTGGTCCTGCCATCACCATGGTGTGTACAGGTGTCTATTGGCCCCAAAATTTTGTAGGTGGGTCTTACCATAAGTAGGCCACCCCCATGAAAATTTTTATAATTTTTAAACGCCCATAGTTATTTTAATAAATTTTAAAAATCCAACTGTCCATGGTGGAATGTTGCTGGAACAGTGCAGAAAATCCAGACTGTCCACCTCACTTGGACCACACCTTTGGGACCCCAATGAAGGTCAGTTGGGGCTAAAATTTGGGAGAAATTAAGATGAGATCCTCACCTTTCAGAAAAGTATATTTAATAGGTATGAATAGTCCCCCAAACAGTCCCAAAATCTGGTCCAAAAATAACTAGAAACTGTCCAGAAAATTCTGGACAGCAACATGTACTTAGATAAAATTTATTATATAAGTTAAATAAAAAGGGAAATACATTAATGGGCCACATACATCAGGAAATAAAATGAGGAAAAAGAGAGATAGAGGATAATTCGGCCATAGGGAAAGGGGCTCCGCCACTATTGAGCCCTCCCAAGATTAATCACACCCGCACATCATACCTAGATTTACATTTACCACATGGATCTTGCACATGCATGGCCTATAATTAAAATACATGATGTCATCCCCACCATGGTTATAAGGTCTAGATGACCTAAACATAATATGATATGAAATAAAACTACCATGATGGGGCCCATAGAGAAAGGCCCCATGCATGGATCATGCATGCATAAGGTAGGCCATTAGGCTATAACCATGGGATTGTGTAGGATCTCCACCATCGATTGGTGGGTCCTACACTTCCCTCATGAAAGAAAAAAATATCTAGGCTATAGAAATTATATTTTTTTTACATCTAGAGGAGCACCCACCGTTCGATCTTCTTGCTCCTATGAGTTCCTTAGCACCTTACTTTTGATTCCAATGGAGGAGATGGGGAATGAATGGTTAGGATGGGAGATCATGGGATAGGAAAGTGGGCCACACTTGAAGTTTTGAAAGAGAGGGAGAGGCTTAGAGAATTCTCATACGTATGGGATCTCTCTCCTTAGATTTTTTTGAGTTTGAAAATAAGAAAGAGAGAGAGAGAGAGTTGTAAAGGGAGAGAGAGATGGGTGATGGATGTGGTGAGTGATGGGTGTAAGAAAATCTTGACTTTTGTGTCCATTTGTGTAAGAAAAGCATGAGTGGTGTAAGAACTTTTTGACTTTGAGGCTTTTGGTGTAAGAGAGGTATGGGCTTGTAAGAGATTCTTGACTTTTGTAGTTGCTTGGGAATGGGTGAAAGGTGATGTGTACTTGACATGTACTTGACATGTGATGGATTGATGGATTGATGGATTGATGGGATTGATGTGACACCTCATAGAGATTCTCTTAGGTTTCGCAACGCACGGCGTTTTCTTCACACTAAACATTGACCCACATCTCTTGACCAGGGTATCGTCTCGGCGTAAGTCGCGGCATCGGAACCGCAGCGACGGCGCGGTCGCTATGGTAAAGGCCTTGGGTTGAGTCGATACGTGTTGACGGCATACGAATCAAGGTCGCACGCAAATATTCGTTAAGGGTCGAAGGTTGCCGAAATTCGACCGGTAAGACCGCGGAAGTCTATGGAACGGTACAGTCTAGGATACGAGGCTTACATGAATTGACCAAGTTTAAGGTGACTCGTTGTGTATAACCAGATCAGGTCCAACTGAATCTAAGTCATTTTGGGTGACTGATATTGACTAGATCTAGTCTTAAAACCATGGTCCTTGTCTTAAGTTCCAGACACATATCCTAATTTTAGGCTATTCCTCTGTATTTATGGGCCCACATATGATCAAATAATTGGACAAAGTTAGGATCCCCTCCCGACTCATGTGATTTCAACCAGATGCATGGTATGCATGGGCTCTAACCCATGTGTACCATGCATCTCATGTTAGGATGCCAACTATCCAAGGAACAAGGAACACGTGTCTGAAATCTAGAAAGCTCACCTGATGGGTATGAAGATGGGCAAGGGCAACACACTACTATCACATTTATTAAGCAATCCTGACCATTGAATTAGAGGGTTGTCATAGATAAAGAAATTCAGGGGTTCTCACAAAGCATAAGCTACATAACAACAATATGTATCTTATTTTTCATACAAACAACAACTACAATAATACAATATACATCTTTCCAAACAGCATCCAACTACTTGGAGATTCTATATATTCTAAAAAAAATGATACCTATTTCTCTTCTATTCGACTAATTTTTGTCTCCTGAGACATGACAAAGCTTAATATTAGTCTTTGCTTATCTAGCAAAAAGATCATTTGCTAAATTCAACAATAATAGTTGAGTCGTGTTGTCAAGACATCCCATATATCAAACTTACAAAAGCCTCATCATAGACACCAACAACTATGTGTCACACCCCAAACTTGGAAACCGAGCTCACAAAATTTTCTATCACCGAATCTGGCGTCGACAGCCTTCATAGAACCCCATTCTCGGCTCCCAGCGCCCATTCACCAAGTTCCGATCCTGGGATGCTACGAGGAGGATTTTCAACATCGGTTTGATTCGTAATAAGCATAACCAAAGGCATAACCCACAAACAATAACAAAAAACTCCATTACATTTCCACTATAATAAAAAACTTTATAAGTACAATGAGCATAAAGGGAAATATAATGATGATAGAAAAAAGCTCCGAGTTGATCTGATATGCGCTCCTGCCTTAGCGCTGTTGTGATCCAACGTCACCTGCATGCAACGGTCATGTATAAGCTTATAGAAAGCATAGAGGGTGGTGAAAGTGTGTGCACAAGGTAGTAATGCAATATCAGAGTAATGCGGAATATGCTGATGGGTCCATGAATACTATTGGCAGTACCAAGGCCATGTGATGCAAGGCATAAATGATGTCAGCCATACCGAGACCATGCAATGAGAGGTGCAACTCAAGCATACAAATCCTCATCTAAGTCCACAAATCAATACAACTCAACTCTGGGATATCACCGGGGTCTAATACACTCCAAAGCAGTGCCGCCCCATCACGCACAACAAAGTGAGTGGAAAAGACCTCAATATTTGCCTGCCAATATCGGGCTCAGCTCGTCGATAGCGGACCCATTCCTCGAGCTGGTCAAACTCAGTCTAGCTTTACCCCCTCGTCTCGGGTGGGTAAGGCCACACACCCTTCCAACCGACCACGACACAGTGGAAAGCTCGGCCTTCTGGTAATCAGTACTCGGCGCTCCTATACCCACTCAGTGTAGATGCTGGAACAACCTTTTGGTACCATAAGGGTTTAGGAACTTTCACCCAAGGATATTTATAGCATCCCATATAGAATAAGATTTTATGTATCCAATACTGCCAACCACGATATGCCTGTGGAGGCTACGGCTCTGATGTCGCTAGGGCGTACAGTAACCATGTCACATAATGCGAAATGCATGAATCACACTATCCAGTCATGTAGAAATTCTGGCGTATCGTGCCCTCATGTAGGGTAACACCGCCTAACCGGGAGCCCATAAACAATTTGCCTGAAGACATATGCTATGATCAGTCACTTCTCATATCAAGCATACGTATGATGCATATGATCATGAATCATGGAACTATACTAAACATGTTATGAAGTAATGCACTATCCTTACAACGCTGATGGCCTAGACAGCCTATACACAACAAGTAAGAGCCTATCAATAGGCCGTAGGGAGAGTCGTAATGTAGACATTTAACCAACATCATACTTGCAATGTGGACGTCAAACTATCATTACTCCCAAGGCATAGCCCGTCGTAAACATCATTACATACCATGTTAGGATCACACATTGCAATGGACCTTAAGTACATCCCATTAGGCCTTAAATACATCAAATGGGCCATATCACATGGGCCTTATATTCATCAAGTGGGCCTCATCAATGGGTCTTATGTACATTGCAATGGGCCATAACCTGTGGGCCTTAGAATGCACCAAAATGGGCCTCGTAACATGGGCCTTATATATATCAAAGTAGGCCTCGACCATGGGCCACAAATACATCGAATGGGCCTCATAACATGGGCCTTACATCTACATCAAAGTGGGCCCCAATGGACTACCACATATAAATCAAGATAGGGCTCATAACATACCAAGGTGGGGTCCACTTGAACTATGGATCTGGCTCATTCTTTAGCTCATGCCATAAAATTAGCTTTTAAAATGGATGGGTAGATTGGATGTAGCACCTGCATCATGGTGGGGGTCCACATGAAGGCCTACCATCATGTATATTATATATAATATAATATAATCTATATATAGCATATATATATACAATATTGTATATGACATAATATTACACACACACACACACACACACACACACACACACACACACACCTCGCCCCACACGTGGGGGTGGGTCCCACCGTCCAATGTGGACGGTGCGGATAGAACACATCACGGTGGGGCCTGACCGGTGCAGCACTCGAGTCAGGGGGGTGGGGCAGGCATGGATAAAACACATACCGCACGGTGGGTTCCACCGTCCACAGCCGTGGACGGTGGGAAATAAATACATACATCATTGTGGGTCCCACGTGGGGCTGTGGACAGTGGGAAATAAATACATACATCATTGTGGGTCCCACGTGGGGCCCACCATAATATTATCTTCAATCCAAGCCATTCATGAGGTCACGCGGACTTAGATGCATAGAAAAAAATAAATTTCATATTAATCCAAAACTTCTGTGTCACCAAAAAAGGGTTTCAATGGCAGGCATTCAATCCCATTGTTTCCTACTATGTGGGCCGCTGAGCTCCAAATGGGGCTGATTTTTCGAGGGAACATTGCCCAAATAGGGGACCACTAAATGCATGGTTTTGATGTTCCATAAACATCACAGTGGGGCCCACAGCTGGGACCCATTCCCCTACCCGACCATCCGTCCGTCAACCACAGCAGCAGGCGCCACCTGTTATTATTATTATTATTTTTTTGAAATGGGTTTTTTTCTTGGTTTTTCATGTGTGCGGCCCGCTTCAGGTAAATCCACGCCATCCACTAGCTCCCCTTGCTCAAGACAAGCAAAACGAGTCCAATATTGAATATATTTCGGCCTGTAGCAAAATTAAAATAAATTTAAATGGTGAGAATCACTATTTTGAAAGGTATGACCCGCCCAATGAGCGGATTAGCTTCATTTTTTGACTCAACACCTAAAATGAGCCATGGAAGGGAATGGACGACTTGGATTAACAACATACATCAAGGTGGGGCCTGCATAAGTCGCCCTTCCCAAAAGCTTTTAACCAAAGCAAATTTTTGGGTTTTCAGTTCACGTCTAGACGCTGGACATTTTTTGGGCATAACAAATATATTTAAGGTGGGCCCTGCTCTAGTGGGCCACCACATGGCTGGGTGATATGGATCATAAATATCAAGGTGGGGGTCCATCCAAGTGGGCCACATAGCCTCATCACCATGTAAAAAATGAAAGAAAAAGGAGGGGGAGAGAAAGAGAGAGAAAGATAGAGAGAGACACGTGTGATGGAAGGCTCCACCACTATGAGCCCTCCCTTGCATTCAATCATACATCAAGTGGGTCCCAAAACATGTGGGCCCACAAAATCAAAGATCATTGGTGGAGAATCCTTCTTCACCCAAAATGGACGGTCTAGATGACCTTTTGTTATGCAAGGAAAATAAACATCATGATGGGGTCCATGGAGAATGGCCCTATCATGGAATGATCATGAGCATCAAGGTGGGCCATCAGCCACGCCTAGTGTCCCAAGTGAGATCCATACCATCAATCGGTAGGCCTCACTTGGATCTTCATCTAAAAATATAAAATCTAAACCTATAGAAGCACCCACCGTTCGATCTTCTTGCTCCCTTGACTTCCTTTGCTCCTTAGCTTCGATTCCAACGGAGGAGATGGAGTTTGGATGGTTGAGATGGGAGATGAGAGGGTAGGAAAGGTGGGCCACACTTGTAACTTGGAAGATATGGGGAGAGGCTTGGATGTGGGGTATTCTCTCTTGCTTAGGAATGAGTTTGAAAATGAGAGAGAGAGACTTGTAAAGGGAGAGAGAGAGAGAGAGAGAGAGAGAGAGAGAGAGAGAGAGAGAGAGAGAGAGAGAGAGAGAGAGAGTGATGAGTGATGGAGTGATGGATGTGGTGAGTGATGGGTGTAAGAACTTTTTAACTTAAGAAAAGTATGAGCTTGTTTAAGAAACTTTTGACTTTGGGGTTGCTTGGGAATGGGTGAAAGGTGATGCGTACGTAACATGTACTTGACCCTTGATGGGATTGATTGATGGATTAAGGTGACATGTTGTAGAGATTCTCTTGGGTTTTGCAACGTGCGACATTTTCCTCGCACAGAACGATGTCCCACATCTCCTGACCAAGGTATTGCATCGGCACACGAGTCGCGGCAACGACGCATTAGCTAGGGTACAAGTCTTGGGTTGAGTCAACTCGAGTTAATGGTGTGTGAATCAGGGTCGTGCGTAAATACCGGATAAGGGTCGACGGTTGCTAAAATTTAACCAGGAAGACTGCGGAAGTCTACGGAATGATACACTTTAGGATACGGGGCTTACAACTTTTTCCCCTCCTAATAAAAATTTCATCCTTAAAATTTACACAATCATCGCAACTAGTCATAACTCATGAGGGAAAAGAAACATAACATCACTATATAAAATCAGAGATAATATACAAAGTACAACACAATCAATCATAAAAAAGGTGGGGATAACGCTCTCAAATCTCGACCTTACGCTCCTAAGAAGCCTCCTCAATAGAATGGTGACCCCACTGAATCTTCACCAACAGAATGATCTTGGTCCGGAGGACCTGCTCCTTCCAATCAAGGATACGAATTGGCTGCTCGATGTAAGAAGCATCCTCTTGAACCTCCACCAGCTGCCAGTCAATAACAGGAACAATGTTTGACCCACACTCCCTCAACATAGAGACATGAAAAACGTTGTGGACACCAGACAACTGAGATGGCAAGGCAAGCTGATAGGCCACGACACCAACATGCCTAGTGATCTCGAAAGGTCTTATGAATCTCGGGGCAAGCTTACCCTTTTCTCCAAATCGAACTACACCCTTCATAGGCGAGACCTTGAGATATATATGGTCCCCTACGTCAAACTCCAAGGGACGACGTCGACGATCAGCAAAACTCTTCTGCCGGCTCTAAGTTGTGCACATCCTCTGCCTGATGATATCGATAGCATCTGATGTCTCCTGCACAAGCTCGGGACCTAGGAGACGATGCTCTCCAACCTCAGTTCAATAATTCAGTGATCTGCATGGTTTGCCATATAATGCCTCAAAAGGAGCCATGCCGATGGTCGCCTGATAGCTGTTGTTATATGCAAACTTAGCCAATCACAGATGCTCATCCTAGCTACCTTCGAAATTAATCGTGCCAGCCCAAAGCATATCCTCAAGGATTTGGTTGACCCTCTTAGTCTGGCCATCAGTCTGTGGAAAGTATGCGGTGCTGAGCTGCAAATCAGTCCCCATCACTCTCTAGAAGCTCCCTCAAAACTGAGTTGTGAACCTCGAATCTCGATCAGAAATGCTCGAGACTGAAACGCCATGCAATCTCACAATCTTCTCGATAAATAACCTCGCAAGCCAGTCCATAGACCAAGTCGCACTCATCCCAAGGAAATTGTTGACTTCGTCAGACGATCCACAACAACCTAGATGGCGTCATGACCGCGTTGAGTCTTTGGTAAGCCCATAATAAAATCTGTCGATATGTGCTCCCACTTCCACATCGGGACACTCAACGGCTGCAATAGACTAGGGGGTCTCTGATGATCGGCCTTAACACACTGGCATGTATCACACTCAGCCACAAAACTGAAGATCTGGCGCTTCATCCCCACCCAAAAATACTGTCAACTCATGTCACGGTACATCTTTGTCGAGTCAGGATGGATAGAAAATCACGATCGATGTGCCTCAGTCATAAGATTACTACGTAACTCAGGAATATCCGAGACACATAATTAGCCTCTAAAGCGAAGTCCACCATCTGTACTAATCTGCCAATCTGCCTGACTCTCAGATGCAACCTCAGTCATATAAGCCTACAATGACTTATCAACCTGCTGAGCCTCAATCACCCTTGCGGCAAGAGAGGGTTGAACCAACAGGCTCGATAACTGCACAATAGAAGACTGTAGGCCAAACTTAAAATCATACTCTACTATAACCTCAAGCATCCGCCACTCCTGAATTATCATATGTGCTACTAGGCCACGTGACTGACGGCTGAAGGCATCTACCACCAATTCACCTTCCCCGGGTGGTACTGAAAATTGAAATCATAGTCCTTCAGAAGCTCTATCCAGCGCCTTGCCTCATATTCAACTCAGACTGCGAGAAGAGGTACTTCAAGCTCTTGTGGTCAGAGAAGAGCTCGAACCTGACCCCATAGAGATAGTGTCTTCACACCTTCAGTGCGAAGACAACTGCAGCCAGCTCCAAATCATGCGTGGGGTAGTTCAGCTCATGCACCTTAAGCTGACGAGATGCGAAGGCCAATGGTCTCTCATACTGCATCAGGACAACACCCAAACTAATATGTAAGGCATCGGTGAATACAATAAATCCATCACTCCTAAAGAGAAGAGTGAGGACAGGAGTGGACATGAGATGGTCTTCAACTCCATAAATGCTCGCTCGCAAGTATCACTCCAAATAAACTCTACGCCCTTCCGGGTCAACCTGGTCAGCGGGGCTTCAATACGAGAGAAACCCTCACTAAAACATCGATAATAAACCGTTAAACTAAGGAAAATGTGGATCTTTGTCACAGTTGTGGGCTGGCCCCACTAATGCACTGCCTCAACCTTCGAGAAGTCCACTGCGACGCCCTACTTCGTCATCACAGGACCGAGGAACTTCACCTCTTCCTGCCAGAACTCGTACTTCTCCAACTTTGCATACAGGTGGTGTGCGTGGAGGGTCTGCAACGTAACCTCCAGATGCTGCTCATTCTCCTCACAGGTCTTCAAATAGATCAGAATGTCATCGATGAAGAATACAACAAACTGATCGAGATATGGGCGGAAGACCTCGTTCATCAACTTCATGAAGATCGCTGGTGCATTGGTCAGTCCGAAGGACATGATCTGGAACTCAAAATGACCATAGCGTGTCCTGAAAGCTGTCTTCGGAATGTCCTCCTTTCGAACCCGAATCTGATGATAACCGGAATGCAGGTCGATCTTCGAAAAGAATTGTGTACCCTGCAGCTGATCAAACAAATCATCAGTCCTCGGGAGCGGGTACTTATTCTTGATCGTGACTTTGTTGACCTCACGGTAATCTATGCAGAGCCTTAATGATCCATCCTCTTCTTCACGAAGAGTACCGACGCTCCCAATGGTGAACTGCTTGGATGAATAAAACCTAACTCGTGCAACTCGTCCAACTGCTTCTGCGGTTCCCGTAACTCCAACGGTGCCATACGATATGGGGCCTTCGAAATAGGCACGGTACTGGGCACAAGATTAATCTGAAACTCGGTGAGTCGACGAGGCGGTAATCCCGAAATCTCCTGAAACACATCGAAAAAATCACAAACCATAGATAACTAGTTGATGCTCACCACTATGGACTCCTCTATGGCACACGACATCATACAAGACAACGACTCTCCTCTGAGCTCAACAATGAACTGGAACTGTGGCACGCTGGGTATCCAGAATGTGACTGTCCTCGTGGCGCAGTCCAATATGGTATAGTACTCAGCAAGCCAATCCATATCCAGGATGACATCGAACTCGAACATTGGCAAAGCAAACAAATCGAAGGCAGAAAGGTATCCCCAACCAGAACAGGGCAAGACGAGCATAGTCAGCCCAACACTACGGTCTTCCCCAAGGGAGTCAATATGAGAAGCCCTCATGGGCAGACTCCAATGGCAAGCCAGTCGATCGGTAAAATCTCGGTGAGAAAAGAATGTGATCCTCCAAAATTAAATAATACACGTGTAGTGCATGCAGAGACTAAAAGTATACCCTCGATGACTCCTTCGGATGACTCCGGATCCTGCTGAGCTGCGTAGAACCTAGCTTGAGCCTGCTGGAGAGGTGCCTGTCCCCTCTGAACGTGCTACTGCTGTTGCTGCTAGGGTCGCTGAGGTGGTCAAAACTGCTGCCTCTGCTGTTACTGCCTCGGAGGTTGGTGCTGATGCTGTTGTTGAGGTGGCCTCGGTGGTGGGGGCTGCTGTCGCTGGTGTTATGGGGGTATTTGCTGCGACTGTGGTGGAGGCTGCTGTGGACCTCTCTGCTGCTGGGGTCGGGGACACTCCCATATACAATGCCTCATCGCACCACACTCAAAACAGGTGCCGGTGAACTGCCTCGGAGGTGGTGCTGTAGGTGCTGCTAGCCCTAGGAAGGCTGGGCGACCTGTGCACCTCTGCCGCTATGGTCGACGCTACTAGGAGTCATCGAAAGGAACCTGCCTCTTTCGATCTCTCCTCTGACTGTGATCAGACTGAGAACTGACCCACTTAGCCTAACAAAATCTGGGCCTTCCGTACCACCCCCTCGAATGTCGGGAGCTCATGCCCAATAACACGGCCGCGCAGACCGTAACGCAAGCCGTCCTCGAAGCAGTGGGTTCTCTGCTCCTCATCATCTACCAAGTATGGTGTAAATCTGGACAGCACTACAAAATGAGCCACGTACTGAGCCACTGTCATATTACCTTCTACTAGGGCCTCGAACTCTAATGCTCGCTGTTGTCGGATGTGATCAGGAAAATACTATCGGTCAAATCGATCCACAAAATCCTCCCAGGTCCACACAAAGTCAGCGTTTATTGCTCGGGAGACTGATGTCCACCAATGCTCAACCTCACCATGGAGAAGAAATATGGCCAATCGGACTCCCCGCTCGGTCGTGCATCCCATCGTATCAAATATCTTCTCCACATTGTAGTGTCACCTCTCAGCTGCCGTCGGGTATGGCTCTCCCTGGAAACGCTGGGGATCGAGCCGTTGAAACTCAAGAAGAAGGGTGCTCATGCGCTCCTTCTTTTTCAGGGCTGGTGAAACAACAGGGTGCCTGCTTTACCCCTGAAATGCAGTCGTCACAGCCTGTAACATCTGCTGTAACTAGGAGGCACTAACAGATACAGTCGGATCCGTACCGATCTCTGGTGGAGGAGTAGCACCCTCAGGATGTACAGTAGGAATCTCTGGTGGTGGAGTGGGCATCGTAGGTGGTAGGGCAGGAGCCGCAGGTGGTAGAGCGGGAGTCTCAGGTGGTGGTGTGGGAGTTGATCGGGTCACTCTCCTAGGCATCTTGTCCTACACGAAAGAGCAAAGGTTCCTATCAACTTTAAAACTCTCGAAGGCAAGCACGTTAAGGGTCTGTAACGGAAGGTCATTAAGCTATTCGAACTTCGGGACTTAGTCATTCTAAACTCATAGCAGACATGTAATTTTGTTCGCTGTCATTCCCAAGTTATGCTCTGATACCAACTTCTGTCATGCCCCAAACTCAAAAACCAGGCTCATAAAATTTTTGATCACCGAATCTCGCACCGACAGCCTCCGTAGAACCCTATTCTCGGCTCCCAAAGCCATTCGCCAAGTTCCGATCCTGGGATGCTACGAGGAGGATTTTCAACATCGGTTTGATTCGTAATAAGCATAACCAAAGGCATAACCCACAAATAACAACTAAAAACTCCATTACATTTTCACTATGATAAAAAAATTTACTAGTACAATGAGCATAAAGGGAAATACAATGATGATAGACAAAAGCTCCGAGTTGATCTGACATACGCTCCTACCTCAGCGCTGCAGCGATCCAACATCACCTGCATGCAACAGTCTTGCATAAGCTTATAGAAAGATTAGAGGGTGGTGAAAGTGTGTGCACAAGGTAATAATGCAATATTAGAGTAATGTGAAATATGTTGATGGGTCCATGAATACTATTGGCTATACCAAGGCCATACGATACAAGGCATGAATGATGTCAGCTATACCGAGGCCATGCGATGTGAGGTACAACTCAAGCATACAAATCCTCATCTAAGTCCACATATCAGTACTACTCAACTCTGGGATATCAACAGGGTCTAGTACACTCCAAACCTGATTATCGCCCCATCGGGCGTAATAAGGTGAGTGGAAAAGACCTCACTATTCACCTACCAATATCAGGCTCGGCTCGTCGATAGCGGACCCATTCCTTGAGCTAGTCAAACTCATCCTAGCTTTGCCCCCTCCTCTCGGATGGGTAAGCCCGCACCCCCTTCTAACCGACTACGACACAGTCGAAAGTGCGGCCTTTTGGTGATCGGCACTGGGCGCTCCTATACTCACTCGGTCTAGACGTTGGAGCAACCTCATGGTACCATAAAGGTTTAGGGACTTTTACCCAGGGATATCTATAGCACCCCATATAGAATAAGATATTCGGTATCCAATACTGCCAACCACGATACACCTATGGAGGCTATGACCCTGATGTCGCTAGGGCATACAATAACCATGTCACAAAATACGAAATGCATGAATCACACTATCCAGTCATACAACAATCCTACCTGTATCGTGCGCTCATGTAGGGCAACACCGCCTAACCGGGAGCCCATAATCAATCTGCCTGAAGACATATGCTATGATCAGTCACTTCTCATATCAAGCATACGTATGATGTGTATGATCATGAATCATGGAACTATACTAAACATGTTATGAAGTAATGTACTATCCTTACAATGCAGATGGCCTAGATGGCCTACACACAACAAGTACGAGCCTTTCAATAGGCCCTAGGGAGAGTCGTAATGTGGACATTTAACCAATATCATACTTACAATATGGACGTCAAACCATCATTACTCCCAAGGTATAGCCCGTCGTAAACATCATTACATACCATGTTGGGATCACACATTGCAATGGACCTTAGGTACATCCCATTAGGCCTTAAATACATCAAATGGGCCATATCATATGGGCCTTATATTCATCAAGTGAGCCTCATCAATGGGCCACACCAATGGGCCTTATGCACATTGCAATGGGCCATAACCCGTGGGCCTTAGAATGCACCAAAATGGGCCTCATAACATAGGCCTTATATATATCAAAGTGGGCCTCAACCACGGGCCACAAATACATTGAATAGGCTTTACATCCACATCAAAGTGGGCCCCAATGGACTACCACATATAAATCAAGATGGGCCTCATAACATACCAAGGTGGGGTCCACTTGAACTATAGATCTGGCTAATTCTTTAGCTCATGCCAAAAAATGTGCTTTTAAAATGGATGGACAGATTGGATATAGCACCTGCATAATGGTGGGGGTCCACATGAAGGCCTACCATCATGTATAGTATATATAATATAATATAATCTATATATAGTATATATATACAATATTGTATATAACATAATATTATATATATATATATATATATATATATATATATATATATATATATATATATATAAACACACACACACACACATATACACACACATCGTCCCACACATGGGGGTGGGTCCCACCGTCCAGTGTGGACAGTGCAGATAGAACACATCACCGTGGGGCCTGACCGGTGCAGCACCCGAGTCAAGGGGGCAGGCATGGATAAAACACATACCGCACGGTGGGTTCCACCGTCCACGGCTGTGGACGGTGGGAAATAAATACATACATCACTGTGGGTCCCACGTGGGGCCCACCATAATGTTTATCTTCAATCCAAGCCGTTCATGAGGTCACGCAGACCTGGATGCATAGAAAAAAACAAATTTCTTATTTATCCAAAACTTCTGTGTCATCCAAAAAGGGTTTCAATGGTAGGCATTCAATCCCACTATTTCCTGCTGTGTGGGCCACCTGAGCTCCAAATGGGGCTGATTTTTCAAGGGAACATTGCCCAAATAGGGGGCCATCAAATGCAAGGTTTTGATGTTCCACAAACATCATAGTGGGGCCCACAGCTGGGACCTGTTCCCTTGCTCGCCCGTCCGTCCGTCAACCGCAGCAGCGTTCTACTACTGCCTCAGCAACAACAGGCGCTGCCTGTAAATTTTTTTTTTTAAATGGGGTTTTTTTCATGGTTTTTCATGCTTGTGGCCTGCTTCTGGTAAATCCACCCTATCTACAGGCTCCCCTGGCTCAAGACAAACCAAACGAGTCTAATATTGAATATATTTCAACCTGTAGAAAAATTAAAATAAATTTAAATAGTGAGAATCACTGTTTTGAAAGGTATGGCCCGCCTAATGAGCGGATTAGCTTCATTTTTCGGCTCAACACCTAAAGAGCCATGGAAGGGAATGGACGGCTTGGATTAACAACATACATCAAGGTGGGGCCTGCATAAGTTGCCCTTCCCAAAAACTTTTAACCAAAGCAAATTTTTGGGTTTTCAGTTCACGTCTAGACGTTGGATGTTTTTTGGGCATAACAAATATATTTAAGGTAGGCCCTGCTTTGGTGGGCTACCACATGGCTGGGTGATATGGATCATAAACATCAAGGTAGGGGTCCATCTGAGTGGGCCACATAGCCTCATTACCATACAAAAGCAAAAGAAAAAGGAGGGGGAGAGAGAGAGAAAGATAGAGAGACACACCTGTGATGGAGGGCTCCGCCACTATGAGGCCTCCCTTACATTTAATCATACATCAAGTGGGTCCCAAAACATGTGAGCCCACAAAATCAAAGATCAACGGTGGAGATTCCTTCTCCACCTAAAATGGACGGTCTAGATGACCTTTTGTTATGTAAGGAAAATAAACATCATGATGGGGTCCATGGAGAATGGCCCCATCATGAGATGATCATGAGCATCAAAGTGGGCCATCAGCCACACCTAGGGTCCTAAGTGAGATCCATACCATCAATCGGTAGGCCCACTTGGCCCTTCATCTAAAAAAATAAAATTTAAACCTATAAAAGCACCCACCGTTCGATCTTCTTACTCCCTTAGCTTCCTTTACTCCTTAGCTTCGATTCCAACGGAAGAGATGGAGTTTAGATGGTTGAGATGGGAGATGAGAGGGCAGGAAAGGTGGGCCACACTTGTAGCTTGGAAGATATGGGGAGAGGCTTGGACGTGGGGTATTCTCTCTTGCTTGGGAATGAGTTTGAAAATGAGAGAGAGAGACTTGTAAAGGGAGAGAGAGAGAGTGATGGGTGATGGAGTGATGGATGTGGTGAGTGATGGGTGTAAGAACTTTTTGACTTTTGTGGCAAATAGTGTAAGAAAAGTATGGGCTTGTATAAGAAACTTTTGACTTTGGGGTTGTTTGGGAATAAGTGAAAGGTGATGTGTTGACATGTACTTGACCCATGATGAGATTGATTGATGGATTGAGGTGACATGTTGTAGAGATTCTCTTAGGTTTTACAACGCGCGGCATTTTCCTCGCATTGAACGATAGCCCACATCTCCTGACCAGGGTATCACCTCGGTGAGCCAGTCGCTGCATTGGAACCATGGCGACGGCGCGGTCACTAGGGTATAAGTCTTGGGTTGAGTCAACTCGGGTTAACGTCGTGTGAATCAAGGTCGCACACAAATACCGGTTAAGGGTCGAAGGTTGCTAAAATTTGACCAGGAAGACCACGAAAGTCTACGGAACGGTACACTCTAGGATACGATGCTTACACTATGAAAGGTACTCACGCTGGATTCAACATAGGTTCCAAGATATTGAAGATTGTCTTCACTTTGAGTAGTTACCTCACAAGAACAACAATTTTCATTGATGGGTGGTATTTGGGAGACATCATAAAACCAATTCCTAGTGTCTTTATACATTTCTTTTCTTCTTAACTCCAATAAATATGAAGGTAATTATTAGTTCATTGCAGATGTTCACAATGTCAAACAAACAAAAGAAAGAGGAAAAGGTCAATATATGTGTCATTATCTAAAAAGGAAAGTGCAATTATAGTAAACTAACTAAGGTGATACATGCTAAATTAAGCTGTTTGCACAAGTTTTATATATGAAACAAGGGCTACATTTGTTCAAAGATAACAATGTATGAGTAGAATTTGTAGAAAATCACAAACTGTTGCCTGTGGTGTGGCCCACCTAAGTCAGGAAGGTTTCACTGGGTAGGCTTCCACTCTTATCTCTTGCTTGTGGTGTGGCCCACCTAAGTCATGGATTGGCCTATTTTCTACAAAAGCTTATTCATAAGTGGGAGACGCGGCCTATAGGTATTCGGCACTCGTGCGCTCATGTTCCACTCGATCTAGACGTTGGGGCAACTGCTGGCCTCAGAAATTCTGGAATTTTCACCCAAGGACATCCTAAGTGCCCACAGTGCTAGAACTAAGTATTTCTGGTGTCCCATTTAGCCACGACCCTGATGTCGTTAGGGTGTACAATGATCAAGTCACTTGTATGCGAGATGCATGAGTCACACTATCTAGTCATGCAGTAATCCTACGCATATGACGCGATAATGTGGGCACTCTGTCTCAAAAGGAGACTCATAAATAGTCTGTTTAATGGCGTATGCTATAATCAAACATTCCTCATATCAGGCATACATATGATGCGTATGGGCATGAATGGAGTTGTACTAAGCATTTCATATGGTGATGAACTATCCTCTGAATGAAGATGAGCCTTGATGGCCTACCCACAACAAGTATGGGCTTATTGTAAGACCCGTATCTTAGTCCGTACTGTTCCATCGACTGCCGCGATCCTTCCCATCGAATTTTGGCAATCTGCGACCAGTAATCGATGTTTACGCATGACCCTAAGTCATACCCGATAGATTTGAGTTGACTTAATCTGAGACTTGTACCATTGCGACCACACCGTTGCTGCGGTTCTGACGCTGCGACTCGCTCACCGATCCGATACCGTAGCAAGGAGATGTAGACCTGCGTTCAGTTCGAGAAAAACACCACGCGTTGTAAATCCCAAGAGAATCTCTACAACATGTCCTATCCATCCCATCAATCACCTCATGTCAAGTACAAAGCAACCCATGCTTTCTCTCTCCAAAGTCAACTCTTTCTCACCCTCTCTCTTACACCACCTTACATGTCAAGTACCACATCCATCACTCACCTAACCCTTTCACCCATCACCCATCCCTCTTTCCTTATAACTTTTTCTCTCTCTCATTCTCAACACATTCCCAAGCAACATTTCCAAGAGAGAGAGAGAGTGGTGCACGTCCAAGCCCTCTCATATGAGAGAAAAGTGATTTTTGGTGGCCCACCTTTCCATTCCAAAAGCTCTCATTCTAACCATCCATTTCTCATCTCCACCATCAAAGTGAAGCATAAGGAGATTGGCTTTCCAACAGACTGAGAAGATCAAGCGGAGGGTTCTTCCATAGCCTAGATTTCATGTTTTTTTTTTATGATGGGCCAAGTGAGGCTTACCGATCAAATGGTTTGGATCTCACTTTGGACCCTAGGATGTGGCCGATGGCCCACCTTGATTATCAATATCATCCCATGATGGGGCCATTCTCCATGGACCCCATCATGATGTTTACCTTCCTAGCTTGTATATGGGTCATCTAGACCGTCTATTTTTTTGGAAAAGGGATCTCCACTATTGGATTTCGATTTAATGGGCCCACATGTAATGGGACCCACTTGATTTATGTTGTAGATCATGGAAGGGAGGGCCCATAGTGTCGGGGTCCCTCCATCACACGCGTCCCACTCTCTCTCTCTCTCTCTCTCTCTCTCTCTCCTTTTGAGATGTTATAGTTGTGTGGCCCACTTGGATGGACCCCACCTTACATATGTGTTGTATCCACACCACCCACGATTTGGTGGCCCACATAAGAAAGGCCCACCCCAATGCATGTGACATGCCCAAACCGTTCAGCGTCTGGGAACGCTAGATGTAAGTTAAAACACAAATATGAGCTTGGTTCAAGCCTTGGGGGTGGACCACTCATGCAGGTCCCACCTTGATGTATGTGTTCAATCCACGCCATCCATTCCTTTACTTATGCCATTTTAGGCGTTGAACTGAAAAATAGAGCCAATCTGAGGTTCTGGTGGACCATAACATAGCAAATGGTGATTTTTCACCATTAAAACTCACCCTAATGTTTCGGTACACCAAAACATAATGGATATTAGACTCCTTTGGACGGTATCGGGCCATGAAATCTAGTGAGTGGGGTGGATTTATCCAATGTGGATCCTACGCATGAAAACCATAGAAAAATGTGATAAAAAAAAATACAAGGCAGCAGACGCTGCTGCTAGGAGCACAAGCAGCGCCTGTGCTAGGTAGGTGGCCAGTTAGGCAGGGACCCATGGCTCTAGCTATGGGCCCCACCATGGTGTGTAATTACCATCCAACCCGTTCATATAATTGGCCTCCTCCTGAGGTGGCCCCCTCTCCAAAAATGAGGCACATCTAAAGCTCAGGTAGCCCACACGGTAGAAAACAATGGGATTGGACGTATATCATTGAAGCCCTTTTATGGGCCATAAAAGTTTTGGATCAAGCTGAAATTTATATTTCCTCTTCATCTAGGTCTGTACAACCTTATCAATAGATTAGATGGAAATATATGCTATGGTGGGTCCCACGTGGGACCCACAATGATATATGTGTTTATTATCACCGTCTGGACGGACGGTGGAGGCCATAGTGATGTATGTATTTTCCATGCCGTCCATCCATTTTCTTTGGCTATTGGACGGCTGGTGGGACCTACCATAATGCACGTGCTGCATCCCATCCCTCCAACCATTTTGAAAGATCATTTTAGTGAATGAGTTAAAGAATGAGGCAGATTTAAAGTTCAAATGGACCCCACCACCTAAAGTAATGGCCAATGACGTCCACCGTTCAAAATTCCAAAGGGGCCATAGTAGCTTCCTATAAACTGATATTTGTTTCCACGTCATCCAGTGGGTTGGATGGAAATAAATGTTATGGTGGGCCTTATAAATTTTAATGGTGGAAATCATTATCCCACTTATATTTAGGGTATGACCCATTTGAAGTATATGTAGGGCCCATTGGCATAGCCTATTTGAAGTATATGTAGGGCCCATTGGTGTGGCCCATTGATTTATATAAGGCCCATGTGATGGTGCCCATATGGATGTACTCGTGGCCATACATGGAGGCCCACCTTGATGCATTTGTAGCCCATATTTATGGCCCATTGTTGTGGTCCATCTTGAGGTGGATAAGGTCGTTGTTGAGGCTCACTTTTATATAAATGTAGGGCCCATATTATGAGGCCTGTTGTGATGTATTTCAAGGCCCATGGGTTATGGACCATTACAACGTACATAAGGCTCATTGGTGAGGCCCATTATTGCAGCCCATTTGATGAATGTAAGACCCATGTGATACGGCCCATTCAATGTATCCAAGGCCCATGGGTCGAGGCCCAATGAGATGTCCTTAGAGTCCATTGCAATGTGTGATTTTCCATGGTTCATGTAATGATATTTATGGTGGGTCGTGCCTAGGGAACAATGTTGGTTAAATGTCCGCATTATAACTCTCCTTAGGGCCCATTGATAGGCCCATACTCGTTAATATTCATCACTTTATAACATGCTTAGTATAATCCCATGACTCATGCCCATATGCATCATATATATGCTTGATATGAGTAGTGACTGATCATAGCATACGCCATTGGGCAGACTATTTACGAGACTCGTTATGAGACAAAGTGCCCCACATGATCGCACAGTATACGCTGAATTGTTGCATGATTTGACGGTGTGATTCATGCATCTCGCATATGTGTGGCTTGATCACTGCATGCCCTAGCGACATCAGGGTCGTGGCCTCCACAGGTACATCGTGGATGGCCATATCGGATACTAAAAATACTTGGTTCTAGCACTTTGGACACTTAGGATGTCCTTGGATGAAAGTCCCAGAACTTTTTTGGTACCAGGAGTTGCTCCAACGTCTAGACTGAGTGGATACATGAGCGCCCGAGTGCTGAATACCAGTAGGCCGCGTCTCCCACTATGTCGTGGTCAGTTGAAAGGGGGTGTGGCCTTATCCTCCTGAGTGAGGGGGCTATATGCTAGGCTGAGTTTGACCAGCTCGCAAATGAGTCCACTATCGACGAGCCGGGTAGGTATTGACAAACTACTGATTAGGCGGATAGTGAAGTCTATTCCGCTCGCTTGACTGTGCAGCTGGGAAGGAGGCAGTCACTGTGAAGTGTATTAGACCCCGGTGATATTCAGAGAGGAACTGTACTAATATGTGTACTTGATGAGTATCGACTTGTTTGGGTTGCATCTCACATATGACATTCGACTACGTAGGCCTCGCATTGCATCGGTATGGTCGATAACATTCATGTCTTGCATCGCATGCCCGATAACATTCATGCCTTGCATCACATAGCTTTGGTACGGCTGGTTGTATTCATGGACTTACCGTGTACTTCCACATTACTCTGATATTGTACACTTGACGTTTTCCTTGCGCTCACACTTACACTACCCTCTAAGCTTTTGTAAGCTTATGCACGACCGTTGCGTGTAAGTAGCGTTGGACAGCAGCAGCGCTAAGGTAGGAGTGTGCATCTGACTATTTTGGAGCCTCTGATCACCTTGTATTTCCCTTTCCGTATTGTACTTAAAGTTTTTAATATAGTGGATATGTGGTGATGTTGTTTTGTGACTTGGTTATGCTTGTGGTTATGCTCCATTATAAAAAAAAAAGTAAAAAAATTCATTCTGAAAATCCTCCTTGTAGGATCCTAAGATCAGAATCTGGCATATGATTGCCAGGAGTCGAGAATGGGGCACTACGGAGGCTGTCGGCACCGGATTCGGCGATAGGGATTCCTGTGAATCCGATTTTCAGGTTTGGGGCGTGACACCTATCAATGGGCCCTAGGGGGAGTTATAATGCGGACATTTAACCAACATTATTCTTACAATGTGGACGTCAAACCAACATTGCTCCCAAGACATGGCCTGCCATAAATTCATTACATAACCCATGGTGGAATCACACAATGCAATAGACCTTGTATACATCCCATTGGACCTAGACCCATGGGCCTCAAATACATCAAATGGGCCTCAACCCATGGGCCCTAATATATCACAATGGGCCTTAACCCATGGGCCTAATACATCACAATGGGCCTCATACACATTAAGGTGGCCTCAACAATGGGCCTTGTACACATCAAGGTGGCCTCAACATTGGGCCTCATGCACATCGAGGTGGCCACAACAATGGGCCTCATACACATCCATGTGGCCCTAACAATGGGCCTCATACACATCCAGGTGGCCTCAACAATGGGCCTCTTATGGTAAATGGGCCACATCACATGGGCCATATGTATATCAGATAGGCCACACCAATTGGGCACCATGCATATCAAATGGGCCATGCCCAAGATAAGAGGTGATAACAATTTACATTGTTAAAATTTCCATGGCCCACGATAACATTTATTTCCCATCCAATCTGATCATAAGGTCATAATGACCTGAAAGGGGTTTTAATGGTAGACGGTCAAACTCACTGATTTCTATAGTGTGGTCCACCTAATCCTAGATTTGCCTTATTTTTAGTCTCAAGCCCTAAAATATCCTTTCAAAATGGTTGGACAGATTGGATGCAACACATGCATTATGGTGGGTCCCATAGATGGGCAGGAGGATGGTATAGGTAAGGCCCACATAACTTGGTGACGTCACATATACCATTGGCCATTGGGGTCCCACTGTTCACCACTGGACAGTGTGGATAAAACACATATATCATTGGTGAGGTCCACTATATGTCCAACAGCCATGAAATGGCCAAGCTATATGTCCTAGAAGGGGGGGGGGGGGGGGGGGGGGGGGGGGGGGGGGGGTTGGAGGGGGATGAATAGGACTATGCCAAATTAAAAAAATTAACAGCGTAATATAAGAAATAAGATAACCAACAAAAGAAAGGAAACAAACCACAATAAAGGAATGTAAAGAAACCTCAAATTCAAGTCTTGAGAGGCTGATACGAATGTAGTTCTAAGGACAATCTTGCACCATAAAAACTAAGGGTTCATAACAGGACAACCTTACTAGAACGTTGAGTATCAATATCCCAAATTGAAGAGGAATAATAAAAGGAAATAGTAGAAAGTAAATTCTAAACTATTACAACATTCCCCATTATGCTTGAAATGTAAATATTACAACATTCACATCCACACATACATCCCATAATCTTGAATAATAAAAGATAGAAAATATAAATCACACAACCACAAAACACAAAGAATTATAGTGGTTCACTTGTGTGTACACCAATTGTCATAAAACAACCCACAGATTGCTACTTCACTCCTAATATCCTCACACAAGGGATATTAGTGTTCACTATCAAAATAAGTTTTCACAGGTTCACCCAAAACCTTCACAATTGTGTCTTTTTCAAAGGGCTTACACAATCTAAAAACCCTTACTTCTGAGTTTTCTAGCTCTCTTCAAATAACCAACAAATTGAGATTTTTCTGTCTTAACCTCAAATAAAACTAAAATGAAAGGAATTTACAATAAATGTAAAATACCTGGATTTTTCCTTTTGTAGCAGCCCAGAAGAACCAATCGGAGTAGATGATTGAATGTTGAAGTTCAAAAGTCCAATACTCACTTTAAAATGGTTCTATATTCTAATTGATTTTAAATTAAACCAGTTGGGCTTAGCTCTATTTGATTTTGATTCCAAGAAGAAGGAATATCACAATTCCTCTTTTCAATTATGATTGGAAAGTAGAAACAAAATCAAATTAGTAAAGATAACAAAAGAGAATATTAAATGAGCACAATGTAGCTTAAAATAAACACAAACTTATCTCAGAGTGATCCCTTAATTTTACTTGAATTTCTGTTGTCAAACTTTGAAATTCATCGTCTATTTAAGCTACAGAAATCGCACCTTCGACTGGTCTAGTGGACACTATGATTGGTCGTAGTAGAACGAATTTTTAAAATTTTCAGTGCAATCGGATATAACAGATTCATGATTGGTTGTAGGGTGTCTACGACTGCTCATACGCCCTCTAAGACTGGTCGTAAGCTTCTCACGACTGGTCGTAGGACCACTAGATTAGTTGCTGGACTTTGAGTCATAGAACTAGGACTAGTCGTAGGACGAGTCGACATTGTTCACACGACCGGTTGAACAGAGTCCAGGACTGATCGTAGACAAACAGAAAAATTTAAAAAATTACAACAAACTTAGGACTGGTCTTGGAATCTCTTGGACTGGTCGTGGACATGCTAGGAGTAGTCAAACAAGGTTCAGGACTAGTCTTAGAACAGTCTAATTCCATGTAAAATGATTCAATTGAATTATGTATTCAAGATGACCTATCCTAAGGACAATCTAAGGTCAATCTTACCTTGAAAGTGAGATATGAACTTCGAAACTTCTTACAAATGGTAAATGACCTTTGTGAATGAAGCTTGAGATCTTTGAACATAATTTAGCACTTAAAACAAAAGATCTTCTAAAGCTTGAATAACCATTCATCATTTGTGTTGTATGCTGGATTGAGTCTTGAACATGAATACTTCTGCCGTTGTAACTAGTACTTGCATTTCTCGAAGCAGTTTGTACTCGCATTCTTTTGTAGTATGTGAAGTAGTTCTTCATTTTTGACTTGAAGCAAAGTGCTTAAAACAATGAAGCAAAGTGTTTAAAGTGATGAAGTAATGTCTTGAACATTTATAACAATGACCTACACAAGACATAGATTAAGGTTTTATCACCACAAAATTTGATGACCAAAGGAGCATAAAATCATAGCACTTACAATCTCCCCCTTTGTCAAAGTTGTGACAAAACACTCAATAATAATATTACCAATATGAATACAAAGAATTATGCACAGGTTATAAAAGGAAACCAGTTATAGCCTGATTAAAGAATCATGCACCAGATGCATCAACAAACACACATCAAAATGAAGTAGGCAAAACATTCACATTTACATTCCACCTCCTTACTTTTACTCCCCCTGAGTAGCACATATATTCCAAAAAAAAATTAAAAAAATACTACTCTTACTTTGCTTGCAATGCAATGCTACTATTCACAATCCAATCCAAGCTATAAATTCTCCCCCTTTTTGTCACAATATGACAAAGGAAGAAGAAAATAATGAAAAATAAACAGGAGTAATCAAGGAGTTAAGATATAAGTAAAAGGTCAACAAAGCATTGAAATTTCAATAAGTTCAAACTAAAGACAATAAACCATTTAAAGTTCACAATCCAACAAAAGTAAACTTAAAGTTATTACAGACCAAAGAGTAAACTACTCAATCAAAACCTGAAGACGGAGCAGGTATGGTAGGATTAAGTTGATGCATGCCCTTGTTTAAGCGCCTAAGATACTTGCGCATATATTTGAATTGTAATCCATGGGCAACATTCATGTTTTCTATCTTAACATTCATATTTTCTACCTTCTCCTCAAGTGCACGCAGACACACATCAAACTCAGATAGTTCATAATCAGGATCATTTGTAGAATCAGACTCAATTTTATCAAAAATATCATCCATGTTTATGTCATCAGGAGGAAGATCATCAGCTTCTTCTTCATTCCCAACTCCAGCTCCATCGCCACCATCCACTTGGCCAGGAGTCAATTCCAACTTCATTTTGTTTATATTTGAGTTGTTAAAAAATAAATTATGGATAAGAGCCTCTCCAATAGGCATAGCGACTGACATATGAGAACCCAACACAGTCATGAGATAGGCAAACGGTATATCATTATGACCTGGATGGAGACAAAACTGAATGATGGAATGACAAATTAAAGATGGAAGACAAACTTTAGTAACAAAAACAACCGAGTGTAAAACACGAACAAAAAATGAAGTCAACTCTATTTTATTACCAGACTGTGGATACAGATTTGAAGTAAAGATTATATGAAGACCCTGTATTTGGGTAACAAATACTTTGAGGGGAGAGCATTTCCTTTATGAGTCCATTGCACATTCATGCTACATAATGTTCCGGTGAGCATTCTTTTTTCAGATTCAGAGGGTTTTTTTAGTTAGAATATGAATGGGGATGCCCTCATCATTAACATGTATTTCTATAAGGCCAGATATTAGATCACGGTCTACATCAAAAGGGCCTTCTCTAGCATCTATTTTAAATGTTAAATTTTCAATAAAAAAATTAGAGATGCATGCAAACATGAACTGTGCAATAGATTGGTATGCAGGACTACCCCGATGTAAGATGCTATCCCATCCTACAGCTTGGAGAAGTGAAAAGATACCAAATGGAGCAATGTGGTTAAGATCAACAACTTTTTCAACAATAACATTGCACAAACGCAAATCCTGTACATATGAGGGATCACTTTCGGGTGAACGAAGATGGTGCTGAGTTATTGGAGCTGATCTAGAGGATGATGGACCATGGTCTATTTTCTTTTTCCCTCTAGCACCCATTTTCATAAAGAAATACAAAGGAACAGAAAACTCAAAGGAAGTAGAGATGGGTTTTCTTAGATCAGTAAATGTAGAAGAAAAACCCCAAAATCTCCACAAAGCTTGAAATCAAGCACTCCAATGTAAATAAAGAAGAGAATAGAACTTGAATTCGATAGATTGAAAAAAAATACACTAACCTTAAAGATTAGGTCGGTGGGTTCGACTGGTCGGACGTTGGCTCGTTGGAAAGGAAGTTAGAAATGAGGAAGATGAGATTTTCCCCAAAGTTAAAACACCTAACGCGCTCCATGACCAGTCTTGAGCTATCCTCGACCGGTCGTACCAGGAACGGTCGTGTACACTCACGATTGGTCGAGTATCGACAAAAAAAATCATGTAATTATCATAAAAAATTTACAATTTAAACACATAAATATACAAATATATTTACACTATGATACACAAATGCATGAATAATTAATTTTGAATGCACATACCAAGATCAAATTTTAATTTATTAAACCTGCTTTTGTCAAGCGGTTTAGTGAAAATGTCAGCAAGTTGAGTCTATGTCGGAATGTATTTTAAAGATATTATTTTTTCTTCCACTAATTCACGAATATAATGATACCTAATGTCAATGTGCTTGGTACGTGAATGCTGGATTGAATTTTTTGAAATATTTATAGCACTGGAATTATCACAATGTAAAGCCATTGAATCATATGTAATTTCATAATCACTTAACATACGTTTCATCCAAACAAGCTGAGTATATGCATTTTCAGCTGCAATGTATTCAGCCTCAGCAATAGAGAGTGATATAGAACTTTATTTCTTCCTAAAACTAAGAAACCAAGCAATTTCTAATATAAAAACAACCACCATTGGTTGATTTTCTATCATCGATATTTTCAGCCCAATCAGCATCAGTATACCTTGCCAACTGAACACTAGTATCATATGGATACCAGAGACCCAAATTAACTGAACTTGCGGCATATCGCATAATCCACTTAACAACAGTTAAATGTGACTCTTTAGGATTAGACTGATATCTTATACAAATACCAACACTGAAAGCAATATCAAGTCTACTAGCAGTTAAATAAAGCAAACTACCAATCATGGTACGATATAATTTAGGATCCACATCTTTACCTGCAGAATCCTTTGAGAGTCTTAAAGTTGTACTCATGGGAGTATCAAAATTCTTACCATTCTCAAATATGAATATTTTAATCAAGTTCAGAGCATATTTGGTCTGAGAAATGAAATTCTATCAGGTTGTTGTTTCACTTGCAACCCTAGAAAATAATTTAATTCTCCAACCATGCTCATTTCGAACTTAGATTTCATTAAATCTGTAAACTCAATGGTCATGTTAGTACAAGTTGATCCATAAATAATATCATCAACATAGATCTGAACCATTAAAATATTATCGTTATGTTTCTTAACAAAGAATGTCTTATCGACACTACCCATTTAAAAATTATAACTCAGTAAAAACTTACTCAATTTCTCATACCATGCCCTGGGAGCTTGTTTTAGACCATAAAGAGCTTTTTTGAGACGGTATACATGATCAGTAAACTTAGGGTCTTCAAACCTTGTAGGTTGTTCAATATATACTTCTTCATGTAAATCGTCATTTAAGAAGGCACTCTTTACATCCATTTGATAAATTTTAAATTTTCTGAAGCATGCGATGGATATAAAATGTCTAATTGATTCAAGGTGAGCAACTGGTGTAAAGGTTTCATCATAATCAATACCTTCAATTTGAGTGTACCCTTGTACAACCAGTCTTGCCTTGTTTCGAATTATATTACCAAGTTCATCAGACTTATTTTTTAATATTCACTTTGTTCCAATAATATGTTTATCTTTAGGTCTATGAACAAGATACCAGACATCATTTCGAACAAATTGATTAAGTTCTTCTTGCATAGCAACTATCCAGTTTTTGTCAAAAAGAGCTTCTTTTACGTTTACCGGTTCTATCTAGGATGTAAAGCACACGTAATTACATGTCTTCTAATTGTCTACGAGTGCGCACACCTGTGAGAGGATTTCCAAGAATTTGAGTGGTTGGATGATCTTTAACAGACCTCAATTTAGAGTTTACTTGATTTGATGAAGTATCTAATTTGTCAATTAAAAGAACTTCATCATGGTCTGAACTAGGGGCAGGTGTATTCAAGTGATCGTATATGACCACATTAATAGATTCTTAAATAACACCGGTGCTTTTGTTTAGTACGCAGTATGTGCGATTATTTAAAGAGTATCCTAAAAAGATCCCTTCAACACTTTTAGTGTCAAGACATAGATTAAGGTTTTGGCACCACAAAATTTGACAACCAAAGGATCATAAAATCATAGCACTTATAAGCTAGCAAAATGGTTGGACGGCATGATACAACACTTACATTTTGGTGGGTTCCAACGTCACACATACATCATTGTGGGTCCCATGTAGGGCCCACTGTAACGTTTATCTGCCATCCAATAAGGTTACATGGACCAGACTGCAAATGAAAAATAAATTTCAAATTAATCCAAAGCTTCTGTGACACCAAAAAGGGTTCTAAAGGTGGACATTTAATGAACATTGTTCCCTGCCGTGTGGGCCATTTGAACTGTATGCGGCTGATTTCTTGGGGGGTCACTGTCCCAAAGAGGACCCGGCAAATGCACGGTGTTGATGAGCAACACACTTCACGATGGGGCCCACGGTTGGGACCCCCTGCTCGTCCATCCATAGCACAGGACGCCCTGCGCGTCCTCATGTCGGTCAGCAGCAGTAGGTGCTACTGCTACTCTTCATTATATATTTTTTTTGAAAAAGTGTATTTTTGAAGTTTTTCCTAGGTAGGCTCCGCATCATGCGAATCCACCCCACCCATTGGATTCTACAGCCAATAAAAAATCCAACATGTCCAATATTGAGTATATTTTTGTGTGTAGAGATGTCAGGTGGTTTTCAACGGTAAAAACCATGGTTTTTCTATGCTATGGCCCGCCAGAAAGTCAGATCAGCTTCATTTTTCAGCCCAATGCCTAAAATGATCTAGGGAATGGGATGGACGACGTAGATTAAGTCCATACATCAGGTGGGGCCTATATGAGTGGCCCACCCAAAAGCCTAAAACCAAAATAATATTACATATATTCTTTTAACATCCACTATCAGTCCTCACTTTACAATTCGTACGTCTAGTGTCCTCGGACACTGGACGGGCTGTGTACATGAATTAATCAAGGTGGGTCCCACATCCACATGACCCACTTGATCAATCTGATACTTGTGTTTCCCATCTCCCTACGGTAGGGCCCACATGGTTTAGACGGTGTAGATCCTACACGTCCATTAAGTGGGTCCCACAAAAGTGGGTGACTTAGGTAAAATGCATACATCAAGGGGCCAACAACAAGGAAGTGAGAGAGAGAAAGAGGGAGATCGAGTGATGGAGGCACCCTGATACTATGGGCCCTCCCTTGCATGATTTAAAACATACATTAAGTGGGTCTCATTTCATATGGGCCCACCAATCAAAATCAGTGGTGGAGATCCTTTCTCCACCGAAATAGAAGGTCTAGATGTCCCCTTTTCAAACTAGAAAGTAAACATCATGATGGTTTCCATGGAGAATTGCCCCATCATGGAATGATATTGATAATTAAGGTGGGCCATCAGCCACACCCTAGGGTTCAAAGTGCGATCCATACCATCGATCGGTAGGCCTCACTTGACCCATCATAAAAACATGAAAACTAGCCTATAGAAGCACCCACCATTCAATCTTCTTGGTCCGTTGAAAAGTCGATCTCCTTGTGCTTCACTTTAATGGAGGGTGATGAGAAGTAAATGGGTAGGATGAAGGATTTTGGGGTGGAAAGTGGGCCACACACATGCATTTTTTTCTCATAGAGGAGCTTGGATATCCACTCTTTCTCTTCCCCTTTGTTACTTGGAAAATGTGAAGAGAAAGAGAGAGAGAGAGAGAGAGAGAGAGAGAGAGAGAGAGAGAGAGAGAGAGAGAGAGAGAGAGAGGGTTGTAAGGAGAGAGAGTGATGGGTGATGGATGTGAGGTGAGTGATGGGTGAGGTGTGAGATTTGTTGACTTTTGGGGTTTGCTTGACTTGTGGAGAAAGAAACCATAGGTTTCTCTTGTACCTGACATGAGGTGATTGATTGATTGTTTTAAGTGATTAATTGATGAGACATGTTGTAGAGATTCTCTTGGGATTGTAAATGCCGACTCACATCTTTTAGTCAGGGTATCGGATCGGTGCACGAGTCGCGTCGACGGTGCAGTCGCAATGGTATAAGTCTTGGATTAGGCCGACTCAGATCTATGGGATATGACTTTGGGTCATTCACAAATATTGATTATAGGCCACAAGTCACCGAAATTCGTTGGGAAGGATTGTGGGAGTCAACGGAACAGTACAGACTAGGATAGGGGTTTTATAGCTCTCCCCACCAAATAAAAATTTCATCCTCAAAATTCAAAACACGACACAACTAATACAGAGCTCAACTAAAGGAGGAAAATCCTATCTGAACACAACATGCCAACGTAATCAAACACTTAAGAGATGGGGACAATGCCTGCGAATCTTAGCCCCTTGCTCCCAAAATGCCTCATCAACACTATGATGATCCAACTGGACCTTGGATCCTGATCAGAAATGATCGAAACTGAAATACTATGCAGCCTCACAATATCAATGGTAGGGAGTTATATCAGAAAATCTTTAAGTTATTTGAACTCGGGGATTTAACCATTTTAAGTTCTCAACAATCATAGAGTGAAAGGATAGCTATCAGCAGATATGTGAAGTTTTCTTCAGGTATTCCCAAGTTATGCTCTGATACCAACTTTTGTCACACCCCAAACTCAAAAACCTTGTTTCTAAAATTCTCGATCACCGAATCCGGCGTTGACAGCCTTCGTAGTGCCGCATTCTCAGATCCCGTCACTCACGTGCCAGATTTCGAGCTTGGAATCCTACAAGGAGGATTTTCATTATGATTTATTTTTTTTTATAATGGAGCATAACCACAAGTTTGCCTAAATCACAAGGGCAACATCATCAACACATATCTACTAATATAAATATTTGAGTACAACACTGAAAGGGAAACACATATGTCGAAAATCAAAACTCCATAAGACTACTACACACTACAAGCTCAACGCTGCTGCAACCTAACGCCACCTGCATGCATCTATCGTGCATAAGCTTATAGAAAGCTTAGAGGGTGGTGAAAGTATGTGCAAGGTAAGTGCTAAGTACACAATAAAGCACATAAATCATACATCATTGGGATAAGTGGAAATACTAACAAGATCATGAATCATACGATATCAGAGTAAGAAGAAATATACTAGTAAGTCCATGAAGCATTCAATAAAAGAATACACAATGTGGATCAGCTATGAAAATGCAAAATTCAAATATCAGATGCCGATAATGCAATGCAATATGCAAATCCTGCTAAGTCCATCTAGGCCATATAAGTGCAAAAACATAGTAACTCAAAATGCTAAGTACTGCGGATGCAATGTAATATGCGGTACGAATAAAATGACCGTGCTGGAATGTGAAGTCATGATGATAGTACGAAGTATCATAGGCTGTGGGGTCCATCACAAGAGACTTTTATCTAAATCAGTCCTATACCTAAATTTGTTTAGTTAGACACAATGTGGTAAACTCCTGATCTCAGGTTTTTCGCGTGCCCAACCGAAATCCTATTCATGTGAAGGTACACGTAATAAATAGTTACGTACCACCAACCTGAGTGGATAGTGAATGAATGAATGTATGGATATACAATTCTTGCTCAATAAGTCCACATATCAGTACAGTTGCTCTCTAGAGAAATCATCAGGGTCTATTACACTCCACACCGACTGCCTCCTCCCTAGCTGCACAGTCCAATGAGTGTAATAGACCTCACTATCCTCCTAGCCAGCAGTCTGTTAATACCTACTCAGCTTGTTGATAGCGAACCCATTTACGAGCTGGTCTTACTCAACTTAACTTATAGCCCCATCCCTCGGGCAGATAAGGCCACACCCCCTCCTAACCGACCACGACATAGTGGGATACGTGGCTTACTGGTATTCGGTACTCGGCCACTCATTTTTCACTCGGTCTAAACATTGGGGCACCTCATGGCCTCAGAAATTCTAAAAATTTCACCCAAGGACATCCTAAGTGCCCACAGTGCTAGAACCAAGTATTTTTGATGTCCTATTTAGCCATTCACAATGTGCCTATGGAAGCCATAGCCCAGATGTCGCTGGGGCATACAATGATCAAGTCACATGTATGCGAGATGCATGAGTCACACTATCCAGTCATGCAGCAATCCTGTGCGTACGACGCGATAATGTGGGCATTCCGTCTCAAAAGGAGTCCCGTAAATAATCTGCCCAATGACGTAAGCTATGATTAAACATTCCTCATATCAAGCATACATATGATGCGTATGGGCATGAATGGAGTTATACTAAGCATTTTATATGGTGATGAACGATCCTCACAACAAAGATGGGCCTTGATGGCCTACACATAATAAGTATGGGCCTATCAATGGACCCTAGGGAGAGTTATAATGTACATATTCAACCAACATTATTCTTACAATGTGGACGTTAAACCAACATTATTCCGAAGGCATGGCCCGCCATAAATGTCATTACATAACCCATGGTGGAATCACACAATGCAATAGACCTTGTATAAATCCCATTGGGCCTAGACCATGGGCCTCAAATACATTAAATGGGCCTCAACCCATGGGCCCTAATACATTACAATGGGCCTTAACCCATGGGCCCTAATACATCACAATGAGCCTCAACTCACGGGCCTCGTACATATCAGGGTGGCCTCATACACATCAAGGTGGCCTCAACATTAGGCCTCATGCACATCGAGGTGGCCTTAACAATGGGCCTCATACACATTAAGGTGGCCTCAACAATGGGTCTTATACACATCAAGGTGGCCTTAATAATGGGCCTCATATGACAAATGGGCCACATCACATGGGCCATATGTATATCAGATGGGCCACACCAATTGGGCCCCATGCATACCAAATGGGCCATACCCAAGATAAGTGGTGATAATGATTTTCACCATTAAAATTTCCAAGATCCACGATAACATTTATTTCCTATCGAATCTGATCATAAGATCACAATGACTTGAAAGGGGTTTTATTGGTGGACGGTCAAACCCGTTGATTTCTATAGTGTGGTCCACCTAATCCTAGATCTGCTTTATTTTTAGTCTCAAGCCCTAAAATAATCTTTCAAAATGGTAGGACATATTGGATGCAACATATGCATTATGGTGGGTCCCATAGATAGACGGCGAGGGTGTATATGTGGGGCCCACATAACTTGGTGACGTCACATATACCATTGGTGTCACGCCCCAAACTCGAAAATCGGATTCACATGAATTTCGATTGCCGAATCCGGTGCCGACATCCTCCGTAGTGCCCCATTCTCGGCTCCTGACAATCAATTGTCAGATTCTGATCCTGGGATCCTACAAGGAGGATTTTCAGAATAATTTTTTTTTGTAATGGAGCATAACCACAAGCATAACCAAGTCACAAAACAACATCACCACATATCCACTATATCAAAAACTTTAAGTACAATGCGGAAAGGGAAATACAAGGTGATCAAAAGCTCCAAAAGGTCCTGATATGCACTCCTACCTCAGCGCTGCTGCTGTCTAATGCTACCTGCACGTAACTGTCGTGCATAAGCTTACAAAAGCTTAGAGGGTGGTGTAAGTGTGTGCGTAAGGCAAAAGCCAAGTGTACAGTATCAGAACAATGCGGAAGTATGTGGTAAGTCCATAGAATCAACCATGCCAAAGCTATGCGATGAGATATGAATGTCATCGGCCACACCGATACAATGCAAGGTCTATATAGCCGAATGTCATATGCGAAATGCAATCTAAGCAAGTCGGTACTCCTCAAGTACATATATCAGTACAGTTTCTCTCTGGATGTCACCGGGGTCTAATACACTTCACAGTGACTGCCACCTCCCTAGCTGTACAGTCTAGAAAGCGGAATAGACCTCACTATCCGCCTGACCAGTTGTTTGCCAATACCTACCCGGCTCATCGATAGCGGACTCATTTGCGAGCTAGTCAAACTCAGCCTAGCTTATAACCCCCTCACTCAGGCGGATAAGGCCACACCCCCTTCCAACCGACCACGACACAGTGGGAGACACGACCTACTGGTATTCGGCACTCAGGCGCTCGTGTATCCACTCGGTCTAGACATTGGAGCATCTCCTAGTACCAAAAAGGTTCTAGGACTTTCACCCAAGGACATCCTAAGTGCCCACAGTGCTAGAATCAAGTATTTTTGCTATCCGATACGGCCATCCACGATGTACCTGTGGAGCCACGGCCCTGATGTCGCTAGGGCGTACAGTGATCAAATCATACATATGTGAGATGCATGAATCACGCCGTCAAATCATACAGAAATCCAGCGCGTACTGTGCGATCATTTGGGGCACTCCGTCTCATAACGGGTCCCATAAGTGGTCTGCCACATGGCATATGCGATGATCAGTCACTACTCAATCCAAGCATACATATGATGCGTATGGGCACGAGTCATGGGATTATACTAAGCATGTTATAAGGCGATGAATAGTAATGAGTATAGGCCTACCAATGGGCCCTAAGGAGAGTTACAATACGGACATTTAACCAATCACTGTACATACAATGTGGACGTCAAACCAACATTGTTCCTTAGGCATGACCCGCCATAAATGTCATTACATGAACCATGAGAAATCACTCATTGCAATGGACCCTAAGGTCATCTCGTTGGGCCTCGACCCATGGGCCTTAGATACATCAAATGGGTTACGTTAATGGGCCTCACCAATGAGCCTTATGTATATTGCAATGGTCCATGATCCATGGGCCTTGAAATACATCAAAGTGGGCCTCACAACTTAGGCCTTAAATATAACAGATGGGCCTACACACATGAGCTTTAAATATATCAAATGGGCCACCCCATTTGCGCCCCATGCACAACAAATGGGCTTGAATCCCGTGGACCTTATATAAAATAAATGGGCCGGATCCCATGGGCATTGCATATGTCAAAGGGGCCTAAACCCATGGGCCTAATATATGCCAAATGGGCTTAATCTCATAGGCCTTATGTGTGCCAAGTGGGCTTAATCTCATAGGCCTTATATGTGCCAAATGGGCTTAATCCCATAGGCCTTATACGTGCACCAAGGTGGGCCTTAATGAATGGTTACAAACAGGCCAACATGGGCCCTATACACATACCAAGGTGGGCCCATTTGAACCATAGATCTGCCTCATTTTAGCTCTTAAAATGGATGGACGGTTAGGATACAACTCATGCATCATGGTGGGTCCCACCATCCACACCAGGATGGTGTGAATAAAACACATACACCACAGTGGGCATCCACACCGTCCGCTGGACGGTGTGAAGAGAGCACTTGCATTAAGGTGGGCTCCACCGTCTTCCTGAACGGTGGGAAAGAAACACATACATCACTGTGGGTCCCATGTGGGGCTCACCATAATGCCTATAAGCCATCCAACCCATTGATAAGGTCACAAAGACCTGGATGAACAGGGAAAACAAATATCAGGTTGATTCAAAACTTACGTGGGCCTTAGAAGGGGTTTCAATGGTAGAGTTCAATTCACACTGTTTCCTCTCACATGGGCCACCTGAACATTGGATGGGCCTGATTCTTGGAGGGTGGCCCACTGTGCTGAGGGCCCAGCACATGAATGGATTGGATGAAAAATAAACAATAAGGTGGGGCCCACGGCTAGGGTCGTGGGCTGCTACCCGTCCGCCCGCCAGCGCCGCTGGCGCGGCCTGCTGCTCCTGACAACATCAGCATCATGCTGCTGTTAGTTTTTTTTTTTTTTTTTTTTGAAAAATGATTTTTTTATGGTTTTTCTGACGTGGGGTCATCAGCTGATGGATCCACTCCAGCCATTGAATTCTACGGCTCGAAACATTCTGAATGAGCCCCATATCCGATTTTTCTTTGGCGTATAAAATGACCAAAGCGTATTTCAATGGTGGTAGTACTGTTTTCAACGCTATGGCCCACCAGGTACTTCGATCAACCTCATTTTTCGGCTCAACGCCTAAAATGAGTTGGGAAAGAGGATGGATGGCATGAATTAAAAACATACATCAAGGTGGGGCCTATACAAGTGGGCCATCCCATTTGCTTGGAACCAAGATAATATTTGTGTTTTCCAATCACGTCCAGCGTCCCTGGACGCTGGACGGTGTGGCCTAGCACACGCATAAGGTGGGCCCTATTTTAGGTGGGCCACCAAATGGTAGGTGGTGTGGGTGTAACACATATAAGATGGGCCCCACTTTCGATGGCTTGGGTCTATACATACCTAGTGGTGGGGTCCATCCAAGTGGGCCACATGGCCATTACATCACACACAAAAAGGTAAATAATGAAAAGAGAGGGAGAGAGAGATAGAGTGGGACACGCGTGATGGAGGGACCCCGACACTATGGGCCCTCTGTTTCAACCATCCAATCATACATCAATGGGTCCCATTGCATGTGGGCCATCCAAATAAAAGATCAACGGTGGAGATCCCTCTCCACTAAAAATGGACGGTCTAGATGACCTCTTTAATACAAGGAAAGTAAACATCATGATAGTGTCCATGGAGAATGGCCCCATCATGGAATGATTTGATGATCAAGATCGGCCATCGGCCACATCTTATGGTCCCATGTGAGATCCACACCATTGATCGGTGGGCCTCACTTAGCCCATCATAAAAATAAGTAAACTACCCTATAGAAGCACCCACCTTATGATCTACTCGGTCCGTTGGAACGCCTATCTTCTAGAGCTTCACTTTGATGGTGGAGATGAGAAATGGATGGCTAGGATGAGAGGTTTTGGGATGGAAAAGTGGGCCACCAAAAAATCACATTTCTCATGGAAAGAGCTTGGACGTGAGAGGGCTCCCTTGCTTGGGTTTGGTGTGTTGAGAAATGAGAGGGAGAGAGAGAGTTGTAAGAGTGATGGAGTGATGTGAGGTGAGTGATGGGTGAAGTGAGAGGTTAGTTGACTTTGGTGGTTTCTTGACTTGTGGAGAAAGTAAGCATGGGTGTTTGTACTTGACATAGAGTGATTGATGGGTGATTGATTGATGGGATTGATTTGACACTTCGTAGAGATTCTCTTGGGATTTGCAATGCGCTGTGTTTTTCCTCGAACTGAAGCGGGTCCGCATCTCATCGTTTGGGTATCGGATCGGTGCGTGAGTTGCGGCGTTGGAACCACGGCGACAGTGCGGTCACAATGATACAAGTCTTAGATTAAGCCGACTCAAATGAATAGGATACGACTTACGGTCATGCGCAACGTCAACTACAGGCTGCGGATTGCCAGAATTTGACGAGAAGGATCGCGGAAAGAGACGGAACAATACGGATTATGATACGGGTCTTACAGCTCTCCCCACCTAATAAAAATTTCATCCTCGAAATTTACACTACCATCGCAACTAACCATAACTCAAAAAGGAGATAGGGAATATAATATCATATATAATCAAGCACCATAATACATCATACAATTAATCATCGAAAAGATGGGGATAACGCTCACGAATCTCTGCCTCACGCTCCCAAGACGCCTCATCCACACTGTGGTGGCCCCACTGCACCTTCACCAAGGGAATGACCTTGGTTCTGAGGACCTGCTCCTTTCAATCGAGGATACGAACTGGCTGCTTAATATAAGAAGCATCCTCACGAACCTCCAACGGCTGCCAATCAATAACAGGAACGACGTCTGACCCACACTTCCTCAACATAGAGACATGAAAGATGTTGTGGACGCGAGACAACTGCGATGGCAAGGCAAGCTGATAGGCCACAGCGCCAATGCGCCCAGTGATCTCGAAAGGTCTTATGAATCTCGGGGCAAGCTTGCCCTTCGTTCCAAAACGAACTACACCCTTCATGGGTGAGACCTTGAGATACACATAGTCCCCAACGACAAACTCAAAGGGACGACGCCGACGATCAGCTAAACTCTTTTGCCGGCTCTGGGCTGTGTGCATCCTCTGTCTGATGATGTCGATAGCCTCTGACGTCTTCAACACAAGCTCGGGACCTAGGAGACGTCACTCTCTAACCTCGGTCCAACAACTCGGAGATCTGCACGGTCTGCCATGTAATGCCTCAAAAGGAGCCATGCCAATGGTCACCTGATAGCTGTTGTTGTACGCAAACTCAGCCAATCGCAGGTGCTCGTCCCAACTACCCGCGAAATCAATCGCGCAAGCCCGAAGCATATCCTCAAGGATCTGGTTGACCCTCTCGGTCTGACCATCGGTCTGCGGATGATACGTGGTGCTAAGCTACAAATCAGTGCCCATCGCTCTCTGCTAGCTCCTCCAAAATTGAAACATGAACCTCGGATCTCGGTCTGAAACAATCGAGATAGGAACACCATGCAATCTCACGATCTCATCAATAAACATCTTAGCGAGCCGATCTGTATGCCAAGTCTCATGAATCGTAAGAAAATGTACCGACTTCGTCAGACGGTCCACAACAACCCAGATGGCGTCATGACCGCGCTGAGTCCTCAACAAACTCAAGACAAAATCGATAGATATATGCTCCCACTTCCACATCGGGAAGCTCAGTGGCTACAATAGACCAGGGGGTCTCTGATGATCTGCCTTGACACGCTGGCAGGTGTCACATTCGACCACAAAACTGGCTATTTGGTGCTTCATCCCTGACCAAAAATACTGGCATCTCATATCGTAATACATCTTCGTCGAGCCAGGGTGGATAAAGAAACGCGATCGATGTGCCTCGGTCATAAGATCTCGGCATAAATCAGGAATATCCGGGACACATAATCGGCCTCTAAAGCGAAGTCCACCGTCAGAACCAATCTGCCAATCCGTTTGACTCTCAAATGTTGCCTCTGCTCGGTAATCCTGTAACGACTCGTCTGTCTGCTGAGCCTCGATCACCCTTACGACAAGAGAGGGTTGAATCGACAAGCTCGATAGCTGAACGATAGATGACTGCAGACCAAACTCAAAGTCGTACTCTGCTATATCCTCGAGCATCCTCCACTCCTGAATCATCATATGCCCCACCAGGCCTCGTGGCTGACGACTGAGGGCATCCACCACCACGTTCGCCTTGCCCGGGTGGTACTGAAGATCAATATCGTAGTCCTTCAGGAGTTCCATCCAACGTCTCTGCCTCATGTTCAGCTCGGACTGAGAGAACAAATACTTCAAGCTCTTATGGTCGGAGAAGAGCTCGAATCTCACCCCATAAAGATAGTGTCTCCACATTTTTAGCGCAAAGACAACCGCTGCCAGCTCCAGATCGTGCGTAGGGTAGTTCAGCTCATGGACCTTGAGCTGATGGGATGCATAAGCCATCGACTTCCCGCGCTGCATCAGGACAGCACCTAAGCCAACTTGTGAGGCATCAGTAAATATAACAAATCCATCACTCCCAGAGGGAAGAGTGAGGACAGGAGCGGACGTGAGGGGGTCCTTCAACTCCATAAATGCCTGCTCACAAGCGTCGCCCCAAACAAAATCAGCACCCTTCCGGGTCAACCTGGTCAACGAGGCTGCAATGCGAGAGAATCCCTCAATAAATCGTCGGTAGTAGCCTGCCAAACTAGGAAAACTGCGGATCTCGAATGCATTCGTGGGATGGTCCCACTGACGCACGGCATCCATCTTCGAGGGGTCTACAATGACACCCTATCTCGTCACTACATGGCCGAGGAACTTCACCTCCTCCTGCCAGAACTCGCACTTCTCCAGCTTCTCGTAAAGCTGGTGTACACGGAGGGTCTGCAATGTAATCTCAAGATGTCGCTCATGCTCCTCACGAGTCCTCGAATATTTCAGAATGTCATCAATAAACACCACGATAAAATGATCAAGATACGGACAGAAGACCTCGTTCATCAACTACATGAATACTGCGGGCGCATTGGTCAGTCTGAAGGACATGACCTGGAACTCAAAATGACCGTATCGCGTCCTGAAGGCAGTCTTCGGGATATCCTCATCTTGAACCTGAACCTGATGATAACTGGACCGTAAGTCTATCTTTGAAAAGAACTGCGCCTCCTGCAGCTGATCAAACAAGTCATCGATCCTCGGAAGTGGGTACTTGTTCTTAATCGTGACCTTGTTGAGCTCGCGGTAGTCTATGCAAAGCCTCAACGAGCCATCCTTCTACTTTACGAAGAGTACCGGCGCTCCCCACGGTGAACTGCTCGGACGAATAAAGCCTAGCTCGCGCAACTCGTCCAACTGCTTCTGCAGTTTCCATAACTCCAACGGTGCCATACGATACGGGGCCTTCGAAATAGGCGTGGTACCGGGCACAAGATCAATCTGGAACTCAGTATGCGACGAGGTGGTAATCTTGGAATCTCCTGAAACACATCAGAAAAATTACAAACAACAGGAAACTAGTCGATACTCAAAGCAGCTGGCTCCTCAACGGCACACGATAACAGGCAAGAAAGCTGCCCTCCTCTAGGCTCAGTAACAAACTGAAACTCTGGTACGCCGGGTATGCAGAATGTGACTGTCCTCGCAGAGCAGTTTAATATGGCGTAGTACTCGGTAAGCCAGTCCATGCCCAGGATAACATCAAAATCGGACATCGGCAATATAAATAGGTCGGTAGGCAAGAAGATATCCCCAATCAAAATAGGGCAAGATGCGTAAAATCGGCCCAACACTGCGGTCTTCCCTAATGGCGTCGATACTACCAAATCTTCACGGGCAGACTCCAATGGCAAACCGGTCGATTGGAAGAAATCGACGGTGACAAATGAATGCGATGCACTAGAATCAAATAGTACACGTGCAATGCATGCAGAAACAGGAAGAGTACCCTCGACAACCCCTCCTGATGACTGAGGGTCTTGCTGGGTGGCATAGAATCTGCCCTGAGCTTGCTGGGGAGGTACAGGTCCCCTCCGAGGTCTCTGCTGCTGCTGTGGTCACTGTGGGGGCCTAACCTACTGCCTCTGCTGCTGTGGGGGAGGTACAGGAGGCTGGTGCTATGATCGCTGCTGCTGTGGTGGCTGTGGTGGAGGTGGATGTGGTGCCCTCGGCTGCTGCTGCTGCTGCGGATGAGGACACTCGTGCCTACGATGCCCTGTACGACCTCACCCAAAGCAAGTACCTGTAAACGATCCCGAAGATGGTGCTGGGGGTACTGCTGGTGCTGGAAATACTGGGCGGGTCGTGCGCCGCTGCTGTGAACGATGCTGCTGATGGAAACTACTAGAGGGTGCCTTCCTCTTCTGATCTCCCCTCTGATCGCGGGCTCTCTGCACACTGGTCCAATCTGTCTCATATATCAAGGCCCTCTTTACTATCTGCTTAAATTTTGGAAGCATGTGTCCGATCACACGGCTCTGGAGGGCAGGACGTAAGCCATTCTCAAAACGGCGGGCCTTCCGCCCCTCATCATCAACAAGATATGTCACAAATCTGGATAGTGCGATAAACCGAGCCTCATACTGGGACACAGACATGTCCCCCTGGACCAAAGTCTCAAACTCTAGTGCGCGCTGCTGTCGCACATGCTCAGGAAAGAACTTCCGGTCAAATCGATCTATAAAGTCCTCCCAGGTCCACTCAAAATCAGCGGCTACCGAACCGGCCACAGATGCCCACCAATATTGGGTCTCACCCTGCAGAAGGAATACAGCTAATGGAACTCGCTGTTGGGTCGTACATCTCATGGTGTTGAATATCTTCTCCACCTCGAAGCACCATATCTTTGCAGCAGTAGGATCTGGGTCACCCCAAAAATGCGGGGGATCGTGCTGTCGAAAATCCTTGAGAAGAGTGCTCGCGCGCTCCTGCTCAGCCTCGGCCGGTGACACTGTGGGACGCCTGCTCTGCCCCTGAAGAATGGCGGTCATCGCTTGCAACATCTACTGCAACTGAGTAGCACTCACAGGTACGGTCGGATCCACACCGGTCTCAGGAAAATAAGTGGCATCCTCAGGCTCAAAGGCAGGAATATCTGGTGGTGGAGCAGGAGTAGCAGGTGGTAAAGCAGGAGCTACGGGTGGTGGTACGGGAGTCGCAGGTGGTGGAGTGAGATTCGCTCGGGTCATTCTTTTAGCCATAACGTCTCCTACAAGAAGGAACAATGGCCTATCAGTCTTGAGAATTTTCGAAGGCACATACATTAAGGGTCTATGTCGAAAAATCGCTAAATCATTCAGACTCGGAACCTATTTATAGTAGATATGTGATGTGATCCTCAGGTATTCCCAAGTTATGATATGATACCAACTTCTGTCACGCCCCAAACCCGAAAATCAGATTCACATGAATCCCGATTGCCGAATCCGGTGCCGACAGCCTCCGTAGTGCCCCATTCTCGGCTCCTGACAATCAATTGCCAAATTCCGATCCTGAAATCCTACAAGGAGGTTTTTCAGAATAAATTTTTTTTTGTAATGGAGCATAACCACAAGCATAACCAAGTCACAAAATAACATCACCATATATCCACTATATCAAAAACTTTAAGTACAATGCGGAAAGGGAAATACAAGGTGATCAAAAGCTCCAAAAGGTCCTGATATGCACTCCTGCCTCAGCGCTGCTGCTGTCTAACGCTACGTGCACGCAACTGTTGTGCATAAGCTTACAAAAGCTTAGAGGGTGGTGTAAGTGTGTGCGTAAGGCAAACGCCAAGTGTACAGTATCGGAACAATGCGGAAGTATGTGGTAAGTCCATAGAATCAACCATGCCAAAGCTATGCGATGAGATATGAATGTCATCGGCCACACCGATACAATGCAAGGCCTATATAGTCGAAAGTCATATGCGAAATGCAATCCAAGCAAGTCGGTACTCCTCAAGTACATATATCAGTACAGTTTCTCCACTCCTAATAGTCAGTACTCCTCTATATAGCCGAAAGTCATATGCGAATGTTACTCCACTCCTAATATCCTCACACAGGGGATATTAGCATGCACTATCAAAATAGGTTTCACAAGTTCACTTAAAACCTTCACAATTGTGTCTTTTTATCACTGGCTTACACAATCCAAAAACCCACACAATCTGAGTTTTTTGGCTCTCCTCAGATAACCACAACAATGAGATTTTTCTGGCAAAACTCAACCAAAATCAAAGAAAGTAAATTACACAAATGTAAAATACCTGAATTTCCTTTTGAAGTAGCCCGGTAGAACCAATTGGAGTAGAAGTTCGATTCAACGTTCAAAGTCCAATACTCACTTTAAGAATGGTTCTAAGTCTAATTGATTTTAAATCAAAAGGGCTAGTTCTATTTGATTTTGAATCCAAGAAGAAGGAATATCAGAAATTTCCCTTTTCAAATAAGATTGGAATGTAGATCAAAATCAAATAATAAACAAGCTAGCAAAAGGAATATTAAATGAGCACAAAGTAGCTTAAAAATAAACACAAACTTATCTCAGAGTATAGCCTAAAGATTGCTTGAATTGAATTGAATTCTATATCAAAACTCTGAAGTTCGTGCTCAATTTATAGCCTGAAAAATCCCGTCTACGACTGGTCTTAGGATCATAGGATTGGTCGTAGCTTCAAAGATTTTTAAAAACTTTTGTGGGATAAGGATTAACTGTTCCACGACTGGTCCTGGGTAGCTTACGACCGGTCGTGAACCACCTACGACTGGTCGTGGGTCACCTACGACCAGTCATAGGACTCCCAGTTTAGTTGCTGGAGTTTGAGTCGTAGGGCTAAGACTGGTCGAAGGACGAGTCGTACAGCTCACAGGACTGGTCGTAGGAAAACCAGAAAGATCCAAAAATCTTCAACAACCTAGGACTGGTCCTGAAAAACTTAAGACTAGTCATAGCAGAGCTAGGACTGGTCTTGAAGTGCCTAAGAGTAGTCTTAGAACAACCCGAACAAGCATATTAAAATATACGAATTATGTATCTAGAATGACCTACAGTAAAGCCCATCCTAAGGTTAATCTAAGGTCAAACAAACCTTAAAAGTGAGATGGACATTGATAGTCTATACACTCAGATGACCCATAAGAGAAGCTTGAGAATTTACAAATCTTGTAGTAGGCCTTCTCGAGCTTGATCCTTTCTTGAGTTGATAAAGTCTTCTTCTATACTTGTACTTGTTTGAATCTTAAACATGCATTCTTGGAAACTTCTATTCTTGAATTCTTCATCCATGACTTGAAACTTTCTTCATTTAAGTTCTTGTCTTGAAGTACGATGACTTGAAGCAATGTAAAGTCTCAACCATGAAACACAAGATGTACAAGACAAATATAGCTTTTGTCACCACAAAATTTGACAACTAAAGGGATATGAAATCATAACACTTACAGGTTCCACCATCCACTTGGACGGTGTGAATAAAACACATACATCATTGTGGGTCCCACGTAGGGCCCACTGTAACATTTATCTGTCATCCAATAAGGTCACACGGATCGGACTGCAGAGGAAAAATAAATTTCAAATTAATCCAAAGCTTCCGTGACACCCAAAAGGGTTCCAACAGTGGACGTTTAATCAACAATATTCCCTGTCGTGTCGTCCATCTGAGTTTTATACGACTGATTTCTTGGGGGGCCATTATCCCAAAGGGGACCTAGCAAATGCACGATGTTGATGAGTAACACACTTCACGGTGGGGCTCATGGTTGGGGCCCCCTACCCGTCCGTCCACAGCGTAGGACGCCCTTCTCAGGTCGCTTGTTGCTGCTGCTCTTCATTATATATATATATATATATATATATATATATATATATATATATATATATATATTTGAAAAAGTGTATTTTTGAGTTTTACCTAACCGTGGTCCGCGTCATGAAAATCCACCCCATCCATTGGATTCTACAGCCCATAACAAATCTAACAAGTCCAATATTGAGTATATTTCTGTGTCTAGAGACCTCAGGTGGTTTTCAACAGTAAAAACCATGATTTTTCTATGCCATGGCCTACCAGAAAGTCAGATCAGCTTCATTTTTCAGCTCAATGCTTAAAATGATCTAGGGAATGGGATAAATGACGTGGATTAAGTCATCAAGGTGGGGCCTGTATGAGTGGCCCACCCAAAAGCCTAAAACTAAAATAATATTACATATATTCTTTTAACATCCACTGTCAGTCCACACTTTACAACTCCTACGTTTAGTGTCCTCGGACAATGGACGGGTTGTGTACATGAATTAATCAAGGTGGGTCCCACATCCACATGGCCCACTTAATCTAGATCAATCTGATACTTGTGTTTCCCATCTCCCTATGGTAGGGCTCTCATGGTTTAGACAGTGTAGATCTTACACGTCCATCGAGTGAGTCCCACAAAGGTGGGTGGCTTGTGTAAAATGCATACATCATGGGGTCAACAACAAGGAAGTGAGAGAGAGAAAGAGAGAGATCGAGTGATGGAGGGACCTTGGCACTATGGGCCCTCCCTTGTATGATTTGAAACATACATCAAGTGGGTCCCATTTCATATGGGCCCACCGATCAAAATTAGTGGTGGAGATCCTTTCTCCATCAAAATAGAAGGTCTTGATGACCCCTTTTCAAACTAGAAAGAAACATCATGATGGGGTCCATAGAGAATGGCCTCATCATGGAATGATACTGATAATCAAGGTGGGTCATCAGCCACTCCCTAGGGTCCAAAATGAGATTCATACATCGATCGGTAGGCCTAACTTGGCCCATCATAAAAATATGAAAACTAGCCTATAGAAGCACCCATCGTTCCGCCTTCTTAGTCCGTTGGAAAGTCGATCTCCTTGTGTTTCACTTTGAGGGAGGGTGATGAGAAGTGAATGGCTAGAATGATGGATTTTAGGTGAGAAGTGGGCCACACACATGCATTTTTTTCTCATGGAGGAGCTTGGACGTCCACTCTTTCTCTTCCCCTTTGTTGCTTGGAAAATGTGAAGAGAAGGAGAGAGAGAGAGAGAGAGAGAGAGAGAGAGAGAGAGAGAGAGAGAGAGAGAGAGAGAGAGAGAGAGAGGGTTGTAAGGAGAGAGTGATGGGTGATGGGTGAGGTGAGAGATTTGTTGACTTTTGGGGTTTTCTTGACTTGTGGAGAAAGAAACCATGGGTTGCTCTTATACTTGACATGAGGTGATTGATTAATTGATTTGAGTGATTGATTGATGGGACATGTTATAGAGATTCTATTGGGATTGCAAACGCGCGACATTTTCTTCAAAATAAATGTTGGCTCACGTCTCTTAGCCAGAGTATCGAATCGGTGCTCAAGTCGCAGCATTGGAACCACGGCGATGGTTCGGTCGCAATGGTACAAGTCTCAGATTAGGCCGACTCAGATCTACCGAACCCAACTTTAGGTCGTTCACGAACATCGATTATAGGTCATAAGTCGTCGAAATTCCTTAGGAAGGATCATGGGAGTTGACGGAACAACACAGACTAGGATACGGGTCTTACTATGGAGGGAAGCAGAAGGAGATAGATTGGAGAAGGGAGCTCGAAAAGAAGAAGAAGAAAGAAGAAAGAAGAAGCGAGGAAGGGGTAACGATGAAGGAGACAGGAAAGAGAGAGAGAGAGAGAGATACCAATGCACAGTGCTGAGTTCATGCCACGTTGACTTGTTCGAGTCCTAGGCTGAGCTATAGCAGAGCCAACCTCTATCCGGGTGTATGAAGGACGAGCAAAGGTTGAGGAAATAAAGAAATCAAAAGAGAAGGAGAACGTGAAGGTGTTTTGAGTTCAACAGAGCTTGACTCAGTCTGAGAAGGATTCAATTTTTTGACTTGCTAGTCAGAATCGTCTTGAATTTGCTGAGCGTTCTCTATAAGAAAGGAGGGAAGAAAATGGAAGAGAGATGGGTGTCTGGTTGTCAGCAAAACCGAGTCAATGTACTCGACTCACTGAGTCTGAGTCAGTCGAGTTTCGACACAAAACAAACTGACTTGAGCAAGATCAGGTTCTTTGTAGTTCAAAGAGAGCGAGAGCTATAGAAGGAAGGAAAATGGGAAGAAGAAGGAGAAGAAAAGGAGAGAGAGAAGAAGAAAGAGTCAAGCTAAGTTAACTCAGTGAGTCAACCCACTATGTCAAAGATAAGCCTAGCCAGGCATGGGTCCAACATTGTTGCAGAAAGAGCCAAGAATTGAGCCACCACGGAAGCTAGTCGAGCTCAAGTTGAATCCAAGTTAAAGTGGGTTAAAGCCGGATTGGAGAATCTGACTCATTTTAAATCAAATTCGAGTCACTTCATTACTCACACAATGAATGTTTTTATGACCTAGTTGTACAAGTTCTTAAAGTATGGAGGGATTGGATTCTTGAACTTGTGTAAAAGATTCCAACAATATAGGCAGTCAAATCGAATCTTAAAAGGTGAGGAACATCCTCCATTGCTTCTTTCATTCGTATTTTTCCATGTAAAGCTTAAACCTCAAATGCAAAGAATTTTAGAGAATTACAAGTATTAAAGTCATTTGTGTTGATATTTATGAAGTAACTCTTTTTAATCCCTATTACCCAAGTTCTATAACCGTATGTATGTAATGTTGCCTTATGATTTCCACGCCAAATTTATGATTGTTTGTCTATAGGTACTCTTCTACTAGTCATGATGTGAAGCAGGAATTTCCATGTTAATTTAGCTATAAATTGCATAGTGAAGATTTGCCTCCATTGCCATTAACTTCCACTATTAGTTAGCTCTAACATATAGGATGTCCCTTTTAATGAAGGTAGAAGGAACTCTTAAACAATTTAAATGTTATCACTCCATTGAGATTTATATGTCACCTTGTTGAAGGAATCCCTTTTGGCCTTCTACGTCAATTGATTTCCTATTTAGATAAATTGTCTCTATGAATAAATTGTAGATTATAGGGAATGTAGACTCATCCATGCTACTGATACTCAATTTTTGATAAGCCTCGAGAATCTAAATCTATTAGTGCTATATATAATATTTAATATTCTAATTTTAGATTTATCTCTACCATATGTACCTTAGGAACAATAAAAACATGAATTCATTCCTATGTTGTATTGATGAGCATCAGGAAATGCTTTATTCCCTATTTCTCAAACCTTAAATTCAATAACCAGGTGGATAGAATTTTGTTTTGTATTCCCTATGTCATATTAGTATTTACTTGATTATATGCATATTTCAATTAGTAATGACAAGAGTTATGAAGTTTCAGTTCATTCTATCTTACAAATTGTACAATGAAGATTATGTATGAAATGTTATTTTCTGTAAGAAACGTAGCCTGAACTTGTCAACAATTAATCATAGTTAACATGTCTCATTTATGGGCCCTCATTTGGACCTAGAGAAAATTAAAAGGATTTATGATGAGCTCATGTTTGAGTGTTTGATATCTTATTAAAAGACCTCAAGCTTTGATGATGTTTATGAGAGAAATCTTGTTAATCCTAAGGAATGTACATGGGTATCATGGTGCATAACATCCACGCATGACATTTGAGCTTTACTGGGTGCTCGATATAAGTCACGTTCTATTAAGTTACTAAGAGTTTTATCACTTTAGTTAAACCCTCAGATTGTGTGCATTCGTACCATTATGGGCCGCTCTCTTTACATGAGGCTTTTCTGGAATTTTAGGACCTCCTTGGGCGTATCCTGAATATTTTTCTAGGAGGTTAAACATCCTTGGGCGCACTCACTTACATGGCCTTTTCAATCTACCGAGGGCGATCTTTTCTTTTGACATGACCTTTTTCAGGTAGTTAATTTACCGTGGGCAGTCTTTTCTTTTGACAGCTGGATGTGCATCCCCAGATCTATGACTTGAGCATACATTCATACATTCATGCATGTATTCATATGAATTTGCCTTCATTATGATATTACTATCTTATGAAATGAAAATGCTAGTTTAATCTACATTGGAATGATTTGATATGCTTGAATCTTTGAGGGAAGTTCCCACTGAGTTTTCACTCATCCAATCATGCACCAAATAGACACAGGTTTGATGACAAGTGGAGACCCCTATGATGGGATCCCAAGGACGACTGAGGTCGAGTTTGGCAGGGAGGGCCCCTATGCCGATGTAGTTGAGCAGTGGGAGCTCAACTGATATTTTTAGGATTTATTTGCTTTCACATTCTAGACTGTGTTTTGTTTGAGTTGTAAAAATATTTCTCCTGTTGTGTGATTTCATTTTGCTCCCATTTACATTTATTAAACTTCCTTTTGTTACTCTTGATATCCCTGGCTTATGTAGTGATTGCTTTTCTTTATACTATGAAATTTACTATTAATTAAATGTAAGATGGTTTATTTTATAACGTAATACTTAAGTTCTCATACTTGAGCGACTATCCTCAGGTTTCGAGAATCAGGGTATTACAATATATATATATATATATATATATATATATATATATATATATATATATATATATATATATATATATATATATATATATATATCCAATATAATTGGGATTATGGTGAATTCTAAGCATGTTTAAGGGTTCTAGAGGAAAGGCTAAGGTTTTTGGGATATTCGAAGGGATTCTCATCATTGTAAGTTTCTTCCATCTCTTGTATATTTCTTTCATAGTGGATTGTTTATCACTTTATATCATAGTTTTTTTTTTTCAGGAGGGGGTTTCCATTTAAAATTCTTAGTATAAATATTCATAGAGACAGACAAAGGAGGAGGTTATAGTTATCACATTTAAGATACCTTGAGAAGGTATTGGTTAGGTTTAGTATGAATAAGGTGAAATTGATTAGCACACCCCATGCTGCTCACTTTAGGCTTTCTGTAACGCCCGTGAAAAATTCATACTTGGGCTCGAGTACCAACTCGACCCGAAATTGTGTAGAATTTATTCCTTTAGAAAAATATGACTAAGTTAGCTAGTGCAACGTTAGAATAGCTGGAAAATGGACCCTGATCACTTTAAATACGTTCTACAAGGCTCAAAGCGAGTGGAACCAATGGTGCTATAATGCTCTAAAGCCTCGGATCAAACTCTAAACCGGTTTATTCTCGGGACCTCCTTGAAACTTTGTATTGGATCTAAACCGCGCGTCGAAAGTCCGTTACCTACAATCTTAGACCATTATGACCACTTAGCTGGGCTTGGAAATCGTTTCAAAAATCAAGTCCAACTGATATTCAGGGGCTATTTCATTGAGCCTGGAGTGAAGAGAGTGAGAATAGGGTTAGAATTGGAATTTGAAATTCAAATCTGGCACATGAATTGACGCATCAGTATTAAGCGTTCTGACCGTCAGAATTCAGTCAAATTACACCCTTGGATCAGGAAAAATTTCTATTACATATCACGAGACTTATAGGCCTGATCTTAGTGCGGTGACCGTTAAACTGAAACTGGACCGCCACGTGCGATCTGGGAACCCTACCGGTCTGAAAACTGGATGTGTGCTAGATCCAGTATGCATGAGCTTAAGTCCGATCGCATTTGGCCAGGGGACCTTCAGAAATGCTCTTTTGTACCGAAACGGCCCCGATTTGGTTAGGCACCAAGTAAACATTGTTCCCAAGTCTATTTTAGGCATGTTTTAGGCTATAAAAGGGGTTGAAACCCTCACTCCTCTCTCCCATCCGAATTTGAGAGAAACCCTAACTTGGGAGAGAGAAAAAGGTGAGAGATTGTGAGAGAGAGTAGGAGAGTTCTTCCTGCTACTTGTGCTCCGTGTTGCACGTGCTTAAGCAACGCACCTCTACCGCTTTCCCGGCGATTTCACCGCTATTCTAGGTAAGTAAATACCCTAAATAGTTGCTGATTTGAGGTTCCTTTGTTTCCATAGCGATGTAGCTTATGGATCTTGTGTATTAGGCTCCTCATTCACCGTAGACGAAGCGTATACGCTCCGTTTCAATTCACGAGCTTATGGATCAGTGTATTAGGTGAGGATTTTAGACGCTTGATTGACGGTTCCCAACTCTTTCAATGTCGTTTAATAGTAGATTATTGACGGCATCGCCGTTTGACATGTACAATATGCTCTCTGTTTCCTGTTTCGTAAATTAACGAAGAATATGAGATTTAGGGCATTTTAGTCATTTGTAGAAAGTACTGTTTACATTCATATTTTGCTGATGTGATTGACATGATTTGTTGTCGCATTAGGAAGTTAGGAATACGTGCATAATTAGTTTGGCGAAGAGATTCGCCTAATTGCACACTTCGGGTCGACATGCTATATGTAGACTTAAGTGTGTAGTGTATGTGTTTGTATAAATGTTTGTATTAGTATGTATTGAACTAAATGATGTTATGAATTAGTTTGAGATGGATTTCTCAATTAATATGCTGACCTAAATGATTTCCCACATGTTGACTATATGCATGATTTCATTACGTGCATGAAATATATGTGTTTGAAGATTTACTTAAGTTGAATGTTATAACATGTGTTAACATGCTCACATGATTGTATTTCAATTCCAATATTTCTATATAAATTGCTGATGTGATTCCATAAGTGTTTGGGACTAGACTTAGTCCAGGCAGTCGGTAACCGAGCGAATTCGTGGCTGACTGGTCATAGCCACGAACGACGCGTCGATGAACGCGATTCGTGTTTGGAGTTGGCGGCAGTGGTTAGGCCACGCGAAGTGTTTTACGCACTTCATATCGTTCGACTTGAGATGCGATCATGCTAGTCGAGCCCTTCAAGCAACCCGACTGGCCGATGTATGTTCACCTTGTATGAGTCATAACTGCTTGAACCTAGGGTACTGATCTTACCATTGTAAACTCTGTTAACCATGGTACCTTGATCCACGAAGACTCATGAGCCGGGCATGGTGGTATGGGACACCGTGGTAGAGCTGTCGGCCTACGCTGGGGCCACAACCTCCCCGTAGTGACCAGTGAGCACCTAGACTCGTGAGCAGATTATGGTGGTATGGGACACTATATTCTAGCTGTCGGCCTATACTGATCAGGCGACGAGTCCTTTGTAGTGACCGCGAGCGTATTCTGAGTCCACGGGAGGCGACGACCCTTCCGTTGCAGTAGAGTACGGTAGGCCTGTATTGATAAGGTGATAGGGGAGCGGTGCAACGAGTGCGAGCAACAGCCCTGACAGCCCTTGCAGTGACCTATGAAATATACATCGTATGAGATTACTAGGAGTGACGACCCTAGACAGGATCTGTGTTGGGATTGATACAAGGGAAGTACCTTAGTTTCCCAATCCTGCTGTTTGAATGGACTAATAACAACTTGAAAATCATATCACCATAGCATTGCATGTGCCTGGAAGATGTGGAGCACTCTAGGGAGTGTGGCATGCCACGGTCGTAAGATGTTGCCGTATGAGGGAGATCGTCGGTGAGGGCATACATCACGTCATGTCATCTTGCATTAACAACAGTATTAGGATTGTCTGATTTACTGCTTTACTATTATCGCATGATTGAATTGTGAACATGCTAATCTTTACGCTATGATTCCATTGAGTTGATCACTCACTCCCACGTTACGGGATGGTGTTTGCAACACCCACCAGACCCTATTGTAGATGCAGGTGACGCTGAGATCCAGGAGGCAGAGCCAGACTTTGACGAGGACCAGGACGAGTTCTCGTACATGCAGTATCACGACGGTTTTGCGTAGGCGACCTGGATCGATGGGATTTCAGTGGGACCATTTTGGATATTTATTTTGTTCATGTACATGTATATGAGACTTAGAGATGTAGTCATACTTTGGAGACAGATGAGATTTACTTTGTTTTTCCATACAGTGATATATATATTGTTTAGTCTTCCGCTTGCTTTTATCACTGGATCTGAAGTATGAATTGTAGTTTTGGTATACTTTTACTCATGTGAATGCTTTAAATCAGACAACATTGAATCATAATCATTTTTGTTGCATAAGTGACGGTCTGGAACTCGGGAGTTGAGTTTATACACGACCCCCGATTTTCAGGGTGTTACACTTTCTTCAGAGCAATGCTCTATTATAGACGAAGCAAAAAAAATGATGTCACGTGTGCCCCATTCATGTAGCATTGGCAGTTTGATGTATACCATGGTCTCTTTGAGACTAGATATTTCACATGAAATGGGTGTTGTGACCAGATATATGGAAAATCCTGATAACTAACATTAGGAAGCAGTGAAATGGTTATTACTTTGGTATATTCAAGATAAAGTGGACTACATCTTGACATTTGAAAAGGCAAAGGATAAATTGGTAGGCCATGTAGATGTTGATTACGCATGAAATATGGATAATAGAAGGTCAACTTCTGGCTACTCGCTTGTTCTAGTAGGTGGTGTGAACAGTGAAATGTTAAAACTTCTATGCATGGTTGATTTTTTACAACCGAAGTTGAGTATATGGCAGTGATGGAGGCATTCAAAGAAGGTGTTTGGTTGAGAGGAATGACAAACCAGCTTGGGCTTCAGTAGGAGGCCGTGCCAGTCAATTGTAATAGTGAAAGAACTATTAATTTAACAAAGAACTCTGTTTACCATTCTCATACTAAACATATTGATGTTCGTCATCATTTTATCTGATAGGTGCTTGAGGTATGTGGTGTAACTCTTGAGAAGAGCCACACGAGCATTAGTCTGTCTGACATGCTTACGAAGGTGGTTCCTACAGAGAAGTTCAAGTTTTGTGCGACTTCTCCGGGCTTGGCGAAACTTAATGAAGATGTAGTGTGTACGAGAAGTAACAAATTAACTATGATGGAAAGTAATTAGAGATGATGATAATATGGTGGATCAATTGAGCATGAAGATTAAATCTATGGTGTGGAGATTGTTGGATGAATGTCTTTAATTTTATTGAAATAGGGGACTTCAAGTGATTAACATCCTTGCTCAATCGATCAAACCTCTTTGAAATTGGACAGAATATTGGTCACTAGATGATTTGGGCCATGCTCAATCGATCAAAAATACTTGGAAAATACCCCAAAACTCTTTGGACATTTTTGGTACAATTCAATCACTTAAATTGGTGCCTGCTCGATCGATCAAAGGGAGGTCGATTGACCCTTAGTTTGATGGTGTGCGCAGAACTGCATAAGTATGAGTTTTGTTTCATATTCCAGTTGTGATTGTATATATGTAAGGTGTAATTGGGATTAGGGTGAATTCTAAGCATGTTTAAGGGTTTTAGAGTGGAAAAGATATATTTTTTGGAAGATTTTAAGGGGTTCTCATCATTTTGAGTTTCTTCCATCTTTTGTATATTGCTTTCATAGTGGATTGTTTATCGCTTTGTGCGGTGGTTTTTTCTTGCGAGGGTTTTTCCATGTAAAACTCATGTGTTTTATGTGTGCTTAGTTATGTTTAATCTCTTGTATTTTTATTTAAACTTGGGATTGCTTCCGCATTATCCCCAACATGCGATTTGTTTGTAAAATGAGCTTGTTAAAAGAGCTAGTCTTTCTAACGTTAACAGATTGGTTTGGTATGGAGTGGACTTGCGTAGAGAGATTAGTGGATTAGAATGAGCTCTAATAAATTGGTTTATAAATAAGTTTAACCTATTATGTTTTAGAATGAGATGACTCTTTCATTTCTCTTGGCCTTTTTTTTTTCCCTGTCAGGGAAGAATTTTTAGCTTAGAGGTTCATTGTCTATATTCATGATCCGAGGAGTTCAGTCCATGTCCCCCCTCTTTAGGCCTTTTTTTGTCATGTATTTCCCCTCTTTAGTTGTCATTATTTGCCTTATTAAATGAACTATGATGGTGTGCTCTCTCCATTCAGTGAAAGATAGCCCGTCAGTTCAATTTTGAATTAAATCTATTCAATATTTACTTTTTAATATTCCAAACACGTTTTAGTGCACCATCTCCTGTTCAACATATCTTTCTTAAGATGGCCTTCTAATTTAGGGTCCCTTTGGATACCATTAAGGGCCCATTTAGATACTACCAAATAATTATCTTTTTTAACTTATGTAAGTTAATAAGTTATTTTTCTTAAATAAGTTAATTAGTTTGGTTATTAAACTTAAGTAGCTTTTTAGACAAAGTAGCATATTTTTATAAGTTATTTTTTATAGCTTTTAAACTTCCAAAAGTAACTTAATTCCTTCATTTTCATGTGTGAAAAAATAACTTAGAAAATTATTTAAGGGAATATGCTCTCTGTGGCCAAGAACCCCTTCTAAGTTCATGAGATTGGAAAATCATCCAATGAATGAGTAGATAATATAGTGGCTCATATCGAGAAGCTTGACATGATGGATGATCCACATCAAAGGTCTGCCCCTAATGATGAAGGCCCACATCCAAGGCAAACCTTGCATGATGGGCAACCCACATTGAAGGTGGGACCCACATGATGAGCAACCCACATCAAAGTTGGGCTCCACATGATGGACACTTAATAATGGTGGGCCCCACATGATAGATGATTCACATCAAGGTGGACCCCACGTGATGGACAATCCACATCAAAGTTTGGCTTAATGATGAGTGGCCCATATCTAAGGTGGGTTCTACATGATGGACGACCTACTTCGGAGGTGGGCCTACAAGATGGATGGTCCATATCAAAGGTGGGCTCCACATGATGGGTCATGCATATTGAAGGTGGGCCCATATGATGGACAATAACATTGATGGTGGGGCACACATGATGGATGACTAACATAAATGGTGGGACATATTGAATGAATTGTGCTCATTAAAATTCAGCTCCCAGTAATGAATGGCCCACAGCCAAGGTGGGCCCTACATGATGGATGACCCACATCAAAGGTGGGGCTCATACAATGAGCGATTCACATTAAAGGTTGGTCTCACATGATGGCGGTGGATGTGAGGGTGACCAAACTGATTTTTGGGATAATTACTTATAAAGTTAGAAACTAAATATGCTTTTCTACTTTTAGATGATAATTAGTATGTTATTTACTAAACATATCGTTGAGGGTCAAATATTGCATATCAAAGCCCAATTATTGTCTGGATTTTCAATCATGGTACTATTTAATGGCCAAATTTAACTATGTTTATGCTGCAAGGTATATTTATGAGCTTGGACTGAAACAGGGTACTAAAAGCATAAATTTAACTCTCAGAATTCACCAAGGCAAGTGATGGAACCCAGGGGACCAAGATCGATGGATTTACACGCCAGAGATCCGAGAAACTCGAGGAACTGAAGCTTAGATGGCCCGAAAATCATTCAGAATGCAAGATCACAGGGTTTCCATCATCCGTTTAGCTTAAAATTTTATAGATAGCCTAAGGACCATAAATTAACCGTACACATCAAATTTCAGCCACTGGATCCTTGTGGAAGTGGCCCAACGGACAGATCAGCCCCCTAAATCATTGATTTGGGGCCCACCTAATACCCAGATATTCTTCATTGTTGGCCTCAACAGCTTAAATGAGGTGAAAAAATGGATGGATTGGTTGGATTTTGCATATGCATTAAGGTGGGGCCCACTTTACATAAGTGGAGTGCACAGACGTTGTGCACTCACTCTGCACCAAAAGTAAAGAACGGGTCAAACCCGTCTCCTTTCGCCTCTCTCTGCGTAAAAACAAATCGACGGACCCTGGTCCATTAGTTTTGAGTAATAGGGCACATCCATCATCCATTATGATGATCCGAGCTATCCATTGCATCTCTAGGGTATTCGTGACCCTCGCCTAGGTGGACTTTTGGCCCAATACAATTATATGCACGTGGATCATTGAAAAATGCAAGATTAACAATGAATTGATTTTATATAGTGGACCACACCAAAATTCGATAAAAACTAATCTTTTTTAGCTGAAATTTCTCCAGGAATCCAATAAATGGGGTGGATTTCTTAGAAAGCATCAATATGTGGCCCACCGAGCATGTCAGAGCAAGAAAATTCACAGGAAGCCCCCATCCATGAAAATCGGCCACAGTGGGACGTTGTACGGCACATATGATGATCGGTTGAATGATCTGAACCATCCAAAAGATCGAGCAGGTGGTCTTTACCCCAATTATGGAGCCAGAATGGATTTCTTGGCTGTGTACCATCCAAAAATCCCGTTCAAACGCAACTCGGCTTGTGTCTTTCTGCTGCTGTGCACGTGAACCCACTCCAAAGTGACCTTGCTCCGTGTTGCTATAAAAGGAAACGTGAGAGAGAGCTTTGGAATCATCTAGGATCCAATTTGGAGCCATGAGCATCAAGCGGGCAGCCGTGGAGGCCATGCATGTGGAAAGAGAGAGAGAGTTTGGAGTTTTCTTCTTCTTTTCTCCTACTTTTTTATTATTTTTTTGAGAGGTTTTAGTTAATCAAAACTATGGTTGGCTAAACCTCTTATCTAAGGCTAAGAGGTGAAGCTGGTAGCGTGATTGAGGTTTTAGCTTTGCTTTAATTTTTGTTTATTGAACTCTCATGTCACGCCCCAAACTCAGAAACCAGGCTCAGAGAATTCTCGATCACCGAATCCAGCGCCGAGAGCCTCCGTAGTACCCCATTCTCGGCTCCCGGCACCCATATATCAGATTTCGATCCTGGGATGCTACAAGGAGGATTTCTAATATCCACTTGATTCATAATGAGCACAACATAAGCATAACCCACGAACAATAACCACAAGAATACCATCACAAAATCCACTATGATCAAAAACTTTAGGTACAATGCGTAGAAAAGGGAAATACAAGATAGTGACAATAACAAAAATTCCAGAAGCTCGGCTGCACGCTCCAACGGTGGCGAGATTAAGGCTGCATCTTGGCGTCACCTGTAAGCATTAATCGTGCATAAGCTTATAGAAAGCTTAAAGGGTGGTGTAAGTGTGTGTGTAATATAAGCGTGTTCAGAATGTAAAGTCAGAGTAATGTGGAATCATGCTGATGAATAGATGAATGCAATCAGCCATACCAAGGCTATGCAGTGCAAGATATGAATGCGATCGGCCACATCCAGGCCATGCGATGCAGAATACAAGTCAAGCATGTCAATCCTCATCCACATATCAATGCAGCTCCTCATTAGAGCATCAAGTCAGTACGGTTCTCAGTCTGGATAATCACCGGGGTCTAGTACACTTTACGCCAGATTGACGTCCCTATCCGAACACACAACTGGGAGAGCGGAAGAGACCTCACTATCCACCTACCAATATCGGGCCCGGCTCTTCGATAGCTGACTGATTGCTCAAGCTGGTCAAACTCAACCTAGAAGTTGTCCCCTCACTCAGGTGGGTAAGGTCACACCCCTTTCTAACCGACCACGACACAGTGGGAGACACGGCCTACTGGTATACGGCCCTCGCGTGCTCGTGTATCCACTCGGTCTCGACTTTAGAGTTATCCTCTGGTACCATCGGGTTTAGGGATTTTCATCCAGGGACATCTATGGCGCCCGTATGCTAGAACCAAACATTTTTGGTATCCAATCCAGCCACCTACGATGCGTCTGTGGAGGCTATGCCCCTGATGTTGCTAGGGCATACAATAATCACAATCATACAAATGCAAGTGCATGAGTCACACTACCAGTCATACGTGTACCATGCACTCATGTAGGGCAACTCCGCCTATCAGGGAGCCCATAAACATTCCCCCGAAGGCATATGCTATGATCAGTCACTCCACATATCAGTCATACATATGATGCGTATGATCATGAATCATGGATCTACATTAAACGTGTATATCAAGATAGATTTTATGTATAACAAAGATGGGCCTAGACGGCCTACTCACTACAAGTATGGGCCAACCAATGGGCCTCAGGGAGAGTGACAATGTGGACATTTAACCGACATCATCCTGACAATGTGGGCATCTAACCATCATTGCTCCCAAGGCTCGGCTCGCCTTAAATATCATTAAATAAATCATGGTGGAATCACACATTGTAATGTGCCTTAGGTACATCCCATTGAGCCTCAAATACATCAAATGGGCCGTATCTCATGGGCCTTATATTCATCAAGTGGGCCACCTCAATGAGCCTCACCAATGAGCCGTAGGTACTTTACAATAGGCGATCACCCATGGGCCTTAGAATGCATTAAAATGAGCCCAATCACATGAGCTTTATGTGCATCAAATGGGCCTAATCACATAGGCCTTATATATACTAAAGTGGGCCTCAACAATGGGTCACAAATACATCAAATGGGCCTCATAACGTGGGCCTATATATATCAAGGTAGGCCCCAACAACGGGCCTATGGGCCCATATATAACAAAGTGAGCCTCAACATTGGGCCTATATACATACGAAGATGGGCCTAAATACATGGGTCCATATGCATCCAAGCGGGCCTCAATAATGGGCCTAAATACATGGGCCCATATTTACCAAAGTGAGCCTCATGTGAGGCCCGCCATAATGTTTATTTTCCTATCCAATCTATTGATAAGGTCACATGAATAGGGGGCCCACCAAAATGGCTATTTTCCAGCCAACCTATTGATATGGTCACATGGACCAAGGGGCCCACTATAACGTTTATTTTCCAGCCAACCTGTTGATGAGGTCACCCGAATAGGGGCCCACCATAATATTTATTTACATCCAACCGGTTCAGAGGTCACGAGGACCAAGGGCCAACCATAATGTTTATTTACATCCAATCTGTTCTGAGGTCACAAGGACCAGGAGCCCACCATAAGTTTATTTACATCCAATCTATTCAGAGGTCACAAGGACTAGGGCCCATGGTGGTGTTGTTTGCCATCCAAACTATTCATAATGCCATGTGGACCTAGGGCCCACGGTGATGATTGTTTGCCATCCAACCAGTTGATAAGATCACTTGGACCTGGATTGAGGAGGAAAAATAAATTTCATATTGATCCAAAACTTCCGTGACCCATAAAGGGATTCGATGGTAGGCGTCCATCCCACTGTTTCTTATGATGTGGGCCACCTGAGATCCGTATACGGCTGATTTTTGGGTGGCCCGTAGCCAGGGGGAAGGCCCACCCAATGCACAGTGTTGATGTTCGAAACGCATCACGGTGGGGGCCCACAGCTGGGGCTGTGAGGCCCAGCCGTCCGTCCGCCCCTGGAGCCGCAAGCACTCCCTGCGTCTGTGTCAGTAGCAGTAGCAGTTGCTGCTGCCTTTTTTTTAAAAAAAAATCACAAATTCTGGTGTTTTTCTCATGTGGGGCCCACATCTGAAAAATACAACCTGTCCATTGGATTCTACGGCTTCAAACAAGCCAAATAAGACCAATATGCGATGTATTTCTGATGAATAGAAGAATCCAAGTGGGTTTTAATGGCAACACCACTATTTTCTATGGTATGACCCACTTGTTTATCAGATCAGCCTCATCTTTTAGCTCAATGCCTAAAATAATCTGAGAAAAAGGATGGACGGCTTGGATCAAGCACATACATCAAGGTGGGGCTTACATGAGTGGCCCACCATATACATATACATATATATATATATATATATATATATATATATATATATATATATATATATATATAATATGCATGTATATATGTATCATATCACCTAAAATGTGGTGGACCACACCATTTGATGAATGGAGTAGATTTAATATGAGTTGGTGGGGCCCACTTCATTTTAGGGGAAGGATAAAGAAAGGGAAAGAGAGGAAGAGCGAGAAGAAAGGCGATGGAGAGGAGGGACCCCACCACTATGGATCCTCTATTGATACAACACATACATCAAGTGGGTCTCACAATAAGTGGACCCTTAAAATGGAAATAAATAATGGATCACCCACCTCTCTTCCTTCTTCTTGCTCCCCTAGTTTCCTTAGCTCCTTGCCTTTGGGTTTAACGGTGGATGATGAGATCTTGATGGTGAGGATGAGAGATGAGAGGTGGGCCACGCTTGGTGTTTTGGGAAGGTTAAAATTGCTTGGACGTTAGAATGCTTGGGAGATATGAGAAATGAGAGAGAAAATGAGGTGATGGGATGATATGGATGGGATGATGTGTGATGGGGATGGGTGGAGTGATGTGTTGTAAGAAGAGGTATGGCTTGGGTTGAAATTTTGGTAAAAGAGGGATGTGTGAAGAGAGAGAGAATTGACTTTGTGGAGAAAGAGGGATGGGTTGTTGTACTTAGGGTACTAGTGACTTGACTTGTACTTGACATGAGCGATTGATTGATTGATGGGACATTTCATAGAGATTCTCTCGAAGTTCGTAACGCGCGGTGTTTTCTTCGAATTAAATGCGGGCCTACATCTTCTACCCTGGGTATCGGGTCGGTATGGAGTTGCGGCGTTAGAACTGCGGGGACGGCGCGGTCGCTAAGGTATAGGTTTCGATTTTAGTTGACTTTGGCATATAAGTCTCAACTTAGGATCATGCACAAACATCAGAAACGGGTCAAGGATTGCCAAATTTTGATCGGAAGGACCACGGAGGCCAACGAAAGAGTACGGACTAGGACACGGGTCTTACATCTCATGAATTCTAGTTTGATTATAAGGAATGTTTTTTGTTTTAATAGTTTGTTGTCACTCAAATTACAATAGATCTGCGATAGCTTGAGATATTCTCTTTTCATGTATTGAGATTGTGAACATGGGAATCCTGTTGTTCACCATCGTCTCATGGCCATGGTTGGGTGATGGAACCCTTCCTAACTTTCAAAATTCTCTTATGATTGGCTGTGAGATTGGTAAATTGTCGTTGTTTGTCATAGTCTCCTGAGCATGGTTAGGTGACGAAATCACTTCCAAATCTTTTCTATTCTTATTTATTAATGATTAGATCCATGAGAAGTTCAGAGATCCGACAAATCTCTTCCTGTTAATTGAATAAGATAGGACTCTGATTCCAATTGTGTCCTTGAATTAATGTAAGGTAGCTCCCCAATTGCTACAAGTGGATCCTTGGCACCCTAGTTCCCTACCTTTTGAATTCTCTAAGTTTAAATAAATATTTCATCATTATTCCCTCAATTATTTACGATTTAGATTTCATCATAATCTAGTTCTAGTTCTACTTAGTTTCATACCATGTATAGGTTTTAGTCCCTTAGGATTCGACCTCGGTCTCACTGAGTTTATTAATGCATCACAACCCTATACTCGGGGGCTGTTGTCGAGGATTGACGGCTATGATTCTCTGAAATTAATTGATTTTAGAATTAGTTTAAGATTATGATTTTAGTAACTTTAGTTTTAGATTTTTCTTTCTATTTTGATTTTTTACAAACTAACCTGCTTTCCTGCTTTATAGGATTTTGATAGATCTTCTAAAGTGGTAACTTCGTCCTAATTTCTTTACTTTCTCTATTATTTAGATTAGGTCCTATTTTCTTGAAACTAACTTCTTGTGTTTTCTTTTGCAGGATCTTAACATAAGAACTTCTAATTTGGTAACATCTGTAACTTCTCCTCTCACTTTCTATATTGCTGTAGAACTTTGCTTTTATTTTCTTCTAAGATTAGAATCAGAATTAGGGTTCACCATGGAAGCTTGGGTACATGTATATGCTGAAATGGATAAGAGATATTGGGGAATGACTGAAGGTTGTGTAATTCAACTTGTACCTCAAGATTATTCTCCATCGAGAACCGACTAGAACGTTATGCTCAATCGGTTAATAAGTCTATACACGATCATAATTATGGGAATGAGATTATTATCAACCATCGTATTCTCCTACATATGATCTGTATGACTATAACTAGTGGAAACATCAAAATTGAAAAGATGAACCAACAACATGTTATAATGATTATTCTCTTGGATACCCTACCATTGAGATCCAACCAAAAACATTCTAAGAGGATTTATTTTAGCATAACATGACTTGTCTCGTGGAACTTATAAAAACTTTGGAAGCACTTACTTCAAGTGATAATTCTCTTAGGTCTTCTACCTTTAAAATTCAACCAGAAACAATCTAAGCGATTTCAATTCAAAATTCCTTCCAAACTCTAAAGCTCCGCCAGCAAAATACACTCTAAAGAATACAAGAACTTATAAAAGATATTCAAAAAGGGAGTTCACATGATACGATTGTGGAGAACTTTGGAATTTGGAATGATGAGTTGAATTCCATTAATGAGCTTACGGTTCAATTTTTCGATGAGTCGATCTTGATGACTATTCAAAAGAATAATCAAGAGACGTGGGTGTCTTTCAAATATAATGATGATAATACAATTCACTCACATGAGACACTAGATTTGAACGATGAAGAAGAGATTAGTTTAAGTGAACCTCAACCCATTCTAGGTGTAGAATGTGAGAAAAGTGATCTCATCCCAAATGTGCACTGCACTGAACTAGAATATGATGACTATTGGGATGATGATCATTTCCCTGGAATTAATCTCAAGTTTGGTCCAAGTCAATGATAAAAATGTACACGAAGGACTGGTCATAATGAGCTACTCCACTCACCTGACATGTCTAATTTAAAAGTGGATGAGCTCCTTACAACCAACCCTTCTATCTCTTGTGAGACATGTTTGGATAATCTTTTGAATTGAATGATGATATGATTCGGGAGATGGACGAGTTACTTGATACGACTCTGAAATTTGAAACCACCTACTTGAGGCCACCATCTGAATTGTTGAATTTTGACGATTCAATGCTTCTTCTGAGTAGTATCAATGAACAGATTCCGCACATCAGTACTTCGTCTACTGACACTCAATCTGTTTTTATAGGGCTGGAGCAAGAGAGCATACCTCCAATTACTTTCAAAGACGATGGACTCCTTAGGCAGCACATCACAAACTTTAATATGAAGAATGAGTCACTCTCAGCTGAATTCCCCAACTCTTTAGATGATTTCTTGACATACTTTTACATATTCAAATGATCCCATGATAAGAGACATAGTGAATGCCTTGTAAGATAATAACTTGGCAGTCGTCATGGACCGAGAGAACCCTTAATCTGAAGCCCCTCCCTCCGTAGATGCTCACTGTCTACCATTAAAGGAGGAGTTAACAATGAAACTGAAGTCTGACACTTCAGAATGTGTTGAGACTACATCACTACAAGAAATCCCATTTTTACTGACGATAATTTTCATCGCTAAGAGCCAAATTTTCGTAGGTAAAAAGTTTTACTAACAAAATTATTTATAGGTAAATTTGTCGGTAATAGACCGTCGTAAAAGGCTTTTACCGATGAAAATTTTGAATTGTCGGCAAAGGCAAGATTTTTATCTACGAATTTTTTCGATGGTAAAAAATAAGTAAAAAACTTTTACCGATGATTTTTTTCATAGGTATAAATATTTACAAAACTTTTACCGACGAAACTTTTCGTCAGTAAAAAATAAGTAAAAAACTTTTACCGACGAATGTTTTCATCGGTAAAAAATAAGTACAAAACTTTTACCGACGATTCTTTTCGTAGGTAAAAATATGTAGAAAACTTTTTTTTGTCGGTAAAAAAAAAGTAAAAAACTTTTACTGACGAGTTTTTTCGTAGGTAAAAATATTTTAAAAACTTTTATCGACGAATTGTTTCGTCGGTAAAGAATAAGTAAAATTTTTTTACCATATTTACAAAACTTTTATCGATGAATTATTTCGTTGGTAAAAAGTAAGTAAAAAATTTCAGAGACTTTTACCTACAAAAATTTTCGTAGGTAAAAAATGTGGATGAGACTTTTACCTACGAAATATTTTGTAGGTAAAAGTCTTTTTTTTTTTTTTTCAAAATTCCTGATATACACCTATTACAATATATTTCATCATATTCTTTCTGATATACACCTGTTACAATATATTTCATCATATTCTTCCTGATATACACCTGTTATATAATATATTTCATCATATTCACATTCACATCCATCAAAACCCAAACTACGTAAATCCATCCAAACATAAACTACATTCATCCAAGCATAACTACATCCATCCAAACATAAATAATCTTATCCATGCCACATTCATCCACGCATAAATACATATAAGTTTAACATCATAAATAAAATACAAAAAATTATTCATAGCTTATTTTAATGGTGGGGCTTACAAAATTTAGTGTGGTGAACACATCGCCGACTGTGCGCACACACCTAGGTCCTTACTCATGCCTTCATGATAAATTCAAAATAGTTTCAATACAAGCTCACGATTTCAAGTACCCATTGTGGCCGTAAGTGACTCTGTTGTGTGAGTATGTGTTAAAAGAAAAAGAAAGAAAGAAAATGCTGGTTTTTCTTTCGGGTTGAGCCTAATGGTACTTGGTGATTTCTCATAAGGTAAAAATTATTATTAGTTGTTTTTAAAAAGGTGAGATTAGGCCACTTATAATTATATTAACATGATAAAATATTGTACGTATGTTTGAGCAGACACCACAAAATAAGTAATTCTATGGAAAAAAAAAAATGAAAAGAGAGAGAACATATGAGAGGTGATCCTTATTTCGTTTGATGGATTCTAGCTACATGTGCCCTACCCAACTTCCTATAAAGAGAAGTTATATGGGTCTTGGAATAATGTTTTGTCTATTAATATTATCATATTGTGTTAGGACATGACTCTAAAAATGAGATAAATCCAAATCTCAAATAATCAATGATATAAGAGATAGTGGAAATGGAAATAGATGCATTGTGATGCTTGAGTTTGAGTATGCTTGCTAACAAAGCATGATTTTCTTGTTTGTTGCCATGTGATTAGGCTATATATTTTTGCATCAATCGGGTTTGCGTTTGGGATCAGGTTTAGGTTTGGGTTTTCAAGTTTAGGTTTAGGTTTAGGTTAGGGAGTTGAGATTAGGATTAGGTGTAGGTTTAGGTTTAGGGATTTGAGAATACATTTAGGTCTTAGGTTTAGGTTTAGGTTTTCGGTTATACTTTTAGGTTTAGGTTATGGTTAGGTTATAGGTTATAAGTTTAGGTTATAGGTTATAAGTTATAGGTTGAGGTTTAGGTTATAGGTTTTGGTTTAGGTTAAGGTTATAGGTTTAGGTTATAGGTTTTAGGTTATAGCTTTAGGGAATTGAGAATAGGTTAAGGTTTAGGTTTAGGAAATCGGGTTTGGGTTCAGGATCCGGTTTAGGATTGGGTTTTCGAGTTTAGGTTTAGGTTTAGGTTAGGGATTTGAGATTAGGATTAGATGTAGGTTTAGGTTTATGCATTTGAGAATACATTTAGGTTTTAGGTTTACGTTAGGTTTTAGGTTTAGGTTTAGATTATAAGTGTAGGTTATAGGTTTAGGTTTAGGTTATAAGTGTAGGTTATAGGCTTAGGTTTAGGTTAAGTTATAGGTTAAGGTTTAGAGAATTGAGTTTAGGTTATAGGTTATAGGTTATATGTTATAGGTTATGGTTTAGGTTATAGGTTAAGGTTTAGGTTTAGGTTATAGGTTTAGGTTTAGGTTATAGGCTTTGAGATTTGAGAATAGGTTTAGGTTATAAGTATAGGTTTAGGTTAATGTTGTACGTTATAAGTTTATGTTAATGTTGTAGGTTATAGGTTTAGGTTTAGGTTTAGCTTTAGGGATTTGAGAATACATTTACATTTTAGGTTTAGTTTTAGGTTTTATGTTTAGGTTAAGGTTACAGGTTTTGGTTTAGGTTATAAGTGTAGGTTATAGGTTTAGGTTTAGGTTAGGTTATAGGTTAAGGTTTAGCGAATTGAGTTTAGGTAATAGGTTATAGGTTATATAGGTTAAGGTTTAGGTTATATGTTAAGGTTTAGGTTATATGTTAAGGTTTAGGTTTAGGTTGTAGGTTATAAGTTTTAGGATTTAAGAATGGGTTTAGGTTATAAGTATATGTTTTAGTTAATGTTGTAGGTTATAGGTTTAGGTTATAAGTTTATGTTAAGGTTGTAGGTTATAAGTTTAGGTTATAGGGTTAGGTTTAGGTTTAGGTTTAGGGATTTGAGAATACATTTATGTTTTAGGTTTAGGTTTAGGTTTTATGTTTAGGTTAAGGTTACAGGTTTAGGCTATAGGTTTAGGTTTAGGTTATAAGTGTAGGTTATAGGTTTAGGTTTAGGTTAGGTTATAGGTTAAGGTTTAGGGAATTGAGAATAGGTTAAGGTTTAGGTTTAGGAAATCGGGTTCAGGTTCAAGTTTGGGTTTAGGTTTGGGTTTTCAAGTTTAGATTTAGGTTAAGGAGTTCAGATTAAGATTAGGTGTAGATTTAGGTTTATGGATTTGAGAATACATTTAGGTTTTAGGTTTAGGTTTAGGTTAAGGTTATAGGTTTAGTTTATGTTATAGGTTATAACTTTATGGAATTGAGAATAGGTTAATGTTTAGGTTTATGAAATTTTGTTCAGGATCGAGTTTAGGTTTGGGTTTTCAAGTTTAGGTTTAGGTTAAGGAGTTGAGATTAGGATTAAGTGTAGGTTTAGCATTAAGGATTTGAGAATACATTTAGGTATTTGGTTTAGGTTTAGGTTTTAGGTTTAGGTTAGGTTTAGGTTTAGGTTATAGGTTATAGCTTTAGGGAATTGAGAATAGGTTAAGGTTTAGGTTTAAGAAATCAGGTTATAGGTTTAGGTTTATGTTTTAGGTTTAGGTTAAGGTTAGGTTATAGGTTATAAGTTTAAGTTATAGGTTATAGGTTTTGGTTTAGATTAAGGTTATGGGTTTAAGTTTAGGTTAAGGTTATACGTTTTGGGATGTGAGAATAGGTTTAGGTTTAGGTTTAGGTTTTGGGGTAGATCCAAAGCTCAAGTATACCTCAAAATGAATTGGGGCCACAAAAGTTTTTCGATCAAGCTAATATTTGTGTTATTCCTTCTTTAGGTCTAGGTCTGTGTAAACCTACCAATAGGTTGGATGTCAAATAACCACCATAGTGGGTCCCAGGAAGGAATCAACGATCGGGGGCACTGTCCCCACCATGTTGTTTAGTTTTAGGTATTAGTTTTTGATGTAGGTTTAGGTTTAGGGTTATACTAGGGTCTGCGCCAACAATTTCGAACTACTACATAAACACAGCTTGTCCAAATAGCCATGTCACTCTAATGTTGTTCATAGGAAATGGACAGCTTTATCATGGACATAACAATAGTTCCCACCTTCCTGGGACCCCCGCTCAACATTTGAATAGCTCCGACGCACATCCGGGTCTGCTCCATAAATTTTGAGCAAATACATAAACACATCTTGTCAAAATAGTCAAGCCACTCCAATGTTATACAAAGGAAGTGGACAACTTCATCATGGTCATAACAGTGGTTCCCACCTTTCAAGGACCCTCGCTCAACATCCGGATAGCTCCGACGCACATTCGGGTATGCTCCATTAATTTTGAGCTAGTACATTTAAAAATAATATAAAAGGTAAGTAAAGCAAGAAACATCCATATGAAGAAACACTATTTCCGTTTAGTAACAATAGCTCTATTAATATAATCATAGGAGAAACAGAAAAATCAATAGATTACAAAAGGGAAAATTGTCCCAAAATCAGGTGTTAATCCTCTTCAACAATATATATGATGTCAAATTTGTGAAGCATCATGATTATGTCTTTAGTTTACATAAACGGTACCATCAATTTCTAGAAATAATTCAAGCATTATATGCTTATACACAAACTGAAGAGTATGCAAGCCAATAAAACACCCTTACTAAAATTCAGATTGGTAAAACAATGCTGACTTCTGATTCATAGAGAGGTAACCAACAATTTTATAGAGAGGTCTCCCAGATAAATCCTGAAATAATCAATTTGATAGAAATGAAATAAATGACTATTGGGTTGGGTGGGTCTACATGAGATATTGATTTTGCATGGCCCAGGCCACCCTAACTACTTGAGATGTTTCCATGAGCAATGGATTTGATACCAACAAATGCATGCAGGGTAACCAATCATCAGATGCTAAGATTTATTTTCTTTAAGTATCAAATTAGGAAATAAAAGTCACTCCTCAACTATCATACTTTGAAGGATCACTAATAGTTCTGAATTCTTTAGTACATGTAACTGTAGAAATTATTAAAAATAAATTAAAATAAGTAAAAGAGGAGAACAAACCACAAGCATGAAGCATTAGAAAAGAACACTCCCATAACAACGTAAGAATGTCAATTAGGATGGCTGAAAGAGAACTACTAATAAATAAATAAATAAAACTACTAATCAGAATTTTTAACAAATTGATTAAATAAAGCTTCTTCAAGAGCGATAAGGTCCTTTGCATGCCTTGTAGATCATTATGTAAACTGTGGCCTACTAAAATAATCCCATGTGACAACAACTTTTTCAAAGATTTCTTCAAAATGTAAAGACTAGTCTGTAAATGAAAATGCAGGAGCCAGTAATTAATAGGTATAACTTACAATACCTGTATATTACCAAAGTAGAGGTAACTATAAGTTTGACCCATGCCAGTTTTGAACCTACAGCCTTTGCATTATTAGTACAATGATGATTTTGTTTTAGTTCATAGTTGCAGATTACAGTTTGGTTGCAACTTAATTCTTTAGCAAGAAATAAAGATGTATTGAATTACCTAAATAATTATCTTTGAGCTGACAAATGCCTCGATTTTCTTCTAGTCACGATCAAAGCTGAAAATAATGAGAAGAATTATAATCATGTCACGATTAAATCCCTTCATCTATGCCATAGTTTTGACAAATTGGAAAATAATTAAGTGATGCAGTATGTGAGAGAGACATGAACCAAAGACCAACCACAAACATTCCCTTATTAAATTTCCATCTGTATACTTGAATCTTCATTACTTCACTAGTGCTTTCATGGTAAAATAGCTAATACATGTAAACCCAATCAATTGATAGAAAAACAACCAACACCCAAAAATACCTTCATAGGTAGAACCTTAGGAGAACTCTCAACTCCCCATATAAAGAACTCAAATATAGAAGAGCAACCACCCATCAAATGTGATTAATTCGACTACAATAGACCATATTTCTAACACATAAAAGAGACATATCTCTCCAAAAAATTAATTTCTCTAAATCTCATAACCAATACAGACACCTAGACACCTAAACAAAGATCCAAAATCCTGGAAGAAAGAAAAAAAGGAAGAAAATTTCAGATGAAACCCAAGTTTAAAAATTAAAACCAACATAAACACTTATAAATTTATTTATTTTTAAAAATCTCCACTAGCCATGATATATAAAAATAAAAATAAAAATAAAAACAACATAATTGTGATGAAACCCATGTTCATACCAATCTAAAATTATACGACAGCCATAACATTTAGAAAAGCAAAACAAAAAAGCATAATTCATATTGCAAAACCAATTAAAGTATATGAGTCATTTATAGTCATAAATGATTCTGAAGAGATAAAATGTCATGAGAAAGTAGTCCATCATAAATACAAAAACATCTACGGAAGACAGTAAACAAGATGATAACACCTACAAATATTGTAGATGTTCAACCTTTCCAAGTTCAGGTACTAGATGGCTTGATAGGTTTGAATTTCCAAGGTCCCTACAAAATAGCAGAATTATACAATAAAAAAAGGGATGTATCATGGCCACAAAATAAAATTCTCCAATTAAAAGCTAAACACTACAACACAAGCCTCTTCCAAAACCTGAATTGAGTCTGAATTTAATGTGCAAATCAGACAATAGACTACTGATAGGCTAGCCCACTGTCAAACCCTTGCCACCATATGGAAATGGGTTGCCGCAGTTTAGGTGAGGCTGTCAAGGTCCTTGAGTTGGTTCGGTTTGGAAAACACCAATCCGATTTAAATTCAGCTTATGTTTGGGTTGAGCAAATGCAGGTAGAGTAAGGTCAGGTTGGGAATAATCCATGGAACTTGGGGCATTCAAACATTAGAAATCTCAAGTTCCATGGAATTTAACAAAGGATTCCACACATCCCAACAACGAGTAAGTGAAGAAAAAATATCCAAATTCCCCATTGATAGTCCTTGATAGGATACAGAAGATGGCCAAATAGTAATAACAACATTCTTGCATAAAACACATGCATGGGACATCTTTGAGTGAATCTAAACTGCACAAATTGAGACCAAAATCGCTCTTTCAAATATGGAAGGTGAAATCCCTAATTCTAAAAATTCTCAGATTTCCAAAATCCCAAAATCCCCAAATCCCCAATTTGTAAAAATAAAAAATAAAACAAATTCAGGGTCCACATTCAAATCTGTAAGCCCTAAAATCCCCAAATCCCTAAATGAGGGACCGCATTTAAATTGGAAATCCACAAATTACTAAATTTCTAAATTTATAAATCAACATTGAGATTGAGAGAGATTGAGAAGGGGGGGGGGGGGGGGGGGGGGGGGGAAGAGAGAGAGAGAGAGAGAGAGAGAGAGAGAGAGAGAGAGAGAGAGAGAGAGAGAGAGAGAGAGGGAGGTCATAATTGAGAGAGGAATGAAGGTGGTGCGTGGGTAGGGAGGGCCTTGGACCACCGCTTGACCAAATGAGGATGGGGCTATTTTTGTCGGGAGTTGACATGGAGAGAGATTGAGAGAGATGGGGAGTCGAGATGGAGAGAGAGAGAGAGAGAGAGAGAGAGAGAGAGAGAGAGAGAGAGAGAGAGAGAGAGAGAGAGAAGTGGGGAGAAGATAGAGAGACAAGAGCGAGAGGGCTGTTCCTGTGGGTGCTAGAATGAAAAGTGGGCGCGAGAATGAAATGGGATGTTTTTTTGTGGCGGCGGACGCCCACTTAAGACGAATGGTGTTGTGTTAGGGGCTACGTGTGGCCCACCATAATGTATGTCATTTATCTATGCCATCCATTAATTCAACTAATTTTTTAGTAATTTATTCCAAAAAAAGTTGTAAATAGAAGGCTCACATGGACCACACCAGAAATCAACAAAAGGCACTGAATCTCCATTATTTCCTATAGTGTGGTCCACTTGAGCTTTCAATTTACCTACTTTTTGGGGATAATGCGTTAAAATGAATGTCAAAATGGATTTAACTTGTTCTTTGGATATTGGCCTAAAATTATCTCTCCAAATGGATGGAAGGTGTGGATACAAAACATACATCATGGTGGGGGCCCAAAAATGAGAAGTATATAAATCTCAGGTGGACCACACCACATGAAAACAATAGTGATTGGATATCCTTCATTAAAATCCTCCTAAGGCCCACCGTACTGTTTATTTGACATCCAACATGCTTTTTAGCTCATACAAGCCTAAATGAAGGGGGAAAACAAAAATCATCTTGATCCAAAAATTTTATGGCCCCCAAAATGTTTTTAATGGTTAACACTCATTCAACACTTTTTCCTGTAATGTGGTCCACTTAAGATTTGGATATATCTCATTTTTGGTCTCACAACGTAAAATGATCTATAAAAATAGATCAACGGCATGGATGAAACGAATACATCATATTGGGGCCCACAGAACACCAACCATCAACCATTGGATGGTGTCTGGGGGAGTAGCCAATCTGTTCCCCTTATTTGTAGTGTGGTCCATTTAATCTTTGGATATGATTCATTTTTTGGAAAATTCAAAATTATCTCGAAATATGGATGACCAGTGTGGGTTAATCCCAAATTTTCGATAAATCCAAAACTCAAGTGTACCATGCCATGTGAAACAGTGTGGAATAATGATTTCCACTGTTGATACCTTCCTTGGCCCCACAGTAATGTTTATTTGACATCCAACATGTTCATAATATAAAAAAGATATAAATGAAGAGAAAACACAAACATCAGCTTGATCCAAAACTTCTATGAATGTTATTTTTAATGGTGGGCATTTAGTCCCCACTTTGTAGTCCACTTAAGCATTGGACCCGCCCCATTTTTTGGTTAATATCTTAAAATGATCTGAGAAAAGCGTTGAAGGGTATGGAGAAAGTAAATCCATGACTTAGGTGGGCCAAGAGCTTAAAAATAAAGTCAATCCATGACTTGGGTGGGCCACACCACATAATATAATGGAGAGGGATTTCCTTAAAACATTCATAATCATATATTAGGCATGTCTAAATGTGATTCACATATCCAACCCACTCATTATGTGTGTCCCACTTGGATGAGGGGTCAGATCAATTTTCAGCTGCATCCAAAACTCACGTGAGCCTCACCAAGTGCTTTTATATTTTTTAGGATGTCTTCAATTATTTTTAGATGGTATGGCTCACTTGAGTTCTGTATACAGATGATTTTTGAGATATCTCATAACCTAAAGGGGACACATCAAATCCACGGTGTTGATGTTTAACACACATCATGATGGGGCCCATAAAACTTACTAACATCAATTCTTAGGTTCTCACGAGGTTAGTAAGTTGGGTCACAATTTTGACCAGAATATTTGCCATCCAACCCTAAATTCCTAAATCTCCAAATCCTTAAATCTCCAAATTCCTAAATCCCCAAATCCCTAAATCGGTATTGAGATTGAGAGAGTAAATTTCGTTGGTAAAAGAAAAATTTTTGATTGGCTACTCCCCCTGCCACCAGCCCCGTGGTTGGTGTTCGGTGCTCTGTGGGCCCCACCATGATGTATGTGCTGCATCCATTCCTCTCATCAATTTTTAAAGATCATTTTAGGGCTTTATCCCAAAAATTAGAGGGATATAAATCTCAAGTGGACTACACCATAGGAAAACAATAATGATTGGATATCCACCATTAAAATCCTCATAAGGCCCACTGTACTATTTATTTGACATCCAATCTATTGATTAGGTCATACATGCCTAGATGAAGGGAGAAAAAAAAGATTAACTTGATCCAAAACTTTTATGGCCGGTCAACGTTCATTCAACACTATTTCCCGTAATGTGGTCCACTTGAGAGTGAGATATACCTCATTTTTGTTCTCATACCATAAAATGATCTATAAAAATGGATGGACGGCATGGATGAAACACATACATCATGGTGGGGCTCACAAAGCACCGAACACCAGCCATTGGCTGGTGGCAGGGGGAGTAGCCAATCCGTTCCTGACAAAAAGTCCTCTTGGATGAAAACAGATTGGCTACTCCCCTCATGATGTATGTGTTTCATCCCTATCATCCATCTATTTTTACATATCATTTTACTTTATGAGACAAAAAATGAGGTATATCTCAATATTAAGTGGACCACACTATAGGAAACAGTGTTCAATGAGTGTTCAACATTAAAAACATTTTAGGGGCCATAAAAGTTTTAGATCAAGCTGATTTTTATTTTTTCCCTTCATCTGGGCCTGTATGACCTAATCAACAGATTGGATGTCAAATAAAAAGTACAGTGGGCCAAGAGCTCAAAAATAAAGTCTATCCATGACTTGGGTGGGCCACACCACATAATATAGTGGAGAGGGGTTTCCTTAAAACATTCATAATCATATATTGGGCCTGCCTAAATGTGATTCACATATCCAACCCACCCATTATGTGTGTCCCACTTGGATTATCTTGTATTGTCCAAGTTAAGGAAATCAATGAGTTCAGTATATTAGTTTTATGAGTAGTTGTACATCAATGAGTTTAGTATATTAATTTTATAAGTAGCCATATAAATTTAATTTATGTTAACATTTATTAATTATTCTCCATTTACTTACTAGGTTAGAATCTTTATATGCTCTTAGATATTATTAAGAAAACATTAGAAGCAGTCTTTTAGACGAAGAGAGCATTTGTTAAATAAAGGATCAACATTGTTTTAATCTAAATTAACAATTATATTTATTATTATTTTTTTTTGTTGACAAAGATATGTGATAGCATTTATTTTATACAGATCTCTTTTTATGAATTCATGGATTGTTAAATTAATGAGTTTATTTTCCACATGGAGACCCCTTGATGCCAAATCATGGATTGCTGAATTAATTAGTTTGTTCTAATATAGTCCACTTCTCTTTTCATATAGCCCTTATGTTTTTTAACATAAGGGCCCCACCGTGATGGTCATCAAACATCTACCTAATCAATCAGAAGCACCATTCCATGGTGGGCCTGGGGGCTTATAAACCAAGTCAATCCGTGACTTTTTTGGGCCACAACACATACAAAAGTTGAGAGGGGTTACTGAAATGGCCAGACTATATATCCTAAGGGGGGGGGGGGGGGTGAATAGGACTATGCCAATTTTAAAATAAATACAGCAAAATTAAAGAAAGAGTGATAGCCAAATAAATAAATCAATTCTCAATGCTGAATTAAAATGCAACTTCAAATTTCAAATCTTGAGAGATTGATACAAAAGTTGTTCTAAGGGCAACCTTACACCAAAAAATAGAGTTTATGGTATGAAAACCTTATTTCTAGAAAGATCTTTGTATCAAAAACCTAAACCAAAGAGGAATAAATAAATAGTAAGGAACTGAATAAATTGCAGGAATATAAATCTAAACTATTACAACATTCCCCACTGAGCTTGAAATGAAAATATTACATCATTCACATCTACACATACATCCCACAATTCTGAATGATAAATGATAGAAAATATAAATCACACACCCACAAAACAAAAGGGATTATAGTGGCTTGCTTGTGTGTACACCAACTATTAATAAACAGCCACACAGCTACTCCACTCATAATATCCTCACACAGTAAATATTAGCGTTCACTATCAAAGATAGGTTTTCCATGTTCACCTAAAACTTTCATAATTGTGTCTTTCTCTGTGGGCTTACACAATTAAAAAACCCCAATTCTGAGTTTTCCTAGATCTCCTTAGATAACCAATACAATGATATTTTTCTGGCAAATCTTAAACGAAAACCAAATAAAAGTAAATTACATAAACGTAAAATTCCTGAATTTCTCCTTCGTTGTAACAGCTCAGAAGAACCAAGTTGGAGTAGAGATTCAAATGTCAAAGTTCAATGTCCAATACTCACTTTACAATGGTTCTAAGTTCTAATTGATTTTAAATTAAACCAGATGGGCTAGCTTTAATTGATTTTGATTTCAGAAAAAAGAAAACTTCCTCTTTTCAGATCAGATTGGAATACAAGAAACAAAATCAATTTAAAAAGCTAAAGAAAGAGAATATTAAATATGCACACTTAGCTTAAATGGAACACAGACTCATCTCTCAGAAGGCCAGATTAAAATTGCTTGAATTGTCTTTTTTATTCTGAGATACGTGCTTTATTTGTAGGTGAGAAAATCACATCTTTGACTGGTTCAGAGATCTCTACGACTGGTCGTAGAACAAACAGATATTTGAAATTTCGGGCGCGATAAGATAAGGCGGTTTGATGACTGGTCGTAGGTAGTCTACGAATGGTCGATGGTTGCTCATGACTAGTCAAGGCTAGTTGAATTTCAACGCTGTAGTTCGAGTCATAGGTTCACGATTGGTCGAAGGAGTAGTCGACCCTGTTCATACGACTAGTCGAACAATCCCCATGACTGGTCGAAGCTTATTAAAAAATTTTAAAATTTTACAACAAACTTACGACTGGTCTAGAAATAGTTTGGACTAGTCGAGGCAGTGCTAAGACTTGTCGAACCAAGTGCAGGACTAGTCTTAGAATAGACCAAACTTACTTATATAAATTATATGAATTATGTATTCAAAATGACCTACTCTAAAGGTCAACCTAAGGTCAAACATACGCCAATAGTGAAGTAAGGACATTGAAATTTAAAGACGAGTGACCTTTGAGAATAATGAAGCTTGAAATCTTGGTGTAGCTTGAACTTGAAAGTTTCTTGAGATCTCGATGTCGAACTTGAAAGCTTCTTGAGATCTTGAATTATACTTGTCTTGAATTAAGTTGAACATTCTCACATTCTCAAGTCTTGACTTGTGAACAGTGTTTGTCTATCGAAGCTGATCTTGTGAGACTTTTGTTGTGACTTGGCATATCTTGAGTAGAGCTTTGTTCTTCACATATACAAGCTTCATAATAAGATACAAACAATGTCTTTGGCACCACAAATTTGACAATATAAAGGGGCTATCAACTATAGCACTTACAATCTCCCCCTTTGTCAAATTAGTGACAAAACACACAATATTAAAGAGTCATGCACCAGTTATTATCAATTGACACATATTCATATTAGCATGAACCAACAAATCAATTCAACATATATTCCACCTCTGCACATACTCCCCCTGAGTAACATACAACACAGAAAATATGTAATGCTAATACACCCTCACCCTCCTCATGACATAGACATCCATTCTCTCCCTTTTTGACACAATATGACAAAGGAAGTACAAAATAGATGGCTGAGGAGTAATAATGAAAGAGATATATGAGAGGTATAAAGATAAGATATGAGAAAATAACATAAACAATACACATAATTCATAAACATAGCTAATTCAAAGATAGCTACAATCTTAAAATCAGAGAGAACAGAAGAGTAATATTGTTATTACAGTCCAAAAAAAAAGAGAAAAGGAACTAATCTAAGTCAGATGAAGGAGAAGGGATGGAAGGATCAAGTTAATGCATGCCCTTGTTCAAGCGCTTAAGATATTTGCGCATATACTTGAACTGTAAATCATGGGCAACATTCATATTTTCTACCTTAATATTCATATTCTCAACCTTCTCCTCCAATGCACGTAAATGCGCATCAAAATCAAATGGTTCATAATCTGGATCATAATCAGAATCAGATTTAAGTCCTTTAAAAATATTATCCATGTTAATATCATCAGGAGGAAGATCACCAGCTTCTTCCTCATGTCTAACTCGGCACCACCAACACCATCACCTTGGGCAGGAAGGAAATCCAGCTTCATCTTATTGATATTAGAATTGTTAAATATAAGATGATGGATAGGAGCCTCTCCAACAGGCATATCGACTAACATATGTGTAACCAACACAGTCATCAAATAAGTAAAAGGTATGTCATTGTGACCTAGATGGAGACGAAACTGAATAATGGAATGACAAATCAAGGATGGTAAATAAACATGAACATCTCTGACAATAGTATGAAGAACACAAACTATGAAGGTTGTCAATTCAAATTTATTATCCGATCGAGGATATAAGTTGGACAAAAAAATCCTATGAAGAACTCTGTATTTAGGTAACAAAAACTTTGAGGGGAGTGCATTCCCTTTATGCGTCCATTGTACGTCCAAATTGCATAAGGCTCAAGTGAGCATACGTTTTTCAGTTTTTGATGATTTTTCAGATAAGGTATGGATAGGAATGCCCTCATCATTCATAAAAATTTTCATAAGAGCTGAAATCAAATGACAATTAACGTCAAATGGTCCTTCTCTTGTCTCTATTTTAAAAGTTAAATTTTCAGTTGAAAAATCACTTATGCAAGCGAACATGGACTGGACAATGAACCAATATGCTAGCCCACCCCAATGCAATAAGTTATCCCAACCTACAGCTTGGATCATAGGAAGGATATCAAAAGGAGCAGTACGATTAATATCAATAGGATGTTCAACAAAAAAATTATGCAATCTGATGTCCTGAACATAAGTCGGATCATCCTTGGGAGCTCGAAGATGACGCTTAGTGATAGGAGTCGATCTGGAGGAAAATTGACTATGAAAAGTTACCTTTCTCCCTCTAGATGCCATTTACAACAAGGATTTCAAGGAAACAAAGTGTTGTAATGGATTGAGAAATAGTTTTTCGCAAATCAGATTTGGGTGAAGAAAAATCTCAAATCTCAACAAAATTCAAAATAGATAACTTTAAGAGAGAAATATAAGTAATCTAGACACAAATCTATAAGAAAAATACAAATGAAGCACTAACCTTGAAGATTTTGAAAGGTGGGTTCGACTAGTCGGGCGTCGGCTCATCAGAGAGAGAAGAAGAAATGAGGAAGAAAGTGATTTCCCCCAAATTTAAGTCAATCACCGCGATCCACTACTAGTTGTGAGTTTTCTTTGACTGGTCATACCACAACTGGTCGAGTACCACAAAAAAAAAAGATTTCCTACATTATTCACAAAAATTGAAATCTAAACTAGCATATATATACACTATGATATAAATAAGCATAAGAAATCACCTTAGAATGCACATACCAAGTTCAAATTTTAATTTGTTAAACCTGCTTTTATCGAGCGATTTAGTGAAAACGTCAGCATGTTGATTCTTTGTAGGGATATATTCTAAAGATATAAGCTTTTCTTCCACTAATTCACGAATATAATGAAATGTAATGTCAATATGCTTAGTACGTGAATGCTGAATTGATTTTTCGAAATGTTTATGGCACTGAAATTATTGTAATATAACAACATTGAATCCTATTTAATTAAATAATTACTTAACATGCGTTTTATCCAAATAAGTTAAGTATACGCATTACCAGCTGTGATATATTCAGCTTCAACAGTAGAGAGTGATATAGAACTTTGTTTCTTGCTAAACCAATAAATAAACAGTTTCTGATATAAAAACAACCACCACTGGTTGATTTTCTATCATTAATATTACCAGCCCAATTAGCATTCGAGTACCCAGCTAATTGAACACTAGTCTTATGTGGATACCAGAGTTCTACAGTAGTTGCGACATATCGCCTAATCCGCTTAACAGTAGTCAAGTGCGATTCTTTAGGATGAGACTGCTGTCTAACGTAAATACCAACACTTAGAGAGATATCGGGTCTACTAGTAATTAAATATAGTAAACTACCAATCATACTCCGATATAATTTCGGATCCACATTTTTACCTGCAGAATCTTTTAAGAGTTTCAAAGTTGTACTCATACAAGTATCAAAGTTCCTGCCATTCTCAAATCCAAATCTCTTAATCAAATTCATAACATATTTAGATTAAAAAATGAACATCCCATTAGGTTTTTATTTTACTTACAACCCAAGAAAATAATTCAATTCCCCAACCATGCTCATTTTAAACTGAGATTTCATCAAATCTGCAAACTCAATAGTCATGTCAGTATAGGTAGATCCATAAATGATATCATCAACATAAATCTATATGATTAAAATGTGATCATTATGTTTTTTAATAAATAGAGTTTTATCAACACATCCTATTTGAAAATTATAGCTTAATAGAAACTTTGTTAGTTTCTCGTACCATACCCTAGGAGCTTGTTTTAAGCCGTAAAGTGCCTTTTTAAGGCGATACACATGATCAACATTTTTGGGGTCTTCAAAACCCATCGGTTGTTCAACATAAACTTCCTTATGCAGATCGCCATTTAAAAATGTACTTTTCACATCCATTTGATAAATCTTAAATTTTTTAAAACAAGCAATGGATATAAAAAGTCTGATTGATTCCAGACGAGCTACTGGTGTTAAGGTTTCATCATAATCAATACCTTTAATTTGAGTGTAACCTTGAACAACTAGCCTAGCCTTATTTCGAATTATATTGCCAAGTTTGTTAGACTTATTTTTAAAAATCCATTTGGTTCTAATGATGTGTTTATCTTTAGGTTTAGATACGAGATACCAAACATCATTTCTCACAAATTGGTTAAGTTCTTCTTGCATTGCAACAGTCCAATTTTCATCAGCAAGAGCTTTTTTTTACGTCAGATGGTTCTATCTGGGATGTAAAACATACGAAATTACATATATCCTCAAGTTATTTATGGGTACAAACACCAGTGAGAGGGTTTCCAAGAATCTGTGTAGTTGGATGATCTTTAACGGTCCTCAATTCAGAACTAGTCTGATTAGATGAAGTATCAGGTTTATCAATTACTAGAACTTCATCATTATCTGGACTTGAGACTGGTGTATTTAAGTGATCATCAATGACCACATTGATGGACTCTTAAATCACACCGGTCCTTTTGTTTAGAACCCTATAAGCTCAACTATTTAAAGAATATCCTAGAAAGATCCCTTCATCACTCTTCATATCAAACTTTCCCAGATTTTCACGATCTCGTAAAATATATCACTTGCTGCCAAAAACTCGAAAGTATTTGACAGTAGGATTTTTATCGAACCAAATTTCATAAGTCTTTTTATTATTAACTTTACTAGTGTAAACCTGGTTAATGATATAACAAGCTATATTGACTGCTTCAGCCTAAAGATTCTTAGTAAGCTTCATGCTACTCAACATGACATTAGCCATTTCTTGAAGCACTTTGTTTTTTCTTTCAACTATACTGTTTTTTGTGGAGTTTTGGGTGCTGAGAATTCATGTAATATTCCCTGGTCACTACAGAACTTCTCAAAACTGCTATTCTCAATTTCGGATCCATGATCACTACGAATCTTACTGACTTGAGATCCTTTTTCAATTTGAATCCTTTTAAGAACTTTTCTTACTTCTTTAAGGGTTTTAGATTTGTCCCTTAAGAAGACTACCCAAGTATATCTAGTAAAATCATCTACAATTACTAGGATATATCTTTTGCCACCTCGACTCTCCATCCTGGTAGGTCCTATAAGATCCATATGGTGAAGCTCGAGTGATCTTGATGTGGCATTGAAATTCACTTTTTTTTTGTGAGTTCCTTGTTTGTTTGTCAATCTGGCATTTTCCATATATTTTATCTATCTTCTGAAGTTTGGGTAGACCTCTTATAAGTTCCTGTTTGTTCAATCTATATAAATTTTGGTAGTGTACATGTCCAGGACGTTTGTGCCACATATCAGTCTCGTCTGTATGGACCATGTAACATGATTGATTAGATGAGCTGGATTCACTAACAATATAGCAGTTTTCAGACGTTCTATGTCCAGTTAGTATTACTGAACCCTTGTTGTTTAGAATCTCACAGCTTTGATTAGAAAACTTTACACTGTGGTTATTGTCGCATATTCGAGATATGCTTAGCAAGTTATGCTTTAGTCCTTCAACATATAAGACATTCTTAAACAAAGGGAGGTTATAAAGTTGAATCATACCTTGGCTCATAATCTTGCAATTGCTGCCATCACCAAAAGTGACTGACCCATCAGTCATATCTTTTAGATCGGTGAATAAACCTTTATCACTAGTCATATGTCTTGAGCATCCACTATCTAAGTACCACTTCGAATGGCTTGTAGCTTTGAAAGCTGTGTGGGCAACGAAGTAGGTACCCTTTGGAACCCATTTCATAACCGTTTTGGGTTTAGGTGGATAATTGGTCTTCTTTCATTTGTAAGAGTTATAAGTATGACCTGGTGAGTTAGACTTTAGAAATGCCTTAAGTAAATAAACTATCTTTTCAGCCAAAGGACTATGGTTTTTCTTTTTATAGTTGATATGGTTTTTAAGTTTTTGAAAAGATTTAGAAAACTTTTAATCTTTCCCTTTTGAGTTTAAGGTCTCTCCCTTTACGAACATGGGAGGAGTATTCTTTGGTTTAGGTGGAACATTCTTATCATAGCCCAACCGGATCTATCGCCACATTTTCTTGATTTAGATAAGAGTTTTTCTAATTTAGAATCTCCTTGGGCATATTTCCAGGTTTCCTTTAAACTCAAGAGAGAAGAAACTTCATTTTTAAGTTGTTCGTTTTCAGAATTCAGATTTTTAATCTGGGAGGTTTTGAATTCTAAATTGCATTTAGATTTTTCAAAACAGTCTAAAATATGGGACTTTTCTAAAATAAGAGCTTCATAATTTTCCTTAAGTTTTAAAATTTTCTCTTTTTGAAGTTTCAATTTCATAGCAATTTTACAACTTTCCTTATATAGGGTATTGTATGCATCTTGAAGATCATCTTCGTTTTCACATTCACTATTCAGATTTTCTTCACTAGTTGAGTCATCATTATTTGAAAAGGTGAATTTGGCTAGAGTCATAAGGGCCTTACCATCATTACCCGACTCGGTTTCAGAATCTTCTGATTTAGAGGAGGCTTTAGAATCAAAGGACTCATCCCAAGTAGCCATCATACTTTTCTTTTTCGACTTGCCCTTATTAGGACATTTGTTAGCCAAATGCCCATACTCATGGTAGTTGTAACACTGACTATCTTTTAATGATTTTCTAGTTTTAGATTTAGGTTTCTTTTTATCATTTACTTTTCGAAGATCGACCCTCTTTTTACTTTTAAACATCTTATAAAACTTTTTCGCCAAAAGGGCCATATCATCTTCAGAGTTTTCTAAATAAGAGTTTAAATCATTTTCTTGAAAACCATTTTTAGAAAGTTTTTAAGGTAATAGATTTACCTTTTGGAGCTTTAAAGGTTAATTCATAAGTCTGTAATGAGCCAATTAATTCCTCAACCCTCATATTTTCTGTATCACGAAGTTCCTGGATTGTGGTTACTTTAGAATTGAACTGTTCTGGAAGTGAGCATAGTATTTTAGCACATATTTTGCTTTCAGGTATTTTATCACCTAGACCCCGCATAGAGTTTACTATGTCATTCATTCTGGTATAGAAGTCCATGAACATTTCATTTTCTTCCATACATATTTCCTCAAATTTAGTTGTGAGGATTTGTATCTTAGATTTCTTGACAATTGAAGTACCCTCGTGTGTCATTTCCAATATATCCCAGGCTTGTTCTATAGAATCACAAGATATAATTCTTTTGAATTCATTCGATAATAGTGCAAAACTAATTGCATTTAGTTATTTTGCATTTGTACTACTTTCACTTTTCTGAAGTGTGGTCCAAGAGAAATAAGGTGTAATTCTCATAGATTTTGAACCATCAATATCAATTACTTCAGTGGTAGGTAGGGTCCATACATTCACTATGGCTACCCACACACTTTCATCCATGGATTTGAGGAAGATCCTCATCCTGGCTTTCTAATAGACATAATTGGTGCCATCGAAGGGTGGAGGCCCAGTGATTGAATGGCTATCAAAATTTGACATCTTATATATATATATATATATATATAGCTTAGATCGTTAGCTCAGAAAATAAATCCAATAAAAAATAATTAAAAGCGAGCTATTAGGCTTTTGATACCACTTAAAATAGCCAAGCTATATGTCCTAGAGGGGAGGGCGGGGGGGTTGAATAGGACTATGCCAAATTTAAGAAAAATACAGCGGAATTAAAGAAAGAGTGATAACCAAATAAATAAATAGTAAGGAACTGAAATAAATTATAGGAATATAAATCTAAACTATTACAACATTCCCCACTGAGTTTGAAATGAAAATATCACACCATTCACATCCACACACACATCCCACAATTCTGAATGATAAACAATAGGAAATATAAATCACACACCCACAAAATACAAGGGATTATAGTGGTTTTCTTGTGTGTACACCAACTGTTAATAAATAGCCACATAGCTACTCCACTCCTAATATCCTCACACAGTGGATATTAGCGTTCACTATCAAAGATAGGTTTTCCATGTTCACCTAAAACCTTCACAATTGTGTCTTTCTCTGTGGGCTTACACAATTAAAAAATCCCAATTCTGAGTTTTCCTGGCTCTCCTTAGATAACCAATACAATGAGATTTTTTTGAAACATCTCAAAAGAAAACCAAATGAAAGTAAATTACATAAATGTAAATACCTGAATTTCTCCTTCGTTGTAACAGTTCAGAAGAACCAAGTTAGAGTAGAGATTCAAATGTCAAAGTTTAATGTCCAGTACTCACTTTACAATGGTTTTAAGTTCTAATTGATTTTAAATTAAACCAAATGGGCTAGCTTTAATTGATTTTGATTTCAGAAAAAAGAAACTAAAACTTTCTCTTTTCAGATCAGATTGGAATACAAGAAAAAAAAATCAATTTAAAAAGCTAAAGAAATAGAATATTAAATATGCACACTTAGCTTAAATGAAGCACATACTTGTCTCTTAGAAGGTCAGATTAAAATTGCTTGAATTGTCTTTTTTATTCTGAGATTCGTGCTCTATTTATAGGTGATTAAATCGTATCTTCCACTGGTCCAGAGATCTCTACGACTAGTCGTAGAACAAACAAATATTTAAAATTTCGGGCACGATAAGATAAGGCGGTTTCATGACTGGTCATAGGTAGTCTATGACTGGTCGAAGGTTGCTCACGACTAGTCGAAGCTAGTCAAATTTCAACACTGTAGTTTTAGTCATAGGTTCACGACTGGTTGAAGGAGCAGTCGACCCTATTCATACGACTAGTACAACAATCCACAGGACTGGTCGAATCTTAATAAAAAATTTCAAATTTTTGCAACAAACTTACGACTAGTCTAAAAATAGTTTGAACTGGTCGAGGCAATGCTTGGACTAGTCGAACAAAGTCTAGGACTATTCTTAGAACAGACCAAACTTACTTATATAAAATATATGAATTATGTATTCAAAATGACCTACTCTAAAGGTCAACCCAAGGTCAAACATACCTCAATAGTAAAGTAAGGACATTGAAATTTAAAGACAGGTGACCTTTGAGAATAATGAAGTTTGAAATCTTGGTGTAGCTTGAACTTAAAAATTTCTTAAGATCTCGATGTTGAACTTGAAAGCTTCTTGAGATCTTGAATTACGTCAAACATTCTCACATTCTCAAGTCTTGACTTGTGAACAGTGCTTGTCTATCGAATCTGATCTTGTGAGACTTTTGTCATGACTTGGCATATCTTGAGTAAAGCTTTGTTCTTCACATATACAAGCTTCATAACAAGATACAAATAATTTCTTTGGCACCACAAATTTGATAATATAAATGGGCTATCAACTATAGCACTTATAGTTACCCTCTATTAAAATATTCATAATCATTTATTGGGACCACTGAGATGTGGTTCACAAATCCATCCCATCCATTATGTGTGTCCCACTTGGATGAGGAGTCAGACCAAGTTTCTTATGCATCAAAATTTTATGTGGGCCCCACCAAGTGATTTTATATGTTTTAGGCATTTCTTCACATGATTTTAGATGGTATGGCCCACCTAAGTTCCATATACGGGTGATGTTTGGGATATCCCATAATTTAAAGGGGGCCCATCAAATGAATGATGTTGATGGTCGACACGCATCACAGTGGGGCCCACACAGCTCAACCTCGTGGGAAGTTCCTATGAGCTCGATCGTACAGAACCTTTTCCCTGTATACCCGACCCCAACCGACCCCACCCAACCATAGCCCCTTTCCCTTTCTTCTCATTCTCTACCCGCCGCATGCACGCTAGACGCTCAACCACCAGAAATCCCTCCTCTCTCACTCTCTATATCTCTCTCGCACCCTCTCCCTATTCTCTCTCTATCTCTCTCTTCCTCTCTCTGATCTCTCCACCCTACCGTTGCTGCATGTCCTACCTACGCACGCCCTCTCTCTGTCTTTGAAGCTCGATGAGGTATCTCTCTCTCAATCTTAATACCAATTTAGGGATTTGGGGATTTAGCAATCTGTGGATTTGGGGATTTAGCAATTAGGGATTTGGCAATAGGGATCCACCCATCTCGGTGGATCCGACAATCCACTGAAGCCACCATGATAGATAGATAGATCCACCATGATATACATGTAGGAAAACCCAAATCAGGATTTTTCCTACATGTACTGAAATTCTAAGAAACACCCAACTTATTCAATGAGATTATAATATTATTTGATCGTGGAAATGCCATGTCAAGTGCACCTATCAGAATCGGAACAGACCAATTACCAGATCCACCTATCATCGCCAGCATAACCATAAAAAAGATCATTAAAGGAGTGTGAGCCGTTATTAAAACATTATAAAGTTGATGATTCCCACCAAGAATTTGATCACCGGGTCGTGTTAATTCCATACGAATCAGTTCTGAGAAGCATGTGCCCATCACTCCAACAATGGCACCAAAGATGAAATAGAGAGTCCCTATATCCTTGTGGTTAGTGGAGAACAGCCATCGGACCATATTTGTCGTCAAATTGAGATTATTTCATTTCCTTCCTTAACAGAGAGGGCCCCCGTCAGATTAGGGAGTGGGGCTTAGAAAAGGGGGAGTCAATAATGGAGATTAAATGAATTGATGGTGAGGTGTCAGAATACATAACACTATGGAATTTCAACGGTGTGTCCGCTTCTAATCCAATTTCCATTGAAAGAGCTCATTTAGGGAACCCTCATTGAATTTTTGATGAGATTCCAGATTCCATTTCCAAAACTCATTTTGTAATTCTGCGATCCTCTCTCTCAATTCTTTTAAAAAGTCCTCATCCTCCCCCCCAGATGAATATCGATGCTTCTTTAGCGATTCTCTCCCAGTCGGCTCGCTTCGATCAAGCTATCTTCTTTTGTATGACTGAGCAGACCAACTCGGCCCTAGCACATATGGAACCTGAGGCTTGCGCTGACTTAATGCTTGCTATATTGAGATAGGATAGACTCATTGCACATCAGGTTTGTAGCTATCTCTTCAGTTTCGGGAAGAAAGAAGCAAAAATTCGTTTATTTTTTATTGGCCGACGAGGCGGCCCCACCCCTAATTAGTACAGGTTTGGGTTAGGTGATTGGATTCAAGTCCTCTCATTACCTGTACTTGAATGAAAGGCAGGATTGAGCAGGTGAATTTCACTCAATTGGTCTTTCTTTAGAGTCCGTCAGTCTGCTTGTAGGGCTTTAAGAGATAGGGGAGGAATGGTCTTCATTAGCAGTTAGGATTGGCTTCTTGGCTGTTAGCCTTACTAGCCTTCCGACTCTGACACGTCGGTTTAAAGACTGACCTTTTTAAAAGATATCACTAATGGCACCTTAGCAAGTCCGATAGGTTCTTGAAGGCGAATGGAATGAAGGGATTCTCTGGTGAGAAGCCCGAATGGAATGGCTTTAGTGTTGTTGTTGTTCGGTCTTCCCCCTTAGGGGGCTAGGGGGGTGGAAAGCTGTGATTAAATCCTTCCTTTAGTCACTTTAGTCAGGTCAGGTCGAGTTGTCAGGTTAGGTCAGTCGGTTGGGAAGAAGAGCTGTCGTTAAATATCTTATCTCCATTAATGCTTCACCATTCAGAAAGACGAATTATGAATTTTTAGAGTCACGTTAGGAGAACACCCTTACTAACCGTCATGTTAGATATGACTCTGTGCGCCTTTAGTCCGCCTTAGGCTTAGGTCTGTCTAAGGGCTAAGGGGAGTGGGGCGATGGGATTCTCCTTGTTAGATGAGGGGGAAGCCTTTGATTAGTAGGGGTGAAACGGTTGTGATATTGGGGCCCTATTGGCCTTTGATTAGTCATTCAGTCGTTAAGCGGAGTAAATATATAGATATAAATTCCTCGTATATAAACGTATAAATTCAAAAGCGCCGCCCCTATTGGCGTAAGCTCGTGACGCTTAACAACTGAACGACTTAATTTATCATGGGGCTCCGCGCCCTTCGGAATGATTCATTTTTCATCCTATCTGAAATGACCGACACGACCAGATGCCTTGCTCCAGCCCAGTACGAACCTCAGACAAAGCAGAGCCCGCCCGTTTACTGCCGAGAAGAAGAAGGGGTCAGGCCTTCTTTTAATGTCCAATACCCATCATCGATTTACTACTACATCAAGGGGAACTCAGTTGGTAGCTAGTTCGTGACGTGCCGCTGCAGCTTCTTCCCCGTCAAGAGATGTCCCTTCTTTATGCACATCCATATACATAGCCAAACACAAAGGTGTACAATCCAGTCAAAACCTTCGGTTCGTCGAAGTTCATTCACTGTAGGTTCTCTTACTTGCTCTAGTGGCTGGCAAACGCCAACCGAGAGGTTGACGGGAGAATGAATGGCTTAGGAATCGACCGGTTCCCAGTAAACTTGTGGAGCTATTGCGTCGGATTATCATAGAATGACGAGGAGCCTTCTTACGAAATGACTTCACTTAAAAGACAGATGCCGCCACTGCGAGGTGAGGGAGCAACGTCGTCCGGTCTTGCAGTGCACTCACTCTCATTACGAGAATGAAATGACGCCCCAGCTCGACTCGAGACCGACAACTCCATCACTTATCGCACCAATAGCGGCCCGTTAACATTGAGATGCGGTCGAAGATTGATTGAAAAGGCAGCCCAGCTAGCCCACCCCTTTAGTAATAGTGATAAAGAGCACACACTTCCCCTGACCTACTAATCATGATCTCATCTGGCGCGAAGAAAAAAGAAAGGTCCCCCCTTCCTTCCCAGCCCAGCCGCCCCCCTAGCCGCCTACCATTTAAGTCGAGGGTGAAGTAATCGATCAAAGGTCAAGAGTTTGGTTCGGTGAAAAAACAGAAGTCGTCCTTCTCAAGTGATACGTGAATTTCTCAGTAGTGCTTCGCCACTATCGGAGCTAGCAGAAATAGCTTAATGGTAGAGCATAGCCTTGCCAAGGCTGAGGTTGAGGGTTCAAGTCCCTCCTTCTGCTCCTGGCTTCATCGTTTAGTGGTCATGAGTGGATTAGGCAGCGAGTGGAGTGTGCAAGTCATCGGTTCCAATCCGATAAAGGAGGGATTTTTTCATTTTTTCTTCGAGATTGGGTTGGTGCTCAGTGTACCGTACTGTATCGAAAAGAATGCATTGGATGGATGCCCGAGCATTGAGAAGGAAGGACGCTTTCAAAGGCGAAAGGCCATGGGGAGAGACCGTCTGTGATCCATGGATCTCCGATCGGGAAACCGTATCCGACGCTCCGTGGCTAGTCTGCACTCTTTAGACTTTTCAAACTTAGCAAAATGAAACATCTGAGTAGCTAAAGGAACGGAAATCAACCGAGACACCGTTAGTAGCGACGAGCGAGAGTGGATTGGGGGTTTGAAGAAAAACAAACACGATGCTTCATTCCTCAGCAAAGTGTTCACTTCTTTTTCGCCAGGTTTCATTCGATTTGTTGTGGATTGGATGATGGAAAAACCAGTGACATAGCAAGCAGCAAGCCACGACTGACTAGTGAAGGCACGCTAGCCAGCGACGCGAACTAAAGACTCTGACCTTTTATACATAAGGGGGCAAAGTCGACGTTAAGCCGTTGTGCGAGCAGGACTTTTTCAGCTTCAATACTACAGCATGCTAGTGCGCAATAGCTTTTCAGCCGGCAAGCAATGGCTGCATCAAAGCCATTATGCGGGTTGGCGCTCAGTAGTTTTTCAGCTTGCTGGCTTCAAAGCAGTGAGTGGAGCTTCACGAATAGAGCCAAAGTAGCGCGTAGTGAATTGTAATTGTGAAAAGGTTGGAAGATCTAGCCAAAGAAGGTGATAGCCCTATAGATTCGTTCCCATGGTTCGATCCTTCCCAGTAAAATACGGCGTGTTCGAATTCTGATTGCTTTTACGTGAGAAAGGGAGACCACCCTCTGACGCCTAAGTATTCCTCAATGACTGATAGCGTACAAGTACCGTGAGGGAAAGGTGAAAAGAACCCTCTTTAAGGAGTGCACTAGAGAACCTAAGATCTGATGCGAACAATCAGTCGAAGGAGCGGAGCTTAGAACCGGTGAGTGCACTCACTCTAACGGCGTACCTTTCGCATGATGGGTCAGCGAGGAAATGGGAACAGTGGCTTAAGCCATTGGGTGTAGGCGCTTTCCAGAGGTGGAATCTTCTAGTTCTTCCTATTTGACCTGAAACCCATTGATCTAGCCATGAGCAGGTTGAAGAGAGATCTAACAGGCCTTGGAGGACCAAACCCACATATGTGGCAAAATACGGGGATGACTTGTGGTTAGGGGTGAAAGGCCAACCAAGATCAGATATAGCTGGTTTTTCGTGAAATCTATTTCAGTAGAGCATATGATGTCGATGGCCCGAGGTAGAGCACTCAATGGGCTAAGGTGGCCCCCATTTCACTTTACCAACCCCAGGGAAACTCTGAATACAGGTCGTCATCATTTGTACAGACAGACTTTTTGGGTGCTAAGATCCAAAGTCGAGAGGGAAACAACCCAGATCGTACACTGAGGTCCCTAAGCAATCACTTAGTGGAAAAGGAAGTGATCGAGCGATGACAACCAGGAGGTGGGCTTGGAAGCAACCATCCTTTGAAGAAAGCGTAATAGCTCACTGGTCTAGCTCCATGGCACCGAAAATGTATCAGGGCTCAAGTGATTCACCGAAGCGACGAGACCTTAAAAGCCGCTTTTTCAAGTGTCAGTAGCAGGACGTTCTGTCAATCGGGGAAGGTTTTTGGTGACAACACCTAGAGATATCAGAAGTGAGAATGCTGACATGAGTAACGAGAAATCCTGTGAAAAACACGATCACCTGCCAGTGGAAGGCTTTCTGCATTCAGTCAATCTACGCAGAGTGAATCGGTCCCTAAGGAACCCTCGAAAGGGCTGTCGTCCGATGGGTACATGAAAGTGACGAAGTTGCTTTGACTACTGAACCATGCCTGTCTGTTGGAGTGAATTGGATGATCAGGCCGAGGGCTACCCCCTCTTCCCCTCGCTCTCCTTTCCCTAATATTCACCATCGAGTCATTAAAGCCTTTCGGACTCGGCCTGGCCCGGTCGCCCTACGCTACTGGAGCTGAAAAAGTCCCGTGCACTAGCAAGCAACAGCTATCTGAAAAGCCGTTATGCGTTAGGGAGCGTCATGTTTTTCAGCTGCTTGTTGCTTTAAAAGGTGAAACTCTCATCGTAGTTTGGTGACCTAATAACTGACAGGGCGGACACTTTTTGTTATCTAAAGGTGAAGACTCTGAAGTGGGTGAACACTCGGCCCAGTGGGCGAACATGCCAGGCTCCGGCTCTGCGTACCTACTGACACCTTTCGAAGCACTCTTTATGAAACCACAGTCGTTAAGCGTCACGAGTCTACAAGCCTTTCTCATTTTAGTGCTCTCCTTTTAAATTTGGGCCTTTAGTCTTTTGATTAGAGTAGGGGTCACGAGAGAGTAGAGTGTACCCCCTTGCCATAGTCGCGAGTCTGTTTATAGTCGCGACTGCTGTCATAGTGAACGACGGTTGAAACTTCTAGGAAAAAACTTCAAATTGGGAGGGCGATCCTCCCGGTGAACTGACCGTACTCCAAACCAACACAGGTGAACAAGTAGAGTATACTAGGGCGCTTGAGAGAACCATGTCGAAGGTACTTGGCAAAATGACCCCGTAACTTTGGGAGAAGGGGTGCTCTCCTATATTTTGATTAGGAAAGCGGCACATACCAGGGAGTAGCGACTGTTTATTAAAAACACAGGACTCTGCTAAGTGGTAACACGATGTATAGAGTTTAACACCTGCCCGGTGCTGGAAGGTCGGAAGGCGAAGTGTTATAAACTTTGAATGGAAGCCCCGGTAAATGGCGCAGTAACTCTAACTGTCCTAAGGTAGTGAAATTCCTTGTCGCATAAGTAGCGACCTGCACTAATGGTGTAACGACTGCCCCGCTGTCTTCGACATGGACCCGGTGAAATTGAATTCTCTGTGAAGATGTGGAGTACAAACGGATAGATGGTAAGACCCCGTGCACCTTGACTATAGCTTCGCAGTGACAACATCGATCGAACGTGTAGGATAGGTGGGAGGTGGTGACACATAACGACCAATCCTGAAAGACCACTCTTTCGTCTAAGGATGCCTAACCGCTGCACCGATCATTCGGGGGGGTGGGACACTGCGAGGTGGGTAGTTTATCTGGGGTGGATGCCTCCTAAAGAGTAACAGAGGTGTGCGAAGGTAGGCTCAAGCTGACGATTCTGCTCGTGAGCATAATGGTATAAGCTTGCCTGACTGTGAAACCGACTGGTCGAACAGAGACGAAAGTCGGCCATAGTGATCCGGGAGTCCCATGTGGAAGGGCTCTCGCTTAACGGATCAAAGGTACGCCGGGGATAACAGGTTGATGACTCCCAAGAGCTCTTATCGACAGAGTCATTTGGCACCTCGATGTCGACTCATCACATCCTGGGGTTGAAGAAGGTCTTAAGGGTTCATTTGTTCACCGATTCAAGTGGTACGTGAGTTGGGTTTAGAACGTCGTGAGACAGTTCGGTTCCTATATACCATTGATGTTAAAGGGAGAACTACGAGGAACCAACCCTAGTACGAGAGGACTAGGTTGGGCCAGCCTATGGTGTACTGGTTGTTATGCCAATACTAGCGTTGGGCAGCTAAGTTGGCATGGAAGAACTGCTGCGCCGCGGGAAATCCTTCTCTATACAAGTTCTCATACGAGGTTTTTGAACAGAACTTCAATAGGCGAGAGGTGTAAGCACCGCGAGGTGTGAAGTGATCTCGTACTAAACGAAATGACTTTCACTTTCCATAACCAAAATTTAAGAGAGTCGAACCGATTCCGAATAGAAAATTCTGGAAGGCTCCCTTTGCTAACGCTCATGGCGGGCTGGTTCAGTTCCGTCTGTTGTTGAATACACCTTGTGTTATATAACAGTCTTTTTTCAAACTTCGAACAGGGCACATAGGGGAGGGGGAAATCCTAAAACGTACCATGAATAAAAGGTAGCTTAAATTGTCTTATTCATCTAGTAAATAATATGACTAAGAAAGTGAAAAATAAAGAAAACCAGAGGGAACTTCTTTCTTTGGAAAGGAAGAAAAGAGAAAGCAGCCTTTTTTGCGGGTTCCGAACTTGGTTCAATAACCCTGAATTTGTTAAACTACTAATCTCTATTTTTATCCATTTTCTTTTAATTTTTCTTTTGTTGAGATTCCCGCCTTCGCTGAAGATAGAAATTATGAGCCAGTGCAACCACCGGCAGCACAGGGGGACGAAACCGACATGGACGTAGAAGAATCCCGAGGGTCCTGTCCCCACGGTTGTCAACTTGTGGAGGCTCCACATGAGCCACAAATTCTTATGTTGCAGGGATGCAGGGGTAGAGGCGGTTCCTCCATATAGGACCGCTAATGCTGAGAGAGAAGCTTTTTTATACTTTCGCATTAGTAGGCTCGAAGCTATGGACACACATAGAAATATCCTGCAGGAGGGTCAGTATTTAAGCTTTGTGCAACAACAATTGGATAATGCATCCCATGCTGGGAAAGAAGTTTATGAGACCCTCCTCGAATTCGAAATTTGGGATATGAAGAAAAAGCAAGAAGCTCAAGATCTCATTTTTTATCTTCTTCGTTGCGAGCCCGCTACAAAGCTCAGTCAAAATTTGGAGTGTTCTCCCTACGAGAACCCCCAGGAAGAAGCCTTTGAATTCATTCAGGGGAAAACCGCCCATTTGAACGAAGTCCTCCCCTCTATTGTGCGAGATGACTTAGAACATTTGCATGTCTCATATCTTATTAGAGACTTGCGAATGAATGGCCACATATCAATTTTTTCTGAAGGACTTCTGTGACCCACCCATACCATAAGGTAAGGGTCAGTCATCCATTCGTACTATGATCAGTTATGGAAGGAAACAGGGGAGTTGGCTGATAAAAGAATCCTAAGTCCCATGATTCAAAATCTATTCTTTATTCAAGATAATGTTTCATTTATTATGGATTTCTTCCAATCTGTATTTCTGATTTGTTTCTATTACGGTCGAGAGTGGTTTTCCCTTTTAAGGAAAGATTGGTTTCTCTCTCCTATGCACCCCCCCCCCCCATCGTATCTGGGCAGTGCCCCACTATTCACATCCGATGGGGGAGGACCAAAGCAGTGATGATGAATCTAGTATTTCTTCCTCTTCGAGCCAGAGCCCATATGAGGAGGATGAGGGTGAAGGTGAGGGCGATTCCTCCGAGCCAGAGCCGATTCCCGATCAGGAAGCCCATCCTGCCGAGGGAGCTCCCGAGCACGTTCTAGATCTAGATCGGGAAGTGATGGAGCGTGCACTCTCGGCCTATCTGAGCCAACATCACGAGGACCCGGGCTATGGGCCCAGGGTCATGGAACAGTTGAGAACCAACACAGCTCCACTACAAAACCAGGCTATATGGGCCTTCTACGAATTGGCTCTCACTAGAAATGATCTTTCTGCTTCTATCAGAAGCCTCTTATCCGAAGCGGGATAGGGGGATCATCGATCTATCGAGGAAGTCATCATCTCCATAATAGAAGAGATTATGGAATGGAAAAGACCGGACAACTTGGATCCCCATGCAAGCCTTAAGAAGGAGATCGAAGAAGCCTGGACCCTCTTATCTGATCTGAGGGAAAAAGCGCTAAGGTCCAAGATGTATAAAGAAGCACATCGACTCTTATAAACTTCCATTTGCTTCTTTCGAGAAAGGCGTCAGGTTGGTCGGTCGGGGGGATATGGGAGTGGGGGGGAAGGCATAGGCTCACACAAGTAAGTTCAGGACCGCCTAGGGCCTTTCTGAAGTGTGGCACGGCCAGGGGGGAAAGGGAGGGGAGTGCCGTCAGCCCTTATCATCTCATTCTAAACTGGCATGGCGCTGATGGATGTTGAATCTCAATAGAACAGGAAGAGGAGGAAAAAAAACTAAAAGCTTATGATGAGCATCTATTTGACTCGATCATTTCCAAGATCTAATTCAAGTTTTTTCTTGTGTAGTGGAAACGACTCACAATCTGCAGTTTTACGCTTAAGGGAAGAAATGTTCTTGGTGGATGCAGGAGCTGGGACCCCTAGAATTTGAATGTAAGATGAGCCTACAGGAGTGCGAATCAACTGATCCACCAGGTTTGAGAATAAGGTGGGATCCCTTGATGTAGTGGCCAGTGAATCACTAATCAAAGAGCAGATTTTTAAGAGATTATTCATCGATCTAGTGGCCGGTGAATCACTGATCAAAGAGCAAGCAGCCGCCAGGTTTAATGAATTGGTGGGATCCACAGATGTAGTGGCGAGTGAACCGCTTCTTCTTCTTCCACGAAGATTCAGACAAAACCGAGCTTAGATGGAACTGAACAAGATTTGGCAAACGTATACAAAGGTCAAAGGGTTTATTATTGAAAAAGTCAAAGGAGGTTATTCAGTAGCAATCACAGGTTTCATTACTTCTCTTCCATTCTGTTCTCTCATAACTCAAAGGATAGCGAATGATCGATTCACCATTGAGAGCATTAACCCCAAAAGGATGAATATTGTGGTGTTTTAACAGTGGCAGATCAAACAAGAACTTGATGAGCGAAATTCGCTTACGAAAAAAAGAGAGAGAGAGATTTTCAATTCTGAAGCCTAGCATCTCCTGATAACACTTTATCACCTTAATTCATTCTTTTGTTGTTAAGGGTCTGACACTTATTTCGGCCCTCTATTTACATAGCAAAGAAAGGCTTGCTCGAATGCGTGACTGCGGCGCGCCTATCGCCCCGGTACGGTACTCTAAAATGCATGTTGGGTTGGGGCCAGCGAGAAGATTACTACTAGGGAGACGAAGAATGGAATTGAAGGCATAGTCTCATAGAAAAGAATTTAACACCAACCAACGAGTGGCGGATTTTGATGGAGTCTCACTCATAAAGGAAGAGTACGTGCGCTAGCACGCAGCAAGCCACTAAGGACTAAGGGCCTTATCGTATTATATGAGGGGGCTGAGTTAATGCTGAAAAGCAATATCACCCTATCTAGCCTATATAGTAATGGTGCGCTCACATTTTTCAGTAGAAATGACGTCCCCCTCAAACCCCCCCTCGCTCAACGGCTTTTTTGAAGCTGGCTAGCTGAAAAACCCCCATCACGTGACAACTCCCGCCGTCCCCCCGAGGCTTCCACGCCTTCTGAAGAAGCTGGTTTTCGCCTCCATTTGGTCATGCTGCTATGATGTAACGTGCAGTCGTCCCGAGGAAACAGGATGTATGGTATAGGCCCCCCTATTTCCTCTCCTACGGTTAGTGGCTTATTCGGCGCTATATCACAATTCATTCCTTCTCGGGCATAGCTGTTCACGAAACGTGGCATGGGACATCTGTCGGCGGCGGGAGTCTTACATCCGAGCGAGAGATCAGACCAATCCCATTCATCCTGGTCTGTTCTGAACGGATCTTGTTGAATGAATTGATCCATTTATGTATGCCCCTACTTCTTAGTGAATTTATTCCTACTCGGACCCGCCTACTTCCTTTGACTACTCCTGAGATATGATGGAATACATTTGTTATAGTGGAGAGTGAAAACACCAATGCAGCAAAGAACGACTGCATGAATCGGAATCAACTTAACTTATTAAGCCCCTATCATACAGGCGACCGAGAAAGAAAGGCTCCGCGTTCTCCAAGTGGTTGATCTTAGCGTACTAGCCGCTGCTTCATTTCGTATAGCGAGAACGCTTTCTCTTTCTTAGTGCTCTGCCCCGCGAAGAACTCTGGTTGTTCTTTGGTTGGCTTTCTCTTATAGGTCTATTTTCTCTGACTTGACTCAGCTTGACCTACTTGACACAACGGTGAGAGTATCGCTCTCATATGGCGAGAGTCATTGGTTCAAATCCAATAGTAGGTAAAATCGGCCCCCTGCTTTTGCCAGCATGACAACAAGTACGGACTGGCAGCAAGGAGTCAATTGAATGACCAAAGCATCAGTTGCTTCCACTTGTGGCCTTCTTCGACCGACAAACAAGGAACCCCCCCCCCCCCCCCCCCCCCCGCGTCATCTTTAGATTATGAACAAGATTTTTCTACAACCAGCTTCAAAACAAAGAAAGCAACCTGACGCGCTTCGGCCCCCCGTTTGGGGGGGGGTGGGGGTGGGCTACACGTCATTACTCCCGCGCACCATACTAGTAGGCTTTCTTTTCAGCCTTCATTTACTGGCGCTAGCCTGACTATCTAGGGGCTTTTCAGCATTGACTCGGCCCCCTCATATAATATGATAAGGCCTGTCAGAGTCCGTCAGTTCGCTTGCAGGCGACTGTTTGAGGCCAAAGAAGGCATTCTTAAGTTTACATACAAAGTATGGTTTCATTTCTACTTTCAATCCTTCAGGTTGTAACATTTATACTTCTTCTTTTAAGTCGCCATTCAGAAATGCATTTTTTTTTTCACATCTAATTACTTTAGAGGCCACTTCTTAGCAGAGGTGGCTACTGCAAGGATGGTTCTGATGGTGGCCATTTTGGCAACTGGGCTAAAGGTTGATTAATAGTCAAACATATTCTGGCAAATAACAATTAGCGACGAGCCTAGCTTTGTATCTTTCGACTTCTCCATTAGCTTTATACTGCATCTTGTAGACCCGAGCAAGTGACTAAGCAAGACTCCATCCGAAGATTCTGCCATTTTGTCTTTTTCCAGGAGGAAGTGGCACTAGATCCCGACGTTTGACTTTTGGTGAGCGCACTATTTCAGATTACATGGCCGGCTACTTTAAGGCTGGATTCGATGTTGCATGCTTTTCTGAAAGTTGCTGGTTCTATTTCCTTGTTAACTCTTGAAAAATAAGGACAAGATTTTTGTTATAAACAAAATTTTCCATGGGATACCTCTGACTAGTATACTTTATGCGAGTAGATCTACGAAGGGACATCCTAGTGTAGTGGGATCTAGTATCGTTGATCCTGTTGCCCTAGATAGAATGTTATGGAATTAGGGGCCGAGATTCTCCTTGAGTTTTCTCTTTAGTTTAGTCTCCCGGGCGAAGATTTCATAATAAGATGATGGGAGATTTGTCTGTCGGGAGAGTCGTTTAAGAAGCCGATAATCATGGCCTTTATTCATCAAACACTACATGTCTGGAGATCAAAATTCTGTAATTCAAGAAGCTGGATGATAGCAACGAGAACCCTTCCTTCTGGTTATCACCATAGCCAACGAATGTAGATGCCCTCGGATCAAGCTTGTCACGAAGATTTGTTGGAATATGAGCATAATATACACAGTTAAAGACTTTGAAATTAGAATAATTAGAAGGGTGTCCCATGAGAGATTGCTCAGGAGAAAGTCCGGCTAAGGTGGGATACAATTGATAATATGAATAGCAGTGTTGATAGCTTTGGCCCACAAAGTGCGAGGGGCATTACTTGCAGCATGGCTCGGGCAGCTTCCATAATATGTCCATGTGTCGCCTTCCACATCACCATTCTGTTGAGGTGTGTAAGCACATGAGCGTTGATGAGTAATTTCGTGACGAATAAGAAAGTTGGTCAATTCATTGGAAAGAAACTCTCCTCCTGAATCAGACCGAAATACTTTGATCGATCGCTGCAATAGAATTTCAACCATTATCTTGAATCTCTGAAAACAAGTAATCAGACTTGTGCTGTAATAGATCCAAGTAAAGCGAGAATAGTTGTCCACAAAGATAACGTAGTCAATTCAATAAGAAATCTAGATAGAGGAGGAGTAGTGTAACATCCCAAAAATCGGGGGAGTCGAACAAAAACCCAACTCCCGAGTTTCAAAATGTTAATTATGCAACATAGATATGTATGAATGAATGTTGTCTATGATAACGCATTAAACATGAGTGAGATTAAGCTAGAACAGCATATCATACTCCATAGACAGTTAAATTAACAAGCGGAAGACTGTGATAGTATGTATAACATATATAAACTGTTGTATGTCTCCAGAGTGTGAACATGTTATCAGGTTATACACATACATGTATACTCCAAAAGTAGACGAAATGAATATATATGAGTGCGCTAAAAATATAAAATGACAAATATCAAAGTATCTAATCAACTTCCCTGTAATCCCGTCAATCAGAACACGCATAAAGGAGGAATCCTCCTCATCATCATCAAGTCCAGCTCCGCCTCGCAGGTCGCGCCATCATCTGCAATCACAAAAAGGTCTGGTGGGTGTCCAGGAACGCCGTCCCGTAACGTGGGAGTGAGTAGCTAACTTAGTGGAATAATAGAGCAAGGATTAACATGTTCTCAAATCAATCATACGATAATAGTAAAGCAGTAAATCAAACAATCCTAATACTGTTGTTAATGCAATATGACATGACGTGATGTATGCCCTCACTGACGATCTCCCTCATACGGCACCATCTTACGACCGCGGCATGTAATCGACCCTCAAGTGCTCCACATCTTCCAGGCACATGCAATGGTATGGTGATATGATTTTCGAGTTATTATTAGTCCATTCAAACAGCAGGATTAGGAAACTAAGGTACCTCCCTTATATCAATCCCAACACAGATCCTGTCTAGGGTCGTCACTCCTAGTAATCTCATACGATGTATATTTTGTAGGTCGCTAGAAGGGCTGGCAGGGCTGTTGCTCGCACTCGTTGCACCGCTTCCCCATCACCTTATCAATACAGGCCTACTGTACTCTACTGCTACTGAAGGGTCGTCGTCTCCCGTAGACTCAGAATACGCTCGCGGTCACTACAAAGGACTCATCGCCTGATCAGTGTAGGCCGACAGCAAGAATATAGTGTCCCATACCACCATAATCTGCTCATGAGACTAGGTGCTCACTGGTCACTACGAGGAAGTTTGTGGCCCCAGTGTAGGCCGACAACTCAACCACGGTGTCCCATACCACCATGCCCGGCTCATGAGTCTTCGTGGATCAGGGTACCATGGTTAACAGGGTTTACAATGGTAAGTTCAGTATCCTAGGTTCAAGCAGTTATGACTCATGCAGGGTGAACATACAATGGCCAGTCGGGTTACTTGATGGGCTCGACTAGCACGATCGCATCTCAAGTTGAACGACATGAAGTGCGTAAAACACTTCATGTGGCCTAACCACTGCCGCCAACTCCAAAACACGACTCGCGTTCATCGACGCGTCGTTCATGGCGAAGATAAGCTAACCACGAATTCGCTCGGTTACCGACTGCCTGGACTAAGTATAGTCCCAAACATGTGGAATCACATTGGCAAAGCATGTGTAAGTATTGGAAATGAAATACAACCATATGAGCATGTTAACACATGTTGTAACATACAACTTAAGCAAATCACCTGATACATGCCTTTCATACATATAATGAAATTATGCATATGGCCAACATAAAGGAAATCATTTCCATCAGCAAATTAATTGAGAATTCAATCTCAAACTAAATCATAATGAAATCATCAAGCACATGTTATAACATACAACTTAAGTGAATCATCAAGCACGTGCATTTCATTCATATAATGAAATCATGCATATGGCTAACATGTAGGAAACCATTTACACCAGCATATTAATTGAGAAACCAATCTCAAACTAATCCATAACATCATTTAATTCAATACATACTAATACAAGCATTTATACAAACACTTACACTACACACTTAAGTCTACATATAGTATGTCGACCCGAAGTGCGCATTTAGGCGAATCTCTTCGCCAAACTAATTATGCACGTATTCCTAACATTCTAATGCGACAATAAACCATGTCAATCACATCAGAAAAATACGAATGAAATCTGTACTTCTTACAAATGACTAAAATGCCCTAAATCTCATATTCTTCGCCGGTTTACGAAACAGGAAACAGACAACATGTTGTACATGTCAAACGGCGATGCCGTCGATAATCTACTATTAAACGACATTGAAAGCTTTGGAAACAGTCAATCAAAGTGTCTAAAATCTGCACCTTGTCTCTTATAAATGTGTCATTTCGAACGGAGCGTATACGCTTCGTCTACGGCGAATAGAGAACCTGATTTACGAGTTCTATCAGTTTGCATGCTATGGAATGGAAAGAATCTCAAATCAGCAACTTCTAGGGTTATTCCTTACCTGAAAATGCAGAGAAATCACAGGCCAGGTGATTGGAGTGTGTTGCTTAGGCACTTACAGCAGGTGGCACGAGCAGCAAGAAATTCTCTCCTACTCTCTCTCACAAACTCTCACCTTTTCTCTCTCCCAATCTAGGGATTTTTATAAATTCGGATGGGAGAGAGGAGTGAGGATTTCAACCCTTTTTATAAGCCCAAACTTGCCCGAAATAGGCTCGGGAACAAGTTTCACTTGAGGGGTAACCAAATCGGGGTTGTTTCAGTCCAAAAGGACATTTTTGGTGGTCCCCTGGCTGAATGCGGTCGGACTTAAGCTCATGCATACTGGATCTAGCATACATCAAGTTTTCAGTCCGGCAAGGTTTGCAGATCGCGCGTGGCGGTCTAGTTTCAGTTCAGCGATCACCGCACGTAGATCAGGCCTACAAATCTCATGATATGAAATAGAAATTTTTCCTGATCCGAGGGTGTAATTTGGCTGAATTCTGACGGTCAGAACGCTTAATACTGACGCGTCAAGTCGTGTGCCAGATTTGAATTTCAAATTCCAAATCTGTCCTTATTCGCACCCTCTTCAGTCCGGGCTCAATGAAATAGTCTGTGATTATCGGTTGGACTTGATTTTCAAAATGATTGTCAAGTACAGCAAGGCGGTTCTAATGGTCTAAGATAGGAGGTATCGGACTTTCGACGCGCGGTCTAGATCCAATAAAAAATTTCAAAGTGGTCCAGAGAACAAACCTGCTTAGAGTTTGATCCGAGGTTATAGAGTATTATAGAGTCATTGGTTCTACTCGATTTGGGTCTTGTAGAACGTATTTAAAGTGATCAAAGACTATTTCCCAGCTACTCCAGTGTTGCGTTAGCTAACTTATGCTTAGTTTCTAAAGGAATTAATCCTAAGTGGTTTCTTTGGCTATGGAATTGGGTTCTAAGCGATTTTTCAGGTGTTTTAATTGACCCACTGCCTAAGGACGTCAAATCCCAGATTGGCCAAAATCTGAGGTGTTACAATTTATCCCCCTTAAAATAAAATTTCATCCCCGAAATTGGCGAAGGGCAAGGAGTACTTTGATTTAATAACCTAACCGTACATATAACCTAAATCAAATATTTCGATCTTGGGCCAGTGGGGAAGAGCCTAACCACACTTCCGCTGCGTCACTCTGATCGAACGGTAGCGTTGACTAACTTATCTAGATTGGACTTAATTCGTTCTACCCCCTTAAAACTTGGTTCTACTTAAGGTTGAAGAATCTTTGCATCGATCCGTATATCAGAACGAGGCGCAACTTAGGAGCTATCCTTAACTTAAAATGGAAACAACCTTTCTCTACATGATTTTCCTTGCTAATGATGCATTCTATGACATTGGTACCTATGATCATAGAGATGAGCCTAATCTCTATTGTGGTTAAGTTCAGGGGCAGGTATGAATTGGTGGCAAGATGTCGAATCGTCTACTGGCTTTAAGTCCTTAACATTTACCAAGGGCAAAGCAATAACTTGTGGTTGTAGGTGGTCGAGCCAACACGGAATAATAGTTACGTAATGGATCTGAGCCGGATACACAAACCTTCTGCCCCGCGATGACAGAAAAGTTGTCGTATCAGTCCTCAATCCTAGTCGATGCCGATCTTCTGCTTGATCAGAGCATTGGATTCATTGGTAACTACTAGGATTAAGAAGTCGATTCAAACCGCGAATACTTCACTGATAATTACATTTCCTTTATTCCGCGTTCCCGAATGCAATAAGCCCTTGGGGAAGGCAATTCTAAGGGGCGTGCCAGTACATTTTAAGTTCAATCTAAGGGATTTATAAATGTTCCCTGAGAGTGAATGGTTCCTTCCTATGGGCAACAACAGAAGTCTATAAGTCATAAGGGGATCTATCGAAGGAATAAGGTTCTACTTCAACCAAATCTAACCTACAATTCCTTAGCATATACAGGCTTTACACTACTTAAGGTAACTAGTAGGCTAGTCTGTAACTCAGTAGCTATAATTCAAAGCCTAAGATTATACAGTAAATGGCTTTCCTATACCATTTCTACTACAGGAAATTGTTCTATCGATTAGGGTCAAGATTGTCTAACTGGAATTGGATTTCTAATGTCGTCAGACCCTTCAAATGTAGAAGTGCTAACTCTAGGACCAAAACGCCAAGGGCCTATGTGGCCAGTAGCGTTTAGTTGTATCAAATGGAACTGCATTCCTAGTCCCATGGCGGGATTGGAAGTGGCATGCTTGGTAGGAGGGTGGGTTGGGGTAAAAAATTAATTTGTAGGCTGAATCTCGGGAGTTACAATACTCCCAATCTAGGGACAATACCTAACAAAAAAAATGAACGACATGCACTCCATTCAACAAATTTCAGCTATATTAAGCTCAAACCACAACACAAACAAATTTTCTACCTAACAACAACAAAACACAGAAATTTTAAAACAGTAATCAAACAAGCGAAGAACGTGGAGAAATGGGATGGGTAAGTAGGTTTCCGAGTCTGAGGATCAAATAAAAGGGACTTGAGAGAGAGGACGATGGAAAGGGAGGAAAAGCTAAAATAGCCTTAACAATAGGCATGAAAAGCGGAGGAAATGCGGAGAAATGGTTGCCCAAATGGATAGAATGAAATCTAGGCATTATAGAGGGATGCTTCAAGCTCCCAAAGGCTAGATTTTCAAAAAGAAAAGAGAAGGAAAAAGGGGAATGGAGCTCCACACAATTTTTAGCCTTCCATGGAGGATGTGGGAGCTCCAAACAACGAAAATGGAGAAGAAGGGAGTGCCAATGGCTGTGAGAGATGGAGTAGGGTCGGTTGTGACCGAAAATGAGATTGGGAGAGGTTTGACATTGAGATTTGAGGGGAAGGCAGCAAAAATGTGAAGAAAGGAGAGCTTGGAGGGGCATTTTATGAAGGAGGTACATCTTTTGGGGGGTTTCAAGGTACGACCCGCATACCAGGGGGCTACCCTAGCCCCCAAACTCCTCCAGCCCAAAGGCCAGACCCAACTGATGAGTTTGACCGGCGATGCATCGCCGGTGAACTTAAAAATTGGCCATTGAGGCCATATGGGATGGGTTCCCCCTACCCTAGGAACTCCAAAAAGGTATGGTTCCCACTTTGGTTCATTGTAGATTGCCCTAGGGTGGCCCAAACATCCATTCAGGGATTTTCGGGGCCAATCTGCAAATCTGAATACAAACCCCTATCATGCAGCATATGATTTTGGGGTAGAAGGAGCTAGTACATCCATCTAGCCCATTATTTGCTAAATAAAATGAAGTTAAAATAGCCTTATGGCCATTTTTCATGAAATTTTACTATTCACTATAACATTTTATGAAAGTATAATTTTATGTTATTTTCAGTTAGGATTGATGCCTAACATGAAATGGATAAGAAATAATTGAAGATTGGAGTGGTGAGAGGAAGAATTGTGAAGATTTTGGATGAAACGGGGTTTTTAAGCCCTGACGATTGAATACAGGGGTCGTGGTTGTCCCACGGCCAAAGGATTCACATTTATGGTTTATAATCGTTCAAAGAACGTCTCAACCTACTTACCTACAACCTAGGAGCTATTCGAGTTTCTTTACGCGACCCTAGATGCGCTACGGACTCGATCACACGATCGAAATGAATAGACTTCGCCTATTGGCGAATCTGGGATCCTAGAAGTGTTTCTAGACCCTTCTCGCACCCACCTAAGTCAAAGGAAGCGACAACGTACATCGCGTGACCATAACCTAGGCCCGGTTTAATCCAAATTATGCTCTGATACCATCTGTAACATCCCGAAAATCGGGGGGGTCGAGCAAAAACCCAACTCCCGAGTTCCAAAATATTAATTATGCAATATAGATATGTATGATTAAATGTTGTTTGTGATAACGCACTAAACATGAGTGAGATTAAGCTAGAATAACATATCATACTCTAGAGACAGTTAAATTAACAAGCGGAAGACTGTGATAGTACGTATAACATATATAAACTGTTGTATGTCTCCAGAGTATGAACATGTTACCAGGTTATACACATACATGTATACTCCAAAAGTAGACGAAATGAATATACATAAGTGCGCTAAAAATATAAAATGACAAATGTCAAAGTATCTAATCAACCTCCCTGTAATCCCGTCAATCAGAACACGCATAAAGGAGGAATCCTCCTCCTCATCATCAAGTCCTACTCCGTCTCGCAGGCCGCGCCATCATCTGCAATCACAAAAAGGTCTGGTGGGTGTCCAGGAACGCCGTCCCATAACGTGGGAGTGAGTAGCTAACTCAGTGAAATAATAGAGCAAGGATTAACATGTTCTCAAATCAATCATGCGATAATAGTAAAGCAGTAAATCAAACAATCCGAATACTGTTGTTAATACAATATGACATGACGTGATGTATGCCCTCACTGACGATCTCCCTCATACGGCACCATCTTACGACCGCGGCATGCAATCGACCCTCAAGTGCTCCACATCTTCCAGGCACATGCAATGGTATGGTGATATGATTTTTGAGTTATTATTAGTCCATTCAAACAGTAGGATTAGGAAACTAAGGTACCTCCCTTATATCAATCCCAATACAGATCCTGTTTAGGGTCGTCACTCCTAGTAATCTCATACGATGTATATTTTCTAGGTCGCTGCAAGGGCTGCTAGGGCTGTTGCTCGCACTCGTTGCACCGCTCCCCCATCACCTTATCAATACAGGCCTACTGTACTCTACTGCTACTGAAGGGTCGTCGTCTCCCGTAGACTCAGAATACGCTCGCGGTCACTACAAAGGACTCGTCGCCTGATCAGTGTAGGCCGACAGCAAGAATATAGTGTCCCATACCACCATAATCTGATCATGAGACTAGGTGCTCACTGGTCACTACGGGGAGGTTTGTGGCCCCAGCGTAGGCCGACAGCTCGACTACGGTGTCCCATACCACCATGCCCGGCTCATGAGTCTTCGTGGATCAAGGTACCATGGTTAACAGGGTTTACAATGGTAAGTTCAGTACCCTAGGTTCAAGCAGTTATGACTCATGCAGGGTGAACATACAATGGCCAGTCGGGTTACTTGACGGGCTCGAATAACACGATCGCATCTCAAGTTGAACGACATGAAGTGCGTAAAATACTTCATGTCGCCTAACCACTGCCGCCAACTCCAAAACACGACTCGCGTTCATCGACGCGTCATTCGTGGCGAAGATAAGCTAACCACGAATTCGCTCGGTTACCGACTGCCTGGACTAAGTATAGTCCCAAACATGTGGAATCATATCGGCAAAGCATGTGTAAGTATTGGAAATGAAATACAACCATATGAGCATGTTAACACATGTTGTAACATACAACTTAAGCAAATCACCTGATACATGCCTTTCATACATATAATGAAATTATGCATATCGCCAACATAAAGGAAATCATTTCCATCAGCAAATTAATTAAGAATTCAATCTCAAACTAAATCATAATGAAATCATCAAGCACATGTTATAACATACAACTTAAGTGAATCATCAAGCACGTGCATTTCATTCATATAATGAAATTATGCATATGGCTAACATGTAAGAAACCATTTACACCAGCATATTAATTGAGAAACCAATCTCAAACTAATCCATAACATCATTTAATTCAATACATACTAATACAAGCATTTATACAAACACTTACACTACACACTTAAGTCTACATATAGTATGTCGACCCGAAGTGCGCATTTAGGCGAATCTCTTCGCCAAACTAATTATGCATGTATTCCTAACATTCTAATGCGACAATAAACCATGTCAATCACATCAGCAAAATATGAATGAAATCTGTACTTCCTACAAATGACTAAAATGCCCTAAATCTCATATTCTTCGTCGGTTTACGAAACAGGAAATGGACAGCATGTTGTACATGTCAAACGGCGATGCCGTCGATAATCTACAATTAAACGATATTGAAAGCTTTGAAACAGTCAATCAAAGGGTCTAAAATCTGCACCTTGTCTCTTATAAACGTGTCGTTTCGAACGGAGCGTATACGCTTCGTCTACGGCAAATAGAGAACCTGATTTACGAGTTCTATCATTTTGCATGATATGGAACGGAAAGAATCCCAAATCAGCAACTTCTAGGGTTATTCCTTACCTGAAAATGCAGAGAAATCACAGGCCAGGTGATCGGAGTGTGTTGCTTAGGCACTTGCAGCAGGTGGCACGAGCAGCAAGAAATTCTCTCCTACTCTCTCTCACAAACTCTCACCTTTTCTCTCTCCCAATCTAGGGATTTTTGCAAATTCGGATGGGAGAGAGGAGTGAGGGTTTCAACCCTTTTTATAAGCCCAAACTTGCCCGAAATAGGCTCGGGAACAAGTTTCACTTGAGGGGTAACCAAATCGGGGCTGTTTCAGTCCAAAAGGACATTTTTGGTGGTCCCCTGACTGAATGCGGTCGGACTTAAGCTCATGCATACTGGATCTAGCATACATCAAGTTTTCAGTCCGGCAGGGTTTGCAGATCGTGCGTGGCGGTCCAGTTTCAGTTCAGCGATCACCGCACGTAGATGAAGCCTACAAATCTCATGATATGAAATAGAAATTTTTCCTGATCCGAGGGTGTAATTTGGCTGAATTCTGACGGTCAGAACGCTTAATACTGATGTGTCAAGTCGTGTGCTAGATTTGAATTTCAAATTCCAAATCTGTCCCTATTCGCACTCTCTTCAGTCCGGGCTCAATGAAATAGTCTGTGATTATCGGTTGGACTTGATTTTCGAAATGATTGTCAAGTCCAGCTAGGTGGTTCTAACGGTCTAAGATAGGAGGTATCGGACTTTCGATGCGCGGTCTAGATCCAATACAAAATTTCAAAATGGTCCAGAGAACAAACCTGCTTAGAGTTTGATCCGAGGTTATAGAGTATTATAGAGTCATTGGTTCTACTCGATTTGGGTCTCGTAGAACGTATTTAAAGTGATCAGGGACTATTTCTCAGCTACTCCAGCGTTGCGCTAGCTAACTTATGCTTAGTTTCTAAAGGAATTAATCCTAAGTGGTTTCTTTGGCTATGGAATTGGGTTCTAAGCGATTTTCCAGGTGTTTTAATTGACCCACTGCCTAAGGACGTCAAATCCCAGATTGGCCAAAATCCGGGGTGTTACAAGTAGGGGCCGGTCCCTAAACATCTGAATGAATCAAATCTAGAGGGGCAATAGAACGAGTTCCATTAGTAGCGAAGGGAAGTTTCTTTTAGTCTCTTAGCTACTTTTACATGAAGCATAAGAGCATTTATTTGTCACAAAAATAAGACCAAGTTGACAAAAATTATTTAAACGAGCTTAATGGATATGACCTAAATGCTTGTGCAAGAGCTAAAAGGGTGCAGAATGGAGTCTTGAGATGGACCTGGAATCAGGAACGCTCATTATAAGGCTATAGAGACCCCCGCACTTCTTCCCTCTTCTTATCTCCTTCCCTGTCTTGAAATCCTTCACAATACAGTCCATAGGATGAAACTCGAATGCCCAGAGCTTATCTCTAGCAAGTCGAGCTATAAATATCATCGTTTTTGGCACCCATACATAACATTCTGAGAAAAGTCTGATGGCTCAAGAGCTACAGTACCAAAACGATGAATGGTAAGAGTAGTATTAACCCCAGTGAAGACTTTTCGATTACCTTGATATGGAGTAGAGTCAGTGAAAGCATCGGGGCTGCCTGTCATATGATTGATGGCCCTGTATCGTACAGGTACTGTAAGAGGGAGAATCTATGCTCATGGCTCCAAGCTGATGTTGAAGGTTGTCAGTAGAAACATTCATGAAGGCTAGATTGTAGCGCATAGAACATCAAACAATAGGATGGCCAGGTTGAGGGACTTGAACTCCATGATGCTCCTCCTAAGCCCAAAATCATTGTATGCATAGATTTCAATGAGTTCATCTACTTAGGACTGACATTTCATAAGTCAAACAAAAAATCCCTCATGCACTACTATTAAATATAAGGAAAAAGGGAGGAGTTAAGGTGAAGGCAACGGCTGGAGATGGTTTGAAGCTGATATTATTTTAGGAATCCTGATGTTAAGGGATAGAGCAAAGAAAACCATAAAGCTCTCCCAATCTAAGATATTTATTATCTTCTAAAGCACCATGATGTGTATGATCATAAAGCGGTTAGTAATCCTTTCGATCCTTGTGTAAAGCTCTCTTCCGAGATGTGTCCAAAAGATGAGAAATCTAAAGAAAGGATGGCGGAATTCCCTTATGCGTTTGTGGTTGGAAGCTTAATGTATGCAATGACATGCACTCGCCCGGACGTCGCTTATGTCGTAAGTGTGACTAGTAGATTGACTAGTAACCCTGGTTTGGAGCATTGAAATGTATTGCAAAGGATAATGAAGTCTCTCGCGCATGGATCTTGATCTGGTGTATGGAAGATCAAGTCTGAAAGGGCCTAGCTATATGCCCTAGAGGAGGGGTGAATAGGGCAATGCCAAATAAAACTTATAACAGCGGAATAATAAGAGAAATAAAGTGCAATGCTGAATTTAAAGTAATCTCAGTAGCCTAAAATAAAGAGAATGATACTTTATCAGTTCTAAGGATAACCTTACACCAAAAACCAAAGGTTTAAGGTAGGACAACCTTATTTCTAGAACGTCCTTGTATCACAAACCAATGAGGAATAAAAAGTAAGGAAATCAAAATAACTTGCAAAAAATAAATCCTAAGTTATTACAACATTCATCCACACTTGCTTGAAGTGATTACAACATTCATCCACAAACACTCTCCACAAAACAGAATGAATAAAAGAATGAAAGAGTAAAACACATCCACAACACAACGATATATAGTGGTTCGCCTGTGTGTACACCAATTGTTATCCAACAGCCACACAGAATGCTACTCCACTCCGAATATCCTCACACAGGGGATATTAGCATGCACTATCAAAATAGGTTTCACAGGTTCACCTAAAACCTTCACAATTGTGTCTTTGATCTCGGGCTTACACAATCCAAAAACCCCACAATTTGAGTTTTCTGGCTCTCCTCTGATAACCAATACAATGAGATTTTTCTGGCGAATCTCAAATAAAAACCAGAGAAAGTAAATTACAAAAATGTAAAATACCTGAATAACCTTTTGAAGAAGCCCAGTAGCACCAATCGGAGTAGAAGTTTGATTCAACGTTCAAAGTCCAATACTCACTTTAAGAATGGTTCTAAGTCTAATTGATTTTAAATCAAAAGGGCTAGTTCTATTTGATTTTGAATCCAAGAAGAAGGAGTATAAGAAATTCCCCTTTTCTAATAAGATTGGAATATAGATCAAAATTAAATAAAAAATAAGCTAGCAAAAGGAATATTAAATAAGCACAAAGTAGCTTAAAATAAACACAAACTTATCTCAGAGAATAGCTTAAAGATTACTTGAATAGAATTGAATTGAATTACTAAAACTCTGAAGTTCGTGCTCTATTTATATCCTGAAAAATCCCGTCTACCACTGGTCTTAGGATTCTAGGACTGGTCGTAGCTTCAAAGATTTTTAAAGATTTCCGCAGGATTGGATTTTCTGTTCTACGACCGATCCTGGGCAGTCTACGACCAGTCATGGGCCACCTACGACTGGTCGTGGGACACCTACGACCGGTCGTAGAACCCCAAAATTGGTTGCTGGAGTTTGAGTCGTACGGCTACGACCGGTCGAAGGATGAGTCGTAGAACTCACAGGACTGGTCGTAGGATGTCCAGGATTAGTCGTAGGGCTAAAAAGATCAAAAAATCTTCAACAACCTAAGACTGGTCCTGAAAAACTTAAGACTGGTCATAGCAGAGCTAGGACTGGTCTTGAAGTCCCAAGGACTGGTCTTAGAACAGCCCAAACAAGCAAATTGAAATATATGAGTTATGTATCTAGAATGACCTATTGTAAAGCCCATCCTAAGGTCAATCTAAGGTCAAATAAACCTTAAAAGTGAGATGGACTTGAAAGTCTGAACATTCAGATGACCCTTAAGAGAAGCTTGAGAATATACAAAACTTGTAGTAGGCCTTCTTGAGCTTGATCTTGACTTGACAAAGTCTTCTAATATACTTGAACTTGATTGAATCTTGAACATGCAAACTTGAAGACTTCAATACTTGATTTCTTCATCCATGTCTTGAAAACTTCTTCAATTAAGATCTTGTCTTGAAATGCGTTGTCTTGATTGCAATGAATAGTCTTCAAACATAAAATACAAGATATATACAAGACATAGATATAGGTTTTGGCACTACAAAATTTGACAACCAAAGGGATATGAAATCATAGCACTTACAATCTCCCCCTTTGTCAAATTTGTGACAAAACACATAGCGTAAAAGATAATAAGGAATCATGAGCCATAAAATCATAAATTACTCTACTCCCCATGAGTAATATGAGTACTGCTCATGTAAACAGTCAATAACATATTCTCATCCACATATCCTTCTCAATTAATCAATTCAAACAAATTACTCCCCCTTTCCATACTACTTACTACTCCCCCTTTTAACTTTAACTCTTACTACTCCCCCCTTTTGTCACAAAATGACAAGGGAAAGACACAATAAGAAGGAGAACATAGAGAGGAATAAGCAGATAATGAGAAAGAGATATGAAAGGACATAATATAAGCCTGAAGCATCAAGCCATCATCAATCCATAATACAACATCCAAAAGACAATGTTATCAAACCATAATCCATAATACATATCCAAAATAAAAGGAAATGATATAGTATCCAGAAGATAATTCACCTAATCTGATCCAGAGGAGGGAGCAAGGATAGTTGGATCAATTTGGTGTAAGCCCCTATTGATGCGACGAAGATATTTTCGCATGTACTTAAATTGCATATCATGGGCTATATTCATATTATCAACCTTTTTCTCCAATGCACGAAGGCGTGCATCATAACCAGATGGATCATAATCTGGATCATTTGTTGAATCATATTCTATCTCATCAAAAATCTCATCCATATTAACATCTTGTTGTGGAAGATCGCCAGCTTCTCCTTCGTTTCCAGCTTCACCACCAACACCACCTTCATCAACTTGGCCAGGAAGCAGATCCAATTTCATCTTATTAGGATTGGAATTGTTGAAAATAAGATGATGAATTGGTGCCTCATTAACAGGTTTATCGATAAGCATGTGAGTGGCTAAAACAGTCATAAGATAACTGAACGGAATATCATTATGACCCGGATGGAGACGAAACTGAATAATGAAATAACAAATCAAAGAAGGAAGACAAACCTTAGTACCAGAAGCAATAGAATGCAACACACGAACCATGTAAGAAGTTAACTCGATTTTATTACCGGACCGAGGATATACATTGGAAATGAAGAAACGATGTAACACTCTGTATCTAGGTAACATATACTTTGTAGGGAGCGCATTCGCTTTGTGTGTCCATTGCACATCAATTTTGCATAAATCTCTAGTTAACATGCATTTTTCCAATTCAGATGGTTTGTCGTATAAAGTGTGAATCGGTATACCTTCATCATTAACAGGTATATCCATAATACCTGATATCAAATGACGGTCTACTTCAAATTTTCCTTCTCTAGTATCAATTGAAAATGTTAAATTATCAAGAGAAAATTCTGAGATGCATGCTACCATTGATTGGGCAATGGACTGGTATGCAGGCCCACCCTAAAGCAAAATGTTAGTCCAGCCAACAGATTCAAGGAGGGGGACAATACCATATAGAGCAATGTGATTGAGATCAGTGGTATGCTCAACGATAATGTTATGGACACGTAAATTTCTTATATCTTGAGAATCATCTTCGGGTGATCGAAGGTGCCGTTTAGTTATCGGTGCAGATCTAGAAGAAGATGGACCATGGGATGTTTTCTTTTTCCCTCTAACATCCATATTCAAAAAGATATACAAAGAGTAAGCAAGATGCACAAAAGAAAGATGGGTTTTCTCTAGATCAGCAAATTGAGAGGAAATCCTTGAAAAACTCAACAAGAGATGAAATCTTGCTATACTATGAACAAATCAAAGCATAGAGAACATGAATCTTCAAGAAAGATGACGAAATAGGACTCACCTTGAAGAAAAACAAGAAATCCTATGACTGGTCGAGCCATGACTCGTCGTAGGTCGGAGTGGAAATGAAGAAGAAGAGGATTTTCTCAAAATATATCATGTTCACGAGTACCACGACCGGTCGAGTGTGGTTCATGACCGGTCGTACCACGACTGGTCGTGTACATCTACGACCGGTCGAGTATCGACCAAAAAACATATTTTTTATGTAAAAAATTGAAATTTAAACAAATATAATATGAAATATAATACACTATGATACATGCAACCAAGAATATTTAATGCAAAATGCACATACCAAGATCAAATTTTAGTTTATTAAACCTACTTTTGTCGAGCGATTTAGTAAATATATCAGCAAGTTGATTTTCGGTTGATATATATTCCAAAGAAATAACTTTTTCTTCAACCAATTCACGTATGTAATGATACCTAATGTCAATGTGCTTAGTACGTAAATGCTGGATTGGATTTTTGGAAATATTTATAGCACTGGAATTATCACAATGTAAGATCATTGAATCTTGATTAATTCCATAATCCCTAAGCATGCGTTTCATCCAAACTAGTTGAGTACATGCATATCCAGCTGCAATATATTCAGCCTTAGCCGTGGAGAGAGATATTGAGCTTTGCTTCTTGCTGAATCAAGAAACTAAGCAATTTCCAATGTAAAAACAACCACCACTGGTTGATTTTCTATCATCAATATTTTCGGCCCAATCAGCATCTGAGTACCCGGCTAATTGAACACTAGTATCAAACGGATACCAAAGTCCCAAATTTATAGTACTTGCGACATATCTAATAATCCGTTTAACAGCAGTAAGATGTGATTCCTTAGGATTAGACTGATATCTCTCACAAATTCCAACACTAAATGCAATATCAGGTCTACTTGCAGTAAGATACAACAAAAAACCAATCACACTATGATATAGTTTATGATCTATATCTTTGCCTGTAGAGTCTTTTGAGAGTCTTAACACTGTACTCATAGGAGTATCAAAGTTCTTACCATTCTCAAATCCAATAGACATGTTAGAATAAGTAGATCCATAAATACTGTCATCAACATATATTTGAACCATCAAAATATCATTATTATTCTTCTTAACAAAGAGTGTCTTATTGACACTTCCTACTTAAAAGCTATGAGTAAGTAAGAATTTAGTCAACTTTTCATACCATGCCCTGGACGCTTGTTTTAGACCATAGAGAGCCTTTTTGAGACTAAATACATGGTCGGACAACTTATCTCAGAGAATAGCCTAAAGATTGCTTGAATAGAATTGAATTGAATTACTAAAACTCTGAAGTTCGTGCTCTATTTATAGCCTGAAAATTCCGTCTACGACTGGTTTTAGGATCCTAAGACTGGTCGTAGCTTCAAAGATTTTCAAAGATTTCCGCGGGATTGGATTTTCTGGTCCATGACCGGTCCTGGGCGGTCTACGACCGGTCGTGGGCCACCTACGACTGATCGTGGGACACCTATGACCGGTCGTAGGACTCCAAAATTGGTTGCTAGAGTTTGAGTCATAGGGCTGCGACCGATCGAAGGATGAGTCGTAGAACTCACAGGACTGGTCGTAGGATGTCCAGGATTGGTCGTAGGACAGCTAAAAAGATCCAAAAATCTTTATCAACCTAGGACTGGTCCTGAAAAACTTAAGACTGGTCGTAGCAGAGCTATGACTGGTCTTGAAGTCCCTAGGACTGGTCTTAGAATAGCCCAAATAAGCAAATTGAAATATATGACTTATGTATCCAGAATGACCTATTGTAAAGCCCATCCTAAGGTCAATCTAAGGTCAAACAAACCTTAAAAGTGAGATGGACTTGAAAGTCTGAACATTCAGATGACCCTTAAGAGAAGCTTAAGAATATACAAAACTTGTAGTAGGCCTTCTTGAGCTTGATCTTGACTTGACAAAGTCTTCTAATATACTTGAACTTGATTGAATCTTGAACATGCAAACTTGAAGACTTCAATACTTGAATTCTTCATCCATGACTTGAAAACTTCTTCAATTAAGATCTTGTCTTGAAATACGATATCTTGATTGCAATGAATAGTCTTCAAACATAAAATACAAGATATAAAAGACATAGATATAGGTTTTGGCACCACAAAATTTGACAACCAAACAGATATGAAATCATAGCACTTACAAAGTCTTCTACTAGAAGGATATAGTGATGCGGATTGGGGAGGAAATTTGATTCACAGACCTTGATCTTCAAGGTGAACAAGTTTCCCTTACTGGCTGGCCTAAAGGCACTCCCCACTTCGAACGCGGGTCTATGGCAATGACAGCTTGTGTGTTTGAGCTAATCTGGGAGCAGCAGATCTGAACTATAAGGTGGATGTTGTTTGTTCATCTGGTTCTTCAAGGAAGTATAGGTATTGTTTTGTGCAAAGAATGGTAGTTTTGGGTTACTGCTGTTAAGGGTATCTCGCCCGACCCTACCACGAGCAAGGCTTACCAGGCGTATAATTAAGTGACTGACTTTCCCAAGAGTAACCCAAAATAGGGTTTTAAGGTTAAATCATGTGAAGGGCTCTTCTAGGTATGTGAAGCGTACCCAGCACCCCGCCGGCTGCCTCTCCTCCATACAGGGTAGCACTCAGTGTCGGTCATGTATCTTGTGTGGGCTCTTAGTTCCTCTCCCTTTTTGGAGTACGAGGCCCTAAGATCTCATGAGGGCTTCATTCCCTTCGCTCCCAGCCCGCTAGCTGCCTCCGTGGAATGGCCTGACTGAGATCCCCGAATGGCATGATGGCAGCTAGTTTCCCGAGGTCGGGGTCGGTACTTCACAATCAATATCAACTAAATAAATGGTCGTGAGCGAGTGTAGGGCCTTCTTCCTCTTCTTGCCCATGGCGATAGGTGATTCCCGCTCTGACCCGTGGGCTCCTTCCTAAGCCCCACAGCCAAACCTCTCGAAAGAAAGACTATGAAAGGGAGTGAAAAGACAAAAGGTGAAGATGGCTCGCGGGGAAGACGGACTTCATCCCTATTGCGGTAGAATGGAGCAAGGGAGCGAACTCCTCGACATGCGGGCATCGAGTATGCTCAACCCTGGCAAGACAATGAAAGGGTGATCCTATGTCCATTGTATAGAAAAAAACCGGAGTCGGGAACTTCGCAGAAGAATCCATTTTCTAGGTTGACCTGCTCTCTTCTAGCTCTTGCTCTAGCCTTAGTAGGGTCTTGCACGCTTAAGTTCGCAGGATTAGGTGGCTTCATGAGCATCCCCTCCTAAATGCAAGCTGCTCCTCTTCTTCCTTTACCAACCACCTCCGTGGCAAGTGAGCGGAAAACCTTCATCCGGTCATTGCTAAGTCATATGGGAGCCTTGCCAGGGCGTAATCTTATGCGTGCTCGTCTAGTTGCTAGCTTTGTGGTTCCTTCTTGCTGAGGAAGAAAAGTCACCATTGGATTAAAAGATTTAACCATCCCTATCTCTTTGCCTTTAGATGGATGTACTATTCTTCCCGTTCTGTAGTCCTTTATACAGCTGGACGTAGGAGAGAACGAAGTCCTGGCCTTCCGATAGTTAATACCATCTTCCTGATGCCTTTCGTGACAAACCGAAAGGAGTTCACGCCAAGCGGAAGAGGGTCTGTTTGTGGATTTGAGTCCAAAAGGCTTCGTCACGCAGGTAGAGTGTGACAGCGGCATTAGTCGCAATGTGTTCTAGCCTTGCCTTGGTCTAGGTCATAGGCAGATCAGACGACTCCCACTCAAAGAATGACAGGCGTGCTCCGATTTTTATTTGCTTGTGCACCTAAGGATCGCGCTTCCGACTTATCCAAAGAAGCCAGTTCCTTAGTCTTTTCCCTTTCTTCTAACTTAGGAATGAGTGTGCGATTCCGGTCTTCTTTCCGATTCAATTGACGACTGGCAACAATTTAACATCGGCTCTGACTTCTACGCTCTGTCAGCTCGGGCGATCCGTGAATCCCGCCTATCTGAATCTGTTGTAGAGGAGTCATAGCTTGAACACGTGGATTTAGCTTGTACCACAGTATGCCCGAAAATATGCTCTCCTCTCGCTCGCTAGGCTCCAACAACTACTACTATAACCTGGTTACAGGAAGTTTGTCTAATGCAGTGCTATTCTTTCCCCTTTCGGTAGTTTACATTCGGGTTGATCCATCAACTAAAGAGCAAGGCTAGCCGGCCTTTTACTAAAATGGCTGTTTTCCCAAGAGCTAACAAAACTCTTTGATTTTATGGTACTTCCACTCTCTTCGTGGTAAGTGAAGGCATATTGTACCGCATCATTAAAATGCAATAGATGCAAATAAATCCGATTCCTTCCAAGAAAGCCTCTTGGGGAACCATTCCCGGGTTCCTGCACTGAGGTCACCTTAGGTCCTTCCTTCAAACTCTCCTGGATCATAAGAAATGATCATATCACAGGGTGGAAGTTCCTCCACATTTGCACGATTGTGGTTATACACGCACGAATTGCATATATTACGTATAAAAGCGCCGGGCGCTTCTGGTGTTTGCCTGCATATTGAAACCTACCTGGGCTAGATCTTCCGACTCTCGCTTAAAGATGGATTGACAGGTTTCGAAGAAGACTGGCTTTCTAAGCTAAGGAAGGAACTTCCCGGCACGTAGGAGTACGTTGAAATCTTCACTAAGACAATGGAAGGTGATGTATATACAACTGACGCGAGTGAAGCCGGGGTGGGGAAGTGCTATGAGACCCGTGCCCTCGGCTTATCCGTACGAGAAAACGGTTCCTACAGCGAAGTTTGATGGATGGAACATTTATTTCGTCCTAAGACCTAGTTGATGAATTTTGAGCTTACGTAAAAGGTAAATGGATGTCTGAAAGACTTCTATGGGTAGGTAGAACGTCGGTACTGCTATTGCGGATCTCTGTTCTCGCCTGGTTCTTGTTTATTTTCCTAAGAGGTATGCTTTTCGCCCATTTGATCAAGTGCCCTTCAGCTTACCGGGATTCTCGCCTGACCCCACCAAGCAATGGAACGTTGTGCGGTAGGTAGAGGCAGAAGTCGATAAGCTCATAAAAGTGTTCTCAATTACGAAGGTACTAAAAAGATCTAATAAGTGTTCCACCTGGTAAAACGTAGATTCTGAAAGGGGCTTCTTCAACTTCAACTGAATAATATGGCTTTCTCCCACGGTATGGTTTTAGCCCATTTGATCAAGCCCAGCTGTTAACCGCATTCTCTCCCGATCATAAGAGAAAAAGGCTTGCCAGCTCAGGTATATCCACGAAGACCACAATCATCGTTTGCTCGCCAGAAAGAAAGGAATAAAAGAAAAAAGAGCCTAGCCAAAAGCTTTATAGGCCAATCCTCAAAAAAAGAATCTTATTGGACCAAGGGTAATTTGCTTAAGCCATCCGTCTTAAGCGCGCAACAAGCAATCTCGCTCGCTCCTATAGGTGGGAAGGGCCTAGCCTCAAGTGGGGCTGGAGAGCTGTTGCCCTGCCTTTCTCTAGTTGGTCATTTTCATATACCAAGGGATGGGGGAAAATAGGTTTTCAAATGAAAGTGGTGCATGTAATGTACTAGTACTAGTCAATAAATGAAATAGATATCAATCCCGGTGACCCACCAGATAGAAGACAGAGTTCCAGTATGTGCCGTGCTTTGTCAGTTCTAAGAGCAGTTGGAAGACCTCCCCTTCCTCACCCTAGCCCTCCCTCCTGCTTAGTTGTCTACTAGGTGGAAAGCGTGCTCTATTACCAATCCTCATGGTAGGTGACTTTCCTTCAATCCTCTCTTAGTGGAGTCCTTTGCCTGCCTATCACACAGCTCTTGCGCTCTCACTGCACATGATCTGTGATCCCCATTATCTATATATCTAGGGGAATCACTGCTTTCCTGAGTGCACAGCAGCAACTTTGTTTGCATGACTTCGCTCGCAGTATGGAAGATTGGATTCGGTAGTTTTCATTGATTCTTTTCGAAGGCTTTGTTCAATTGTTCTCTCTCTGAGTATGTAATTGGTAATCTACTCACCATTCTCCCTCTGTTGGTTCTCTCCTCTTCTCCTTCTGGTGGAGAATTTGGTAATTTCTTTCTGCTTCTCTTTCATGCCTATCTAGGGTGTACACTCTATTTGACGGGGTTCCCCTGGGTCTTTTCCCTTCGTCGTTGTATAGTATTGTAACATCCCAAAAATTGGGGGTCGAGCATAAACTCCACTCCCGAGTTTCAGAACGTCACTTATGCAACATTTTCAATGAATGATGAATGTCGGTGGTAATAGTACATAAAACATGAGGTGGATTAAGCCAAAACAACATATCATACTCCAGAGACAGTTAAATTAGCAAGCGGAAGAATGTGATAGGTATATAAAATATATAAACTGATTGTAAGTCCCCAGAGTGTGAACATGTTACCAGGTTAACTAAATACATGTATACTCCAAAATAGAAAGAAAAGAATATACATGGGTGTGTAAATAAAAGGCAAAATACCAAGTGTATTGGCATCTAATCAGTAACCCTGTAAACCCGTCGATCAAAACCTGCATACAGGAGGGATCCTCCTCATCATCATCAAGTCCGGCTCTGCTTCGTGAGCATCGCCACCATATGAAACTAAAATAGGGACTGGTTGGTGTGCGCAACACCGTCCCGTAACGTGGGAGTGAGTAGCTAACTCAGTGGAATCATAAAGCAAAGATTAACATGTTATCAAATCAATCATGCGATAATGGTAAAGCAAGCAATCAAATATTCCTAAATACTGTGATTAATGCAAGCATGAAATGACATGATGGATGCCCTCACCGACATACTCCCTCATGCGACACCATCTTACGTGTACGGCATGCTTTCTTCCCTCAGTGCTCCACATCTTCCAGGCACATGCAGTGTGATATGAATATGATTACCGAGTTGTTATTAGTTATTTTTATACAGCAGGATTAAGAAACTAGGGTACTTCCCTTATATCATTCCCAACAAGGATCCTGTCTAGGGTCGTCACTCCTAGTAGTCTCATACGATGATATATTTTTAGGTCACCGCAAGGGCTGTCAGGGCTGTTGCACGCACTCATTACTCCACTCCCCCATCACCTTATCAATACAAGCCTAGTTGTACTCTTGTTGCTACGGAAGGGTTGTCGCCTCACGTAGACTCAGAGTACGCTCGAGGTCACTACAAAGGGCTGTTAGGGCTGTTGCTCGTACTCGTTGCACCGTTCCCCCATCACCTTATCAGTGTAGGCCGATAGCAAGAATATGGTGTCCCATACCACCATAATCTGTTCACGAGTCTGGGTTGCTCACTGGTCACTACGAGGAGGTTTGTAGCCCCAACGTAGGCCGATAGCTCGACCACAGTGTCCCATACTACCATGCCCGGCTCATGAGTCTTAGTGGATCAAGGTACCACGGTTATCAGGGTTATCACTGGTAAGTTCAGTACCCTAGGTTCAAGCAATTATGATAAATACAAGGTGAACATACAACGGTCAATGAAGTTACTTGATGAGTCCGACTAGCATGAGCGCACGTTGAATCGACCGGCATGAAGTGCACAAGCACTTCGTGTGGCCTAACCACTGTCGATGACTCTAGTACGACTCGGGTTCATCATACGCATCCTTCGTGGTGAATAGAATCCAACCACGAATTCTAAACTGTTACCGACTGCCTGGGCTATGGAATAGCCCCAAGCACATGTAATGTGAATCAGTATTCATGTGAGATATACAGAATTAAAATAACAAGTAATTCAAGCATGTTAGCAACATGTTATAAAATACAACGTAAGCAATTTAACCATACACAAGAATTTCATATATATATAAGGTAATTAATTCAAATATAACAAACATGGAGGAAATCATATACATCGTCAAAATAGTTGAGAATCCAGTCTCAACGCTAATCTACAACACCATTTTCTCAATACTTACTAATACATACATTTATACAAACACTTAGACTACACAACTCCAACGTACTTGACGTATGTTAATTTCAACATATAATATGACAGATCCTTATATCAAGGAGTTGTCTAATACACAACAATCATGTTCTTATATTTAAAACATATGGCAGGCATAAACCATATTGATTTAGGCATTTCAACAAACACTTAGTCTACAAACATTAGTCTACATAGCATATGTTGGCCAATATGTGCATTAGGGCGAATCTCTTTACCAAAAAGATCATACATGTATAACTAGTATTGGTACACGGTAAATACTCATGGTAATCATACGGGTAAAATACTTATGTATACAGTATTTCCTACAAATACCTAAAATACCCTAATTCTCATATTCTTCGTACGTATGCAAAATGAAAAATGGACAACATGTTCTACATGTCAAACAACATCCTTATCAGCAATCTACCATTAAACGTCATTAAAATCTTTGAAAAATGGTAACCTAAGTGTCTACAATCCGCACCTTTCACCGTAGAAGCGTATCGATTCGAATAGAAAGTCTACGCTTCGTCAACGTCGATATGACGACCTAATTCACAAGATAGGTTAGCTACTTCGCTACTGGTATTTCTAGAATCTCCAAAAAAGGTTGAAGTTAAGGTTTTCTTACCTGGAACGGTGTTGGAATCACCAGAACAGTGATGCAGGTGGAAGGATCTGGCACATGGAGCAGCAGGGAAGACTCCCATGAGAAAGCCCCAGCTTCTCCCTCACTTTATCTCTCTTTTCTCTCCTCTCCTAGGGTTTTCCCCAAATTCATATGGGTTAGAAAGTTAAGGGTTTAAGCCCTTTTTATAAGTCTAAAATCGACAGAAATAGACTCGGGGCCAAAGTATACTTATGTTATGTCCAAATACGGACTGTTCCGTCTCAACGGAGTATTTCTGGAGGTCCTCTTATCAAATGCGGTTGAACTTAAGCTCTCTGACATTGGATCTAGGTCAGGCAGAGTTTTCAGTCTGATCAGAAATGTAGATCGACTGTGGAGAACCAGTTTCAGTTCAATGGCTACCGGTACTCGATCAGAGCTACAAGTACTATGACATGTAAGGGCCACCTATCCTGATTCGAAGGTAAAATTTGATCGAATTCTGATGGTCAGAACGCTTAGAAAATGTAGTGCAAGTGACACGTGCCAGATTTCATAATTTATATTTAATTTCTAACATTTCTCACACTCTTCACTCTGGACTCAAGAAAATCATCGTGGGACATCATCTGGACTTGATTTTCGAGGTGATTGTCAAGTCCAACTAGGCGGTCAGGATTGTCTAAGTTCGAGATAATCGGACTTTCGATGTGCGGTCTAAATCCGATACAAAGTTTCCGAATGCTCCTGTGAGCAACCAGGTTTAAAGTTTGATCCTAGGTTTTACAGTATTGTAGCGTCACCTATTCTATACGTTTTGGCTCTAGCAGATCGTATTGAAAGTGATTGGTGAGAATTTCATAGGTCATCTAGTGCAGCACTAGTCGATTCTGGTTAGATTTCTAAAGGAAGTAGCCTTTATTGATTTTTGTTTGAGATGAGATTTGAAGGGTGGAGTGAGGGTGCTTGGAAACGGAAGAAGGAAGAGTTTGGAGGGATGGTTTTTGCCAAAAATCAGACGTTTGGGGGATAAAGGAGAGCTTGGGGGGTCACTTTGTAAAGGAAGTAGGTGATCGGGATGTTTTTAAGGGACGACCCATGTACCAGGGGGTTACCCTAACCCCCAAAGTGTAAGCTCCGTATCCTAGACCGTACCGTTCCATAGACTTCAGGGGTCTCACTGGTCGAATTTCGGCAACCTTCGACCCTTAACCAATATTTGTGTATGACCCTGATTCGTATGCCGTCAACCCGTATCGACTCAACCCAAGACCTTTACCATAGCGACCGCGCCGTCACTGCAGTTCCGATGCCGCGACTTGCGCGCTGAGGAGATACCCTGGTCAAGAGATGTGGGCCAACGTTCGGTGCGAAGAAAACACCACGCGTTGTGAAACTCAAGAGAATCTCTACGAGGTGTCACATCAATCCCATCAATCCATCAATCCATCACATGTCAAGTACATGTCAAGTACACATCACCTTTCACCCATTCCCAAGCAACTATAAAAGTCAAGAATCTCTTACAAGCCCATACCTCTCTTACACCAAAAGCCCTCAAAGTCAAAAAGTTCTTACACCACCCATGCTGTTCTTACACAAATGGCCACAAAAGTCAAGATTTTCTTACACCCCATCACTCGCCACATCCATCACCCATCTCTCTCTCCCTTTACAACTCTCTCTCTCTCTTTCTCATTTTCAAACTCAAAAAAAAATCTAAGGAGAGAAATTCCATACATATGAGAATTCTCCAAGCCTCTCCCTCTCTTTCAAAGCTTCAAGTATGGCTCACTTTCCTACCCCATGATCTCCCATCCTAACCATCCATTCCCCATCTCCTCCATTGGAATCAAAGTTAAGGTGCTAAAGAACTCATAGGAGCATGAAGATCGAATGGTGGGTGCTCCTCTAGATGTAAAAAAAATTGATTTCTATAGCCTAGATATTTTCTTTCTTTCATGAGGGAAGTGTACGACCCACCAATCAATGGTGGAGATCCCACACAATGTCATAGTTGTGGCCTAATGGCTCACCTTATGCATGCATGATCCATGCATGGGGCCTTTCTCTATGGGCCCCATCATGGTAGTTTTATTTTATATCATATTATGTTTGGGTCATCTAGACCTTATAACCATGGTGGAGATGGCATCCTCACCATGCATTTTAATTATAGGCCATGTATGTGCAAGATCCATGTTGTAAATGTAAATCTAGGTATGATGTGCGGGTGTGATTGATCTTAGGAGGGCTCAATAGTGGCGGAGCCCCTTTCCCTATGGTCGGATTGTCCTTCTATCTCTCTTTTCCATCATTTTATTTCCTGATATGTGTGTCCCATTAATGTATTTCCCTTTTTATTTAACTTATATAATAAATTTTATCTAAGTACATGTTGCTGTCCAGAATTTTCTGGACAGTTTCTGGTTGTTTTTGGACCAGATTTTGGGACTGTTTGGGGGACTATTCATACCTATTAAATATACTTTTATGAAAGGTGGGAAACTCATCTTGATGTCCCCAAAATTTCAGCCCCAACTGACCTTCATTGGGGTCCCAAAAGTGTGGTCCAAGTAAGGTGGACAGTCTGGATTTTATGCACTGTTCCAGCAACATTCCACCATGGACAGTTGGATTTTTAAAATTTATTAAAATACCTATGAGTGTTTAAAAATTATAAAAATTTTTAGGGGGGTGGCCTACTTATGATAGGACCCACTTACAAAATTTTGAGGCCAATGGACATCTGTACACACCATGGTGATGGCGGGACCGGCCCATTATAATATGGTGTCCGGATCAGTCCGATTTTTTGGACAGATTGATTTATGTAAATAAATTAAAATATTTACAGATATCTAAAAATTCTAAAATTTTTTAGAAGTATGTTACACTTATGTTAGAATTCACCTACCAAATTTTAGGGCCAATGGACCCCTGTACACACCGTGGTGAGGGCCATACTGGCCCACCACATTGGGACGTCCAGGTTTGTCTGATTTTTTCTGCAGAGTCTGTTTTGTTTAAATTAATTAAAATACTTAGAGATATTTAAAAATTATAAAATTTTGTGGGGGTGTGGCCCACCTATGAAAGTATCACTCTATGAAATTTTAGCCTCAAGTGACCCCGTTTGGTTATCCAAAAGAATGGTCCAAGATGGTTAGACTCTCAGATTTTTTTTGCTGTGTAGTCCAGCAATATGCCTTGATAAAAAACCATAATTCAAAAATATTTCTTCTGATGGTGGGCCACCTTTTTGGGTTTCTTCTCATTGTATGCATGATGAGGGATCTTGGCCCTCAATTTTTAGAGTTTTAGAGGCCTTGGACCCACTTCAATGGAGTGCCCAAATTTAAGACAGCAACATGTTATAATTATGCGGGCCTTGGGCTGAAATTTTGAGTGGGGCCCACCATATTATAAAGATCTTAGAGAAAATGATTTATACCTTTAGTTCCTTAAATGTTGGGCTTAATGAATGCACTTTTGAGGCCCACCACAATTGAATTTAATTGGGTCCATGAATGTAGCTAGTTGTTGAACTATTTAAGGCCCATAAGTGGACCCATTTGATGTGTTCCAAGGCCCATGGGATTAAGCCCATTTAATGTAATTTAAGGCCCATAGAGTGGACCCATTTGATGTGTTCCAAGGTCCATGGGATTGGACCCATTTGATGTATTTTAAAGCCCATGAGATTAGGCCCATTTAATATGTATAAGGCCCATGGGTCGAGAACCATTTGATGCAATCTAAAGCCCACGGGTTATGATCCATTGCAATGCACATAAGGCCATTGGTGCGGCCCATTTATGCGGCCCATTTGATGAGTAAAAGGCCCATATGACATGACCCATTTGATGTATTTAAGGCCCAATGGGGTGTACCTAAGGTCCATTGCAATGTGTGATCCCAACCTGGTTTACGTAATGTTATTCACTATGGGCTACACCTTGGGAGTAATGTTGGTTTGACGTCTACATTGCGAGTATAATATTGGTTAAATGTCCGCATTGCGACTCTTCCTAGGGCCCATTGGTAGACCCGTACTTGTTGTATGCAAGCCGTCTAGGCCAGTTGCGTTGTAAGGATAAGGCATTACTTTATAACATGAATAATATAACTCCATGACGCATAGCCCATTTGTATCGGTCCATTTGATCGGCCTGCTCGTATCGGCCATTTGAATGATTTAGCCCATATGATTGATTAGGCCCATCTTGATATATTTGTGGCCTGTTGCTAAGGCTATATATGAGGCCCGTTGTTGAGGCCCACCTTGATGTGTATGAGGCCCGTTGTTGAGGCTCACCTTGATGTGTTTGAGGCCCGTTGTTGAGGCCCACCTTGATGTGTAAGAGGCCTGTTGTTGAGGCCCACCTTGATGTGTATGAGGCCCACCTTGATGTGTATGAGGCCCGTTGTTGAGGCCCACCTTGATGTGTATGAGGCCCGTTGTTGAGGCCCACCTTGATGTGATGAGGCCCGTTGTTGAGGCCCACCTTAAATATATATGAGGCCCATGTTGTAAGGCCCATTGTGATGTATACAAGGCTCATGGGTCATGGCCCATTGCAATGTATGTAAGGCCCAATTGGTGCGGCCTATTCGATATATTTATGGGGTCCATGTCATTAGGCTCATCCTGTTGTATTGGTGACCCGTCCATTGAGGCTCACCCGTGGTATATATTTAAGGCCCATGTGTAGGGCCCACCTATTGTATATTTAAAGCCCATGGGTTGTGGCCATAGTAATGTATATTAGGCCTATGTGATGTAGCCCATACTGATGTGCATTAGACCCAGGTATGTGACTCACCTGCGAAGTATATTTGAGGCCCATTGTGATATATCTAAGGCCCATGGGTGCGACCCATCCAGATGTATTTGAGGCCTATGGGCAAGGCCCATTTTGATATGTGTTAGGCCCATGACCAGGGCCCACCTATTTTGTATATTTGGCCCTTGTGTGAGGCCATATGCCCATTATATATTTGATTCTATGTGAGCCATTCCTTGGGGGAAATGTTGGTTAAAAGTTCACATTGTCGACGCCGGTTATTGATACCGTTTATGAGTATGTGACATCATAACATCATGATACATGCCCATTCGCATCATCTGCATGTTTGTTATGAGATGTGATTGACCATTGCATATGTCATTGGGCAGGATGATGTGAGACTCCCTGATAGGTGGAGATTATCTCATATGAGTGCATGACATGCGCAGGATTGATGCATGATTGGATTGTATGACTCATGCATCTTGCATTGTGTTATGATTACTGTACGCCCTAGTGACATCAGGGTCGTAGCCTCCACAGGCATATCGTGGATGGCAAATGGGACACCAAAAATTTATTCGAGCATCGGGCCGCCATAGATGGCCCTGAGTGAAAATCTCTAAACACCCTCTTAGTTCCAGAGAATGCTCCAACGTCTAGACCGAGTGGGTAGATGAGCGTTGAGTGCCGATTACCAGATGGCTGCGTTCTCCACTGTGTCGTGGTCAGTTGGAAAGGGGTGCGACCTTACCCGCCCGAGGGAGTAGGCATGGCTAGGCTGAGTTTGACCAGCTCTAGGAATGGGTCCACTATCAGCGAGCCAGGTAGGTATTGGCAGACTACTGATAGGTGAATAGTGACATCTTTTTCACTTATCCAGTTGTGTGCTTGATTGGGACGACAGGTGGTGTGAAGTGTAATAGACCCCGGTGATTTCTCCAGAGAGGAACCGTACTGATATGAGGACTGACATGATATTATGACACCCCGTCACTATTGTGCATGTGGGCGGGCGCACGTGAGAGGACGCTGATGTGGGCGAGTGTGATGTGGGTGGGGCTGAGGCCTGGGCGAGCTACCACACTGGGCGAACTACCAGCGGTTGGTAAGCTACTGTGCTGACAGGCTACTGAGTAGGAGTTGCATACTCATTCATTCATCTATTCACTATCCACTTGGGATGGTGGTGCGCAACTAATTTTTATGTATCTTCGTTATGGTAGGGATTTCGGTTGGGCGTGCGACTAACTTTAGATCAGGAGTTTACCACGTTGAGTCAGACTATCCAATTTTAGGTATGGGACTGGTTTGGATAGAGGTTTCTTGTGGTGGACCTCGTAGCCTACGATACTATATACTATCATCCCCACATCACACTCTAGCATGGTCATTACATTAGCACCATATACTGCATATTCCATTACATCTTCGGCGTGTGGCATTATGGGTTGTTATGTTTCTGTATTCCTATGACTTAGATGAGAGTGATGATATTTGTTAGCTCTTTCGAATTGTGTATTACATTATATCCTTGTCATTCGACATTTGATTATCTATGACTCATCATTTGCATAGCTGTCCTATATTGTGTATTCTGATATTGATTAACTTATCGACTTGTTCTGTTATCGCATGATTATAATCTTATCAGTATTTCTGTTTACACTGATAATTCCTGCTCTTATCAGTGTTTCTTCTTATTCAGTCATTGTATGGTTTATGGATTAATAGCTTTTCAGTATTGTATAATTATGATATTGTATTGAATACTTGGCACTTATCTCGTGCACACACTTACACCACCCTCTAAGCTTTCTATAAGCTTATTCACGATAGATGCGTGTAGGTGATGTTAGGTTACAGCATCATTGAGCTTGGAGTGTGCAGCTATTTTCTAGAGCTTTGATTTTGACATATATATTTCTCTTTCAGCATTGTATTCAAATGATTATATTAGTGGATATGTGATGATGATGTTGCCTTTATGATTTGGGTAAACTTGTGGTTATGCTTATTACTAGTTAAATGTATATAAAAAAAATCCTCTTTGTAGGATCCCAGGATTGGAAATCTGGCATATGAATGCTAGGAGCCGAGAATGGGTTACTACGGAGGCTGTCGGCACCGGATTCGGCGAACGAGATTCCTGTGAATCTAATTTCTGGGTTTGGGGCGTAACACAAAGACCATCGGCTCGAAGGCCCGACCGAACCCAGCCCGTTTACCGGCGAGGCCTCGCCAACCACTGGTGGATTTGGCGAGGCCTCGCCATATGGGCGAGGTTCTCCTGTCCCCTAAGCCCCAAAAAAGTATGGGGCCCACCCTAGGTCACCTTGGAAGTTGATCGTTTGGACTCCAACTCCATTTGAGGCATTTTCGGGGCTAATTTGCAAATCGAAATAAGTTTATGCAGCGTATAGATTTTGGGGTAGGAGACGCTAATTTATCCAACTAACCTATTTATTTTGTTATATTCCAAAAGGTTAAGGGTCAAGACCCATTTTATCCATTTATTTACTATTCACGGTAAGTTTTAGCTTTGGTATTGTTCTTCATCATTAATACCCTAGGATTGGTGTGTATTATGAATATGTTTAGAAAATAAATGATGAATAAAGTGGCAGAGGGTGTGATTTCGAAGGAATTGGATAAAAAGAGGTTTTAGGCTTTGAGATTAAGTGTAAGATGTTGGGGTTGACCTACCACCTAAGGACATTCATTTCTAGGTTTGGAATGGAATGAAACATGGCCTAAACCCTTCGATTGATAGTCTAAAGGTGATTTGGGGTCGTTGGGTGTGATCAAGAGTGTGCACGGACTCGATCTCGGCGACCGTTTACAGTGAGTTTTAGTTTAAGTATAGTTCTTCACTATTTAAACTTGAGGATTCGTGTCAATATGAAAGTACTTAGAAAAGTTAAAGAATGAGGTGGTGAAAGGTGAGAGTTTGAAGGAAATGGGTTGAAAAGTGATTTCTTTGGCTTTGGGACTGAGCTTTGAGAGTGTTATGGTTGACCCATTGCCTAAGGACGTCTAACTCCAGGTTGACAAAAATTCAGGGTGTTACAAATATATATGGGAGGTCTCCACTTCGTTTCTTCCAGGTGGACAAGCGTGATGAAGGTGTAATCATGAAAGAGAGGTCGATCCTCCCCATATATCTAGCAGCTAGTATCGTACGCCATTGGAAGGGCGGTTGCGTTTGAGATGGTCCAACCAGTAGTCTCTTAGTCTCTCCCTGGTCGCCTCGCTAAGGCGAGTGGAAGTTCCTCCACATTTAGACGAGAGTATATATGAACGAGCTTACAGCGACTGGGGGAAGAGTGACTTGACTATATGGTGTAGTGTGATCCAAAGGTAAATTCACTAAGGGGCTCTTTTAACATAACAAAATCTATACCAAAAATTGAATCCCTTTAATGAATCCCCTTTTGGGGGGATGGTGGGTGGGGAAGGGCAAGGGAGCAAGCAACAACCTAATTCACGTAAAGGGAACGCGAAAGCCGTTGCACATTATAGCACCTGTTTTCTTGCTCCCTTTGCTGGTTCTTTTGAGCCAACGAAGGAGGGCTCTTTCTCTCTAGCCGTGAGAGGCGAGACCAGTAAAAGAGCAAGTACGCCTAGCTCTGTTAAGCTGTGTGCTTGCACACTTAAGTTAGTTCTTGCTATTGCTTCAGGGCAATCCCTCTCGTCTTCTTCCATTTGGTTGGTCCCACATCGAGGGGTTCAAATTCCCAACGTGCATTGCTAGTTCTCACTTCGCGCATCCGTGCTCCGTTCGTTCCCTACGCTTCTGCATGAGTGATCTTTCTATATAATGTGGATCGACTGATTCATTCAGGTCGATAGGAAAAATAGTAAGTAAAGAAAGGGTTCCTTCCCTCCCAATGAATTTCGAGTGATAGGGGAGAGCCCCTAAGAGAAGGAGCTTTGTTTGTGGTATTTGTTTGTGGTTGGTTACATTGACAGGGAAGTTTCCATCCATATCAAAAGGGGAGTGGGTTCAACCTTTCTGATTGATCTTCCGACCCCCTTTCTGTGGAAGAGATTTAGGCTCAACAGTGGAAGTTCATCTGGTTAGGTGCTAGGCTCAGCTTAACCCAAGTGCCCCTCCTATGGCGTTCGTGACATAGCATATTGTCTGATCTTCGAGCAGGGGGAGGATCAAATCCGCTACACCCACCGTCCTTGGCTATTAGTTACTGAGCTCTTGCTATAGCTCTAGGGCTAGGGCTTCTTTCTAGCTCTTGCTCATGCATTTGGGCTCTACTTCATTCTTTTGAAAAGAACTCCTCCCCTGGCTACTACTCGAATTCATTCCTCTCGGTAAGCGAAGCTCCCTCCACCCGTCGCCCTTCGGTCAACTCAAACAACAGGCCAGGAAGGACGTTGTTGAATGCTCACTGAGTCCTTCTAGGTTAAAGGGAAGCACTAGACTCACTCCACGAGAACTAGCCTAACGGTTTGCTTTAGATTTTGCATTCCCCTCCCCCTTCCTGGATTTTGCTAGATTGTCTGCTATGCTAGCCTATGATGAAGGTCGGATCGGTATGGAAGCCTGGGCATAAAGTGTATTTGTACGCAGGAGAAAAGGAGGTCAAGGCCATCCTGATAGGTTACTAGAAATCCTCAGCCTTCCGTGACAAGGCGTAATGGCAGTCCACTTCCCCCGGGTTGCGGAATGAAGTCCCAATGGAAGCAGGTAGAGGGTGATTGCCCCTTCCGCCCATCACGGCCCTTAGCTTAAGTGCCTATGGACGGTTGGGATTCTGCCATAGATCGAGTTCTGGATGGGACGAAGGTCTGATCCTCGAAATCCCAGTCTATCTCAATTCCGTAACAGCTTCTGTAGATCTAGCCGGTTACGGTAAATAACCAAAGAACGAACCAAGGCCCTACTGCTAACCAGTCTTCTTTCCCGACTCCTCCCTAGACCGACCCACCCACCTGCATTCTTTTTCATCGTTCATCAAATTTTGAGCATGAAATTGCCCACGGACTAGACCTGGGCTCGATGCGCCCACGCTTAAGCTTTTGTCAATGCCTATCCATTTCCTGTTGTGGGCTAGGTTGTCAGGAAGTGAGCCTGAAAGGGGCATCCAAATGCGGGTCGAGTATGAATGCGTCCTTTATCCAAACAAGCTTGACTCTTCCTTTTCCACCGACATTGGCTATTTGAGCTGCAGGTTTGGAGTGAGCCAGTTCAATAAGTCTTTCCCGTCTGATCTCAGGATTAAATCTTCAGCATTGAGATGCTTAACGCAACTGTTCCAGTTTATTGCACTGCAATCAAAGGCACTTTGGCCACGGTGCACGCTCTATCCCACTGCCAAAATTTTTGAAAGAAAGACCATGCGAATAAGTACGTCAAGGCCGCACTCTACCAATGCTGCGTTTGTGCACAATCAGCAGGCGAGGCATCTCAGCCTTAGCGCGCGACTTCTGCTCCTTACGTGGAATGGAATGCCCAGAAGGGACACAGATAAAGTGACCAGGTTATCTCACACGTCGAAGCCTGACCCCCAGACTAGAGCAGTTTCAGCTTGTATTTTGACCCCTTGGACGTTGTAATTGCTTTTCTGTTAGATTGATTGGGAGAGTGGTTCGCATATGATCTCTTTGTTTATGGCTCTTTCTTCCTTCTCTGATTGCTATTTGTTCTCCGGAAGGTAGATTTTCTTTTGTAATCTGATCTCTCTACTCCCCTTTATCCCAAACAAAAAAGACCTTATTGCCCCCTAGCGGTTGAGGGAGAAAAATGAATTGTCAGTTCATCCGCACTTGGATGGATTGATTATGTATAAATGCACTATCTAATAGGCAAATCTAATAATAGTAGCGATCATCTATCAAACAAAGAAAGAGTTTTCTATCAAACAAAGAGTTGAAGTATAGAAAAGTGTAATCAAGTCCGTAAAAGAATCCATGCAATCCAATCAAGTCATCAAGTGACATACTTTGGTCAGTAATATCGTGAATGAATGCAATCAAGTCCTTCTGCTCCCCTTTTTCCTCTCCAATTTTGTTATGCCACTTCGGAGAGAAGAAAGACAAAAGACTAGACTCTCCATCAAGATTCGCCATCAAAGAGTTAATCCTTTCATTCGCTATCGGTGAAGTATATAACGCATAAGTGCGATCAAGCCTATCGTTGATTGCGCGGCTGCTGCTAGCTAGCTCTTAGATTTGCTTGGCCTAGCAGGTAAATGAGTGATTTCACACTTTAATTGAAAGATTGGGTCAGTATACTGAAGGATCACCGCAGAGTTGATTGAAAAAAGTCAATAAGACACAATTGAAATATCACACATATAGATTCAAATAGCCTATTCAAGGGGTTGGATTACTTCTTTTCTATTCGTGATGATTCCACATTTCAAGCTTCATGAGGAAAGATCGTATGTATAATGACTGCGATCAATGACCAAGTCATCACTTTTATCTACATATAGAAATGAAGTGCAACCGAACAAGCAGTATTGTATGTAGTATGATCAATCAAGCCTATCGCTAATTGCATGGCCGTTGATTGAACATTTTCTGTTTTTCATCAAGATTGGGTTAGTGTTAAGTTAATAGTACCTATCGGCTTGGATTAGATTTGTACATCTTTCTTTCCTTTCTCCCATGCTTTCCGTTGGTAAACAACCAACCAACTCGTAGTTCTTTACTACTCGTATAGGAAGGAGTCTCTTTCTGTCTGGTGGGATTCATTTTTTCTCAATCAATAATGCTTCCACGCATCTTTCTCTTTGATGAAAACAGTCTTAATAGTACTCCATCGTCTACTACTATTTCTTCTACTACTATTACAAATCAATCTTAATCAATGACGACTCTTAACGATTCTATTTTTCTACCATCTGGCAATTCTAACACTCAAGGTTCTTCTAATGGGATTTTCGAAGATCATCCTAGTCTTAACCCTTCAAGTGAGCATATAGTAGAGCTGCAATCTGCTATACACGAAAAATTAGGGGAGTTGGCTGATAAAGATGGAAAATCACGATCGCGTAATATCAATTTCGAGGCCTCATCATCGAAAGTGGCTTTCAATTGCTCAGAAATTCTCAGCTATATGGGGGGCTTGGATGGTGAGCAAAAATAATTGGTCAAGAAGTTGGTCAACTTTCGCATGATCGATGGTAAAAGAACGAGAGTTCGTGCTATTGTTTATCAAACTTTTCATCACCTTGCTCAATCTAAACGCGATGTAATCAAACTTATGGTTGACGCCGTAGAGAATATAAAGCCCATATGCGAAGTGGAAAAAGTAGGAGTCGCAGGTACTATTTATGATGTCCCTAGGATTGTTGCCAGGGATCATCAACAAACCTTAGCTATTCGTTGGATCCTTGGAGCAGCTTTCAAATGACATATAAGCTACAGGAAAAGTAGCTTAGAGAAATGTTCATTTGCTGAGATACTAGATGCTTACCGAAAGAGGGGAATTGCACATCAGAAAAGGGAGAATCATCATGGACTGGCTTCCACCAATCGAAGTTTCGGGCATTTTAGATGGTTGTAAAGTGAGACCACATAAAGAGCTCTTCCTCATTTAGTCAGATTATTCAGTAAGATATTACATGACCCTTTTCCTTTTTGAATCTTCATTACGAAAGCCGGCCGTCAGCTTATAAAAGAATGATATAACAAAGATGTTGAAAACATCAAGGCCTCTATCAAAGAGGAGGTGGATAAAATAGTGGTGGACAATCTGAATTCCACCTCCTCTGTTCATAAAAAACAATGGAAGAAAATCAAACTGATAGAAAGAGAGCTTTAAACAACGCAGCTTTTGAATCACATTCATAAACCTAGTAAGGGGGGTTCTTCTCCTCTCTCCTTCACTATCAAGAGTCTGATCGATAAATACTGTCAGGAGAAGGAGAGAGATTAACTAGTCTTTTTCTATTTAAATATGCTGATCCAGAGACTTCGTCTGAAAGTCTGTGTCCTCCGCTGTCGCCAATCGGTCGCTTTTGCGACTGACCCCGGACGTTTTGTGAACTTTACTTGTTTCGGTGAGTAGAAGTAGAGGGAGACAACCCATTTATGATTCCAACTAAGAATTCCAGGAAAAGGAAGGATCAAGAATGTCATATATCTCAGGAGCTAGATCAGTTCCTGATAAACAAGTCAGAATTGCCTTAACAAAAATGGATGGAATTGGACCCAAAAAAGCCATTCAGGTTCGTTATCGATTAGGTATCAGTGGGAACATCAAGATGAATGAGTTAACTAAGTATCAGATCGACCAAATTGAACAAATGATAGGTCAAGATCACATTGTTCATTGGGAATTGAAGAGGGGAGAACGAGCAGACATCGAACGATTGATTTCTATTTCTTGTTATCATGGAATTCGTCATCAAGATGGATCGCCCTTACGCGGTCAACGAACTCATACTAATGCAAGGACTTTTCACAAGCAAATTCAAAAATGAAAGAAGGCTACCGAAAGCCCTTGTTACTTGTCTGATCAATCACACTGATAGCTTCAATAGTTCACTGAAATTCTTTTGAGTTTTTTTTCTTGGTCTTTCACCGGTTACTAATCACATATACGTATAGTAGGCCTCCTTCGCCACTCCACTAGTGGCTCGACTTGGTCTTGCTCCCTTCGCCCGCCTATCGCATCGCCTCGGCTTCGTCCTAGAAGCGACCGCGTCCACCTCTCTAGGCTTTGCTATCGCTCATGACTGGTATATGATCTCTCTATGTAGTGGTCGACCTTTGACGAACTTCGCCAGAAGTGACTAGTCGCTTCTCGAATGCCTCTTGACTATAGTATGGTCTAGTCTTTCCAATGCCTCCTTCCTTGCCACTGTTACTAGGAGAGTCAGCAATGTCGCTTGCATTCTAGAAACAGTAGCTTTTGTGCCCTTCCTGCCTACTTAAATTGATGTGAATGATCGTAACAGCTCTTCAAATCCTTTGAAGTCTGATTAGATATGTCATTGAAACAAAGTTCTTCCATTCTATCTCTATTTTCTTTTCGAATTCTGAGGATGAGCCGGCCGGTCCTAACTAACATCATTTATGAGGAGCCGGACGACGAGGCCTCCTACTCAGGTAAAGATGTCTCCGATGCGACTATCTCGGCAAGAACAACGTCATTCTATTTAGATTTTTTGGAGGGACAAAAGAGATATGCTTTCAATCAGTCCCAAGCAGATACCGCCCCCCATGCTCCCACAGTCCGCTTACCGAGGAATAGAAAGGGAGGACCCAGGGCCAGAGTAAGTTGGGTTAGGGTATAGAGTCGTAAGCGCGGTGGGGGGTGACAGAGGACGTGCTCGTACGGTTCATATAAGGGGTATCAGATGGTCATTGATTGTTGGGAACTTTCACTCCTTTATATTCAAAATATGCCTCTCTAGGAGCATTACGATCTGCAGCTCAAATGGTCCCTTTTGAAGTCTCTATTGGTCTTATTCTTATTGTGCGCCTTGTGAGCATTACGATCTCCATTACTCAGATCTTCCCCTAACCCAACTCGAGAATGGACCGGAGGGAACCGTAGCACGGGGAATGACTGCGTCTCGTCGTAAGGCTCATTTTGAGTTGTGGGTCATAGGGCAGGCTTCGAGCGGGCAGTGCGGTCCGGGGCACAAGGGTCTTGGTTCTATCTAGGTGCGAAGAACCCTGAAGGTGACTGCAATGAGTAGAAATGTCACTCACCGGCCTAAACAACGAGCAAACCTTGAACATGAGAGCAAGGGATCACCCAACGAATGGACGAGCTCCGATGGAGGGAGGAGAGAGGGAGGCAAGAACCATGCTTTCAGAGAAGTGGCGGTCCGAATCTTATCTGAACTGCGAGAATAACTAAGTCATGCCGTAAAAGGGGCATTCTCCACATGGGACGGGGCCAAGCCCAGTATGGGTGACAGATCAGCCATTGGAGTACTCCGGGATATACACCAGGGTAATAAATGTCGAGTATATGACGATGTCGCCCGTTTTCATTTCATGGAAGTCCTCGGCAGAGGAAAGGGCTGTAGGTGATGGCGCGTTCTGCTTCTTATCTAGAGAGGGGCACAAAAATCGTTCCTATGGGGTCGTGCGTGGCAGCTGGTATAGATGAATAAAGGTGGGCTGCTTGAACGGGACCTATTCTCTTAATAAGCAGCAAAACTGAATAGGAAAGGGGGCCGATCTAACTGATGAGTGCCTTTTTAGTCAGTAGAAAAAAGGTCTCATGTAGAGCTAACATGGCTGGCTACAAGTATAGCCAAATCAAGATGAGATGGGACAGACGGTTAGAGGCCGCAGCGGGACTACCAGAGGAAAGCCCGCCCCTACTAGCTAACATAGATATCTATTCCCGAATAGCAGTAGTCTCTATTAGAATCTCTTCCCGACCAGGCTAGGCCAAATCAGGCCACCACATCGTGATGGGAATGGCTTAGCCCACATGCATCATTTGATGAAAGCACTCCAGTCGCCTCCTCGAAGTGGCTTGTTAACCATCGGACCGTAGCTCCTCACCAAATGCCCTTGGGTTGGGGCAACACAGCACATGAGTAGTTCGCTCCAGGACCCCACCCCCTCGAGAGCAGGATGCCGGTCGACATTGAGCTGGGATCCAACCTATACTTTCCTTGGGCTTGCCTTGCCCCATCATCTAAATAGATGGGCGGGCGTCGAAAAGGAACTAGCCCAGCCTCTTCTAGAAAGATTTTCTTGGTAGGCGCTGCCTACTCACTTCGACAATGCTCTAAACACAAAAGTTTACAGTTCAGCCCCCTTCTCTTCTCCCATGCTAAGTCACAGGCAGTGCCTCAGAAAGTACGAACGAGCCACATGCAGGGAAACTTGCACGTGTGGTTCTGGCCGAGGACCCCGGTATACTGTACTAATATGTGTAGGTCCCCGTAATTCGAGTGAGATTGTCATGGGCAAAAGCAGATATAGTTTGGTATTCCCTTGTTCCCCGTATTGGTTATGTTCCTCATTCCTTATCTAGCAGAAACTAATCGAGCTCCGTCTGATCTCCCAGAAGCAGAAGCTGAATCAGTTACAGGTTATAATGTAGAATATGCACGGGATGCGATCCTTAATAGTTCACTGTTGGCGGAAGCCAATGTCCCGGGGTCCTGGGGACTCATTCTGACTGAAACAAGGGGTGAGTCTTTACCAACTTCAAAATCCAAAGATTTTAGGGAAGAAAAATGAGGGGAAGGGTACTCTTCATTCTTCATTCGAAACTAATAAATGTCGGGTCAGGGGTTTCTGTCTTGTTATCAAAAAGGGGAGGAGTTGGGTAAAGAAAACTCCCTCCTTGGACAAGTATGGGGCTTAGTCAAGTAGAACTGGGTTGCGCTGCTTGATGCTCCGATCGAAAATAAATCAGTGGGGCCATGCCGGTACGACAGAATATACGTTAGAAAGGTCAATCCCTCCCCTAAAAAAAGAAATCGGGCTGAACTTCTAAAAAGCAGCCCGCCTGCTTCCATAGAACAATATCATGGCAATGTAGACCTAAGTGGTAATATTAGATCCTGGGAAACCATCATAAGTACGGTCGGCCTGCCTATATTTGAACGAGAATGTCGTGTCGTCCAGCGGAGTTTAGAAGAAGGTGACTCAGAGCCTAGAAGAAGGTGACTCACGAAGATAGCTGACTCCTTTTCAATAGAAAGGAATAGCCAAACCAACCCAACTGGCTGGTCAATCTCAGAGATCTTATCGGCCGGCAAACCGGAGACGGACGACCACGGTCCTGACCGTCACCAGCACCGAAGGTTTTCTAATCAATGAACCCCCGAAACCCACTTTCTTTTCTGACCAAGCTGGAAAAAACCATCTTGGTCACGACATGTTGTTGATATTGATTGAGTTGGAGGGACTTTCGCTGACTGAATCCATCCATCAAACTAGACCCCGGTAACCTTCGTAACCAAAGCGTCATGACAGAATTCAAAGGCTTTGGATTCTTAAGTAGTCGGGGGCAAGGAGGAGCATGTAGGAATGCCGACCACTACTAAGCCACTTGTAGATGAGAGAAAGCGAGTAGCAAGCAGCAAGCAGCTTCAAAAAAGCTGTTGCGCTCCCGCTGTCCCCCCCAGACCCCCCCGAGGCTCCCGCGCCTTCTGAAGAAGCGTCGGCTTCAAAGCCCCTATTACGAAAAACTCAACTCAAGGGCTTCGCGAAGCAAGCCCTTATCATGATAGGGAAAGCGGTAGTGCGCCTTACTTACTTTAGATAAAGACTAGGACCCCGTTGAAAAATGTATGTACGGCTGTTGCTTGCTGGCTTCAAAGCCTATTAGTAAAACGCGCATTGGCCTTTGACGTAAAAATCATTTTGAAGCTTCAAAATTCTTATTACTATAAATTCAGGCGTGTCAGTCTTTAACTATTTAAGTATTTTTCGGGAGGCGCGCTATCATTTTTAAGTTGGCTGTTATAAGTAGCGTGCTAGCACGCCTTCCCTCCTTCTCTCACTTCGGAAAGATTGAGCAGTATTTTCTTATGATGACCTGGTCGAGAGAGTACGAGACATCGGTGTAAAAGATTGAGTGGGATCAGTGAGGTTGGTTATAGTGATGGCCTGGCTTAAAGTGCGCGGCTTACGCAAAGGTAAGCGGTTAGGTTGACTTTGCCCCTTTTTTTAGCTTTTTCTGAATCTTCCCTTTTTGATTCTCCACGAGATCTCTGTTTCCCAGCCACTGACGGTTCTGTTCGGTCCTCTTCCCAATGGGTATGGTATATGAACATGAGAGCAGAGCAGGAAGTTCTAGCATGACGAAAGATTCTATTCTAAAAGGCCAAGTGAACTGCATGTGTCCTGCCTCCGGGGAGCCTATCGAATGAATGATTGAAGAAAGAAATACACTAACTTTCTTCATAGTTCATTTTTTGACACGCCTTTTAGCTCGTAGTGGAGCATTAAAAAAAGTAATTTCACTCAGCATCCATCTGCTAATTACTTTTTGAAGGCGCGTGCGAGAAAGAGAAGGCGCTCCTATTTCATACTTTAGATTTGCCTTACCACTGAACCATTGAAAGTGCACGCCCACTTCCGTTTCCTTGTAATGAGCTTCTTCCAGGGGGCATTCTCCACAAACTGAGTGTTTCCAGAGATTGATTTTGTCCCCTGTTCCATCCACCCAGGTGGTGATTGAATTAGATTCCATGTTTTAATCATTCCCATCCACCCGGCCGGGAAAGACTCATCTCCTATTTTCTGAGCCTATATAGTAATCTAGTCATTCTTCGAAAGGTTTTTCTCTACCATTACCATTAAGCTATTTTCGCCCCCCTCCCTTCAATAATGGTCGAAGATGTTAGAGTTCTCTATCAAATTTGAGCTCTAAGCATTCGGCTGACACTCCCACCGCGACACCCGGTTGGCAAACTATTTTCAAGACTACCCTGCCGTTCCATAACAATTCTTTCATGATTTGATCTATACGCTCTTCCACCCCTGTCAAGGTTCTATCAAATATTTCCCAGCACCACCTTTATAAGTTTGACTCTTCTAGGGAACGATAGCCACCGTACCGATTGCTCTCAAAATATCTTAGATTCTTCTCTGGGCTCTCTTATCTTAGAGGAGCTTTTCCTTGAGTGAATTGCTGCTCCAGAGGTTATGTAGAACTGCTCTAAAATTTATCGGAGACCCGTCAGCTTCCTTGGATGATGCTTCCCCTACGTCTTTCGTGTCATCGGTGAAAAGCCAACGATTCATTGCTCTTGCAGTCGGGGCTAGAAGCATACCTTTAATCCCCCTTCTGTTGAGTCATCTACCCAGGATTTCGACAATCATTATGTATAGGTAGGGGGATTCCTCTATAAATTTTGAAAGCTTCCTGGTCTGCTATTTATCATTGCTGCAATCCAAGACTTTGAAATGCAGGGCTATTATAAAAGAAAGATTCTTTGAAAGATGAATCTCTAATTTAGCCTATCATATGCGCTGTCCATGTCTAGTTTGACTATCATCCATCTTCTTTTCCCTCGTTTGGCTTCATAGATGGCTTCTTGGACATAACATACGTTCTCCGTGATGTTCTGTCCTTGATGAAAGCTCCCTTGTGCCTTCCTGGCTGTGAATGAAGTTCTTTCTCCCCAATCTGTTTGCTATGACCTTTGTCTTTGTGGAAGGTCTGAATCTCTCTAACTTATCAGGTTTGGCTTCCTTTGCGATCAGGGAGAGAAATTATGAGTTTACTGACCCCGCGTCCCATTTCTCCTAAATTCCACTAGATCTCGTTTTAAGTAGTCCCGGAATAGGTTCACTTGAAAGCCGTCCGGGCCTGGGGATTTATTTGGTTTGTTCTCGAATATTACCAAATAGTTTCAGTATTCACTGGTTCATCAAGGAATGTGTCATTCCCAGTAAGACCTATCTATTTTCCAGCATCCTTTCTTGGCTTGCTATTCTATCACCTCTTCTCCGATGTTTTGACATTTTTTGCCAAAAAGAAAGAAGGTTGTTGCCTCGCCTCTTTCTCCTTCTTGATCTCGTCTCGTTTGCAGGTTCCCTGGTCATTCTGAATTGAAGCTATGAAGTTGGAATTTCGACGATTGTCAATGCTTAGCAACCGTATTAAGAAATAGTCCGAGAATCTCTTCTTTTCCAGTTTCTAATGGTTACTCTAATATACCCAGCTTCCTTCTCACTCACATAGTGAGTCTGTTGCATCCGATTTTGTGATTTACATTTTTCTTATTTAAAGTTTCATGATTATATCTACTTTAGTCTTCCTTTCTTTCCTCCCTATCTTTCTGGAAGCTCCAGGTCCAGGATTTGAGCTTTACTTTGATTTCACAATTTCCTTCTCCACTTACTGCTTCCTGGTTCATCACACCCTGGATTCCCAAACCATGTCTGATCGCATTTGAATGGAATGGGTCCCAGCTTTGGCCGTTCTAGGCAGTGGCAGTTCTATTGGCCTGTAATCAGAGACTAGATGTTGGGATGACAGCCATCTAATTCTGCCTAGGAGCCCTTCCCTTCCCTTCACTGATTATAGGCTATAGGCTATAGTGGGTTGGTTTGGTTATCCCCCTATGATCAGACCTGTTTCTTCCCTACTAAAAAGGTAAGGCAACCGCTTGAGGGTCTTCAGTCGTCTCCTCAAAGTCTGTCTTTTCTAACATGGCGCTGAACTGCTCCATGTGGCTTCTGTTTTTATTGTGCCCGCCTATGCTTTCAGAAGAAAAACTATTATGAATATCACAGACCTCCTTGGTTTTCCATTTCTTTCACTATGGAATCAATGAAGGCCTTTATCCTACCAGGAGTCGGGTGTCCCATGATGTTTAGGATTCAAAATCTTCTTCCTGTATGCTGGGGATGTGCTTTTGTGCCACCACTCTCCTCGGTCGATATTATCCAGGTTAATGATAGTTGTTTCTACCATTCGTAATGTTCCATTGGGGAAGACACTTTTCGCAAACCTCTCCCCCCTCCTCTAGTCTGCATTCCTTAAGGAAAATCATATCTGGTTTTCTCTTTTTACAAAGAGTCTAAACAGCCATTTGTTTGGGGTCTCTGTTCAGGCCCCAACCATTCCATGATAGAATTTGCATTTGGCCCCTCTTCCACTTTTTCTTTTTTCTGGTCACTACTATTAAATCATGTAGCGCCGGTACCAACGGACCAGAAACCTGTTCATTTTCTTCGCCAGGTGGCTATAATTCTGAATATTCTAGTATGGTTATGGGAGTCAGGGTTGTCTCCTCGGCTGTTACCTTCCCCAAGGTCAGAATTGTGTCTGTTCGGGCTTGGGCGGTTTGTCTCCTTGATTTCTATTCATTGGGCTTTCTTTCTGATTCCCACTCCTTGCTGCAAGAAAGAACCTTCCTTCAGATCTTTAGGTGGTGTTTGGACTTCGGATAGCCCCTCTCTTGCTCATGGGGCAATAACAATAGCGCGCTTTAGTTTTAAAGCAAGCTGAAAAGCCATTGCGTGCTAGCGCTCTCAGTAGTTTTTCAGCTGGCTTCAAAGCCGCTAGCGCGCGCATACTTTTGAAGCTGAAAAATGCTTATGACTATCTATTAAAGTCAAAGGCCCCCCCTTCTCTATTATAGGGCTATGGAGTCACTTTCACTTTAGTTAGGGCTATGGAGTCAGGGGCCTGGGCCCTAAAGGGGGCCTTTGAAAAGCACAACGGCTTTGAAGCTAGCCGTTGCTTGCTCGTGACGGGGACTCTATCGTGATATAACGAATATACAACTCTCTTTACTAAGTGAGACTCTATCCAGATCTAAATAATCTGCCAAAGAGCCTTCTTCTAACTAGGAGAGTCACCAAGCTACCGGAACCGAAGCTTCTGGCTCCCCCCCTTTGAATTTTCAATTCCTCCTTTTCGTTCTACTTAGGTGGAGCAATCCTTACTCTTGACAGAATATAAAAGAGGACCGCAGGCCTTTGTAGACACCTCAACGAACTCATGTGGACACTCCTCATCCCGAGGACAATCTCTCAAATACACATAAGGACCCGTTTTTCTTTTCTTTATTGATTCCTCTCAATAAAATTTGCCATGTTACAATAAGTTACTTACGGATGTATGCATGCAGTCCGGGAACACTTTGGGGTGAACACCCATCCAAACAAGTAGGGTCAATAGTTCAGCATTTAGGCCATAACATTTAGCAACAAATAAATCTTTAACCCAACAAGTGCTCTCCGAACTAAGCTAGGTAGTCTCCTATCACTAGGCTCACCAACCAACCTGGACTTTGATTCTTATTATTCCTACCTGTTATAAAAACCATAAGGATTGTTTCCAGCCATGAGTTCCTGAAATAAGCGCTCTTAGGTGGGGTGGGACATCATTCGCCAGGTCTTTGAGTGCCCGTCGTACCACGTGGTTGGTGCACTAGGTTGATTGAGACTCTACTTTTCAGATCTGGCACCTGCGCCCGGCCCTGTCTGCTAGCTCATCAGTGGCTCTATGTCCAGTTGTGAGTGATATGTTCGCGATTCGTACAGATGGAATGCATCGCGTACTATAACCTTCCTTTATTGGGCTGGGCCATTCCATCAAATCTTTGAGAAGGGGCCCAATCTCGTATTTGATGGTCGGCGTGGCGATAGGCTTCGCTTCTACGACTGGCTTCCCAGCCGTTACAAACACTGAGCGAGAATGGTAAGGGGCGCACAAACAATGTCGTTGCGCGGGGATGCATTCGCCAAGCTGGGGCAAACAAAGCCGTCCGGCCCTACCGGATTAGGAATGCGAAGGCCTTTCCTTCGAAAGGTGGGAAAGAAAGAGCTATGCTATTGACCGACCCTTTCGTAGTGACTTCGAATCAATAGGCCTCCCCTTTTTTGTCATTTTTGATGAGGCGGGCCAAATAGAGAATGAAATACAGAAATAGGGGAAGGGGATGGTGGCCTTTTTTTTTTTTTGTTTAAGGGCCCTACTAAAGTACCAAAGGCTTTCGGGGCTTACACCCTCTTTCAGTAGCGCCCTTAGAATCTAAGCCCTTTGAAGTGCCAGCAGTTGTAGCTGTGGCCACACCAACCCTTTCATTCTTATCACTCTGGGTTCCAATCTATATGACCTCCGGGCGGTATAAAGTACACCTCTTCTGTAGAGGCAGGTAGTACCTAACCTTTAAGAGTCTATTCAAGGGGGGAGCCCTCTTATCTATCAATGGAAAGAAATCAGTGTGTAGCATGATAAGGAATCCTAGAAAAGATCGATTGAAACTCCCTCCCCGGTCCCACGAAGATCTCTACGTACTTGTCCAGTCCAGGACAACTGAGATCTTCTAGCCTATATAGTGACAGTGCGTGGGAGCAGCTCAAGCAAAGAAGAGTCAGGTCCGGTCTGAATTCAGGCACGACCCACCCATCTACTGCTAGGTCTGGGAATGGCGGCAGGCGAGGACGCCGTTATGCCCCACTGCACTGCGACGGTCGGCCCCCGGACTATGCAAAAGAATCGAGGCAGGGAGGTCTCGTCCATAGTGGTTCCCCCCCCCCCCCCCCCCCCCCCCCCGAGAACAAATAGGCCTAGATCTATGCCCCTTAATGAATCGAATGGTCCTTTGACCTTCGTTTGATTCCGACGGCTGGCATAGATCTCATGAGACCCACCCACTATGACTACGAAAAAAGGCCTGCCCTTTTCCTTCGCTACTAGGAGAGTAAGCAACTTCTATTAGCACCGGACCGTCGAGTCGAATTGATCATGTCATGTGCAACGTCCATCAATGATGGTTCATTAATGTCCATTGATTTAGACTCCTTCTCCCTTCCCTTATACGAAGAAGATCAAGAGGGGCCTGAAAGCCCCCGAACCCAGAATGGAAAAGGAAGCCTTTCGACTCACTCTCATATGGATCACCCTCCAGCCCTGGGCAGGTCGGTCGCGTCTTTCCCTATTATTCTATTCCCACCATGAGAAAGATGCATGGAAGAGGTATGCCCAGCGGGTGGAGGATCCGTTGAGAGTGTCCGTTGTCTCGGTAGGGAATAGTACGATCTTTTCCCCTATTTTATTGAATCAATAAAAAAAGAGGTCAGTGTTACGGCCCCGTATTGTTTGATCTAATATTGACCGGGGACGAGCCCTGAGTTCCATAGGTCCTTGGTTCGACCTCCTGTAGCGGTCCTTACTTTTAATAAAGCGGAGTGGGGCCAATTTCTCGTACTTACTCAGTGTGCCCCCCTTTTGTCGAGTGCCCCGCCCGGTTCACTGGGCTATTAGCCTACCAAGCACTTTCCCGCGGCTCTTGCCACCCACTAAGCGGGTAGAGTGCTCGTTATCCTGACTGTTCTCTCAGTTGGGCCCCCTCTCATTACTCTCGCCATAAGCTATAGCAGCTCCAGCTTGCACCCATAGGGGTCCACCCTGTGAGAGGCTAGAGTGGGCTCAGCGGTTAGGCCCCATTCGAATTACGTTAGGGGCTTTTTCGCTTTTGCTAGATCTAGAGAGATACTACGAGTCCTTCGTCCCAAATTCCCTCGCCGCGACCATCTAGTTCACCGGTACTACAAAAAACTCTCATGCTTATGTTACTGTTACTAATGTAAGTATTATTTCAGACCACGAAGACCCCAGTTGTGCTTCTGGTTTCTATTCCCATCATCATATTGAAGTTGAAAACTCCTCGTGCTCTGCCATAAGAACTTGGAGTCCGTCACATGGTGAAGGTAAGGTAACGATGTGATTCTTGCCCAAAAAACTGACCGAACGTGTTCAAGTTATTGGCTCGTCCGACCCGATAACATTCATGAGTCGCTCGTTCAACTGTCCCTCGAAGACACGGTCGAGAAGTGTCCCCCCGCCCCCCAAGATGCCCCCCATCCTTTTTCTTTCTCTCGGTCCCACCCCCAAAAAAGCTCCCTAGAGAAATGGATCAAAAAAAGGGGGGACTTCTGCAACGGGCTATGTCACCCATTACTTATGAGGGAAGTCGCATCCATCCCATTGCAAGCACCTACAATGTCATGATCACATTGGTTTACCCTTTTTTTTTTCTTTGGTAGTTCAACAGACGGTCGCCCCTCCAACAAGAAAAGGTAGAAATATTGAAACTTCTCTGCCATTTAGATTGGAGAATTTCTAGAGGAAATCGGGTTTTAAATTTCCAGAAACCACACGATTATATAGCCAAAGGGAATACGCCACGCCTAAAATCATCCCAAGCGCTGCTAATGTGGCTACTAAGCTATTTTTTTGGAAAGCTCCTACTGAGATGGGAAATTCCCCGATAAAGTTGCTAGTACCAGGTGAACTCATATTGGCCAAAGTGGAAGAGAAAGAAATGGTAGGGAGATTCGGCATGGTGCTCACTGAACCTCCGTAATATCTAGCAAGTCGAGTCTTATGTCGGTCATATAGAACACCAAGACATGGAAAAAGGGCTGGAGGAACCGGTCCATGACTTGACATCGATGGAATGCTACCTCCAATTCCCTATATGATAGATAAAGCCAAATATTCCCCCTTGGAGTACGCCGATTACCCCCCGAACCGTACAAGATAGTTACCACCTATCATACGGCTTTCTAACTCCACTTCTTTTTCTGGTCGTTCCACTCTGTCGGATCGATGGTAGTATCAAAGATCTGTAACCCCCCGACATTTTAGACAGAATGGTTCCTGCTTCCTACCCATAGTTAGCATATATCTCCCTGGGTCATACTTTAGTATCACATCGTAGACCCCCACCCCAACTCTATCTTCCTTATCGGTGAATCGGAACATAGTGCATAGGTACTATTCGATGCAATGGGGACAAGACGACTTGACATACTACGATCACGTACAGAAGTGCTGCCCTTCAGTTCGGCAATATGGAACCTCTCAACTGGTCCCGTTCCTTTATGGGGTCCTATCGGGATAGGTAGGCAAAAGCTTTCCCCTCCCCCTGACCGAGCAGTAGTTCCCCATGACTGACAAATAGGAGTTTATGACGTAAAAGAAAGGCACCGACCCCCCACTGGGATTTTTCTTTCCTTATCTACGCGCGCACTGCGTTAGCACTGGCAAAAAAGAGGTCATCTTTACTGAAGAAGAAGGGGCGGGCCGGGTGCTTGCTTGTGGACCCCCTTCTGCAGCAAGTGCTTGTTGGACCCCCACCCCCATTTCCCGAGAGGGGGCCAGGCTGTGTTTCCCTAGCGGCCTGCCAGTGGCGGCAGAAAACGAACTCGGGTGGGCTCTGCGCGGTTCGTGTTTTCTTATTAAGAGAGCTTCTCATTCTCTTATAGAAGCCCACGTCCACGTCAGGACGGGTAAAGCCCAGCAAAGCAGCAGGGAGCACTGAACAATGGGGGGGATGAGGGTGACTCTGCCCATGGGTTGGACCACACCACAGGCAGAAGTCCTTCCACGATAGGAGAAGGGCAGCGTCCTCGTTGTCGGACCGGAACAAGAGACGGGAGCTAGTCGTTGGAGGGAAGACGATGGCTCGTGGAGTGTGACTCCCTTTTACTAATAGGGTAGGGGAGCCGTCACGTGATAGGGGCGCTAGCGCTTATAGCAGCCAGCTGAAAAAGGCTAGCTAGCTATAGCTACTTATTTCATTGCAGCCAGCTGAAAAATGAAAGAGCTCCCGCGCGCACCATCAATAGTAATGGTGCGCGGGAGTGCTCTTTCATTTTTCATGAAGCTCGGCTTCAAAAAAGCCCCTATCACGTGACAGCTCCTGCTGTCCCCCCCAGACCCCCCCTCCTCCAAGGCTCCCGCACCTTCTGAAGAAGCTGCTTGTTGCTTTTTGTTCAAGCTCCATTCGCTGCCTCCCCACCCTTGCTTAGCATTCCACTTGTGATCCTGGATGCAGTGGAGGATTTTGATAAATGCGCCCGAATGTTCCCCCCTCCCTCCATAAGACCCTACTTCTCTTTCCCCCCTCGAGAAAGAGAAAGAAAAGAAGAAAGGATTGACTCTCTTCTTTCATGTGAACAACCCTATCTTGTATTGAATGATTTTTCGTGCTAAACACCACGTTGAGAAACACCAACCTCCTATGTATTGTACCATTTAGATACCTTGAAAGGGAGGTGCTCCTTATGATGCTACGGATGGCTGTCCGAAGTGCAATGACGGGGTAAACTCGGACTCGGATAGGATAGGATTATGCGTGTCGGGCCCTTCGTGTGTCCGTATTTTGGCCGAGTTCCCCGTACTGTAGGCCCCTATGTTACGTGGCCATAATATTTTGTTACGTTCCACCGCTGTTACGCCATAAATCCAAGGTTCCACATGAGCTCTCGTTCTGAGTGGTGGCAGGACCGCTAGGGGATTGACTCCAGGTGTAGGTAGGGTCAAATCTGCAGGGGTCATGCAAATACATAGGCCCCTTCTCTTCTGCCAAGTTGTTTAGAAGGCGCTTTCCATTCTACAGTCCCTCGGAACGAAGGGTTAGGCAGGTAGTATGGGCCCTCTGACTTCCAGCTATGTGTTATGCGGCTCTCGCGAAGCAAATGAAGGGAAGCTCGAAGCTTTCTAAACCCCGCGGCGGCTTATCTTATGTAGTGGTCGGCCTTATAAAGCTCACTGAACTTCACTTCCCTCCCCCCTCCTGACCCCAGACCCCCCTAGTAGTCGGCATTCTATAAGCGACGTCATCGAGTCTACGAAGCTTTGCTTCTTTTAGTCGGCCCGTAATGCAATGCCTCCCTTCATTTATTTGCCTCCTTCTAGCCCAGAATGCTTAGCTTCCTGCACCAAGTCGATCTTTTAGGCTTGGCTTCGTCCCGGAAGTGAAGCTTCTACGACGAGTCACTTCTCCCCTTCTTCACTCTCTCTGGCGGAGAAAGCTGTTCGAGCTTCTGGGTGAGCTTACGCTTACTCTTAGCCTCTTTGATTAGTAGGTGGGCGGGCTAAGCCTCCTACTTAAGATGAAAATCAAGGGCAACCTTCTGATTATGTCGTGATGCTTTGGTTAAGCCAATTACTCTACTTACTGTAGGCTACTTCTATCTTCTATAGTGGCCCTTCTGCTTTCGTGTAGTTGTAGTTTGTATTGGTACTGAATGAACATATCAAACAAAGGCGAGCAATATAAGCCCTTCACCGGCCTAGGAAAAGCAGCGAACTCTATAAGCTAGGGCTTTGTTCACCTTTGGACACGAACACTATTCCATTCTCAGCGGAAACCTGCCTTAGAGATTGAATGTCGACTTATCTTATTGTCATTCCATCAAAGACAGCGTTGATAGCTTGCAGTGAATAGCCCCCCTTGCTACTATGATAGAGAACCGTCGGCTTGCTTGTTGCCAAACCAACCCTGTTCGCCTTTCCTTTGAATCAAAATAGGTCGTGACTGTTATATTGTAGTCGGTTAGGGGAAGCTACCGCTTCATAGAAAGCTCCACTTCCTCGTCTTACTTCTGACAAAGCTTCTACTTTGCTTGCTTCTCTCGTGCTTACTTGTGCGAAGGAATCAGATTTTTGCTAGGTCCAAAAGCTTCCATCAAAGCGAAAGATTTGATCAAACAGAAACGCATATTGAACGTAGCTGATATGCAGCTACGGCTAGGCGATCATATCATGCCATATAAGACGTCATATATGGATAGAGAGATCCCCTAGATATACAGATAGAATAGATGTTCATGGATAGACAGACATTCCATTGATTCATGAAATGGCTCGTCAATCTAAATGAATCATTCTTCTGGTCTCTCTTCACCCCCCGCCCCGAAACTGACTCACGGCACAACGCCCATTCGCTTCACGCGTGGGAAGGCAACGAAGTTCAGTTCAAGAGATCGCAGCGGAGTGGAACAGCCGCGACACGAAGTTCCTTACCTTAGCTGGATCTCGCTGGTGCCACCTAAACGGTAGGTAGGCGGTGGATGTGTGACATTTGGAGTTGTCATTCGTGCACCTATCCCCAATGGAAGAATGAGTGATCCGTTCCCCTGCAGATCATGTCCTTACCACCCGATCCCCGATGGGCATTGGGGGATTTGGTATAGCAGCTCACGTTAGTTTATGCTACACGTTCCCGTTAGACTGGACACGTGTTAGCTGTAGGAAGTATGGTTCTGAAAGTGACTTCGGTTCACTAGTTCAGGCTTAACTCCTCGCTTTACGTTATCGGACCTACAGGTCGGGCCGGGGCTTCGCGCTCTTTCTTTCTGTATGGGACGATGCCGGGGAGATAAGGGAATGTGTAGAGGCGGCGAACAACAACAACACAACTACATTTTTTTGACTTTTCCCTCCATGAGATGAGCCCAGTGCATTGGACCGATGGATAAGAGAACTGAGCTAGCCTAAAAAGTGCTTGGGCGCTCTACGTACGATGTAGACTCCATCAGATACATATCGATTTCTTTCTGATAGATCCAATAGATATCTTATCTCATCAATAGATAGAAATAGGAGATTTCCCCTTATTATTGATGGATTCCCTCTCTATCCATTCCTACTCTTTCGATCTATCAGAACAGATCAGGCCATCTATCAATCGATTTGAAAATAGCACATTCATCTCTCTTTTCGTTCATTTTTGCCATGCCATAATAGCTGCCATAATAAGAAGTAGGCGAAGTAGCTAGAAGTGCTCGCTTCGCGTCCTTGAATTCCTATTCACGAATGAATTGGCAAAGCCAACAGAAAGATTCGATTCTGACTTCGTAGAGCCGGTGCTGCTGCTACCTGCGCGTAGGACTGTCCCCCACTCTCGTCCCGATGCGCTAAGGGGATTTTCTTTTTGGAACAGATGACAGTGTTTTGCTGACGCCTCGAATCAATTAATTGTTGTGATATGCTATGTTTTCTCCCCCATTGCTAGTAGGTTGATGGGTCACATGCCCGACACATATGTTTTGGCTTTGTGTGTCCATAACTCAAAATAGGTGACCTAATGACCGCTGCCTGACTAGACATACCAATAGTCACCAGATTCATATGGGCTACTGGGGAGTGGGCAATGATCTTCTTAAGATTGATCTATCTTGAAGTGGCCGAGGGAGTATATATTATAGCAATCGTACTTGGAGTATAAATGAAAGGAGTGGAACGAAGTGTCGCTTCGAGAAACATGGGTACTGAAAATCTTAAAAACCCGTGGGTTCCCAATTTTGAAGGAATTCCTGCCAAGATGATGGATCCTGCCGTAGGTGCCTTTACATGAGCTTCGGGTGACCAAATATGAACTGGTACCATAGGCACTTTGACGGAGAAAGAAGCGTAAGAAGCAATCCATAGAAAGATTTGGCGCCGCTCGCTAAATTCTGTGGTTAATGAGATTTGTGAATCGGTGGTTCCTGTTTGGAGAAGAATCAACAGAATAGCTAATAGCATAAAAACAGATCCAAGTGAAGTATATAGGAAAAACTGATATGTTGCCTTGATCTTTCTTTGTCCAGGACCCCATACCCCTATAATAATGGTAAAAGGGTGGCCCCAAAGTAGAATTGACCGGTGGTGGTTGGTTGAAGCTCCAGTAGGTAGCCACTCCCTTCTCAGGGAACTGTACGTGCGACTTCCGCATCATATGGATCCATCCCGAGCTTCCGTCATCGGCCCTTGTCATTAGACCACTATATATACATGTATTTTCCACCTTGACTCTCGAATCTTTTACCTCTCGGGTGGTGGTGAACAATGCAGCTTGCGTTGCGGGAGATGCCCGCCCGTACGGCCCGGCTTACTTCCCGCCTGAAAGAACCGCTCACTAGCTCGCCGGACTAGTGGGAGGGGGGGCCCGACCGTAGAAAACCATGCCTTTCGAACCAAATGCAACGCCCATCTTCCAAATCAAGAAAAATGGGCTCGTTGGGAAGAAAGATTGAGTGCGGCCTGTAGAGCACATGTAACGCACAGTCGGGTTGCTCACGCAGCAGATCTCTCTCTCTAGATATCTATAGATAGAGAGAGAGATGTGAAAGTTATTGCCTTATGTTATGGCCGCCCCCTGACTTACGGCCTTTACGCTACTACTACTGTGATGTGAGCGGTGCAAATTAGTTTGATCTTTCCCAATCATCCTGGCTGGAACTTGTACGCAACGCTTGTGTGGAGGTGCATGCATAAAGGGACCCACCCCTTTTCTTATCTGAATTTTAAGGACAGGACAGGACCCTACCCTATTCTCGAATCCTCTGTCGAGCTCTACCCTGCCCGCATTTCTTTTGAAGGGGGCCAAAGAAATGTCTCCACCTTCTGCCAATAGTCTTTCTTCGAAATTCTACTGAACTGGTCGATCCTCCCCTCCCGTTTGTTTTAGCAACTTATCCTATGGTCTCCTCACCAAGAGCTCCCCGACTACGACAGAGGAACCAACCCGCCTGTTCTGGCAGGGTGACTTTTTTGTTTCACAATAAGACCTGGACGATTATCCCTAGCCTCGGTAGCTTAAGAGTTTACGTCCATCCCTGGTCGGGTACAGTTTCCTTTCTATTTCTCTCTTATAGCTGTTACCCGAATTCGCATAAGTGTGTCCACACCCCCCTAGGAATCCATTCTCATGAACAAACACACCCCCTACACACACCTAGGAGCACCCCTTCCTACATATCCATACAAGACCCGAGTAGGCGGGTCGAGGTCCTACGAGGTACCCACTACTCGGAGTACCCTCTGAAAAAAAAAGATGTTTCTGTCAGGTTCATTTCTTCATCAGTTGGGTTGGGCAGGTTTGACCAGAAATGCTATGCTTATGCACAAGACTACCCCTCTTCCCAAAAGCTTCATGGGGACTACTTTACGACGACGGACGATCACCCGTAGGGGGTTTACTGCACAAGGCCCCTGCAGAGGAAAAGCTTTATCCCAGAGAATAGAAGATGCTCAGCTCCGCACAACATAGGGATTAACACGCTTTCGGGAAGAACATAGAATAGTAGAGGATCCAGCATGCAGGACACGACGATCATTTGAAATTCATGAATTAGAGATGCTGTAATATACTCTTTCCCATAATTTCTCATACCAGACCAACCCACTGAAATGCAAATAGGGATCAGAAATGTGGTCAATATCATGAAGAATACAAAGAGACCGTCTATACCCATATAAAAATTTATGTTTTCATAAGGAAGCCATCGAAGGCTTTCCACAAATTGAGATTTGGCCGTAGAAGGATCGAATTGTATCTGAGGAACAGGGGGATACAAAAAAGTAATAAGAGAGGTGCACAGACCAATCAGTCATATCGGTCGTATTCTTGAATTTGGAATGAAAAGAGGAGTAATGCTTCCTAGCATGGGACACAGAATAAGACCACTTAGATTAGAATAGCATTCAAAGAAATGTTCTACCATAGAGTAGAATCGAACATAGAAGAGATTAGTTTACAACAGTCAAAAGATGGGGCGCCTAATTCCAAGACAATAGGGGTCTATCAGTGCAAGTTAGCTGAACATCGTGATTGATGAGTGGTGGGTAGGGTAGGTGGGTTAGGTGCACCTCTCGCCTAGTGGGAAGTAATGAGGCTAGTCCCCCCCCGGTCAAAGGCAGTAAGTTGATTGACTAAGGCCTCCCCTTACAACGATGGAATTTCTTCTACCGGAAAGAGTACCTCTGTTTGGATTATTCCAAACGCAAACAAATAGCAATTGATTGAGAATCTTGAAAACTATAGGTATGTCATCCTTCCCTGAAATGGAAATTCCATTGGAAGCGGACGCACAGTTGAATTTCCATTTAAGCAGTCGCGCTCTTTCATCGAATAAAAGATTCGATGCGTCGATTAAGATTCAATTGAGTAAGATTTATCAGAAGATTCCATTGCCCTAAAAAAGAAAGTAGGGCCTATGGTAAGGTCGTGCGCACGGATGCAACCTATCTCCTGAATTGTCGAAACTGGATGCTCTAGTCCCTAATTAGATTTGAGACTTGCCTCCCCAGACCCTTTTTGTGAAATCCAATAAAACGATGATTATGACTAGATACAAGAATTGAAGGAAATAAAGCCTTTCAATCCCTTTCTTTTATGCCTTGCCAGAACAATAAACTAAAAGCCGACGTCTGTCTTATCTTATGATCAAGAAGTGAGAAAATTAAAATGCCCTCTGCACATTGGCTTGGTCTAGAAAGCTAGAAAGATGAAATGAAATGAAAAGGAAATGATAGGTTTCATTTTCTACTGCCTTGCCATAACAAGCACAAAAACATCTTCTTTCTTTTTTCTCTATCTATGAAAAAAGAAGAATCCCTTTGTACTTGCTGAATTAAAAGGACCTCGCTACTCGCATGCCGATTACTCGACGTAGCTCACTTTACCACTCCGACTGCCTATTTACAGCTACTTTCTGAGATTCTTAGCTTTGAACCGATGCCTTTCTCACTACGTTCACTGTCCCTCTTTTTTTTTACATTTGATTTGACCCTGCCGGTTTTTCTTTCTGCAAGCTAGACTAGAAGCCTATATATGCAAATACCCTCGAGGTATTATGAACCAACGCCTGACCCCATACGCCTTTCGGGAGGAATGACTTCAAGAGCGGGAAGCGGGTGAGCTGCCTGGGCAGGAGTCGTTTCCTGATGAAAGGTGCAAGCTTAGCTAAAATAGGCAGAAAGACCCGCACTCGACTATATGAACCCCGTTAGAACCGCATTCAGGCCAACAGGGAAAGGGATCCACAATGCCCTGTATGTCTTCCTCATTTGTTCATACCATTGACATTTTTGCGAGTTCCTCAAGAAAGGAAATAGAGTTGTTCCCGGCACTGGCGAGTCTCACCCACTCCAAAAAGAGTCACCACATGGGGAAACTTAGTCTTCCAACCAACTCCTTTCCTCTTCGCCCGCACGTCGATTCTCGGACTATTCCTGGTAGAATTCAGTCCCCGTAGTAAATTCTGGCTATGTGGATACTCATTCTAAACCACATGGGAGGTGCGTTCCTAATGAGGTTACCGGCCATCTCGATACTTAAAAGATTACGAGACTTTTCCCCCCACTCTAGTTTCCCCATCCTGAATTCCACCAGATACTATGCAAGGGAAGTGTCTCATAGTGGTCAAATGGATCATTGTCGATGTAAACAGTCATAGTCAAGATAAGTTGATTTTACTAAGGGAATTGGAGACTTTTTGAGACTAAAAAGGTACTGATTGTATAAGGGAAGTCATACTTTTTCGTGTCAGTAGCTGAAGACACCACTTGGATTAGACATGGATGTCCCAACAAGAGATTGTTATAGCTCGGTGGAGCATCGACTGCATGAAGAATAGTGGGTCTGATAGCACGACCGACTTGCAGGGGCGACTGACGTGATCCTAGAGACTTGTGTTCCTCTTCACCATAGGCTTCAATGATAAGACCATTCGGTTGCAACTGATTAGTGGGAACATTTAGGAAGTTAAAGACAACTTTAGATATTCAGTGTTGACCCGTTCGTCATCCACTAAGACCCTCTACGTTCCAGGCTCGTATAAAGCATGGATGGTCATGAGGAAAGGCAATGTCGGGCAAGTCATTTCCAGAAAAGGTCATTGTTTCAGGCATAATTCACTGGCATATCAAATCTTGTAAGTGATTCACCTAGATGTCTTTTGGAACATCTGATGTTTGGAGATCCTGATCGGACAAAGTTCTGTGAACATGTGAGGTATGCAGTAGTTCAATGATGGTAATTTGTGTTGGGATGTGCTCAAGTTGTTACTATGGGAGGGCTTGTCAAGTAAATCCTTCGAGGTTAAGGAGTTTTCGGCCTGAATCATGATAGGATTATCGGGTGGTGATCTGGTTGTGGCCGTTGTGAATTCTGCCTTGCTTACTTCCTTGCTTCGAACTTACTTAAGAGGGGCTTAAAAAGAACGACTACGACGGAGAACATGGACTAAGGAGAACACCTTGCTATTGCTCGCCTTTGGAATAGACTAATTGCTAGCCTTTGGACTAAAAGCTAGGAAGAACTACCTTTCAAAAAGATACGACTACCGACACCTTAGTCACTCATGTAGGTCCGTTAGTGTAACGAAGTGACCTAGCTTCAAAACTACTGCGCGTGTATTACTAATAGGCCTTGAAGCCAGCAAGCAACGGCTGCGCATATGTTTTTCAGCTCCCCGTGACTCAGAAATAATAGACGGTAGGACCCTTTACAGACGTTGGGCCAGTACCTTAGATAAGATCTTATATAAACTACCCGCCAAGCTGATTGGGCGAAAATCCCTAACACAGTCAGCACCATCCTTCTTAGGAATCAGAACTATGAAGGAAGCACCAATCCCCGCCTTCCCCGCTCCTTGAAAAAATCAAATAATTCCCCTCCCAGAGTACCTAGAAAAAACCTAAAGGGAAACCATCGGGGCTAAGAGAACGATTGCTCGAGAAGCTGAACACCACGTTTCTAATTTCTTCTTCATCAAATTGCTGCTCCAAGCTATCAGCCTCCTCCTCAATCCTCCCAAATTCCAGCATGTCCAGCTTCGGTCTACACCAATTCTCAGTAGAAAACAAGGACTTGTAGAAACCAACAACATGATCAACAATCTTCTCCTTATCATCCACTGATGCATCTCCCACTAAGAGACTCTGAATGCGATTAACTCTCCATCTTGCGCTCGCCATATTCTTAAATCGTCTTCTCACCCTCCTTTATCCACTTATCTCTATCTTTCTGTCTCCACATGCTTTCTTCCTCCTTGCATTTCTTTGCATATTCTAGCTTCACTCCTTTCCTCCAATTCTTCAGTCGAAAGCCCCATAACCTAATTTTCCTTAGAATCCAGGGTCTGAATATTCAGCAAAATCTTATCTTTAACTAGAGAAACCAAACCAAAATGCTCCTTGCTCCACTAATTTAGTTTAGCCTTCAGCATTTGCAGCTTCACCACAAGCCTATAACCAGCCCAACCTTTGACCTAGAAAGACTGCCACCACCCTTGAACCAATTCCACAAATCCCTTTTCCTCCAGCCACATTAACTCGAATCTAAAAGGAGAAGGGCCCCACGAGTCTATCTGAGAGTCAAGAAAAATAGGACAATGATCCGACACTGGTCTAGGCACCGAAAACTGATGGACGTTCGGATACAACTCACACCACCTCGCGTCAACCAAAAATCGATCAATCCTAGACATCACCGGATCCTCCTGATTATTGGACCAAGTGAATAAAGAACCACCACACAACAAGTCCACAATCTTCTTTCTCCCAATAAAATTAGAGAAGCCTCTCATACTAGCAGTAGTATCTCAACCCCCTCTCTTCTCATGCGAGAACCGAATAACATGAAAATTGTCGCCAACACAACAAGGCAAATCCCATCAATTTCTAACATCCTCTAACTCTTCCCAAAACTCATCCCTTAACCGTGCATCATTAGGACCATACACATTCGTTACCACCCAGCTGTAACCCAAACCCACATCTGTAACCACCACAGATGAAGAGAACTTCCCATTCCAGCTATCCTCCATAACTACGAACTTAGAGCACCACATCGAAATTAGACCCCCGTAGTTCCTTGAGCATCCATACTAATCCAACCACACCGATTCACTTTCCACACCTCCCTTATTGTAGCAATGTCCACCGAAGAAAGCTTTGATTCCTGAATAAGAACAATATCGGCCTTTAGTTTCCTCAACGCCCCTTTAACCGTCACTTTTTTCTTAATTGGGTTCCCCAACCCTCTCACGTTCCACGACACGATCTTCATGACAAACCAACAGCACCCTCTTTCCCGTACCTTCTTAACTCACCAGCCCCATCCACCCCGAACCCCATTCTGAGGTTCGTTCCTTTGTCCTAATTCACCGGGTTGATGAGTTCCCATTTTCCTTTAGCCTTCTTCTTAATACTTTCCTTGCAACCAAGCATCGAACCCTGTTCCTTCTTCTCCAAATGCCACAACAAATGATGAACCTCATCCTCAATATCGCAGAAAGAAAGACCAATCACCTTCCCTACTTCCATGATTCTATCTTCAACCCTTCTCTTAGCCTTAATTTCCTTCAACCCAATCCCACCCTCTTCCAAATCTCTGCCCTGAGCATCCCGTATAACTGCTTCAGACTGCTCCAACCAATCACTCGCAGGATCAAAAACTGCATGACCACAAATAGAAATTCTCCATAGGATAGGGCAACCAACAGAACCTTTACCACCTGCCAAAAATATGCACACATCAAACCCAATCGACACCTTCTTCGACACCTACCTTCAAAGCCCCTTCCTCAATCATTCCGCTCCCATCCTGACCCAATTCCCTCACATTCGAGCCCGGTAATAGACGCTAAAATCGACTCATTTCTAGAAACATTGCCTACTTGTGGTGATGAATTCCCAACATCCTTGCAACCGAATGCACCTTGGGCTGGAATAAAGGACCCTGGAACCAAAAACCTGGCATTAGAAGAATCTTGATCTCCATGAGAGGATTTCCCTCTCTGAAATAAACCCCAAATCCTCTGGGCCGTAACCCCCTAAACCCCTGCCCCACCATTAACGATTAAGGAAGCCACCCTATGAGAATCAGCTTTGTCCTGACATCGCCCGAATGATGTACGAGTCCCAGAAACCCTCTACTACATACTGGAGACCTCCCCACCTGATTTACGGCTTTGTACTGACACTGATAGAGACTCTTGTTCACATCGATGCCTTTTAGACGACGCATGAACAGTGAAATCCCCACTATACCCCTTTTTTTTCCCAACAAATTCCCCCCCCCCCCCCCCCCCCCCTCCAGACCCCCCGGCCATCGGCTCGTGCCTTCGTTCCAGCTAGAGTATAATTTATCTATCCTCCGATAGCGAGTGGAGTAGATGAACGTAGCTAGTATAGTCTATTAGATGATATTCCAGTTTTTTAGATTGACGTACCGACGGGGAGATTCTCGTATAGTGGGGGCTCTTCTCTTAGGGTTTCGAGTTGGAACCTCTAGTCTCGGTCTCATCTCACAGCAAGCTGTGTGGTCTAATCCTAGCTATAGGTCCTTCGTCCCTCCGTTGGTATTCTGTTAGCAGTTCATGAAGTGAACGAGTTCAGGAGGGCTCCCTCACGGAGTTAGTAAGGCGACTGAACAAACAGAAAGCGGGGAGGTGGCTACAGTACTTAAGACCCTAAAACAAGTATACTGACTGAATGAAGGATTCAGGAAGTCTCTCCCACTACCCCTATCACGTAAAGCGGCACTCAACTGACAGGACTTCAGGCCAGAAGAAACTATAGACTGTTTACTGACGGGACTAAGGGACGAGACGAAATAGATCTTTGGCTTTCGAGTATTCACCTCCTTCCCTTGTCAGGCCTTTTTGTCGAGATAGGGAGGTCTTATTCGAGTTCCTGCTGTAAGCCTAAGCCTAATATAATAAATGATGGTTATTTATTCCTCTAAATTTTCCCTCAAATCTCATGATCCTAACCCTCTCTATTCCTTATACCCGGGAATCACTTTTTTTCCTTCCTTCTTCCAACGAGTTCAGTCATGTGAGCGATGAAGCGAGACTGAATCCTGACTTCTCTAGCGTTGAACGAGTTCTGGGCTAAGGACGAAGCTCATACTTTAGGTGGAAGCTTGTGGAGAAGTTAAGCTTGGACCCTAGGAGTTTGAACACCTCTGTCCAGAACCTCCCAGTGAACCTAGGGTCCCTATCACTAATGATGGTCCGGGGTATGCCCTAGTAGTTTACATCATCTTTTACAAAGAATCTTGCAGCTTCTTCTGCAGTACTGTTAGTAGGGGCTGGGGTTAAGATGGCATAGAACTCATGTCTAGTACAACCTTTACTAGGTGGTCCATCGTCCCCCACCTTAGGCAAGCTTGCAATGAAATCCATGGAGACACTTGCCCGGTCTCTCTGGTATAGGCAAGGGCTCCAACCCACCAGTTTAACTCGCTCCACCTTGTCCTTCTTACAAAGACGACAAGTTATCACATACCCTTAAACCTCTTCCTCCATCTTTGGCCAGTAGTAACCTCGTGCTATAAGGGCCAGTGTCCTCCTTGGGTGACCAGCCGCATGGCACTCCCTTAAGATCTCCTCCTTCCTTAAGTCTCCAACCATCGAGCACGTAGAGGCAATTCCCTCTGGTGATCAAGAGCCCATCCGTCGATCCAAAACCTCCTAGTAGCTCCCGACTTGGCCTGTTGCACTAGCCTAACCACCAGGAAGGGGTCTTTCTCTAAACCTTCCCCTCTCAGGCGACGGTCCCTTGTATTTTACAAATAGCAGGTAGTTCTTCCCCCACAACAAGTTCAGCTTTCCTACTGAGGGCATCTGCTACTTGGTTAGTTCTTCCTGGCTTATACTTTGTCTCCAACACAAAGTAAAACTAAGCAAGGAAATCCTTCCTGCCCATTTTGGAGAAAGCTTCTTCTATGTAGCAAAGTCGCTTGTGGCCACCAGTCGTCGACCAAAAATCTAGACCGAGTGCAAGTAGTGCCTCCATGTCCTCAGGCAATGCACCACTATTGTCATCTCTTTCTCTTGGACTGCGCCTTTCTGTCTCGTTGAGCTTCCGGCTCTCATATGCTACTGGGTGTCCCTCCTGGACCAAGACTCTTCCAATGACATAGTCTAATGCTTCAGTGTGCACTTCAAAAGGCACAATATATTCTGGCAACCTCAATACAGGTTCCTCCGTCATGGCCCTCTTCAAGTCCTCAAAGGCTCGCTGGCACTTGCACTTGTCCATTCAATGTCAATGCCGACGACTTTCTTCAAAAGATCTGTGAGTCGAGCTGCCTTCCTAGAGTATCCACTGATGAACAGATGGTATTAGTTCACAAGGCCAAGAAATGATCATAGCTCAATCACGGGGACTCCCCGCTCTTCTATTGCCTTCACCTTCTACTTGTCCATCCTAATCTGGCCATACCCTATCCCAATGCCCGCTGGAACATGACTTCTCGCATGGGCGAACATCTCATGCTACTACTTATTGTTGAAATAAGGTAATGGAGTGGCTCCCGCTAAGGAACGGAATGAAGGGGCCCGGCTGACCAAAGGGAGGGCTTGCTAAGGTCTTCGAGGATCCAGCTAAGGAAGCTAATCGAAGATGACGCTACATATGTACGACTATATATATAGCCTGTACCGAATCGAAGGGGCGTGAGGTAACTGAATGTCAAGTGGTTCCTTTTCTCGTACAACCAACCCGTACCAAAGGTGGCTATCCGTAGTAAGCTAAGCGTGACGTGGCTGTCCTTAGCGGACAGCCCGTACCGAAGGTGGCACTACTAAGAAGGATAGTATGGCCCACTACCTTTTCTTAGAAAATCTACTGCTACTAGTCTATAGACCGGAGGCCACCGTCATTCTATAGAATGAATGGAATTAGAGTTTTCGATTCTACTATTATTTTCTTTAGGAAACCAGTCGCCTTTAGATACTAGATTAGCGGTAGTTCACCCTTGGTACATTATCGGGTAAACCCCAATAGTTCAATGGAACTTTTAGTGTCCCAACTCGGTGGCAAGGTAGTGTCCGAAGCTACTGCCATCTTTCATTTGGGTCTAAGGAAGTAGCTCAATGGGAAAAAGGTACTGGGATGTTTGCCCTTTTATGGCTACAGATCTCAGCTACCTTTGACTATAGATAAATGGTAAACCCCTGAGTTCAATGGAACCTTTGGGCACTACCTTTTCTTAGAGTTGGGGGTGAATACTGAAACTGCTCAAAAGTTTGCTATCGAATCTTCGGCGGAGCCGGCTACTGAGGCTGTTGGAAATCTCTTGTCTTGGCGAGATCCAAGGGCGAACATCCAACGACTTTTGACTATGGAACTATTAGATAGACCGACGCCTTCATTTGAACCATGGAATTAGTCTCAACGAGTTCTGACCGTCTAAAGGTTTTCCTTCGTTTCAAAAAGAATTCTCTTCCCCTAACTTAACCCATAAAGGTTTATGAGAGGGAGGAGTATACACTGATTGACTCGTGATCGTGATCTATCGTTCGATTTCGCGATCGATCTCCTTCCTCTGATTCATCATTATTCTTCTTTTTATTTGTAGTCTTTCCTTCATTCTCCCTAATGACTAAAGGCAAGCGTTTCCATAGTCGACTTAGGCAAATACCATCGCTAGAAAGACTGAAGGATGGAGTGATTAACTAAGGCACTCTGACTGAAAGGAGTGAGATGAAAATTGTCGGAGAAGAACGGTTGATCATCATCATCATCAGATGAATATCAAAAGGAATTCACACTAGAAGTCACCCTCCCTTCCGTCAGTTCACTAACTCTGAATCGCGTTTAATCTAATCGAATTTCATCGAATTCCCACCATTCCATTCTATTCCATTCCTTGTCAATTCTATTTAACTTGACTCGACTATATTCTCATTTTTGTGATTCAAATTGATTGAATGATAGAACAACCTCCGGATCGCATCAATCCCTTTTTGCAAAAGATTCATCGATAGATTGTTTGGTCGACTCAGAACCAACTCGGATCGATTGATCGATCAACGGAAAGACTGATGGAATAGAATAGGCCACAAAGAATGGAACTGGATTGATCGAAAGAGGGTTAGAAAGGCAACCTTTGCCTAAAGGGATCAATTCTCACTCGATAGAATACAGGATGTTCATTGTTGACTCCGACTGAGTTGTCCAGCCCACTTATGGATGGACAACAGGCGGTAATCCTTAGCAAAAAGGTCACTCACTACTCGCGTTTGATTGAATTATTAATAGTAGTACGAGCGATGAATTGCTCGAATGAAGGATCGACTGATAGATTTAGCATTGAACCACGAACCCCTCGCGATCGAGATCTCTGGATTCAGTAGGCGACTTGGAAAACCTGTGAAGGGACGATGGTTTCATGGATTTTTCGATTGACTGAAGTTTGATTCTTACTGACTGACTCTTAGACGAAGCTGCTAGGCAACTCAGTTAAAGCACCCTCTTTCTATGGAACCCCTAGTTTACGACCCTCATTCTCATGTAGGGACAGAAAATTCTTGATGAATTAGTCACTGAATATCCTTCGTTCGATTGACTGAAGCCGTAGCGACCTCCCAACTCAATATCTCGATAAAACCCCTCGCTGGAAGGCATTCGTAGTGGACTCCGCCACCGAAGGATTGATTTTTCTCCGGCGACTCAGAAGCTTTCTTTAAGGATGGATGAAAGTTAGTCTTGCCTTTTCACTCCTATCGATGGATAGAGGGATGTTTGGACTGTTGATATGATCCAATCCTGACTTTTCGAATTCGTGAGTGTTTACTAGCTCATACCGCTTACCTTAAAAAATCTTCCATTTATTATCTATCTATCTAATATCATAATAGAAATAGAAAGAGAAGATCAAATCTATCTCTCTATCCTCTCATAGATAGAGGAGTAGATAGAAGAGAGAAGATCTCTATATCTTAATATAGAAGAGAGATCCCTCTCATTTTTTATCAAGAGAGAGATCTCTCTTCTCCGAGGGCTTTGGATTCAACCCAGATATCGACTCTAGTGATGGGAAGACCTTCCATCACCCATCCCCACTCTTCCCCCACGCACCAGGAAGCACGAAGATGAGGATTGAGTTGGGTGGGATCTCCCCTCGCCCGTAAATAATGACTTTTTGCGTCTTTCTCATCGGGGGCAGGACTTCGTTTCGGGATTGACAAAGGTCGGCTGGTTAGGAAAAAAGACGACAGCCTAGTTGCGGCGAGTAAACTAGGGAAAAGCTCCCCCAAATACATAAGGCCTCTCCAACAGTGGTACGAAAGCAGAGGTAGCTAGACGCCCCCATACTATGTGGGATCCTCCAGAATACGAGTATTTATGCATAGCTTTTCACAGTTGCCTCGGTATGCAAAGAACTCCAACTCGTGAGCGGATAATCCCAAGTGACGATGCGACAACAACCTCACAAAGACCTATATCGTAACATCAAGCCTTAAAACTCCGGAGGGATTGGAGCGGATCCCGTGGGAAGAGACACGTCCCAGTCAACACCCATCTCCATATACTCATCTTTGGTAAGAAATAGTGCATATTGATGTTTTAATTAGTGAAAGTGTGAATTAGTGTAAAGCTATGATTCCTTTATCCCTTTGAGATAGTAAGCGAGTGCATACGAAAGTTTTTAGATCGGGGAAATATGAAATGCAAATTTTTGGCCGAGCGAAGAGATGAATCTCAAACCTAGACCAAGGTCTTATTAGAATTACGTGACTACTCTCAACCGATGGTAGTTCTGATGAAGCCCACTATTGTGGAACTTAGCCCTAGATGTCACGATATCAAAGAATTCTAAAGAATCAAAATGACGTGATGCCTTAATTACGATATCTTACGGTCTTTAACTACAACTCGCCATGTCATGTTATTATTCTTCAGATGGATCACTCTCCTTTCTTCTTCGTCCTCCCTCTTTCGTTGTGTTTCGTCTTCCTCTGTATATATATATATATATATATATATATATATATATATATATATATATATATATATATATATATAGATTTATAAATGGAAATAAATCAAAAGAAGATCTATTTTTTTTAGAAGAAAGATTCTATAGATGTCCAAGCTCTAGTGGTGGTGGAACCAACCGACGATGGATGTATGTCGTCCGACCCGACCTTAGACTGTTTCTTCCTGACCTATTTGATTCTCTGGTCATAGTTATTTAGGTGGTATCCTGAGATTGAAGAGATCGAATTCCTCCTGGGAACACACGAAACAAAGATATGAACTAGGTAAATGGAAATGGAAAAATGATGTTTCCTCCAAATTAGAAGCTTCTTCTACATCCATACGATCTACTAAAGTAGATCGGTATTGCCCATATAATGAAAGCAGATCTTGGTCCATGGAGTCCCAAGAAGGTAGGAACTCCGACCTATCCGATGCTTCTTCGGCCAAATACGATATACAAGTGGGACCGGCACTATGAGCAAGCTGTGCGAAAAATTGCTTCTTTTTTCCGGTTCCGCAACTTGGTCGAAATGGGGTTCTACTGGGAAACCATGGATTTTTGAGTTTTTGCAATTGGTTACTGGTCGAGCCATTGGAATGGAATGAGATAGGAATCTCTAGAGATCTTTCCTCTCTGCTTACTCGTAACAGGGTTTCCCTCTGTAGAAGACTTCTTCCGAATGGCATCATTGTCCTATTTTTTCCTCGATCTTAAATTCAAAGAAGACTGACTCCTCCTACTCCTTCACCTTTAGGATAGGATCATCGTTGGTCCTTCTTTCACTAATGATCTAATGATCTCACCATTTTCTAGTAGTTCGCGTGAGGGACAAGACTTTCTATCGCTTGCGCTTGCTTTTTCACTCCCAAGACAACGATCTCTCTCTTCTATAAAGCGAAGCAAAGTGCATGGCGCTTAAGTGAAGAAAGCTCAATAAACACACACGAACACGATGCAGGGCATAACATAAATGAGATCGCTGATCATATCATTTATAATATATGCTGGACCTTTCTCGATGCTTTTGGGTGACTCACCAACCAACCCAGCAATGATCGATGACAGAATGGTACAAACAAATCAAAGTCATTGGATTTGGTAGTTCTCCATTGACTTCTCTCTTTACCCACCAAAGGCCTTTGGCATATGTTCCTAAATGAGTGTGCACCTCCAGAGGGGCAGGGGCCAGCCTCCCACTCTCTTATGCAACATTTATTAGCTTAGTTAGGTTGGGTGGATCGTGCAATAAGCCTCTCTCGACCCTCCGTTTCTCATACGTCTTTATGAAAGCCTCTCGCCTTTCGAGATTCGGTCCATCATCTTCTCAGCCAGATTGTCATTGTTTTCCCGCTTTTAGGCTTCCTTTAATAGATTTGATCGGCATTTCATGCCTACAGCCCTGCTGAATTCAACCTTTTATCAACTGGTTGGGTAGTGTAGTAAGGTTAGAGGCGCAACTAGAAGAGTTGGCCCTATATGTCTTTCCCAATTCGATTGAAGTCTCTGAAATCCTTCTTGATCAATGGTCCCCATGAGCATTAGTGCCAATTAGTAGCTGCTTTTTTTGGAAGGCGAGGTACTCATGTGCGATCGTGGATTTCATGGTAGGAGTAGTTCTAGCTCTACATTAGGAGCACGGGGATCTATTTAAAGGAGGGGTGGACCCCTCCCATAGTACGGTATGATGCAGAACCAACGGGGCTCTGGAAATCTCCGTATGAAACCCGGTCAAGATTTTTGAAGCAAAGGTGGGCCACTACGCCCTAACGCTCCCAGTAATCCCACTCTTTCATTTTGTACCATCAATCTGGATTTCACTCTCGAATCACTGAACCAATTAATAATAATAATAATAACCGCTCAAATAACACGGTGGGAAGTGATCGAAATGTAGGCTGGGCCCCCACCCTCGTCACTTGATCAGGAATAGGGGTTGTCGAGCGGAACCGTCGATGAAGAAGTGGAAAGTGTTGGGTAACATCATGTTATCCCGTTTCAACTCACCTGCTCGGTTCCCTTTTGTTGGATGATCCGTCAGAAGTGGTGGATCTTAGCTGAAACCGTTCCAGCCATTTGGTCTTTCCCTAGTGACACTTACCGTCCTTAGTGATGAATCGGTTTAACCCATAAGGGGGAGTTGGCCATTTGTCCAAGAGGCGCTCATCCCTATTCAGGTAGATTGGTTGGTGAGGTAGCGGGACAATTCTATGAATGAATAATAATAAATTAATCAAAAGAAATTCTCCTTCTCAAGGAAAATCTTATGTGGAGGCGCATCAGGAAAAGAGCATCACAGTAAAAATCTAAGTAATCATTGCACAGAGTCGTCAAAATCTGTCAAAGCAAGAGCAATAGTCGAAAAGGTTTCCAAGAAGGGCTACATTTGCGTCAGGCCATGTAGGGACCCTGATCGATGTGAGAAAGGGCGCGTCCAAACCAGTATTGTATTCTAAGGGATTAACGAAAGCTAAAGGTAGAGAGAATGGAGGGTCGGTTGCTTGAGAGCGTAGAGCTTCGCGGCCGAAATGGGGACCAATGGTCTTCTATCCGACCATATCCTCCGTAACATGTGCTCATGTTTACCACTCACGATTAATCGTCTGTGTAATCGTGGGATTTTCGAAAGCAAGTCAATCTTTTCTTTTCCAAAACTGTTTAGCCGCTGGTTTTGGGATGGCCCATGATGAAAAATCTAGGAGATGATGGCTGGCAGAATGTTTCGAATACGCAACGCCGCCACTCGGGATGGATTAGAAACATCTGAGGACCAACCCTCCTTCCGACTTAGGCTGAAAAAATGAGAGTCTATCTCTATGTGCTTGATTCTAGCATGAAACATAGGATTTGCTGATAAGTGGATGGCGCTCTTGTTATCACAATACTATACTAAACTAAATAGTGACTGGGGACTTGCATTGGATACCAAGATCATTCAGCAAATATCTCAACCTCGGCTCCAGTTACTGTCATGGCTCTATACTCTACTTTTGCGCTCGATCTGAAAATCATTCTTTTCTTTTTGCCGCTCCAAACAGTTCTTCCCTAGAAAGAAAAAGAACCCTGTAGTTGATCGTCTGTCGTCTGGACAACCAGCCCAATCCGCATTTGTGTAGGATGATAGGTCATCTCCACCTAATGATGAGTAGAATAACCTTTTTTGTCCCGTATCTCATGATCCGTTTTGCAGCTTCAAGATGCGTCTTCCTTATTGAGTGCATAGACTGGCACACTTGATTGACGATGAATGCTATATCTGGTCTAGTGAATGTGAGGTACTGAAGTCCCCCAACTAGACTTCTATACATCAAGGGATCTGGTAATGGGTCTCCTTCATCTGCTCTCATCTTTTGATTGAGCTCTGCTGGTGTAGATATTGGCTTGCATTCAAGCATCTAAAATTTAGACATAAATATACATATTTATGTTGGGATATAACCATACCTTTACTAGTTTTACGAACCTCAACTCCAAGGAAGTACTTTAGAGGGCCCAGATCTTTCATTTCGAAGCTTCTTTTAAGAATTTCCTTGACTTTAATAATTTATCTTTCATCATCTCCTGTAATTATTATATCATAAAATGACATTTGTCATGCAACAATTCCAATTGATGTCTTTTTAACAAAGAGAGAATAATCTGCTACACTTCTTCTGTATCCCTCTTTTTCAAGAACACTGGTAAACTTATTGAACCAGCTGAAAAATGACTATCGATTCAGGCGCGTTAGCATGCACGTACGTTTTGAAGCTGGCCAGCTGGTTTGAGAACGTCTCCAAAACCAAATCTTCATCGTCCCCTGCATCGTCTAGGACACTCCAAAACCTGAAAATGATCACGGGTAGGAGTGAAGTTGTCACTCCCCAAAATCGAAAACTGGGCTCAAAAAATTTTTGATCGTTGAATCCGGTGCAGACAGCCTCCGTAGAACCCCATTCTCGACTCCTAGCGCCCATTCACCAGGTTCCGATCCTGGGATGCTACGAAGAGGATTTTCAACGTCAGTTTGATTCGTAATAAGCATAACCAAAGGCATAACCCATAAATAACAACCAAGAACTCCATTACATTTTCACTATAATCAAAAGCTTTACCAGTACAATGAGCATAAAGGAAAATACAATGGTAAGGAACAAAAACTCTAAAATGATCTGCAAGTGCTCCTGTCTCAGCGCTGCTACGCCCCAACGTCACCTACACGCAACGGTCATGCATAAGCTTATAGAAAGCTTAGAGGGTGGTGAAAGTGTATTCGCAAGGTAGTAATATGATCATATAGTATCAGAGTAATGCGGAATATGCAGATGGATCCATAAATATCATGAGCCGTACCAAGGCTATGCAATTCAAGATGCAAGTCAAGCATACAATCCTCATCTAAGTCCACATGTCAATACAGCTCAACTCTAGGATATCACCGGGGTTTAGTACACTCTAAACCAGATCGCCACCTCATCGCGCGCAATAAGGTAAGTGAAAGAAACCTCACTATCCGTTTGCCAATATCGGGCTCGACTTGTCGATAGCGGACCCATTCCTCGAGCTGGTCAGACTCAGCCTAGCTTTGCCTCCTACTCTCGGGCGGGTAAGGCCTCACCCCCTTCCAACCGACCATGACACAGTGGAGAGCGCAACCATCTAGTAATCGGCACTCAACGCTCATCTACCCACTTGGTCTAGATGTTGGAGTAACCTCTTGGTACCATAAAGGTTTAGGAACTTTCACCCAGGGATATCTATAGCACCCCATGTAGAATAAAATTTTTGGTATCCAATCCTGCCAACCACGATGCGTCTGTGGAGGCTACGACCCCGATGTCGCTAGGGTGTACAATAACCATATCACACAATGAGAAATACATGAATCACACTATCTAATCATGTAGCAAATCCTGTCCGTATCGTGTGCTCATATTGGGCAACACCGCCTAATCGGGAGCTCATAAACAACCTACCCGAAGGCATATGCTATGATCAGTCACCTTTCATATAAAGCATACATATGATGCGTATGATCATGAGTCATGGAACTATACTAAACATGTAGTAAAGTAATGAATTACCCATACAACACAGGTGGGCCTAGATGGCCTACACCCAACAAGTACGGGCCTATCAATGGGCCTTAGGGAGAGTCGTAATGCAGACGTTTAACCAACATTATACTTGCAATGTGGACATCAAACCATCATTGCTCCCAAACCATAACTCGTAATAAACATCATTACATAAACCAGGTTGGGATCACACATTGCAATGGACCTTAGGTACACGCCATTGGGCCTTAAATACATTAAATGGGCCATATGGGCCTTTTACTCATCAAAGGGACCACATTAATGGGCCGCACCAATGGGCCTTCTGTGCATTGCAATGGGTCAAAACCCATGGGCCTTAGAAGGCATCACAATGGTTCTCGACCCATGGGCCTTATACATATCAAATGGGCCTAATCCCATGGGCCCCTAAAACATCAAATGGCCTCATGACATGGGCCTTATATCGGCATCAAAGTGGGCCTCAATGAACTAATACAACTACATTAAGATGGGCCTCAAAAAAGGCCAAGGTGGGGTCCACTTGAACTATGGATCTGGCTCCTCTTAGCCTCAAGTTATGAGCTTTGAAAAATGGATAGACCTCGTGGCTGCGATATCCTCAAGCATTCGCCACTCCTGAATCATCATATCCGCCACTAGGCCTCGTGGCTGACGGCTGAGAGCATCTGCCACCACGTTCGCCTTACCCGGGTGGTACTGGAGATCGAAATCATAGTCCTTCAGAAGTTCCATCTAATGCCTCTGCCTCATATTCAACTCAGACTGCGAGAAGAGGTACTTCAAGCTCTTGTGATCAGAGAAAAGCTCGAACCTGACCCCATAAAGATAGTACTTCCACACCTTCAATGCGAAGACAACTGCTGCTAGCTCTAGATCATGCATAGGATAGTTCAGCTCATGAACCTTGAGCTGACGAGATGCAAAGGTCACTGGTCTCCCGTGCTGCATCAGGATAGCACCCAAACTAATATGCGAGGCATCAGTGAATACAATAAAACTAAGGAAGAGTGAGGACAGGAGTGGACGTCAAACAGTCCTTCAACTCCATAAGTGCTCGCTCGCAGGAGTCACTCCAAATAAACTTTGCGCACTTCCGAGTCAACCTGGTTAGCGGGGCTGCAATACGCCAGAAGCCCTCAATGAAACGCCTGTAATATCCTGCCAAACCAAGGAAACTACAGATCTCTATCGCAGTCATGGGCTGGCCCCACTGACGCACTGCCTCGACCTTCGAGGGGTCCACTGCGACACCCTTCCTTGTCACCACGTGGCCAAGGAACTTCACCTTCTCCTACCAGAACTCGCACTTCTTCAGCTTTGCATACAGCTGGTGTGCACGGAGGGTCTGCAAAGTAATCTCTAAATGCTGCTCGTGCTCTTCACAGGTCTTCGAATAGATCAGAATGTCGTCGATGAAAACTATAAAAAACTGATCCAGATATGGGCGGAAGATCTCGTTCATCAACTGCATGAAGACCGCGGGTGCATTGGTCAGTCCAAAGGACATGACCTGGAACTCAAAATGACCATAACGCGTCCTGAATGTTGTCTTTGGAATGTCCTCATCTCGGACCCGAATTTGATGATAACCGGAATGTAGGTCGATCTTCGAAAAGAACTGTGCACCCTTCAGCTGATCGAATAAATCATCAATCCTAGGGAGCGGGTATCTGTTCTTGATCGTGACTTTGTTGAGCTCGCGATAATCAATGCAGAGCCTCAACGAGCCATCCTTCTTCTTCACGAAGAGTACCGGTGCTCCCCACGGTGAACTGCTCGGAAGGATAAAGCCTAACTCACGCAACTCGTCCAACTACTTTTGTATTTCCCATAACTCCAAGGGTGCCATGTGATATGGGGCCTTCGAAATAGGCACGGTACCGGGCACGAGATCAATCTGAAACTCGGTGAGTCGACGAGGCGGTAATCCAGGAATCTCCTGAAACACATCGGAAAAATTGTAAACCACAGGCAACTGGTCGATACAAGCGGCAACAGGCTCCTCTATGGCACATGATATCAAACAAGACAACCGCTCTCCTCTGGGCTCTACAACGAACTGAAACTGTGGCACGCTGGGTATATAAAATGTGACTGTTCTCGTGGCGCAGTCCAATATGGCATAGTACTCGGAGAGCCAATTCATGCCCAGTATGACATCGAACTCAGACATCGGCAATACAAACAGATTGGCAGGAAAAAAGATATCCCCAACTAGAACGGGGAAAGACGAAAAAAATTGGCCCAATACTGCAGTCCTCCCTAAAGGAGTCGATACTGATAGGCTCTCACAAGAAGACTCCAACGGTAAGCCAGTTGATCGACAGAAGCTCTCGGCCACAAAAGAATGCGATGCACCGGAATCAAACAACGCACGTGCGATGCATGCAAAAACTGGAAGTATACCCTCAACAACTCCTCCAGAAGACTGCGGGTCCTATTGAGCTGCATAGAACCTAGCCTGAACCGGCTAGAGAGGTGTCTATCCCCTTTGAGCGTGCTGCTGCTGCTGATGGGGTTACTGAGGCAGTTGAAACTGTTGTCTCTGCTGCTGCGGCCTCTGAGGCTGATGCTGATGCTACTGCTGAGGTGGCCTCGGTGGTCGGGGTTGCTGTCACTGCTGCTGTGGGGGTCTCTGCTGCAGCTGTGGTGGAGGCTGCTGTGGACCTCTCTGTTACTGCTGGGGGCTGGGACACTCCCACGAACGGTGTCCCGTCGCATCGCACCTAAAATAAGTGCCGATGAACTGTCTTGGAAGTGGTGGTGGAGGTGCTGCTAGTGCTCGGAAGGCTGGGTTACCTGTACGCCTTTGCTGCTGTGGTCGACGCTGCTGAGAGTCGCAGGAAGGAGCCTGCCTCTTCCGGTCTCTTCTCTGACCGCGATCAGAATGAGAACCGACCCACTCAGCCTCAAAAATCTGGGCCTTTCGCACCACTTCCTCAAAAGTCGGAAGCTTATGCCCAATAACACGACTGCGAAGACCGTAACGTAAGTAGTCCTCGAAGCGGTGGGCTCACCGCTTCTCATCAGAGACTAGATATGGTGCAATTCTGGACAGTGCTACAAAGCGAGCTGCATACTGGGCCACTTTCATATCGCCCTGCACCAAGGCCTCGAACTCCAACGCTCGCTGTCGTCGGATGTGATCTGGGAAATACTGTCGGTCAAACCAAACCACAAAATCCTCCCATGTCCATACAAAGTCAGCGCCCGCTGTTTGAGAAACTGATGCCCACCAGTGCTCAGCCTCACCATGGAGAAGAAATACGGTTAATCAAACTCGCCTCTCAGTCGTACATCCCATCATCTCAAATATCTTCTCCACATCGGCACGCCATCTCTCAGCTATAGTCGGGTCTGGCTCACCCTAGAAACGAGGGGGATCGAGCCGTCGAAACTCTCGAAGGAGGGCACTCATACGATCCTGCTCTACCTGTGCTGGTGAAATAACTGGCTGCCTGCCCTACTCCTGAAGTGCAGTCGTCACAGCCTGTAACATCTCCTGCAACTGTGAAGCACTCAAGGATATGGTCGGGCCCGCACCGGTCTCTAGTGGAGGAGCAGCATACTCAGGATGGGCAGTAGGAATCTCTGGTGGTGGAACGGGCATCGTAGGTGGTAATGCAGGAGCTGCAGGTGGTGGAACGGGATCCTCAGGTGGTGGTACGGGAGTCAATCGGGTAACTCTCCCACGCGCCATGTTCTACAGGAAAGAGCGAAGGCGTCTATCAACTTCAAAACTCTCGAAGGCACGCACGTTAAGGGTCTGTAACGGGAGATCGCTAAGCTATCCAAACTTCGAAACTTATCCATTCTAGACTCATAGCAAATATGTAACATTGTCCTCGGTTATTCCCAAGTTATACTCTGATACCAACTTCGGTCACGCCCCAAACTCAAAAATCGGGCTCACAAAATTTTTGATCACCGAATCCAGTGCCGATAGCCTCCGTAGAACCCCATTCTCGGCTCCTAGCGCCCATTCGCTAGGTCCGATCATGGGATGCTACTAGGAGGATTTTTAACATCAGTTTGATTCGTAATAAGCATAACTAAAGGCATAACCCACAAACAACAACCAAGAACTCCATTACATTTCCACTATGATCAAAAGCTTTACCAATACAATGAGCATAAAGGGAAATACAATGGTAAGAAATAAAAACTCCAAAATGATCTGCAAGTTCTCCTGTCTCAGTGCTGCTGCACCCCAACATCACCTGTATGCAACGGTCATGCATAAGCTTATAGAAAGCTTAGAGGGTGGTGAAAGTGTGTGCGCAAGGTAGTAATATGATCATGCAGTATCAGAGTAATGCAGAATATGCAGATGGATCCATAAATATCATGATCCGTACCAAGGATATGCGATGCAAGATGCAAGTCAAGCATACAATCCTCATCTAAGTCCACATGTCAATACAACTCAACTCTGGGATATCATCGGGGTCTAGTACACTCTAAACTAGATCGTCGCCTCATCGCGCGCAATAAGGTAAGTGGAAGAGACCTCACTATCCGTCTGCCAATATCAGGCTCAACTCGTCGATAGCAGACCCATTCATCGAGCTGTTCAGACTCAGCCTAGCTTTGCTCCCTACTCTCGAGGGGGAAAGGCTACATCCCCTTCCAACCGACCACGACACAGTGGAGAGCGCAACCATCTGGTAATCGACACTCAACGCTCATCTACCCACTCGGTCTAGATGTTGGAGCAACCTCTTGGTACCATAAGAGTTTAGGGACTTTCACCCAGGGATATCTATAGCACCCCATGTAGAACAAAATTTTCAGTATCCAATCCTACCAACCATGATGCGTCTGTGGAGGCTACGACCCCGATGTCGCTAGGGCATACAATAATCATATCACACAATGCGAAATGCATGAATCACACTATCTAATCATGCAGCAAATTCTGCGCGTATCGTGCGCTCATGTCGGGCAATACCGCCTAATCGGGAGCCCATAAACAACCTGCTCGAAGGCATATACTATGATCAATCACCTCTCATATCAAGCATACATATGATGCGTATGATCATGAGTCATGGAACTATACTGAACATGTAATAAAGTAATGAATTACCCATACAACACAGGTGGGCCTAGATGGCCTACACCCAACAAGTACGGGCCTATCAATGGGCCTTAGGGAGAGTCGTAATGCGGACGTTTAACCAACATTATACTTGCAATGTGGACGCCAAACCATCATTGCTCCTAAGCCATAACCCGTAATAAACATCATTACATAAACTAGGTTGGGATCACACATTGCAATGGACCTTAGGTACACCCCATTGAGCCTTAAATACATTAAATGGGCTATATCATATGGGCATTTTACTCATCAAAGGGACCACATCAATGGGCCGCACCAATGGGCCTTCTGTGCATTGCAATGGGTCAAAACCCGTGGGCCTTAGAAGGCATCACAATGGTTCTCGACCCATGGGCCTTATACATATCAAATGGGCCTAATCCCATGAGCCCCTAAAACATCAAATGGCCCCATGACATGGGCCTTATATCCGCATCAAAGTGGGCCCCAATGAACTAATACAACTACATTAAGATGGGCCTCAAAACAGGCTAAGGTGGGGTCCACTTGGACTATGGATCTGGCTCCTCTTAGCCTCAAGTTATGAGCTTTTAAAAATGGATAGACGGTTTGGATTCAACACATGTATCACGGTGGGGTCCACATGAGCTAAGGATCTGACTCATTCTTTTCCTGTGCCGTACAGTAATCTTACAAATGGTTAACGACATGGATACAACACATAATATGGCTGCTAAATATATAATATATTTATAAAACTAGCTGCTGTTGTGCAGCTTTTAAGCTTTCAAAGAGAGAGGTGGGTAATACATGAAGGGCCCACACTCTCATATATATATATATATATACAGAGTATATAATATAATATATTAAAGATATATAGCTGCTGCCAGTGCAGCTTTTACTATAGCAGAGGTGGGTCCTAGGTTGGGCCCACCCTTCTTAACTACTTTATGATATTAGATAATATTATAATATAATATATAATATTTTATCATATATTAATATAATATAATATACTATATTAATATTATATCAATAAAATGCAACGTCCAGGCCCTAGACAGCCTGGACATGCACATGCATCAAGAGAGGCCCCACACGTGGGGTGGGTCCCACCGTCCAAGGATGGTGGAGACCTTACATATAAATCAGGGTGGGTGTCACCATCCACGGACCGTGGACGGTGTGAATAAAATACTTCCATCACTGTGGGTCTCATGTGGTGCCCACCATAACATTTATTTTACATCCAAGCCCTTGATAAGGTCCCACAGACCTGGATGAAGGGTAAAAGCAAATTTCATCTTGATCTGAAACTTCTGTGAGCCCAAAACAGATTTCAATGGTAGACGCTCAAACAACACTGTTTCCAATGATGTGGGCCACATGAGTCTTGGATGTGGCTGAAACTTGGTGGGACCACAGTTCTAATGGAGACCCAATAAATGTACGGCGTGGATGTTCACAAACATCATGATGGGGCCCACGTTTTGGGACCCACGGTCGGCCAGCGACCGTCCCAACGCCCAGGACGCTGTCTGGCGTCCTTTCCAGCAACAGCAGCAACGCTGCTTTTTTTTTGTTCTCTTGAAAAAAATCACATGTGGGGCCCACTCCTTGAAAATTCACTCCACCCAATAGATTCTAGGGCCCAAACATGACGTACAAGTACAATTTTTAGCATTTATTTGGCGTGTAAAAACAATAAGATGGGCCCTAATAGCCTTTGAAGGGTAAGAAATACCATTTTCTATGGTATGGCCCGCCTGATCATCGGATTGACCTCATTCTTTGGCTCAACGCCTAAAATGATATTGGAAAGAGGATGGACGGCTTGGATTGTACCCATACATTAAGGTGGGGCCTACACAAACGGTCCACCCAAAAAGGGCTCTCTTTCCTTTCTTTCTTCTTCTTTTTTTTTTCTTCCATAAGGGCTCACCTCCCTGGACCATAACACGTACCTGGAGGTGGGCCTTGTTGAGGTGGGCCACCACTGATGGATGATCACATATAAGGTGGGCCCCATGTATAAATGGATTGGATCCAATACATGCATCCTAGTGGGGTCCATCTAAGTGGGCCACACAACCATATTATAATCTCATAAAATATAAAAAAATAAATAAAAGGGAGAGAGAGAGATGGAGAATGGGACACGCGTGTGATGGAAGGCTCCGCCACTATGAGCCGCCCTTGAAGAAATCATACAATCAAATGGGTCCCTTTACACATGGGACCACCTAAATCAAAAATCAACGGTGGGGATCCTTTCCCCACCAATATGGACGGTCTAGATGACCTTCCTAATGCAATAAAATAAACATCATGATGGGGTCCATGGAGAATAGCCCCATCATGGAATGATCATGATGATCCAAGTAGGCCATCGGCCACACCTTAGGGTCCCAAGTGAGATCCAAACCATTGATCGGTTCGCCTCACTTGGCCCATCTTAAAAATATGAAAAGCTAACATTATCAAGCACTCACCGTCCGATCTTATTGCTCCTATGGGTTCCTTAACACCTTAGCTTTGACTTCAATGGAGGAGATTAGAAATGGATGGCTAGGATGGGAGATCTTGGGATGGAGAGGTGGGCCACACTTAGAGTTTTTGGAAGAGAGGGAGAGGCTCATACGTGGGATTTTTTTTTGCTTGGAGATAGCTTTAAAAATGAGAAAGAGAGAAAGAGTTGTAAAGGGAGAGAGAGAGAGAGAGTGATGGGTGATGGAGTGATGGATGAGAGAGAGATGGGTGTGTAAGGCTTTGTTGACTTTTGTGGCCTTTTGTGTTAGAAAAGCATGGGCTTTGTAAGAGATTCTTGACTTTTATGGTTGCTTGGGTATGAGTGAAAGGTGATGTGTACTTGACATCTGATGTGATGAGATTAATTGATTGATGGGATTGATGTAACACCTCGTAGAGATTCTCTTGAGTTTCGTAACGCGTGACGTTTTCCTCGCACCGAACATTGGCCCACATCTCTTGACCAGGGTATCGCCTCGGCACGTAACTCACAGCATCGGAACCACAGCGATGGTGCGCTCGCTATGGTAATGGTCTTGAGTTGAGTCGACTCGGGTTGAGGGCATACGAATTAGGGTCACGCGTAGATATCGGTTAAGGGTCGAAGGTTGTCGAAATTCGACCGGTAAGACCGCGGAAGTCTACAGAATGGTACGGACCAAGATATGGGTCTTGCAAAAGTGATAAGAGGCAAAGGATCAAAACCAATCAAGGTAAGTCTTGACTTAATAAAGTACCATCAAACAAGTGATGCTATACACGACATATACATAAAGATAACGGTAACAAGACTTTCATGAGCTTTTTCCTGATGAGAGGAAGACGCTATAGTCTCATCTCAATCCCACATGAAAAAAAAACCTAAATAAAAAAGAAAGAAGAGAAAAAAAGCCATATTTCCCGAGAGAGACTACCTTCTCTCAGGCCAGTAGTCTTCTACTTCTAGTCGACTGCTCTATGACGGGCTTCCCTGTTTCCTGGGCTTTGCTCGCTCGTCTACGCTCTGACCAAGCAAGTCATAATTGAAAAATGATGTTTCCTTGCCTTCATTAAGATTTAAAATGTCATCTTAAAAAAGGCAATCAATCAGAATCGACGAAAAATCTAAAAAATATATATAAATAAATTTCTCAAGATCTAGATGGATCCCTATCTTTATCTCTATCCATGGAGATACCTATCTATATGGAGAGAGATCTATCTATGAATCGATGTAGACTATCCTCTTTCTGGATAGATATGTCCCTATGAGCGACCACGCCGATCTTTTCTTATATGTTTTGGCCACGTCCGTTTCCGCTCCGAAGAGGAAGGTTTGGATCTTTCAATCTTATGTCGTGAGGGATGTGGCCTATGTTAGGTCCATAAGATACCACAGCTTTTGGTGTTCTATGATTCACCTCCGAATAATGAGTAGGTAGTTCCATCCTTTTGATTCTTCTCTTCCTAGTAAACTGATGGGGGGATCCGGAGAATTAGGTCGAATTACTATATATATATATATATGAGTTTTTAACTAAAGGACTTCTTGTTCAAGTAGGAAGATTTCTGTTTTTCTCGTTCCTTCTCTTTGATAAGAATATGAATTTGAAATGATACAAATTCCTCTTCATTCTGTTGTGCTCCGTGAAGGAACTGCCTAAGCGTACTTTTGCGGATCCAAACTTCTTTTTCTTTCTAAGTCTTCTTCTTGCATAGAAGAATGCAACTGTTGCAAAAATTAGGATTTGAGTAGCAGGCGGCACCCCCTCTGAGTTTTGAGTAGGCGGAACCATTCTATTTTGGTTCTTCTCCACATTCTGATCGGCAGGAATTTTCCTATGATTTTTTCAACTGATATGTCAATATAGAAAGATCTCCTTATTTCTTCATCGCAGGTTCTCGCGTAATTTTCTTGAAAAGAGATTAGATCACCATGGGACACTTTCAAATGAGTAATGCTTACCATTTCATTATTCACACAAACCCTTCGATGACTTATCGGCTGCCTTGCTTGAGGAATAGTTTCACGAAAATGGAGACAAACCGGAATAACGTCCGATCTTGTTTTTGGATTGAGTGAAAAAGGGATATATGAAGTTCGTTCTATTCCTCTGTGCATCTCTGTGATGGGTAAATCCCTATGAAAAAGGGGCAACTCTCGTGTAGTTTGTGATTTGATGTAACTGTTTAGATTTTCTCTTGGATAAATCTTTCTCTTTTTAGATCTCTTCTTATTCCTCAATCTTCGGAGAATGCGGCGTTGTATTATTATCAGTTCTCTATTCTGAACATTTCCTGGAAGTGGACGACAAGCTTTAAATCTTAATGTAGGCAATGCATATCTCGTTGAATCAGTCTTTTTCAACACATCACATATAACGGGAATCGAACCCCCTCTGCTATTGGGGGGCGGATGGAGAATTTCCTACTTCGATCCATACCCGCCGGGCCAGGTGTAATGAATATAGATCTCCCGCCAGCAGTCTTATCTTCCTATCACTTCACTTCGTTCAAGAGATTTGATCTCTACAAACCTCAACGGGCCGGGCGAAGGGGAAGGAAGGGGTGGGTGGTCCGGGAACAATAATGGGAGAGGGCTTGTAGCCCCCCTCTCCCTCTTCCCCACGCCTATTTGTTCCCTGGGCCTCAGAGAGATGCGAAACTCTTTTTTTGAAGAAAAATATGAATAGATAGGGCCGTGATACATTCCGGAATATTTTCAAGGTAAATAGACTCTTTTCGTCCCCTTTTCAATGCCGTCGGAGGACCTATGTGAATGTTTTGAAATGGGGATGTTCGCCTTTTGTAACAAGTAGACCCACGATACGGACTAATAGATGTTCCTACTGTTACCCGTAAGTGATGATCTATTTATATAAAGTCAGTCCCCCATAGCACAGCTTCTCACTTTTCATGAATGTGTCTCCCCCTCTGCTTATTAGAGTTTGAACCGCCTTGGGCTCTGCTTGCTTCTGACCCCCTATGAGCCGTTTTACGACCTGACTTTTTCGAAGGGTCGGCGGGACATGGGAGCCTCAGCCTATACATTGGTTTAGTGAAATAACCCCCACTATCCCACTTCCTCAAAAGGCGAGCAACCTTCAAACTAATAGGCCCTAAGAGGGCTGTTCGCCTTTATATTATACATTAGCCCTAAAGTAGGTAGCCCCAAAAGCCTCACTCATAAGTTGTCGGGGTTGACAATGGAAAAGGCATATGGGCCGCGGAATAATGGGAATGAGGAAAAGTAGTCATTTGATAGTTTGGAAAAGAGATGCGAACGGTGGAAAGGGCCCGCCTCCACTCCCCTTTCTCCTCCAACCACTTCATCTAGGCCTATACCTAGCCTAGAGCTGGGGGGCCTCGAAATAGGGAGTCTCAGTCAGAATCACTCTACTGTGCCACCGATCTATTGATAATCTACTCTCCCTCCTTTTTTGTACGCTTTCAATGAAAGAATAAAATAATCCTTGATATTCCTTTATATAGATCGCCTAGTTCGTTGATATCGTCATTAACCTCCATTCTTCTATGAAGATCGCGTAGAAAGGGGAGGTCATTCTTTCTTGCCCATTCTTTGATGAAAAAAGGATCGAGTGAATCCTCATAGTCGAACCATAACCAGACACGTCAGATTTTTTAAAGTCCTTTTATGACCTGTTTTGTCTCCCAAGTCCCCTTGTATTATTCGATTAACATAAGCATCTTCATCTTATAGGAATCGTTAAATGTCATGGGGAAGGTAAATGTCATGAATTTGTGCACTGCTGTTAGTGCCTTGAGAGTGAATAATTGTTTTGATTGAAGAGCGCGTGAATTTGTGCCACTCTTGTCCCATTAGGCCCCCTGTTATATGGGGGATTTGGTCTTCGAAGGTCATCTGGATCGAGCTCTAGTAATTGGTAAGCTGGTTCCTCCTCCCAGGATGCTTCTTCCGCTTCCGACGGGGTCGCCTGATCACTAGAGCAAGAAGCACGTTCTGGCTCGAGAGCAGTGGGCAGGTGAGTGGTGGGAGCCTCTCCAGCTTAGATTGCTGGATTGTCCTAAGCCGGGTGGGGGCTTGCACCACTTCCTCCATGGTTGAAGTTACTTCACGAAACTAGTCGATGAAAGGTAGCTAGAAGCCCTGAAGAGGAACCCGGCGAGTCTACCATTCAATTAACAGGGCCTCCAGATAGATGATGTCTAAGAACTTGACGAAACGACGGTGCGAACAAGCAGCTATTGCCCAAAGAAGAATGAAGGCTTTTCTTTTTTAAAACTCTCTTTTGTTTGTCCTTCATTCATTCGTCACAATAAAACATAAAACCTAAGAATAATTATAATAGAAAGATTCTATAGTTTGTTATTCATTCTCATGGTGGTGATTTATGGTTCTTAATCGTGCTATTACGTAGTGATATGGCCCTGATGGTGGGAGTGCTTCGATCGTTCCATTGGCGTCCCGAATCAAATTCAATGAATAATAGCTCTGGAATTCCACTGATCCTAATTCATCCTTCGATACCTCTTTTCTCTCTCCAATTCTGAAATACTTGTCATTGAGAAGCTGACTAGTCAACCCGGTAGAGGGGGAGAGGGACGTTCTTGTCATCCCGGAAGGAGAGGAACTACTCTAGGGTGACGGTCCCCAGCTTGACGCACCATAAGCGCCCCTTCTTCCGGAGGAAGGGGGCAGCTGCAGGAAGGGTGGGTTTCCCAATGGGGCCTTCAAAGAATGGCCTTTCTAGGGTGGGCCCCCCCCTGTCAATTGGGCATCTCAACTACAACTACAGTGGGACCAGCTTTGGATTGGTAGTCTTGGTAGTAGTACCAGTAGGCCCCTCCGATGATGAAGTGCTCTCAGCCGGGGGGCGTCGCCCGTCGCCCAAAGGCACCACCGACAGGTCCAATTGGGTGATCCACTCCAGAGATCTTTCCATAGTAGAACCGTGAGAGGATCTGAAACAAACCACAGGATCCATTTTGGAACTGCGCTGCCGGCAGACTTCGAAGATCCATTGGGGCAGGACCGACCGGGGTTGTTTCCTGCATAACGCAAAAAGCTACTACCACCTGCCCCCTTCAAAATCATAATGAGGAAGAGCAAATGGAAAATAACCCTCAAGTAGTTGAACACTTTGCCAATTCCACCTCGAATTTCAAAGAATCCAAATCAAAATTGTGGAGGCTTTTTCACTCCATTAATGAGATGAACCAAAATACGGACCAGCTGGTCCCAAGTCTTCTCAAGTCTTTGAATCATCATTATTTATTTGTTTCTATTTCATTAAAATCTTCGGCGCATAATTTATGAAAGAAGGCGTGGTGCCTGATAATCGAAGAAGGACAATGAAGGTTGTACTGTGTAGAAAGATTGAGCCACGAGAGCACATTAACGCACAGTCGGATTGCTCACACAGTAGAGAGATCTATCTGTATCTAACCCGAATGAAAGAAAGGAAAAGAGCCGCTAAGCGGCAGAAAGCAGAGAAGCCGGCCCGGCTCTTAGGTGCTTGATGAAGACATGATTCCTTCAAGTCGACGTTCGACGTTTCGTTTAGTATGAGATTGATTCACCTCTCACCTATCGAAGTTCTGTTCAAAAACACGGACGAGTGAGTTCCCCTACTACTATCACATCACTGCACTGTTCTTGATCTATGAAAGTGAAATTTCATGTCCTCTTTCAATGCTTTCATTTATTAATATGAAATGATGGTGATATAATATATCATATAAGGACGACAACGCCAGCGGCGCGGCATTGTTCTATCTAGTAGTTCTTTCTTAAGAAATAGAAAGACCTTCGCCTGCATTTTGGCTAGCTAGCTTGATGTCCCGCTAGTCCCAGGGCTCCCGTTTGGTCTCTTCTAGGACCACTAAAACAACAACCCACTGCTATCCTTCCTCAATTTCCTAGCTTAAGACAGTCGATCGATGTATGCAACAATTCCAATTTCAGTCGATAGAGGTCTTTGTTCATTCACCTTCTATATCAATAAGAGAAGCAACTTGGGCATGGCTTGTCGTGAGGCGGGGCTGGCATAGGTACTCACCTTCTATCAACCAATTAAACTCAACAACCAACCTGTCGCCTAATTAATTATTCATTTGAAGAGTTCAGTGTTCAGTTCGATGGGAGAAACAAGCCCAATAGAGAGAAGCCCGAAGAAAAGAAGGAATAGTACAACTATCTATAGATCTATATGGGGGTCAGAGTTTCGATCAACTTTTTGATAATGAAGTGGGCGTTATCTGTCAACGAAAAGTTCTAAACATGTGTGTGAGTGTGATAGAAACTAGGCGGCTCCCGCGTGGTGATTCCTTTGGTGATTTGATTTAGGAATTCGCATAGTTAGTTGTGCCAAGGTAGCGGCGTTAGTTGACGAATCGAATTCAACGACACTTCTGGCTGTTGATGAGGAGTCAACTAGCGATGCCAACTTCTGAAAGATTCTGATTGGAATCTCTATTTTCATCAGTTCTTCGACGTTCTGGAGTTTCATTGCATTGATGAATCCGGCTGGAAAGACCTACTACCTACAGAAGGGAATGAGTCTCCTGATATGTGGTCTCGGTATTTTGTGTTTACATTCAAAGGTCTTGTGCCTGCGCTATCGAGTCATGTGCCTAACTTCCAAAGAATGAATCAATGGATACGGTAAAGGAGAGAAAGTGGTCGGCGGTGATGTAGAGCTATATGGAGCGAAGCCCACACACACCGGCTAATGGAGGGCGGGATCAAATTCACTTACTTGCCACCCTGCTCCATAGTAACAAAGTGGAAAGTAGGCACGCCCCCATAACCACACGGGAGGGTAACGAGATTCAACTGGATGGTCACGCTTCTTCGAGAACGGTTTTTCCCTAGATTAAATTTGTTGTTCCGTGAGTCCAAAGACTGAGTGAGAGTTCTAGGGCCCCCCTTCCTTATTAAGGGGCTCGTCAGAGTCCTTAGTGGTATATAAGGCCCTAATGAGTCCGTCAGTTTGTAGATAAGGGGGTCTCTTTCTATTTCTATTTTGTTCTATCTATTTAGATTAGAAACAAATCAATCATGTTTGGTTGATGTTCGTATTCAACTGGATCGGCAGCGTTCTTTTGGATCGATTGAACAAAGTCTTTTATGCCCCTCTCTCTGTGGAAGTCTGTGCCATTTGACTGTTGGATTCGAGGGTTTTGACCTCGGTGGAAGCAGCATAGGACACATAGGAAGGTGTATGGCGTAACATGGAGGCAAGGCAACTCACTCATCATCGGTTGGTTGAGCGCTCATTTGGTGTTTTGTATGTTTCTGTGGTCTAGCTGGAGGGTATTCTCTTTAAGTCTTCACTGAGCTGGCTCAAGCGTACGATTATAAGTAACAGGGGGGTGTGCCTTTCATTGAATTGAATTTTAGTGAGGGTCACAGGTGAGGGTTGTGGGGTAAGGGAGGCTGACTTATATGGATGGCTAGCTCGGGATAGCCGCCGTCGAGAATGCGGCATGTGGGGCCTTACCTATGAATGGCGTTGAAACCTAGCTCTATATAGGAGTGTTGGACCTACAGGGCTCTAGTGACTTAGGGGAAAGCATATTAGTGTGTCTGTCCAAGCAAGCATATTAGTGTGGTGCATTGATTGATAGAAGCGGCAAGTTTTGGTTGGGACAAGCTATCACATGCATGGAAGTGAGGAACTGGCCCGCTTGCATCAGCTATGGTGTTTTGGAATTCACTTCTCTAAGAACTGCACTATAGGATTGGATCTTTTGCACCGGCTATGTGTCAGGTCTCTCTCTCCCATGAGGCAGCTTTGTCTTACTTACGATGTCTCAGAAATGGGTTTGAGATTTTCCATCAATCGACGAAAGAAAGGCGGCAGGTACCTGGGCTACCTCACTACGTCGAGATAGATTTGTTCTATCCGCGTTCATCACAGCGAGTTTGGATGGTGTGCCCCGAGAGAGTAGTCGAAAGGTGCATGATTTTGAACGTATGTTGGATCGGCTTGCTGTGCCGGCTTCTCTGACTTGATTCTTCTCTGAAGGCTAGGTCAAGTAGCCTTCCACCGACTCAACGGATGGAGAGAAGTGCGCAAATAGAGCCGGACGTTACTTAGGCAATGCCGACCGGCACTTTAACCACTGAAAGCAGCGAATTCGTTGAAAGAATTCTCAATGCGAAATCTCTCAATAAAGCAACTAGGTCATACCTAACCTTTACCCTCATGCTAGACGACGCAAGTAGTCTCCGTGGCTATACTATATCAAATAGCCTAGGGCGCTATTTTACTGTAATGTGCCGAGTTCTTTGCTAGCCAGACACCTGTCAACCAACCATCTAGCAACTGGAAGTTCTTTCGCAAGCCAAGGTAATATGCCTTGATCTGCCCGAGGAGAATCCGAGTGAAAGCAGCAACCAGAGTGATAGTAGCATGTGTCAACAAAAAACTCTAAGCTGATCTGATTACAGATAGGTAGTGCGGACTACACTACACTACTTTTCTCACCTCACCTCACCTCACTTTGAGGTGAGTGAAGTGCCCTACTTCTATCTCACGGGTAGTGGTAGTGTAGCTGGGCTATTGATCCTAGTAAAGGAGGTTGTGTCGGGCGAGGGGTGATAGAATAGCAAGCAGGGTCACTTCCGCAAGCAAAGGAAAAGACCCTTCCGGTGAGATTTGTAGCGCAGTAGCCAACCGCCTATTCTAGTAACGTAACGTACTGGCATTCAAGCAAGCGCAAGCATGAGGCTGCGCCAACCCAGAGCCTGTGAGTGAGGTACTAACCCCAAAACACAAGTCAAAAATAGTAGAAGAGCCCTGCCCTGGAGAACCAAAAACACAGAGCAAGCAAAGCAATGCATGGCAAGCAGTTAGGAACTAAAAATAGCCAAGCAAGCAAGTACTACCCCTATATATCACGGCGTTCCGCCACTATTCTATATAGAAAACAGAATCGATTCTCTCAGAGCCCATTCTAAATAGAAATAGAAATAGCAATAAGTAAGTATAAGGCACTCGCTTCTGAATCAAAGAACCCCCTATCTGTCTATTTATCTTATAGCGGGATTTTGGGAGGACCCCACAAGAGGGAGTGACATGAATCCACGTCGACGTTATTGATTTCAGATATGGGGAGCACTATACATAGATAGAATCAAGCACTACAAAAGCAACTTCAATCCCTACCTACCCCAGTCCATCCCTTCACCCAGATAATGACCATTTAAGCACCTCTTGAAGCAGACAAAAAGAGATGGCAGAGTCAGTCTCATCCTTATACTACTTTCCCTGTATTCTATCACTCACTGATGGCCTGCCCAAGGAAGAAAGAACAACTAAGGCTATATTCACCTGTATGTTAGGTAGCCTCCTCACTAAACATAAGTGACAAGCTAGCCTGCATTGAGAATGAGGGGCCCTCCGAAGGACTTGTTTTCAGCTCCTTACTAACAGATATGAGTCAAAATTCACACAGCCCACTTCGCTCCATTGCTCTGCTCGCTCTGACAATTCTACATACCGGCCAGAAAGAGAGAGAGCAGTGTGATTGGCTCTATAATGGAAATGAGCACACTGCTCTAACGTAGAGCTTCGCTAGTAGTGTCGAGCTTTGCTCGCGATTCGACTGGAACTGACGAACCTGAATGGAGGAATTTCAGAGCTCTCACGCTGCTATCTAAAGAATGAAGAACCGCTACTGAACGAGAGCGATTGAAGTGAGTAAGTACGGAACGAGCCCTAAAGAAGTTGTAGCAACGAGCTACTAAGGACTGACTATGTTGAAGCTTCAAACGTAGAGCTCGCGACGACTTCAAGAGAACTCAACGAGTGTGCCAGAAAAGACTCAAAAGAAAGAATCTTTGAGTTGTAAGTGCCTGCATTCAGTAAATCGCAATTCTTTGTGTGTGTCGGGCAGCGCGCTTTAAGGTTAAGATGGCTTCATCGTGTTATTGTCCGGGCGAGGTATAAAGCCAAAACCTATTGGTGTTTAAGAGGTCTATGGAGTGAACATGGATTTATACACTTTAAAGAATTTATATCATACAAAAACAAAAATAAAAATCAATATTTATAGATAGATAGATAGATCTGTTCATCAGGTGTAAATTGAAGATGATTTCAGCAATGTTAGAATGATAATGTGATAATAATGGGTCTAGCCTGTTGTTTTACATACATACGCATGTATTCTACTCTCTTATGGGTCATTCAATGGCCATGGTTGGGGGTGTAAATGGTTAAGGGCTAGTCTAGTCTGAGGAGAAAAAATGAATAGGCCTGGAGCAAACAGTTCTAAATCTAGGCCTAACCAAACCTAGTGTAACACCCCGAATTTTTGCCAACCTGGGGTTAGACGTCCTTAGGCAATGGGTCAATCATAGCACCTTGGTAACCTCTCAGAACACAATTCCAAAGCTAAAGAATTTATTTAGAACCAAATTCTTTAGAAATTAAGCGCAAGTTAACTAGCGCTACATTAGATTAGCTGTGAAATTGTCCCTGATCACTTTAAATACGTTCTGCAAGACCCAAAACTTGTAGAATCAATGACGCTATAATACCCTAAAATTCAGGATCAAACTCTAAACCGGTTTGTTCTCAGGAATCCTTTGAAACTTCGTATTTGATTTAGACCGTGCGTCGGAAGTCTGATATCTACAATCTCAGACGGTTATGACCGCTTAGCTAGACTTGACAATTGTTTCAAAAATCAAGCCCAACCGATGTTCTGAGGCTATTTCATTGAGCCTGGACTGAAGAAAGTGAGAAATGGCTAAAGGTTTAGGAAATTAATTTCAAATCTGGCACATGTCGTTGCGCGTTATTATTAAGCATTTTGACCGTCAGAATTCAGCCAAATTTCACCCTCGGATTAAAAAAATTTCATGTCATGAGACTTGTAGACTTGATTTAGGTACAACGACCGCTGAACTGAAACTGGACCGCCACGTGCGATCTGCGAACTCTACAGGTCTGAAAACTTGATGTGAGTAGGATCCAATGTGCTTGAGCTTAAGTCCGACCGCGTTCGGCCAGGGGACCTCCCGAAACGCTCTTTTAGATCGAAAAAGTCCCGATTTGGTTATAACTCAAGTATACTTTGTTCCCAAGTCTATTTAGGTTAGTTTTTAGCCTATATAAGGGCTTTAAACCCTCTCATATCTCTCCTATCCGAATTTGCTTGAAACCCTAGATTGAGAGAGAGAGAAAGTGAGAGATTGTGAGTGAGGTGTGGGAGAGTTTTCCCGCCACTTGCTACAGCTGCTACCTGTGATTAATCACCGCATTCAAATCATTTTTCCGGTGATTCTAACACACTCTTAGGTAAGAAAACCCTAACCACTTGCTGTTTTAGGGATTCCCTTGATACAATAGCGAAGTAGCTTATGTATCTTGTGCATTAGGTCGCATCTACGCCGTTGACGAAGCATATACGTTCCGTTCGAATCGATACACGTCTAGGGCGAAAGGTGAGGATTTTAGACGCTTTGATTGACTGATTTCAAAGCTTTCAATGTCGTTTAATAGTAGATTATCGACGACAACGCCATTTGACATGTAGAACATGCTGTCCGTTTTCTGTTTCGTAAATGTATGGAAAATATGAGATTTAGGGCATTTTAGTCATTTGTAGGAAATACTGTTTACATCCACATTTTGTTGAAATGTTTGCCATGGTTATTTGTCGTGTTAGGATATTAGGAATGCGTGCATAATCCGTTTGGCGAAGAGATTCGCCCTAATGCACACTTTGGGTCGACATATGCTATATAGACTAAAGTGTGTAGGCTAAGTGTTTGTATAAATGTTTGTATTAGTATGTATTGAGTAGATGGTGTTGTGAATGAGTTTTGAGATTGAATTCTCAAGTAATATGCTGATGTAAATGATTTTCATCATGTTGGCTATATGTATTGATTTCATTATATACGTGAAATGCATGTGTTGGATGATTTGCTTAAGTTGTATGTTATAACATGTGTCAACATGCTTACATTATTGTATTTCATTTCTATTACTCTCATATGATTACTGATGTTGATATTTAAGTATTTGGGGCTATACATTAGTCTAGGCAGTCGGTAATGGATTGAATTCGTGGTTGGCTTCTATTTGCCACGAAGGACGCGTCGATGAACTCGAGTCGTGTTTTGAGTTGGCCGCAGTGGTTAGGCCACACGAAGTGTTTTATACACTTCATGTCGCTCAGCTTGAGATGCGCTCGTACTAATTAAGCCCGTCAAGTAACCCGATTGGCCATTGTATGTTCACCATGTATGAGTCATAACTGCTTGAACCTAGGGTATTGAACTTACCATTGAAAACCCTGTCAACCATGGTACCTTGATCCATAAAGACTCATGAGCCGAGCATGGTGGTATGGGACACCGTGGTCGAGCTTTCGGCCTACGCTGGGGCCACAAACCTCCCCGTAGTGACTAGTGAGTAACCCAGACTCGTGAGAAGATTATGGTGGTATGAGACACTATATTCTTGTTGTCGGCCTACACTGATCAGGTGACGAGCCCTTTATAGTGACCTCGAGCGTATTCTGAGTCTGCCAGAGCGACGACCCTTCCATAGCGACAAGAGTACATTAGGCCTGTATTGATAAGGTGATGGGAGAGCGGTGCAACGAGTGCGAGCAACAGCCCTGGCGGCCCTTGCAGCGACCTACAAATATAACGTCGTATGAGATTACTAGGAGTGACGACCCTAGACAGGATCTGTGTTGTGATTGATATAAGGAAGGTACCCTAGTTTCCCAATCTGGCTGTATGAAAAGGACTAATAACCACTCGGTTATCATTATCCATATTGCATTGAATGTGCCTGGAAGATGTAGAGCACTGAGGAACGTAAGCATGCCGCGGGCGTAAGATGGTGCCGTATAAGGGAGTATGTCGGTGAGGGCATCCATCATGTCATTTCATGCATGCATTAACAACAGTATCTAGGAATGTTTGATTGTTTGCTTCACTATTATCGCGTGATTGATTTGATAACATGTTAATCTTTGCTCTATGATTCCACTGAGTTGATTACTCACTCCCATGTTACGGGATGGTGTTCCGGACATCCACCAGTCCCTATTTTAGTTTCAGATGATGGCACTGCTTATGAAGCGGAGCCGGACTTGATGATGAGGAGGAGGATCCCTCCTTTATGCGTGTTCCGATCGACGGGATTACAGGGAGGTTGATTAGACGCCTTGAAACTTGTCATTTTATATTTTTGGAGCACTCATGTATATTCTTTTCTTTTCATTTTTTGAGTATACATGTATTTAATTAACTTGGTAACATGTTCACACTCTGGAGACTTATAATTACTTATGTATTTTATGTATTTATCACAATCTTTCGCTTGCTAATTTAACTGTCTCTGGAGTATGATATGCTGTTTTGGCTTAGTCTCAATCTTGTTTAATGTCATTCTACAGAAAACATGCATTTATCATTATCTATGTTGCATAAGTGACGTTCTGAAACTCGGGAGTTGAGTTTCTACCCGACCCCCGATTTTCGGGGTGTTACACCTAGCCAGGCCAGTTTACGCCCCTAGCCATGATAGAAGTAGATCAAAGCCACACCTAGATTCCTTTATGGTCATTTAGTAGCCATGATAAGAAAGCTAGGTAGAACAATGTCTAGTTCTTGATAGTCCTTTCTTTTATTTCCTGAATCTGGCAAGATCTACTCTTATAGCTTCCTCGCTTAAGATTGCGAGCATGAACTGCAGGAAACGAACTATCTTTTATTTATTTATTTTTATATGACATTTTATTAAGAAAATTAAACTAAAAGAAAATAGAATACCTAGTATAGAAGCCACTCCCTAGCTAAAATGTCAACTTTAGAATCAACTTCTTGCATTAGTGAATAGAATGTTTTGCCTGATAGCGAGTGACCCAATTTCATTAAAAATAAATCATGAATCCCATGGTTCCATTCCCACTTGTTTTTCCCAATTTATGACATTAGAGTCTTTTCTCACTCGACGTTCCAGCTAAAATATGAATGCCTTCACTTTACATCATAGATTCCACTATATGACCTCTATGACTTCTCCCTTCAAGTTTTGATAGTTGATCTAAGTATCAACTCGTGTTTTTGTAAAATAATTGGACACTAGACATGTTCAAAACGAGTTTGGAAGAGGTAAAAAATGCATTGACAGCAAAGGAAACACACAATAGCTATAGATCTCAAAACTACCGGTCCAATACCACTGCTATGAGCTAGTCTCAAAAGTTTAACTGCTTTCAGGAACAAAACTGATCATGAAGGACGAATGAAAATCAAATGGCAGTACTGCTAAATATCATCCTTTTTACAAACTGTAGTATATTATGCAACTACTCTACACCATGTTTACATAAATTTTCATATTGCAAGGCATGCAGAGTAGCCTCATAAAAACTATTACAATCCCATGAGAGCATCTGTTCTTGAGGGAATATTAAAACCCAAGACCAAAAAAATAACTCACTGGAGAGGATTGCCTAAGACCTACCACAAAGGATTAATTCAAGGTTTGAAATATTGGAATTGATCGTATTATGTCAAGAATATATAGCGACAAATTCACCTAGAAATTTGACAAGGCACTTGTGTCATGATGTGGATAAGTATCCCATCTTTATATTGGTTTCTATTATCTATAACTTACAATACAAATGCATAATATTGTAATGTATCACAATAAATGAACAATATTTAAAACCTTCAGTTTCAGCACCCGAAGTGGTTGTATTATTTACATGGCAACTGGCTCTAGTCCTCTTTGATCTTCCATTGATCAAAAGCCCATGAATCACATATTGCATTAAAACATCCTAATAACTCCCTTGTCAAAGCCTGCCTAATGACATCAATTACATAAAAAATAGGTCCAATCAACTATTGGATCAGTCTGTTAGGACCTGTTACGGATTACTAATGATTCTCAATAATGACTTTTGTTAGGAAATTCTAACCATCCAATCCATGGCTTGGAAAAAAGTATGGCTACAAAAGGTAAGGCCAAATCAAGAATGTTAAATTGTCTTATTGGAGTGTTTTTTGAATGGTAGCCCATGAAATGTATTATGAGCTTTGCGTACACCTCAGATTGATTGATTGGGGTGCCCAAGTGACTTAATGCAATTACAAGCACTATAACTTATGGTGATCTGAGAGCACTCATGGAATTTCTCATAATAAAATAGGTCTTGTTAACTAACACTGGATGGAACATTGGATTGAATATCCACATCAAAGTCTGGACAAAGACTACCCCTACTTTCTCCCCATTCTTCCCCACATCTCTTCCATTAAAATGGTTTTATACACCTTATTTAAAACTTCACCTCTCTTCCACGATGCTCTAATGGCTTATAAGCTCCAAGTACATCTCTCATATTAGATCAAAAAATTCACTCACATCAAGATTTTGTCAATAGTTCTACCAGCACCATCACACTTTCCTAGGTCAATAGTTTAGCATCAATGGTACTTTCTAATAAATTATAACTTGAGCATTAATGGTGCTATTGGTTTTAACTATTCTGGTACTCATATTGTCATTCCTATGTAGGTGAAGTTTCAAAAGTTCATTCTCAGCATTTTGGTTGGATCCTTTCTTATTGTTTTTGGTCTGTCCAGTGACTCTTATCAACTAGCTATAAATGTATTAGCTCGAAATTGATGGAGCAGACCCGGATGTGCATCGAAGCTATTCGGATGTTGAGTAGGGGTCCCTGGAAGGTGGGAACCTCTGTTATGACCATGATGAAGCTGTCCATTTTCTATGGACAGCATTAGAGTGGCCTGACCATTTGGACAACCATGTTTATGTATTTGCTCGAAATTGATGGAGCAGACCTGAGTATTCGACGGAGCTATCTAGATGTTGAGCGGGGGTCCCTGGATTGTGAGAACCACTGTTATGACCATGATGAAGTTGTCCATTTCTTATAGACAACATTAGAGTGGCCTGTCCATTTGGAGAGGCCGTGTTTATGTATTAGCTCGAAATTGTTGGAGCAGACCCTAGTATAAACCTAAACCTAAACCTACACCTAAAACTAAACATCATGGGGGGGACAGTGCCCCCGATTGTTGATTCCTTCCTGGACTCACCATATTGGTTATTTGAGATCTAACCTATGGGTAAGTTTACATAGACCTAGACCTGAAGAAGGAATAACACAAATATCAGCTTGATCGAAAAATTTTGTGGCACCATTTCGTTTCAAGGTCTACTTAAGCTTTGGATCTACCGCAAAACCTAAACCTAAACCTAAACCTATTCTCAAATCCCAAACCCTTTAACTTTAACCTAAACCTTAACCTTAACCTAAACCTAAACCTATAACCTAAACCTAAACCTTAACCTAAACCTAAATCTTAACCTGTAATATATAACCTATAACCTATAACCTAAACTCAATACCCTAAACCTTAACCTATAAACTAACCTAAACCTAAACATATAACCCTAACTTAATCGTAAAACCTATTCTTAAACCTAAAACCCAAATGTATTCTCAAATCCCAAAACCTAAACCTAAACCTATAACCTACAACATTAACATAAACTTATAACCTACAACATTAATGTAAACCTATACATATAACCTAAACCTATCCTCAAATACCAAAACATATAACCTAAACCTAAACCTTAACCTAAACCTATACCTATAACCTAAACCTTAACCTATAACGTATAACCTATAACCTATAAGCTAAACCTATAACCTAAACCTTAACCTATAACATATAACCTATAACCTATAACCTAAACCTATAACCTAAACCTTAACCTATGACGTATAACCTATAACCTATAACCTAAACTCAATTCCCTAAAACCTTAACCTATAACCTAACCTAAACTTAAACCTATAACCTACACTTATAACCTAAACCTAAACCTAAACCTAAACCTACACCTAATCCTAATCTCAACTCCCTAACCTAAACTTGAACCTAAACTTGAAAACCCAAACCTAAACCCAATTCTGAACCCGAACCCGATTTCCTAAACCTAAACTTATAACCTTAACCTAAACCTATTCTCAAATTCAAAAACCTATAACCTAACCTAAACCTTAACTTATAACCAAAACCTTAACCAATAACCTTAACCTATAACCTGAACCTAAACCTATAACCTAAACCTAAACCTAAACTTAAAATCTAAATGTATTCTCAAATCCTTAAACCTAAACCTATACTTAATCCTAATCTCAACTCCTTAACCTAAACCTAAACTTGAAAGCCCAAACCTAAACCCGATTTTGAACCCGAACCCGAACTCGATTTCCTAAACTAAAACCTTAAACTATTCTCAATTCCCTAAAGCTATAACTTATAACCTATAACCTATAACTTAACCTAAACCTAAAATTAAAACCTAAATGTATTCTCAAATCCCTAAACCTAAACCTACACCTAATCCTAATCTCAACTCCTTAATCTAAACCTAAACTTGAAAACCCAAACCTAAACCCGAACCCGAACCTGATTTCCTAAACCTAAACCTTAACCTATTCTCAATTCCCTAAACCTTAACCTATAAACTAAACCAAACCTAAACCTATAACCTACACTAACAACCTAAACCTAAACCTATAACCTAAACCTGTAACCTTAACCTAAATGTAAAACATAAACCAAAACATAAAACCTGAGTGTATTCTCAAATCCCTAAACCTAAACCTACACCTAAATCTAAACTTAAATCTATAACCTAAACCTATAACCTACAACATTAACATAAACTTATAACCTACAACATTAACCTAAACCTATATTTATAACCTGAACCTATTCTCAAATCCCAATACCTGTCACGTAAACCTAAACCTTAACCTAAATCTATAACCTTAACCTAAACCTTAGCCTATAACCTATAACCTATAACCTATAACCTAAACTCAATTCCCTAAACCTTAACATATAACCTAACCTAAACCTAAACCTATAACCCACACTTATAACCTAAACCTAAACCTAAACCTAAACCTATAACTTTAACCTAAACATAAAACCTAAACCTAAACCTAAAGCCTAAATGTATTCTCAAATCCTTAAACCTAAACCTATAACCTACAACATTAACCTAAACCTATACTTATAACCTAAACCTAAACATAAAGCCTAAATGTATTCTCAAATCCTTAAACCTAAACCTAAACCTAAACCTATAACCTACAACATTAACCTAAACCTATACTTATAACCTAAACCTATTGTCAAATCCCAAAACTTATAACCTAAACCTAAATCTTAACCTAAACCTAAACCTATAACCTAAACCTAAACATTAACCTATAACCTAAACTCTATTCCCTAAACCTTAACCTATAACCTAACCTAAACCTAAATCTATAACCTAAACCTAAACCTAAAACTTAAATGTATTCTAAAATCCCTAAACCTAAACCTACACCTAATCCTAATCTCAACTCCCTAACCTAAACCTAAACCTAAACTTGAAAACTCAAACCGAAACCCGATCTCGAACCCGAACCCAATTTCCTAAACCTAAACCTTAACCTATTCTCAATTCCCTAAAGCTATAACCTATAACCTAAACCTAAACCTTAACTATAAGTGCTATGATTTCATATCCCTTTAGTTGTCAAATTTTGTGGTGCCAAAACCTATATCTATGTCTTGTATATCTTGTGTTTTATGTTTGAAGTCTATTCATTGCAATCAAGACATATCAAGACATCGCATTTCAAGACAAGATCTTAAATGAAGAAAGTTTTCAAGTCTTGGATGAAGAAATCAAGAATAGAAGTTTTCAAGGTTGCATGTTCAAGATTTGATCAAGTTCAAGTTTACTAGAAGACTTTGTCAAGTCAAGATCAAGCTCATGAAGGCCTACTACAAGTTTTGTATATTCACAAGCTTCTCTTAAGGTTCATCTGAGAGAACAGACTTTCAATGTCCATCTCACTTTTAAGGTTTGTTTGACCTTAGATTGACCTTAGGATGGGCTTTATTATAGGTCATTCCGGATACATAACTCATATATTTTAATATGCTTGTTTAGAGTGTTCTAAGACCAGTCCTACGGATACATAACTCATACAAGATTTATTTTCCGCAAGTTATTTTGATTTCATTATTTATTATTCCTCTTTGGTCTGTGATACAAAGGACGTTCTAGAAATAAGGTTGTCCTACCTTAAACCTCTGATTTTTGGTGTAAGGTTGTCCTTAGAACTGATAAAGTATCAATCTCTTTATTTTAGGCTATTGTGACTGTTTTATATTCAGCATTGTGCTTTATATCTTTTATTATTCTGCTGTTATAAGTTTTATTTGGCATTGCCCTATTCACCCCCCCTCTAGGGCATATAGCTAGGCCCTTTCAAGTGGTATTAGAGCCTAATAGTTCGTGCTTATTGTTTATTTATTGGATTTATTTCCTGAGCTAACGATCTAAGCTATATTAGATGTCAAGTTTTGATAGCCTATCAGTCACTAGGCCACCACCCTTTAATGGCACAAACTATGCCTATTGGAAAGCCAGGATGAGGATCTTCCTCAAATCCTTGGATGAAAGTGTGTGGCTGGCCACAGTGAATGAATGGAACCCTCCTATCACTGAAGTAACTAATGACGATGGTTCAAAATCTACGAAAGTAACGACTTATTCACTTTGGACCACACTTCAGAAAAGTGAAAGTAGTGCAAATGCAAAAGCACTAAATGCAATTACTTGTGCATTATCACCAGATGAATTCAAAAGAATCATCTCTTGTGAAAATACAAAACAAGCATGAGATATATTAGAAATGACACACGAGGGTACATCTATTGTCAAGAAATCTAAAGTCCAACTCCTCATAACTAAATTTGAAGAAATTCATATGGAGGAGAATGAGATGTTTATGGACTTCTACACTAGATTGAATGACATTGTGAACTCTATGTGGGGTCTTGGTGATAGAATCCCTGAAAGTAAAGTGTGCGCAAAAATACTACGTTCACTTTCTGAACGATTCAATTCTAAAGTGACCGCGATTCAGGAACTTCGTGATACGGATACCATGTGGGTTGAGGAATTAGTTGGTTCACTTCAAACCTATGAGTTATCCTTTAAGGCTCCTAAAGGAAAATCAATTGCTCTCAAATCATCTAAAAATGTTTCACAAGAGAGTACTTCGGATTCAGAAAATACTGAAGATGATATGGCACTTTTTTTACAAAATTTTCAAAAACAAGAAAAAGGTTGATTTTCAAAAATCAAATGATAAGAGACGATCTAAACCTAGAACTCATAAATCCTTGAAAGATAGTCAATGTCACAACTGTCAAGAGTATGGGCACTTATCTAACAAATGTCCTAAAAAGGACAAATCAAAAAGGAAAAGCATGATGGCTACTTGGGATAAATCATCTGATTCTGAATCCTCTTCTAAATCAGAAGATTCTGAAACCGAGTCGGGCGATGGTGTTAAAACCCTTATGACTCTAGCCAAGATCACCTATTCAGATCATGATGATATATCTAGTGAAGAAAATTTGAATAGTGATTGCAATAATGAAGATGATCTTCAAGATGCTTATAATGCCCTTTATAAAGAGAGTTGTAAAATTACTGTCAAGCTTAAATTACAAAAAGAAAAATTTTCTAAGCTTAAGGAAGATTATGAGACTCTTGTCTTAGAAAAGTCTCATATTTTTGATTCTTTTGAAAAAAAAAATGATTTAGATTTCAAAACCTCCCAAATTGAAGATTTGAAATCCAAAAAAGAGAAACTCAAAAATGAGGTAGCTTCTCTTCTGAGTTTGAAAGACACATGGAGATATGCCCAAGGTGATCCGAAATTGAAAAAATTATTGTCCGGATCAAGAAAATGTGGCGATCGATCCGAGTTAGGCTATGATAAGAATACATCTCCTAAACAAAAGAACACTGCTCCAAAATTTGTAAAAGGAGAGTCTTCAAACTCAAAAGAAAAGAATACTTTTCAAGGTTTTTCTAAAAATTCAAAAACTTTTCAAAAACCTAAAAGTAGTCATGTCAACTTTAATTTTTAAAACCGAAATCAATTAATTGAAAAAATTATTGATCTTCTCAAGGAGATATTAAAGTCGAACTCTATAGGTCGTTCCTACAACAATAGACAGAAAAAGACCATCTATACTCCTAAACCCAAAACAGTTATGAAATGGGTTCTTAAAGTTGCCAGTTTGGTTGCCCACACTGCTTTCAAAGCAACAAGCCATTCAAAGTGGTACCTAGATAGTGGTTGCTCTATGCATATGACAGGTGACAAATCTTTATTCACCGATCTTAAAGATATGACTGACGGGTCAGTCACATTTGGTGATGGAAGCAATTGCAAGATTATTGGCCAAGGTACAGTTCAACTTTATAACCTTCCCTTATTTAAGAATGTCTTATATGTTGAGGGTTTAAAACACAACCTATTAAGCATTTCTCAGATATGTGATAACAACCATAGTGTAAAGTTTTCTAATCAAGGTTGTGAGATAGTTAATAAAAGCGGTTCTGTTATATTAACTGGTCACGGAACTTTTGAAAACTGCTACATCGTTAGTGATGCTAGCTCATCTACTCAATCATGTTACATGGTCCATACCGATGAGACTGAATTATGGCATAAACGCCTTTGACATATACACTATCGGAACTTATTTAGATTGAGCAAAAGAGAACTAATTAGAGGTCTACCCAAATTATAAAAAGTAGACAAAATATGTGGTGAATGCTAGTTGGGCAAACAGATTAGGAGCTCTCACAAGAAAGTGAACTCCAATACCACATCTAGACCACTTGAGCTTCTCCATATGGATCTTATTGGACCAACCAGATCAGAGAGTCGAGGAGGTAAAAAATATATCTTGGTTATCGTAGATGACTATACCAGATTCACTTGGGTATCATTCTTAAAAGACAAAACTGAAACCCTAGATGAAGTAAAAAAGGTCATCAAACGAATCCAAAATGAGAAAAGTTCTCATGTTAGCAAAATTCGTAGTGATCATGGATCTGAAATTGAAAACAGTAGTTTTGAGAAATTCTGTAGCAATCAGGGAATATCACATGAATTCTCAGTGTCCAAAACACCGCAACAAAATGGTATAGTTGAAAGGAAAAATAGAGTGCTTCAGGATATGGCTAATGTTATGTTGAATAGCATGAAGCTCTCTAGAAATCTTTGGGCTGAAGCAGTTAATACCGCATGTTATATTATTAATCGGGTTTATACTAGTAAATCCGATAATAAGACTGCTTATGAATTGTGGTTTGAAGAGAAACCTACTGTCAAATACTTTTGGGTTTTTGGCAGCAAGTGTTATATTTTACGGGATCGTGAAAATTTGGATAAGTTTGATACGAAGAGTGACGAAGGAATTTTTCTTGGTTATTCTTTGAACAGTCGAGCTTATAGGGTTCTAAATAAGAGAACTGGTGTGATTCAAGAGTCCATCAATGTGGTCATTGATGATCATTTGAATACACCTGCCCCAAGTTCAGATGATGATGAAGCTCTTATGATTGACAATCTAGATATCTCATTAAGTCAAAAAGAATTTGAACCAAGGACTGTTAAAGATCATCCAACTAATAAAATACTTAAAAATCCTCTCACTGGAGTTCGTACTCACAAAAAACTTGAGAACATATGTAATTATGTTTGTTTTACATCCCAAATAGAACGGTCAACGTAAAAGAAGCACTTTCTGACGAAAATTGGATAGTTGCTATGCAGGATGAACTAAATCAATTTATTCGTAATGATGTCTGGTATCTTGTTCCTAGACCTAAAGATAAAAACATTATTGAAACAAAGTGGATCTTTAAAAATAAGTCTGATGAACTTGGAAATATTATACGAAACAAGGCTAGACTGGTTGTACAAGGGTACACTCATATTGAAGGCATCGATTACGATGAAACCTTTGCTCCAGTCGCTCGCCCTGAATCAATCAGACTTTTTATTCCCATCGCATGTTTTTAAAAATTTAAAATCTATCAGATGGATGTAAAGAGTGCTTTATTGAATGGCGATTTACATGAAGAAGTATATGTTGAATAACCTTCAGGGTTTGAAGACCCTAAGTTATCTGACCATGTATTTCGTCTCAAAAAGGCTCTCTATGGTCTAAAACAAGCACCCAGGGCATGGTATGAAAATTTGACTAAATTCTTACTTAGTCATAGCTTTCAAGTAGGTAGTGTCGATAAGACGCTTTTTGTTAAAAAGAATAACAATGATATTTTGATGATTCAAATATATGTTGATGATATTATTTATGGATCTACTTGTTCTAACATGTCTACTGAGTTTGCAGATTTAATGAAATCAAGGTTCGAAATGAGCGTGGTTGGCGAACTTAACTATTTCCTAAGGTTACAAGTAAAACAACAACCTAATGGAATTTTCATTTTCCAGACCAAATATGCTTCAAACTTGGTTAAAAAGTTTGGATTTGAGAATGGTAAGAACTTTGATATTCCTATGAGTACAACATTAAGACTCTCAAAAGACTCTTCAGGTAAAGATATAGATCCTAAATTATATCGCAGTATGATTGGTAGTTTGTTATATCTTACTGCTAGTAGACCTGATATCGCATTTACTGTTGGTATTTGTGTGAGATATCAGTCTAATCCTAAGGAATCACATCTTATTGTTGTTAAACAGATTATTAGATATGTCGCAAGTTCTATAAATTTGGGACTTTGGTATCCTTTTGATACTAATGTTCAATTAGCCGGGTATTCAGATGCTGATTGGGCCGGAAATATTGATGATAGAAAATCAACCAGCGGTGGTTGTTTTTACATTGGAAATTGCTTAGTTTCTTGGTTCAGCAAGAAGTAAAGCTCAATATCGCTCTCTACTGCTGAGGCTGAATATATTGCAGCTAGATATGTATGTACTCAACTAGTTTGGATGAAACGCATGCTTAGCGATTATGGAATTAATCAAGATTCAATGATCTTACATTGTGATAATTCCAGTGCTATAAACATTTTCAAAAACCCAATCCAGCATTCACGTACTAAGCATATTGACATTAGGTATCATTACATTCGTGAGTTGGTTGAAGAAAAAGTTATTTCATTAGAATATATACCAACCGAAACTCAACTTGCTGATATATTTACTAAACCGCTCGACAAAAGTAGGTTTAATAAATTAAAATTTGATCTTGGTATGTACATTTTACATTGAATATTCTTGCTTGCATGTATCATAGTGTATTATATTTCATATTATAATTGTTTAAATTTCAAATTTTTTCATTAAAAATACATTTTTGGTCGATGCTCGACCGGTCGTGGTTGTACACGACCAGTCGTGGTTCGACCGGTCATGAACCACACTCGACCGGTCGTGGATCTCGTGAATATGATTTAATTTGGAGAAAATCCCCTTCTTCTTCATTTCCACACTGACCTACGACGAGTCGTGGCTCGACCAGTCATAGGATTTCTAATTTTTCTTCAAAGTAAGTCCTATTTCATCATTTTTTTGAAGATTCATGATCTCTATGCTTTGATTTGTTCATAGTACAGCTTGATTTCATCTCTTGTTGAGTTTTTCAAGGGTTTCCTCTTAATTTGCTAATCTAGAGAAAACCCATCTTTCTTTTGTGCATCTTGCTTGCTCTTTGTATATCTTTTTGAATATGGATGCTAGAGGGAAAAAGAAAACATCCCGTGGTCTATCTTCATCCAGATCTGCACCGATAACTAAATGGCACCTTCGGTCACCCGAAGATGATACTCAAGATGTATGGGATTTGCATGTCCATAACATTATCGTTGAACATACCGCTGATCTAAATCACATTGCTCCATATGGTGTCATTCCCCTTCTTGAATCTGTAGGCTGGACTAACATTTTTCTTTGGGGTGGGTCTGCATACCAGTCCATTGCTCAATCAATGGTAGCATGCATTTCAGATTTTTTCCTTGATAATTTAACATTTTCAATTGATACTAGAGAAGAAAAATTTGAAGTTGACCATCATTTGATATCAGGTATTATGGATATACTTGTTAATGATGAAGGAATACCGATTCATACTTTATACGACAAACCTTCAGAATCGGAAAGACACATGTTAACATGAGATTTATGCAAAATTGGTGCACAATGGACTCACAAAGGGAATGCGCTCCCTGCAAAGTATTTATTACCCAATTACAGAATATTACATCGTTTCTTCATTTCTAATGTATATCCTCGGTCCGGTAATAAAATCAAGTTGACTTCTTTCATGGTTCGTGTGTTGCATTCTATTGCTTCGGGAACCAAGGTCTGTCTTCCTTCTTTGATTTGTCACTCCATTATATAATTTCATTTCCATCCGAGTCATAGTGATATTTCATTCGGTTATCTTATGACTGTTTTAGCCACTCACATGCTTGTTGATAAACCTGTTAATGAGGCACCAATTCATCATCTTATTTTCAATAATGCCAATCTTAATAAGATGAAATTGGATCTGCTCCCTGGCCAATTTGATGAAGCTGGTGTTAGTGGTGTTGGTGGTGATGCTGGTGATGCTGGAAACAAAGGGGAAGCTGGCGATCTTCCTCAAGATGTTAATATAGATGACTTATTTGATGACATAGAAACTGATTCACCTAATGATCCAGATTATGATCCTTCTGGTTTTGATGCACGCCTTTGTGCATTGGAGGAAAAAGTTAATAATATGAATATAGCCCATGATATGAGATTCAAGCACATGTGAAAATATCTTCGTCACATAAATAAGGGCTTACACTAGATTGATCTAACTATCCCTTCTCCCTCTTCTGGATCAGATTAAGTGAATTATCTTCTAGAAAGTATATCATTTCCTTTTATTTTGGGTATGTATTATGAATTATTGTTTCATAACATTGTCTTTTGGATATTGTAGTATGGATTATGACTTGATGCTTAAGATTTATATGATGTCCTTTCATATCTCTTTCTCATTATTTTCTTTTTACTCTCTATGTTCTTCTTCCTATTGTGCCTTTCCCTTGTCATTTTGTGACAAAAAGGGGGAGTAGTAAGCATTGCTAAAAGGGGAGTAATACAGATAGGGGGAGTAAATTTATTTGTATTGATTGAGAAGGATATGTGGATTGATGGATATGTGAATTGAAGTCTTGAGGTTTTCATGTTGTGTACTGATTATATGAGCAATACTCGTATTACTCAGGGGGAGTAGAGTATTTTGTGATTTCATGACTTATCATTCCTTATTATCTTTGATGTTATGTGTTTTGTCACAAATTTGACAAAGGGAGAGATTGTAAGTGCTATGATTTCATATCCCTTTAGTTGTCAAATTTTATGGTGCCAAAACCTATATCTATGTCTTATATATCTTGTGTTTTATGTTTAAAGTCTATTCATTGCAATTAAGACATATCAAGACATCGCATTTCAAGACAAGATCTTAAATGAAGAAAGTTTTCAAGTCTTGGATGAAGAAATCAAGAATAGAAGTTTTCAAGGTTGCATGTTCAAGATTTGATCAAGTTTAAGTTTACTAGAAGACTTTGTCAAGTCAAGATCAAGCTCATGAAGGCCTACTACAAGTTTTGTATATTCACAAGCTTCTCGTAAGGGTCATCTGAGAGAACAGACTTTCAATATCCATCTCACTTTTAAGGTTTGTTTGACCTTAGATTGACCTTAGGATGGGCTTTATTGTAGGTCATTCCGGATAAATAACTCATATATTTTAATATGCTTGTTTAGAGTGTTCTAAGACCAGTCCTACGGACTTCAAGACCAATCCTAGCTTTGCTACGACCAGTCTTAAGTTTTTCAGGACCAGTCCTAGGTAGTTAAAAATTTTTAGATCTTTCTGACTGTCCTACGACCAGTCCTGGACATCGTACGACTAGTCCTGGAATTTATACGACTCATCCTTCGACTGGTCGTAGCCCTACGACTCAAACTCCAACAACCATTTTTAGGGTCCTACAACCGGTCGTAGGTGTCCCACGACCAGTCGTAGATGACCCAGGACCGGTTGTAGACCGCCCAGGACCGGTCGTGGAACAGAAAATCAAATCCCGCGAAAATCTTTCAAAAATCTTTGGAGCTACGACCAGTCCTAGGTTCCTAAGACCAGTCGTAGACGGGATTTTTTAGGCTATAAATTGAGCACGAACTTCAGAGTTTCAATACTTCAAATAAATTCTATTCAAGCATTCTTTAGGCTATTCTCTGAGATAAGTTTGTGTTTATTTTAAGCTACATTATGCTTATTTAATATTCCTTTTGCTAGCTTATTTTTATTTGATTTTGATCTACATTCCAATCTTATTAGAAAAGGGGAATTTCTGATATTCCTTCTTCTTGGATTCAAAATCAAATAGATCTAGCCCGTTTGATCTAAAATCAATTAGACTTAGAACCATTCTTAAAGTGAGTATTGGACTTTGAACGTCGAATCGAACTTCTACTCCGATTGGTTCTACCGGGCTTCTTCGAAAGGTGATTCAGGTATTTTACATATTTTGTAATTTACTTTCTCTGGTTTTTGTTTGGGATTCGCCAGAAAAATCTCATTGTATTGGTTATCTGAGGAGAGTAAGAAAACTCAGATTGTGGGGTTTTTGGATTGTGTAAGCCCGAGATCAAAGACACAATTATGAAGGTTTTATGTGAACCTGTGAAACCTATTTCGATAGTGCATGCTAATATCCCTTGTGTGAGGATATTAGGAGTGGAGTAGCAATCTGTGTGGCTGTTGGATAACGGTTGGTGTACACACAGGCGAACCACTATATGTCGTTGTGTTGTGGATGTACTTCATTCTTTCATTCCTTTATTGATTCAATTTTGTAGTTTGTGTTTGTGGATGAATGTTGTATTCACTTCAAGCAAGTGTGGATGAATGTTGTAATAACTTAGGATTTATTTTCCGTAAGTTATTTTGATTTCATTATTTATTATTCCTCTTTGGTTTGTGATACAAAGGACGTTCTAGAAATAAGGTTGTCCTACCTTAAACCTCTGGTTTTTGGTGTAAGGTTGTCCTTAGAACTGATAAAGTATCAATCTCTTTATTTTAGGCTATTGTGATTGTTTTATATTCAGCATTGTGCTTTATATCTTTTATTATTCCGCTGTTATAAGTTTTATTTGGCATTGTCCTATTCACCCCCCCTCTAGGGCATATAGCTAGGCCCTTTCATTAACCTATTCTCGATTCCCTAAAGTTATAACCATAACCTAAACCTAAACCTATAACCTAAACCAAAACTAAAACCTATAACCTAAACCTTTACCTATAGCATATAACCTATAACCTATAACCTAACCTTAACCTAAACCAAAACCTAAAACCTAAACCTAAACCTATAACATAAACTTATAAGATAAAACCTAAGCCTAAACCTATAACTTAAATGTATTCTCAAATCCCTAAACCTAAATGTACACCTAATCCTAATCTCAACTCCCTAACCTAAACCTAAACCTAAACTTGAAAACCCAAACCCAAACCTAAACCCAATCCCGAACCTGAACCCAATTGATGTAATAATGTGTAGCCCAATCACATGGCCACAAACAAGAAAATCTTACTTTGTTAGCAAGCATACTTGAACTCAAGCATCACAATGCATCTATTTCCATCTCCACTATCTCTTATAGCATAGATTATTTGAGATTTAGATTTATCTCATTTTTAGAGTCATGTCCTAACACAATATGATGATATTAATAGACAAGGTGGATTTGTCACCAACATTATTCCAAGACCCATATAACTTCTCCTTATAGGAAGTTGGGTAGGGCACATGCAGGTTGAATCCATCAAAGGAGATAAGGATCACCTCTTATATGTTCTCTCTCTTTTCATTTGTTTTTTTTTCCATAGGATTGTTTATTTTGTGATGTCTGCTCAAATATACGTATAACATTTTATCATATTGATGTAATTATAAGTGGCCTAATCTAACCTTTCTAGAAACAACTAATAATAATTTCTACTTTATGAGAAATCACCAAGTACCATTAAGCTCAACTCAAAAAGATAAATTAGTATTTTCTTTCTTTCGTTTTCTTTTAACACACACTCACACACTAGAGTCGCTTATGGACACAATAGGTACTTAAACTCCAACACACACTCACACGCTAGAGTCGCTTATGGCCACAATAGGTACTTAAACTCCTGACCTTGTATTGAAGCTATTTTGAATCTACCATAAATGCATGAGTAAGGACCTAGGTGTGTGCGCACAGTCGGCGATGTGTTCACCACACTGAATTTTGTGAGCCCCACTAGGAAATAGGCTATGAAATTTTTTTTGAATTTTATTTATGATGTTAAACTTATATGTATTTATGCGTAGATGAATGTGATGTGGATAAGATTGTTTGTGTTTGGATGGATGTAGTTTATGTTTGGATGAATGTAGTTTATGTTTGGATGGATTTACATAGTTTGGGTTTAGATGGATGTGAATGTGAATATGATAAAATATATTATATAACATGTATATATCAAGAAGAATATGATGAAATATATTGTAATAGGTGGCATATTAAAAAAAAAGAGAGACTTTTACCTACGAAATATTTTGTAGGTAAAAGTTTCATTCACATTTTTTACCTACAATATATTTCGTAGGTAAAAGTCTCGTCCACGTTTAAAAATATAACACTTTTACCGACGCAACATTTCGTCGGTAAAAACATTATTCTTGACGGTTTTAGTTCGTCGGTAAAACTCAGGGTGAAAATTTTCTAAGTGAAAAAAATAACACTTTTACCGACGAAAATTTTCGTTGGTAAAACCATTATTCCCGAAGGTTTTAGTTTGTCTGTAAAACCATTATTCCCAAAGGTTTTAGTTTGTCGGTAAAACTCAAGGCAAACATTTCTAAGTTAAAAACATAACACTTTTACCACAGAAAATTTTTGTTGGTACAAGTGGTTTTGTTCTTTTTATCGACAAAAATGTTCGTCGATAAAAGTCTTACCACGAAATTTTTTAAAATGCACAAAAAATTTCTATATTAAAAGTTAAAATACTTTTACTGATAAAAATTTAATTCAGTAAAACCATTATTGCCAATGGTTTTAGTTCGTTAGTAAAACTCAGGGTGAAAATTTCTAAGTTAAAAACATAACACTTTTACCGATGAAAATTTTCGTTGGTAAAAGTTGTTTTGTGTTTTTTACTAGTGAAAATTTTTGTCAGTAAAAGTCCTACTGCGAAATTTTCAAAAATGCTTGTTCCAACGAAAATTTTCGTCAGTAAAAATATTATTGCAGATGAAAAAAAATTTCGTTAGTAAAAGTGCAGTTTTACTGACGAAAAAAAATTTCGTCGGTAAAAACGTACTTTTATCGATGAAATTTTTTTCGTCGGTAAACATTTCATCGGTAAAAGCGTTGTTTCTTGTAGTGCATCACTTCCTAAGAAATTTTCTGAACTTTATCTACTTATAGTATCTAATTCACCATGGGCTACTAACATTGAAACTTCTTCTATCACAGGTGAATCATATATACTCTAGATACCTCAAGTAATTCAACAAAAAATTTCTTATGAGGTACATAAGTTTCTCAGAAAATTCATGCTCCAGGGCATTGAAGCCTATTGCAAAAAGGGCTTTTAGAGGATTCTATTAAGGAACTCACTAAGAAACTTATCAAGATACTGGCAGGAAGAGGAACCTTGCAGCATGATTGAGTAGTTTTTTCCTATTTCATAGGACTAGGGTACTTTGTTATATGTTGTCTAGGTTAGACAGTCTTATGCCATTAGGTTAGTTTACTTTCGTGTTTTCACTCTCGTGCTGACTTACTCCCACATCGGGATCTCTTGAAAAATCTCTCTCGATTCCTTCATTCAGGTACTATCTTCCCATCATGTTTCATTTACTTTCATTGTCTCATGTGCATTGCATGCTCATATATCTTTTACATTGAGGACAACGTAGATTTTAGGTTGGGGCGGGAGATTAGGTTACCTAATCAGTGTTTTCTTAGTCTTGAACAAAAATTGTGAAAATTTTTAAATTTTTCTGGAATTTCTTATGAATTCGAAGTGATTTTAACAGCCATCTAAGGCACTTAGAATTTCAAGATATGTGATGTTGGTAACTTATGACTCTTGGATTCAGTATCTGTTAGATTACTTAGTATGTTCGAACTGTTAATCGATGATTAGAAATTTTAAACATTGATTGAGTCATGATTTCACAGGACACATCTCACTTGCACATTAAGGTTTCAGTTCGATATTGAATTGTAACCTGGTGATCATTATGCATGGAAGTAACCAACATGGGGAATTTGTCCATCATGTTCAATGAGAAGAATATTAAAAAAGAAAAAGAAGTTTTTGAAAAAAAAGAAAAGAAAAAAAGAAGAGATAGAAAAGAAAGAAAAAAGAAGAAAAAGAATATCTAGCTAGAAAAAAATTATCATCAGGAAAGGGTTGGGTGTACGATCTTCACCATAAGTTTGCTCCCTATAGGTGCGGATTCGATTCCCCTCCCCCTTGATGGAAAAATCAAAAGCTAGAAGAATGAAAAAAAAAAAAAGAAGAACTGTATGGCAAGTTCTGGTTTAGGTTTTGGTAGTCCTGAATGCTCATTTGATCATTAATGTGTCATGAAAATTAACAATTGGATCTCTTAATGATGGTAAGCCGTGATTACACTATACACCCATGGAACTCATTGTTTAGAATTTTTTTAATTGATGGATAAATATTTTTAACTTGATTATGAAGTTTACCGTGCACTTGAGTCCAGGAGAAAGTAATGCCCAACATTCATAAATCTTAGAATTCTGGGATCTAGATAGTTTTTTGAAAATAACTCAGGTTTAAAGAAATCATCTTGTAATGCTCAACTTATTTTTTGCAGACTTTGCTCGGGACTAGCTAGATGCTAGTTGGCGGTTGTGTTGAGGCTCAAATATTGCATATCAGACCCTAATTATTGTTTGGATTTACGAACATTGTACTATTTAATGGCCCAATTTAACTGTGTTTATGCTGCAAGGTATATTTACGAGCTTGGACTGAAACAGGGTACTAAAAGCATGGATTTAATACTCACCATTCACCAAGGCAAGTGATGGATCCCAGGGGACCAAGATCGATGGATTTACATGTCAGAGATCCGAGAAAATCGAGGAATCGAAGCTAAAGTGACCCGAAAATCATCCAAAATGCAATATCACACAGTTCCCAACATCTGTGTGGCTCGAAACTTTATATATGGCCTGAGGACTATAAATTAACCGTACACATCAAATTTCAGCCATTGGATCCTTGTGGAAGTGGCCGAATGGACAGATTAACCCCCTAAATCATTGATTTAAGGCCCACCTAATATCTGGATATGCATCAATGTTAGCCTCAACAAATTAAACGAGGTGAAAAAAAATGGATGGATGAGTTGGATTTTGCATATACGTCAAGGTGGGGCCCACTTTACGTAAGTGGAGTGCACAGACGTTGTGCACTCGCCGTGCACTAAAAGAAAGGAACGGGTCAGACCCGTCTCCTTCTACCTCTCTATGCATAAAAACAAACTGATGGACACTAGTTCATTAGTTTTGAGTAATAGGGCACACCCATCATCCATTGTGATGATCCGAGCCGTCCATTGCATCTCTGGGGTATACACGACCCTCACCTAGGTGAACTTTTGGCCCAATACAAGTATATGCATGTGGATCATTGAAAAATACAAGATTAATAGTGAGTTATTTTATATAGTGGACCGCACCAAAATATGATAAAAACTAATCTTTTTTGGCTGAAATTTTGCTAGGAGTTCAATATGGGGCCCACCGAGCATGTCAACGCAAGAAAATTCATAGGAAGCCTGATTCCGTGAAAACTGGCCATAGTGGGGCATTGTACGACCCATATGATGGTCGGTTGAATGATCTGAACCATCCAAAAGATCGAACAGGGTGTCTTTACCCCAATCATGGAGCCAGAATGGATTTCTTGGTCATGTACCATCTAAAAATCCCATTCAAACGCAACTCGGTTTGTGTTTTTTTGCTGCTGCGCACGTGAACCGACTCTAAACCGACCTTGCTCACGTGAGAGAGAGCTTTAGAATCATTTGAGATCCAATCTGGAGCTGTGTGCATCAAGTGGTCAACTTTGGAGGCCATGCATGTGGAAAGAGAGAGAGAGAGAGTTTCGAGTTTTCTTCTTCTTTTCTCCTACTTTTTAATATGTTTTTAGAGGTTTTAGTTAATCAAAACTATGGTTGGCTAAACCTCTTAGCTAGGGCTAAGAGGTGAAGCTTGTAGCATGATTGGGATGTTAGCTTTGCTTTGATTTATATGTATTGAACTCTCATGAATTCTAGTTTGATTATAAGGAATGTTTTTAGTTTAATGGTTTGTTGTGACTCAAATTACATTAGATCAGTGATAGCTTGAGATATTCTATTTTCATGTATTAAGATTGTAAACTTGGGAACCCTGTTGCTCACCATCGTCTCATGGGCATGGTTGGGTGATGGAACCCTTACTAACTTTCAAAATTCTCTTATGATTGGCTGTGAGATTGTAAAATTGTTGTTGTTTGCCATAGTCTCCTGAGCATGGTTAGGTGGCGGAATCACTTCCAAATCTTTGCCATTCTTATCCATTGATGATTAGATCCATGAGAAGTTGAGAGATCTAACAAATCTCTTCCTACCAATTGGATAAGATAGGACCCTGATTCCATTTGTGTCCTTGAATCAATGTAAGGTAGCTTCTCAATTGCTATAAGTGGATCCTTGGCACCCTAGTTCCCTACCTTTAACTTTTCTAAGTTTTAGATAAATATTTCATCATTATTCCCTCAATTGTATACAATTTAGATTTCATCTTAATCTAGCTCTAGTTCTACTTAGTTTCAAACTACGTATAGGTTTCAGTCCCTTAGGATTCAACTTCGATCTCACCAAGTTTATTACTACATCAAAACCCTATACTTGGGGAGTGAACACATACTTATCTATTGATTAAGTAGAAACCATGATAAGCTACATATGACATAAGTAGTCTATCTAAAGTAACAACTACAATCTAAACACCACCTAAATAAGTTACTTTTTCTACTTTCGATAACAGATAAGCAACTTATTTGAAATAAGTATTTAAAGTTACCTAATCACTTTAGCTTAATAAGTAGAAATCAAGATAAGATACTTAAGTCATAAGTAGCTTTTTAAAAGTAATTTACGATCCAAACCCCCATTTTAATGACATACAGTGCAATCCAACGGTGAAAACCCACCTTGTGTACTTGTAACACCCCGAAAATCAGGGGTCGGGTAGAAACCCAACTCCCGAGTTCCAGAACGTCACTTATGCAACATAGATAATGATAAATGCATGTTGTCTATAGAATGACATTAAACAAGATTGAGACTAAGCCAAAACAGCATATCATACTCCAGAGATAGTAAAATTAGCAAGCGAAAGACTGTGATAAAGACATAAAATATATAATTAATTGTAAGTCTCCAGAGTGTGAACATGTTACCAAGTTAATTAAATACATGTATACTCCAAAAATGGAAAGAAAAGAATATACATGAGCGCTCCAAAAAATATAAAATGACAAGTGTCCAGACATCTACTCAACCTCCCTGTAATCCCGTCGATCAGAACACAAAGGAGAAGTCCTCCTCATCATCATACAAGTTCAGCTCCGCTTCTCAAGCAGCGCCATCATCTGCAACTAAAATAGGGACTGGTGGGTGTCCGGAACACCATCCCGTAACGTGCATGAAATGACATGATGGATGCCCTCACCGACATACTCCCTCATATGACACCATCTTACGCCCGCGGCATGCTTACGTTCCTCAGTGCTCCACATATTTCACGCACATGCAATGCGATATGAATAATGATTATCGAGTTGTTATTAGTCCTTTTCATACAGCAGGATTGGGAAACTAGGGTACCTTACTTATATCAATCCCAACACAGATCCTGTCTAGGGTCGTCACTCCTAGTAATCTCATACGATGTTATATTTGTAGGTCGCTGCAAGGTCTGCCAGGGCTGTTGCTCGCACTCGTTGCACCGCTCCCCCATCACCTTATCAATACAGGCCTAATGTACTCTCGTCGCTACGGAAGGGTCGTCGCCTCCCGTAGACTCGGAATACGCTCGCGGTCACTACAAAGGGCTGGTCACATAGTCAGTGTAGGCCAACAGCAAGAATATAGTGCCACATACCACCATAATCTGTTCATGAGTCATAGGTGCTTACTGGTCACTACGGGGAGGTTTTTGGCCCCAGCGTAGGCCGATAGCTCTACCACGGTGTCCCATACCACCATGCCCGGCTCATGAGTCTTTATGGATCAAGTTACCATGGTTAAAAGGGTTTTCAATGGTAAGTTCAGTACCTTAGGTTCAAGCAGTTATGACTCATACAAGGTGAACATACAATGGCCAGTCGGGTTACTTGACGGGCTCGACTAGTATGAGCGCATCTCAAGCTGAACGACATGAAGTGCATGAAACACTTCGTGTGGCCTAACCACTGCCGCCAACCTAAAACATGACTCGCGTTCATCGACGCGTCCTTTGTGGTACATAGAAACCAACCACGAATTCAATCCATTACCAACTGCCTAGACTAGGTCATAGCTCCAAGCATTTGTAAACCAACGTCAGTAAACACATGAGAGTAACAAGAATGCATATAAACAATACAAGCATGTTGTTACAGGTTATAACATACCACATAAGAAAATCCTCCAACACATGCATTTCATATATATAATGAAATCAATACATATAGTCAACATGATGGAATTCATATACATCAGCATATTAATTGAGAATTTAATCTTAAAACTAATTAACAACACCATTTTACTCAATACATACTAATACAAACATTTATACAAACACTTAGTCTACACACTTTAGTCCACATAGCGTATGTCGACTCAAAGTGCGCATTATGGCGAATCTCTTCACCAAACCGATCATACACGTATTTCTAATATCATAACACGATAAATTTACATGTCAAGCATTTAAGCAAAATACGAACATATACAGTATTTTCTATAAATGCCTAAAATATCCTAAATCTCATATTTACCGTACATTTACGAAACAGAAAATGGACAGCATGTTGTACATGTCAAACGGCATTGTCGTCGATAATCTACTATTAAACGACATTGAAAGCTTTGAAATCAGTCAATCTAAGCGTCTAAAATCCTCACCTTAAACCAGAAATTGTGAAACGGAGTTGATTCAGACGATAAGTCTTCGTCAACGGCGGGTACACTACCTATGGCATGAAACAGGTTAGCTACACCAACACTACAACTATTCTAAGCTTCAAATCAGGTTAGGGTTAGGATTTCTTACCTAAGAATGGAGCTGAAAACATTGGAATGGCGGTGCAGAAGCGGTGGCTATGGAGCATGGAGCAGCAGGGAAGAATCCCAGGAGAGAGCTCCAAATCTCCCTCCCTTTCTCTCTCTTTCTCCCTCTCTTTTCTCTCCTCTCTCCAAATTCGTATGGAATGAAAGAGCAAGGGTTTAATCCCTTTTTATAAGTCCAAAAGCGATGAAAATAGACTTGGGGCCAAGGTATACTTATTTTATATCCAAATACGGACTGTTCTGTCTCAACGGAGCATTTCTGGAGGTTCCCTGGCCGAATGCGGTCGGACTTAAGCTCATGGATACTGGATCCTGCTCACATCAAGTTTTCAGTCCGGTAGTGTTCCCAGATCGTACGTGGCGGACCAGTTTCAGTTCAATGACTACCGGTACTTGATCGGGCCACAAGTGCGTTGACATATAAGGGCCACCTATCCTGATTCGAGGGTAAAATTTGATCAAATTCTAACGGTCAAAACGCTTAGAAAATGTCGCGCAAGCGACACGTGCCAGATTTCATAAATTATATTAATTTCTAACATTTCTCACACTCTTCACTCTGGACTCAAGAAAATTATCGTGGGATATCATTTGGACTTGATTTTTGAGGTGATTGTCAAGTCCAACTAGGCGGTCAGGATTGTCTAAGTTCGGGGTAATCGGACTTCCGACGTGCGGTCAAGAGCCGATACAAAGTTTCAAGGTACTCCCGAGAGCAAACGGGAATAGAGTTTGATCCTAAGTTTTGCGGTATTGTAGCGTCACCTATCCTATACGTTTTGACTCTAGCAGATCGTATTGAAAGTGATTGGTGAGAATTTCATAGCCATCTAGTGCAGCGCTAGTTGATTCTCGTTGGATTTCTAAAGGAAGTAGCCTTTATTGATTTTTGTTTGCGATGCGATTTGAAGGGTGGAGCCAGGGTGTTTGGAAACGGAAGAAGAAAGAGTTTGGAGGGGTGGTTTTTGCTAAAAATCAGGTGTTTGGGGGAGAAAAGAGAGCTTGAAAGGTCACTTTGTGAAGGAAGTACCTGATCGGAGGGGTTTTAACGGACGGGCAACATACCAGGGGGCTACCCTAGCCCCCAAACACCTCCGGCCCGAAGCCCAGACCCAACCGAGCATTTTGACCGACGATGCATCGCCGAACTAGTGATGCCATCGCTGATGAAAATCATTTTCGGCGAAGCCGGCCATATAGGCTGGGTTCTCCCTACCCTAGGGACCCCAAATATATGTGGAACCCACCCTGGTTCATTGTATTTGGGCTTGGATAGGCCCAAGACTCCATTTGGGATGTTTCGGAGTCAGTTTATAAACTAGAATGAGTTTATGCATCATGTAGCATATGATTTTAGGGTCAGAGACTCTAATCAATCCAACTAACCTATCTATTTTGTTAGATTCCAAAAGGTTAAGGGTCGAAACCCATTTTACCCATTTATTTACTATTCACGGTAATTTTTAGCTTCGGTATTGTTCTTCATCATTAATATCCTAGGATTGGTGTTCTTTACTATTTAAACTCGAGGAGACGTGTCTAATATGAAAGTACTTGGAGAAGTTTGAAGAATGAGGCGGTGAAAGGTGAGTTTTGAAGGAAATGGGTTGAAGAGCGATTTCTTTGGCCTTGGGATTGAGCTTTGAGAGTGTTATGGTTGACCCATTGCCTAAGGACATCTAATCCCAGGTTGACAAAAATCCAGGGTGTTACAGTACTGGTTATAGTATAGCAGGCACTACATCCTATCATATTAAAGCCTGAATTTCACCAATTTTGAGTTATTTTTTAAATAACAAGTGAAAAACTTGTATTATAATTTGACCTTTTTTTTTTTTTTTTTTTTTTTTTTATGCCATGAATCCAAATTATGAAAAAAAAAATTGTAGGGATTGTGAGGTAGAATTCACCATTTTCTTTATTATCTAAACAATAGAAATGGTGATGTCAAAGGATAACCCTTTTCCTTATCAATTGTTTGGAATGGAATCCATGGTTTCCGAACATGGCTATGGGATGTTGATCAAAGAGGTCAGATGCATATAATGTAGGGAAAAATCCCTTGACCATACTAGCCTTGTGGTATTGCTAAAAGCCCGAAAAATCTAACCTTTCAAATATGTTCTTTGGTTGGCCTTCTGGTCACTTTTTGGAGAATTAGTGAATGAAAATGCCATTGCTTTGGAAGCTCGTGCCCGTACCAAGCTTCTTCTTTTTCCTTTCCTATTTTCTTAGGGCTTCTTCTTCTTTTTTTAAATGTCTTCCAAGGACCCAACATAATCCCTTTTAATTGCATTTTCCAGCATACATTTACAGTCATCAACTTCTCCAGCATATGGGTACTGCCAAGGCCATAAAAAGTGTTATTTTTTGCTTCGACGACCACATTTCTTAGAAATAGAAGCCATTGATATGTGGAAGACATTTAAATATATATTTTATTTTATTTTATTTTATTGTAGAATAATATTTCTTAGAGATGGAAATCTGAAATGGCCAAGCTAGGGGGGGGGAGGGGGTGCTAAATTAAAAAATAATAGCATAATTAAAGAAATCAATTCACAATGTTGAATTAAAATGCAACCTCAAAATTCTAATCTTAAGAGGTTGATACGAATGTTATTCTAAGGACAACCTTACACCAAAAATCAGAGTTTATGGTAGGACAACCTTATTTCTAGAAAGGTCTTTATATCAAAAACTCAAATTGAAGAGGAATAAATAAATAGCAAGGAAATGAAATAAATTGTAGGAATTAAAATCTAAATTATTACAACATTCCCCACTGTGCTTGAAACGTAAATATTATAGTATTCACATCCACACATACATCCCACAATTCTGAATAATAAAAGATAAGAAATATAAATCACACATCCACAAAACACAAAGAATTATAGTGGTTCACCTGTGTGTACACCAACTGTTATAAAATAGCCACACAAATTGCTACTTCACTCCTAATATCCTCACACAGGGGAGATTAGCGTTCACTACCAAAATAGATTTTCACAGGTTCACCCAAAACCTTCACAATTGTGTCTTTTAGAAAAGGGCTTACACAATTTAAAAACCCACTTCTAAGTTTTCTGGCTCCCCTCAGATAACCAACAAATCGAGATTTTTCTAGCTTAACCTCAAATAAAACCAAAATGAAAGGAATTTACAATAAATGTGGAATACCTGGATTTCTCATTTTGTAGCAGCCCAGAAGTACCAATCGGAGTAAATGATTGAATGTAGAAGCTCAAAGTCCAATACTCACTTTAAAATGGTTCTAGGTTCTAATTAATTTTAAATTAAACCAGATGAGCGTAGCTCTATTTGATTTTGATTCTAAGAAGAAGGAATATGACAATTCCTCTTTTCAATTAAGATTGAAATGTAGAAACAAAATCAAATTAATAAAGTTAACAAAAGAGAATATTAAATGAGCACAATGTAGCTTAAAATGAATACAAACTTATCTCAGAGTGATCCCTTAATTTTACTTGAATTTTTGTTGTATCAAACTTAGAAATTCGTCGTCTATTTATAGTTGCAGAAATTGCACCTTCGACTGGTCTAGTGGACACTACGACTGGTCGTAGGAGAATGGATTTTTAAAATTTTTAGAGCGATCGGATAAAACCATTTCATGACTGGTCGTAGGGTGTCTACGATTGGTCATAGGCCCTCTATAACTGGTTGTAGCATTCTCACGATTGGTCGTAGGACCCACACTTTGGTTGCTAGACTTTGAGTCGTAGAACCAGGACTAGTCATAGGATGAGTCGACATTGTTCACTTGACTGGTCGAACAAAGTCCAGGATTGGCCGTGGACGAACAAAAAAATTCCAAAGAATTACAACAAACTTAGGACTGGTCTTGGAATCTCTTGGACTGGTCGTGGACGTGCTAGGACTAATCGAACAAGGTTTAGGACTAGTCTTAGAACAGTCCATATTCATGTAAAATGATTCAATTGAACTATGTATCTAAAGTGACCTATCCTAAGGACAATTTAAGGTCAATCTTACCGTAAAAGTGAGATATGTGAAACTTCTTATCGTCAGATGGTAGATGACCTTTGTGAATGAAGCTTGAGATCCTTGACAAAATGTAGCATTTGAAACAAGAGATCTTCTAAAGCTTGAATAACCATTCATCTTTGTGTTGTATGCTAGCTTAAGTCTTGAACAAGATCACTTATATTGTTATAGCTAATACTTGCATTTCTCGAAGCAATTTTTACTCGCATTCTTCTGTACTAGCTGAAGTAGTTCTTTGTTCTTAACTTGAAGCAAAATGCTTAGAGCGACTTAGCAATGTCTTGAACATTTATAACAATGAGCTACACAAGACATGGATTAAGGTTTTTGCACCACAAAATTTGACAACCAAAGGAGCATAAAACCATAACACTTATAATCTCCCCCTTCACCAAATTTGTGACAAAACACTCAATAATAATATAACCAATATGAATATATAGAATTATGCACACAGGTTATAAAAAAAAATAAAAATAACAGTCTGGATAAAGAATCATGCACCAGTTTGTCATGCACCAGATGCATCAACAAACACACATCAAGATGAAGTAGGCAAAACATTTACATTCCACCTCCTTACTCCCCCTGAGTAACACATATATCAAAAAAAAAAAGCTTGCTCTACTCTTGCAATGCTAATGCTACTACTCACAATTGCTGCTCTCGCAATGCCAATGCTACTACTAACAATCCAAACCATAAATTCTCCCCCTTTTTGGCACAATATGACAAAGGAAGAAGAAAACAATGGAAAATAAAAATAAACATGAGTAATCAAGGAGTCAAGATATAAAAAGTTAAACAAAGCATTAAGATTTCAATAGTTTAAACCAAAGTCAGTAAACCATTTAAAGTTCACAATCCAACAAAAGTAAACTTAAAGTTATTACAGACCAAAGAAACTACTCAATCAGAACCTGAAGACGGAGCAGGTATGGTAGGATCAAGTTGATGCATGCCCTTGTTTAAGCGCCTAAGATACTTATGCATATATTTGAATTGTAAATCATGAGCAACATTCATGTTTTCTACCTTAACATTCATATTTTCTACCTTCTCCTCAAGTGCACATAGACGCGCATCAAACTCAGATAGTTCATAATGAGGATCATCAGTAGAATCAGACTCAATTTCATCAAAAATATCATCCATGTTTATGTCATCAGGAGGAAGACACTACGCCAAAATCGCTGATTTGCAACAGACCAAATTCGTCGTAAAACCAAATAAACAACGGACTTCGTCCATCGCTGTTTAGTGGGTCATTTTTTTTTTGCGTTTAATCTACAACGGATAATCCATCGCAACATAGCGACGGATAAAATTAGTTGTAAAAAATAAAAAATCAGTAGGTAAAATTCGAACGTAAGTCATCACTAAAAACATTAGCGATGGATAAGGTCCGTCGCTAATATGAGTAAGCGACGGACCTCAGATCCGTCGATATAGAATGTTCAGAAATTAGCGATGGGTTTGGTCTGTCGCTAAAATATCTGTAAATAAAAAAAAAATTATCAATAATATATTGTTGTTATTTTTTTAATCTTGCACCTGATTGTCATTCAAAAAATAATTCACACTATTGTTTGATAAGAATCCTATTCACAAAATTAATAACAACTCAATTCAATAAAAGAGGAAATGACCCAAGTGGCCCACTCCAACAAAAAGTGACTTTAACCCTCCTAACTAAACACTTACCCGGAACTTCAACTGTTGGCTATACCTTACCTTGAATTGGCTATTTAGTATCTTCTCTTGTTCAACCTTCTTTTGAGCCCTTCATATATTACAAACAACTAGATTCAATCCAAGAAAAGACTAGTCAACCCTTCATATATTACAAATAACCATCTTAAATCCATGAAAAGTGAATAGTTTAATCAACTGGAACCAATTAACAAAATAAAAGATTAGAATTCATCCTAGCCATTAGAGGATGATTAAACTATTCACCTAAAAGGAAAGAAGAGACATACCTTCTCTGAAATTTATAGTTATCTCTGCATTTTTCTGTTTGTTTTGTTGCAGATTTCAGTTGTTTTAGATCCGACCTAGCTTCAATGGCGGAACACCGAAATGGTAACGCAAAACCTTTTGACAAAAATGTTGCTGGGGTACCTAGTGCTTACACGATCAATCTTGATAACTTCCAGAAGCGGCTGAAAGTGTTCTATTCTCACTGGAAGGAACACAAAACTGAGTTCTGGGGTGCTTCTGATGTGCTTGTAATTGCTAGTCCCCCAGCATCTGATGATCTACGTTATCTGAAATCTTCAGTGTTGAACGTCTGGTTGCTCAGATTTGAGTTCCCATAAACAATCATGGTCTTCATGGAGAAACAGATTCATTTCTTGTGTACTTCGAAGAAGGCTTCTTTGTTAGGAACCCTGAAGGTTTAAAATGCAGTTTAAAGTATGACATATTGTACAACCTTACAATAAACATCTTAGAAAACATAATAGGTAGCTAGATCCTATGACCTTACAATGTACCATCTCAAAGTTGACGCCGAGAACCAGGAGACTTCATAGGTGCTCCATGTTGCTACAAATGAACTATAACTCAGACAGAGAAGTAAAATGTTGCACATAGCAACAGTGATGAATTCTCCAAATAAAACAAAAAAACTTGAAACTGTTGTGTCATGTTTTCGTGTTTGGATTAATATTTTCTGTTATATCAATTTTCAAGACTTGGTTGGACATTTAGAAAGCATTAAGACTCATAATTTTTTAATACTCAAATTATTTCTTAATATCATGAGGTCCAACTAGCTCCAGCCCCTCCCTCCATGCCAATAAAGCATAGGAGAACAACTCCAATATATTGTATATTCCACCAAATAGTAGTCTCTTCCCCCCCATTTTCTGTGGGTAGGTAAATTGGGATCACATTTGAGACCTAAATGTTGCCTCAAAGAGCACCATCCATGGAGCAACATGATCGAACTAACTCATAGTTACTACTTACTACATTCATCCAATTTTTAAGCGAATGAAATAATTTTTTGTTAAATAAGAAATACACAGCAGGCTTAAAGAGGACATGAAACAATACAAATGAAAATTTCCAGATCACAATGAAGAAATCATAAGTATGCATCTTTGACCTGAGGCATTCCATGAGCTAAAACATGAGAGTATCAACAAGATTTCCGTTTGCATTTTCCATGTAAAAAGTCCTGGCAAACCTTCAAAAGCAAAAGAAAAACCCAAGTGTAAGGACGAAAATGAATCAAAACAAACTAATAACAATATGGTTTGTAAAATTTTTACAAGAATGGCATCACTTATCCACTCACATACATGGGTGCAAAATAAAGACATCAATGCAAAGCTTGTTCGAGGATGAAGACATCAATGCAAGCATGCAAGGTTACAAGGCAACTACTCAATTGAGTTGCCTTGCCAACATATCTAATAATTTATCAACCTTATGAAAGACAATGGAACCTAGGACAAATCAACAAAGATAAGAAACAAAGAAGAGACTTAGGCTCATCTATAGTTTCACATCTTAAAAGTATAAGTAGACTTGTAGCTGAATGGACGCTAGTTCCTGTATACAATCCAGTTAGCTCAATGAATCCCTCAATATCGCTTGCTAGAAAAAATCAAAGTTACCTCCAACATTATAACTAACAATAGAAATAATTGGCACCACAGTTCAACATCATATTTGTTGTAATGTTTGGGATGGGCATCATTTTCTAGCACACAATCATATCAAATGAAGGACAATGTGAAAATCAATTTGCATGTATAAAAATGGAGCGAATAAAGGAAACCGTTTACCATTTCAACTTTGACTTCCTGTATACTAGCTGCCAACCTGAGTGACCTAAAGCAAAATAAGGAAGACCATTATCATCATTTAAGCCTTATCCCAACTAATTGGGGTCAGCTACATGAATCCTTTTCCACCATCATTATCATAACTTGCTTTTGAGTGCTTGTCACTTACCACATCAACCTACATATCAGAAATCATGGACCTCAATTGCTCGGCAACAAAGTCCTCTGAAACATGAACTCCCTGGTTTTAACAAAATAACTCCATTAGAAAAACCTTATTTCAAGATGAGGCATGAGCAAAAATTGAATAACACTAAGGAAACTGAATAAAGATAAAGAACAACTGATAACATCTTATAAAAGAAAATGCTTTGAAGAACGATTGCATACTAATGCAAAAAAATTTCTAAATTATATCAACAAAATAACACATAAACCTTGACTTCAAAGAAAGAAGAAAACAATATATAGAAATGCAGAACCAGCTTCATGAATTGGAGGAACCGAAAGGCTAAAAGAAATAGAATTTGACATCATGTGGGGTGATGTCTAACCTTAACTTGGGTGAGAAGTTCGTCAGGTAGAGGACCACCTAAGTAGTAAATGAAATCAAGAAACACATCAACAGCTCCAGGCACCAGTCCTGTAAGTTGTATCTTTTGAATGAGCTCATATGTTGCCTTGGAAGTGTCATAGTAACACTGGAAGCCACCCATCTAAACATTCATAATAGCCACAAAGGAAAAGTTTTAGTAAATTTGAGCAACAAATTCATATCCAAACATGGCAGCACAACTTTTACATAAAAGCCAACCCAAAATTGCTGAGAGGGTCTGCATATATATGAGAAAATTGCGCACATGTTGAAAATTCCACAAGGGAAGATCCCAAGATCGATGAAGCAACTAGGATTGAAATCTAACTAATTGCAATAGATCTAAAATGTACATACAACTTTTTAGAAGAAAATTTCTACAATGGAAGATCCCAAGATAGATAATTAAAGGCCAGATAGAAAGATAATGGAAAGACAAATGAGAAACAATACATTTGGAAAATAAATGAAAGTAAACGATAATGGAGAGACAAAATAGTTGATGCGTAATTGTAAATGGTCCATAATCGGGGGCAATTCAAACTGGAAAATGTAGCAGTGTTGGCAATTTAGGTAAACATTGTTGTGTCAGAATATTTCAAAAGTATTTAGGATATTGCCTATCAAAGGAGACTGCAACTTATTAGGAAAAGAAATAAACACACAATCCTGGTTATGGGTCGAAGAATCACATCAAGAAGACTAGTATAAGGTGCAAAAATAAAATAAAATAGTCAACATGGAAAACCAACTCCCGAATCAGATATCATGGAAAACATTTCCAACATGCCTCATTATAAAGTATAAATCAATCATGACACTCTACATGGTTAAAGCCTATATAATAGTGCCATGATATTCAATATTCACATGGGATGGGAGCCCATAAAGAATAGTTATGTAAATTGCCTAAGCCAAGTCCTAATTATTGGTTGAAAAAGGGAAGGGAAGTCTTATTCACTGGTTTTGTGGAAAGATTAAAAAAAACAAATGCATCTAAATAGCTCATTTATATTTATCCACCTTGCAACAAAGAGAGCACGTACTCCTTTCAACATTATCGAAATCATTCTTGGAGTTAGCTCACAAAGGCAGAATTTTGTGTATCACAGTTTGGCAGTATCACAATTTCTGTCTTGTGAATTGGGAGTAGTAATCTTTAACTAGTAACAGAAATTTATACATGAAATGGTACCAGAAACTTATAAAAAAACATGAAATACATTAAAAAAAAAATAAAAAACAAAAGAAGGGACAAAAAAAGAAAATTAAACTCAAGGATCATACAAGACTTGGGAATCAAGAAAGAGAAATTATAGCCTTTTCGAGGAGACTAGAAGAAAAATAGAAGAAAGAATTTGTTGCCAAATCTCCACCCCACTTAGCGAAGGAATCTGTCATTTTATTCCTGATTGAAATATGTTCTTGAAAGAGCAAGATTAATTCAACTGAACAGCCTTCAACTCTACCTGCCAGAACCAGCCTTCCATATTTTGAATTGCCCTGACTATATCATATCAATGAACACCCTACAATCGCTTCCCACTATCAGATTTTAGGTATCAAATCCAATGCAAATCTAATGCCATAAGTAATGTACAAAGCTCTGCAACCACATTAGAGAAAATCTTGAATAAAAGAAAATGAGGAGCCCCTTTGGACAGGGCTTGCTGAGGTGGCAGCACTACCCAAGTTCTGTCCATTTTTCTCCTTTTTTTCCTTTTTTTCCCCCTCTTTCTTCACAATTTTTTTTTTTCTATTTGGAGAGTATTGACCGCACCACTCCCATTACAATCTCTCCTTGGAACTTGCAAGCACAAGAGATGGGATGATGTGATGCGAGTGATCAATCGATAATGTCTGTCATGTCAACCCTATTGTGGATGGCCTACAATTTTAAAAGAAAATATTGATTGGATCATTAAATAGATCACGGTTCTTCAGTTTTCCTTGACAAATGTCAGCCATTAATAACATAGTTTTTTACCATCCACTGTGAGGATGCCATTAAATTAGTGAAAATTGTGAAATAATCATGGATTTTAACCTATTGTCCATCTGTAGTAGCATGATTTTTTTGGATGGTCCAGATAAACCATCAAAGATCCAAGATGCCTTTATCATGTGCACCAAGACATACACCATTCACTTTTGCACTTCAAAGAGCACTCTTTTTCTCACAAGTGAGAGGGAACCTCTCATCCCACCTCATTTAGGATTTTGTAACTATACAGCAGTGCGAGGGTTTATGCATGCATCGTAAACAAACCAAAAAAAAAAAACACTCATTTTATTCTCCAAATAGTTGATCTTTGAACACTTAATGAATGGTCAAGATGAAAAATAATCAGCTGTCTAAATTTAACAAAACAAACAACTAGTAATCAAAAGCTAACATCATCATCATCTAAGCCTTATCCTAATTATTTGGGGTTGGCTACATGAATCCTGTTCCACCATTCCACTCTAATCAAGGTCCAGACCTTTAGTATCAAATCTTTTCTTCGATGCAATGTGTCATTTCCAGGGAATGCTCTAGCATGATTTCGAAAAGTCATACTGTTCAGATTCATGATGAAAGTTATGGCATAAGTTTGATGTTGGCTGTCAACCTGACACAACCTGCATTTAGTCGGGCTGGGGATTAGCAATAAGAGCACAAACCTCCCCTAGGTGTAATGTAATAGACTTTTACATAGGTTGATTTCAATCAAGAGCTACCAATAGTCTATTACATAGGTTGATTACAATCAAGAGCTACTAATAGTCTATTACATATGTTGTTTTGGTTACTTTGGAAGAGACCAGAAAGTGGGTGTCATTCTCATGTTTTTTTCCACCCACATAATTGACAACAAAAATGCAAGCCATTTGATCAATGACCACTAATCAAATGGCTGGATTCATCCAATCAAATTAGTTCTCAAGAGTTATTATCAATCAAACGTGGGGCCTAAATGATTGATGATCAAGGTTAATGATTCAAACATTTTTTTTTTTTTTTATCTTCAAACCCTGTAAAAAAATTAAATACAAAGGAGGTTCTTAAATGAATCAACACACAGCCATGTTGCAATTTTTTATTTTTTTTAAATGATATCTACTACCCTTAAAAAATGCCCTTATTTCAACATGTTACCAAACATGCTTATTTTAAATAAGACCTGTTTTCAGATTTGAAAAAGTAATTTTACCAAATGAGCTTATTTAAAACAACTGCTAGAACAAAAAGAGGTTATTAGAGTAGCTCTTATTTTAAAAGTTCTTATTCCATTAGAGTAGAGATGCCAAAAAAGATAATGCAATGTTTAAACCATTGGAAAAGAAATCTGATTATATTATACAGTAGACACAATTAATTGCGTTCTCTAAGTATACATACGTTTCCTTCATCTTTCACATCTCTACTGTGTATAAGGAGGACATGTTGCACCGATAGATCCATCTCCAATCCAAATTCACCTGTCCGAGTTTCACCGCTAACTGCAGCTAGATCCAGGGCATGTTGCAATGATCCAAATTGCCTATATGGACCATGCGGAGTGGGTGGTACCCAAAATCTTCCAAAACCAAAGACAACACCTTTCGAGGAACAGTTGAAATAGTAATTCCCACCACCAAAATCGTCCAAAGTACATATAGGTTCCACCCTGATATTTATATGTCATCTAATCTACTTATATGATTTACCACACTAGGATGAATAGATTCCCCTAAAATCAAGATATTCCAAGACTCATATTGGCCATATATAGTAAATTTAGCATGATTTGACACTATTCCTTATGGCGTGGCCTTGATTTTTAAGATCCATCGTGAAAATTAGAAAGAGAACAGCAACAAAATGTTATAAAAAAAAATAAAAAAAAAATCTGTAAAATCATAAAATCCCATTTTGTAAAATCAGAAAATCCCCAATTTTAAAAGTCCTCAAATCCCCGAAATCCTAAAATCCCTAAATCCCCAATTTGGGGTCCACATTCAAATCTGTAAACCCTAAAATCTCCAGATCCTAAAATAAGGGTCCACATTCAAATTAGAAATCTACATACTACTAACTCCTAAATTCCTAAACCGGTATTAATATTGAGAGAGATTGAGAGAGAGAGAGAGAGAGAGAGAGAGAGAGAGAGAGAGAGAGAGAAATACTTTCACCTGTGTGAATCTGATTTAACCCGAGCTTCAAATCCACCTTTTCCAGCAGGTGAGTCACCAGATTTTCACCATGAAGAGAGAGAGGAGAGAGAGAGGAGGGAGAGAGATCGACAGGAAGAGAGAGACGAAGGAGAGATATGTAGGAAGAAAGAGAGGAGAGCGTATGAGAGAAGGATTGAAACGGAGACTGGTTAGGGCGCCAACGCCTTAACCAGTCCTCAAAGCTCAAATGTGGATTTCGTGTTAAAGGATGCATGCTCACCTATGCACCTATGCACGTGCGAACTTTTGCACACGTGTCATGGGTGTTGAATCCGAACGGTCCATAAGATGTAGAATCCCATGAAATCTTAGGTGTGAATTTTCACCCTGATCTAATATTCTAGTGGGGCATAACAAAGAGAAATGTAAATCAAGGGAAGAAACTGTTTGCATTTTTCATGGCCCACCGAAGTCTTGGTTCAAAGTAAGAATTGATACCAGGGGGTTTTATTAGGTTCTGCTTCATGTGGACCATTCAGATTTGAGAGAATCATCATGTGTGATGACTTCTCAAAATAGTTCATACATAGTCCATTCGAATTGGTTCATAGGTGAGCATTCAGCGTGCTAGGAATGGATTGGCTACTCCCCCTGACACCGGCCACTGGTTGGTGGTCGGTGCTCTGTGGGGCCCACCATGATGTATGTGTATCATCCATGCCGTCCATATGTTTTTATATATCATTTTATGATATGATAAAAAAAATGAATTATATCTCAATCTCAAGTGGACCACATTATAGGAAATAGTGTTGAATGAATTTTGACCATTAAAAACATTTTTGGGGCCATAAAAGTTTTAGATTAAGCTGATATTTATTTTTTCCCTTCATCTGGGTATTTATGACCAAATAAACAATTTGATGTCAAATAAACAATACAGTGGGCCTTAGGAGGATTTTAATTGTGAATATCCATTCATTATTTTTGTCCTATGGTGTGGCCCACTTGAGATTTTTATCCCTATCATTTTTTGTATCAAGCCTTAAAATGATATGTAAAAATGGATGAACAGAATGGATGAAACACTTACATCATGGTGGGGCCCACAGATCACCGACCACCAGCCACAGGGCTGGTGTCAGGGAGAGTAGCCAATCCATTCCCTAGCGTGCTAAAGCCTTTCGTAGATAAGTTCTTGCGAAAGGATGCTGGGTGGGGCCCACCACCATGTTTGTCAAAAATCTACTCCGTTAATCCATTTATAGAGCTCATTTAAAAAAAAAATACCAAAAAATAAGTGGATCCAAAACTCAAGTGGGCCACACGAGATGAAATAGTGGGGATTCAGTGAGAACCGTTGAAACATTGTTATGGCCATAAAAAGCTTTTTTTAGGCTTCTTTTTTTTCTATTGTATTTTGATTTCATTCCAATGTTAATGACCTTATCAACTGTTTGGATGGCATATAAACATCAAGGTGAAGCCCAAGAAGTTTTCAACATTAGGTATTTGTTTCCCTACTATTTCCTATCGTGTGACCCACTTGGTTTTTGGATCCAACTCATTTTTGGTCTCTTATCTTAAAATGACATCTAAAAATGGATTAATGGAATAGATTTTCCAAACACATGGTGTTAGGCCCCACCCAGCATCCTTACACAAGAACTTCACGCAAAGGGCTCCTTCCGCGTCAATCATTTAAAGTGGTGACCAACTAATGGCTGGTGGTCGGTGCTTTGTGGGCCCCAACATGACGTACGTGTTTCATCCATGTCGTCCATCTATTTTTCTAGATAATTTTATGATATAAGACCAAAAATGAGGTATATCCGACCACATTACAGGAAATGGTATTGAATGAGTATGGACCTTTAAAAACCTTTTGGGGGCCATAAAAGTTTTGGATCAAGCTAATCTTTGGTTTTTCCCTTCATCTGGTCCTGTATGACCTAATCAATAGATTGGATGTCAAATAAACAGTACAATGGGCCTTATGATGGATTTTAATGGTGGATATCCAATCGCCATTGTTTTCATGTGGTGTGGTCCACTTAAGATTTATGTCCCGCTAATTTTTGGTATAAAACTGTAAAATAATCTAAAAAAAAAAAGTGGATGAATAGAATAGATGAAACACATACATCATAGTGGGGCCCACAGAGCACCGATCACCAGCCATGGGGACCACACAGAGTTTACTCTGGTATGGGTAATGACTAACTCACCTAAATGTAGAGGGGTTTCCTTAAAACGTTCATAATCATATATTGGGCTTGCCTTAATGTGATTCATATATCCTACCCACTCATTATGTGTGTCCCACTTGGATGAGGAGTCAGACCAAGTTTTAGCCGCATCCAAAACTCATGTGGGCCCCACTAAGTGCTTTTATATTTTTTAAGATGTCTTGACATGGTTTTAGATGGTATGGCCCACCTGAGTTTCATTTAGGGATGATTTTTGAGATATCTCATAACCTAAAGGGGACACATAAACGCACGGTGTTGATGTTCGACACACATCATAATGGGGCCCATAAAACTTATTAACATCAATTCATAGGTTCTCGCGAGGTCAATAAGTTGGGTCACAATTTTGACAATAATATTTAGCCCATTTTATATATATAGTCTAGTCACTCTATTTTATTGATCAATACCTTCAATTTGACTAGTTACTCGCTCCAATCAGGCTAGCTACATGTGAGAAAGGTATTGAGAATACAAAATTGATCAACAATTTGAGTAAAATTTGATTTAAACATATGAAGCTATTTACTCTTCAATCTGGACTAATTCGATTGTCCAAAAATGGTTAAATGTTCAATTAGTGGATGTGCCTAATAATTTATTAAAAAAATATTTTTTTCACAGATAAATTTCAATTTCCATTTAAAAATAACATTTTTTTTTTCAAAATGTGTATTTTTTTACTCTTAATTTTCTTTGAAAAATTTTAACAAAATACAATTTTTATTATAAGATATTTCAAAAAATAAATTAAAATACAAATTTTGAATTTTTATTTTCAAAATATTTTAAATTTTCACATTTTTTAATTTTTTTTCACAAAAATTCCCAAATGCCAATTTTTTTTTCAAAAGCATCACGTTGTTTTCAAATTTTCATTTTTTTTAAAAAAAAATTATATATATTTTTTCAAAATCTTAGTGTTTTTATAAATAACTTTTTCTTTTAATTTCAAATTTTGAACATTTTCAATTATTTTTCAAAATCACAAAAAATTTTAACTTATTTATTTTTCGTTTCAAAATGTTTGTTTTTTGATAAAGTAGGGATTTTTTAATATGGTTTTTTTTTTTTAATTTTTTAATTCTTTTTCACTTCTCCATTTTTGAAAAAGCATTTTATTTGAACTTGTCAATTTTTATTGAACTTCACAATTTTATTTTATTTTTCAAATTTCAAACTCTCATTTTCTTTTTAAAAATATTTTCATTTTTTAACATTGTGAAAATTTTCATAATTTTAAAAATATTTTTAATTTTTCTTTTTCAGGATATTATTTTTTCTCAAAATCAAATGCTTTTTTTTTTTTCAAATTTATTAACTTTATTAAATATTCTTTTTTGTTCCCACAAAATAGATTTTTATTAAATCAGGATTTTTATTTTTTCAAAATTCAATTTTTTTCTCAAACATTGTTAAATTTTTTTAACTTCTCAATATTATTTTTCATGTGATATTACAAATCATTTAAATATTAGGTTTAAATTAAAAAAATAAAAATAAAAATTTCACTCATTTGATATAAAAACAAAATAAATTTTCTTTTTGCATTCAATCAATTGTTAAAAAATAATCTTAGATACAAATATGTACAATTAAACCACTGAAATTCTTTTTAAAAATAATTATTAGACTAAAAAAAACTTAATTTTCCACCATATTCCTTTAAAAATGAAAACAATTAATGTTAAGGCAAAAGTCCTTTTACGACGGACATAATCCGTCGCAAAAGTCCTTTTACGATGGACCATGATCTGTTGCAAAAGCAACTGAAAAGCACACCATGGTGTTTTGGGCGGGAATTTATTACCGTCACAAAATGAAATTTTGCGAAGGATTTCATCTGTCGCCTGCTAACGATGGACTAAAATCCGTCGTAAATACGTTGTAAATCAAATTTTAGTGACGGATTTTGGTCTGTCGCTAAATTCAGCGACGTTCCGACTAGGGATTTTCGACAAACTCGTGCTTAACGACTGACTTTTTCCGTTAGCGACGGATTAAATCCGTCGTTAAACCAAGAGATTTTAGCGACAGATGAAGTCCGTCGCAAACATACGTCGTAAATTGCCAATTTTGTCGTAGTGAGATCATCAGTTTCTTCTTCATTCCCAACTCTAGCTCCATCATCACCATCCACTTGGCCAGAAGCAAATTCCAACTTTATTTTGTTTATATTTGAGCAGTTAAAAATAAGATTATGGATAGGAGTCTCTCTAACAGGCATAGTGACCAACATATGAGAAGTCAATATAGTCATGGGATAGGCAAACGGTATATCAATATGACCTGGATGGAGATGAAACTGAATGATGGAATGACATATTAAAGATGAAAGATAAACTTTAGCACCAGAAATAACAGAGTGCAAAACACAAACCATAAATGATGTCAACTCTATTTTATTACCAGACCACGAATACAGATTAGAAGTAAAAATTCTGTGGTGGACTCTGTATCTAGGTAACAAATACTTTGAGGGGAGTGCATTCCCTTTATGAGTCCATTGCACATTCATGTTACATAATGCTCTTGTAAGCTGTCATTTTTTTGTTTCTGAGGGTTTTTCAGCTAGAACATGAATGGGAATACCTTCATCATTAACAGGTATTTTCATAAGGCCAGATATTAGATGACTGTCTACATCAAAAGAGACTTCTCTAGCATCTATTTTAAATGTTAAATTTTCAGAAGAAAATTCAGAGCTACATGCAAACATGGATTGTGGAATAGATTGGTATGCAGGCCCACCCCAATGTAAGATGTTAGCCCATCCTACAGCTTGGAGGAGTGGAAAGATACTAAATGGAGCAATGTGGTTAAGATCAATAGCTTTTTTCACAATAACCTTGCGCAAATGAAAATCCCATACAAATAGGAGAACATTTTTGGGTGAACGAAGATGGTGCTGAGTTGTTGGAGTTGATCTAGAGGATGATGGACCATGGGTTGTTTTCTTTTTCCCCCTAGCATCCATTGGCAATAAGAAATACAAAGGACTAAGGAGATGCAAAAGATGAGAAATGAGTTTTCTCAAAATCAAAAATTTGAGAAGAAAACCCCAAATTACTCAATAAAGCTTGAAATCAGGCACTCCAATGAAAATAAGGAAGAGAATATAACTTGAATCTGCTAAATTGATCAAAAAAATGCACTAACCTTAAAGATCAGGTCGGTGGGTTTGACTAGTCGAACGTCGGCTCGTTGGAGAGGAAGTTAGAAATAAGGAAGATGAGTTTTTCCCCAAATTTAAAACACCCAATGCCCTCCACGACCGGTCTTGAGCTGTACTCGACTAGTCGTACCAGGACCCATCATGTACACTCACAACTGGTCGAGTACCAAAAAAATCATGCAATTATCACAAAAATTTAAAATTTAAACACAAATACTGAAATATATTTACACTGATACATATATGCATGAATAATCAATTTTGATGCACATACCAAGATCAAATTTCAATTTATTAAACCTACTTTTGTCGAGCGGTTTAGTAAAAATGTCAGCAAGTCTTTGTCAGAATGTATTCCAAAGATATTATTTTTTCTTCTACTAATTCACGAATATAATGATACATAATGTCAATGTGCATGGTATGTGAATGCTAGATTGGATTTTTTGAAATATTTATAGCACTGGAATTATCACAATGTAAAGCCATTGAATCCTGTGTAATTCCATAATCACTTAACATATGTTTCATCTAAACAAGCTGAGTACATCCATTTCCAGCTGCGATGTATTCAGCCTCAACCGTAGAGAGTGATATAGAACTTTATTTCTTACTAAACCAAGAAACTGAACAATTTCTGATATAAAAACAACCAGCATTGGTTGATTTCCTATTATCGATATTTTCAGCCCAATCAGCATCAGTATACCCTGCCAACTAAACACTAGTATCATATGGATATCAGAGATCCAAATTAACTGAACTTGCGACATATCGCATAATCCGCTTAACAGCAGTTAAATGTGACTCTTTAGGATTAGACTGATATTTAGTGCAAATACCAACACTTAAAGTAATATCAGGTCTACTAGCAGTTAAATAAAGAAAATTGCCAATTATGCTACGATACAATTTAGGATCCACATCTTTACCTGTAGAATCCTTAGGGAGACTTAAAGTTGTACTCATAGGAGTATCAAAATTCTTACCATTCTCAAATCCAAACCTTTTAATCAAGTTCAGAGCATATTTGTCTGAGAAATGAAAATTTCATCAGATTGTTGTTTTACTTGCAACCCTAGAAAATAATTTAATTCCCCAACCATGCACATTTCGAACTTAGATTTCTTTAAATATGTAAACTTAACAGTCATGTTAGTACAAGTTGATCCATAAATAATATCATCAACACAGATCTGAATCATTAAAATATTATCGTTATGTTTCTTAACAAAGAGCGTCTTATCGACACTACTCATTTGAAAATTATGACTAAGTAAAAACTTAGTCAATTTCTCATACCATGCCCTGGTATCTTGTTTTAGACCATAGAGAACTTTTTTTTAAAGACGGTATACATGATCAATAAACTTAAGGTCTTCAAACCCTGTAAATTGTTCAACATATACTTCTTCATATAAATCGTCATTCAAGAAGGCACTCTTTACATCCATTTGATAAATTTTAAAATTTCTTAAGCATGTAATGGATATAAAAAGTTTGATTGATTCAAGGCGAGCAACTGGTGCAAAGGTTTCATTGTAATCAATACCTTCAATTTGAGTGTACCCTTGTACAACCAGTCTTACCTTATTTCGAATTATATTACGTAGTTCATCAGATTTATTTTTGAAAATCCACTTTATTCTAATAATATGTTTATCTTTAGGTCTAGGAACAAGATACCAGACATCATCAAACAAATTGATTAAGTTCTTCCTGCATAACAACTATCCAGTTTTCGTCAAAAAGAGCTTCTTTTACGTTTACCGGTTCTATCTGGCATGTAAAGAACACGTAATTACATGTCTTCTACTTGTCTATGAGTGCGGACACCAGTAAGAAGGTTTCTAAGAATCTGAGTGGTTGGATGATCTTTAATAGTCCTCAATTCAGAGTTTACTTGATTTGATGAAGTATCTGGTTTGTCAATTAAAAGAACTTCATCATGGTCTGAACTTGGGGTAGGTGTATTCAAGTGATCGTCAATGACCACATTAATGGACTCTTGAATCACGCCAGTCCTTTTGTTCAGTACGCGATATGTGTGGCTGTTTAAAGAGTACCCTAAAAAGATCCCTTCGTCACTTTTAGGGTCAAACTTTCCCAAATTTTTATAGTCATGTAAAATATAGCACTTGCTACCAAAAACTCGAAAGTATTTGACAGTAGGCTTCTTATCGAACCATAGTTCATAAGCTGTTTTATTATTAGATTTACATGTATAAACTCGGTTAATAATATAGCAGGCGGTATTCACTGCTTCAGCCCAAAGGTTTTTATGGAGCTTCATACTATTCAACATTACATTTTCCATTTCTTGAAGCACTCTATTTTTCTTTTTCACAATTTCATTTTATTTTGGTATTTTGGGCGCAGAGAATTCATGCGATATTCCCTGATCACTACAGAATTTCTCAAAATCGTTATTCTTAAACTCATATCCATGATCACTACGGATCTTACTGACTTGAGAACCTTTTTCAGTTTAAATACATCTGATAATCCTTTTCACTTCATCAAGGGTTTCTGATCTATCCCTTAAAAAAGCTACCCAAGTGAATCTGGAAAAATCAGCTACAATTACCAAGATGTATTTTTTTCCACCTTGACTTTCTGTCCTGGTAGGTCTTATAAGATCCATATGAAGAAGCTCAAGTGGTGTTGATGTGGCATTGGAGTTCACCTTCTTGTGAGAGCTCCTTGATTGCTTGCCTATCTGGCATTCACCACATATTTTGTCTATCTTTTGTAATTTAGGTAAACCTCTTATTAGTTCTCTTTTGCTCAATCTGTATAAATTACAATAGTGTACATGTCCAAGGCATTTTTGCCATAATTCTGTCTCATCTGTATGGACCATGTAGCACGTTTAACTAGAAGAGCTGCCATCGTGTACAATATAGCAGTTTTCAGAAGTTCTGCGACTAGTTAATATTAAAAATCCCTTTTTTGTTTATGATTTCACAACCTTGATTGAAAATTCAAACTATGATTGTTATCGCTGTTGAGGCACAAAAAAAAATCTCATTGCAGTGGTCAGAGAATCTCATGGTGCTGATCTTTTTCAGGGGAAGTTTTAACACCTTAAAAATCGGGGGTCGTGTAGAAACCCGACTCCCAAGTTCTAGACCATCACTTATGCAACAAATATGTTTATGATTTAATGTTATCTGAGTTAGAGCATTAACATGAGTAAGATTATACTAAAACTGTAATTCATACTTTAGATCTAGTGATAAAACGCAAGCGGAAGACTGAAGAATATATATATCACTGTATGAAAAATAAAATAATCTCGAACTGTCTCCAAAGTATGAATACATCTCTGAGTCTCATATACATATAATAAACCAAAATCAAATGTCATGTAACAGTCCAACTAGCAAAAATCCCGCTGATCCAGGCCACCTATGCGAAGCCGTTAGAGAACTGCATGTATAAGAACTCGTCCTGGTCCTCATAGAAGTCCGGCTCCAGCTCCTGGATCTCCTCACAACCTGCATCTAAGACAGAGTCTGGTAGGTGTTGCAAACACCGTCCCGTACGCTCGAGGTCACTACAAAGGGTTCATCACCAATCAGTGTAGGCCAACAGCTCGAATGTAGTGTCTCATACCACCACAATCGGCTCACGAGTCTAAAGTGCTCACTGGTCACTACGGGGAGGTTTATGGCCCCAGCGTATGTCGACAGCTTGACCATGGTGTCCCATACCACCATGCACGGCTCATGAGTCTTAATAGATCAAGGTACCATGGTTATCAGGGATTTCACTGGTTAGTTCAGTACCCTAGGTTCAAGCAGTTATGACCAATACAAGGTGAACATACAACGGTCAGTCGGGCTACTTGACGGGCTCGGCTAGCACGAGCGCACCTCAAGCTGAGTGACATGAAGTGCATAAAACACCTCGTGTGACCTAACCACTGCCGCCAACCCAAAGCACGACTCGCGTTCATCGACGTGTCCTTCGTGGCAAATAGAAGCCAACCACCAATTCAATCCATTACCGACTGCATGGACTAAAGCATAGTCCCAAGCATTTGCAATCTACATCAGTGATCAAATGAGGGTAACAGAAATGAAATACAAACAATCCAAGCATGTTGGCAACATGTTATAACATACAACGTAAGCAAATCAACCGTAACACATGTATTCCATACATATAAGGAAATCAATTCAATAACAACATGGAGGAAAATCATGTACATCATCATATTAATTGAGAATTCAATCTCAAGACTAATCTACAACAATATTTACTCAATACATTAAATACAAGCATTTATACAAACACTTAGTCTACACACTTTAGTCTACATAGCGTATGTCGACCCAAAGTGCGCATTAAGGGGAATCTCTTCTCCAAACAGATCATGCATGCCTAACTAATATCATAACACGACAAATACACATGGCAATCATTACAACAAAATACAGACGTATAAGTATTTCCTATAAATGCCTAAAATACCCTAATTCTCATATTCACTGTACGCAGTCGAAATGAAAAATAAACAGCATGTTCTACATGTCAAACGGTGTTCTTGTCGATAATCTACTATTAAACGACATTGAAAGCTTTGAAAACAGTCAACCTAAGCATCTAGAATCCTCACCTTTCGTCGTAGAAGCATAATGAATTGAACAAAAACTCTACGCTTCGTCAACGCCTGTATGACAATCTATATCACAAGATTAATCAGCTACTTCGCTACTTGTATCGACGAAATCCCTAAAACAGGTTGAGGTTAGGGTTTTCTTACCTAGAATGAAGTCGGAAGCACCGGAAGAATGATTGGAACACGATGGATAAGCTCGTGTACTAGCAGGATCGAGTGGCAGGGACTTTCTCTCACAACTCTCTCACAAACTCTCACTTTCTCTCTCTTCTCTTTCTAGGGTTTCTGGCAAATTCGTAGGTGATAGATATGAGAGGGTTTAAGGCCCTTATATAGGCTAAAAACTCACCTACATAGACTCTAAACCAAGATATGCTTGGGTTATAGCCAAATCGGGTCTTTCCCGATCCAAAAGGGCATTTCTGGAGGTCCCCTGACCAAATGCGGTCGGACTTAAGCTCATGAATATTGGATCTTGATCACATTTAGTTTTTAGTCTGGCAGTGTTCCCAGATCGCACGTAGCGGACCAGTTTCAGTTCAGCGGTCACGGAGATTCGATCAGGGATTCCAAGTGCACTGATCTGAGTGAGAAATGTTCCCTGATCCGAGGGTGTATTTGGATCAGATTCCAACGGTCTGAATGCTTATACTTAACCCGCAAGAGAAACGTGCCAGATTTATTTAAATCACATTTAATTTTTTTATGAATTTCACTCTTTCTCACACTCCTTGCTCCAGGCTCAATGAAATAGCCTCAGAACATCAGTTGGGCTTGATTTTCAAAACAATTGTAAAGTCCAGCTAAGCGGTCATAATGGTCTAAGATGGTAGATATCGGACTTTCGACGCGCGGTCTAGATCCAATACAAAGTTTCAAAGGGTTCCTGAGAGCAAATGGGTTTAGAGTTTGATCCTAGGTTTCAGGGTATTATAGCATCATTGATTCTATAAGTTTTAGGTCTTGCAGAACGTATTTAAAGCGAACAACACTAATTTCACAGCCAATCTAGCTTAGTGCCAGTTAACTTACGCTTAATTTCTAAGGGAATTATTCCTAAGTGATTTCTGATCGAGGTGGTACTCGGGTCTTAGTACGGGATTTTTCGAGTCATTACAATCTACCCCCCTTAACAATAAATTTCATCCTCAAAATTTATACCTTTTCGTACTCCTCGAGAAGTTGTAGGTAGTTCTTCCTGATTTTGGATTTCGTCTCCCATGTAGCCTCTTCTTCAGTGTGATGCGTCCACAACACCTTCACAAGGGAGATGACCTTGTTATGCAATACCTGCTCCTTCCTGTCTAATATACGCATCGGTCGTAGTATATATGTAACATCCTCACCTAACTGCACCTGCTCCCATCTGATGATATGGGAAGGATCAGAAACGTATTTCTTCAGCATAGAAACACGAAATACGTTGTGCACACTCGCAAGAGGAGTAGGAAAGGACAGACGATATGCCACTGCACCCACACAGTCAAGAATATGGAACGGACTAATGAATCGTGGTGCTAGCTTCCCCTTCTTCCCAAACAGAAGGACTCCCTTCATAGGGGAAACTCGTAAGAATACATGATCTCTAACCGCGAACTCAAGCGGGCACCGCCTCGTATCAGCATAAGTCTTCTATCTACTCTGTGCTGTAAGAAGTCGGCGTCTAATGATGTCAATCTTCTCCGATGTCGCCTGCACTATCTCTGGGCCAATCAATCTGCACTCACCGACCTCTGTCCAACAATGCGGTGCTCGACAAGGTCGCTCATACAAGGCCTCATAAGGTGTCATGCCGATACTGGTCTGAAAACTGTTGTTGTACGCGAACTCCTTATATGGAAGACAATCATCCCAACTGTCTTTGAAATCCAACACGCAAGCTCGCAGCATGTCCTCTAGAATCTGGTTCACCCGCTCTGTCTGTCCATCTATCTGTGGATGGAATACAGTACTGAACTTCAACTTCACACCCATAGCCTCCTGGATGGGAGTCTAAAAAATAGAAGTAAAGCTCGTGTCTCTATCCGACACGATCTCTAACGGAACTCCATGCAGACGCACAATCTCTCTGATATATAGTCTAGTCAACTCGTCTGTAAAGTTCGTAACCCTGAACGGTAGGAAGTGCGCTGACTTCATCAAACGGTCGATGATCACCCATATAGAATCATGTCCCTTCTTCATCTTCGGAAGTCCAGAAATGAAGTCTATAGAAATAAAATCCCACTTCCACTCAGCTATAGGCATAGGCTGAAGGAGACTAGGAGGTCGGCGATGCTCTGCCTTCACCTGCTGGCAAGTGAGACAATGAGACACGAAATCTGTGATGTGGGTCTTCATGCCATCCAACTAATATGTCCTCTTCACGTCGCGATACATCTTTGTGCTGCCCTGATGCATCGAAAGTCTAGAACTATACGCATCCTCGAGAATCTCTCGTCTCAAGTCAGGGATATCTTGAACGCATAGGCGGCCACAATAATGTAAGCCCCCACCGTTCTAACTCACCACTCGGCGTCTGCATCATCACTGGCCTGCTCTCGAAGCTCAGTCAGACGTTCGTCGTCCCTCTGCGCCGCGATGACCCTGTCATCTATAAGAGATCGCACCTGTACATGTGCGATAAACTCATATGTCTCCTCCACAGTGAGTTTCTGCTCAAAGTCTTGCAAAAACTCAACCATGTCCTACTCGGCAACCATCAACGGAGCCGTAAAATCTAACGCCTTCTTGCGGCTCAAAGCGTTAGCCACAAGGTTCACCTTGCCCGGATGGTAGGAAACTTCGAACTTAAAGTCCTTCAAAGTCTCCATCCATCGTCGCTGCCTCATATTCAGGTCTCGCTGTGTGAATATGTATCTGAGGCTCTTGTGGTTGTAAAAGAGCTCGAACTCCTCTCCGTAGAGGTAATGTCTCCAGAGCTTTAATGCGGAAATGATGGCTGCCAACTCAAGGTCGTGTGTAGGGTAATTCTCCTCGTGCTTCCTTAATTGTCTCAAGGCATACGAAATTATCCTATCCTTTTGCATAAGGACACAACCCAGGCCAATGCTAGACGCGTCGGTGTATATCATGTATTTAACCCCTTGCTCTGATAATACTAGTACAGGGGCGGACGTAAGCCTGTCCTTCAGCTCCTGAAAAGTTGCCTCCGCCGTCTCATTTCAGACGAACTTCAAATCCTTTTGTGTCAACTGAGACAAGGGTCTGGCTATCTTCGAGAAATCTCAAATGAATCATCGATAGTAGCCAGCAAGACCCAAGAAACTCCTCACCTCAGTAACTAAACCAGGCTGCTGCCAGTCCTGTACCGCAGCTACCTTAACAAGGTCAACTGCTATCCCGTCCTTAGACACTACGTGCCCCAAGAACTTGACTTCCTCTTTCCAGAAGTCGCACTTCTTATACTGTGCGAACAACTGATGTTGTATCAAGGACCAATCGCAAGTGCTCCTCATACTCCTCTCGGCTCCTGGAGTATATCAAAATGTCGTCTATAAACACGATGACGAACCGATAGAGGAAAGGTCGAAATACCCTATTCATCAGATCCATGAACATGGCTGGTGCGTTCGTAAGACCGAACGACATCACAAGGAACTCATAGTGGCCAAAGCTGGTCTTGAAAGCCATCTTCTGCACGTCCTCGCTCTTGACGCACAGTTGGTGATACCCTGACTGCAGATCAATCTTCGAGAAGTACTGCGCTCCTCTCAACTGACCAAACAGGTCATCTATCCTGGGCAATGGGTACTTGTTCTTCACTGTAATCTGATTCAACCTGCGATAATCAATACACAATCGCATTGAACCATCCTTCTTCGTCACAAATAACACTGGTGCTCCCCAAGGAGACACACTCGGCCGTATGAAGCCGCCCCCCAACAACTCGTCGATCTGTTTCCTCAACTCCATCTCACATGGGACCATGCGATACGTCGGCAGTGAGATGGGCGTCGAACCGGGTACCAGGTCGATAGTAAAATCGATCTCTCGCTGAGGTGGCAACCTAGGAATCTTCCTGAACAGATCCTCATAATCGCGGACAACTGACGTGCCCTCAAGTGTCGGGACATCAACATCCCTCAATAAGAAAGTGTAACAAAGTACTCTGTAAGTACAACTGACCTGCACCGGAAACGTAAAGGACGTGCCCTCTGGCTTGTAAACCGTCACTACACGGGTCTCGCAGTCAATCTCGACCTTGTCTGCAGTCAGCTAATCCATGCCAAGAATGACGTCGAAATGATAGAGGGAGGGGTAGACGACAAGATCAATGGTCATCGTCCTGCTCCCTAGATCTAGTAAACAACCCTCACACATCATAGTGGCATCAGAAAAGGTCCCGTGCGCCGAAAGAACGTGCACTCCAACCATCCAAGTACTCTTTAGCCCAAGGCGCTTGACTACGGGATAAGATATCAATGAAATCGTGGATCTTGTATCCACCAACACGAATATAGGAGTACCTCCAATGTGGGCTGTGACCTCAAAGGCCAAGGTCGGGGCAGTCTCTATCCCGGATGCCTCTACTGTCAATGCATGTACTCGAGCCTGCTACGGTCGATTCGGCCGCGGTACCATGGGTCATTGAGGCGACTGAAACTGAGGTACAAGTGGTCTGAAAGAAGGATGCGTAGGTGCCGACCATAAGGGTGGAGCAGATAGTGCCTGTGGGCGAGGACGATCAATCTTCTACGGTGGCGAAAACCCGCTATCCCTCATCCGAGAAAAATAACTCTCTGCGGTGTGACCAGGTCTCCCACAATAAGCGCAGGTCACACCCGGGCGCCTCATCGGAAGTTCTGGCGCTGTAGCCCTAGGAGGAGGGTCGATGCGAGGCCTCTTACCAAGAAATGGCCTGTCCTGAGTATCTGGTCGTCGCCTAGCAACCATAGGACCACGAGAACGTGCCAGTCGATCAACATCCTGCTCTGCCCTCATAGACATATGTATCAGCTCTGCATAGGAGGGTATGCTAACACAGAACATCTTCGACCGAATGTCAGGTCGCAAGCCCTTAGAAAAATTTCGTATGCGCATCTGCTCGTCGGCAAGTATCGTAGGGACATATCTGCCCAACTTTGTAAACCGATGCTCATACTCTGTAACTGACATGCCTCCCTGCCTGAGGTGTAGAAACTCATTCTCCCTCTCGTGCCGGTAGGTCTGCGGATAGTATTTCTCATGGAATCGGAACTCAAATGTTGCCCAAGTCCAGATGTAACCAACTGCAACCGTTCGTAACACACTATCCCACCATAAGCTGGCCTCTCGCTTGAACATGAAAGTGGCCAACTCAACCTGCTTAAACTCCGAGCAGTGCAGCATCCTCAGTATCTTCGAGACATGGTCGAGCCAATACTCGGCCTCCTCAGGTCTGTGAGAACCCGCAAAAGTAGGAGGTCACAAGCACTGGAATAGCTCAAGTAGGCCTCGTGTATCAGCAATATTCCCCGTAGGGTATGCAGGTGGTGTAGGATGAGCCATACCCTCATCCTGAGTTGAAGTCCCAGCATCCTCAGCTGGATGCACAGGAGGCACAGGTGGAGTCGCACTGCCACCCTGGGCTAAGGCCCCTACAATGGTAGTCAAAAGCTACTGATGCTGTTGGTGCATCATGATCATCAACTGCTCAAACCTATTAAGAGGTGGAGCAGGCTGAGGCACATACTGTGTCGAGGAAGACACACGGTACTTCTCTCTAACTGGCGGTGTGAAAGGTGGTGGTCCGACTATAGTACCTGCAGAAGGCTGAGACTCAGGTGCAGTCTCACGAATCGGGCCCACAGCAGGGTCCATATGATCATCACTCTAGGGAGGAACCCGATCCATCGGCTCACCCAGCGTAAGTCGTGTCGTGCTCCGAGTAACCTTAGGTGGCATTCCCTATATTCAAAATGGGGCACAACCTCGTTAGTTTCAGCAATAGCACAAACACACCACACAATCATTCACATAATAAACTGAAGAAACTCCATGCATTTCATTAAATCAAAATTTGTCACAACACAAGAGATATATCTTTACATGCATCATGACAAGAAATACATGGGAAACTAAGTTAGCCAAGCTACAACTGCAACACAAACCAACTACCAAGCCTTCTCAGGCTCACACTCAGAAAATAGAAAATAACCTAACTACGACCAACAAACGTCTAAAACCTAATCACTCGTCCGAGTCTGACGATGGAGGAGGGGCACCCTTATCCTGCAGACAACACAGGATGGCCTTCAAGGTGCGAGTCACCTTGCCAAACTTTCACTTCATGATAGCCTTGGTATCCTCATGCTCTTGTTTTACCTCAGCCCGGAGTTCTTGGACTTTCAGTCGTAAAGCAACCTGACTCTCCTCAAGTCGGGCTACGTGAGCATCCGTAGCCACCCGAGTCGAAGGAGGAGGACTCTCATCAGTATCCTGAGCCTCCTCTTCTTCTTCTTCATGGGTTTCTTCCTCTATTTCTGCTCCAACTTCTTCTTCACTTTCATCCTCCTCACTATCATATTCACCCTCACTGTCATCATCAAGCTGGGCCTCACGCTGCCGAGGCCCTATCTTCATTTGGTTCATGGTAGCCTCATCGATGAAATGAATCGGCATGGGCAACTCCGGCCCAAGTCTATAAGCAAACTCAAGTGCAATCTTGCATATGAGCCAGCTAAAGGGAAGCGACTCAAACGTTCTTCTCGATTTCGATACAAGGATAATCTGTCGTAGTATAAATGTGGGCATACAAACGTTCTCTCCCCTGCCCACTTGATACAGGAAATCAACCATGAGACGCGTACATTCGCTGCGGTTGGTCGACCTGGGATACACATTGAACATGCCAATGTGGTGCAACAGGCGAAAATCATCCGACATGTGGGTCGCTAGGAGGCTCTTATTACGCTGCCACTCAACTAAACCACCACATAGAAACCTGGTGCGACGATCTCGCTCACGAACACTCTTTAGATTCTTAGCACTGGGATGTACCTCGCTAAGAGGCACGTTAAGAAGTCGGGCTATCAACCGAACATCGATCATGGCTTCCCGATCTCTATTAAAGGGAATCCTGAACTGCAATGGCTCGAACGTGGTATCCCGAATATGAGCATAAAAGGCACGAACAGTGCCCACGTTCACACGAGACTAGGCTTCAAAGAGCGAACCCCACCTGACATCTTTGATGCGTTCAAATAACAAAAACTCACCAAATAGCCGCTCATCCACATGCGCCTTAAACAAAACCTTAAGATCAGTATACGCGTCGTGGGCCAAGTCTGCCAACAGTGTTCTCCCTATGGAAGCGTGGGGATCCAAATCCCGCTTTGTGTGAAACTCTCGAGCAGCACTTGGACTAGCGGCGGCGCTCGAACTAGCGGTGCCACCTCTCGGCTTCCTTGAACGTGAAGGGCGACTAGGCCCAGCTTTATCAGCAGTGGTCTTCCTCTTTTCCATGAGAGAGAGGATGGTGGAAAGGGAGAAAAGGGCTAAAATAGCCTCTAGAAAGGCCATGAAAAATGAAGGAAAGGGGGAGAAATGGCTAACCTAGTGGTCTAACACGAATATAGGACTTGTAGAGGAGTGAAACAGGCCCCCTAATGCTAGGATTGCAAAGGGAAAAGGGTGAGATGGGTTGGGTTTGAAGCTCACACGATTTCTGGCCTCCAATGGAGGATGAGAGAGCTCCAACGGATGAAAATGGAAAGAGAAGGAAGTGCGTATGGCTGTGAATGATGGAGGGGCACCGGTTGTAGTAGAAAATGAGAATGAGAGTGATTTGAAATGGGATTTGAGAGGGAGGACAGTAAAAACGTGAGAAAGGGAGAGCTTGGGAGGGGTTTTTGTGAAGGAGGTGGGTCTTTGGGGTGGTTTTAATGGACGACCCCTATGCACAGGGGCTACACTAGCCCCCAAATGGCATCGGCCCGATGGCCTGACCGAGATGGGCCCATTGTACGGTAAGGCCTCGCTGAACCGGCGAGGTCCTCGCAGACCATCTTATTTTTCAGCGATGCCTCACCCTTTGGGCGAGGTCCCCCTACCCTAAGGGCCCAAAATTCATATGGGTCCCACCCTAGATCATTCCAGATTTGCATGGGTGGGCCCACGACTCCGTTTCGATCCATTTCGGGTCATTCCAGATACTAACTGCTGCATATTCGCATTTAGCGACTTTTAACAGCTAGGATTTGGTCAATAGAGGTCTAGACCCGTCCACACACGAATTAGAAGTGGTCCGGGGTCATTTCATGCGACCACGGATGCACATGGACTCGATCAAAATGATCGATTTGACTGAACTTCACCAATTGGTGAAACTGGGGTCCTATGAGTGTTTCTATGTTTCTCTCACACCCACCTAAGTCAAAAGGGCGATAGCGTACATCACGTGTCCATAACCCAGATCCGGTTTAATCTAAATTATGCTCTGATACCAACTTGTAACACCTTGAAAATCGGGGGTCGTGTAAAAACCCGACTCCTGAGTTCCAGACCATCACTTATGCAACAAATATGTTTATGATTCAATGTTGTCTAAGTTAGAGCATTAACATGAGTAAGATTATACCAAAACTGCAATTCATACTTCAGATCCAGTGATAAAATGCAAGTGGAAGACTGAAGAATATATATATCACTGTATGAAAAATAAAATAATCTCGAACTGTCTCCAAAGTATGAATACATCTCTGAGTCTCATATACATATAATAAACCAAAATTAAATATCATGTAATAGTCCAACTAGTAAAAATCATGCTGATCCAGGCCACCTATGGGAAGCCGTCAGAGAACTGCATGTACGAGAACTCGTCCTGGTCCTCATAGAAGTCCGGCTTCAACTCCTGGATCTCCTAACAACCTGCATCTAAGACAGAGTCTGGTAGGTGTTACAAACACCATCCCGTAATGTGGGAGTGAGTGATCAACTCAGTGGAATCATAGAGCAAAGATTAGCATGTTATCAAATCAATCACGCGATAATAGTAAAACAAACAATCAGACATTCCTAGATACTGTTGTTAATGCAAGTATGAAATGACATGATGGATGCCCTCACAGACATACTCCCTCATGCAACACCATCTTACGTCCGCGGCATGCTTTCTTCCCTCAGTGCTCCACATCTTCCAGGCACATGCAGTGCGATGTGGATATGATTACCGAGTTGTTATTAGTCCTTTCATACAGCAATATTGGGAAACTAAGGTACTTCCCTTATATCAATCCCAACACAGATCCTGTCTAAGGTCATCACTCCTGGTAATCTCATACGATGTTATATTTATAGGTCGCCGCAAGGGCTGCCAAGGCTATTGCTCGCACTCGTTGCACCGCTCCCTCACCACCTTATCAATACAGGCCTAATGTACTCTTATTGCTACGGAAGGGTCGTCGCCTCCCGTAGACTCAGAATATGCTCGAGGTCATTACAAAGAGCTCGTCACCAATCAGTGCAGGCCGACATCTCGAATGTAGTGTCCCATACCACCACAATCGGCTCACGAGTCTAAAGTGCTCACTGGTCACTACGGGGAGGTTTGTGGCCCCAGCGTAGGCCGAAAGCTCGACCACCATGTCCCATACCACCATGCCAGCTCATGAGTCTTAATGGATCAAGGTACCATGGTTATCAGCGCTTTCACTAGTAAGTTCAGTACTCTAGCATTTATGACCAATACAAGGTGAACATACAACGGTCAGTCGGGTTACTTGAAGGGCTCGGCTAGCACGAGCGCACCTTAAGCTAAGCGACATGAAGTGCATAAAACACCTCGTGTGACCTAACCACTGCCGCCAACCCAAAGCACTACTCGCGTTCATCGACGCGTCCTTCGTGAAAAATAGAAACCAACCACGAATTCAATCCATTACCGACTGCCTGGACTAAAGCATAGTCTCGAGCATTTACAATATACATCAATGATCATATGAGGGTAACAAAAATGAAATACAAACAATCCAAGCATGTTGGAAATATGTTATAACATACAACGTAAGCAAATCAACCGTAACACATGTATTCCATACATATAAGGAAATCAATTCAATAACAACATGGAGGAAAATCATGTACATCATCATATTAATTGAGAATTCAATCTCAAGACTAATCTACAACAACATTTACTCAATACATACTAATACAAGCATTTATACAAACACTTAGTCTACACACTTTAGTCTACATAGCGTATGTCGACCCAAAGTGCGCGTTAAGGCGAATCTCTTCGCCAAACAGATCATGCATGCCTAAATAATATCATAACATGACAAATACACATGGCAATCATTACAGCAAAATACAGACGTATACAGTATTTTCTATAAATGCCTAAAATACCCTAATTCTCATATTCACCGTACGCAGTCGAAATGGAAAACAAACAGCATGTTCTACATGTCAAACGGTGTTCTTGTCGATAATCTACTATTAAACGACATTGAAAGCTTTGAAAACAGTCAACCTAAGCATCTAGAATCCTCACCTTTCGTCGTAGAAGCATAACGAATTGAACAAAAACTCTACGCTTCGTCAATGCCTGTAAGACAATCTATATCACAAGATTAATCAGCTACTTCGCTACTTGTATCGACGAAATCCCTAGAACAGGTTGAGGTTAGGGTTTTCTTACCTAGAATGAAGTCGGAAGCACCGGAAGAATGATTGGAACACGATGGATAAGCTCGTGTACTAGCAGGATCGAGTGGCAGGGACTTTCTCTCACAACTCTCTCACAAACTCTCACTTTCTCTCTCTTCTCTTTCTAGGGTTTCTGGCAAATTCGTAGGTGATAGATATGAGAGGGTTTAAGGCCCTTATATAGGCTAAAAAATCACCTACATAGACTCTAAACCAAGGTATGCTTTGGTTATAACCAAATCGGGTCTTTCCCGATCCAAAAGGGCATTTCTGGAGATCCCCTGACCAAATGCGATCGGACTTAAGCTTATGGATATTGGATCCTGATCACATTAAGTTTTCAGTCTGGTAGTGTTCCCAGATCGCACGTGGCGGACCAGTTTCAGTTCAGCAGTCACGAAGATTCGATCAGGGATTCCAAGTACACTGACCTGAGTGAGAAATGTTCCTTGATCCGAGGGTGTATTTGGGTCAGATTCCAACGGTCTGAATGCTTATACTTAACCCGCAAGAGAAACGTGCCAGATTTATTTAAATCACATTTAATTTTTTTATGAATTTCACTCTTTCTCACACTCCTTGCTACAGGCTCAATGAAATAGCCTCAGAACATTAGTTGGGCTTGATTTTCAAAACGATTGTCAAGTCCAGCTAAGCGGTCATAATGGTCTAAGATGATAGATATCGGACTTTCGACGCGCGGTCTAGATCCAATATAAAGTTTCAAAGGGTTCCTAAGAGAAAACGGGTTTAGAGTTTGATCCTAGGTTTCAGGGTATTATAACGTCATTGATTCTACAAGTTTTAGGTGTTGTAGAACGTATTTAAAGCGAACAGCACTAATTTCACAGCCAATCTAGCTTAGCACCAGTTAACTTACGCTTAATTTCTAAAAGAATTATTCCTAAGTGATTTCTAATCGAGGTGTTACTCGGGTCTTAGTACGGTATTTTTCGAGACGTTACAGAAGTTTAGGCATTTTGGTAAAATTTCAGCTCCAAGGGTATCTGTTGAAACATGAAAAAGTGATGAAAGGATTGAAGCAGAAGAAGATTGGAGAGCAAGGTACTAGAAAGAAGAATAAAAGAAGAAAGAGAAGTGTCTTTGAGATTGGTTGCACGGGAACGAGCAAAAGATATCCGTTGCGTGGGTTCGCGTAACCAAAGTTCCGTTGTCCAGGTCTGCGTAGATGGTTTCAAGGGGAGATTTCCTTGAATGGTTGAGATTGATGCAAGGTGGGCCCCTCGGCACTGAAATTGAGGTGTCACACATGCGAAGGCCTATAAATACCCCCTCACCTCCTTCATTTGGACCGGTTGAAGATTTTTGAGAGAAAGTAGAGAGAAAGAAGACTGAAGGTGAGAGGGAGTGCAGCGGGAGCTTACGTGGGTCCGCGCAACCGATATCTATTGTGCGGACCCGCGCAATCAGACTACCCTGCAGTCTATGATGAAAAGGGCTGTTATGCTGCTAAAATATTTGAAGACTTCAAGTTCTCTCTATTCAGGATTCGAGGAGAAGAATCAGCAGAAGATCATATTCCTCCTAAGTCCTAGGAGATGATCAAAACAGCTGTCGAAAGGATGCCGAATTTAAGATTTAGTGACCTTTGACAGTTGCAACTCATTTATAATAAATGATCTATCTTAGAATCAAGGGATATTTAAAGGATGTATATGAACCCTGTATTAATAAAATATGATGATAGTTTTCAAGTACTATTTCTCTGTTATGCTTAAATAAGATAAATTTCTCCAACCGAAATGTTTTGTTTCTTATTCGAAACAAAATGGCGACTCCACTGGGGACTTTATTTATCTTGTTTAGCATTAACAGTGAAATTGTTACAAAACTTTCATCATAGTTTGGTGTCTTTCAGATGCCAAAAATGGCGACTCTCAGTGGGAACATCCTGCCCTTCATCTCTAAGATAGATTATTTTAATTGTTCATCTACTAATTACAATTATGTTTCATGTTTGAAGGTTTCTGCATCTGACTACAATTTACTCCTCATGCAACTTCCATAAGAAAAGTGAACTTTCGATTCACTCTGACAGGATTCGTGATAGAATACATACCAAATCAAATTTCGAAGTACTTGACTCGAATTCCTGCAAGTGGAAGTAGCATGTCTCAGGTAACAGCTGGGGTTATTTCTGCTTTGCCCAAATCATCAGAAGTTAACGCAGGCTGGACCGTTGTAACATCTCGTAAGACAAGAGCGCGAAATGTCTGAAGTTCTAGAACAAAACAGTCTTCATTAAGAATCAGAGGGTCAATAACACGTAATACAGTTAAAAGGAATCCTGAACTTGCTCCTCCAGCAATCTATCCTGACAAATAGTCCCACAATTGACAGTGCGTGATTTCTCAGCTTTGAATGCTCCAGTAGCTAAATGGACAAGAGAACAAAGAGAAAAAGCGCTAATGATCAGATCACCAATGCCATCCCAGGTAAATTCACCAGTATCAACATCACCTCAGTCAATTGATGCCACAGGGGGCATAGAAAAGTCCAATGAAACTCCATTCTCTCCCTTTTTCGTGAGTCCTATTACGTTAGCATATTCTTGCTCTATTCCAATTATTGCTTCGTCAAAAAGTGGAGAAGTTGCAGTATATATGGCTGAGATAAATCCAGATTGTAGAGAAACTATAGAGGATCGTTTCAATGCAATAGAACAAGCCCAGAATGCACTAATGGAAGAATGTAGAAACCTTAGAGAGGCCCTGACGACCCTTGCACATAATGTAGCCCGAATGGCGATCCCCTAGAATGCAACGGAGGGCAAGAAAATCAGCCTGACGTCCTCCCACCACAGGGGGCAAAGTCATCAGTGAATATGGTTACGATTGAGCGGCCAACTGAAGAAAGTTCTAAAATAATAGAACTTCCTGAAGTAGCTCCGAAGCAGATGGAAGACGGGGGATAACCGACGACAGACAGTTTGCAAGAGATAAACTTGGGTATAAAAGAAGAGCGATGGAATACGTTCATTAGCGCTAGCCTGTCTGAACGAGAATTTACAGAATACGTTCAGATTCTCAGGGAAAATAAAGACGTATTCGCTTGGACATATGCAGAGATACCCGTCTTAGAGCCTTCTGTAGCATTGCATCGACTGAATATTTTTAAGGAGAAAAGGCCTGTTAAACAAGCTCAAAGGTGATTTCATCTGGACCTGGTCCCTCTGATTGAAGACGAAGTCAATAAATTAATAAAGGTTGGGTTTATCCGAGAAGTTAAATATCCTAATTGGATATCAAATATTGTACCAGTAAGGAAGAAAAATGGACAAGTCAGGGTGTGTGTTGACTTTAGGGACCTGAACGAGGCCTATCCAAAAGATGATTTTTCGCTCCCAATAACTAAACTGCTAATAGATAGTATGACTCAGAATGTCATCATGTCTTTCATGGATGGTTATATAGAATATAATCAGATTCGAATGGCCCCTGAAGACGAGGAAGAAACAACATTTAAGACGTCTTTGGAAATTTTCTATTATAAGGTTATGCCGTTTGGACTCAAGAATGCCAAGGCAACATATCAGAGATCAATGCAAAATATTTTTCAAGACATGATGCACAAACATGTTGAATGTTATGTTGACGACTTGGTGGTTAGATCAGGAAGTCATCAAGAGCATCATGGGCACTTGGCATCGGTTTTCCGTCGGCTTAAAAAGAAACAATTGAAGATGAATCCCGCTAAATGCGCATTTGGGGTATCCTCGGGTAAGTTTATTGGTTTTGTTGTTTGGCATAGGGGCATTGAGATTGATCTAGGGAAAGTTAGGGCTATTCAAGATATGCCACCACCAAAGACATTAAAAGAACTAAAAATTTTGCAATGAAAATTGGCATACATTCGCCATTTTCTTTCAAATTTGGCAGGAAGATGTCAACATTTTCTCATCTGATGAAAAAGGATACAGATTTGTATAGGACCAAGCTTATCAGAATGCATTCGATTCAATAAAGGAATTGCTGAAACATCCACCAGTATTGGCAGCTCCAGTGAAGGGAAAACTATTGATTTTATATACATTCACAACCGAACATTCTTTAGGAGCTTTGTTGGCTCAGGTGAATGAATCTGGAAAAGAAACCGCTCTTTACTATTTAAACCGGACTTTAATGGGGGTAAAATGCAATTATTCCTCGATTGAGAAAGAATGTTTGGCATTAATATTTGCAATGCAAAAGTTGAGACATTATTGTTTATCTCATCATATAACGCTGATTTCGAGGGCAGACCCTATAAAATTTTTTATGACAAGACTAATGTTGTCTAGAAGATTGGCTAAATGGATGTTGTTACTTTCAAAACATACTATTATGTACAAGCCAACAAGAGCAGTAAAAGGGCAGGCAGTGGCGGATTTCCTTGTGGCGCATCCGGTAGTAGAGTCTGAGACTATTAATGATGATTTTCTCGACGAGCAAGTTATGTTAACTGAATCACACGACTCGTGGCAAATGTATTTTGATGGTGCTTCTCGAGCGTCAGGAGCGGGGGCAGGAGTAATATTTATCACTCCTCAAGGTGATCTATTACCGTATTCCTTTACATTGGGGACCGTATGTATTAATAATGAGGTTGAATATAAAGCCCTGATTATTGGGATGGAAATAGCAAGGGAAATGAAGATAGGAACTCTAATATCTTTGGAGATTCTAAATTGATTATAAATCAATTGACCACTAAATTTGAGATAAGAAAACAAGAGCTTCTGCCATACTGTCGGAAAGCGCAGCAGTTGTTAGAACAGTTTTCATACGTTGAAATCAAGCATATCCCTCGATCAGAAAATGCAAGAGCGGATGCTTTAGCTAGCTTGGCAGTGGCTCTGTCTTGTCCAAATTGAAGCCCTCTTCAAGTAACTATAGAAGAAAGGAGATTTTTACCGTCACCAGAAGTTATTGAAGAAATTACTAAAACCCATCCTGTATCGTTCTTAGAGATCACAACAGAAGATTGGAGATTATCTCAAATTTAATATTTTGCGAGAAGAATTTGCATAAAGACGACAAATTAGGCAACGATCAAGCAGATTCATTATCTGCAGTGAAGTGTTGTACAGAAAGTCTTATAATGGAACACTGTTGCATTGTTTAGATGGACAAGAGATAAGTCATGTATTGCAAGAAGCACGCTCTGGAGAATGTGGGGCTCATCATCTGGTCGAAACTTATTTCATCGAGTACATAGGATGGGATATTACTGGCCCACCATGTTCAAAGATGCGATAGATTATGTGAAGCAATGTCATGAGTGTTAGATTCACGGAGATGTTATACATGTCCCTCCAAAGGGAAACAATATATTATACATGTCAGATTCACGAAGATGTTATACATGTCCCTTCACGGAGATGTTATACATGTCAGATTCATGGAGATGTTATACATGTCAAATTCACGGAGATCTACATCAATCAGTTGCTTCTTGGCCCTTCTCTGCTTGGGGGCTTGACATTATTGGTCCTATTAATCCTCTTTCGACCAAAGGGAAACAATATATTTTGGCAGCTATAGATTACCTTTCTAAATGGACCAAAGCAGTTGTATTGCGCAGTATTAAAGAAAAAGACGTGGTCAATTTCATTCGACATGCAATAATATACCATCATGGTATCCCAAAGAAAATTATTACAGACAATGGTACTCCCTTCAAAAACAGAGGCATGAAAAGTTATGTCATAAATTTAGCATTTATCATTCATTCTCAACACCTTATTATTCACCGACTAATGGATTAGCAGAAGCATTTAATAAAATAATAATCAAAATATTGAAGAAGACAGTGATAGGAAACAAGCCTGATTGGGACGAAAATTTACAAGAAGCGTTATGGGCATATAGAACTACTCATCCAACAACGACAAGAGCAACACCATATTCACTAATTTATGGTGTGGAAGCAGTCATCCCAATTGAAATACAAGTAGCGTCACTGAGAGTGGCTGTACATCAGTCTATAATTGATGATGAAAATGCAAAGATACGATTAAAGGAGCTGGACTTGCTTGATGAGAAACGTCTGGCTGCTCAACAACGATTGCAAGCATATCAAGCAAGAATATCATCCGCCTTTGACAAATGAGTCAGATATCTCTCTTTCAAAAAGGTGGATATGGTGCTGATGTTGAAAAGACTAATCGCAGTCACCTATCGAACAGGAGACAAGTTTGAACCCAAATGGGATAGCCCTTACATAATAAAAGAAGTGTACTCCAATGGAGCATATCGAGTTGTGGATCAAGATGGGCAAGGAATCAGTATACCAGTTAATGCTCACGTCCTTAACAGATATCGTCTGTAAATATATTTGTTGATTTCGCTCTAGAAAATTATCAGAATAATGATTCTGTATCAAAAGGGGCAAGATGAATAGAATGAATAAGAAAGAAGTTCATGAGCATATCAAGATCATATGATAGACGAGGAAGATGAGCGCCATCAAGTGAGCCCTACAAAATTCTGCCTGAAATTGATATCAATATCAAGTTGGTATATTATGAACAATACAGACAAACGATACAGATAAACAGATGAGAATAATTGAAGATATTAGCAGAAGTGGTGGTGTTAATTTCAGTCAGAAATACCTATCATTGTCTTCCAAGGCATTTTAAAACAGCATAAGTGTTGATGATTGCTATTAAGCGATAATGATTACTGTCAAACATTGATGATCATCGCCGACACCAAAGATCTTCATCAGAATCAGAATCATCAGGTATCAATGACTAAAAAATAAAAAAAGAGCAACTATCACTGTCGCCAATCAATCACTTATCAAAATTGCTATCATCACCAAGCTGATACACTATTTTAAACGTGATACAAAAGTTCTTATAACATTATCAGCAGCAGTGAAATATCAATTATTGATCTACCATCTTTTGGCAGTGGAATAAAGTACATAGCCAACTACATATAAAATTGATGACAACGATGGTTGCTTATCATAAAAAAAAGGCAACCTAGTCAAGCCAATGGCCAATTGCGCATAAGATCTATCAAGATCGCCATTCGGGTAGCGGTGAGAAGCTAGTGGCCCTAAAAAGCCCGTGAAGGCCATCGTACGCATACCCATGCGGGCAGCTGACAGATCTAATGACCAAAATCCTAAAAGGCCAAAAGTCCTTAAATGACAAATCATGCGTAACCCTCATGCCGTCTGTATAGCTTTCCGACAGCGTTATGGGGAATGGAGAAAAATGCCCTCCTATGAATGGGCTCGACCTTGTAGATGAAGAAAATGAGGGCTGCAGTGTGAGCTTTAGATAGGCCAACCATGCATAAGACCCCCTAAATCTACGATTTGATTTCAGTACTAACTCATGAGGAAGGGCTTAAACCTACTCATTGATGGACTGACGGCCCTAGATTTGGTACCCTAAAGGTCATCCTGTGCGCCCCGTGAACTCTAGAGAGTTATTGTGGCCAACCCTTTGCGTAATTTCAACCGAGTTCACGGCCCCGGTAGCTTCACTTGGCCCCTCTGATGGCTCGCGGTTTGTGAACTCTCAGTGAGAAGTCCAGCAAACTCCTAAGAGTTACAGAGGCCATCACGTGAGACCCGGCTCCACTACTCATGAGCTTAAACTGTGTGTGAAATTGACTGAATTGAAACTTAGCACCGCTATTTTTTTTTTTTAAAAAAATCATCATATAGGAAATCTCACACTAACAAGCATAAAATGTTAATGTTTTATAATTAGTTCTTTATTGAATATCATGTTAAACTATGTGTAACATTCAAAATGCAGCAAATACATATTTCACTCTAGATAAGTGCTCAAATATGTAATTTCCTGATGAACATTTTAAGTATTAAGCAGACAAGATGCAAAAATGTGTTTCTCTTGAATCAGGTTCAAATCAACAAAGATTATTCGTCCTTTAAAGGTATCAGCAGGCTTCACTTTGGAAATATTATCTTCTAAAGAAATCTTTATGCGACATTAATCTAGAATGGGGGCAGGATCTATGTCTTCAAACTTATCTATGCCTTGGTCTTTCTGTAATCTCTTATGCATGGTGGAGAAAATCATATGTTGAGAATTATGAATAATGATATCGCAAGACTCCAACTACCAGATCTGATGAAGACAAAGAACAAACAAAATCATCATCAGTAACTTCTATATCCTTTAAAAAGTTATTAAATGAAAATTAAAAGAAATATTGTTTATTTTTCAAAATCAGCAAAGATCAAAGGCAAAGTCTATGAAGAAATGCTAAGGAGCACAAGCTAGAGATGACATATCTAGGAGTGTGATTTAATGAGCAAAGAATACAATGCGAAGCACGATGACAGAGCGAATATTACAATCAACCTAAATAGAGAAGAAGCTTTTAATTTCTTTGAATAAATATCAATACTGCATAAAGCTAAATTAAAAATTATAATGTCTTGAGATACTAATTTTGATAAAATTGGTAGGAAAGACTATCATTCCAAAGCTTAGATTATGCAGATCATGAATAAAGGAGACAATCGAAAAAGTTGTTACGAATTCAAAGAAAGAGTCGCTGGAGTTGATAAAAAAGCCATTGCAGCTACAACAGTGTTGAAAGACAGTTCTCTGATCAAGTCACTCAAAGATGAAGTCGTCACAGCTATTGCAGAGTCATGTTTCGATGAAAGGAGAATTTTATCTTCTCTAGTGAAACATCTGCTTGGCACTATTGGCTGGGGGCATTCAAGTCTTTTCGTTTGAATGTAATTGTTCAAATCTTCCGTTCAAATAAGTGCATTCAAGTCTTCTGTTTGAATGTGATTGTTCAAGCCTTTCGTTTGAACGTGAGCAGTCCAGTCTTCTGGTCGAATGCAATCATTTGATCTTCTGGTCAAGTATGATCATCTAGTCATCCTTCAGTTGTAGTTTATTCAAGTTCTTTGGGTAGAGGAAGATCGATCCTCCATTTGACTTCATGAATCAATCAAAGAAGGATCGAGGGGGCATTTGTTGAGGCACAAAAAAAATATCTCATTGCAGTGGTCAGAGAATCTCATGGTGATGATCTTTTCCTGGGGTAATTTAGGTATTGTGGTAACATTTCAGCTCCAGGGGTATCTGTTGAAGCATGAAAAAGTGATGAAAGGATTGAAGCGGAAGAAGATTGGAGAGAAAGGTACTAGAAAGAAGAATAAAAGAAGAAAGAGAAGTGTCTTTGAGATTGGTTGCGTGAGAACGCGCAAACGATATCCGTTGCGCGGGTCCGCGCAACCAAAGTTCCATTGTGCGGGTCTGCGCAGATGGTTTTAAGGGGAGATTTCCTTGAACAGTTGAGATTGATGCAAGGTGGGCCCCTCAGCACTGAAATCGAGGTGCCACACATGCGAAGGCCTATAAATACCCCCTCACCTCCTTCATTTGGACCAGTTGAAGATTTTTGAGATAAAGCAGAGAGAAAGAAGACTAAAGGTGAGAGAGAGTGCAACAGGAGCTTGTGCGGATCCGCGCAACCGATATCTGTTGAGCAGAGCCACGTAATCAGACTGCCCTGCAGTCTGTGATGAAAAGGGGCATTATACTGCTAAAATATTTGAAGACTTTATGTTCTCTCTATTTAGGATTCGAGGAGAAGAATCAGCAGAAGATCATATTCCTCCTAAGTCATAAGAGATGATCAAAACAGCTGCCAAAATGCTACCAAATTTCAGAGGTAGCGACCTTTGATAGTTATAACTCATTTATAATAAATGATTTATCTTAGAATCAAAGAATATTTAAAGGATGTATATGAACCCTGTATCAATAAAATATGATGATAGTTTTCAAGTACTATTTCTCTATTATGCTTAAATAAGATAAATTTTCCGAACCGAAATACTTTGTTTCTTGTTTGAAACAATCGCATATTTGAGATATGCTTAACAGGTTGTGTTTTAGTCCCTCAACATATAAAACATTCTTAAATAAGGTAAGATAATAGAGTTGGACCGTACCTTTGCCAATAATCTTGCAGTTGTTACCATCACCAAATGTGACTGACCCATCAGTCATATCTTTTAGATCGGTGAATAAAGCCTTGTCGCTTGTCATATGCCTGGAGCATCCACTATCTTGGTACCACTTTGAATGGCTTGTAGCTTTGAAAGCAGTGTGGACAACCAAGCAGGTAACCTTAGGAACCCATTTCATAAAAGTTTTGGGTTTAGGAGTATAATGGGTTTTCTTTTGATTGCAGTTAAAGTTAGAGTGACCCACTGAATTAGATTTTAAGAGCTCCTTAAGAAGATCAACTATTTTCTCAACTAAAGGGTTTCGGTTCTAATGTTTATAATTGTTTTTTGGTTTTTGAAAAGTAGTTTTAGAAAAAACTAGATTTGTACTTTTCCCTTTTGAGTTCAAGGTCTCTCCTTTACAAATTTAGGAGATGTATTCTTATGTTTAAGAGGAACATTTTTCTCGTATCCCAAACTGGATCGATCGACACATTTCCTTAATCCAGATAAAAGTTTTTCTGACTTTGGATCTCCTTGGGCATACTTCCATGTATCCTTCAAACTTAAAAGAGAAGAGACTTCAAGTTTAAGGTTTTCATTTTCATATTTCAGACTTTTAATATGGGAGTTTTTAAAATCCAAATCACATTTGCATTTTTCAAAACAATCTGAAATATGGGATTTTTTTTAAAACAAGGGATTCCAAAATTTCTCTAAGCTTTGAAAATCTTTCTTTCTGAAGTTTAACAACAAATTTACAACTTTCCTTATATAAGGCATTGTAAGCATCTTGAAGATTATCTTCATTTTTACATTCACTGTTCGAATTTTCGTCACTTGTTGAATCATTATCTGAAAATATGAATTTGGCTAGAGTTATAAGGGCTTTCACTTCATTACCTGACTTAGTTTTAGAATCTTCTGAATCAAAAGAGGCTTTAGAATCAGAAGATTCATCCCAAGTAGCCAACATACTCTTCTTTTTGGGTTTGTCCTTTTTAGGACACTTGTTTGCTAAATGCTCATATTCTTGACAGTTGTAACATTGACTCTCTTTTAAAGATATCCAAGGCTTAGATTTAGATTTTGATCTCTTCTTCTCTTTAGCTTTTTGAAAATCAACCCTCTTTTTACTTTTGAAAATTTTATAAAATTTTTTCGCTAAAAGGGCCATATCGTCTTCAGAATTTTCTAAATCAGAATTGTTTTCTTAAGAAAAATCTTTAGAAGACTTAAGGGCAATAGAGTTTCCTTTAGGAGCTTTAAAATTTAACTCGTAGGTTTGTAAAGACCCAACTAATTCTTCTAACCTCATAGTATCCGTATCAAGAAGTTTCTGAATCATAATTACCTTAGAATTAAATCGTTCAGGAAGTGAGCATAATATTTTTGTACACACTTTACTTTCTATGATTTTATCTCCAAGACCCCACATAGAGTTCACAATGTCATTTAATCTAGTGTAGAAGTCGATAAACATTTCATTTTCTTCCATATGTATTTCCTCAAATTTGGTTGTGAGGATTTGGACTTTAAATTTCTTGATAATCGATGTACCCTCGTGTGTCATTTCTAAAATATCCCAAGCTTGCTTTGCAGAATCACAAGATATAATTCTTTTGAATTCATCCGGTGATAGTGCGCAAGTGATTACATTTAGTACTTTAGCATTTGCACTACTCTCACTTTTCTGAAGTGTGGTCCATGAAAAATAAGGTGTTACTCTTATTGATTTTGAACCATCGATCCCAGTTACTTCAGTGGCAAGAGGGGTCCATTCATTCACTGTGGCTAGTAACACACTTTCATCCATGGATTTAAGGAAGATCTTCATCCTGGCTTTCCAATAGGCATAGTTGGTGCCATCGAAAGGTGGAGGCCTAGTGACTAAAAGGCTATCAAAATTTGACATCTTAAATATAGTTGAGATCGATTGGCTCAGGAAATAAATCCAAATAAAAAGAATTAAAACGAGCTATTAAGCTTTAATACCTTGAAATGGCCAAGCTATATGTCCTAGAGGGGCGGGGGAGGGGGGGTGAATAGGACTATACCAAATTAAAAAATAATAGCAGAATTAAAGAAAGAGAGATAGCCAATTAATGAAATCAATTCACAATGCTGAATTAAAAAGCAACCTCAAAATTCTAGTCTTGAGAGGTTGATACAAATGTTGTTCTAAGGACAACCTTACACTAAAAACTAGAGTTTATGGTAGGACAACCTAATTGCTAAAAAGGTCTTTGTATTAAAAACTCAAACTGAAGAGGAATAAATAAATAGTAAGGAACCAAAATAAATTGTAGGAATTAAAATCTAAATTATTACAACATTCCCCATTGTGCTTGAAATGTAAATATTACAACATTCACATCCACGCATACATCCCACAATTTTGAATAATAAAAGATAGAAAATATAAATCACACATCCACAAAACACAAAGAATTATAGTGGTTCACCTGTGTGTACACCAACTGTATAAAACATCCACACAAATTGCTACTCCACTCCTAATATCCTCACACAGGGGATATTAGCGTTCACTATCAAAATAGGTTTTCACAGGTTCACCCAAAACCTTCACAATTGTGTCTTTTAGAAAAGGGCTTACACAATTCAAAAACTCACTCCTGAGTTTTCTAGCTCTCCTCATATAACAAAAAAATTGAGATTTTTTTGGCTTAACCTTAAATAAAACCAAAATGAAAGGAATTTATAATAAATGTAAAATGCCTAGATTTCTCCTTTTATAGCTGCCCAGAAGATCCAATTGAAGTAGATGATTGAATGTAGAAGTTCAAAGTCCAATACTCACTTTAAAATGGTTCTAGGTTCTAATTAATTTTAAATTATACCAGATGAGCTTAGCTCTATTTGATTTTGATTCCGAGAAGGAATATGACAATTCCTCTTTTCAATTAAGATTGGAATGTAGAAACAAAATCAAATTAATAAAGCTAACAAAAGAGAATATTAAATGAGCACAATGTAGATTAAAATGAACACAAACTTATCTTAGAGTGATCCCTTGATTTTACTTGAATTTCTGTTGTATCAAACTCAGAAATTCATTGTCTATTTATAGTTGTAGAAATCGCACCTTCGACTGGTCTAGTGGACATTGTAACTGGTCGTAGGAGAACGAATTTTTAAAATTTTTAGCGCGATCGGATAAAACCGTTTCACGATTGGTCGTACGCCCTCTACGACTGGTCGTAGCATTCTCATGACTGGTCGTAGGACCTAGACTTTGGTTGCTGAAATTTAAGTCATAGAACCAGGACTGGTTGTAGGACGAGTCGACACTATTCACATGACCAGTCAAACAGAGTCCAAGACTGGTCGTGGACTAATAGAAAATTTTTAAAAAATTACAACAAACTTATTAGGACTGGTCTTGGAATTTCTTAGACTGGTCGTGGATGTGTTAGGACTAGTCGAACAAGGTTCAAAACTAGTCTTAGAACAGTCCAAATTCATGTAAAATGATTCAATTGAATTATGTATCCAAAGTGACCTATCCTAAGGACAATCTAAGGTCAATCTTACCTTGAAAGTGAGATATGAACTTCGAAACTTCTTATTGTTAGATGATAGATGACCTTTGTGAATGAAGCTTGAGATTTTTGAACATAATGTAACACTTGAAACAAGAGATCTTCTAAAGGTTTAATAACCATTCATCTTTGTGTTGTATGCTGGCTAGAGTCTTGAATAAGATCACTTATAGTGTTGTAGCTAATACTTGCATTTCTCGAAGCAGTTTGTACTCACATTCTTCTGTAGTAGCTGAAGTAGTTATTCGTTCTTGGCTCAAAGCAAAGTGCTTAGAGCGATGAAGCATTGTCTTGAATATTTATAATATTGAGCTACACAAGGCATAGATTAAGGTTTTGGCACCACAAAATTTGACAACTAAAGGAGCATAAAACCATATCACTTACAAAATCACTTTTGGTTATAGATTGAGAAGGATAGTTGTGACTATTGTCATGGGAAGAAGTCATTGTTGAAAGGAATTTGAGGTAGAGAAGGATGGTTGTGTTTGTCATGTGGAAGACAACAAAGGAGATACAATTTGAATTTTGTAATGTATTTCCTTAGTTGTAGTAGTTGTCATGGGTTAAGGATCTAGGTTGTCATGTGTTAAGAATTTGAGTCTAGGTTGTCATGTATTAGAAGTCTTGGTTATCATGTGTTAAGGGTCTAGATTATCATGTGTTAAGGGTTTGGGTTATGGTTACCATGTGTTAAGGGCTTGAGTCATGGTTGTCATGTGTCAAAGGCCAAGGTTGTCATGTGTTATGGGTCGAGGTTGTCATGTGTTACGTGTTAAGGTTGAAAAATGTGGTTGTCATATGTTAAGGGTCTAGGTTGTCATGTGTTAAGTGCTTGAGTCATGGTTGTCATGTGTTAAAGGCCGAGGTTGTCATGTGTTAAGGGTCGAGGTTGATACACAACAACCTAGACCTTTAACACATGACAACCTTGACCTTGACAACCTCGACCATTAATGCATGACAACCTTGATCCCTAATACATGACAACCTCAACCCTAACCCTTAACACTATAGGGATGACATCTGTGGGGCATAATATCAAGTATATGTTAAGGGTCGAGATCGTCATGTGTCAGGAGTCTAGGTTATCATGCGTTAAGGGTTGTGGGGCCCAGCATGGGATATGTGTTGAATTTACTATATCCATTGGATTCAAAATTTAATTTAATGCCACGGCCAAGGAATAAGTTACATTAAAAAATTTTATAGGCCCTAAGAAAATTTCAATGGTAGGTTTCAATTTTACTGCTTTTTATGGTAAAAAAATGACTTACATCCACTGATAAGGTGTAGTCCACCACAAGGAAATAGTTGGGAGAGAAAGGACCATTGTTATTGGTTGTTGTGAGGCCATCATGATGTATATAATTTATCTATGTTGTCTATATATCTTGAAAGAAAATTTTAGAGCATGAGCCCTAAAAGGAGTCAGACCAGAGGCTTAAATGAACTGGTGATTAAACTCCTACCATCGAAAACTTCTTAGGGCCCATTGTGATGTCTAATTGTCATCTAACTTGTTCTAAAAATTACATAGACTTGTATGAAGGGAAAACACAAATATCAGCTTCATCCAAAAATTTTGTGGCCATTAAGAAGTTTTCAACGGTATGTTTTCAATTTCACTTCTTTCTATGGTGTGGTCCACTTAAGCCTTTGATATGCCTCATTTTTGGGCTCATGTCCTAAAATGATATTTCAAAATGGATGAACAATGTGGATATAATATATATATATATATATATATATATATATTAGCACGATCTAAAGCGTTTATGGCCCCACAAATTTTTCAACCATGAGCATACAATATCCATTATTTTATATTATGTGGCCCACTTGAGCTTTGGATCCACCTCATTTTGGGCTCGTGCCATGAAATGATTTGGTAAAACATGTGGATAGTGTGGATTTTCGATAGTCACCATAGTGGCCTGGCTCGGAGAGTTTAGCCAGCTCATGTAACTTACTTCCCTCCCTATTTCAATGCCCTAAGGGTGCAAAAGTAATTTTAGAAATAAATTTATCTAAATTTTTTTTAAAAAAGATATCAAAGGGCGAGGTATGACATTTATTTAATTAGCCTGCGTTTAGCATTACCACGAGGTTAGTACATTCAAAATCGCTATAATGTAATTCCTCTCCTTTATAAGGGATTTTGACTATATTGGCATCGTTGTATGGTTAAATTCTCGAAAGAGGTTCCACCTTCCAAATATTATGCGAGTGACCTTCTAACAGGCTTTGAAAAAAATTTCAAATCAAAATGCCCTTGTCCTTAGTTCAGTAGTTGTACAATTTTTGAGTAAATAGGAAGTTATGTCATATTTAATCCAGAGAAAGTGATATGGATGGAAGCCTTTTTGGGCGTGGGCAATGCCCAACTCGTGGGGCCCACATTGATGTATGTGTATAATCCATGCCGCCCATCCTTTTTGTCACGTCATTTTAGGGCTAGGGCCTAAATACCAGCCTGATCTCAAGAGCTCGTGTGGGCCACATAATAGAAAATAATAGTGATAATGGCTCCACTATTGAAACTTTCTAGGCTTACTGTGATGTTTGTTGGAAGTGGACACTACCTAAGTTAGGACTTTTTAGGCCCACAGTGAGCTGGTCGACAAGGTGGATAGAATGGATCACCCAATGGTGGGTCTCGATTCTTATTATTTAAAAATAATCAAATTATTAATTACATCAACCTGACAACCACGACCCCAACTGCATTACAACTACGACCCTTACCACATTACAACCATGACCCCTACCATGCTATATGGATATGGGTCATGGTTGTCATGTTATATGGGTCGATGTTGTTATGTTATATGGGTCGTGGTTGTCATGTTATATAGGTCATGGTTGTCATGGGTCGAGATTATCGTGTTATATGGGTCGTGGTTGTCATGTTATATAGGTCGTGGTTGTCATGTTATATAGATCGCGGTTGATGTGGGTCATGGTTGACATGTTATATCGGTGTTGAGGATCAAATATTGCATATTAGACCCAATTTATTACCTGGATTTACAAGCATGATACTGTTTAACACCATGCTTTATTCATGTTTATGATGCCAGGTGTATTTAGGAGCTTGGACTGAAACAAGTTACTAAAAGCATGGATTTAACGCTCAGAATCACCAATGCTAGGGATGAACCCTAGGGGACTAAGATCGACAGATTTATATGCCAGAGATCTAATAAATTCGAGAAACTGAAGCTCAAGTGGCCTAAAAGTCATCCAAAATGCAACATCATAGGGTTTGCACTATCTGTTTGGTTAACAACTTCATAAATGGCCTGAGGACCATAAATTAACTGTACACATCAATTTTTAGCCATAGGATCCCGCTAGAAGAGGCCCAACGAACAGATCAGCCCACATATCAATGATCTAGGGCTCGCTTGATATCTAGACATGCTTCAATTTCGGTCTCAACGCATTAAATGAAGAGGTAAAGCGGATGGATTGAGCAAATTTATCATGAACATTATGGTGGACCTTACGTGTACGATGCGTATACACTACATACATTACACTAGACGAGCACCGGACAGTCAGCTTGGTCAAAGACGGGCTGACCTGTCCTTATCTCGTGCAGGCGTCTAGCTGACACACCGCAGCTTATGTTTTTGTGTAGTGGGACCAACCCCGCTCACATTTCAATGATACAAACTGTTCATTCATCCTATGGGGTAGTCACAACCCTCGCCTAGGTGACCTTTTGTCCCCATGCACATGTACACACAAAGATCGATGCAAAATGCAGGATGACTGACGAATTAAGTTAGTACAGTGGCCACATAAGAACCTACCAAAACCACTCCTTCCTAATTGGTTTTTCACCAGGATTTTAATGGATGGGGTGGATTTCTCCATAAACATCAATGTGGGGACCACCGACCATCACATCAAATCGCAAAGCTCTGTTTCATAACAGAGCTTGCAGTTTTCCTTTGTGGGCCACCACCATACACCAACGGTCTAATCCGGATCGTCCATCAAGAGCCCACGGGCCCTCTCACACCAGCCTAGGTGATGAATTTCAAGAAACCACAGAGATCGGTTTTCAATTGTCTAAACAGAGGACTGATGACGCAATGAGAAACCTTGTGGGCTACACTGAAACTAATCCAAAATCAACCATCTCTGACTGGCTTTTTGAGCAGAATCCAATGGACAGAGTGGATTTTTCCATCGACTTCGATCATGATTATAAGCCTCGTATCCTAGACCGTACCGTTCTGTAGACTTCCGTGGTCTTTCCGGTCGAATTTCGACAACCTTCGACCCTTAACCGGTATTTATGTGCAAACCTGTGTCACACGTCATCAACCCGAGTCGAATCAACCCAAGACTTGTACCCTAGGGACTGCGCTGTCACTGCGGTTCCTATGCCGCGTCTCGCGCGTCGATCCGATACCCTGTCAGGAGATGTGGGCTAGTGTTTGGTGCGAGGAAAACGCCGTGCATGCAAATTCTGAGAGAATCTCTATAACATGCCACCTTAATCCATCAATCACTCCCATTAAGGGTCAAGTACATGTCAAGTACACATCACCTCTCACCCTTCCCCAAGTAACCCCTAAAGTTAAAACTTTCTAACAAGGCCATACCTTTCTTACTCAATCTACCACAAAAGTCAAAAAAAGGTTCTTACACCCATCACTCACCACATCAACACATCCATCACTCCATCATCCATCTCTCTCTCTCTCTCTCCCTTTACAAATCTCTCTCTCTCATTCCTCAAATCACCTTTCCAAGCAACAAAAAAATACATACGTATGAGCTTCCCAAGCTCTCATGGAGAAACTCTAGTGTGGCCCACTTCCTACCCCCATCATCTCCCATCTCAACCATCCAAACACCATCTCCTCCATTGGAATCGAAGCTAAGGAGCAAAGGAAGCCTAGAGAGGAAGAAGGAACGGTGGGTGATCTTGGATCTCCACTCCTTTATCTTTTTTATGATGAAAGGGCCCACTTATGGTGGGACCCACCTTGATGTAGGCTTTGTATCAAAGAGGGGCCCATAATGGCGAGGCCCCTCCATCTTCGTGATGTCTCTCTCTCTCTCTCTTCTCTCTCTCTTTCTCTTTTTTTTATATTGATTATGGCCCACCTATAATGTGTGTATATCATCCATGCCATCTACCGGTGGACCTCATCCATGTGGGATACATCATGATGTTTATATGCCATCCCAACCGTCCATAGGGAGCCCACTTGGATGCGGATAACAATGGGTGTGGCTATTAGTGAAGTGTGACCTGACGTGGGCCCACCCAACTCCATAACTCAAGTGGCAGACCGAGTGAAATATGCCTTGTTTCAACACTGGAGGTCTTAGTATTGATCCCTGTGTAGGTGGCTAACATGGGCTGTGTACTGACATGGGTGTGGGTGCTGACGGTGGGGTTCATGAGACCCATCCACGTCGTCCACCCTTTTTGATGGGCCACACCATGGAGTATGTGTTTTGCCCAACTGTCTGCCACCCCCGGATGGTGGGCCACGTCCATGTGGGTCCCTCCTTGGAGTGCGTCCCATGCCCAGATCCATAGCTCACCTGGTACACAGAGTGAGAGATACCTCATTTCAACGCTGGGGCCTTGGGGTTGATTCCCTAGTGCGGTGGATCCATGGGACCCACCCACGTCATCCATCCACTTTGGTGGGCCGCACCACCGTGCATGTGTTTATCCAAATCGTCCACTATTTTAGGATGGTGGGACCCACGTCCGTGTGGGGCCCTCCTTGATGTATGTGATTGTCCAAGCCATCCACGGGCCTAGACGTCAACACCTTATATAGTATATATTTTATATTATATATATATTACATATTTTTATAGTATATATTATATTATACTATATTGTATATATATATATATATATATATATGAGGTGGTGGGCCCTACGTGGGACTCACCAACGTGTGATGTATGAATGTCCAGGCCGTCCAGGGCCTGGACGGGCTGATATATTTTATATAATATCAATATATTATATTATATTACTTTAACATATAATAAAATATATTACATACTTCTGTACAATTTGAATATTGTGGTGGGCCCTACGTGGGACCCACCTCTCCCTTTAATGCCAAAAAGTAGCATAGCAGTAACTATTACATAATATATATATATATATATATATATATATATATATATATATATATATATATATATATATATATATATTATACTGTATGTACATATAACGGTGGACCCTACATGGGACCCACCTCTACCATTTGGAGTGCAGCAAGCTGCATGTACAATAGCTAGGTAGTTGCTCCTCTTGTCAGCAGCCAGTCTGCAGGCCCCCACATGATGTATGTGTCTTATCTACACCATCCATGGTTTGGATGGTGGGGCCCATCATGATGCATGTGTTGCATCCATACCACCCAACCATTTACGAGATCATTTTATGGCATGGGAGAATAAGTGAATCAGATCTAAAGTTCAAGTGGACCGCACCACTCAAATAGTGGGCCGTGACATCCATCGTCCAACTTTTAGGGCCATAGTAGTTTCTGATTTAGTTGATATTTATTTTCATTTCATCTATCTCTATGTTAACTTGTAAACATGTTGGATCTCAAATACATAAGGGTGGGCCCGATTTGCTATACATTTGGCCCATTTCACTTGGCCATTTAAATCGGCCCATTGATTCGGCCCATTTGACTAGGCCCGATGTGATGTACTTGGGGCCTAGTTGGTTAGGTCGATGTGATATACGAGGCTTGTTGTTAAGGCCCACCTTGATATATTTGAGGCCATATGATTAGGCCCATCTTGATGTAGTTATGGCGCATCCATTGAGGCCGATCTGATATACATAAGGCCCATGTTATGCGGCCCTTTTGTTGTAGCTAAGGCCCATGGGTCGAGGCCTAATTGGATGTATACAAGTCCATTTCAAGGTGCGACTTTACCATGGTTTGTGTAATGATATTTATGACGGCCGTGCCTTGGGAGTAATGTTGGTTTGACGTCCACATTGTAAGAATGATGTTGGTTAAATGTCTGCATTATAATTCTCCTTAGGTCCCATCGTTAAGTCGGTTCTTATAGACCATCTAGCCCATCTTCATTATGAACAACATCCATTACCATATAACATGTTTAGTATAGTCCCATGATTCATAATTATACTCATCATATGTATGCTTAATATGAGAAGTGACTGATCATAGCATATGCCTGGCAGATTGTTTAAGGGCTCCCAGTTAGGCAATGTTTTCCTACATGAGCACAAGATACGCACAGGATTGTTATATAACTGGATACTGTGATTCATGCATTTCACATTGTGTGATATGGTTACTATACGCCCTAGCGACATCAGGGTCGTAGCCTCCACAGGCATATCGTGGTTAGCAGAATTGGATACTAGAAATCTTCTTCTACATGAGGTGTTATTAATATCCCTTGGTGAAAGTCCCTAAACCCTTATGGTACCAGGAGGTTGCTCCAACGTCTAGACTAAGTGGGTACATGAGCGTCGAGTGCCGATTACCAGGAGGTTGCGCTTTCCATTGTGTCATGGTCGGTTAGAAGGGGGTGTAGCCTTACCCGCCTGAAAGAAGGGGGCAAAGCTAGGTTGAGTTTGACTAGCTCGAGGAATGGGTCTGCTATCAACGAGTCGAGCACGATAGTGGTAAACGGATAGTGAGGTCTCTTCTACTCACCTTATTGTGCACGATGGGGCGACAATCTGGCTTGGAGTGTACTAGACCTCAGTGATATTCCAAAGTTGAGTTGTATTGATATATGGACTTAGATGAGGATTTTTGTGCTTGAGTTGCATTTCGCATCGTATGGCCTTAGTATGGCCGACATCATTCATGCTTTGCACCACATGGTCTAGGTACGGCTTATAGTATTCCTGGATTCATCAACATATTCTGCATTACTCTGATACTGTATAATTGCATTACTACCTTGTACACACACTTTCACCACACTCTAAGCTTTCCATAAACTTATGTACCACCATTGTGTGCAGGTGACGTTGGGGTGTAGCAGTGCTGAGGCAGGAGCGCTTTGCAGATCATCTTGGAGCTTTTTGTTCATATCATTGTATTTCCCTTTATGCTTATTGTACTTGTAAAGTTTTTTATCATAGTGGAAATGTAATGGAGTTTTTGGTTATTGTTTGTGGGTTATGCCTTTGGTTATGCTTATTATGAATAAAACTGATGTTAAAAAATCCTCCTCGTAGCATTTCAGGATCGGAACCTGGTGAATGGGTGTTAGGAGCTAAGAATGGGGTTCTATGGAGGTTGTCGTTGGCAGATTCGAAGATCGAGAATTTTGTGAGCCCGATTTCTGACTTTGTGGCATGACAAAAGTTGGTATCAGATCATAACTTGGGGATAACTAAGAACAACATTATATATCCGCTATGAATGGCTAAGTCCCGAAGTTTGGATAGCTTAGTGATCTTTGATTACAGACCCTTAACGTGCGTTCCTTCAAGATTTTTTCAAAGTTGATAAATGCCTTCGCTCCTTCCTGTAGGATATGCCGCCCAGGAGAGTGACCCGATCGACTCCTGCACCACCACCTGAGACTCCCGCACTACCAGTTACGATCCCTACTCCACCACTAGAGATTCCTACTGCCCAACCTATGGATGCAGCTCCTCCACTAGAGACCGGTGCGGATCCGACCATATCAGTGAGTGCCTCCCAGTTACAGTAGATGTTGCAAGCTGTGACGGCTGCGCTTCAAGGACAGGGCAGGCACCCAGTTATTTTTCCAGACCAGGTCGAGCAGGAGCGCGTGAGCGCCCTCCTTCATGTGTTTTGATGGCTCGATCCCCCGTGTTTCCAGGGAGAGCCAGATCCGACAGTAGCTGAGAGATGACGCTCTGACGTGGAGAAGATATTTGATACGATGAGATGTACGACCGAGCGGTGAGTCCGATTAGCAGTATTTCTCCTCCATGGTGAGGCTGAACACTGGTGGACATCAGTCTCCTGAGCAGCAGGCACTGATTTTGTGTGGACCTGGGAGGATTTTGTAGATCGGTTTGACCGACAGTATTTTCCTGATCACATCCGACGACAGTGAGCGTTGGAGTTCGAGACCCTGGTGCAGGGTGATATGACGGTGGCATAGTACGCGGCTCACTTTATAGCGTTGTCCAGATTTACACCATACTTGGTAGATGATGAGGAGCGGAGAGCCCGTCATTTTGAGGATGGTTTACGTTATGGTCTTTGAGGCCGTGTTATTGGGCATGAGCTTCTGACTTTTGAGAGGGTAGTATGGAAGGCCCAGATTTATGAGGCTGAGTGGGGTGGTTCTTAGTCTGATCACGGTCAGAGGAGAGACCGAAAGAGGTAAGCTCCCTCTAGTGACTCTCAGTAATGTCGTCCACAACAGCAGAGGCGTATAGGTCACCCAGCCTTCCGAGCACAAGCAACACCTCCAGCACCACCTTCGAGGCAGTTCATCGGTACCTTTTTTGGGTGCAGTACGATGGGGCACCGTGTGTGGGAGTGTCCTCACCCCCAGCAATAGCAGTAGCCAAGAGGTCCACAACAGCCTCCACCACAGCCGAAGTAGAGACCCCCACAGCAGCAGCGACAACATCCCCCACCACTGAGGCCACCTCAGTAGTAACATTAGCACCAGCCTCTGAGGCCGTACTAATAGAGGCAGTAGTTTTGACCACCTCAGTGACCCTAGCAGCAGCAGCACGCTCAGAGGGGACATGCACCTCCCCAGCCATCTCAGGCTAGGTTTTATGCGACTCAGTAGGACCCGTAATCATCTGGAGGGGGTCATCGAGGGTATACCTTTAGTCTCTGTATGCACTGCACGTGTGTTGTTTGATTCTGGTGCATCGCATTCTTTTGTGGTCAAGAGTTTCTGCCGATCGACTGGCTTACCATTGGAGTCTGCTCGTGAGAGTCTGTCAGTATCGACTTCCTTAGGGAAGACTGCAGTGTTGGGCCAATTTTGCTCATCTTGGCCGGTTCTAGTTGGGGATACCTTTTTACCTGCCGATCTGTTTGCATTGCCTTTGTCTGAGTTTGATGCATGGATTGGCTAACCAAGAACTATGCCATATTAGACTGCTTCATGAGGATAGTCACGTTCTGTATACTCGGCGTGCTGCAGTTTTAGTTTATTGCAGAGCCTAGAGGAGAGTCATTGTCTTGTTTGATGTTGTGCGCCATAGAGGTTCACATAGCAGTGAGCATCGACCAGTTGGTCGTGGTTTACGATTTTCCTGATGTGTTCCAGAAGATTTCAGGATTACCGTCTCATCTACTCACCAAGTTTCAGATTGATCTCGTGCCCGATACCGCACCTATTTTGAAGGCCCCGTATCGTATGACACTGTTAGAGTTGTAGGAACTGCAGAAGCAGTTGGATGAGTTGTGCGAGTTAGGCTTTATCCGTCTGAGCAGTTCACCATGGGGAGTACCAGTACTCTTTATGAAGAAGAAGGATGACTGGTTGAGGCTCTTCGTAGATTATCGCGAGCTCAACAAAGTGACGATTAAGAACAGGTACCCGCTCCTGAGGATTGATGATTTGTTTGATCAGCTGAAGGGTGCACATTTATTTTTAAAGATTGACTTGCGTTCTGATTATCATCAGATTCGGGTCCGAGAGGAGGACATTCCGAAGATGGCTTTCAGGGCTCGTTATGGTCATTTTGAGTTCCAGGTCATGTCCTTCGAACTGACCAGTGCACTCGCGGTATTCATACAGTTGATGAACGAGGTCTTCCGCCCTTATCTCGATTAGTTTATTGTAGTCTTCATCGACGACATTCTGATGATCTATTTGAGGACCCGTGAGGAGCACGAGCAGCATCTGGAGGTTATGTTGCAGACCCTCCGTGCACACTAGCTGTATGTGAAGCTGGAAAAGTGTGAGTTTTAACAGGAGGAGTGAAGTTCCTTGGTCACGTGGTGACGAGGGAGGGCATTGCAGTGGACCCCTCGAAGGTCGAGGTAGTGCGTCAATGGGATCAGCCCACGAACGCATCCGAGATCCACAATTTTCTTGGTTTGGCTAGCTAATACCGGCGTTTCATTGACGGCTTCTCCCATATTATAGCCCCACTGACCAGGTTGACTCAGAAGGGCACAACGTTTATTTGGAGTGACGCCTGCGAGCTAGCATTTTTAGAGTTGAAGGACCATCTGACGTCCACTCCTGTCCTCACTCTTTCCTCAGGGAGTGACAGATTTATTGTATTTACTGATGCCTCGCATATTGGTTTAGGTGCTGTCCTGATGCAGCACGGGAGACCAGTAGCTTTCGCATCTCGTCAGCTCAAGGTCCATGAGCTAAACTATCCTACTCATGATTTGGAGCACGTAGCAGTCGTCTTCGCACTGAAGGTGTGGATACACTATCTCTTTAGGCTCAGGTTCAAGCTCTTCTCCGACCACAAGAGCTTGAAGTACCTCTTCTCTTAGTCTGAGCTGAACATGAGGCAGAGGCGCTGGATGGAGCTCTTGAAGGACTATGACTTCAACCTCCAGTACCACCCAGGCAAGGCGAACGTGGTGGTAGATGCCCTCAGCCATCAGCCACAAGGCCTAATGGCATATATGATGATTCAGGAGTGGCGAATGCTTGAGGATGTAGCAACGTATGATTTTGAGTTCGTCCTGTAGTCTTTTATCGTGCAGTTATCGAGCATGTCAATTCAACCCTCTCTTATCGTAAGGGTGATCGAGGCTCAACAAACTGATGAGTCGTTGCAGAGTTATATGGCTGAGGCGGCAGCCGAGAGTCAGGTAGATTGGCAGATTGGTACAGACGGTAGATTTCGCTTCAGAGGCCGATTATGTGTCCCAAATATTCCTGAGTTGCGTAGAGATATTATAATCGAGGCGCATCGATCGCGATTTTCTATCCAACCTAGCTCGACGAAGATGTACCACAACATGAGGTAACAGTATTTTTGGGCAAGGATGAAGAGCTAGATCACCATTTTTGTGGCCGAGTGTGACACGTGTCAGCGTGTCAAGGCCGATCATCAGAGACCCTCTGGTCTATTGCAGCCGTTGAGTATCCTAATGTGGAAGTGGAAGCACATATTGATAAATTTTATTATCGGTTTACCGAGGACTCAGCGCGGTCATGACGCCATCTGAGTTGTTGTGGATCATCTGACAAAGTCGGTATATTTTCTTGTGATGCATGCAATTTGGTTTATAGACCGGCTTACATGGTTATTTGTCGAGAAGGTTGTGAGATTGCATGGTGTTCTAGTCTCGATCGTTTCTGAACGAGACCCGAGGTTCACGTCTCAATTTTGGAGGATCTTCCAGAGAGCGATGGAGACTGATTTGTAGCTCAGCACTGCGTACCATCCGCAGACCGATGGCCAGACTGAGAGGGTCAACCAGATCCTTAAGGATATGCTTCGGGCCTACGCGATTGATTTCAAGGGTAGCTGGGATGAGCATCTGCGATTGGCTGAGTTTGCACACAACAACAACTATCGGATGACCATCGACATGGCTCCTTTTAAGGCACTATATGGCAGACCATGCAGATCACCAAGTTGTTAGACCGAGGTTGGAGAGCGCCGTCTCCTAGGTCCCGAGCTTGTGCAGGAGACGTCAGAGGCTATCGATATCATAAGGTAGAGGATACGTGCAGCTCAGAGCCGACAGAAGAGTTTTGTTAATCATTGGCGTCGTCCCTTAGAGTTTGATGTAGGGGACTATGTGTATCTCAAGGTCTTGTCCATGAAGGGCGTAGTTCGATTTAGAGCGAAGGACAAGCTTACCTCGAGATTCATAGGACCTTTTGAGATCACTGGGCACGTTAGCATCTTGGCCTATTGGCTTGCCTTGCCATCCCAGTTGTCTGTCGTCCACAACATTTTTCATATCTCCATGTTGAGAAAGTGTGGGTCAGACATAGTTCCTGTTATTGATTGGAAGCCACTGGAGGTTCGTGAGGATACTTCTTATATTGAGTAGCCAATTCATATCCTTGATCGGAAGGAGAAGATCCTCCGGACCAAGATCATTCCGTTGGTGAAGGTTCAGTGGGGTCACCATTCTAATGAGGCTTCTTGGGAGCGCGAGGCTGAGATTCAAGAGCGCTATCCCCATCTCTTTGATAATTGATTATGTATTGTATTTTGTATGTTATCTCTGATTCTATATGATGATGTCATGTTTTTTCGTCATCATGAGTTATGACTAGTTGCCATGATTGTGTAAATTTTGAGGATGAAACTTTTTATTAGGAGGAGAGAATTGTAAGCCCCGTATCCTATACTGTACCGTTCCGTAGACTTTAGCGGTCTTCACGACGGAATTCTGGCAACCTTCGACCCTTAACGGTTATTTGCGCACGACCTTGGGTCACACGCTGTCAACCAAAGTCGACTCAACTCAAGACTTATACCCTATCGACCGTGCCGTCATCATGCTTCCGATGCCACGTCTCGTGCGCCAATCCGATACCCTGGTCAGGAGATGTGGGCAAGTGTTCGGTGCAAGGAAAATGTCGCACGTGCTAATTCGAGAGAGTTTCTACAACATGTCACCTCAATCCATCAATAACTCCCATCAGGGGTCAAGTATATGTCAAGTACACATCACCTCTCACCCTTCCCCAAGCAACCCATAAAGTCAAAAGTTTCTTACAAGGCCATACCTTTCTTACACAATCTACCAAAAAAGTCAAAAAAAGGTTCTTACACCCATCACTCACCACATCAACACATCCATCACTCTATCATCCATCTCTCTCTCTCTCTCTCTCTCTCTCTCTCTCTCTCTCTCTCTCCCTTTACAAACCTCTCTCTCTCATTCCTCAAATCACCTTTCCAAGCAATAAAAAAATACCCCAGGTATGAGCTTCCCAAGCTTTCATGGAGAAACTCTAGTGTGGCCCACTTCCTACCCCATCATCTCCCATCTCAACCATTCAAACACCTTCTCCTCCATTGGAATCGAAGCTAAGGAGTGAAGGAAGCCTAGGGAGTAAGAAGGAACGGTGGGTGATCTTGGATCTCCACTCCTTTATCTTCTTTGTGATGTAAGGGCCCACTTATGGTTGGACCCACCTTGATGTAGGCTTTGTATCAAAGAGGGGCCCATAGTGGCGGGGCCCCTCCATCTTCATCTCTCTCTCTCTCTCTCTCTCTCTCTCTCTCTCTCTCTCTCTTTCTCTCTTTTTTTTTATAGATTATGGCCCACCTATAATGTATGTATATCATCCATGCCATCTACCGGCGGACCCCATCCATGTGGGACACACCATGATGTTTATATGCCATCCCAACCGTCCATCGGGAGTCCACCTTAATGTGGATAACAGTGGGTGTGGCTAGTAGTGAAGTGTGACCTGATGTGGGCCCACCCAGCTTCATAGCTCAGGTTACAGAACGAGTGAAAGATGCCTCGTTTCAACACTGGAGGTCTAAGTATTGATCCTTGTGGAGGAGGCTAACATGGGGTGTGTACTGAAAAGGCCTATCCTAGACTCTTTGATAATTGATCCTTCTTGGGAGCGCGAGGCTGAGATTCAAGAGCGTTATCCCCATCTCTTTGATAATTGATTATGTATTGTATTTTGTATGTTATCTCTGATTTTATATGATGATGTCATGTTTTTTCTTCTTCATGAGTTATGACTAGTTGCAATGATTGTGTAAATTTTGAGGATGAAATTTTTTATTAGGAGGAGAGAATTGTAAGCCCCGTATCCTGGACTATACCGTTCCGTAAACTTTAGCGGTCTTCACGATGGAATTCTGGCAACCTTCGACCCTTAACTGTTATTTGCGCACGACCCTGGGTCACACGCTGTCAACCCAAGTCGACTCAACCCAAGACTTATACCCTAGCGACTGTGCCATCGTCGTGCTTCCGATGCCACATCTCGTGAGCCGATCCGATACCCTGGTCAGGAGATGTGGGAAAGTGTTCGGTGCAAGGAAATGTCGCACGTGCTAATCTGAGAGAGTTTCTACAACATGTCACCTCAATCCATCAATAACTCCCATCAGGGGTTAAGTATATGTCAAGTACACATCACCTCACACCCTTCCCCAAGCAACCCATAAAGTCAAAAGTTTCTTACAAGGCCATACCTTTCTTACACAATCTATCACAAAAGTCAAAAAAAGGTTCTTACACCCATCACTCACCACATCAACACATCCATCACTCCATCATTCATCTCTCTCTCTCTCTCTCTCTCTCTCTCTCTCTCTCTCTCTCTCTCTCTCTCTCTCTCGCTCTCTCTCTCTCTCCCTTTACAAACCTCTCTCTCTCATTCCTCAAATCACCTTTCCAAGCAACAAAAAAATACCCAGGTATGAGCTTCCCAAGCTTTCATGGAGAAACTCTAGTGTGGCCCACTTCCTACCCCATCATCTCCCATCTCAACCATTCAAACACCTTCTCCTCTGTTGGAATCGAAGCTAAGGAGTGAAGGAAGCCTAGGGAGCAAGAAGGAACGGTGGGTGATCTTAGATCTCCACTCCTTTATCTTCTTTGTGATGTAAGGGCCCACTTATGGTTGGACCCACCTTGATGTAGGCTTTGTATCAAAGAGGGGCCCATAGTGGCGGGGCCCCTCCATCTTCGTCGATCTCTCTCTCTCTCTCTCTCTCTCTCTCTCTCTCTCTCTCTCTCTCTCTCTCTTTCTCTCTTTTTTTTTATAGATTATGGCCCACCTATAATGTGTGTATATCATCCATGCCATCTACCGGCGGACCCCATCCATGTGGGACACACCATGATGTTTATATGCCATCCAAACCGTCCATAGGGAGCCCACCTTAATGTGGATAACAGTGGGTGTGGCTACTAGTGAAGTGTGACCTGATGTGGGCCCACCCAGCTTCATAGATCAGGTTACAAAACAAGTGAAAGATGCCTCGTTTCAACACTGGAGGTCTAAGTATTGATCCTTGTGGAGGAGGCTAACATAGGGTGTGTACTGAAAAGGCCTAGCTATATGTCCTAGAGGGGGGGGGGGGGGGGGGGGGGGGGGGGGCGGGGGAGGGTGAATAGGACTGTGCTAAATAAAAAATTATAACAGTGAAAATTAAAGGAATATGATAGCCAATAAGATAACAAAATAAACTACAATGCAAGATTGTAAAGCAACCTCAAAATTTAGATCTTGAGAGGTTGATACAAATATTGTTCTAAGGACAACCTTACACCAAAAACTAGAGTTTATGATAGGACAACTTGATTTCTAGAAAGATCTTTGTATCAAGTCTCAAACCGAAGAGGAATAAAAAATAAATACAAACTGCACTGAAGAATAACTTATAATCATAAATATGTATTGTTCTAGGGACAACCATGCACCATAAGAATGGCAGGGCAACCTTACTAGAATAATTTAATATCAAACTGGTAAATGCATAACAAGAAATAAATTCTAAACTATTACAACATTTCCCACAATGCTTGAAATAAAAGATTACAACATTCACATCCCACAAATGAATAAATAAAGATATGAAATATAAACTATTCAACCACAACACAAGGGATTATAGTGATTCGCCTGTGTGTTCACCAACTGTTATACAACAGCCACACAGAATACTACTCCACTCCTAATATCCTCACACAGGGGATATTAGCGTTCACTAACAATGTAGGTTTTCAAAAGTTCACCAAAAATCTTTACAATTGTGTTTTTCCTGACTCTCCTCAGATAACCAAAACAACGAGATTTTTCTAGCAAATCCCGAAAGAAACCAAAACAGAAAGGAATTTATAATTAAATATAAAATACCTGATTGTCTCCTTTGATGTACCATCCCGGAAGAATCAAGTCAAAGTAGATGATTGAATGTCCAAGTTCAATGTCCAGTACTCAATTACAAAGGTTCTAGTTCTAATTGATTTTAAAATTAAACCAAAATAGGGCTGGCCTTAATTGATTTTGATTCCAAAGAAAGGGAAATAGTAATTCCTCTTTTCAGATTAGATTGGAATACTAGAAACAAAATCAATTAAATAAAGCTAAAGAAAGAGAATATTACATAAGCACACTTAGCTTGAAATGAAGCACAAACTTATCTCTCAGAAGGCTGGATTAATACTTTTTCTATATGTCATTAATCTGAGATTCGTGCTCTATTTATAGCTAAGCAAAACACAACTTCGACTGGTCTTAAGACTTCTACGACTGGTTGAAGAACCAACGGAATTTTGAAAAAATCGGGTGCGATAAGATTTTCAGTTGCACGACCGGTCGTGGGTACCCTACGACTGGTCGAAGATGGACCAATCTCAACGTTATACTTTGAGTCAAAGAACCACGACCGGTCGAAAAACCAGTCAACACTGTTCACAGGACTGGTCAAAGAATAACCAGAAAATTTTAAAAATCATTAACAACTTAGGACTGGTCGAGGAATTTCCTAGACTAGTCGAACCAGTGCTAGGACTAGTCGAACAAGGTCCAAGACTAGCCTTAGAATAGATCAAAGTCACTTATAAAAGATATATGGATTATGTATCCAAAGTGACCTACTTTAAAGGTTAACCTAAGGTCAGTCATACCTTAATAGTGAAGTAACGACATTGAAACTTGAATACCAGTGACCTTGAGTATAATGAAGATTGAGTTCTTGAACTTGAGATCTTCAGCTTGAAAAACTTCTGAGAATTTGAACTTAAAAGCTTCTGAAATATTCAACTTGAATAGCTTCTGAGAACTCGAAAGCTTTTAAAATCTTAACCATCGAGATCTTCAACTTGAAAAGTTGTTCTTGTCTACTCGAAGCCAATCTTGTGTCTTGAATAGATCTTTTGTTCATCACATAAACAAGCTTTAAAGCAGTGTCTTTATCACCACAAATTTGACAATCACAAGGGGCTATTCACTATAGCACTTACATGTACTAACATGGAGTGTGTACTGACATGGGTGTGGGTGCTGATGGTGGGGTCCATGAGACCCATCCACGCCGTCCACCCTTTTTGATGGGCCACGCCATGGAGTATGTGTTTTACCCAACCGTCCACCACCCCCGGATGGTGGGCCACGTCCGTGTGGGGCCTTCCTTGGCATGCGTCCCATGCCCAGATCCATAGCTGGGGCCTTGGAGTGAGAGATACCTCATTTCAACGCTGGGACCTTGGAGTTGATTCCCTGGTGCAGTGGATCCATAGGACCCACCCACGTCATTCATCCACTTTGGTGGGCCGCACCACCGTGCATGTGTTTATCCAAACCGTCCACTATTTTAGGATGGTGGGACCCACATCCATGTGGGGCCCTCCTTGATGCATGTGATTGTCCAGGCCGTCTAAGGGCCTGGACATCAGCACCTTATATAGTATATATATTATATTATATATATATATATATATATTATATTTTTATAGTATATATATTATATTATATTGTATATATATATATATATATATATATATATATATATATATATATATATATATATATATATATATATATATATATATATATATATATGAGGTGGTGGGCCCTACATGGGACCCACCTCTACCATTTGGAGTGCAGCAAGCTGCATGCACAACAGCTAAGTAGTTTCTCCTCTTATCAGCAGCCAACCTACAGGCCCCACATAATGTACGTGTCTTATCTACACCGTCCATAGTTTGGATGGTAGAGCCCATCATGATGCATGTGTTGCATCCATACCGCCCAACCATTTATGAGATCATTTTATGGCATGCGAGAATGAGTGAATCAGATCTAAAGTTCAAGTGGACCCCGCCATTCAAATAGTGGGCCGTGACATCCATCGTTCAACTTCTAGGGTCACAGTAGTTTTCGATTTAGTTGATATTTATTTTCATTTCATCTATCTCTATGTTAACTTGTAAACATGTTGGATCTCAAATGCATAAGGGTGGGCCCGATTTGCTATACATTTGGCCCATTTGTCTCGACCATTTAAATCGCCTCATTCGACCCATTTGACTATGCCCGATGTGATGTACGAGGCCCGTTGTTGAGGCCCACCTTGCTATATATGAGGCCCATATGATTAAGCCCATCTTGATGTAGTTATGGCGCATCCATTGAGGCCGATCGATATACATAAGGTTCATGTTATGCGGCCCTTTTATTATAGGTAAGGCCCATGGGTTGAGGCCCAATTGGATGTATACAAGTCCATTTTAAGGTGCGACTTTACCATGGTTTGTGTAATGATGTTTATGAGAGCCATGCCTTGGGAGCAATGTTGGTTTGACATCCACATTGTAAGAATAATGTTGGTTAAATGCCCGCATTATAATTCTCCCTAGGGCCCATCGTCAGGCCCGTACTTGTAGACCATCTAGGTTCATCTTCATTATGAACAACATCCATTACCATATAACATGTTTAGTATAGTCCCATGATTCATGATCATACGCATCATATGTATGCTTGATATGAGAAGTGACTGATCATAGCATATGTCTTTGGAAAGATTGTTTAAGGGCTCCCGGTTAGGCGGTGTTAACCTACATGAACCCACGATACACACAGGATTGCCGCATGACTGGATACTGTGATTCATGAATTTTGCATGTGTGATATGGTTACTGTACGCCCTAGTAACATCATGGCCGTAGCCTCCACAGGCATATCGTGGTTGGTAGAATTGGATACTAAAAATCATGTTCTATATGGGGTGCTATAAATATCCCTGGGTGAAAGTCTCTAAACCCTTATGATACTAGGAGGTTACTCCAACATCTAGACTGAGTGGGTGCATGAGCGCCGAGTGTCAATTACTTGGAGGCCATGCTTTTCCACTGCGTCGTGGTCGGTTAGAAGGGGGTATGGCCTTACCCCCCGAGAGGAGGGGGCAAAGCTAGGCTGAGTTTGACCAGCTCGAGAAATAGGTCCACTATCAACGAGTCGAGTCCGATATTGGCAGACGGATAGTGAGGTCTCTTCCACTCACCTTGTTACGCGCGATGGGGTGACAATTTAGCTTGGAGTGTACTAGAACCCGGTGATATTTCAGAGTTAAGCTATATTGATATGTAGACTTAGATGAGGATTTGTATGCTTGAGTTACATTTTGCATTGTATGGCCTTGGTATGGCCGACATCATTCACGCTTTGCACCACATGGTCTTGGTACGACTTATAGTATTCCTGGATTCATCAGCATATTCCACTTTACTTTGATACTATATAATTACATTACTACCTTGCGCACACACTTACACCACCCTCTAAGCTTTCCATAAGCTTATGCACGACCGTTGCGTGTCGGTGACGTTGGGGCGTAACAGTGTTGAGGCAGGAGCGCTTTGCAGATCAGCTTATACTTTTTTATTCATCATCATTGTATTTCCCTTTATGCTCATTATACTTGTAAAGTTTTTGATTATAGTAAAAATGTAATGGAGTTTGTAGTTGTTGTTTGTGGGTTATGCCTTTGGTTATGCTTATTACGAATAAAACTGATGTTGAAAAATCCTCCTCGTAGCATCACAGGATCGGAACCTGGAAAATGGACGATAGGAGCCGAGAATGGAGTTCTACAGAGGCTGTCGGTGCCAGATTCGGTGATCAAAAATTTTGTGTGCCCCGTTTCTGAGTTTGGGGCGTGACAATAGGCCCCATGAAGAACCTGCGCACGTATCTTTCGTTGTTGGTACGTAAATACATCTGCATGAAGTTATCTCTCACCAACTTTATCCACTGTCTCCTAGGGGATATAAAAGATGGAGAGGCAGCAATGTGGAGGGGATCCTTGGAACTTGGGCAGTCGTGGAGCGGACCGGTAACGAGTTCTCCTTCTTCCTTCTTTGGTTTTTCTTTTCCTTCGTTTGTTTTATGATTTTATTTAAGAGATTTTAGCATGTCTATGACAGACTAAACCTCTTAGTTAGGGCTAAGAGGTGAAGCTTGTAGCGTGGTTGGGATGTTTATTTGGTTTTGATTCTTATTTTGTTGAACTCTTTTGGATTCTAGTTTAATTATATGGAATATTTTTAGTTTTAATGGTTTGTTGTGAATCAAATTACAATGGATCTGGGATAGCTTGAGATATTCACTTTTCATGTATTAAGATTGTGTACTTGAGAACCTTGTTGTTCACCATCCTCTCATAGGCATGGTTGGGTGACGAAATCTTTCCTAACTTTCACAATTCTCCTATGATTGGTTGTGGGTATGGTAAATTGTTGTTGTTTGTCATAGTCTCATGAGTATGGTTATGTGATGGGATCACTTCCAAATCTTCGCCATTCTTATCTATTGATGATTAGATCCATGAGAAGTTTAGAAATCTAACAAATCTCTTCCTACTAATTGGATAAGATAGGACTCTGATTCTAGTTGTGTCCTTGAATCATTGCAAGGTAGCTTCCTAATTACTACAAGTGGATCCTTGACACCCTAGTTCCCTACCTTTGAATTCTCTAAGTTTTAGATAAATATTTCATCATTATGCCCTCAATTATATACGATTTAGATTTCATCTTAATCTAGTTCTAGTTCAACTTAGTTTCAGACTACGTACATATATCAGTCCCTTGGGATTCGACCTCGGTCTCACTGAGTTTATTACTACATCACAACCCTATACTTGAGGAATGAACAAGTTTTTGGTACCGTTATCGGGGACTGATGGCTACGATTCTCTGAAATTAATTAGTTTTAAAACTAATTTAAGATTAGGATTTTACTAACTTTAGTTTTAGATTTTTCTTTCTATTTAATTTTTAGAACTAACTTTCTTATTTTGTAGGGTTGTTGATAGATCTTCTAAATTGGTAACTTCATCCTAATTTCTTTACTTTCTTTATTCCAAAGTTGAGGTCTTATCTCCTAGATATTAACTTGCACTACAAGACAAGCCACTTTTACTAACGAAAATTTTCATCGCTAAAAGCATTTTTTTCGTAAGTAAAAAGTTTTACTGATGAAAATTTTTGTTGGTAAATTCGTCGATAAAAGACAGATGCAAAAAACTTTTACCGACGAAAAAAAAAATTTGTTGGCAAAGGTAAGACTTTTACTGACGAATTTTTTTGTCGGTAAAAATTTTTACCTACAGATTTTTTCGTAGATAAAAATATTTACAAAACTTTTACCTATGAATATTTTTATAGTTATAAATATTTACAAAAAATTTACCTACAAATATTTTTGTAGCTAAAAATATTTACAAAACTTTTACCTACGAATTGTTTCGTAGGTAAAGATATTTACAAACTTATACCTATGAATAATCTTGTAGATTAAAATATTTACAAAACTTTTACCTACGAATATTTTCATAGGTAAAAATATTTACAAAACTTATACCTATGAATATTTTTCTAGCTAAAAATATTTACAAAACTTTTCGCAAGTAAAAAAATTTATAAAACTTTTGTAGGTAAAAAAATTTACAAAACTTTTATCTACAAAATTTTTCATAGGTAAAAAGGTTTACTAAACTTTTACCTACGAAAGTTTTCATAGGTAAAACCCTGGGCTTTTACCTGTGAAATTTTTTGTAGGTAAAAATATTTACAAAACGTGCATGAGACCTTTACCTACAAAAAGTTTCGTTGGTAAAAAACGTGGATGAAACTCTTACCTATGAAATTTTTCGTAGGTAAAAGTCTCTTTTTTTTTTCAATATTTCATTATAAAATTCCTGATATGCACTGTTACCTGATATACACCTGTTGTATAATATGTTTCATTATATTCACATTCACATCCATCTAAACCCAAACTACGTAAATCCATCCAAACATAAACTACATTATCCAAACACATACAATCTTATAAGGCCAAAAAGAAGAGTGAAGATTTGGCTATGGTCCCAGTCACTAAATTCGGATCCAGGTCAAAATCCCTCACCACCACCATTCAAGTCCTTGTCTCTAAGCCCAAGAAGTCTCGAACCAAGTTTGAGAAAGAGGAAGCCGTGTAGGTGTTGGTCATCTCCAGCATTCAGGTTCCAGCGAATGGTTCGTCCAGATTCGATGTCTATATCAGTAAGCCCTATGGAGATGATATGTCGATCCCTGACCTTTGGAAGTTGGCGGGCTACTTCCATCATGTGCCCCACCATGTCAAAGATAAAGTTGAGAGCAAGAGCCATGAGGCCGATCTTAAGTTAGGGATCACCAACTTGCTGGAATATATTAATGTTGAAGACACTGAGAAAGTTGTCATTTCTTTAGTCCCATGTTTCGGAGATATCACTGTCGGAGAGGTAACTATCCAAAACCTCAACACCGACACCAGCTCGGCTTGGAGAAGACCCATTCCCTCACCCGCTCCTATGATCCTATCGAATCATGCATTCTCTCTCTCTCTCTCTCTCTCTCTCTCTCTCTCTCTCTCTCTCTCTTTTAAAAAACATTTTTTCTTGTGTACGTTGAAATAAAGAACAAAAAATAAAAAGGAGCTTGGTGCCTACTCTAGTGCATACTAAATCCAAATCGGCTTCGGGTTCGAGATCGGGTTTAGGTTTGGGTTTTCAAGTGTAGGTTTTGGTTTAGGTTAGAGAGTTGAGATTAGGATTAGGTGTAGGTTTAGGTTTAGGGATTTGAGAATACATTTAGGTTTAGGTTTAGGTTTAGGTTTAGGTTATAAGGGTAGGTTTAGGTTTGGTTATAGGTTAAGGTTTAGGGAATTGAGTTTAGGTTATAGGTGAAGGTTTAGGTTATAGGATAAGGTTTAGGTTTTGGTTATAGGTTTAGGTTTAGGTTAAGGTTTAGTTTATAGGTTTTGGGATTTGAGAATAGGTTTAGGTTAATGTTTTAGGTTATAGGTTTAGGTTATAAGTTTATGTTAATGTTGTAGGTTATAGTTTTAAGTTATAGGTTTAGGTTTAAGTTTAGGTTTAGGGATTTAAGAATACATTTACGTTTTAGGTTTTACGTTTAGGTTAAGGTTACAGGTTTAGGTTTAGGTTTAGGTTTGGGTTATAAGTGTAGGTTATAGGTTTAGATTTAGGTTATAGGTTATAGGTTATAGCTTTAGGGAATTGAGAATAGGTTAAGGTTTAGGTTTAAGAAATCGGGTTCAAGTTCGGTTTTTGGGTTTAGGTTTGGGTTTTCAAGTTTAGGTTTAGGTTAAGGAGTTTAGTTTAGGATTAGGTGTAGGTTTAGGTTTAAGGATTTGAGAATACATTTAGGTTTTAGGTTTAGGATTAGGTTATAGGTTTAGGTTAAGGTTATAGGTTTAGGTTAGGTTTAGGTTTAGGTTATAGGTTAGATTATAGGTGAAGGTTTAAGGAATCGAGAATAGGTTAAAGTTTAGGTTTAGGAAATTGGGTTCAGGTTCAGGTTTTCAAGTTTAGGTGTAGGTTAAGGAGTTAAGATTGGGATTAGGTGTAGGTTTAGGTTTAGAGATTTGAGAATACATTTAGTTTTTTGGTTAAGGTTTAGGTTTTAGGTTTAGGTTTAGGTCTAGGTTATAGCTTTAAGGAATTAAGAATAGGTTAAGGTTTAGGTTTAGGAAATCGGGTTCGGGTTCGGGATCGAGTTTAGGTTTGGGTTTTCAAGTTTAGCTTTACGTTTAGGTTAAGGAGTTGAGATTAGGATTAGGTGTAGGTTTAAGTTTAGGGATTTGAGAACACGTTAAGGTTTAGGTTTAGGAAATTGGGTTCGGGTTTGAGATCGGGTTTACGTTTGGGTTTTATGTTTAGGTTTAGGCTATAGGTTTAGGTTATAGGTTATAAGTGTGGGTTTAGGTTGTAGGTTATAGGTTTAGGTTTAGGTTAAGGTTTAGGTTTACATTATAGGTTTTATGATTTGAGAATAGGTTTAGGTTATAAGTATAAGTTTAGGTTTAGGTTTTATGTTTAGGTTAAGGTTATACGTTTAGGTTATAGGTTTAGGTTTAGGTTTTAAGTGTAGGTTATAGCTTTAGGTTTAGGTTAGGTTATATGTTAAGGTTTAGGGAATTGAGTTTAGGTTATAGGTTAAGGTTATAAGTTAAGGTTATAGGTTAAGGTTTCGGTTTAGGTTTAGGTTTAGGTTATAGGTTTTGGGATTTGAGAATACATTTAGGTTAAGGTTATAAGTTTAGGTTTAGGAAATCGGATTCGGGTTCAGGATTGGGTTTGGATTTGGGTTCTCAAGTTTAGGTTTAGGTTTAGGTTAGGGAGTTGAAATTAGGATTAGGTGTAGGTTTAGATTTAGGGATTTGAGAATACGTAAAGGTTTAGGTTTAGGAAATCGGGTTCGGGTTCGAGATTGGGTTTACTTTTGGGTTTTAGGTTTAGGTTTAGGTTATTAGTTTAGGTTATAGGTTATAAGTGTAGGTTTAGGTTTAGGTTTTAGGTTATAGGTTTAGGTTATAGGTTTAGGTTTAGGTTATAGGTTTTGGGATTTGAGAATAGGTTTAGGTTATAAGTACAGGTTTAGGTTGTAAGAATAGGTTTAGGTTATAAATATAGGTTTAGGTTTAGATTTTATGTTTAGGTTAAGGTTATAGGTTTAGGTTTAGGTTTAGGTTTTACGTTTAGGTTAAGGTTACGGGTTTAGGTTATAAGTGTATGTTATACATTTAGGTTAGGTTATAGGTTAAGGTTTAAGAAATTGAGAATAGGTTAAGGTTTAGGTATAGGAAATCGGGTTCGGGTTCAGGTTTAGGTTTGGGTTTTCAAGATTAGGTTTAGGTTAAGGAGTTGAGATTAAGATTAGGTGTTGGTTTAGTTTTAAGGATTTGAGAATACATTTAGGTTTTAGGTTTAGGTTTAGGTTTTAGGTTTAGGTTATAGGTTTAGGTTAGGTTTAGGTTTAGGTTATAGGTTATAGCTTTAGGGAATTGAGAATAGTTTAAGGTTTAGGTTTAGGAAATCGGGTTCGGGTTCGGGATCAGGTTTAGGTTTGGGTTTTCAAGTTTAGGTTTAGGTTTAGGATAGGGAGTTAAGATTAGGATTAGGTGTAGGTTTAGCAATGATCATGTTTGCTACCCAATGTGATGAAGTTTGCTATAGAGACCAAGAAATTTATCTAGTTGTTCTTGTCTACAATAGAAGGAGAACAAGTGGAACCATGTTTAACAAGGAAGACCTATCCTCCAAACCAAACTAAATTCAAATCTCCTAAGCATGAAATTGAGCCCTGTCCATACAGGTGGAACCATGTTTAGCAATGAAGATCATTGATCTGATGGGCTATCTCTTTGATAGGAATATCTTAGTCCTTTGATTAGTGGACAATAAATAGATAATTAAGAAAATATAACAATAGTTTCCAAAAGAAGAGCAAAGATCAAATGGGTAGGATCTTCTGATTAGTATATATATATATATAAAAACATAGAGAAATCTTTTTTTTTTTGAATGCTTAGGACATAAAATATTATTTATTCTCAACAACTTTCTAAGCGTACATGTTCTGTCCAATTTTTTGTCATTACAGACCATTCATTCACATAGACCCATTTATATAAAGATGATGAGTTGAATATTGACACTTCCCACCACTGAATAACCATAGTCCCTGGAGGAGTCCATATACCACAAGTCCCTAAAGGAGATAATGGATGGAATGAACTTTCACATGGGAAGACGGTGGGACCTTTTATGGTTCTCCACCTCTGATGGTTGCATGAGATCTGATTTAGAAGATTTATGGGGCATCTGCCATCCATGTTGGGGTCCATCAGTGCAACTTTACTGGTCAATGAAAATGAATTTCCATTCATAGGGATTGAAGGATGGTGCATCCAAACGCAACAAATTTCATAAACAGATCAGAGAGAGAGAGAGAAAGACTAACCATTCTTCTTCTCCTTCTCCTTCTCCTTGTTATGGCGAAAGGGGGTTTTGAAAACCCTAACGAGAGAGAGAGAGAGAGAGAGAGAGAGAGAGAGAGAGAGAGAGAGAGAGAGAGAGAGAGGTTGGGAAACAGAGAGAGGCGAATGCGGCCAAGAGACAGGGAAAGGGTGAGGGAGAGTGGGAGATCGAGAGAGGGCAAGGGAAAGTGAGGCTGAGTACGAGAGAGAGATGGAGAGAGAGATTGAGAGAAGGGTTTTGGAGGCCTACTGCGCGTGGGAGGAAATGGCGGACAGATTCTGCATTTCATTTTGGGAGGGGAGTGAAGGACGACCTTTATCTAAGGGGTTTTAGGACCGTGGGGCCCACCGTGATGTATTTTATTTATCCACTCCATTTATTAATTTTAAATTATTAATTAAAATATTGATGCAACAAATGAGTAATATCAAAGCTGTAAGAAGACCACACAATATATTAACAATCAAAATTTAATTTTTATTATTTCTTATGGTCTGGTCCACTTAGAACTTTAATCTATATAATCTTTGGGCTCATGCATTGAAATTATATATCAAAATTTATGGGTGGCTTAGATCGAACACATATATTCTAATGGGCCAAATGGAACCCCTTAATCCAACTGATGTTATTGTTCTCCCTTAATAAATCTCAGGTGGACCACACCATAGGAAAACAATAATGATTGGATATCCACCATTAAAATCCTCATAAGGCCCACTGTACTGTTTATTTGACATCCAATCTATTGATTAGGTCATACATACCCTGATGAAGGGAAAAATAAAGATTAGCTTAATCCAAAACTTTTATGACCCCCTAAGAGTTTTCATTGGTCAACGTTCATTCAACACTCTTTCCCGTAATGTGGTCCACTTGAGAGTAGGATATACCTCATTTTTGTTCTCATACCATAAAATGATCTATAAATATAGATGGACGGCATGGATGAAACACATACATCATGGTGGGGCTCACAGAGCACCGAACACTAGTCATTGGCTGGTGGTAGGGGGAGTATGGACGAAAATGGATTGGCTAGTCCCATCATGATGTATGTATTTCATCCCTGCCATCCATCTATTTTTACATATTATTTTACTTTATGAGACCAAAAATGAGGTATATCCCAATATCAAGTGGACCACATTACAGGAAATAGTGTTGAATGAGTGTTCAACATTAAAAACATTTTAGGGGCCATAAAAGTTTTGGATCAAGATGGTTTTTGTTTTTTTCCCTTCATCTGGGCCTGTATGACCTAATCGATAGATTGGATGTCAAATACAAAGCACATTGGGCCTTAGGAGGGTTTTAATGGTGGATATCTAATCACTATTGTTTTCATGTGGTGTGGTCCACCTGAGATTTATATCCCTTTCATTTTTGGTATCAAGCCCTAATATGATATGTAAAAATTGATCAAGATATGGATGAAACACATACATCATGGTGGGACACAAAGAGCACCGACCACCTGCCATGGGGTTGGTGTCAGGGAGAGTAGCCAATCCGTTTCCCTCTTGGACGCCCTACGGTGACGTCACCAAGTTTAAAACCCTCCTTATTTGTTCCCCTTATTTGTGGTGTGCTCCATTTAATTAATCTTTGGATATGAATCATTTTTTGGATAATTCTCTAAAATGATCTCGAAAAATGGATGAACAATGTGGGTTGATCCCGAATTTTTGGTAAATCCAAAACTCATTAACAAGAGGGTTAGACTCAAAAAAGTGATATGAAGCAATGGTTAACCTTGGATACAGATCTTAGTGTGTCATTCGTTCAATCTTTTGATACAAGCGATTCAATAATGGGCCAGTAGCTGCGCTGCATGTGGTGTATGCCTTCATCTGATGCTCATACTTAATAGTGTATGCTGTAAGATTGAATTTGCTCACTGCATATTAGCTTTAATTGATTGAATAGTGCATATCCTCACTGATTGAATATAGGCGCACCCTTAAGAAGCATCCTTATGAATGTTACCGGTACTTAACTGGCGGTAACGATCATATATTTCCCATGTAGGCTCACTTAAGTTGTTGTGTACTGTGTATATAGGCGCACTCTTAAGAAATAAATCATTGTAAAACTCATTTTGAAACCGAATTAGTTCCTTTTTTTTTCGTTTGTTCTCAGTGAATTTTCAAATGATTGAGTGACCCAATTTGTGTGAGCCATTGCATTCCTGAGTTTTCTAGTTTAGAGGTCAAACCTTTGGATTTCCTTGCTTACCACATGGTCATAATACAGTATGATAAGAATGTTTCATGTGTCTCTACCCTGGACCTATCAGTATCATTTAGACTATAACACCTGCTATAAGAAGTTCTCGGTAACACGAATCTGAATACATATAGCAAGAGAACGACATTGAATAGAGCTTTGTCCTTTGAAGGTCTGTCCCTATCCTTTTGGGGATTTCCTAATGTGCCTACCCAGTCTAAATGTCCTTTGAAGAGCTTTGACCCGCTCAAATCACTCATTAAAGGATGCCCACCACTTAAAATCTTTTTAGGGTCCACCATGTCGTTTATTTTCCATCCAACCTATTGACATGGTCATATACAGCTAGATGAAGTAAAAAATAAATATCATCTTCATCCAAAACTACCGTGGTTCTTAAGAATTTTCAATGGTATGATTTTAATCCCCACGATGTGGTCCATTTGAGCCTCGGATATTCACTATTTTTTAGGACCATAATCTAAAATGAAATGGAAAATGGATGAACGGTGTGGATAAAATTCATACATTACAGTGGTTCCTCAGTGACCCTTAGAGTCTCCGCCTGTCCTGAGACTATGATCGATTTGAAATCAATTATGATTTCAAAACCTTAGGTCATTTATTCGGGTGCATCAAATCCCATGTTAGATAATTCACATGTTTTCTCCACACTTGTTAAGCCATCAACTCTTTTCTGAATGATGATGAAATTTTATTATTTACTAAAGCCAAAAGGAATAAAGGGTAACTCAGGAATTGACCCTCTCGCCATCTCCCACTTAGAGCTACAACCAATCACAAGACGAAGCCAAATAAAATAAACACCCAAAAATAAAACAAGCATAAGAAAGATAAAAAAAAAAAAAAAAAGCCCACAAATTAAAGTAAAGATTGCAAGAATCAGGATGAGTTTTGGATTGCAAGAATCATTCAAAGATTGCACATCCAGTAGTACGTTCATCTGTCTTTCCTTGTTTTCTTACTTCCAGTATTCATAATTAAGCACGTGGCCAATAAGCAACCACATGTCGATGGATTTAAATAGGTAGGACGTTGAGCCCCATATTCAGATATGTGGGCTCCACTGCTCATTTATACCAATCAAATATCTGTGTGCTTAACAAAAATCATTTGGTTAATCAAAGTTTGAAGAAACAGAAACCATTGAAATTTAGAACCTTGTAGAAGACTACTACTATACAATCTGAGCTATAAAATAGCTTATAGCAAATAGGCTGATGAAATACTATACAATTTAGTCTAAAAAGCATCAAGATACTACTAACAACATACTACTCATGTATTTTTTTTTCCAATGGTTCATGAATATAGTTTTTTTTTTAGTCTCAAATTGCAACGTATTTAAGTTGTCTTTAATTACAACACATGCTTCATAAATAAGTAGTTTATTATTTTAAAATGCAGACAAGTTTCGGAATCTTCCTTTGTTGGAGGTTGTCAAGGATGGGCATGATAAAGTTACAACTCTCCTTGTAAAAAAAATGGTGCAATTTTGAACTTGGAAGATGTTCGACTGTCTTTAAAAAGTTGTAATGGAGAGCAATGTCAACCTTTTGAAGCGGTTGTTGAAAATGGTGTTGATCCAAACTCAAAAAATTACGATGAACGGATGCCTCTACATGTTGCAGCTATAGAAGGTTTGCACCTTATGGAAAATATTCTAATTCAGTTTCCTTGGATAGATTTATACCTCTATAAACAACATGTTTTCCAAGTCTCATCAATTTGATCAGACGACATGCATTAACAATGGCCCAAAGGTAGGATGCTATTGAAATTTTACAACTAGTAAACTATATATGCTATTAATGTCTATAGATAACAACTTTGAATTCAATTCTTGGCTTCTGTGAGTGAGTATGCTAGGACTGGAAAAGTTGCTGACACTGGAAGTCTTTTGATCATTGAAAGGTGTCCCAGATCTGAAGGATAAAAAGCCTCAACTTATCATACATGTGTGTTCTTAAAGAATTGGTATTTAACCTTGGCGGTACACCAACATTTTTGAACTGAGGCTAAAGCCCCCTTTTTCGGTGGTCGGGCTTAGGGCGGGCATGTGGCGGGTAGAGAAAGAGAAGAAAGGGAAAGGGGGCTAGGGTCAGGTATATAGGGAAAAGATTCTATACGGTTGAGCTCATGGGAACTTCCCACGAGGTCAAGCTGTCAGGGCCCCACTATGATGCGTGTCGACCATCAACACCATGCATTTGATGGGCCCCTTTTAAACTATGGGATATCCCAAAAATCAGCTGTATATGGAAGTTAGGTGGGCCATACCATCTAAAATCATGTGAAGAAATGCCTAAAACATATAAAATCACTTGGTGGGGTCCACCTGAATTTTTGATGCATATGAAACTTGGTCTAATTCCTCATCCAAGTGGGACTCACATAATGGATAGTCTGGATTTGTGAACCACATCTCGGTGGTCCCAGCAAATGATTATGAATATTTTAATGGAGGGTAACCCCTCTCAACTTTTGTATGTGGTGTGGCCCAAAAAAGTCACAGATTGACTTGATTTTAAAGCCCTAGGCCCACCATGGAATGGTGCATCTGACTAATTAGGTAGATGTTCAACACCCATGACGGTGGAGCCCACACAGCTTGACCGTATGAGAAGTTCCCATAAGCTCGACCGTATGGAACCTTTTTCCACACACACACACACACACACACACACACACACACACACACATATATATATATATATATATATATATATATATATATATATATAAAATAAATTATAAAATCATCTGTGCTGGGGTCCACCTGATATTTATATACCACTATGACATATGTTTTATATCCACACCTTCCATCCACTTGGAGAGATCATTCTAGGGCAATATCCAAAGAATGAGTTAAATCTAAAGCTCCAGTGGACCCCAGCACAAAAAATAGTGGGACAGTGATGCCAACCATTAAAAACTTCTAAAGGACATAAAAGTTTTCTATCAAGACGGTATTTGTGTTTTCCCTAATTTCATGTATTTTTAAACTGTTGAACCGGTTATATTTTAAATAATCATTATGATGGGCCTTAAGATAAGTTCAACGGTGGGAATCACTCTCCCTGTTGTTTTCTGTGGTGGGGTCCACTACAGATTTATATTTGTCTCATTCTCTGGCTCATGACTTAAATGATATCTCAAATTGGATGAACGAAATGGATATAACAAATACATCATAGTGGGCCCCACAAAACTTGGTGGCATTAGTCAAAGTAGGGCGTCCAAGAGACACTCTACTCATAAAGCCACTCTCCAACGCCACTCTCCCTCTCTCTCTGTCTCTCTCGCACCTCCAGTGCTCCCACATCCTCTCCCTCGCCTCTCTCACTGACTCTCTCTTCCTCTCTCTCTCTCTGATCTCTCCACCCTGTCCCCTCTCTGTCTCTCTCGCATCCTCTACCTCCTCTCTCTCACTCTATATCTCTCTTCCCCTCTCTCTGATCTCTCTCGCTGACCGTTGCCAAACGCCCTACCCACGCACGCCCTCTCTATCTCTCTCTGAAGCTCAGTTGACCATGAGGTATCTCTCTCTCTCTCTCTCTCTCTCAATCTCTTTCAATCTCAATACCGATTTAGGGATTTGGGGATTTAGGGATTTAGGGGTGGATGGAAAATAAACCTCACATTGGACCCTAAGAAGTTTTTAATGGTGTCCATGGACCCTATGGCAATGGGTTGATGAATTTAAACATGAAATGTCTGATAGGCCTTAAATTTAAGTTTTATTTGTCAATCATCTTTCTTTTTTTTTTTTTTGCTATAAAATATGGAATTTATAATTTATATATGTTCTACATCCCAACACTTAAAATTTAGAATTACAATGTTGAATTGGGCTGAAGTTTCAATCGTCATATCTTGAATTTAGTTTAGATTGTTTGATGATTTTGAAATTTTCCTTTGAGCTATTTTGGATGTTACTCAATGCAGGATTCTTGTTCTACATCCCAACACTTTAATAAATGAAGCTTTATTGTTCAATGTCTTGTGATGCAAGTGGAATGGAATGATTAAGCTCCATTATTTTTTCATGATAAGAAAATGTGGGTAGGTGATTGAGAAGTGTAACGTGTGAGGAATAGAGACAAGATTTAGAGTTGATCTAAGAGGAAGCTGAAGGGAATCTTGGGTTACACTAAATATTAGAGTTAAGTAGAAACAGAGACAAGATTTAGAGTTGATCTGACTCAGCTGAGGTGGAATGAATCCGAGTTTTTGTTAGATACTAGAAATTACATGGACTGAGTTAGCCTGATTTGTCTGGGCACATGGTGTAAGACCCATGTCTTAGTCCGTACCGTTTCGTAGACTTCCGTGGTCTTACCGGTCTAATTTCAGCAACCTTCGACCCTTAACTGATATTTACGCGTGACCCTGATTCATATGCCGTCAACCCGTATCCACTCAACCCAAGATCTTTACCATAGCGATCGCGCCGTCGTTGCGGTTCCGATGTCGTGACTCGCATGCCGAGGCGATACCCTGGTTAAGAGATGTGGGTCAGCATTCGGTGCGAGGAAAATGCTAAGCGTTGCGAAACCCAAGAGAATCTCTATGAGGTGTCACATCAATCCCATCAATTAATCAAATCCCATCACATCACATGTCAAGTACATGTCAAGTACACATCACCTTTCACCCATACCCAAGCAACCACAAAAGTCAAAAGTTTCTTACAAAGCCCATACTTTTCTTACACAAAAGGCCACCAAAGTCAAAAAGTGTCTTACACACCCATCACCACCACATCCGTCACCCATCACTCTCTCTATTTACTGCTCTCTTTCTCATTTTTTTCAAACTATTCCCAAGCAACTAAAAATCCATACATATGAGCCTCTCTCTCTCTTCTAAAAACTCCAAGTGTGGCCCACCTCTCCATCCCAAGATCTCTCATCTCAACCATCCATTCCTCATCTCCTCTATTGAAATCAAAACTAAGAAGCTAAGGAATCCAAGGGAGTAAGAAGATCGAACAGTGGGTGCTTGATAATATTAGTTTTTCATGTTTTTGAGATGGGCCAAGTGAGGCCAACCGATCAATGGTTTAGATCTCACTTGGGACCCTAAGTTATGGCCGATGGCCCGCTTTGATCATCATGATCATCCATGATGGGGCCATTCTCCATGGAACCCATCATGATGTTTATTTCATTACATTAAAGGTCATCTAGACCGTCCATATTGGTGGGGAAAGGATCTCCACCTTTGATTTCAATTTTGGTGGTCCCATATGCTAAGGGATTCATTTGATGTATGATTTGTTTTACAAGGGAGGGCTCATAGTGGCGGAGCCCTCCATCACAAGCGTGTCCCACTCTCTACCTCTCTCTCTCTCTCTATTTCATTCTTTTTTAGATCATGATACGGTTGTGTGGCCCACTTGAATGGACCCCATCATGAGGCATGTATTCTATCCAACCATCTACAAGTGGGGCCCATTTTGTGTGTTGTACCCACACCATACTCCATGAGGTGGCCCACCTGAGCAGGGTCCACCTCTAATGTATTTATTTGATGCAACGTCCAGCGTACGCTGGACGTGGGTTGGGAAACAAAAATATAAGCTTATTTTCAAGCTTTTGGGGTGACCCACTCACCTAGGCCCCACCTTGATGTATGTATTCAATCCATGCCATCCATTCCTTTCCCAAGCCCATTTTAGGTGTTGAGCCAAAAGATGGGGTCAATCCGATCATTCAGCGGGCCATAGCATAGGAAATAGTATTTTCTACCCCTTGAAATCTCCCCTGATGTTTTTAAACACCCAAAAATCTCAAACTTTGGACTCATTTCGCCTATTATGAGCCGTAGAATTCTATGGACGGATTGGATTAACTTGATGTGGGCCCCACCTATGAAAAATCACAGAAATCAATTATTTTTTAAAAAAATAAAACAAACACAGTAGCCAACGCTGCTGTGTCAGAATTGCAGACAGCGCCTGCTGTACTACGGCGGGCGGACGACCAGCCACCCACGGCTGCTCACCATGATGTATGTTTTACTTCCACGCTGTTCATATGGTGGGCCACCCCCTGAGGTGGGCCCCCTTAAAAAATAGGCCTCATCCAATGCTCAGGTGGCCCACATCATAGGAGATAGTGTGATTAAATGTCTATCATTGGAACCCTTCTATGGGCCATAGAAGTTTTGAATCAAGATGAAATTTGTGTTTTACCTTCACACAGGTCCGTGTGACCTTGTCATCGGGTTGGATGGAATTTAATCATGGTAGTGGGCCCCACATGGGACCCACAGTGATGTATGTGTTCTATATCCACCGTCCAGGCGGACGGTGGTACCCACCATGATACATTTGTTTTATCCACCGTCCGTCCACCGGACGGTGGAGCCCACCTAATGCATGTGTTTTATTCATGCCACCCCCTGGCTAAATGATAAATAAATATTATAGTGCCCCCCACCCCCCTGGCCCACACGCTGGATGGAGAAAAATATAAACATTATAATGGGCCCCTTGCCAGCCAGTTTGAATGGCAAATAAACATTTCAGTGGGCCTCTAGGCCCATGAGAGTGGACCCATTTGATGTGTTCCATGGACCATGGGATTAGGCCATTCGATGTAATTTAAGGCCCATGGGAGTGGACCCATTTAATGTATTCTAAGGCCCTTGGGATTAGGCCCATGAGAGTAGACCCATTTAATGTATTCTAAGGCTCATGAGATTAAGCCCATTTGATGTAATTTAAGGCCCATGGGAGTGGACCCATTTAATGTATTCTAAGGCTCATGAGATTAGGCCCATTTGATGCAAATCTAAGGCCTATGGGTTATGACCCATTGCAATGCACATAAGGCCCATTGGTGCGGCCCATTTATGTGGCCCATTTGATGAATAAAAGGCCCATATGACATGGTCTATTTGATGTATTTAAGGCCCAATGGGATGTACCTAAGGTCCATTGCAATGTGTGATCCCGACACTGATTATGTAACAATGTTTACGACTATCGTGCCTTGGGAGTAATGTTGGTTTGACGTTTACATTGCGAGTGTAATGTTGGTTGGATGTCCACATTACGACTCTCCTTAATGCCTATTATTAGGCCCATGCTTATTGTGTATAGGCCGTCTAGGCCCATCTTCATTGTAAGGATAGTTCATTACTTTATCACAAGTTTAGTATAGTTCATGACTCATGATCATACGCATCATATGTATGCTTGATATGAGAATTGACTGATCATGGCATATGCCTTCAGGCAGATTATTTGTAGGACCCCAATTATGCGGTGTTGCCCTACATGAGTGCACGATACGCGCAGAATTACTGCATGATTGGATAGTGTGACTCATGCATTTCGCATTGTGTGATATGGTTACTGTACGCCTTAGCGACATTGGGGTCATAGCCTCCACAGACGTATCGTGGTTGGCAGGATTGGATAACAGAAATTTTATTCTACATGGGGTGCTATAGATATCCCTGGGTAAAAGTCTCTAAACCCTTATGGTACCAAGAGGTTGCTCCAATGTCTACACCAAGTGGGTAGATGAGCGTTGAGTGCCGATTACCAGATGGTTGCGCTCTCCATTGTGTTATGGTCTGTTGGAAGGGTGCTGCCTTACCTACCCTAGTGTAGGGGGCAATACTAGGCTGAGTCTGACCAACTCGAGGAATGGGTCCGCTATCGACGAGTAGAGCCCGATATTGGCAGACGGATAGTGAGGTCTCTTTCACTTACCTTATTGTGTACGATGAGGCGGCGATCTGGTTTAGAGTGTACTAGACCCCAGTGATATCCCAGATTTGAGCTGTATTGATGTGTGAACATAGATGAGAATTTGTATGCTTGAGTTGCATTTCACATCGCATGGCCTTGGGATGGCCGATATCATTCATATCTTACATCACATAGCTTTGGTACGGCTAATGGTTTTCATGGATCCACCTGCATATTCCGCATTACTCTGATATTGCAGGTTCATATTACTACCTTGCACACACACTTTCACCACCCTCTAAGCTTTCTATAAGCTTATACATGACCGTTGCATGTAGGTGATGTTGGATCACAGCAGCGCTGAGGCTTGATCACGTGGCAGATTACTCTGGAGTTTTTGGTCTATCATCATTGTATTTCCCTTTATGCTCATTGTACTTATAAAGTTTTTGATCATAGTGGAAATATAATAGAGTTTTTGGTTGTTATTTGTGGGTTATGCCTTTGGTTATGCTTATTATGAATCAAACTGACGTTGAAAATCCTCCTCGTAGCATCCCAGGATCGGAACCTGGCGAATGGGCGCTAGGGGCCGAGAATGGGGTTCTACGGAGGCTGTCGGCACCGGATTCGGCAATCAAGAATTTTGTGAGCCCGGTTTCTGAGTTTGGGGCATGACAAAAGTTGGTATCAGAGCATAACTTGGGAATAATTGAGAACAACATTACATATTTGCTATGAGTGTAGAATGACTAAGTCCCGAAGTTTTGATAGCTTCATGATCTTTCGTTACAGACCTTTAACGTACGCGCCTTCGAGAGTTTTCAAGTTGATAGGTGCCTTCACTCTTTCCTTTAGGACATGGCGCTTGGGAGAGTGACCCAATCGACTCCCACACCATCACCTGAGGATCCCGCTCCACCACCTGCAGCTCCCGCATTACCACCTACGATGCCCGTTCCACCACCAGAGATTCCTACTGCCCATCCTGAGTATGTTGCTCCTCCACTAGAGTTCGGTTCAGACCCAACCGTATCCATGAGTGCCTCCCAGTTGTAGCAGATGTTATAGGCTGTGACGGCTTCACTACAGGGATAGGGCAGGCAGCCAGTCGTTTCACCGGCACAGGCAGAGCAAGATCGTGTGAGTGCCCTCCTTCATGAGTTTCGACGGCTCGATCCTCGGCGTTTTTAGGGTGAGCCAGACCCGACTATAGCTGAGAGATGGCGTGCTGATGTGGAGAAGATATTCGAGATGATGGGATGTCCGACTGAGTGACGAGTTCGAATAGCTGTATTTCTTCTCCATGGTGAGGCTGAGTACTGGTGGGCATCAGTCTCTTGAGCAGCAGGTGCTGATTTTGTGTGGACATGGGAGGATTTTGTGGATCGGTTTGACCGACAGTACTTCCCTGATCACATCCGACGACAGTGAGCGTTGGAGTTTGAGGCCCTGGTGCAGGGTGATATGACAGTGGCTCAGTATGCAGCTTGTTTTGTAGCACTGTCCAGGTTTGCACCATATCTAGTTGATGATGAGGAGCGGAGAGTCCGTCGCTTCAAGGACGACTTACGTTACGGTCTTCGCAGCCGTGTTATTGGGCATGAGCTTCCGACTTTTGAGGAAGTGGTGTGGAAGGCTTAGATTTTTGAGGTCGAGTGGGCCGGTTCTCAGGCTGATCGCGGTCATAGGAGAGACCGGAAGAGGTAGGCTCCTTCCAGTCACTCTCATCAGTGTCCACCACAGTAGCAGAGGCGTACAGGTCGCCCAGCCTTCCGAGCACCAGTAGCACCTCCAGCACCACCTCCTAGGCAGTTCACTGGCACTTGTTTTAGGTGCGGTGTGACGGGACACTGTTCATGTGAGTGTCCCAGCCCCTAGTAGCAGCAGAGAGGTCCACAGCAGCAGAGGGCCCCACAGCAGCCTCCACCACAGCTGCAGCTGAGACCCCCATAGTAGCAGCGACAGCAGCCCCCACTACCGAGACTACCTCAGCAGCAACATCAGCATAAGCCTCCGAAACCGCAGCAGCAGAGGCAACAGTTTTGATCACCTCAACGACCTCAACAGTAGCAGCAGCACGCTCAGAGGGGACGTGCACCTCCCCAGCCGGCTCAGGCTAGGTTCTATGCGGCTCAACAGGACCCGCAGTCTTCTGAAGGAGTCGTTAAGGGTATACTTCCAGTTTCTGCATACATTGCATGTGTGTTGTTTGATTCCGGTGTATCGCATTCTTTTGTGGCTGAGAGCTTCTGCCGATCGACTGGCTTACCGTTGGAGTCTTCTTGTGAGAGCCTATCGGTATCGACTCCCTTGGGGAGGACTACAATGTTGGGATGATTTTTCTCATCTTGTCCCGTTTTAGTTGGGGATATCTTTTTTCCTGCTGATCTGTTTGCATTGCCGATGTCCAAGTTTGATATCATCCTGGGCATGGATTGGCCCGCCGAGTACTATGCCATATTGGACTGCGCCGCGAGGACAGTCACATTTTGTATACCCGGCTTGCCCCAGTTCCAGTTCGTTGCAGAGCTCAGAGGAGAGCGGTTGTCTTGTTTGATGTCATGTTCCATAGATGAGCCTATAGTTGTGAGCATCGACCAGTTGCCCGTGGTTTGCGATTTTCACGATGTGTTTCAGGAGATTTCAGGATTACTGCTTCGTCGACTCACCGAGTTTCAGATTGATCTCGTGCCCGATACCGTGCCTATTTCGAAGGCCCCGTATCGTATGGCACCGTTGGAGTTATGGGAATTGCAGAAGCAGTTGGACAAGTTGCTCGAGTTGGGCTTTATCCTTCCGAGCAGTTCACCGTGGGGAGCGTCGGTACTCTTCGTGAAGAAGAAGGATGGCTCATTGAGGCTCTGCGTAGATTATCGCGAGCTCAACAAAGTCACGATCAAGAACAAGTACCCGCTTCCTAGGATCGATGATTTGTTTGATCAGCTGCAGGGTGCACTGTTCTTTTCGAAGATCGACTTGCGTTCCGGTTATTATCAGATTTGGTTTCGAGATGAGGACATTCTGAAGACAGCATTCAAAAGGCATTACGGTCATTTTGAATTCTAGGTCATGTCCTTCGGGCTAACCAATGCTCCCGTGGTCTTCATGCAGCTGATGAACGAGGTCTTCCGCCCTTATCTTGATCAGTTTGTTGTAGTCTTCATCGATAACATTCTGATCTATTCGAGGACCCGTGAGGAGCATGAGCAGCATTTGGAGATCACTTTGCAGACCTCCATGCACACCAGCTGTATGAGAAGCTGAAGAAGTGCGAGTTCTAGCAGGAGAAGGTGAAGTTTCTCGGTCACGTGGTGACGAGGGAGGGTGTCGCAGTGGACCCCTCGAAGGTCGAAGCAGTGCGTCAGTGGGGTCAACCCACGACTGCGATAGAGATCCGTAGTTTCCTTAGTTTGGCGAGCTATTACAGACGTTTCATTGAGGGCTTTTCTCATATTGCAGCGCCGCTGACCAGGTTGACTTGGAAGGGCACAGAGTTTCTTTTGGAGTGACGCTTATGAGAGAGCATTTATGGAGTTGAAGGACCGTCTGACATCCACTCCTGTCCTCACTCTTCCCTCTGGAAGTGATGGATTTATTGTATTGACTGATGCCTCGCATATTGGGTTAGGTATTGTCCTGATGCAGCACGGGAGACCAATGGCCTTCGCGTCTCATTAGATCAAGGTCCATGAGCTGAACTATTCCACGCATGACTTAGAGCTGGCCGCAGTTGTCTTAGCACTGAAGGTGTGGAGGAACTATCTTTATGGGGTTAGGTTCGAGCTCTTCTCCCATCACAAGAGCTTGAAGTACCTCTTCTCGCAGTCTAAGTTGAATATGAGGCAGAGGCACTGGATGGAGCTCCTGAAAGACTATGATTTTGACCTTCAATACCACCCGGGTAAGGTGAACTTGGTGGAAGATGCCCTCAGCCTTCAGTCACGAGGCCTAGTGGCGCATATGATGATTCAGGAGTGGCGGATGCTTGAGGATATCACAGCGTATGATTTTGAGTTCGGCCTGTAGTCTTCCATCGTATAGTTATCGAGCCGTCGATTCAACCCTCTCTTGTTGCTAGGGTGATCGAGGCTTAGCAAGCTGATGAGTCATTGCAGAGTTATATGGCTGAGGTGGCATCTGAGAGTCAGGCAGATTGGCATATTAGTGCAGACGGTGGACTTCGCTTCAGAGGCCGATTATGTGTCTCGGATATTCTAGAGTTATGCAGAGATCTTATGACCGAGGCACATCGATCACGATTTTCTATCCACCCGGGCTAAACGAAGATGTACCGTGATATGAGGCGACAGTATTTTTGGGCGGGGATGAAGCGCCAGATCGCCAGTTTTGTGGCCGAGTATGACAAATGCCAACGTGTCAAGGCCGATCATCAGAGACCCCCTGGTCTATTGCAGCCGTTGAGCGTCCCAACGTGGAAGTGGGAGCACGTGTCGAATGATTTCATTATGGGTTTTTTGAGGACTCAGCGCGGTCATGACGCCATTTGGGTTGTTGTGGATCGTCTAACGAAGTCGGCACATTTCCTTGCGATGCGTGCAACTTAGTCTATGGACCGTCTTGCGAAATTATTCATCAAGGAGATTGTGAGACTGCATGGCGTTACAGTCTCGATCGTTTCTGACCGAGACTCGAGGTTCATGTCTCAGTTTTGGGGGAACTTCCAGCGAGCGATGGGGACTGATTTGCAGCTCAGCACCGCTTATTATCCACAGACCGATGGCCAGATCTAGAGGGTCAACCAGATCCTTGAGGATATGCTCCGGGCTTGCGTGATTGATTTTGGGGGTAACTGGGATGAGCATCTGCGATTGGCTAAGTTCACATACAATAACAGCTATCAGGAGACCATCGGCATGGCTCCTTTTGAGACACTATATGGCAGACCATGCAGATCACCGAGTTATTGGACCGAGGTTGGAGAGTGTCGTCTTTTAGGTCCCGAGCTTGTGCAGGAGATGTCAGAGGCTATTGATATCATCAGGCAGAGGATGCGCACAGCTCAAAGCCGATAGAAGAGTTTTGCTGATCGTCGGCGTTGTCCCTTAGAGTTTGATGTAGGGGACCATGTGTATCTCAAGGTCTGGCCCATGAAGGGCGTAGTTCGATTTGGAGTGAAGGGCAAGCTTGCCCCGAGATTCATAGGACCTTTTAAGGTCACTAGGCGCGTTCGTCTTGCCTTGCCATCTCAGTTTTCTAGCATTTACAACATTTTTCATGTCTCTATGTTGAGGAAGTGTGGGTCAAACATTGTTCCTGTTATTGATTGGAAGCCGCTGGAGGTTCGTGAGGATGCTTCTTACATCGAGCAGCCAGTCCGTATCCTTGATCGAAAGGAGCAGGTCTTCAAGACCAAGGTCATTCTGACATGTAGAACATGCTGTCTGTTTTCCATTTTGACTACGTACGGAGAATATGAGATTTAGGGTATTTTAGGCATTTGTAGGAAATACTGTATACGTCTGTATTTTGCCAAAATGATTGCCATGTTTATTTGTCATGTTATTATACAAGAAACGGGTGTATGATCTGTTTTGGCAAAGAGATTCGCCCTAATGCGTACTTTGGGTCGACATACGCTATGTAGACTAAAGTGTGTAGACTAAGTGTTTGTATAAATGTTTGTATTAGTATGTATTGAGTAAATGTTGTTGTAGATTAGTCTCGAGATTGAATTCTCATTTAATATGATGATGTACATGATTTTCCTCCATGTTGTTATTGAATTGATTTCCATAGATGTATGGAATACATGTGTTTTGGTTGATTTGCTTATACCATGTTGCTAACATGCTTGGATTGTTTATATTTTATTTCAGTTACTCTCATATGATCACTGATGTAGATTGCAAATGCTTGGGACTATATCCTAGTCCAGGCAGTCGGTAATAGAATTGAATTCGTGGTTGGCTTCTATTTGCCATGAAGGACACGTCGATGAACCCGAGTCGTGCTTTGGGTTGACGGCAGTGGTTAGGCCACGGGAGGTGTTTTATGCACTTCATGTCATTCATCTTGAGGTGCGCTCGTACTAGTTGAGCTCGTCAAGTAACCTGATTCGCCATTGTATGTTCACCTTGTATTGGTCATATCTACTTGAACCTAGAATACTGAACTTACCAATGAAAATCCTGTTAACCATGGTACCTTGATCCACAAAGACTCATGAGCCGGGCATGGTGGTATGGGACACCGTGGTCGAGCTGTCGGCCTACGCTGGGGCCACAAAACCTCCCCGTAGTGACCAGTGAGCACCTTAGACTCGTGAGCTGATTGTGGTGGTATGGGACACTACATTCGAGCTGTCGGCCTACACTGATTGGTGACGAGCCCTTTGTAGTGACCTCGAGCGTATTTTGAGTCTACGTGAGGCGACGACCCTTCCGTAGAAATAAGAGTACACTAGGCCTGTATTGATAAGGTGATGGGGGAGCGGTGCAATGAGTGCAAGCAACAGCCCTAACAGCCCTTACAGCGACGTATAAATATAACATCGTATGAGACTACTAGGAGTGACGACCCTAAACAGGATCTGTGTTGGGATTGATATAAGGAAGGTACCTTAGTTTTCCAATACTGTTGTATGAAAGGACTAATAATAACTAGGTAATCATATCCATATTGCACTGCATGTGCCTGGAAGATGTGGAGCACTGAGGGAAGAAAGCATGCCACGGACGTAAGATGGTGTCGCATGAGGGAGTATGTCGGTGAGGGCATCCATCATGTCATTTCATACTTGCATTAACAACAGTATCTAAGAATGTCTGATTGTTTGCTTTACTATTATCGTGTGATTGATTTGATAACATGATAATCTTTGTTGTATGATTCCATTGAGTTGATCACCACTCCCACGTTACGGGACGGTGCTTGCAACACCTACCAGACTCTGTCTTAGATGCAGGTTGTGAGGAGATCCAGGAGCTGGAGTCGGACTTCTATGAGGACCAGGATGAGTTCTCGTACATGCAGTTCTCTGACGGCTTCGCATAGTGGCCTGGATCAGTGGAATTTTGCTAGTTGGACTATCACATGACTTTTGATTTTGGTTTGATATGTATATGTAACTCAGAGATGTATTCATACTTTGGAGACAGTTCGAGATTGTTTTATTTTTCATACAGTGATATATATATTCTTTTAGTCTTTCGCTTGTGTTTTATCACTGAATTTGGAGTATGAATTGCAGTTTTGGTATAATCTTACTCATGTTAATGCACTAACTTAGACAACATCAAAATCATAAGCATATTTGTTGCATAAGTGACGTTCTGGAACTCGGGAGTTGAGTTATACTAGACCCTCGATTTTCAGGGTGTTACAACAGATCCAGCCCACCCAACCGTTCATTGGGTTGGACGGTCAGGGGCCCACCAAAATGTGGTCCACAAATCCAGCCCACTCATTATGTGCGTCCCACTTGGCTGAGGGTCCAGACCAAGTTTCAGTTGTATCCAAATTTCAGGTAAGCCCCACCAAGTGTTTTTATATGTTTTAGTCACGTCTTCAAATGATTTTAGATGGTATGGCCCACCTGAGATCCGCATACGGCTGATTTTTTGCAGGGGGCCCACTTCCCTAAGGGGCCACCTAATGGACAGCGTGGATGTTTGAAACGCATCACGTGGGGCCCACAGCTGGGGCCATGAGCCCCAACCAGTCCATTCGCCTGTGCCAGCCGCAGGCACTGCCTGTGTCGTGTGTCAGTGGCAGCAGCAGTTGCTGCTACCTTTGTTATTATTTTATTTTTATTATTTTTTTAAATCACAAGTTTTTGTGGTTTTTGATAGGTGGGTCCTGCATAAGAAGAATCCAATCCATCCATTGGACTCCATGGCTCAAGACTATTTAAATGAGTCCAATATGTGGCCTGTTTTGGGCAAGTAAGAAGATCAAGGTGGGTTTCAATGGCAAACACCACTATTTCCTATGGTATGGCCCACCATAAGATGGAATCAGCTTCATTTTTTGAGTCAACGCCTAAAGTGGGTTAGAGAATGGAATGGATGGCGTGGATCATCTACATACATCAAGGTGGGGCTTGCATGCATGGTCCACCCCAAAGCACCTCTTTTTTTAATCTTATCAGTACACGCCCATGCTTGTACACGCACTCCCTGTTAGCCTACCCACACGTCCAGCGTCCAGGGATGCTGGACGGCGTAGATAAACACAGACATTAGGGTGGGCCCCACATGTACGTGGCCTACAAATTAAGGTGGGTTCCACATGAACGTGGCCCACCTTTTGGATCAACATGATATTTGTGTTTTCCCATCATCTTGGCCGTCCAATTAACCCATTGCAAGATGGGCCTCAAGATCAAGCGGTCAAGATCACCTTGCACATGGTGGCCACAAGAAATCACATCAAAGAAAGAGAAAGAGAGAGAGGGAAAGAGAGAGAGAGAGAGAGAGAGAGAGAGAGAGAGAGAGAGAGAGACGGTGATAGAGGGGAGGGTCCCCGCCACTATGGGCCCTCCATAGTTATAACACTTACATCAAGTGGGTCCCACAACAAGTGGACCCACAAATCATGAAATCCATGGTAAAACTCAAAGATCACCCACCTCTAGGCCTTCCTTCTTGCTCCTTTAGCCTCCTTAGCTCCTTACCTTCAACTTTGATGGAGGTTGATGGGGTTTTGATGGTGTGGATGAGAGATGAGAGGGTGGGCCACACTTGATATTTTGGGAAGCTTGAAAAATGCTTGGAAGTGTGAAATTTTGAGTTGCTTTGGGAGTTTTGAGAAATGAGAGAGAGAGTGAGGTGATGGGTGAAAAAGGATGGGTGAGGTGTGATGGGTGATTGGTTTGGTGATGGATGAGGTGAGGTGAGAGTTGACTTTGGGTTGCTTGTGTAAGAGAGAGGTAAGGATAGGTATGAGTTGTTGTACTTGGGTATGGAGTAACTTAACTTGTACTTGACATGAGTGATTAATTGATTGATGAGACATCTCATAGAGATTCCTTCGTGATTCATAACGTGTGATGTTTTCTTCGAATTGAACGTGAGCCTACATCTTCTACCCTGGGTATCGGGTCAGTGTGCGAGTCACGGCGTTAGAACCGTGGCGACGGCGCGGTCTCTAAGGTATAGGTTTCGATTTTAGCCGACTTTGGCATACAGGTCTCAGCTTAGGATTGCTTGCAAATGTCAGAAACGGGTCAAGAATTGCCGAATTTCGATCGGAAGGACCGCGGAGGCCAACGAAACAGTACGAACTAGGACACGGGTCTTACATATAACCTAAACCTAACCTAAACCTATAACCTAAACCTATAACCTTAACCTAAACCTAAAACCTAAACCTAAACCTAAATCAAAACTTATAACCTTAACCTAAACCAAAACCTATAATCTAAACCTTAACCTATAACCTATAACCTAAACTTATAACATATAACCTAACCTTAACTTAAACCTAAACCTAAACCTAAACCTATAACCTTAACCTAAACCAAAACCTATAACCTAAACCTTAACTGATAACTTATAACCTATAACCTAAACTTATAACCTATAACCTAACCTTAACCTAAACCTAAAACCTAAACTTAAACCTAAAACCTAAACCTATAAACTAAAACCTAAATCTAAACCTAAAACCTAAATGTATTCTCAAATCCCTAAACCTAAACCTACACCTAATCCAAATCTTAACTCCCTAACCTAAACCTAAACCTAAACCTAAAACCTAAATGTATTCTCAAATCCCTAAACAAAAACCTACACCTAATCCTAATCTCAACTCCCTAACCTAAACCTAAACCTAAACTTAAAAACCCAAACCTAAACCCGAACCCGAACCAAATTTCCTAAACTTAAACCTTAACTTATTCTCAATTCCCTAAAGCTATAACCTATAACCTATTACCTATAGCCTAAACCTAAACTTAAACCAAAACCTATAACCTTAACCTTAACCTATAACGTATAACCTATAACCTAAACTTATAACTTATAACCTAACCTTAACCTAAACCTAAAACCTAAACCTAAACCTATAAACTAAAACCTAAACCTAAACCTAAAAGCTAAATGTATTCTAAAATCCCTGAAGCTAAACCTACACCTAACCTAATCTCAACTCCCTAACCTAAACCTAAACCTAAACTTGAAAACCCAAATCTAAACCTGATCCTGAACCCGAACCCAATTTCCTAAACTTAAACCTTAACCTATTCTCAATTCCCTAAAGCTATAACCTATAACCTAAACCTAAACCTAACCTAAACCTAACCTAAACCTATAACCTAAACATAAACGTAAAACCTAAACCTAAACCAAAACAAAAACCTATAACCTTAACCTAAACCTAAACCTAAACCTTAACCTATAACCTATAACCTAAACTTATAACCTATATTCTAACCTTAACCTAAACCTATAAACTAAAACCTAAACCTAAACCTATAACCTAAATGTATTCTCAAATCCCTAAACGTAAACCTACACCTAATCCTAATCTCAACTCCTCAGGCTAAAACTAAGCATGAAAACCCAAACATAAACCCGAACCCTAACCCAATTTCCTAAATCTAAACCTTAACCTATTCTCAATTCCCTAAACCTTAACCTATAACCTAACTTAAACCTAAACCTATAACCTACACTTATAACCTAAACCTAAACTTAAAACCTAAACTTAAACCTAAAACCTAAACCTAAACCTAAAACCTAAATGTATTCTCAAATCCCTAAACCTAAACCTGCACCTAATCCTAATCTCAACTCCCTAACCTAAACCTAAACCTAAACTTGGAAACCCAAACCTAAACTCGATCCTGAACCCGAACCCGATTGATGTAATAATGTAGCCCAATCACATGGAAACAAATAAGAAAATCTTGCTTTTTTGGCAAGCATACTCGAACTCAAGCATCACAATGCATCTATTTCCATCTCCACTATCTCTTATAACAAAGATTATTTAAGATTTGGATTTATCTCATTTTTAGAGTCGTTTCCTAACACAATATGATAATATTAATATACAAGGTGGATTTGTCACCAATATTATTTCAAAACCCATCTAACTGCTCCTTATAGGAAGTTGTGTAGGGCACATGCAGCTTGAATCCATCAAAGGAGATAAGGATCACCTCTCATGTGTTCTCTCTCTTTTCATTAGTTTGGGTTTAAATGGATGTGAATGTGAATATGATGAAATATATTATATAACAGGTGTATATCATGATGAAATATATTTTAATTCGTAGGTAAAAGTCTCACCCACGTTTTTACCTACGAAAATTTTCATGGGTAAAAGTCTCAACCACGTTTTTACCTATGAAACTTTTCGTAGGTAAAAGTCGCATCCAGGTTTTTTTACCTACGAATATTTTTATAGGTAAAAGAATTCTAAAATATTTTACCTACGAATGAATTCATTGGTAAAACTCTTACCGTAAACCTTTTCAAGGTAGTGGAAAACCTAAATCATTATTCCCGACGAATGTTTTTGTCGGTAAAGATGCCTTTTACCTATGAAATTATATTTCGTAGGTAAAAGTAAACTTTTTGATTTTTTGTTTTCTAAAAAATTCAAAACACCCTTTAGCTACAAAAACTTTTGTCAATTTTTTATTTTTTCAAAAATTCAAAACACCCTTTACCTACGAAACTATTCGTCGGTAAAGATGGCTTTTACCTAAGAAATTTAATTTCGTAGGTAAAGGTAACCTTTTCGATTTTTTATTTTTTCAAAAATTCAAAACACCCTTTACCTACGACAAGTTTCGTTGGTAAAGATGGCTTTAACCTACGAAATGTAATTTCGTATGTAAAAGTAAGTTTATTTATTTTTTATTTTTATTTTTTCAAAAATTCAAAACAACCTTTACCTACGAAACTATTCGTCGGTAAAGATGGCTTTAGCCTACGAAATTTAATTTCGTAGGTAAAGGTAACCTTTTCGATTTTTTATTTTTTCAAAAATTTAACACACCCTTTACCTACGAAAATTTTTGTAGGTAAAAGTAACCTTTTCAATTTTTTGGTTTTTCAAAAATTGAATACATCCTTTACCTATGAAACTTTTTGTAGGTACAGATGGCTTTTACCTAGGAAATCTAATTTCATAGGTAAAAGTAACCTTTTCGATTTTTTATTTTTTCAAAATTTCAAAACAACCTTTACCTACGAAAATTTTCATAGGTCATGATGACTGTTATAGGCGAAATTTATTTTCGTCAATAAAAGTTTACTTTTTACGATGAAATTTAATTTCATAAGTAAAAGTCACCTTTACCTACAAAAAAATTTCATCGGTAAAGATGTCATCGGTAAAAATCATATTTCTTGTAGTGTTGGTTTGTTTTGTTTTGTAGGATCTTAACATAGGAACTTATAATTTGGTAACATCCTTCTAACTTCTCTTCTTCTTACCTTCCATATTGCTATAGAATTTTTCTTTCATTTTAGGATTAGACTCAGAGTTAGGGTTCTACCATGGAAGTATGGGTACATGTATATGTTGAGATGGATAACAAATATTGGGGAATGCTTGAGGGTTATAGAATTCAACTTGTACCTTAAGATTTTTCTCCATCGAGAACCGACATTGAGAACTGACTAGAACGTTATGCTCCATCGGTTAATAAGTCCTTACGCAGTCATAATTATGGGAATGAGGATTATTATCAACCATCATATTCTCCCACGTATGATCCATATGACTATAAACAATGAAAACATCAAAATTAGGAAGATAAACCAACAACATGTTATAATGATTATTCTCTTGGATACCCTACCATTGAGATCCAACCAAAAACGATCTAAGAGGATTCATTTCAGCGTAACATAGCCTATCTTGTGGAAACTATAAAAACTTTAGAATCACTTACTTCAAGTGATAATTCTCTTCGGTCCTCTACCTTTAAAATTCAATCAGAAATAATCCAAGAGAATTCAATTCAAAATTCTTTCCAAACTCTAGAGCTCAGACAACAAAATACACTTTCAAGACTATAAGAACTTATCAAAGATATTCAACAGTCCAGTTCACGTAAGGCGATTGTGGAGAATTCTGGAATTTTGAATGAGGAGTTGGATTCCATTAATGAGCATACGGTTCAATTTCCCGATGAGTCAATCTCGATGACTGTTTAAAAGAATAATGAAGAAACATGGGTGTCTTTTAAATGCAATGATGATAACACACTTCACTCAGATGACACACTCGAGTTCCATGATAAGGAAGAAGTTAGTTTATGTGAACCTCAACCCATTCTGGGAATAAAATGTGAGGAAAGTGATCTCATCCCAAGTGTGCACTACACTGAACTAGAATATGACGAATATTGGGATGACAATCATGAATGTGAAGCCCTGGTTCTCTGAAATTTATCTCAAGTTTGGTCCAGGTCAATAATCAGGAAGTACACGAAGTGAGCGGTCATAATGAGCTAATCCACTCACCTGACATGTCTGATTTCAAAGTGAATGATCTCCTTATAACCGACCCTTCTATCTCTTGTGAGACATGTTTAGCCCACTCCCCTGAATTGAATAATGATATGATTCGGGAGATTAACGAGTTGCTCGATACGACTTTAGAAATTGAAATCAGCCAGTTAAGGCCACCATCTGAATTTAATGATTCAATGCCTCTTCTGAGTAGTATCAATGAATAGAGTCCTCACATTAATACTTCATTTATTGACCCTCAATTTGTTTGTGCAGGGCAAGAACAAGAGAGCATGCGTTCATCCACTTTCAGAGATGATGAAATCCCTGGGGAGATCATCACAAACTTCAATTTGGAAAAAAGTCACTCTTAGCCGAATTCTCCAACTCTTTGGATGATTGCTTGACACACTTTGCAGATTCAAATAATCTCATGATAAGAGACATAGTGAATGCCTTGCAAGACAATATCTTGGTAGTTGTCACGGACCGAGAGAACCCTTATTTTGAAGCCCCTTCTTCCCCTAATCTTAAATGTCTACCATTAAAGGAGAAGGAGCTGACAATGGAACCGAAGTGTGATACTTCAGAAGTTGTTGAGACTACATCACTTCTTGTGAAGCTTTTTGAACTTTATTTACTTGTAGTCCCTGATTCACCATGGGATAATAACACTGAAACTTCTTCTTTCACAAGTGAATTATATATACTCTGGATACCTCAAGCGATTCAACAAAAAATTTCTTATGAGATACATAAATTTATCTGGAAAGTCATGCTCCAGGGCGTCCAAGCCTATTACAAAAAGAGCTTTTAAATGATCTTATTGAGGAACTTACTGAGAAACTTATCAAGATATTAGCCGAAAGAGGAACCTTACAGCATGATCGAGTAGTTTTTTCCTACTTTCATAAAACTAGTGTAGTTTACTTTATGTCGTTATAGGATAGTCGGCTTTATGTCGTTAGGTTAATTTGCTTTCTAAGTTGTTTTAGGATAAGTTGTTTTCGTTGGTTTCACTCTTGTGCTGACCTGCTCTGACGCTGATATCTCTTTAAGGCTGTTCAATTACTTCGTCTAGGTATTATCTTTCCATCACTTATCCTTTACTGTCATTGTCCCATGTGCATTACATGCTCATATATCTTTTACATTGAGGACAATATAGATTTTAGGTTGGGGTGGGAGATTAAGTTACCTAATAAGTGTTTTCTTGGTCTTGAGCAAAAATTGTGAAAATTTTCTGGACTTTCTTGTGAATTCGAAGTGATTTTGACAGCCATCTTAGATTTAGAATTACATGATAAGTGATGTTGGTAATTTTATAACTCTTAAATTTAGTTATTTGTTAGATTTCACAGTTAAGTTCGAACTATTAATCCATGATTAGAAGTTTTAAACATTGATTGAGTTATGATTTCACAAGACACATCTCGCTTACACATTAAGGTTTTAGTTCGATATTGAATTGTAATTTTGTGATCATTAAGCATGGAAAGAACTAACCTGGGGAATTTGTCCATCTTATTCAACACGAAGAATATAGAAAAAAAAAGAAGTTTTTTTTAAAAAAAAAGAAAAGAGAAAAAAAGAAGAAGAAAGAATTAAGGAAAAAGAATACCCAGCTAAAAAACAGTTGTCACCAGGAAATGGTTGGGTGTACGATCTTTACCATAGGTTTGCTCCCTATAGGTGCAGATTTGATTACCCTCCCCCTCGATGGAAAAATCAAAAACTAGAAAAAGAAAGGAAGAACTGTAAGGAAAGTTCTGGTTTAGGTTTTGGTTATCCTAAATGCTCATTCAATCATCAATGTATCATGAAAATTGACAATTGGATCTCTTAATGATGATAAGCCGAGATTACACTATACACCCATGGAACTCAATGTTTAGGTTTTTTTTAATTGATGGATAAATATTTTAAACTCGATTATGAATTCGATTATGAATTTTACCGTGAACTTGAGTCCAGGAGAAAGTAATGAATAACATTCATGAATCTTAGAATTCTAGGATCTAGATAGTTTTTCAAAAATCACTCGGGTTTAGAGAAATCATCCTGTAATGCTCAACTTATTTTTCGCATACTTTGTTCTAGACTAGCAAGATGCTGGTTGGAGGTTGTGTAGAGGGTCAAATATTGCATATTAGACCCCATTTATTACCTGGATTTACAAGCATGATACTGTTTAACGTCCTGTTTGAATCATGTTTGTGATGTAAGGTGTATTTAGGAGCTTAGACTGAAACAGGGTATTAAAAGCATGGATTTAACACTCAGAATTCACCAATGCAAGGGATGGACCCTAGGAGATCAAGATCGACAGATTTACACGCCAAAGATTCGAGAAATTCAAGAAACTGGAGCTCAAGTGGCTTGAAAGTCATCCAGAATACAAGATCACAGGGTTTCCACCATCCGTTCAGCTAGCAACTTCATAAATGGCATGGGGACTATAAATTGACCATATATGTCAATTTTCAGCCATTGGATCCCTCTAGAAGAGGCTTAATAAATAGATCAGCCTCCATATCTGCAATCTGGGGCCCACCTTATATCTGGACATGCTTCAATTTCGATCTCAACGCGTTAAATGAAGAGGTAAAGTGGATGGATGGAGCGGATCTGTCACGAACATTACGGTGGACCTTATGTGTATGATGCCTATACACCATGTACACTACACCAGACGAGCACTGGATGATCAGCCTGGCCAAAGACAAGCTAACCCATCCCTATCTCGCATGGGCGTCCAGTAAACGCACTGCGGCTTGTGTTTTTGTGTAATGGGACCCACCCCTCTCACATTTCGACGATCCAAACTGTACATTCGTCCCGTTAGCCACAACCCTTGCCTAGGTGACCTTTTGGCCCCATGCACATGTACACACGAAGATCAATATAAAACACAGGATGAACGAAAAATTGAGTTAGTATAGTGGGCCACACAAGAACCTACCAAAACCACTCCTTCTCGACTAGTTTTTCGTTAGGATTTCAATGGATGAGGTGGATTTCTCCATAAAAATTAGGGTGGGGCCTACCAACCATCACAGCAAGATCCGCAAATCTCTGTTTCACAATAGAGCTTGTGGTTTTCCTTTGTGGGCCACCACCGTACACCAACGGTCTAATCCAGATCGTCCATCAGGAGCCCACGGGTCCTCTCACCTTAGCCTAGGTGATGAATTTAAAGAAACCACGGAGTTGGTTTTTAATTGTCTAAACAGAGGATTGACGGTGCAATGAGAAACCTTTTGGGCCACATTGAAACCAATCTAAAATCAACCATCTCTGATTGGTTTTTTGAGTTGCATCCAATGGACAGAGTGGACTTTTCCATCGACTTCAATCATGGGCTCCATTAAGAACCAGCGCACGTATCTTTCGTTGTTGCTACGTAAATACGTCTGCATGAAGCTGTCTCTCACCAACTTTATCCATCGGCTCCTGGTGGCTATAAAAGGTGGAGAGGTAGCAACGTGGAGGGGATCCCTAGATCTTGGGCAGCCATGGAGGCTAGGACGTGGAGCGGACCGACAATGAGTTCTCCTTCTTCCTTCTTTGGTTTTTCTTTTCCTTAGTTTATGTTATGATTTTATTTAAGAGATTTTAGCATGTCTATGACAGGCTAAACCTCTTAGCTAAGGCTAAGAGCTGAAGCTTGTAGCGTGGTTGGGATGTTTTCTTGGTTTTGATTCCTGTTTTGTTGAACTCTTTTCGATTCTAGTTTAATTATATGGAATATTTTTAGTTTTAATGGTTTGTTGTGACTCAAATTACAATGGATCTGCGATAGCTTGAGATATTCCCTTTTCATGTATTGAGATTGTGCACTTAGGAACCCTGTTGTTCACCATCGTCTCATAGGTATGGTTTGGTGACGGAATCCTTCCCAACTTTCACAATTCTCATATTATTGGTTGTGGATTTGGTAAATCGTTGTTGTTTGCCATAGTCTCCTGGGCATGGTTAGGTGACGAGATCACTTCCAAATCTTCGCCATTCTTATCTATTGATGATTAGATCCATGAGAAGTTTGGAGATCTGACAAATCTCTTCCTAGCAATTGGATAAGATAGGACTCTGATTCCAGTTGTGTCCTTGAATCAATGCACGGTAGCTTCCCAATTGTTACAAGTGGATCCTTGCCATCCTAGTTCCCTACCTTTGAATTCTCTAAGTTTTAGATAAATATTTCATCATTATTCCCTCAATTATATACGATTTAGATTTCATCTTAATCTAGTTCTAGTTCTACTTAGTTTCAAACTATGTATAGGTTTCAGTCCCTTGGGATTCGACCTCAGTCTCACTGAGTTTATTACTACATCACAACCCTATACTTGGGGAGTGAACAATGGGTCATAGTTATCATGTTATATGGGTTGAGGTTGTCATGTGACATGTGGAGTTCGTGGTTATAATGTAATAAGGGTCGAGGTTGTCACTGAGTTTATTACTACATCACAATCCTATACTTGGGGAGTGAACAATGGGTCATAGTTATCATGTTATATGGGTTGAGGTTGTCATGTAACATGTGGAGTTCATGGTTGTAATGTAATAAGGGTCGAGGTTGTCATGTTATAAGGGTCGTGGGTCTTGTCGATTTATGTGTCAAATCTAATACGTCTATTGGATTTAGAATTTAATTTAATGTCATGGGCCAAAAAATGAGTTACATCCCAAAAATTTATAATCCCCCAAAGGTTTTCAATTTTATTACTTTCTATGTTGTGGTCCACATGAGCCTCTGATATGCCTCATTTTTGGGATCATTCCTTAAAATGATCTTTCAAAATGAATGGACGACGTGGATAAAATATATACATTAAAGTGGCCCAAATAAGACCATCCATCTCTACGTAGGTCCAGTTACCTTACCTGGGTAAGTTGGTAACGTGACTTACGAGGGTAGGGTAACTGAACCTATGTAGAGATGGATGGTTTTATTGGGCCCACTATGATGTATATATTTTATCCATGTCGTCCATTCATTTTGAAAGATCATTTTAAGGAATGAGCCCAAAAATAGGGCATATTAAAGGCTCATGTGGACCACACCATATAAAGAAGTAAAATTGAAAACCTACCATTGAAAACCCTTTAGGGGTTATAAATTTTTTGGATGTAACTCATTTTTTGGCTCACGACATTAAATTAAATTCTAAATCCAATTGATGGATTGGATTTGATACATAAATCACGACAGGACCCACAACCCTTACAACATGACAACCTCGACCCTTATTACGTTACAACCACGAACTTTATACGTCAAATGGCAACCTCGACCCATATAATATGATAACGACCACCCATATAATATAACAACCATGACCCATGACAACCACAACCCATATCAACTAGGACCCATATAATATGACAACTATAACCCATATAACATAACAACCACGGCTCATATAACACGATCACCATGACCCATATAACATAATAACCTCGACCTTGACCACATTACAACCACGACCCATATAACATGATAATCATGACTTATACCCATATAACATGGTAATGGACATGGTTGTAATGTGGTAAGGGTCAAGGTTGTAATATTGTAAAGGTCATGGTTGTCTGGTTGATGTAATTAATAATTTGATTATTTTTAAATAATAGGAGTGATCTGTTCTATCCACCTTGTCAGCTAGCTTATTGTGAGCCGTAAAAATCTTGTCTTGGACAGTGTCCACTTCTAACAAACATCACAATGAGCATGAAAAGTTTCAATAGTGAGTGTCATTGTTACTATTATTTTCTATTATGTGGCCTACATGACTATTGGATCAAGATAATATTTGGGCCCTACCCCTAAAATGAGACGGTAAAAAGGATGGGTGGCATGGATTATACACATTCATCAATGTGGGCCTCATGAGTTCGGCTTGCCCATGCCTTTGTCCACATCACTTTCTCAGCATTAAATACCATGTAACTTTGTATTCACTGAAAAACCATACAACTACTTCATCAAAGAACAAGGGCATTTTTATCTAAAAAACTTATCAAGACACGTAGGAAGGTACCCTACTAATATTTGAAAAGTAGAATTTCTTTTGAGAATTTGATCATACAAGGATGCTGGTACGGTCAAAATACCTCTTTGTAATACTGCGTCACTGCCCACGCAACAACTTAGAGAGGGTCCTATTCATCTTATGTAATCTCTCTCTCTCTCTCTCTCTCTCTCTCTCTCACTCAGGGAGATAACAAAAGCAATGGACAGAGAAGAAGGAGAGGCAAAAGCTCGGGAAGTTGCACAAGGAGGAGATGCAAAATATCATGTTCTACTCGTAGCCTTTGCCTCCCAAGGCCACATAAACCCCATGCTTAAGTTAGGCAAACGCCTTGCATGTAAGGGCCTTCATGTGACACTGGCCACCACCGAAACGGCCCGCCATCGCATGGTCAAAGCCAACATCACCACGACTGCCACCAACACCAACAACCCAATTCATCTCGAATTCTTTTCGGATGGATTGCCCATCGACTTCGACCGTTGGAACAACCTGGACCAATTCTTTCACCAGCTCGAAAAACATGGCCCCACCAACCTCTCTTACCTTATTCAATCCCTATCGAATTGCAACGGCTCGAAATTCTCCTGCATCATCAACAACCCATTCATCCCATGGGTTCTGGATGTTGCCCAAGATCATGGAATCCCATGTGCCATGCTGTGGATACAACCATGTGCCCTCTATGCCATTTACTACCGATACTTCAACGGTTTGAATCAGTTTCCGAGGATAACGGATCTAAACATGCCTGTCGATTTGCCAGGCCTTCCGATCCTATGTAAAGAAGAGCTTCCATCTTTTGTTCTGCCGTCCAATACTTTCAGTAGTGTTCGGAAAACCCTTACTCATCTGTTTGGGAACATGGATAAGGTGAAATGGGTGTTGGGTAACTCCTTCTACGTGCTAGAGAAAGATGCAGTTGAATCAATGGACAAGATTCAACCGATCATCCCCGTCGGTCCACTTGTTCCATCGATGTTGCTTGGAGAAGAAGATGCCACTGATGCAGGCATCGACATGTGGAAGGCTGACGACAGCTGCATCGAATGGTTAGACAAGCAACCGCTTTCATCCGTTGTGTATGTATCATTCGGTAGCCTCGTTGTTCTATCGTCGAAGCAGATGGAGAACATTGCATGGGGTCTAAAGAACAGCTGCCGTCCATTTCTGTGGGTAGTGAAGCCACCTGAACATGCGGTCATGGATCATACGGGACAATGACCCCTCGAATTATTGAAAGAAATGGACGGGCAAGGTTTAGTGGTCACATGGTGCCCACAGGCGAAGGTATTATCACACCCGTCCGTCGCATGTTTTGTAACACACTGTGGGTGGAACTCGATTTTGGAGACGGTCGCTTCAGGTTTGCCGGTCATCACATATCCGCAGTGGACTGATCAGCCAACGAATGCTAAGCTACTAGTGGAGGTGTTCGAGATCGGTGTCCGGCTCAAAGTGGGCGCTGATGGGGTGGTGGGCCAGGATGAGGTAGAGAGATGCATTGCAGATATTACCGAAGGACCGAAGGCTGTTGGATTGAAGAAGAAGGCACTTTACTGGAAAGAGGCGGCGAGAGCGGCAGTGGGGGTTGGCGGATCGTCGGACCGGAATATACAGGTCTTTGTAGACGATGTTATACACCGAGCTAGGGAATATATGAACCTTGAGGTGAGTACATCGCAGTGTCCTCAAGGGTCTTGATTTAACACACAAAGGACCCTCGATCGTTGATCCATACTGTTGGGATGATTGGCTCAACCGTGGATGTGGTCCTCCCCAATATCCTACTGATAGAACGATACTGATATCCTTCTATTGGTGGCCGTAGATCCATCAGAGTCCAGTTGCTTGTTTTCAGTTATAGATTATAAAGTTAGGTTTGTATGGTTTTCCTCACTTGTGAATTTCACATGCATCCAATGAAACTTGCTTTTCTATCACACGTGTTTATTTTTTACACGTCACTAATACAGGGACGCGGATTTCCTGCGGAAGCCTTTCGCAGGAAGTTCCTGTGCTGAAAAGGCCCACCGTGATGCTTGTGAGAAATTCACCCTGTCCATCCGTTTGGTTAGCTCATCTTAGTGCATGGATATAAAAATGAGCCGGATCCAGTACTCAGGTGGCTGAAATCGTGAGGATTGAACGAGCACAGTTACAATTTTCATATGGCTACAGAGGTTTTGAATCAGGATAATGATGGTTTTTAAGTTCATCCAAGTAAGAACGACGTTAGGAACGGCACGTAAACATCAATGTCGACCGCAGGTAGGTCTCAACGGTAGGAATTTTCCTACCCACCTTTTCTTTTAATGCGGCTCATTTGAGTCGTAGATTCTGCTCATTTTTGTTGAAATGGCCTAAAATGAGCTCACAAAATGGAAGTACAGGATAGATTTCTCACAAACATCACCCTAAGCCTCACTTAGGCTTCCGCCGCATAATTTTAAGAAATCTACACTGTGAGATCATTTTAGTACCGAGGCTAAAAAATGAGCCGGATCCAATACTAGAGTGAGCCAAAAACGTAGGATTTAAACTTCTGCTGTTAAAATATTAGTAGGTCATAAAAGTTTTGAATCATTCTCAGTTGACGTCATGAGCCCTCTGCAAGGATCACTGTTGGCCCCTGGGAGGTTTCAACGGTAGTAATTTCCCTATCTACGTTTTCGTTCGCTGTGCCCCACCTGAGTCTTGGATCCCCCTCACTTTTACTCTCAAGTTCTAAAATTAGCTAGGAAAACGGATGGACGGGTCTCTGTGGGGACAGTGTGATATATGGGTTTTTTTTCCTCGTCGTCCATTTATTTTCAAGATTATTTTATGCCATAAGCCCAAAATCAAAGCTGATCCATTACTCAAGTGGACCGCACAATGATGATTCGAAGCTCACCATTAAAATATTTGTTCCAAGTAGAAGTTTTGATTTCGCTGATATTATTGTTTTCCCTTCATCCGGTCCATGTGACTTATTCGTGCCTCATTGATAAACTCATGAGAACTTTCAACACGAGGTCATGGGTTAAAATATCCATTGTAGTGAAATTTCACGTATGATTGGATGCCAAATAAAATCACAGTGGGCGTTTGTGATGATGTTGCCCATTCTTCAATTCTTTCTTCATATGTGGATCGATTGATTACCGAAAGAGGGTAAAAAGGCTTCATATACAAAAACTCTAAAACGAAGGAGATACGTTGAAATTAAAATTTATAATTTTAAAAAAAAAAATTATTTTCAAGTGTGATTTTAAATTGGAAGGAAGTATTTTCTCATAAACCAGACTAATACAACCCACTGTATGGGTCAATTGACCCGTAAAAATTCATAAGTTAGGTGTCCTGTAATGATATTTAGATAAAAAGTTATGATCGATTTATGGTTTACACTTCAAATGACAATTTCTCCCTATCTGTAATGAATTACTTTATCTGGATGCACCTGGGGCCTAGTTATGTCATGTCGTACATAGGATTGGGCTAGATTTGACTAAATATGTTCGTTTTCATTCGGGCTTTATTTGGTGCGGTTGTGTCGAGAATATTTATGTGGCCTATTCTATATCATGAAATAGTGGTGAAGACCGCTTGAGTTGAAGTAGGAATATGCCAATATATCCTAGAGGGGGGTGAATAGGACTTTTTAAAGATTTATGAGTTATATTAAAATCCTATCACTCTAATCCTAACAAGTATGCAATTTTCAGGATTACTCAAATGTAACTCTACTGGCTTCCAAGCCCAGTAGAGGATCCAATCACAGAACTATTCAATTAATAAGCATGAAGCAGTTATAGTCTATGATGGATGTGACTGTGTATGTGAAGTGTGAGAAGATATGAATGCAATTAACATAATCACACAGATGATCAAGCACAAGAATCAACATAGATACAGTCATTTTTATAGTGGTTCGACTACTTGTCTACTCCACTCCCGGCTGACACACTCAACCCTTGAGTGTACCGAATTTCACTAAGGAGTTTTTTCATGGTTCACCTCAAACCTAAGGTTTTAAATCAGGTTCACCTTCAACCTTTACACGGAGGTTTCTACTCGGCTCACCTCTAACCCCGAATTTTTGCTGGCGCACTCCTAACTAGATGTTTATGCCCATACAGAGTAAGGGTCCACACAATGCACCCGGATGTTTATGGTCTTCACAGAGCAATGGTCCACACAATGCACCCACAGCTTACACTCCTGCTGGAGACCTCCTTTGAGGATTTCAAAGGGTGAGCAACACTTAAGACCCAATCCTAGAAAGGAATGATCACAAGTGTCCTCTGGACTCTAGGTACTTACAGATAAGTTGATGAGTCCTTTTTAGCGCAGTGATGAAGATCTCCTTCTTATTGATGAAGAGTCTTCTACTCCCTTGATCCGCAACACAAAAGATGTACCAATATTCGGCTTTTGTCGGGTCAAGGTTATGATGGAATTGTACTCTCTAAAGATTTTTCTATTAAAAAGATAGAGTGATTCCAATCATCTATGCATTCAAGGCATCCCAGCTTAATGATTTATCATTAAGGTAGTAGCTGGAGGATCCTTGAATGCGGAAGTTCATTCCTCAATCCACTCTAATGAATATCAATGATGAGGGTGGATTGGAGGATAAACTCCCTGAGAGAAAGGGCTTAAGATAAATGATATGAAGTTTAAAATATTCAGAAGCACTCTCTTCTTTCTCTGCCAGCAATAAAGACAAGCCTCTCTTTAAATAGACAAAAGGTTCCAACGGATATAAAACGGTCATATTTATAACAGTTCGATATCATCGAGCAAGAGTCGATATGATCGAGCGTATACTCTCGATTGTATCGATGATCCGCTCGATGACACAATCTTCATGTCATTTGCTTTTGAAACCTTTTGCTGGCTTATCGAGTGGATCGATACAGGTGTCGATGTTATCGAATTTTGAACTCCGATTCCATCGATACTAGGATCGAGCTATCGACATTTGAAGCATGAGAGAGACTAGCTTAGAAATATTTTAGGTTTCTAAGATATGATAGGGGAACAGTCGATGTCATCGGAATTTGTATATTGATGATATCGGAGTCCATGTCGATGGGATCGATAAATCGTATAGATTTACCAATAAGCTTGTTGGACGGTTTGTGTCCGGTCTCGATCCAATCGACCAGGCCTCGATATGATCGACATATGAATATCAATTTCTCGACTAGCCCCTCAATCAAAATTAAAAACAACCTGAAATATTTGCTAGAAGAAATGCGCGCTCAATGTCGATATCATCGACTAACTTCCGTTCGAATCGATATTTGATTTCAGATCATATCGGAATGGTGTTGATATATTGAAACATCTTATGAATTTCTTATAAAAAATAGGGGCACCAAAAAACTTCCTATCAATATTATCGATCCACTTTCGATGGGATCGATATTCGAATATCGATGATATCGATTGAGATTTTGATATATCGATAAATCATCCAGATGAATGTTTGATTGCTAGACGCTTTTTGTCCTCACTCGATTGTATCAATTGAGATGCCGAGGACATCGACAGAGCAGGTCGATCATATCGAAATGTGCATCCATACAATCAACAGGGTAAGAAAACTTAAAAATTTTCCTGTTTGGTCAAAAATTTTCTTACAATAAAAACCTAAGGTGTTCTACTTAGTTTTAAGGGTTTTAATCACTTAGTGTTTTGGGACATGGGATGTGAGGCTATGATTTACCTATGACGAGCTTCTACACATCTAGTTGAGGTAGACACTTGAATTGATCTTCCTGTTAGGCACTGTTGTTCGACTGACTCAACTTACACTGTAATTGATAAACCAGGGCACTAATAGGTGCACTTTCATATCAGTCCCCTGTACTTAAAAAGAACTCATCACTAAGTTATCCATCATACTCGTATCATGATACTCATACAAATTTGCTACATCGAACGACTGCGAGATCTCCAGGTGTAATGTGCTAATTTAATTTCGATATTTTAGATTTTCAAAAATTCTTGAAAATTTTTGATATAACTAGCCTATGTTGTCACTTACTGACCTTTGATACTCGAGGTGAGCCTAAACGTGAGTGGTACCAGTAAATAATTATACAAATTTGATTATTCAACCATAAAAAGTTAACGAATCCGCCAGATTACTTAAACATCAAGTTTAGCCCCATGATTTGTTCTCACAGGGCCATCTTAATTAACAAACGAAAGTGACTAAATTATCCTCTGAGCCTAATAACCAACAGTTTAGAATGATTTCGATCGAATCACTATTTTTGCTAATTGTGAATAAATCACACAACGAACTTAGTTAATTCAAACCCTAATAATTGTGCATAAGAAATCTTGAAAGGGCCTAGCTATATGCCCTAGAGAGGGGGTGAATAAGGCAATGCCAAATAAAACTTAAAACAGCGAAATAATAAAAGAAATAAAGCACAATGCTGAATTAAAAGTAATCTCAATAACCTAGAATTAAGAGAATGATACTATATCAGTTCTAAGGACAACCTTACACCAAAAACTAAAGGTTTAAGGTAGGACAACCTTATTTCTAGAACGTCCTTTGTATCTCAAACTAATGACAAATAAAAAGCAAGGAAACCAAAATAACTTGCAGAAATAAATCCTAAGTTATTACAACATTCTCACACTTGCTTGAAATAAAATGATTACAACATTCATCCACAAATACAATCCACAAAACTGAATGAATAAAGGAATGAAAGAATAAAGCACATTTATAATACAACGATATATAGTGGTTCGCCTGTGTGTACACCAACTGTTATCCAACAGCCACACAGAATGCTACTCCACTCCTAATATCCTCACACAGGGGATATTAGCATGCACTATCAAAATAGGTTTCACAGGTTTACCTAAAACCTTCACAATTGTGTCTTTTTATCTAGGGCTTACACAATCCAAAAACCCACACAATCTGAGTTTTCTGGCTCTCCTCAGATAACCAAAACAATGAGATTTTTCTGGCCAATCTCAAACAAAACTAAAGAATGTAAATCACACAAATATAAAATACCTGAAGCTCCTTTTGAAGTAGCCCGATAGAACCAATCGGAGTAGAAGTTCGATTCAACGTTCAAAGTCCAATACTCACTTTAAGAATGGTTCTAAGTCTAATTGATTTTAAATCAAAAGGACTAGTTCTATTTGATTTTGAATCTAAGAAGAAGGAATATAAGAAATTTTCCTTTTCTAATAAGATTGGAATGTAGATCAAAATCAAATAATAAACAAGCTAACAAAAGGAATATTAAATGAGCACAAAGTAGCTTTAAAAATAAACATGAACTTATCTCAGAGTATAGCCTAAAGATTGCTTGAATTGAGTTGAATTAAATTAAAAAACTCTGAAGTTCGTGCTCTATGTATAGCCTAAAAAATTCCATCTACGACTGGTCTTAGGATCCTATGACTGGTCGTAGCTTTAAAGATTTTCAAAGATTTTCACGGGATAAGGATTAGCTGTTCAACAACTGATCCTGGGTAGCCTACGACCGGTCGTGGGCCACCTACGACTGGTCGTGGGTCACCTACGACTGGTCGTAGGACCCCCAGATTAGTTGCTGGAGTTTGAGTAGTAGGGTTAAGACCGGTCGAAGGACAATTTGTACATCTCACAGGACTGATCGAAGGATGTCCAGGACTGGTCGTAGGACAACCAAAAAAATTCAAAATCTTCAACAACTTAGGACTGGTCGTAAAAAACTTACGACTGGTCGTAGCAGAGCTAGGACTGGTCTTGAAGTCCCTACGACTGGTCTTACAACAGCCCGAACAAGCATATTAAAATATACGAATTATGTATCCAGAATGACCTACAGTAAAGCCTAACCTAAGGTCAATCTAAGGTCAAACAAATCTTAAAAGTGAGATGGACATTGATAGTCTTTATACTCAGATGACCCTTAAGAGAAGCTTGAGAATTTACGAATCTTGTTGTAGGCCTTCTCGAGCTTGATCCTTTCTTGACTTGACAAAGTCTTCTTCTATACTTGTACTTGTTTGAATCTTGAACATGCATACTTGGAGACTTCTATTCTTGAATTCTTCATCCATGACTTGAAACTTTTTTCATTTAAGTTCTTATCTTAAAATAAGATGTCTTGAAGCAATGAATAGTCTCAAACATGAAACGCAAGATATACAAGACATGAATATAGGTTTTGGCACCATAAAATTTGACAACTAAAGGGATATGAAATCATAGCACTTATAAATCTCTCTACCCAAATCATTATAGAAATGTCATGATTATCTGAACAAGCTCTAAACCGCTTGTTAGTGGGCCACTAGCCTTGAAACTATAGAATAGTGTTTGTCTTGCCGAGCTTAACCTCCATTTCGGATGGTGAGCAGGGATAGTATCTACAATCACTCAACTTAGGCCGAAGGCTAGGTGCATGGGATGTGCAAATGCCTTACGCAGAAATATGAAATTTAAGTGAATTAGGCTCTTTGCTCTTTCACAAAATTGTGATTTTCCAACCGTTGTATTCAATCAAACTTGAGGTGTGAGTTAAGGATATTTTCTCGCACAGCCGTGGCTCGATTGACCATCGAAGACCATCGATCATAAGTGGGGCCCCCACAACTGATTGAAGTATCCGATCATCATCCGATTGTGACCAAACATAGATCCTATAGTAGTGCACTTGCCTCGTGATGTAGATAAGCCAATGGGCCCTGTAAGTCAAGAACAACCTTTCCTAGGATAATTTTATTAAGAAAAGGGTCACCGAGGCTATTTGTGCACATTCTGACACTGCAAATAGCCCCTTGTTTCCACCCTCTTACTCCTATACAAAATTTTCATTGCAATTACATATAGAAGAGAAGAGTGGGGAAGAAGTGTGGGAGAAGGATTAATTGGAAGTGACACGCACCGTTCTTGCTAGCCGTCAATGTGACTGTGACCGCATCACATCGCTGGAGTTACTCTGATGACTATTAGAGGTAATTAGAGAGTTCCTTTGGAGATTTGTGTAACGCCCCAGTTTTTGGGATCCGAGTATATGACTCGTTCTCCAAAAACTCGAGTGTTAGCTTATAAAATTCAGTGTAAATTTGAACCTCTTATAATTAATCAGAGTTAACAGCAACGTAGCTAGAGTAAACCATACATTAAATAAAAACATTCTGATCATCACAAAATTCCAAATGTCGTGCCCATACAGGACTTATACAATCCCAAATACACAAAGTTTGTTAAATAAAAATAAAAATCTATCGCCTAATGATATAACTCAACATGGGCTATAGGGACCCCGTTTAGCTCCTCAGCTACCCGATCTGCTCTACCGACCCAGTGAACAGCATTGACTCTCTCTACACCTACACCAACTGTTACGGTTTGACAGCTCAATGACTATTGCAGGGAGGAGCACCTTCTAAGATTGCGCACTTATCATTCATAATCTAATATAGATCACAAGTCATAAAATTAGATATATTAAACAGGGCATTTCATAATCATACTCATATACTAAAAAATTAAGTCAATCAACAGAATCTAACCATAAGAAAAATGTAATAACAATCGTAATATAAGGGAATATGTCCAAATAATTCAAATAATCAATCATACGACTTTCTATTATACCCGAAATCACATTATATGTGAACTTCGCAAGATAGATAAAAAATCGATAACGAACTTTAGCTCCACCTGAAAATAATGGTATAAGTGAAATCCGTAAGGTGAATAGAAAATCAACCTTTAAATCTCTACTTCACTTAGAAATCATATTATATGTGAACTCTACAAGATGGCTAGAAAATTAATAAGCAAACTTCAGCTCCGCTCGAAAATCATGGTACGACTGAATAATACAAGATGAAGGGAGAATTAAGGAATAAACTCTAGACCACCAGGAAATCATACCGTACATGAACACCGCAAGATGAGTAAAAAATTAATAAACAAACTTTAGCTCCACCCAAAAATCGTGGTACAATTGAACACCGCAAGATGACTAGGAAACAATAGGATATGCGAATATAACCAACAAGCCAAAAAGGGTACCACTAGACCATCAAAGCCACGAGAGTAAATTTACGATCCAAGCCATGTAGCGCAAATATAGGGTCCAAGCCATGTAAGGCAAAGTGTGATCCAAGCCATGTAAGGTAGATGTGCGATCCAAGTCACGCAAGTCAAATATGGATCGTAAGATGGTGAGTTCATGATAGGTGTCATTTATTATATCACTCAATCGCAAGCGACAAACATATCGTTATTTAATAATGTACAACTAAATATAACATGTTATCACCAATCATTTATGCTTGTTATAATTAAAGAGATATGTTCATTATCTGACATAAGGATTAGGTACGCAACATATTATCATATTCACATAATAAGTTAACTAAATCAATCAAGTAACTTAGGAGATACTAAATGAGAGGGATTAAGGCATCATTTATAATTAGATTAATGAATTTAAGTGGGAAGCTCAAAGGGTGAGTCCTCACCTTAGAGTGTTGATTTATTTCTTACTTGGTTGGAGATCATAAAGGACTTGGAACACTTGATTAACCTAAAATATCACTTGTGAATAGTTAGGATAGAATAGATTTGAATGTGCCCAAATGATTAAAGTTCCCCAATGTGCGCACGGGTTAGATCCAATCTGGTGCAACTAGATAGACTAAAGTGTAAATTCAATTCCAAGAAACTGTGTAATCTCAAACCCCTAAATAGCCACTAATTAGTTTTGACCGGACAACAGCCTTCTCTCTATATTTTCTTCCCTTTTCCTTCTTCCTTTCTTCCTCTCTTCTTTCCTTCATATACTGGGATGTCCAGCAAGGGCCTGGACAAATCTCGGTCTGACTAGACTCAGTTTCAGCCGAGTCAACTCAATAGCCACCCAAGCCTCTCCTTCTCTCTCGGTTCTCTTTCCCTCCCTCTCTCATTCCTATCTCCTATCCTTCTTCCCTTCTCTTTCCTTTGATATTTGCCGAAATGTCCAGCAATGTCCATACTCAGGTGATATACGGGTAGACCATGCTGGGGAACAACCCATCTCGAATTACTTTAGTTGGTGCAACAGCAACCTCGCTAAAATTGCGGTGAGGACCGCTTTAGTTGAAGTGGAAATAGCTCAAGGTATCCTATAGGGGGCTGAATAGGACTTTATAAAATTTTATGCCTTATTCTAAATCCTATTCCCTTAATCTTGATTTAATATTCAACTATCAAGATATCCCCAATTTAACTCTAATGACTTCCAAACCAAGTAGAGGATCAAATCACAAGACTATTCAATATTCAACATGATACAACAAATAGTCTAAGATAGATGAGAAGAGTGAATGTGTGTGATATGTGATTCAAATCAAAGCATTCACATTATCAAGCTTGCATATAAAAGATAAATATAATGAAAGATCAAGCAAGAATCATTCTCAAACACAGTCGTTTATAGTGGTTTGACTATGTGTTTACTCCACTCCTGGTAGACGCACTCATCCCATGAGTGTACGGGATTTCGCTAATGAAGGTTTCAAATTAGGTTCACCTTAAACCGTTACAACCTACACTAAGTTGACTCTTAGACCTATACACAAGGTACCTAAGACGTGCTTACACAAGACACAAGTTTATGCCCTACACAAGAGCAAATGTCAACATGAAGCACATAAGTTTTATGCCCTAGACAAGAGTAAAAGATTCACACAAGGAAGCTCTATTTTAGGCCACACAGGCTAAGGATCCACACAAGGAACCTTGGTTTAGGCCACACAGGCCAATGACCTACACAAAGGACCTAAGTTTATGCCCTACGCAAGAGAAAGGGTCAACACATAACACCCAAACGTACATCAGAGGCCTCCTATGGGGACTTATAAGGGGTGAGAAGTAGTTGTGACCCAATCCTATACAAGGAATAATCAATAGGGTCTCTGGACTCTAATGACTTATAGATAAGTAGATGAGCCCTGTTAAGCACGTTGATGAAGACCTCCTCCTTGATGATGAAGATTCTTTTAGCTCCTTGATCCGCAACACTTGATGATATTCTAATAAAGGCGACGGGTTGATCAAGGTTATGTTGGAATCCTACTATAATAAATGTTTTTCAATTTTAGAAAAGGAGTGATTCTAAGCATTCAAGCATTCAAGGTATCCCAGCTTAATGATTTACCATTAAGATAGTAGTTGGATGATCTTTGAATGGGGAAGTTCATTCCTCAATCCACTCTATTGAATATTAATATGAGTGGTGGATTGAAAGATGAATTTCCATGAGAAAATGAGCTTAGGGTAAGTGATATCAATTACTCTCTCAAAGCTCTCTCTATTTTTCTCAATTCAGCAACCAAGAACAAGCTCACCTTATATAGGAAAAAAGTTCCAACGATAATAAAATAGTCAGTTTCTATCTGAGTTCGATGTCATCAAACGTATACTTTCGATGACATTGAATGTCAGTTTGATGATACGAACTCAATTGACAAACACAGCTGGAACTTTTTAACAGAAGTTCGATGATATCGAATCTTCTTTAATGGCATCAGGATTTGAACTCTGATGTAATCGAACCAAGGTTCGATTCCTCAATAATGTATACAAAGAAGCTTGCTGGACATAAACAGGCTGGCTTCAATGTCATTGAGCCTACTTCGGTGTCATCATATTTCAAATGGCGATGACATCGAAACTTGGTTCGATACATCGATATTTTCAGAAGATTTTCCTTGAGAGTTTACTTGACATTCCTTTGTCCAAAATCGATGTCATCGACCTAGTTTTAATATGGTTTGGATTTGAATTTCGATGTCATCGAGGGTAGCTCGATTCCTTGAACATATCTAGATGATATTCCTATCAAGCTTGCTGGACATGACTTGTCCGAATTCGATGACATCGAAGCTCCCTCGATGTCATCGGGATTTGAATTTCAATGTCATCGAGGCTTGTTTCAAGTTATCAATGAAATTATCAATTTACCTTTGAAGTTTGCTAGACACAGACTAGCCTATATTCAATGACATCAAACCTTGCTCGATGTCATCAAAATTTAAATTTTGATATTATTGAAGCTCGGTCGATTCATTGAGAATATTGTCCAAATATCATGTTAGTTGCTGGACATAAAAGACCTCAATTCGATGTCATCGAGGCTGTGTCGATGTCATCGAAAACAAGTGTTCGATGTCATTGATGTAAGCTCAATACATCCAAGAAAGTTGAAAACTTAGAAATTTTCCTATTTGTAAAATCAGTTTTCATACTTATATTCCTATGTTGTTCTAAGCTTTTTAAGGATTTATATACCTGGGTGTTTTGGGACATGAGATGTGAGGCTAAGTTTACCTTTGATGAGTTCAAAGCACACATCCAGTTGAGGTAGATGCTTGTATGATCTTCATATGGGGCTCACTTTTTTTACCGAATGAACTCTCACTTGTCTTACAGACTCAACTCTCATGCTAATTGACAAACCAGGGCACTTTCACTTGCCTCTCTTTCTCCTTCATTTGTTTATCTCTCTCTCTCTCTCTTGCTTTCTTTTCTCTTTCTCCTTCTCTCCACTACACCATCCAACAAATGCTAGAAGAAACCAAGAATAGACCCCTGACCTAGCCTCTGTTGGCTCGACCCAAGCTCGAGCTGGTGCGGCAATGGTAATGGCAGCAGCAGCAGCTGTACTTTCTCTCCCTTGTTCTCTTTCTTTTCTTTTACTTTCTACCACTTTCTTTCTTTCCAAACCATGCTCAGCAACATTACCAGATGAGCTTACCTCTGTGCGAGTTATGATAGTAGCGGGGTAGAGCTTGTGCTCTCGAGGAAGAAGCTCAAGCTTCAATGGCGGTTGTCATCGGGCGGAGCTTTCTTCAATCCAAGCCTTGGGGATGGTTAGAATCAGTCCAAGGAGGCTGGTAAAAGGTAGATTTCGAAGCGCTGAATTAGTTTTGGTGGTGGGTTTAAGTTTTGAAAGAACCGGTGGAGTTTCTAGATGTTCGGCTACCAGGAATGGAGCAACAAACCTCCTTGCTTTATACGCCTTTTTTTGAAGCCCTAAGCCTCCTGTGATCATCGGATGGAGGATGGATGGCCCAGATGGTTTTCCTTTACAATTGACTACAAATAGCTGTTAAAAACAAAGCCAGCCGTTGTTTTGTTTTATCACTATGGAGGAATCCTAAACCGCGAAGAGATTGGATGGTTGAGATAGATTTACTCCAACGACTAAGATGCATGGATCTAGCATCACGTGGATCACCAGTGCGGAAGAAAAACAAAATTTTCTATTTTTAGAAAAAATGGAAACACAAACAGCCCTCTTGCGGCGGTGTTTGTGATCACACGTGTTCGAGGAATCAGGAGAAACTGGGCAGGGATTGCATGGATTTGGGTCCTCTATAACTTGAACGGTTTAGATCTTTCAATAGAGTGGTGTTGATGGGTCATGAACGTCACAAATGGACTGTCCTCGTTTGTACGTCAATGGCGGGAGGAGAAATTTTTTTCAAAAGAAAGAAGGAAAATTCTTTCCTCTTTTGTAGTTGATAGGTCAACCCGCTTTGATCGGGCTCTCCTTTAAGACCCGTATCCTAGTCCATACTGTTTCGTTGACTCCCACGATCCTTCCCGTCAAATTTCGATAACCTATAACCTATAATAAATGTTTACACATGACCCTAAGTCGTATCCTGTAGATTTGAGTTGGCTTAATCCCAGACTTATACCATTGCGGCTGTACCGTCACAACAGTTCCAATGCTGTGCTTCGTGCACCGATTAGATACCCAAATCAGAAGATGTGGGCCTGCATTTATTTAAAGGAAAACACCGCATGTTTGCAATCCCAAGAGAATCTCTACAACTGTCCCATCAATCAATCACCTTATGTTAAGTACAGGAGCAACTGTAACATCCCGAAAATTGGGGGTCGAGCAAAAACTCAACTCCCGAGTTCCAGAACGTCACTTATGCAATATAGATAATGATAAATGCATGTTGTCTGTAGAATGACATTAGACAAGATTGAGACTAAGCCAAAACAGCATATCATACTCCAGAGACAGTTAAATTAGCAAGCGGAAGACTGTGATAAATACATAAAATATATAATTGATTGTAAGTCTCCAGAGTGTGAACATGTTACCAGGTTAATTAAATACATGTATACTCCAAAATAGAAAGAAAAGAATATACATGAGTGCTCCAAAAATATAAAATGACAAGTGTCATGGCATCTAATCAACCTTCCTGTAATCCCATCGATCAAAACACGGAGGAGAAGTCCTCCTCAGCATCATACAAGTCCGGCTCCACTTCACAAGCAGCGCCATCATCTGCAATTACAACCGGGTCTGGTGGGTGTCTGGAAACACCGTCTCGTAACGTGGGAGTGAGTAGCTAACTCAGTGGAATAATAGAGCAAAGATTAGCATGTTATCAAATCAATCACGCGTTAATAGTAAAACACACAATCAACCATTCCTAGATACTGTTGTTAATGCATGCATGAAATGACATGATGGATATCCTCACCGACATACTTCCTCATGTGGCACCATCTGCGTCCGCGGCATGCTTTCTTCCCGTAGTGCTCCACATCTTCCAGGCACATGCAATGCGATATGGATAATGATTACTGAGTTGTTATTAGTCCTTTTCATACAGCAAGATTGGAAAACTAGGGTACCTTGCTTATATCAATCCCAACACAGATCCTGTCTAGGATCGTCACTCTTAGTAATCTCATACGATGTTATATTTGTAGGACGCTGCAAGGGCTGTCAGGGCTGTTGCTCGCACTTGTTGCACCGCTCCCCCATCACCTTATCAATACAGGCCTATTTATCCTTAAGACTACATCAGGGCTCGTCGCCCCCATGCGGTGTCAGGATAAACTCAAGGTCACTACAAAGGGCTCGTCACCCGATCAGTGTAGGCCGACAGCAAGAATATAGTGTCCCATACCACCATAATCTGCTCAGAGTAGGGTGCTCACTGGTCACTATGGGGAGGTTTGTGGCCCCAGCGTAGGCCGACAGCTCGACCACGGTGTCCCATACCACCATGCCCGGCTCATGAGTCTTTATGGATCAAGGTACCATGGTTAACAGGATTTCTAATGGTAAGTTCAGTACCCTAGGTTCAAGCAGTTATGACTCATACATGGTGAACATACAATGGCCAGTCGGGTTACTTGACGGGCTCGACTAGCACGATCGCATCTCAAGCTGAGCGACATGAAGTGCATAAAACACTTCGTGTGTCCTAACCACTGCCGCCAACCCAAACACGACTCGCGTTCATCGACGCGTCCTTCGTGGCAAATAAAAACTAACTACGAATTCGATCCATTACCGACTGCCTAGACTAGGTCATAGACCCAAGCATTTGTGTATCAACATCAGTAAGCATATGTGAGTAACAGAAATAAAATACAACATTGTAACCATGTTGACACATGTTATAGCATACCACATAAGTAAATCCTCCAACACATGCATTTCATATATATAATGAAATCAATACATATAGCCAACATGATGGAATTCATACACATCACCATATTAGTTGAGAATTCAATCTCAAAACTAATTCACAACACCATTTTACTCAATACATACTAATACAAATATTTATACAGACACTTAGTCTACACACTTTAGTCCACATAGCGTATGTCGACTCAAAGTGCGCATTAGGGCGAATCTCTTCGCCAAACCGATCATACACGCATTTCTAATATCATAACACGATAAATTTACATGTCAAGCATTTCAGCAAAATACGGACGTATACAGTATTTTCTATAAATGCCTAAAATACCCTGAATCTCATATTTACCATACGTTTATGAAACGAAAAATGGACAGCATGTTGTACATGTCAAACAGCGTTGCCGTCGATAATCTACTATTAAACGACATTGAAAGCTTTGAAATCAGTCAATCAAAGCGTCTAAAATCCTCACCTTTCGCCTTAGACGTGTATTGCTTCGAATGGAACGTATACGCTTCGTTAACAGTGTAGCGGCAACCTAATGCATAAGATGTATAAGGTACTTTGCTATTTGAATCGACGGAATCCCAAAACAGCAAGTGGTTAGGGTTTTTCTTACCTAGAAGTGCATTAGAATCACCGGGAGGGTGATGCAGGCAGGTGGATGTGGCACGAGGAGCAGCAGGGAAGACTCCCAGGAAACAACTCTAAATTTCCCTCCCTTTTTCTCTCTTTTCTCTCTTCTCTCTCCAAATTCGTATGGAATATAAGGGTTTAAGCCCTTTTTATAAGCCCAAACATGACCAAAATAGACTTGGGGCCAAGGTATACTTATTTTGTAACCAAAGAGGGCTTGTTCTGATCCAACAGAGCATTTCTGGAGGTCCTGTGACTGAATGCGGTCGGACTTAAGCTCCCTGACATTGGATCTAGGTCAGGCAGAGTTTTCAGTCCGAGCGGATATCCAGATCGACCGTGACGGACCAGTTTCAGTTCAACGGTTATGGGAACTCGATCGGAGCTACAAGTACTATGACATGTAAGGAAAATTTTTTCTGATCCGAGGGTGAAATTTGATTGAATTCTGATGGTCAGAATGCTTAGAAAAAGCGCACAAGCAAACAAGCCAGATTTCATATATTATATTTAGTTCTCACACTCTTCACTATGGGCTCAATGAAATCGTCGTGGGACATCATCTGGACTTGATTTTCGAGGTGATTGTCAAGTCCAACTAGGCAGTCATATTCGTCTAAGTCTGGGGTAATCGGTCTTCCGACGTGCGGTCCAGAGCTTATACAAAGTTTCAAGGTGCTCCCGAGGGCAATCGGGAATAGAGTTTGATCCTAGGTTTTACGGTATTGCAGCGTCACCTATCCTATACGTTTTGACTCTAGCAGATCGTATTGAAAGTGATTGGTGAGAATTTCATAGGCCATCTAGTGCAGCGCTAGTCGATTCTCGTTGGATTTATAAAGGAAGTAGCCTTTATTGGTTTTTGTTTGAGATGAGATTTGGAGGGTGGAGCGAGGGTGTTTGGAAACGGAAGAAGGAAGAGTTTAGAGGGGTGGTTTTTACTAAAAATCAGGTGTTTTGGTGAGAAAGGAGAGCTTGGAGGGTCACTTTGTGGAGGAAGTACCTGATCGGGGAGGTTTTAACGGACGACCCACATACCAGGGGGCTTCCCTAGCCCCCAAACACCTCCAGCCCGAAGCCCGGACCCAACCGAGAAATTTGACCGGCGATGCATCGCGGAATCGGCGATGCCATTGCCCATGAAAATCATCTCCGGTGAGGCCGGCCATATGGGTTGGGTTCTCCCTGCCCCCTAGGTCCCAAAAATGTGTGGGGCCCACGTTGGATCATTGTGGATTAGCGTGGGTAGGCCCACGACTCCATTCGAGGCATTTCGGGGCCATTTTGCAAACCGAAATGAATTTATGTGGAGTATAGCATATGATTTTGGGGTAAGAGACGCTAATCTATCTAACTAACCTATCTATCTTATTAGATTCAAAAAGGTTAAGGAGAAAAGCTCATTTTACCCAGTTATTTACTATTCACGGTAAGTTTTAGCTTCGGTATTGTTCTTCATCATGAAGACCTTAGGATTAGTGGTCTTTACTATTTAGACTTGAGAATTTATGTCTAATATGGAAGTACTTAGAGAAATTCGAAGAATGAGGTGGTGAAGGGTGAGATTTTGAAGGAAATAGGAAAATTTTGATTTTTAGACCTTGGGATTGATCATTGAGAGTGAAATGGTTGACCCATTGTCTAAGGACGTCTAATTCCAGGTTGGAAAAAAATCCGGGGTGTTACAGCAATCCATGCTTTCATTCTCCACAAGTCAAGCAATCTACCCCAAAAGTCAACAAATCTCTCATCTGACCCATCACTCACCTCACATCCATCACTCACACCCATCACCTCTCTTACAACCACCCCTTATCTCTCTCTTTCTCAACATAATTTCCAAGCAACACCAAAGAAGAAAAAAGTGCACGTCCAAGCATTTTTTCTTGGAGAGAAAGAGTGTTGTGTGGCCCACTTCCCACCCCAAAATCCCTCATCCTAACCCTTCATCTCTCATCATCTTCCATCAAAGAGGGACATAAGGGGATTGGCGTTCCATCAAACCAAGAAGATCAAATGGTGGCTGTTTCTATAGGCTTAGATTGCATGGTTTTGATGATGGGCCAAGTGGGGCCTACCGATTGATGGTATGGATCTCACTTTGGACCCTAGGTGTGGCCGATGGCCCACCTTAATTCTCATGATCTTTCCATGATGGGGCCATTCTCCATGGACCCCATCATGATGTTTATTCTCCTTGCATGAATATGGTCATCTAGACCTTACATTTTGGTGGAGAAAGGATCTCTACCGTTAATTTTTGATTTGATGGGCCCACGTGTAATGAGACCCACTTGATATATGATTTAATGCAAGGGAGGGCCCATAGTGTCAGGGTCCCTCCATCACCACGTGTCTATCTTTCTCTCTCTCTCTCTCTCTCTCTCTCCCTCTCCCTCTCTTTCATATTTTTTTGGTGTGATGTAGCCGTGTGGCCCACCCGGATGTACCCCACTTGATGTATGTCTTACCCACACCATCCATGCATTTGGTGGCCCACCTGAGCAAGGCCCACCTTATATATGTGTTGTGCCCCAAACCGTCCAGCGTCTAAGGACGCTGGACGTGAATTGAAAACAAAAATATTAGCTTGATTCAACAAGCTTTGGAGAGGGTTGTTTATGTAGGCCCCACCTTGATGTATGGCTTTAATCAACACCGTCCATTCCATTCCCTAGCTCATTTTAGGTGTTGAGCCGAAAAATGAAGTTAATCCGATGTTCTAACGGGCAATAACATAGAAAATGGTGAGTTTTAGCGTTAAAATTCGTTAAGGGCCACTTTAATTTTTCTACACGCTAAAACATACCGCATATTGGGCTCCTTTAGACTGTCTTAAGCCGTAGAATACAACGTTTAGGTTGGATTCACCAGATGCGGGCCCCACTTACGAAAAACTGCAAAAAAACTTATTTTTTTAAAAATATATATATAAGATACAACAATGCCAGAGGACGTGCAACAGTGTCCTGCTACGTTGGATGTGCATTGGCCAGGGACCGTGGGGCCCACCGTGATGTGGGTTGAACATCAACACCGTGCATTAGGTGGGCCCCTTTTCAAATGGTGGGCCCCACTTAAATCAGTCGTGTAGCGAACTCATGTGGGCCACATCACGGGAAACAGTGGATTGAGCGTCTACCATTGAAACTCTTTTGTGGTCATAGAAGTTTTGGATCATTATGAAATTTATTCTTCCTCTATATTCAGGTCCCTGTGTGACCTTATTAATAGATTGGATGGAAGATAAACGTCATAGTGGGCCCCACGTGGGACCCACTGATGTATGTATTGTATCCCACACCTCCCCACGTGGGATTGGGACAGCTGGTCTACCTCACTCCTACATAGCTGCTGTAGTGGTGTCACCAAGTTCTGTGGATCCCACTTGTTTCATCCATGACGTCCATCTATATGGGACCCACCATGATGCATGTGTTGCATCCAAATTGTCCACAATTTGGCAAGCTTGTCTTATGGCTTGAGGTAAAAAGGAGACAGATTTATTTATCTAGTCGGCCACTAATAACAGTGGTGGGTTGAACGTCTACCATTGAAACTCCTCTGGCCTAGAGGTTTTGGATAAACATAAAATTTATTTATTTATTCTTATTAGGTCTGTGTGACCTTATCAGTTGTTGGATGGAAAAATAAACACTACGGTGGGCCTTTAGAATTTTAATGGTGGAAATCATTGTCACCACTATTACTTGGAGTGCGGTCGAGATGATCTTTCGATACGATTCATCCCTTGTGAAATGCTCTAGAATGATCTTTACAGGGGTTATGACCCATTGTAATGAATATAAGGCCCATTGATTCGGCCCATTTGATAAGGCCCAGTGTGATATATGTGGCCCATTGTTGAGGCCCACCTTAATGTATATGAGGCCCATGTTATACGGCCCATTTGATGTATTTGAGGCCCATGGGTCGAGGCCCAATGGGATGTATATAAGGTTCATTGCAATGTGTGATTCCACCATGGTTTATGTAATGATATTTATGGCGGACCATGCCTTGGGAACAATGATGGTTTGACGTCCACATTGTAAGGATAATGTTGGTTAAATGTCCACATTATGACTCTCCCTTGGGCCCATTGATAGGCCCATACTTGTTATGTGTAGGCCGTCTAGGCCCATCTTCGTTGTGAGGATAGTTCACCACCATATAACATGCTTAGTATAACTCCGTGATTCATGCCCATACGCATCATATGTATGCTTGATATGAGGAATGTTAGATCATAACATAAGCTGTTGGGCTGAGACATTTATGAGACTCCTTATGAGATGGAGTGCCCCACATGATCGCGAGGTACGCGCAGGATTGCTGCATGATTTGATGGTGTGACTCATGCATCTTGCATATGTGTGACATGACATTGTACGCCTTAGCGACATCAAGGTCGTAGCCTCCACAGGCACATCGTGGATGACTAGATTGGATACCAGAAATATTAGCTCTAGCATTGTGGGTACTTAGGATGTCCTTGGGTGAAAGTCACAGAATAATTTTGGTACCATGAGATGCTCCAACGTCTAGACCGAATGGATACACGAGGGCCCGAGTGCCGAATACCAGTAGGTCGTGTCTCACAATATGTCATGGTCGGTTGGAAGGGGGTGTGGCCTTATCCGCCCAAGTGAGGGGGTTGTAAGCTAAGCTGAGTTTGACTAGCTCGTAAATGAGTCCGCTATCGATGAGCTAAGTAGGTATTGACAAACTACTGGTCAGGAGGATAGTATGGTCTCTTCCACTTGCTGGGCTGTGCGACTAGGGAGGCGGTAGTTAGTGTGAAGTGTGTTAGACCTCAGTGATATCCTAGAGAGAACTGTAATGATATGTGTACTTGATGAGTACTGGCCTAATTTTTTTTACATCTCACATATGAAATTTGGCTACATAGGCCTCATATCGTATGGTCTTGGTATGACCAATAGCATTCATTCCTTTCATCGCATAGCTTTGATACATCTGATAGCATTCATGGACTTACCGCATATTTCGCATTACTCTGATATTGTATACTTGGCGCTTGCCTTGTGCACACACTTACACCACCCTCTAAGCTTTTGTAAGCAGATATACGACCATTGCATGTAGGTGTCGTTAGATCGTAGGAGCGCATATCAGACTATTTTGGAGCCTTTTGATTACACTGTATTTTCCTTTTCGCATTGTACTCAAAGTTTTTGATATAGTGGATATGTGGTGATGTTATTTTGTGACTTGGTTATGCTTGTGGTTTTGCGTCATTAAAAAAAAATCATACTGAAAATTCTCCTTGTAGGATCCTAGGATCGGAATTTGGCATATGAGTGCCGGGAGCCGAGAATGGGACACTATGGAGGCTGTAAACACCGGATTCGGTGATCGAGAATTTTATGAGCCAGTTTTTCGAGTTTGGGGCATGACATCTCCTAACCAGTGCACTGTGAGTGCACGCATTGATTGTACACACACCCCAAAGGTGGAGTCCATAGAGGTATTTGTGATATGATCCACACCATTCATCTGTTTTGTTAGCCCAAAATAGAGCCCAGTCTATTAAATGAGCCAGATCCTATACTTAGGTGGGTCATATCAGATGACAGATGGCCTTTGAGTGCCAATTATTAACAATTCAATGATGATTTACAATCTAATCCCACCATCAGAGCCATTCATTCAACTAGTGAGTTAATCAGGTCCACTACCCATTTATATTAGTGTCATCTTACATGTGTGAGCCACAACATTATTTTCCCTTTTTGGACTTTGTTACGGATTTATGTCGATTGGATGGTCAAATCGCCTCTAGATTTGATATTCATACTTCTTATGGATTCCTAGTCAGCTTTAAAGGGAACTTAACGGCTGGTTAGTGCTGATTAGTTAGCTTGCATGGTTTAGGTGTAGTTTGATCATTAAGCTGTCAAGGATATAATGAACGGTGGATCTTATGATCTAGAGTTCAACGTTGACAATAGATGGTTTGATTTGCTTATCAAGGGGACTAAAACCCAAAAATAGGTTCATTTGGTGGTGTGATGGTCCATATCAAAAATCAACGGATGGATGGACTAATCGATGGTTAGTAACGATCAATCTACAATTAGATCAATTTTTAACTTGGCCATTGGTGAGACTTAGGGTTCTTAAGGGAATCATAGGTGGGATTAGATGGTTTCCTAAGTATTTATTAGCTGGATTGCATGGTTTTAGGTGTGGATTGATCATTTGAGCTACTAAGGATGCACTAAACAGTAGGTGGTGTGACTTATATCTTAAAAGATGTGACGACTTCTTTCGATAATTAACAGATGGATGGGTTGGCTTATCCCAACCATTAGATCAAGCCAAGATGAGGGCAAACACTTAGATACATCATATTGTGCTTATACTGAATTTGGTCTTCCTGGTAACACCCGAGTATTCAAAAGTACAGGATGTTACAATCAACCCCCCCCCCCCCCCCCCCCCTTAAAGAGAATTTCGTCCCCGAAATTCAATATTTCTACCTTAAATGGGAGCAAAAATGTCTCTATGCATTTACTAATTTTCTACTAAGTGTATTTATATGCAAAAGCGTTCACGATCAACTGTTAGGACTGGGGTTGTTACAATCTACCCCCCTTAAAGAAGAATGTCGCCCACGAGATTCGATTATGGTCATCCCAATTTCCTTTAGTATCAATTAAGATCAAGGGTTTGATCACATGTCGTACAGAAGAGTTTTATTATGATTATCCTATATATATATATATATATATATATATATATATATATATATATATATATATATATATATATATATATATATATATATATAAGTTTAAAATTCACGATGAGAATCCTATGTCATCTTAAAGGAAGAGTAGTTTATGTTTTTAGTGTTGGGGTTAAAAAAAGCAGACGGTTATGGTTGGTCTGACCCTGATACAATGATTTTCTTCCTGATCAGGGTAGTGAGTTCCTTGGCATCCCTTCCTAATCCTAGTAAACCTCGATCTTCTGCTTGATTAGGGCATTGAGATCATTGAGATTTGATAGGATTTAAAATTAGGGTCAAACCACGTACACTTCGCTTGAATATGATTCTGTCAGTTCGTGAACCCAATTATTCAGGATTCATGAGGATTATCATTTGCATAGTTTTCTATTTTCATAAGGGGTAAGTGTATGTGGCCTATTATGCTTTCACTACACACTCTGATTATCTAAGCATTTTGTAAATTTAAATTATAGTTCCTATTATGTATTCTTAAGTTTAGAGAATGCTTATATTTGATCTAATGTACAATGTGGTTGGAATTTGTCTCTCTATAGTACCTAAGTTTAGTTCCTAAATTTAGTAATCATAATTTACAAAGGAACTTCGGTTTTTGTTTCTAAGTTCAAATGGTTAACCTTAAACATTTCAAGGGAGCCTAAAATTTATATTCTTATACTCACAAGAAACCCTAAAGCTAAGGGAATTGATCTGAGTTTCAAGTCTCTAATTTCATCAATGCAACTTTAGGTTATTTGAAGTCATATAAGTCCTATTTTTCCTAAGGCCTGGTTTATCTAGACTCTCTCTGATACCACTTGGTAATGCCCTAGTTTTTGGAACCTGAGTATACGACTCGTTCTCCAAAAACCCGAGTGTTGGCCTATAAAATTCAGTGTAAATTTGAACCGCCTATTATTAATCAAAGTTAACAGCAACGTAGCTAGAGTAAACCATGCATTGAATAAAAACATTCTGATCACCACAAATTTCCAAATGTAGCACCCATACAAGACAAAAACAATCCCAAAGAACAAAGTTCATTAAATAAAAATAGTAATCTATCGGCTAATGATAGAACTCAACATGGGCTGTAGGGACCCTGTCTAGCTCCTCAGCTACCTGATCTGCTCTAATGACCCAGTGAACGGCATCACTTGCTGTACACTTGCATCAACTATTATAATTTGATAGCGTTAATGACTATCGCAGTGAGGAGCACCCTCTAAGATTGCGCACTCATCATTCATAATCCAATATAGATCACAAGTTATGAAATTAAATATATTAAACAGGGCATTTCATAATCATACTCATATACTTAAAAATTAAGCCAATCAATAGAATCTCACTATAACCAAAATGTAATAGCAATCGCAATATAAGAGAATATGTCCAGATAATTCAAATAATCAATCATACGACTTTCTATTGCACCCGAAATCACATTGTATATGAACTCCGCAACATGGCTAAAAAATTGATAAGTGAACTTCAGCTCCACCCGAAAATCATGGTACAAGTGAAATTCATAAGGTGAATAGAAAATCAACCTTTAAACCTCCACTTCACCCGTAAATCATATCGTACGTGAACTCCGCAAGATGGTTAGAAAATCGATAAGAAAACTTCAGCTCTACCCAAAAATCATGATATTACTGCACACCGCAAGATGAAGGGAGAATCAATGAACAAACTCTAGACCACCCAGAAATCATATCATACGTGAACACTGCAAGATGGCTAGAAAATCAATAAGCCAACTTCAGCTCCACCTGAAATCATGGTACGATTGAACAGCGCATGATGGCTAGGAAATAATAGGATATGCGAATATAATCAATAAGCCACAAAGGGCACCAATAGATCATCAAAGCCATAATTGAAAATACACGATCCAAGCTACATAGGGCAAATATGCGATCCAAGCCATGTAAGGCAAAGTGTGATCCAAGCCATGTATGGGAGATGTGTGATCCAAGTCATGCAGTCAAATATAGACCACAATATGTTGAGTTTATGATAGGTTTCATTCATTATCACTTAATCGTAAATGATAAATATATAATTAATTAACAATATACAACTAAAGATAGCATGTTATCATCAATCATTTATGCTTGCTATAATTAAAGAGATATGTTCATTATCTAACACAGGGATCATTACACCCAGATCCATAGTTCAAGTGGTAGATTAAGTGAAAGATACCTTGTTTCAACACTGAGGTCCTGACATCGATTCCCTAGTGGGGGTGGCTAACAGTGAAGTGTGATTTGACAGTAGGTGTACTAACAAGCTAACTAAAAAAACACAGGGATCAGGTACACAACATAATATCATATTCATATATTCACATAATAAGTTAAGTAACTAAATCAGTAACTTAGGAGATACTAAATGTCATGCCCCAAATTCAAAAACCGGGCTCATAAAATTTTCGATTGCTGAATCCGACACTGACAGCCTCCGTAGTACCTCATTCTCGGCTCCCGGCATCAATATAATAGGTTCTGATCCTCGGATCTTACAAGGAGGATTTTAAACTTGAATTTGATTCATAATAAGCACAACTATAAGCATAACCCATGAACAATAACAAGAACACCATCACAAAAATCCACTATGATCAAAACTTGAGTACAATGCACATAAAGGGAAATATAATGATAATAATGATAAAACTATAGAAGCTCTGCGGCATGCTCCTGCTCCTGCTCAGCTACGGCCTAGCGTCACCTGCATGCAACGGTCATACATAAGCTTATAAAAAGCTTAAAGGGTGGTGAAAGTGTGTGCGCACGGTAGAAATGCAAGTATGCAATATCAAGTAATGCAGAAATGCTGGTAAGTCCATGGATGTCATCAGTTATACTAAGGCTATGCAATGCAAGGCACAAATGCTATCGGCTATACCAAGGCCATGTAATGCAAGGTATGAATGCTATCGGCTATACTAAGGCCATATGATGCAAGGCCTACAGGGCCAATGTCATATGCGAGGTGGAATTCAAGTATACCAAATCTCATCTGAATCCTCATATCAATATAATTTATCTCTATAATATATATCACCGGGATCTAGAACACTATACACCATATTGTCGCCCACTGGATGTGCAACTATGAAAGTGGAAGAGACCTCAGTATCTACCTATTAATATCAGCCTGACATGTCAATAGTGGACCCATTTATGAGCTGGTCAAACTAAACCTAGTTATGCCCCCTACCCTTGGGCAGATAAGGGCACACCCCCTTCCAACTGACCACGACATAGTGGGAGACACGGCCTACTGGTATATGGCTCTTGTGTGCTCATGTATGTACTCGCTCTCAACGTTAGAGTCATCCTCTGGTACCATCGAATTTAGGGATTTTCACCCAGGGACATCTATGACAGCCTGATGCTAGTAATATTATTTTTTGTCCAATCTTATCATTCACGATATGCTTGTGGAGGTTATGGTTCTAATGTCGTTAGGGCGTACAGAAATCATATCACACAAATGCGAGATGCATAAATCATACTATCTAGTCATGAAGTAATCCTGCGTATACCATGTGCTCATGTGGACAACTCTTCCTATCAGGGAGTCCCATAATAATCCGTCTAATGGCATGTGTTATGATCAATCACTCCTCATATCAAGCATACATATGATGAGCGTGGGCATGGATCGTGAAGCTATACTAAGCACGTTATATGATGATGATGTACTCTTTTAATATCGAGGATGAGCCTAGATGACCTACTCGGGCCTAATGATAATGGGGGCCAACGGTTTGGGTTAGCCCACTAAGGGGAGGTGAGAATGGGCCTAACAATGGGCCCTAGGGAGAGTTACAATGTGGATACTTAACTATCATTGTTCCTATAATGTGGACATCAAACCATCATTGCTCCTAAGGCATGGCCCATCATAAACATCATTATATACATCATGGTGGAATCACACATCACATCGGTCCTCATATACATTATTTTGGGCCTCGCATAAGGACCACACATACATCTCATTAGGCCTCACTCATGGGCCTCACACAAGGGCCTCATATGCATCACATTGGGCCACATCCCACGGGTCTCAAATATATCACAATGGGCCACGTCCCATGGGCCTTGAATACATCACAATGGACCATATCCATGGGCCTCTCATACATCACATCAAGACTCACTCGTGAGCCTCATATATATCACATTGGGCCTCACATAGGGGCCTTATATATCAAGTGGGCCTGATGGGGCAACTCATGGTCCAACAAACAGATGGGCAACATGCACACACATTAAGGTGGCCCTATTCATTCAGCAGGTGGGCACTACTCATGCAGTAGGTGGGCCTGTACATGCCAGTTGGGCCCCCACTAGATGAACAACATAGATATATAACATATACATGCAGGTGAGTTATCTGCCCCAAACGGCGAGGATGAAATACGTACAACATGGTGGGCCCACATCCACAACACATATCTCGTGCGGCCCCCATGGATGGATGGTGTGTATATAATAGATACATCAAAGATGGCCCCACCATCCAGGGGTCAACACCTAACATCACATGGGGTTAACACGTGCAGAAGGAGCCCTGAAGATGAACAGTGTGGATATACATTCATCAAGGTGGGTTCCCATCATCCAATAGCTGGACGGTGGGGATATACAACACGTAGATCATGGCGGCCTCACGTGGGACCCGTGGATGCACGAAGTGGATACAACACTGCATCAAGGTGGGCCCCACCAGCACTAGATGGTGTGGATTAAATAGACACATCAGAGGTGGGTCCCACCCGTCCAGCGAACAGACTTTGGGGATGAAACCCACGGATCTTTCTGATGTGAATATTATAGATAAATAGTTGTGTAACATACACCAACCAATCTATTTCTATCAAGGTGGGCCCCACCCCACATGTATAACATGTGTGGGTGGGTCCCATGCCCAAAAAGGGACAGACTATTAGGACATAACACAAACCTCGTGATCAGGCCCACTAATCTGGCTGACATCAAACTGATGGACGGTTAAATATAACACATGCCTCATGGTGGGGCTCCAGAAATTGCTGACGTTAATCCATATAGATGGACGTTGTGGAGATAGAACACGTACATCAAGGTGGGTCCCATCCCAGACGTGCATTATGTGTGGGGTGGGCCCCACACACCTGTCAAATGGATAGCGGTATGGATATAACACATACCTCGTGATCAAACCAACAAAACTTGTTAACGTCAATACAATAGCTATCCAGCTGTTGGACTATTAGGCTACTGGCCTAGCGTCTAGTAGATGGACGACTCAGATATAACACATCTCATGATGGGCCACAGAACTGCTGACATCAGCTGCAGCAGCAAGTTGCTAGGGTCCCCACTGTCTAAATGGATGGTTGAGGTATAACCATACCTCATGATCAGACCTGCTGATGTCAAGTTCGGGCCCCACGTTTTGTATCAAGCTGATATTTATGTTTTTACTTCATCCAAGCATGTCCAGATGGATAGGTAGTGAGGTGGGGCCCAACACATGGACGATCTAGATCAGGTGGGCCACATTCCATCACAAAAGAGAGAGAGAGAGAGAGGCAGAGACAATGTGTGAGAGGGAGGAGCTCGGCCACTATGAGCTCCTCTCGATTTACAACACATACATCAAAATGGGTCCTACCACAATAGGCCCTCAAATAATCAAGATCAATGGTGGAAATCCTAAGATCACCCACTGTTCATCCTCTTCTTTAGCTTCTTCGAATCCTTGGCTCCTAAGCTATCCCTTTGATGGAGGATGATGAAGATTGAAGGGTTAGATGTTGAGATGTGGGGGTAGGAAGTGGGCCTTGATCTTTTCTCTCCATACAATTTTCTCTCTTGGCTGCTTGGAATGGTAAAGAGAATGAGAGGGAGAGAGAAGGTGATGGGATGAAAAGGATGGGATGGATGGGAGAGAGGGATGGTGAGGTGTAAAAAAGGGATGGATGGAGAGAGAGAGAGAGAGAGAGAGAGAGAGAGAGTTGACTTTGGGGATGGGCTAAGTATGGGTTGAGTACTTGCTTGTACTAGATTAATTGATGTGATAGATTAGGTAGAGATTCTTGAAGGATTCGCAACGACGTTTTCTAAAATATACGAGGGCCTACAACTCCTAGCCTAGGTATCGCATCGGTGCACGAGACACGATGTTGAAATGCAATGACGACACGGACGTAAGGGTATAAGTCTCTGGTCGAGTCGACTCGGGTTGACAGGGTGCAACTCAGGGTCGTGCATAAATGTTATCTATGCCTCGTGTGTCGATAGAATTTGATGGGGAGGATCGTGGGAACTTAAGGAACGGTACAACCTAGGATACGGGCCTTACATCTCTCCCCTCCTAATAAAAATTTCATCATTAAAATTTATATTTATATCACAACTAAACATAACTCATGAGGAAAGAGAAAACATAGCATCATCATATAAAATCGGAGACATCATATAAGATACAACATATAATCAATCATTATAGAGATGGGGATAACGCTCTCGAATCTCAGTTTTTGCACTTCCAAGATGCCTCATCTACGCTATGATAAGCACCTTCACCAAGGGAATCTCCTTCCGATCAAGGATACAAACTGGCTGCTCAATGTAAGAAGCATCCTCATGAACCTCCAACGACTGTCAACAATAACAAGAACGATGTCTGGACCCACACCCCCTCAACATAGAGACATGAAAAACGTTGTGAATGGCAGACAACTGAGATGACAAAGCAGGCCACGATGCTAATATGCCCAGTGATCTCCAAAGGTCTTATAAATCTTGGGGCAAGCTTGCCCTTCACTCCAAATCGAACCACGCCCTTGATGGGCGAGACCTTGAGATACACTTATCCCCAACAGCAAACTCCAAGGGACGACGCTGACGACCAACAAAACTCTTCTTCTGGCTCTGAGCTATGCCCATCCTCTTCCCTGATGATATCGATGACCTTCGATGTCCTGCTGCATAAGCTTGGGAACTAGGAGACGCTGCTCTCCAACCTCGGTCCACAACTCTGAGATCTGCACAGTATGCTATATACACTACCAAAAAAGGAGCAAAGGCTATGAACTATGATAGTTATTGGCTACGGATATAAACCATAGCTAAGTAGTTACGGATTTAAATCCATAGTTAAAGGATACTAAGCCACCATGACCTAGCTAGAGACAGGCAGTCTCACATGGGACTTTATGGGGCCCACTGCAATGTGTGTGTTTTATTTAAGCCGTCTATCCATTTTGACAGCTCATTTAACCGCACGATCCCAAAGAAGGAGGCAGATCGAAGCTTCAAGCGGACCACAACCATAGGAAATAGTGGAGATTAAGTGCCTATTATCGATTTTGTGGTGTGGTCCACTTGGACCTTTAATCTGTCTCCCTTTTTGGATGACATGTTAAAATAAAATTTAAATAATGGATGGAGTGATGAACCACATACATCACAATGGGCCCTACAAATCCCCTTGGAAAGACCGTCATCTCTAACTCCACGTAGGTAGTACCAAATCCACACCAAAAAAAAATAAGGCCGTGAGTTTTTTTTTTTTTTAAATTCTCACGAGCTCAAGGTTTTCGTATACCACCCTTTCTCAAGGGATTCTCTATACCTCTCTCTATCTCTCCTTTCAATCTCTTCTCCTTCAGACGTTGAAATTCCAGGCCATCAATCTCCAAATCAAGGTTTCCCACGTTTTGACGGGAAGAATTTCTAGGGTAATCTCTCTCTCTCTCTCTCTCTCTCTCTATCTCTCTCGCTCTCTCTCTCTCTCTCTCTCTCTCTCTCCTCTCTCTCCGATCGCTCTCTTACTTCTCCTTTGCATTTTCCAACGAATCAGAGAGAAATCCTGTAAGTTTTGGTTTCGTTACTTACCTCTAATCGCATCCTCTCTTTCTCTCTCTGTATAAATTTTTATTTCTCAAACCTCACCTTCGCTTGGGAAATCAAGTAATTTCAAAGAAAATGAGGAAAGAGGTCTTCTTCCAGGAGATTTTTAGGGTTGCCCTTTGTAATCTTTCCTCCGATTGATCTTACAAAGGCGAACACAAAATCTAGGTCTGTTCTCATCGCTTCCTCTTAATCTATTGAAAATTTTCCTATTTCCTTATCTATGATTGATGAATTTTGGATGAATTGACAAACAATCCACAATTAATATACATCGTTTATTCCATATGATAGATGTCCACAATGTCATTGTTCTTTTCATGATGTGTTTATGAAAATGTCATTGCTCATGATGTGTTTGTGAAAATGCTCATGATCTTGGATTCTACAATTGCAATTTCTAGGTCTCACTGCCTTCCTAAATCATGTTTCATAATTAGTTCAATAGTTATTCCTAATGATTAGATATCTTTCTGTAGGTATTCTTTCTTACTTTTGGATCTATCCACTTTTGCAGAGTGTAAAGAGGTTGTACATGATCTTGTGCAGTGAGGTTTGATTCACATGTCTTGAAACAATAGAGAAATGCTTATTTCAATGAATAAGAAAATGTGTCTACAGGTATGATTTATACATGATCTTATGCTTATTCAGTGAATCAGAAATGCGTCTACAAGTATGATTTGCACAAGATCTTGTGCTTATTTCAGTTTTATTATTACTATTTGGTTATTAGCAATGGAATATCAGTATCAATTGATCTATGATTGCCTCTTTGGGGATAGCTATGTTGTCACCCCCCAAACTCAGAAACTGGGGTCACAAAATTCCCGATCACCAAATCGGCATCGACAGCCTCTGTAATATCCCACCCATTCTCAGGTCCCGACACCCATATAGTATGTTCCGATCCTAAGATCTTACAAGGAGGATTTTCAATATGAATTTGATTCACAATAAGCATAACTATAAGCATAAACCCATGAACAATAACCAAGACACCATCACAAAATCTACTATGATCAAAAGCTTTAAGGTACAATGCGTATAAAGGAAAATACAATATCGATAATCAAAAGCTCCAAAAAGCTGTGCGGCATGCTCCCACTCTTACTCAGTTACGGTCTAACGTCACCTGCACGCATCAATCATGCATAAGCTTATAGAAGCTTATAGGGTGGTGAAAGTGCGTGCACAATATATGCGTGCTCAGAATGCAATATCAGATTAATGTAGAATATGCTAGCAAATCCATTAAGGATTTTCACCCCAGGGCCATCTATGGCACCCGATGCTAATAACAGTATTTTCGATGTCCAATTCTGTCATTCATGATATGGCTATGGAGGTGATGACCCTAATGTCGTTAGGGTGTACAGTAATCACAACACACAATACAAGATGAATGACTCATACAATCCAGTCATGCATTAATCCTGCGCATACCGTTTACTCATGTGAACAATCTCCACCTATGAAGGGAGCCCCATAATGATCTGCCCAATGACATATGCAATGGTCAACCACATCACATATCAAGCATATAGATGCTGCGTATGAACATCACATATCAAGCATATAGATGCTGCGTATGAGCATGTATCATGATGAAATGCTAAGCATACTCGTAATCGGTGTTGATAACTGGCATCGAAAATCGGCATTAATAATTAGCCTCGATAATCGGCCTACATGCAAGGCGGGGGTCTATAGATGAATGACCGATCTAAACTATAATATTAAGATCAACCCTCAGTCGTGGATATATCAATTCCAGTAGCACGGAGTTTACAGTAAGGATGAACCATGCAACATCAATGAGGCCCAATAATTTGGGTTAACCCACTAAGAGAATGATGAGAATGGGGCCTATCAAGGCCTAAAGGAAGGTCACAATGTAGACATTTAACCATCATTACCCATCAATGTGGACATTTAACCAACATTTTTCCCAAGGAGTGGCCCACATAAAGCCACACGTATAGTGGGCCCATGGCCTCACACAAGGGTCTAATATACATCACCATGGGCCTCACTCATGGGCCGGATACACATCACGATGGGCCTCACTCATGGGCCACATATGCATCACATTGGGCCTCATCATATGGGCCTCATATACATCAAATGGGTCGCAATACATAGGCCTCATATACATCAAATGGGCCACAATACCTGGGCCTTGAATACATGACAATGGGCCAATATGCATCACATCAAGGTGGGCCTTAATAGATGGGCCACAAATACGTTAGGGTGGGCTTCATGGATGGGCCACATATGCATCAAGGTGGACCCCATGGATGGGCCATAAATACACCAAGGTGGGCCTCATAGATGGGCCATAAATACATTAAGGTGGGCCGCATCACATGGGTCACACCATCTATACCATTCATTTATTTAACAAATCATTTTAGAACATTACCCAAAAATGAATTACATTGGAAGATCATCTGAACCATACCATAAATAATAATGGAGATAATGATTTCCACCCTTAAAATTTTCAAGGCCCACCATAATGCTTATTTTTCATCCAATCTAATCATGAGGTCAAAAAGACCTGAATTAGAGGGAAAACAAATTTCTTATTGATCCTGAATTTCTGAGAACCCAAACAGGTTTCAATTTGTAGACGTTCAACCTTCCACTATTTATGTAGTGTGGTCCACTTGATAGATGGATAGTATGGATCACAAATGCATCACGATGCATCCCACATAGCCCGTCAGATGGACGAATGTATAACATGCATTAGGGTGCTCCCCACCTGGACGGTTTGGATGTAACACATACCTTTGATCAGGCCCATAGAACTTGCTAACGTAATTACAACGGCTATATAGCTATGTAATGTACACAAGCCAATCTACCCATGTGGGCCACACAAATGGATGATTGGGATAAAACCCATATATCAAAGCTATCTCACCATCTAGGGGCATGGACGGAGCAGATGAAACACTTACATTATGGTGGGGTCACACCATCCTGCCCATCTAGACGGTGTAAATGAAATACAATGTCAAGGTGGGCCCCACCCCCACACATGTAGGGTGGGGTCCCACTTTGAAATTTAAATCTATCTCAATCCTTTGGTATACCATAAAATGATTCCTACAAATGGTTGGACGATATGGATTGAATTACATTCATCATGCGGGACCCACAGAACTTGTTGACGTTATGTTCATCAGCTGGTTAGCTAGTGTGGGGTCCACGTCCCATGGACGGTTTAGATCTAACACATATCCCCATGATTAGGGCCCACACAGAACTTGCTAGTTGGGACGGTCCAACAATTAGATGGCTTGGATTAACAAATACAGTATGGTGGAGTCCATGCAGATGGACGATTAGGGATATACCACATATCTCAGTAGTGGGTCCCACCGTCCAAATGGATGGTCGAGATAAAAAACTTAAATTAAGGCGGGTCCACGTGGTGGCCCAGCAGAGCTTTCTGATGTTTAAAGCAGCTCCAACTGCTGGTGTGAGGTACTTCAGCCAATCCATCATGGTAGGCCGTGAATGGACGCTTTGGATGTAACCCACGTAACTTACTGACGTCAATACAACAACTATATAGCTGCTGTAGGTACACCAGCCAATCTGCTTTCTATAGTAGGTGGGTCTCATGTGTTGGATGAACACATCTTCAAGGTGGGCCCATCAAGCTGATATTTGTGTTTTTATTTCATAAAGGGGAGTGGGAAGGAGCCCAACAGATGGACGGTCTAGATCAAGTGGGCCACAATGCATCACAAGAGAGAGAGAGAGAGAGAGAGAGAGAGAGAGAGAAAGAGAGAGAGATAGAGAGAAAGGGAGAGAGATCGGTGGTGGAGGGACCCTGCCACTTTGGGCCCCTCTTTAATCACAACACATACATTGAAGTGGGTCCCATCATAAGTCGGCCTTACATAAAAAAGTCAAGATCCTATGCTATAATCACCCACCAATTGGCCTTCTTCTTTAGTTCCTTGGAATGTTAATCTCATAAGCTCCTTCTTTAATGGAGGATGATGAAGTTAGGATAGTTGGATAGTGAGATGCGGGGGGGGGGGGGGGGGGGGGGGGGTGAAGAAGTGATGGGATGAAAAGGTGATGGAGTGATGGGTAGTGGGTGTAAAGAAGGGATGAGTGGAGAGAGAGAGAGAGAGAGAGAGAGAGAGAGAGAGAGAGAGAGAGTTGACTTTGGGAATGGAAAAGAGATGGGTTGCTTGTACTTGTGATAGGATGTGTACTTGACTTGAGGTGATTGATTGATATAATGGGTTGTAGAGATTCTCTCGAAATTTGCAACGCGCGATGTTTCTTCAGAATATATGTGGGCCCACAACTCCTAGCTTAAGAATCTCATTGACGCTTGAGACTGGCGTTGGAACCGCAGTGATGGCGCAGTCGCTAGGATACAAGTTTCGAGTTGAGTCAACATAGATATATAGGATGCGACTCAAGGTCGCGCGAAAATGCCGATTAAAAGTCGTCGGTTACCAGAATTGAACTTAGAGGACCCGGGAGTCCACAGAACAGTACGGTCTAGGATACGAGCCTTATAGATCTCCCTTCATAAAAATTTCATCGTTAAAATTTACACAATCATTGCAACTAGATATGACTCATAAGGAAGATGCAATATATAATTAATCATCAAAGAGATGAGGATAATGCTCTCGAATCTCAGCCTTGCACTCTGAAGATGCCTCATCAATAGAATGGTGACCCCACTGAACCTTCACCAAGGGAATGACCATGGTCCGGAGGACCTGCTCCTTCTGATCAAGGATAGGAACTGGCTGCTCAATGTAAGAAGCATCGTCACGAACCTCTAGCGGCTACCAATCAATCACTAGAATGGTGTTTGACCCACACTTCTTCAACATAGAGACATGAAAAATGTTCTGGATACCAGACAATTGAGATGGTAAGGCAAGCCGATAGGCCGCGATGTCAACGCACCCAGTGATCTCGAAAGGTCTTATAAATCTCGGGGCAAGTTTGCCCTTCGTTCTAAATCGAACTATGCCTTTCATGGGTGAGACATTGAGATACACTCTGTCCCCAACAACAAACTCTAAGGGATAACGCCGGTGATTAGCAAAACTCTTTTGTCGGCTCTGAGCTGTGCACATCCTCTGTATGATGATATTGATAGCCTCCGATGTCTGCCACAAAATCTCGGGACTTAGGAGACGCTGCTCTCCAACCTCAGTCCAACAACTCAGAGATCTGCATGGTCTACTATATAGTGCCTCAAAAGGAGTCATGCTAATGTTCGCCTAATAGCTGTTGTTGTATGCGAACTCAGTCAATCGCAGATGCTCATCCCAATTTCCCTCGAATTCAATCACGCAAGCCCGAAGCAATCTTTAAGGATCTGGTTGACCTTCTCGTTTTGCCCATTGGTCTGCGGATGATACGCAATGATAAGCTGCAAAATTGACCCCATCGCTCTCTCTAAGCTCCCCCAAAACTGAGACGTGAACCTCGGGTCTCGATCACAAATGATCGAGACTAGAACATTGTGCAGTCTCACAATCTCCTCAATGAATAACTTTGTCTAAAGACTAGGTCCCATGAATAGTAAAAAAAATGTGCCAACTTCTTTAGGCGATCCACGATAACCCAAATGACATTATAACCGTGCTGAGTCCTCGGCAAGCCCATAATGAAATCTTTCGACACGTGCTCCCACTTTCACGTCGGGATGCTCAAAAGTTACAATGGACCAGGGGGTCTCTGATGATCGGGCTTCACATGCTAGCATGTGTCACACTCAACCACAAAACTGGTGATCTAGCACTTCATCTCCACCTAAAAATATTGTCCCCTCATATCTTGATACATCTTCGTCAAGCTAGGGTGAATAGAAAATCACGATCGATGTGCCTGGTCATAAGATTTCTGCGCAACTTAGGAATATCTAGGACACATAATTGACCTCTAAAGTGAAGTCCACCATCTGAACCAATCTACCAATCTATTTGCTCTTCAGAGGCGGCCTCGTCTGTCTCCTAAGCATCGATCACACTTGCAACAAGAGAGGGTTGAATCGACAGGCTCGATAGCTGAACGACTCGTCTATCCGCTAAGACTCGATCACCCTTACAACAAGAGAGGGTTGAATCGACATGCACGATAGATGAACGATAGAAGACTACAAACCAAACTTGAAGTCATAATCTGATTTATCCTCGAGCATCCTCCACTCCTGAATTATCATGTTTTCCATTAGGCCTCGTGGCTAACGACTGAGGGCATCCGCCACCATGTTTACCTTGCATAGGTAGTACTAGAGATCAAAATCATAATCCTTTAGGAGCTCCATTCAACACCTCCACCTCATATTCAGCTCAGACTGAGAGAATAGGTACTTCAATCTCTTGTGGTCAAAGAAAATATTGAACCTAACCAGATAGATATAGTGCCTTCACAGCTTAGTGCAAAGATGACTGCTGCCAGCTCCAAATTATGTGTGAGGTAGTTCAGCTCATTGACCTTGAGTTGACGAGACACATAATCTACTGACCTTCCGTGCTGCATCATGATAATACCCAAACCAATATGTGAGGTATTAGTAAATACAATGAATCCATCACTCCTAGAGGGAAGAGTGATGACAGGAGTAGATGTGAGGCAGTCCTATAGCTCCATAAATTCTCGTTCACAGGCGTTGCTCCAAATAAACTTTGCACCCTTCCGGGTTAACCTGGTCAGCGGGGTTGCAATACGGGAGAAACCCTCAATGAAATATCAGTAATAGACCACCAAACCAAGAAAACTACTAATCTCGGAGGCATTCGTTGGCTGGCCCCACTGACACACTGCATCAACCTTCGAGGGGTTCATTATGATACCATCTCTTATCACCACGTGACAAAGGAACTTCACCTCCTCCTACCAAAACTCGCACTTCTCTAGCTTTAATCTCTAGACGCTGCACATGCTCCTCACAGGTCCTCGAATATATCAGAATGTCATCGATGAATACCACACCAAACTGATTGAGATTAGGATGGAAGTCCTCGTTCATCAAATGCATGAATACTACAGGCTCATTGGTCAGTCTGAAGGACATGACCTGAAACTCAAAATGACCATAGCAAGTCCTGAAAGTCGTCTTCAGGACTGGAAACAAGTCACAATAGTCAATCGTACTATTCTCATGAGTACTGTCAAAATCAATGGGGTGGATATCATGCTGGAAACCATTGGATGGAAGAATATGTTTGACATGGGTGGGCCATATTAGTTTGAAGTGATCCAGCAGTTCTTCAACTGTTGTCATGTTACCCAAGATTACCCACCTTGCATATGTCTGAAATTCATGCAACACACGAAGTACATTACTCCATCAGTTCTTGGTCATGTTCTTAACATTGAAGTGATGCAAATCCCTGTCACTAGTAGAAATCTAAATGATTTGGGTAGATGGGAGGAAATTACACAAGCTCTGTGCCAAGGTAGGACAATTCCTAGGAACAATAGCAATATTCTTCTAGTAAATCACCTAGGATTCTCGTTCCGACTCCTTCACAGTATTTTCAACACGAATGTGTACCCTTGTGACGTAAATGACACATATCTGAGTCCCATTGCACTCAACATTCTGTATGATGTCTATCAAGAGATTTCTGTATGCTTACCGACTTTCATATTAGACCAGCTGATCAAGGTAATCAGAAGTGACCATCTTGAGTTTCTGCCCTTTCCATCTCTTATCTGCAAGCTCGCACACTGGGCAGGTCTGTCGGAAATAACTGATAAGGTATATCCTGAAGAATGGTTTGACCATGAAGCAGTGCAACAAGTGTATGCTTCTGTCCCATCGGATCCAAAGATCCTTCCACCTCTTGAAGATATTGGTCCCATACTTAATGAAGAAATTCTTTGGGGATCCAACCGAACTCCTGATTATAGTCCTGCTTCTGTCACAAATCATCAACATCATGTGTTTGAGCGCCAACTTTTAAACAATCTCACTAGAATTGATGAGCGTGTCCAACACTGCGAACAACGACTATCAGGAATAGAAAACAGGATGGAAGCCCTCCAACACTCTGTGGAGCAGATTCTTGAGCTACTAACGTCTGGCGGGCCTTCAATGTGTTAGAAAGAGACAATTTTGGTAGAGCCATGTGTCTAGTCAAAAACATTTGATCTTGCATCCATCTTTGCTTACTTGTTTTGGATATTCCTACAGTTCTGGACAATGAAATCGTTTTGTTGATATGGCTGAACTTAATTCTCATTTTACTGAGATTCTCATTTGCTTATACAATGCTTGTGCTGACTGCTTCAATGGATTTATGTTTTGTCTATGCTTTACAATATTTTTATTTATATACATCTATCTCTCTGGGGTTCTCCCATATGCTTTAATCTTCAGTCAATATCACGTCTTATACCTTTGCCAATGACTAACCAAAAGGGGGAGAACAATTCAAAACACCCCAAGCGAAAATTGTATATCTTTGTTGCAGGTGTTAGGGGGAGCAGCCGCAACAAGAAAGGGGGAGTTTTTGAATTAAGGAGGAGAATTTGTTTATTGTGTACATGGGTGTTTAGAAATTGTAAAATTATGTTAATACATGTACACACAATTTATGATATATCTGTCTAAATATGTTCCTAGGGTGTTTTGGGGATTTTGTCACGTAATTGACAAAGGGGGAGATTGAAAGTGCACCTATTACGTGCCCTGATTTGTCAATTACGTTGTATGTTGAGTCAGTCGGACGACAACACCTAACAAGAAGATCACGTCAAGCGTCTGCCTCATCTGGATGTGTGGAAGCTCACCAAAAGGTAAATCATAGCCTCACATCCCATGTTCCAAAACACCAAGTGATTAAACCCTTAAAAAGAACTAGAACATCTTAAGGTTTATGTGTAAGAAAACTTTTTATCCAAAAGAAAATTTTCTAAGTTTTTCTTACACTGTCGATTATATCGATTCCCCTTTCGATATGATCGACCAGCTCCGTCGATGTCCTCGGCATATCAATCGATACAATCGAGTGAGGACAAAATGCGTCCAGTAATCAAACAATCTTCTAGACGATTTATCGATATATCGACCTTCAAGTCGATATCATCGATATTCGAAAATCGATCATATTTGAAGTAGATCGATCGTATCGACAGACCGCTTTCCGGTGCCCCTGTTTTTCTAAAGAAAACTATCAACTGCTTCGATATATCAATGACTGTCCGATTCAATCTGAACTCAAATATCGATCATATTGGGAGTCAGTCAATCATATCGATTGTGGGGCGCATGTTCTCTCCAGCATGAATTTCAGGTTACTTTTAATGTTGATCAGGGTGCCTGTCAATAAATCGATATTCATATATCAATCATATCGAGACCAAGTCAATTGGATCGAGTCAGGACATAATTGGTCCAGCAAGCTTACATGTAAAATCTATACGATTTTCGATCCCATCGAATGGTCGCCGATATGATCGATGTACAAATTCTGATGACATCGACTGGTTCCCCGATCATATTTGTGATCCTGAAATTCTTCAAGACTTCTCTCTTATTTTTCAACTGTCGATAGAATCGAACCATCACTCGATGGAATCGAGTTCGAAATTCGATATCATCGATGTGTGTCTTGATCTCATCGACCAGTTGGCAGAAGGTTTCCAAAAAGGAAATGACAATTGAGTTCTTATCATCGAGAGGTTGGCCGATACAATCGAGAGTATACGTTCGATCATATCGACGACTGATCGATGATATCGAACTCTGTCATAAATATGTCCGTTTATATCCGTTGGAACGTTTTGCCTATAAATGGAGAGAGTTATCTTTATTGCTGGTAGAGAAAGTAGAGAGTGCTTTAGAGTGTTTTAACCTTCCTATCATTTACCTAAGCCCTTTCTCTCGGGAAGTTCATCCTCCAATCCACCCTCATCATTGATATCTCATAGAGTGGATTAGGGAATGAACTTTCTCATTCAAGGATCCTTCAGCTACTGCTTTAATGACATATCATTAAGCTGGGATGCCTTGAATGCATAGATGATGGGAACCTCTCTATCTTCCTTATAGGAAAACCTTTAGAGAGTGGTAGTCCATCATAAACTTGACCCAACCTAAGCCTAGCATATATACATCTTCATGTTGCGGATCAAGGGAGCTGAAGACTCTTCATCAACAAGAAGAAGGTCTTCATCATTGTGCTGAAAGGGACTCATCAACTTGTCTGTAAGTACTAAGAGTCCAGAGGACACTTGCGATCATTCCTTTTTAGGATTGGGTTTTAAGTGTTGCTCACCATTTAAAGTCCTCGAAGGAGGCCTCCGACGGGAGTGTACGTGCGGGGTGCGTTGTGTGGACCCTTGCTCTGTGGAGAGCATAAACATCTGGTTAGGAGTACACCAGTAAAACTCCAGGGTTAGAAGTGAACTGAGTAGAAACCTCAGGGTGCGTTGTGTGGACCTTTGTCCTGTATCGGCATAAACATCTGGTTAGGAATACGCCAGTAAAACTCTAGGGTTTGAGGTGAACCGAGTAGAAACCTTTGTAAAGGTTGAGGGTGAACCTGATTTAAAACCTTAGGTTTGAGGTGAACCATGGGAAACCTCCTTAGTGAAATTCGGTCACTCAAGGGTTGAGTGTGGAAGCTGAGAGTGGAGTAGACAAGTCATCGAACCACTATAAAATGACTGTGTTTGAGTTTGATATTATCTTTCATTTATGTGATTGCCTTGCATGTCTTTATATATGATCACGTTTTATGCACACAGTCATATCCATCACAATCTCATCTATACATTGTTTGTATTTTAAATAGTTTGTGATTGGATCCTCTATCAGGCTTGGAAGCCAGTAGAGTTAAGGTTGAGTAATCCTAATCAATACTCTGTGATAGGATTAGTGTGATAAGAATTTTTAATAATTTAAATAAACTTTAAAATGTCCTATTCACCCCCCCTCTAGGATATACTGACCTATTCCTACTTCAACTAAAGCGGTCTTCACCGCAATTTCATATGGGGCCTTAGAGATAGGCACGGTACTAGACACAAGATTAATCTAAAACTTAATATGTTGGCGTGGTGGCAATCCCAGAATCTCTTGGAACACATCGAGAAAACCATAAATGATTGGCAGCCAGTCGATACACAAGGCAACGGGCTCCTCAACTGTGCATGAAATGAGACAAGTTAATGGCTCTCCTCTAGGCTCGGTAATGAACTAGAATAGAGATAAGCCTGGAATACAAAACGTGATTGTCCTCACAGAGTAATCCAAGATGGCATGATACTCGAAAAGCCAATCCATGCCCAGGATGACATCAAACTCGAACATCGACAAAATAAATAGATCAATAGGTAAAAAGATATCACCAACCAAAATGGGGCAAGACAAGCAAAATCGGCCCAACACTGTAGTCTTCTCCAAGGGGGTTGATATGGTCAACCCCTCATAACTAGACTCTATCGACAATCCAGTTAAACAAAAGAAATCCTCGACCACAAAGGAATGCTATGCACCAAAATAAACAATGCACGTGTGATGCATGTGGAGATGGAAAAAATACCCTCAACAATTCCTCCAGATGACTGTAAATCCTTCTAAGCCATATAGAACCTAGCCTGAGTTGGCTGGGGAGGTGCTTGTCCCCTCTGAGGGTGTTGTTGTTGCTGTTGTCACTGAGGTGGCCTATACTGTTGTCTCTGCTATTGCTGGTGCTTCGACGACTGAGGTGGATGTGGTCGTTATTGTTGTGGAGGCTGTTGTGGCATTCTTGGCTGCTACTGTTGCTGAGGGCGGGGGCACTCATGCATGCGGTGCCCTGTCCCACAGCATCCAAAATAAGTCCCTATAAACGGCCTTTGGGGTGGCACTGGAGGTGCCGCTGGTGAACTGGTTGTTGGGCAGCCTATGCGTCTCTGCTGCTGACAACATTCTCATAAATCTGAGCCCTCTATCTCTCCTCTAATCACGGTCACTCTGTGCGTCAGCCCACTCAATCTCATAAATCTGAGCCCTCCATACTACCACTTAAAAAGTTAGGAGCTTATGCCCAATAACACGGCCTGAAGATCATAACGCAAGCCTTTCTGGAAATGGTGGGCCTTTCATTCCTCATCATCAACCAATTATAGCACAAACCTCGATAGTGTCATGAAACGAGCCACATACTGCGCCATAGACATGTCTCCCTGTACCAAGGACTCAAACTCTAATGCTCGCTGCCGACGAATGTGGTCGAGGAAGTACTGCTGGTTGAATCGGTCCATAAAATCCTCTTATGTCTAGACAAAATTAGGCCCTGCAATATGGGTAACGGATGTCTACCAGTGCTCGGCATCACCCTGGAGAAGAAATACGGCTAATCAGACCCATTGTTGGGTTGTACATGTCATCGTATCAAAAATCTTCTCCACCTCGTAGTGCCATATCTCGACTACTGTCCGATGTGGTTTGCCTTGGAAACTCGGAGGATTGAGCTGTAAAAACTCTCGAAGAACAATGCTCGCGTACTCCTGCTCTGCATGGGCTGGTAAAATAATGGGGTGCTTGTCCTGCCCCTGAAGGGCGGCCGTCACATTCTTCAACATCTACTGTAACTGGGAAGCACTCACGGGTATGGTCGGATCCGCATTATCTCGGGTGGAGGAACGACATCCTCTAGCTGGGGAGCAGGCATCTCTGGTAGTGGAGTGAGAGTCGTAGGTGGTAGAGCAGGAGTTGCTCGGGTCGCTTCCCTGGGTGGCATGTCCTATATGAAAGAACAAAGGCGCTTATCAACCTTGGGAACCCTCAAAGGCACGTACGTTAAGGGTCTATAACAGAAAATTTCTAGGTTATTCAAACTTGGGACCTAATTATCCTAAGCTTATAGTAGACATGTGATGTTGTTCTCGGTGACTCCCAAGTTATGCTCTGATACCAACTTCTATCATAACCCAAACTCAAAAAGTAGGCTCACAATATTCTCAATCGTCGAATCTGGCGCCAACAGCCTCCGTAGTACCCCATTCTCAGCTCCCAACACCCATATACCAGATTTCGATCCTGGGATCCTACAAGGAGGATTTTCAACATGAAGTTGATTCCCAATAGGCATAACCATAAGCATAACCCACGAACATTAACTAAGACACCATTACAAAATCCACTATGATCAAAAGCTTTAAGGTAAAATACGCATAAAGGAAAATACAATATCAATAATCAAAAGCTCTAGAAGCTCTGTGGCATGCTCCTATTGTTGCTCAGCTACGGTCTAGCGTCACCTACACGCATCAATCGTGCATAAGCTTATATAAAGCTTAGAGGGTGGTGAAAGTGTTTACGCAATATAAATGTGCTCAAAATGAAATATCAGAGTAATGGATAATATGCTGGCGAATCCATGAATACTATCAGTCGTACTGTAAGACTTGAGCCAAGTGCATGTGTGTTTATTTTGTATCTCTTAGTCCCATTATCCTACCAGCTACTCGCGACCCCCAATTAGTGTTTGTGATTATCCTTAAGTCCAGTCATGTAGACCCAACTCGGATCGAGCCGAAACTCTTCCATCTTGTTCGCATCATTGTGGTGGTTCTGATGCCACATTTTATGTGTCCATTTGATTTGTAGATCATAAGTTGTGTACATCTCATTTTTTAGCCCTTAATCATGATCATGTGGCCCACCTAGTGTGGAGAGCACATTTTTCAAGGTGGCCCATTCCCTTGGTGCAAGTTCTAATACACACCACCCATACACCACCCAAAGTTCCATATCCTACACTGCCCACTACCCAAACACCACCGACAACCCTAGCCTATAACCTCTATTAGGCTTTCTTTTACTAGCTCATCATGGGACACTCTTCCCTAGAGAGAAATGATGGAATTCTCTTATTTAGGTGGTATCTTTTAGAGAGACCATCATTGCTTTACTACAAGCCTGTCCCTCTCTCTTCTCTCCCTCTCATTTTCCCTCTTTCTCATTCTCATTCTCCTTGCTAGAGAAGGGTGAGACGTCCCCACCAGCCCTCAACATTCCAGCACCTTCTCCCCTTATTTCCTCCTCATCCCTCCATTAAACAACTATCTCAACCATCAATCTATTTTCCTTGGAGCACTAGGAGCTAGAAGATATAATTTTGGTGGAGATCCAACGTGAGTGCTCCCCTATTTCATGAAATTTCTTTCTCATAGTATAGATCTTCTTATTCTCTCATTTGGGAAGTGTAGGACCCACCAATTAATGGTGGAGATCCCACAGAACCCCTTAGATGTGGCCATTTGGCCTATCTTATGCATATATGTCCCACGCATGGTGTTTCTCCTCGATGGACCCCATTATGGAGGCTTCTCCTAGTTTCTTAAGCATGATGGCTCATCTAGACTCTTACATCATGGTTGGGATGACATCCCAACCATTCATCTTAAATATGAATGTGAATGAAATGTGTGAGTGTGACTGTGTTGGGGAAGGCTCAATAGTGGCCGAGCCTTCTCCCTATGGTCGATGTGTTCTTCCTCTTCTCTCTCTTTTCTTCTATTTCTGATGATGATGAGTGTGGTCTGCTTGGTGGGCTTAGATACTCTAGAAAGTTCAACTAGGGTGGGATGCCCATACCTCCCTACACTCTGGTTTTGGGTCTCTCATTTGTTGACTATTAATGATGCATGCAAGTGTGGTGACTTTAGGATTTGATTTGGACATTAGTGGGGCCCACTAGGGTGGGCCATAACACCTTATTTTTGGGGTAATTCCCTTTTTAATTAACTCATACAATTAATTTAATCCAAGTGTATATTGTTGTCCAAAATTTTCTGGACAATTTCTGGTTGTTTTTTAACCAGAATTTGGGACTATTTGGGGGATTTTCATTACCCATAAAATATACTTTTCTAAAAGGTGGGGATCCCATCTTAATGTCCCCTAAATTTCAGCCCCATCTGACCTTGATTAAGGTCCCAAAGGTGTGGCCCAAGTGAGGTGCACAGTCTGGATTTTCTGAACTATTCTAGCATCATGTCAGTTTCAAAATATTTGATTATAAAATATCTTTTGCATTAGTGGGCCACTTCTGTGCATCCCACCTAGTGGTATACATTTGAGCGGATGTAAAAGCCATTTTCCCCCAATTTTTGGAGGCCTTTATTCCACACCATTGGAAGCTTAGATCACGTCCAGTCTAAATTCTGCTCTGACCAGATTTTTTGACAGATAGTTTTCTTTTAATTCAAATAAATACATTCCTAATTCAATAAAATATGAAATTTTTCTAGGGGGTGGCCCACCCATGATAGGATCCACCTACCAAATTTTGGGGCCAACGGACCCCTAAGCGATCTTCGGCGAGGGCTAGACCGGCCCACCAGGCTGGATGTCGAAGGATGGGATGTCCAACATGAGTTGGTTGTCCACCCTATTTTAGGCCCATCTTGATGTGTTTTGTATCCACATCGTCCCTCCATAGTCTGGTCCACATGGGACGTCCATGTGTGGGGACCACTTTAATGTGTTTTAGGGGCATCCATCCAGGCCCTCATGACCGTCCACCAAAGGACGCCTAAGCCCACTGGGCTGCTGATGGACGTCTAGTCCAGCAGCATGGCCCACTTGATGTATGTGTTTTATGCACTCCATTCATCTGGTGGGGCCCACAATGATGTGTGTGGGTCACCAGTAAATCATAATTTTATACATTGATTTTTTATTGTTGGACTCCAGCAGGCCCAAAAAATAGGTGGGCTGGAATTCCAGTAATAGGCCCAAACTGGTTGCCCTTAATGACATGTTTTGGGGTGGCATGGCCCACCAGATTTAAGGATGTTATATGCACATATCTTGTCATTTCCCTGATGTGCCTCTGGGCTTAATTAGTGCACTCTTGAGGCCCACCCCAGTTGGGTTTTATTGGTTCCATATTTCTAGCTAATTATTGGACTTTTAGGCCCATTTGTCCTGTAACTTTCTAGATAGGCCCCTTGACCTTTGGGCCTATATTTTTTTTTCCACTTATTATGATGGGTTTGTGGGCTATAATATGCAAGTATTTGGGCCCTTGGTTGCCCACCAAAATAACCAATGTACTTGGGTCAAGTCGTGAGGCCCAACTCAATTAAATTAAGTATAAGGATTGCCCTTATGGTTGGATTATCAGGCTGCCTATTAGGCCCACCACAATATGTGGGTTTATAATCTTTATGGTTGGGCCCAAACCTTGCTAAAGGGTACTTACGTATTTGGGTTGGTGTATAGCCCACTAGGCCATAAATTGCTTAGGCCTTGAGCCTTGTTTCATATTCGAGTAGTGGCGAGATACCTTTTGGGACCCAATTGAGGTTGGATGTCCTCCTTGATGGCCCTAAGGTAGGCCCATGAGTTATTATGGGTGGTTTAAGGCCCATCGTAGGTCCTCATTAGGACCGTTTATTCCTTTAGGCTTATATATTTCCCTCCTTAACTTTGTGGGCTACCCCAAAGTATTGGGCTCCCATTAGAGGATTTTTCCTTAGATTAATGGTCTAAGTACCTAGACTTGATTCCCTCCTTGGGAAGGAGGAGTATGTTCTAAGTCATCATCATCGTATGACGTACCCTCTGACCCATATACATCATGGTGTGTTTGGATTTCATTTGTGTGTGGTCATTGGGTTGATATGATAGAGGGATGGAGTTCTCCTCTTGTGCACATTGAGTGCTTGGAGCTAGTGCATGATTCATGCATTTCGCATCACATCTCATGGATATTATTAGCCTTAATTCATCAGGGCATTGCCACTATAGGGGTATTCGTGGATGGTCGTATGTGGACACTGAAAATATTTTATTTAAGCATTTGGGGTGCATAGGATATCCCTGGTTGAAAGCCCCTAAACCTTCAAGGTACCTAGAGGACGCTTCAACGCCATGACCGAGTGAAAATTACGAGTGCCTGAGTGTCTTACATCATAGGCCGAGCCTCCCAATGTCGCGTAGTCGGTTGAGATGGGATGTGGTCTTATCCGCCTGAGTGAGAGGGAGTTGTTAGGCTAAGTCTGACCAGCTCGTGAGTGGGTCCACTACCGTCGAGCCTCGCTGGTGATTGGATGTCCACAGGTGGGTAGTGTAGTCTCCTACGCTCGTTTGACTATGCGGTCTTAAGAGCGACAATCTTCATGTATAGTATTAGACCCCGGTGATATTCCTTATGATTGAAATGTATTAGATATGTGGACTGGTTATGAGCATTGGCATTATTTTGTATTGCATTGGTATCGGTTGTATAAGCCTTATTGCATTGCATAGCCTTGGTATGACTTCCTGCTTTCATGGCTGAGTCCTAGGGGTGAGGCGGGGGGGGGGGGGGGGGGGGGGGGGGGGGGGGGAGGAGGAATAGGACTATGCCAAATTAAAAAATTAACAGTAAAATTTAAACAAATATAAATAAAAGATAGCAATTAAACAATCTACAGTACAGAAATGTAAAACAACCTCAAGTGTATAAGTATTGAGAGGTTGATACAGATGTTGTTCTAAGGACAACCTTACACCAAAAACCAATGGTTTATGGTAGGACAACCTGATTCCTAAAATGGTCTGTGTATCAAAAACTCAAACTGATACAGAGGAATTGAGAAATAAATAGCAAAGGAAATAACTACGCTATTACAACATTCTCACACTTGCATAAAAGAAATTACAACATTCTCCACAAATACTTAAAGAAAAATTACAACATCCACAAAATAAAATATTCAATCAATCACCACAAGACCAGAAATTATAGTGGTTCGTTTATGGGTACACCAACTGTTTAAAAAAAATAGCAGCACAACTACTGCACTTCTTATATCCTCACCAGTGGATATTAGCATTCACTATGAAAATAAGTTTTTCAAGGTTCACCTAAAACCCTTACAATTGTATTTTTCAAGTAGGCTTACACAATTCAAAAACCTCACACTATGAGTTTTCTAGATCACCTCAGACAAACCAAAATAAATAGATTTTTCTGGCACAATCTCAATGAAACCAAAAGAATGAATTTACAAAAGAGTAAAATACTTATCTAGATATTCTCCGTTTGATGTAGCCCGGAAGAACTAATTCGGAGTAGAAGTTCAACGTAGAAGTTCAATATCCACACTTATGAAATGGTTTTAGATTCTAAATTGATTTTAGATTAAATCACCTTGGGTTAGCTTGATTTGATTTTGATTCCAAGAAATTGGAATACTTTAATCCCTCTTTCAAATAAAATTAGAATGCAGAATACAAAATCAAATGCAAAAAAGCTAATTAAAGAGAATATGAAATAAGAACTAAATATCTTAAGAATATCACTAACTTATCTCTCAGAGTGGTGTATTGATTTTGCTTGAATTGAATATCAAACTCTGAAATTCGTGCTTTATTTATAAGTGTAGAAATCGCACTCCCGACTGATCCTGATGTCAGCACGACTGCTCAAAGGATCAATGAACTTTTAAAAATTTAGGCGCGATAAGATAAGACTGTTCCATGACTGATCGAAGGGCCTACTCTACTGGTTGAGTAGCCTTTACGACCGGTCAAGTCTTGTCAATGACTGGTCGTGTTGGATTTAATTTACTTGCTGGACTTTGAGTTGAGCCTGCAGGACTGGTTGAGCATTATTCACATGACCGGTCGAGCAGTCTCCAGGACCGGTCGAGACTTTAACAAAAATCTCGAAAATAAGTAACAACCTTAGGACTGGTCAAAGATTTCTTGGACTGATCGAGCCAGTGCTAGGATTAGTCAAACTTAGTTTAAGACTAGTCGAAAAACAAACTATGCACTTATAAAATGACCCAATTAAATTATGTATTCAAAATGGCCTATCTTATGGTCAATCTAAGGTCATTCATACCTTATACATGATGTATGAACACTGAAACTTCTTTTGTTAGTTGATAGTCAGTCTTTGAAGTTCATGAAACGTGAAATGATGAAGCTTAAACTTGAGACTTTTGAAGCTTGAATATGACTAACATTGAAGCTTGAGTTTGAGGTTCAAAGTAAAGAACTTTGTCTTATCTTGGACAAGCTTTGAAAAATTGAACTATTGAAGCTTGAGAGATTGAATTCACACTTGGTGTTGTACTTGAACATGAACATGTAATTTTGCATTTGAAGTTCTTGAAGTTAAGACCTTTGATCGTGTACATGAGATGCAATGTCTTGTATTTGTAGAAGCGCTACACAAGACACAAATTCAATCCACAACCACAATCCATCCACATGCCACATATCATAAGGCATGATAAAATTCTCCCCCTTTTGTCACAATATGACAAAGGAAGGAACCAATAAAAAATATTAGAAGTAGAAAAATAAGGAAGAAAAAGAAGAGTAACGAGGAATAAATGATCAAGATAATCAAGATAATAAATCCATAAACAAACATTGTTCAAGCATGATCAACCATATTCAACCAAGTAAAACAAAAGAAGTCCAAGTATCATAAATGTTATTACAAACCAAATAAGCAAATAATAATCAGAACCCGATGAAGAAACAGGTATGGAAGGATCAAGTTTATGAAGTCCCTTATTAAGGCTCCTAAGATACTTGCGTATATATTTGAATTGAAAATCATGGGACACATTCATGTTTTCTACCTTTTCCTCAAGTGAGCGTAACTGCACATCAAAGTCAGATGACTGATAATCAGGATCATCTGCTGAATTGGATTCAATCTCATTAAAAATATCATCTATATTGATGTCATCTGGAGGCAAATCAACTTCTTCTTCATTTGCGGCATCAGCTCCACCAACACCCACATTGACTTCGCCAGGGGCCAACTTCAAATTCATCTTATTAATATTGGAGTTATTGAATAGTAGGTGGTGAATGAGAGCTTCTTCTATAGGCATAGCTACTAAACTATGTGTGGCCAGTACAGTCATAAGATACGCAAAGGAAATGTCATTGTGTCCTAGATGGAGACAGAACTGAATGATCCAATGACAAATCAAGGAAAGAAGATAAAAAGATGAATCAGAGATGATGGAATGTAGAATACTGACCATGAACGTAGTGAGGTCGGTATTATTACCAGAATGAGGATAAACGTTTGAAATGAATATCTTGTGAAGAACTCTATATCTAGGTAACAAAAACTTTGAGGCAAACGCATTTTCATTAGTATTCCATTCCGCATCTATATTGCATAAATCTCTAGTAAGCATACGTTTCTTAGTTTTAAATGATTTTTCTACTAGAGTGCTAATAGGAATACCTTCATCATTGACAGGTATATCCATTAGTACATAAATAAGATGGTAATCCACATTGACTGGACCTTTTCTAGTTACAATAGTAAATGTCATATTTTTAGTTAAAAAATAAGTAATGCAAGCATACATAGCCTGAACAATGGAGTGGTATGCTGACCCACCCCAATGTAGTATGTTATCCCATCTTACAGACTAAAGAAGAGGAAGGATATCAAATGGAGCTAGATGATCAACATTAATAGATCGTTCAACTATAGCATTGCGCAACCTAATATCCCATATATAAGAAGGATCATCTTCAGGGAACCAAAGGTGGCGCATTGTTATAGGAGTCGACCAAGAAGTAGAAGGACCACGAGTTCTTTTTTTCTTGTTTGTACCTTCCATTTGCACCAAAGATTTTAATAGACATAAAAATTACAAAAGAAGTAGAGTGGGTTTTCACTAGATTAGAATTTGGAGTAGGAAACTCCAAAAATAACTATGAATCAAGAAATAAATCACACCAAAGATGAAAAGAGAGTGCAAGGAACTTGATTTTATAAGGAAAATGAAAACAAAGCACTAACCTTGAAGAAATAGATGATGGGTTCAACTAGTCGACTTAGGAGCCGTTGGAGAAGACACCCAAAATGAGAAAAAATAATTTTTCCTGCCAAATAATGCATCAAACTCGCGCTACATGGCTGGTTGAGTACATGCTCGACCGGTCGTGCCATGACTAGTTGAGTATGTACTCGACTGGTCGTGTAGAGCCCAAAATATGTAATTTTCATAAAATTTGAAATTTTAAAATTTTTAAATAACAAATATATACATTATGATACAGAAATGCATGAATAATCAATTCAAATTGCACATACTAAGATCAAATTTCAATTTAGCAAACCTGCTTTTGTCGACCGATTTTGTAAATATGTCAGCAAGTTGAGTCTCAGTTGGAATATATTCCAAAGAAATTATCTTTTCTTCCATTAATTCATGAACGTAATGATATCTAATGTCAATGTGCTTAGTTCATGAATGCTGGATTGGATTTTTAGAAATATTAAATGCATTGAAATTATCACAGTATAAAACCATAGTATCTTGTGTAATTTCGTAATCACTTAACATTCTTTTCATTCACACAAGCTGAGTACATGCATTATCTGCTACAATGTATTTAACCTTAGTAGTTGAGAGCGATATGGAACTTTATTTCTTATTTTGCTAAGAGACTAAACAGTTCCCTGCATAGAAACAACCACCACTGGTTGATTTTTGGTCATCAATGTTACCAGCCAAATCAACATTCGTGCAACCATCTAATTGTACACTAGTATCATGTGGATACCAGAGACCAAGATTAGCTGAACTAGCAACATATCGCTTAATCCGCTTAACAACAGTTAAATGTGACTCTTTATGGTCAGATTGATATCTAGCGTAAATTCCTACGCTAAATGCAATATCAAGTCTATTTGAAGTTAAATAAAGCAAACTTCCAATCATATTGTGATATAGTTTAGAATCCACATTCTTACCTGAAGAGTCCTTTAAAAGTTTTAACATAGTACTCATAGGAGTATTAAAAATTTTCCCACTCTCAAATCCAAACATGTTAACTAAGTTCAGATCATATTTGGTTTAAGATATAAAGAAACCATCAGGTTCCTGTTTAACTTGCAGCCCTAAAAAATAATTCAATTCCCTAACCATTCTCATTTTAAACTTAGATTTCATAAGATTTACAAACTCAACAGCCATGTTAGCATAGGTAGATCCATAAATAATATCATCAACATAAATTTACACTATTAAAATGAGATCATTATGTTTCTTTACAAACAATGTCTTATCAACACTTCCCATTATAAATGTAAGACCCATATCCTAATCCATACTGTTCCATCGACTGTTATGATCCTTCTCATCGAAGTCCAGCAATTAGCGACCTATAATCGATGTTTGCATGCAACCCTAAGTCGTATCCTGTGGATTTGAGTTGGCTTAATCTAAGACTTGTACCATTGCGACTGTACCGTCGCCGTGGTTCCAACACCATGTCTTGCATACCGATCTGATACCTTGGTAGGGAGATGTGGGTCGACATTTATTTAAAAAAAATGACGTGCGTTTGTAATCCTAAGAGAATCTCTACAACATATCAAATCAATCCCATTAATCATCTCATGTCAAGTACAAAGCACCCATGCTTCCTTTCTCCACAAGTCAAGCAAACCCCAAAGTCAACCAATCTCTCACCTCACCCATCACTCACCTCACATCCATCACTCACATCTCTCTTACAACCACCATACCTCTCTCTCTCTTTCTCAACATAAATTCCAAGCATCAATTCCAAGAGAGAAAAGAGGTGGACGTTCATGCATTTCTAAGGAGAGAAGTGATTTTTGTGGCCCACTTTTCCATCCCAAGATCTCTCATCCTAGCCATTCAACTCTCATCTTCCACCATCAAAGTGAGACACAAGGAGATTGGCATTCCAATGGACCGAGAAGATCGATGGTGGGTGCTTTTATAGGATAGTTTTTCATGCTTTTATGAAGTGCCAAGTGAGGCCTACTAATTGATGGTATGGATCTCATTTGGGACCCTAGGTGTGGCCGATGGCCCACCTTGATTCTCATGGTCATTCCATGATGGGGCCATTCTCCATGGACCCTATCATGATGTTTATTTTCTTTACATGGATAAGAGGTCATATAGACCATTTATTTTAGTGGAGAAGGAATCTTCACCATCAAATTTTTAATTTAATGGGCCCACGTGTAATGAGACTCACTTGATGTATGATTGTTTGCAAGGGAGGGCTCATAGTGGCAGAGCCCTCCATCACATGTGTCTCTCTCTATCTTTCTCACTCTCTCTCCCCCGCCCTTTTTTTTTTTTCATTTTTGTATGGTGATGAGGCTATGTGGCCCACTCGGATGGACCCCCACCTTAATGTATATGATCCATATCACCCAGCCATGTGGTGGCCTACCAAAGGAGGCCCCACCTTAAATATATTTGTTATGCCCAAAAATGTCCAGCATCTGGACGTGAACTGAAAACCCAAATATTAGCTTTGGTTAAAAAGCCTTTGGGAATGGCCACTTATGCATGCCCCACTTTGATGTATGTTGTTAATCCAAGCTGTCCATTCCTTTCCACGACTCATTTTAGGCGTTGAACCGAAAAATGAAGCTAATCCGCTCATTGGGCGGGCCATACCTTTCAAAACAGTGATTCTCACCATTTAAATTCACTTTAATTTTGCTATAGGCCGAAATAGATTCAATATTGGACTCGTTTGGCTTGTCTTGAGTCATGAAACGCAGTGGATGGGGTGGATCTACCTGATACGAGCCCCACATATGAAAAACTACAAAAAAACCCCATTTCAATAAAAATAAAATATATATATATATATAGCAGGCCGCATTTGCTGCTGCTGACATAGTAGCAGAACGCTGCTGCGGTTGACAGACGGACGGGCAGAGGAACGGGTCCCAGCCGTAGGCCCCACTGTGATGTTTGTGGAACATCAAAACCGTGCATTTGGTGGCCCCATGTTTGGGCAATGTTCCCTCTAAAAATTAGCCCCATTTGGAGCTCAGGTGGCCCACACAGCAAGAAACAGTGGGATTGAATGCCTGCCATTGAAACCCTTTTTGGGTGACACAGAAGTTTTGGATTAATATGAAATTTGTTTTTCCTATGCATCCAGGTCTGCGTGACCTCATGAACGGGTTGGATTGTAAATAAGCATTATGGTGGGCCCCACGTGGAACCCACAGTGATGTGTGTGTTGTATTCACACCGTCAGTGGGCGGTGGAACCTACAATGATGTATGTATTTTAGTCACACCGTCCACAGCCGTGGACGATGGAACCCACCATGGTTTATATATTTTATCTTCATTGTCCACACTTAGATGGTGGAACCCACCATGATGCATGTGCTGCATCCAAACCGTCCATCCATCTTGAAAGCTCATTTCATGGCATGAGCTAAAGAATGAGTCAGATCCATAGTTCATGTGGACCCCCGCCATGATGCATGTGTTGCATCCAATCTATCCAATCATTTTGAAAGTTTATTTTAGGGCTTGAAGCTGAAAATGAGACAAATCTAGGATTAGGTGGACCACACTATAGAAAACAATGGGTTTGAACCTCCACCATTAAAACCCTTTTCAGGTCAGTGTGACCTCATGATCAGATTGGATGGGAAATATATGTTATAGTGAGCCTTAGAAATTTTAATGGTGTATGAGGCCGTTGTTAAGGCCCACCTTGCTATGAATGTAAGGCCCATATTATGAGGCCCATTGTGATGTATTCCAAAGCCCAGGGGTTATGGCCCATTACAATGTACATAAGGCCCATTGGATATTAACATTCACTATGAAAATAGGTTCTTTAAGGTTCACTTAAAACCCTCAATTGTCTTTCAAATAGCCTTACACAATTCAAAAACTCCGTACTCTGAGTTTTTTGAATCACCTTAGACAAACCAAAACAAAGAGATTTTTTTGCCACAATTTCAATGAAACCAAAAGAATGAATTTACAAAATAGTAAAATACTTATCTGGATATTTTCCTTTTAATGTAGCCTGGAAGAACCAATTTAGAGTAGAAGTTCAACGTAGAAGTTCAATGTCCACACTCACTTATGAAATGGTTCTAGATCCTAAATTGATTTTAGATTAAATCACCTTGGGCTAGCTTGATTTGATTTTGATTCCAAGAAATGAGAATACTTCAAATCCTCTTTCAAATAAAATTAGAATGCAGAATACAAAATCAAATGTAAAAAAGTTAATTAAAGAGAATATGAAATAAGAAATAAATAGCTTAAGAATATCACTAACTTATCTCTCGGAGTGGTATATTGATTTTCTTGAATTAAATATCAAACTCTGAAATTCAAGCTTTATTTATAAGTGTAGAAATCACACTCTCGATTGGTCCTGAGGTTGGCACAACTAGCCGAAGGATCAACAAACTTTTAAAAATTTGGGCACGATAAGATAAGGCTATTCCACAACTAGTCAAAGGGCCTGCTCGACTGGTCCAGTACCCTCCACAACCGGTCGAGTCCTGTCCATGACTAGTCATGCGGGACTCAATTTAGTTGCGGGACTTTTAGTCGAGCCTGTATGTAATGCCCTGAAAATCGGGGGTCGAGCAGAAGCACAGCTCCCGAGTTTTAATGCATCACTTATGCAATATAGATAAAGATGATTGAATGTTGTTCATGGTAATGCATTAAACATGAGTGGGATTACACCAAAATAATAATTCATACTCCAGATCAGTTTATATAACGCAAGCGGAAGACTGAAAGATGTATATAAACGAATATAAATCCAAAAGATCGTTGTCAATCGCTAGAGTATGAATACATCACCGAGTCATCATATACATGTAAGAGCTCAAAAACAAAATATCAAAGGAATAGTTCAACTACAATGATAAACCCTGTAGCCCCGTCAATCAGAACGGCAAAAGCGAAACTATCAGAGAAATGCATATATGAGAACTCGTCCTGATCGTCGTAGTAATCAGGCTCCACCTCATGAGTCGCATCGTCATCTGCAACTAAGACAGAGTTTGGTGAGTGTTCAGAACACCGTCCCAGAACATGGGAGTGAGTGATCAACTCAGTGGAATCATAGAGTAAAGATTAACATGTTATCAATTCAGTCAAGTAGTAATGATAAAGCAGACATATCTAACATTCCTAGATACTCCTGTTAATGTAAGGATGAAATGTTTTCATGATGCATGCCCTCGCCTACACTCCCTCGTGCGACACCATCTTACGTTCGCGGCATGCTTTCTTTCCTCTGTGCACTTTATCGTCGGCACATGCAGTGCGATGTTATAAACATGATTACCGAGTTATTATTAGTCCTTTTTTATACAGCAGTATTGGGAAACTAAGGTACCTCCCCTGTATTATTACCCAAACGATGATCCATTCTAGGGTCGTCAGTCCTAGACAATCTCATATAACAGTATAGTTCTAGATCGCTGTAAAGAGTTCGTCACCAATCAATACAGGTCCAGTTATATCCTATAAACTACAAAAAGGCTCGTCGCCCCAATGCAACTTTAGGATATACTTGAGGTCACTACAAAGGGCTCATCACCAATCAGAGTAGGCCGACAGCTCGAATATAGTGTCTCATACCATCATAATCGGCTCACGAGTCTAGGTTACTCACTGGTCACTACGGAGAGGCTCGTCGCCCCAGCGTAGGCCGACAGCTCGACCATGGTGTCCCATGGTGAATAAAGTTTGGCCGCGAACTCAAGCCTGCTACTGAATGCCTGGACCATAATATGGCCTCAATCACGTACAACCTCAATAATAGACATATGATTCAACTTCCACGTTCATATAAGCATGATATGAAATATAACTTAAACATGAATACTAAACATGAAGGAAATCATACACATAATTAGTAGGAATGAAATAAGCTAAACATAACATGAAAGAAATCATACACACAATTAGCATGAACGAAATAAACTAAATATAACATAGATGAAATCATACACACAAGTAATGTGATTGAGATTCATATTTCAATTCCCTTAAAAATCATACTTTACCTATTTGTAACTCATTCAGGCATTTACACAAACACTTAGACTACACTATAACATACATTGCGTATGTTGGCATATTGCATGTTTAGGCAAATCCTTTTGCTAAGGAGTTGTCGCATACATATCAAGCATGTATTAACCATGATTTATCATGGAAATCACAAATACAAAATTTATACGTATACAAGTATTTTAACAAATACATATAATACACTACGGTATACATATTTCATACGTATTCGTAACGTGAAACAAACAGCACGTTTTGCATGTGAAATAGCACCAAGTCAATGATAAATAATTATCTGACATTAAAAGCTTTGAAAACCATAACCTATACATCTATAATCCGCACCTTACGCCGTAGAAGCGTAACAAATCTGATTCAAGCTATAAGCCTTCGTCAACGGCGGATTAACAACCTATAGCACGAGCTAGGTTAGTTATTATGTCACTTTAACTACTTGAAACCCTAGAACTGATTAGGGTTAGGTTTTCTTACCCAATAGTGTATTTGAAATCACCGGAATAGTGATTCGGTAACGATGTGTAAGCACAAGGAGTAACGAGAATTGAATCCCAGGAGTAGCTCCCACTTCTCTCTCACTTTCTCTCTCTTTACTTTCTCCTCTTTCTTAGGGTTATAGGAAATTCGTATGGTGAGAGAGGGTGAGGGTTTCAAGCCCTTATATAGGCCCAAAACTCACTAAAATAGTCTCATGGCCAAGGTATACTTAAGTTATATCCAAATCAGCCTTGTTTTGATCTAACGGAGCAGTTCTAGAAGTCCTTTTGCTGAATGCGGTCGGACTTAAGCTCACAACTATTGGATCTTGAGTACATTAAGTTTTCAGTTCGATCGGATTCCCAGATCGACCATGGCGGACTAGTTTCAATTCAGCGGTCACCAAAACTCGATCAAGGCCACAAGTACTTTGACATGTGTGGGCCATCTTCCCTGATCTGAGGGTGAATTTAGGTCAAAAACTAATGGTCAAAATGCTTATAAATGACGCGTAAGTGACACGACCCAGATTACTTAAATTCATATTTAATTTCTTAAAATTCTTCACTTTCTCACCCTCTTCACTCCAGACTCAAGGAAACAGTCTCAGGACATCGTTTGGAGATGATTTTGGAGGTGATTATCAAGTCCAACTAGGCGGTCATAACCATCTAAGTTCAATGCTATCGGATTCTCGACGTGTGGTCCAGGTTCATTAGGAAGTTTCAAAGTGCTCCCGAGAGCAACTGGCTTTAGAGTTGGATTCTAGATTTTAGGATAATGTAGCGTTAATGATTCTATAGGTTTTAGGTCTTGTAGATCGTATTTAAAGTGATTAGTGCTAATTTCACAGGTAATCTAGGTTAGCACTTAGTTAATTCTCGTCTAGTTTTTAAAGGATTTAGTCCTGAGGGATTTCTACCTGAGTTGGTACTTGGGTCTTTGTACGGATTTTTTGAGTTGCTACAATCTACCCCCCTTAAAAAAAAATTTTGTCCTCAAAATTTGTACCTTTTCATATTTCTCGAGAATCTGAGGATAGTTTTTTCTAACCTCAGCTTCCGTTTCCCAAGTAGCTTCCTCCTCTGTATGATGTGTCCATAATACCTTCACGAGTGGTATCACCTTACTGCGCAACACTTGCTCCTTCCTGTCGAGGATACGCGTCGGACGCAGTACATATGTAACATCCTCGCTCAACTGTACTTGCTGCCACCTGATAATGTGTGAAGGATCAGGAACGTATTTCTTCAGCATAGATGCATGAAATACGTTGTGTACGCCTGTGAGTGGTGTGGGTAAGGCCAGGCGATACGCCACTGCCCCCACTCGATCCAGAATCTGAAATGGACCAATAAACCTCGGTGTGAGCTTCCCCTTCTTGCCAAACCGCAGGACTTCCTTCATAGGAGAAACTCAGAGGAACACATGGTCTCCAACCTCGAACTCGAGCGGTTGCCGCCTCCTGTCAGCATAACTCTTCTGTCTGCTCTGAGCTGTCAGAAGTCGACGTCTAAAAATGTCGATCATCTCTGAGGTTACCTGCACTAACTCTGGGCCAACCAAACTGCGCTCACCAACTTCTTCCTAGCAATGCGGTGCTCGACAAGGGCGCCCATACAAGGCCTCGTAAGGAGCCATGCCAATACTCGCCTTGAAACTGTTATTGTAGGCGAAGTCTGCATATGGGAGACAGTCGTCCCAACTGTCCTTGAAGTCCAAGGCACAAGCTCGCAGCATATCCTCCAAAATCTGATTCACCCACTCTCTCTGTCCATCGGTCTGGGGGTGAAACAAGATAATGAATTTCAACTTCACACCCATCGCTTCCTGGATACGAGTTCAGAAGATAGATGTAAACCACGTGTCTCTGTCCGACACAATCTCCAAGGGAACTCCATGCAGACGAACTATCTCTTTGATGTATAGCCTGGCCAACTCGTCTGTAGAGTTCGTGACTCTGATCGGAAGGAAGTGAGCCAATTTCATCAATCGGTCGACGATCACCTAGATAGAATCATGTCTCTTTCTCGTCTTCGTCAGTTTTGATATAAAGTCCATAGAAATGAAGTCCCACTTCCATTTAGCTATGAGCATGGGCTGAAGCAATCCAGGAGGTCAGCGATGCTCTGCCTTGACCTGCTGGCACGTGAGACAACGAGATACGAACTCAGCGATATGAACCTTCATGTTATCCCACCAGTACAATCTCTTCATGTTTTGATACATCTTCGTGCTACCTAGATGCATCGCAAGCCTCGAACTATGGGCTAACTCGAGAACCACTCGTCTTAAGTTAGGAATATCTGGGACGTATAGGAAGCCACGATAATATAAGCCCTCATCTGTACCAACACTCCACTCAGAGTCCTCTTCTGTACTAACCCGCTCTCTCATCTTCGCTAATAGCTCATCGTTTGCTTGAGCCGCGATAATCCTGTCATCAATGCGGGGTTATACACGAACATGTGCGACGACTTCAAACGGGTCCTCCACAGTGAGCTTCTGCTCGAAGTCCCACACGAACTCTACCGTATCCCATTCTGCCATCATCAGCGGAGCCGCAAATGCTATAGCCTTCTTGCGGCTTAACGCATCAGCCACAAGGTTGGCCTTGCTAGGATGGTAGGAGACCTCAAACTTGAAGTCCTTTAAGGTTTCCATCCATCGGCGTTGCCTCATATTCAAGTCCCGCTGAGTGAATATATAGCGAAGGCTCTTGTGGTCACAGAAAAGCTCGAACTCCTCTCCATAGAGGTAATGTCTCCAAAGCTTTAATGTAAAGATGATGACTACTAACTCGAAGTCATGAGTAGGGTAATTTTCCTCGTGTTTCCTCAACTGTCTCGAGGCATATGCAATCACCCTGTCCTTCTGCATAAGGACACAACCCAGACCAACTCGAGATGCATCAGTGTATATAGTATACTTGACCCCTTGCTCTAGCAATACTAGCACAAGGGCGGACGTCAGTCTGTCCTTCAGTACTTGAAAAGCTGCTTCCGCCTTCTCATTCCAGGCGAACTTCAAGTCTTTCCGAGTTAACTGAGACAACAGTCTGGCAATCTTCGAGAAGTCCCGAATGAAGCGTCGGTAATAGCCTGGCAGACCCAGAAAACTCCTCACCTCAGTAACCGAACCAAGCTATTTCCAGTCCTGAACCGCGACTACGTTGGCAAGGTCCACTGCTACCCTTCCTTGGACATTACATGTCTTAGGAATTTGACTTCCTCTCGCCAGATGTCACACTTCTTGTACTGTACGAACAACTGGTTCTTCTTTAGAGTATCTAAGATTGTTTTTAAGTTTCCCTCATGCTCTTCCTGGCTTGTAGAGTACACCAAAATATCATCAATAAACACGATGATGAATTGTTATAGAAATGGATGAAAAACTCGATTCATTAAGTCCATGAACATAGCCGGTGCATTCGTAAGACCGAGCGACATCACGAGAAACTCGTAATGACCAAAGCTAGTCCTGAAGGCAGTCTTCTGCACGTCTTCTTCACTGATGCGCAACTGATGATATCCTGATTGTAGATCAATCTTCGAAAAGTATCGCGCCCCTTTCAACTGATCAAACAGATCATCTATCCTGGAAAAAGGATATTTATTCTTCACGGTCAACTGGTTCAACCTATAGTAATCAATACATAACCGTAGTGACCCATCTTTCTTCTTGACGAACAACACAGGTGCTCCCCAAGGAGACACACTAGGTCGTATAAAGCCCTTCTCTACCAGCTCGTCAATCTGTTTCCTCATCTCTCCATCTCACATGGCGGCATACGATACATCGGTAATGAAACAGGTGCCGCTCCTGATACGAGATCAATAGTAAAATTGATCTCACGCTGCGGAGGTAAACCAGGAATCATCATGAACACCTCCTCATAATCCTGAACTACAGGCGTATTTTCAATTGTCGGGCCATGAACATTCTTTAGTAAGGAAGATAACAACTCAGCCGAGAAGGGTGACTGACCTGAACTGGGAAAGTAAAAGCTGTGCTCTCAGGTCCATAGGCTGTCACCACTCTAACCTCGCAATCAATTTCTGCTCGCATCATAGCGAGCCAATCCATACCAGGAATGACGTTGTAATGGAACAGAGGAAAGACAATCATGTCGACTAATATGGTGCTGCTTCCCAAGTTTATCGGGCAGCTCTTGCAAATCTTAGTAACATCAAAAAATGTGGTAATAACCCTCACAGGAGTAGTATCCAATCCCAATCGCTTGACTGTCGAGCATGAAATCATCGAAGTAGTGGACCCAGTGTCCACCAGTAAGAAAACTGAAGTACCTTGGATAAGAGCCGTACCCTCGAATGACCTCGGTGCTATATCTGCACCTTCCAAAGTCACAACTGTAAGTGCATGCACCCGAGCCTTCTGTGGGCAGTTCGGCTGGGGTACCATAGGCCATTGTGGCGGCCTAAATTGGGGTGCCTGTGGTCGAAACGAAGGATATGCAGGTGTAGTCCGTAGGGGTGGAGCCGATAAAGCCTAAGGGCGAGGGCGATCAATCCTCTGTGGCGGCGAGAACCCATTATCTCTCATAGGTGTAAAACAGCTCTCCGCCACATGACCTAGTTTCCCACAGTAAGTACAGGTCACACCAGGTCACCTCATTGGAACTAGTGGTTCTCGATATCCTTGGAGGAGAGTCGGTACGGGTCCTCTTACCGAGGAATGGCTTGCTCAGCATACCTGGTTGTGGCCTAGGGATCATAGGCCCACGAGAATGTGCTAATCAATCCTTGTCCTGCTTTGCTCACATAGACATGTGTACTAGCTCAGCATAAGAGGGTATGCTAATACAACACATCTACGATCGAATGTCGGGCCACAGGCCCTAAGAAAAATGCCACATCCGCATCTGTGCGTCCGCATGTATAGTCGGGACATATCTGTCCAACTTCGTAAATCGGTGCTCATACTCTGTCACTGTCATGCCTCCCTATTTGAGGCGCAAAAACTCATTCTCCTTCTCGTGCCAGTACGTAAGGGATAGTATTTCTCATGGAAGTGGGACTCAAATGATGCCCACGCCCATATGTAGTCAACTGCCACAGTCCACAGGACACTATCCTACCACAAGCTGGCTTCCTTCTCCAACAAGAAGGTCACCAACTCAACTTTCTCTGCCTCCGTACAATGCAGCATCCTCAGCATCCTGGAGATATGGTCAAGCCAATATTTGGCCTCCTCAGGTTTGTGAGAACCCAAAAATGTAGGAGGCCGTAAGCATTGGAATCGATCTAGGAGGCCACTCGTACCCAAGTTCCCCGTAGGGTATACAGTAAGTGTAGACAAGGCCACACCCTCATCCTGAGCAGAAGGCCCTGCAACCTCAGTAGGGCGTACAAATGGTGAAGGTGGAGTCGTACTCTCACCTTGACCTAAAGATCCCGCAATGGTGGTTAAGAGCTGCGGTGCTGGTGATGGTGCCTCGTCTGCTGCTGCTGATGCTGCTTTTGCTGCTGGTGCATCATCATCAACAACTACTCCAACCTATCTGTAGGTGGAGCTGATGAAGGAACATACTGCATCGAAGAAGATGCACAGTTCTGCTCTCGAATTGGTGGTGTGTAAGGTGGCAGCCCAACAGTTGGACCGATCGAAGGCTAAGACTCAGGCATAGTCTCACGATCCGGGCCCAAACTAGGGTCTGCACGACCATCACTCTGAGAAGGTGCCTGGTCCATCGAATCACTCAATACGAGGCGTTTCGTGCTCCGTGTGAACTTAGGTGACATTCCCTACACAACATAGGGTGCAACCCAGATCAGATTCAACATAGCCATAAACCTAGTTACGCAACATTTGCACACAAATTAAAGGTAACTTCACGCATTTCATTACCAAAATTATCATAATACATGAGACACAAGTTTTACATGGATCATGACAGAAAATGCATGTGAGCTAATACAACTAAGCTTCAAACATGAAGTTTTAACACTAGAAGAGCTATCAAACTACTATACCTATAGAGGCTACACACAAACATGAAATAAACCACAACTACAAAAAAATAACGATGACTTAAGGAACTATTCATCAGAATCTGGCGATAGAGAAGGGGCACCCTTATCCTGCAGGCAGCATTGGATAGTCTTCAGCGTGTGAGTCACTTTCTTGAACTTGTGTTTCATGAGGCCCCAAAGATCCATAATGTCCTATCATAGGACAGCCTAGCCCTCCTCAAGCCGAGCTATACAGACATCCCTAGCAGCTTGATCAGTGTCCTGCTCTGGTGCCGTAGGAGGAGAGCTCTCATCAGTATCCTGAGCCTCCTCTTCCTCTTTATCCTGCTCTTCTTCCTCTTCTATCTCTGCTCCACCTTCTTCATTACTCTCCTCTTCTTCTTCGCTTTCAGACTCATCCTTACTTTCTTCAAGTTAGGCTTGTCGTTGTCGTGGCCCGATCTTCATCTGGTTGAGAGTGGTCTCACTGAGGTAATGGACCGACGCTGGAAATTTTGTCCCAAGTCTGTAGCCAAACTCGAGTGCAATCTTACATATGAATTGGTCGAAGGGGAGCGACTCAGTCATTCTCCTTGATCGTGCGATAAGAATGTCGTAGTACAAACGTAGGCAGGTACAACTTCGCTCCCTGTCCCACTTGGTACAGCAAATCCACCATGAGACGTGTGCACTCGCTGCGATTGCTCCACCTGGGGTAGACGTTGAACGTGCAGATGTGGTGAAGTAGACGGAAATCGCCCGACATATGGGTCGCTAAGAGGCTTCTGTTAGGCTCCCATTCAACCAGACGACCATAAAAAAACCTGATGCAGTGATCCTGTAACACCCCGGATTTTGGCCAATCTGGGATTTGACGTCCTTAGGCAGTGGGTCAACTAAAACACCGGGAAAATTGCTCATAACCTAATTCCATAGCCAAAGAAACCACTTAGGATTAATTCCTTTAGAAACTAAGCATAAGTTAGCTAGCGCAACGTTGGAGTAGCTGGAAAACAGTCCCTGATCACTTTAAATACGTTCTACAAGACCCAAATCGAGTAGAACATATGACTCTATAATACTCTATAACCTTGGATCAAACTCTAAGCCGGTTTGTTCTCTAGACCACTTTGAAATTTTGTATTGGATCTAGACCGCGCGTCGAAAGTCCGATACCTCCTATCTTAGACTGTTAGAACCGCCTTGCTTGACTTGACAATCATTTTAAAAATCAAGTCCAACCGATAAACACAGGCTATTTCATTGAGCCCGGACCGAAGAGAGTGCGAATAGGGACAGATTTAGAATTTGAAATTCAAATCTAGCACATGACTTGACGTGTCAGTATTAAGCGTTTTGACTATCAGAATTTAGCCAAATTACACCCTCGGATCAGGAAAATTTTTTATTTCATATCATGAGATTTGTAGGCCTGATCTACGTGCGGTGACCGCTGAACTGAAACTGGACCGCCACGTGCGATCTGCGAACCCTGTCGGACTGAAAACTTGATGTGTGCTAGATCCAGTATGCATGAGCTTAAGTCCGACCGCATTCAGCCAGGGGACCACCAGAAATGTCCTTTTGGACCAAAACAGCCCCGATTTGGTTACCCCTCAAGTGAACCTTGTTCCCGAGCCTATTTCGGGCAAGTTTGGGCTTATAAAAGGGGTTGAAACCCTCACTCCTCTCTCCCATCCGAATTTACAAAAATCCCTAGATTGGGAGAGAGAAAAGGTGAGAGTTTGTGAGAGAAGGTGGGAGACAATTCCCTGCTGCTTGTGCCACATGCTGTACATGCTTAGGCAACGCACTTCGATCACTTTCCTGGCGATTCCTCTGCATTTTCAGGTAAGAAAATACCCTAGAAGTTGCTGATTTGAGGTTCCCTTCATTTCCTAGCAAAGTAGCTAATAAAACTTGTGTATTAGGTTCTCTAATCGCTGTAGACGAAGCGTATACGCTCCGTTCGAATTTACACATCCATAAGAGACAAGGTGCGGATTTTAGACACTTTGATTGACTGTTTTCAAAGCTTTCAATGTCGTTTAATAGTAGATTATCGACGGTAACGCCGTTTGACATGTGCAACATGCTGTCCGTTTCCTGTTTCGTAAACCAACGTAGAATATGAGATTTAGGGCATTTTAGTCATTTGTAGGAAGTACTGTTTTCATTCATATTTTGCTGATGTGATTGACATGGTTTATTGTCGCATTAGAATGTTAGGAATGCGTGCATAATTAGTTTGGCGAAGATATTCACCTAAATGCACACTTCGGGTCGACATACTATATGTAGACTTAAGTGTGTAGTGTAAGTGTTTGTATAAATGTTTGTATTAGTATGTATTGAATTAAATGGTGTTATGAATTAGTTTGAGATTGATTTCTCAATTAATATGCTGGTGTAAATGGTTTCCTACATGTTAGCGATATGCATGATTCCATTATATGGATGAAATGCATGTACTTGATGATTTGCTTAAGTTGTATGTTATAACATGTGCTTGATGATTTCATTATGATTTAGTTTGAGATTGAATTCTCAATTAATATGCAGATGGAAATAATTTCCTATATGTTGGCGATATGCATAATTTCACTATATGTATGAAAGGCATGTGTCAGATGATTTACTTAAGTTGTACAATATAACATGTGTTAACATGCTCACATGATTGCTGATATGGATTCATATGTGTTTAGGACTATACTTAGTCCAGGCAGTCGGTAACAGAGAAAATTCGTGGCTAGCTGGTATTTGCCACGAACGACGCGTTGATGAACGCGAGTCGTGTTTTGGAGTTGGCGGCAGTGGTTAGGCCACGCAAAGTGTTTTACGCACTTCATGTCGTTCGACTTGAGATGCGATCGCGCTAGTCGAGCCCGTCAAGTAAGCCGACTGGCCGTTGTATGTTCACCTTGCATGAGTCATAACTGCTTGAACCTAGGGTACTGAACTTACCATTGTAAACCCTGTTAACCATGGTACCTTGATCCACGAAGACTCATGAGCCGGGCATGGTGGTATGGGACACCGTGGTCGAGCGTCGGCCTACGCTGGGGCCACAAACCTCCCCGTAGTGACCAGTGAGCACTTAGTCTCGTGAACAGATTATGGTGGTATGGGACACTATATTCTTGCTGTCGGCGTACACTGATCAGGCGACGAGTCCTTTGTAGTGACCGCGGGTGTATTCTGAATCTACGGGAGGCGACGACCCTTCAGTAGCAGTAGAGTACAGTAGGCCTGTTTTGATAAGGTGATGAGGGAGCGGAGTAACGAGTGCGTGCAACAGCCCTTGCAGCGACCTACAAAATATACATCGTATGAGATTACTAGGAGTGACGACCCTAGACAGGATCTGTGTTGGGATTGATATAAGGGAAGTACCTTAGTTTCCCAATTCTGCTGTTTGAATGGAGTAATAACAACTCAGAAATCATATCACCATTACATTGCATGTGCCTGGAAGATGTGGAGCACTTAAGGGAGTGTGGCATGCCGCAGTCGTAAGATGGTGCCGTATGAGGGAGATCGTCGGTGAGGGCATACATCACGTCATGTCATATTGCATTAACAACAGTATTAGGATTGTCTGATTTACTGCTTTACTATTATCGCATGATTGATTTGAGAACATGTAAATCCTTGCTCTATTATTCCACTGAGTTAGCTACTCACTCCCACGTTACGGGACGGTGTTCCTGGACACCCACCAGACCCTTTTGTGATTGCAGATGATGGCGCGGCCTGCGAGGCGGAGCCAGACTTGATGATGATGAGGAGGAGGAGGATCCCTCCTTTATGCGTGTTCTGATCGACGGGATTACAGGGAGGTTGATTAGATGCCTTGACACTTGTCATTTTATGTCTTCAGAGCACTCATGTATATGTTTTCTTTCTATTTTGAGGTATACATGTATATGTTTAACCTGGTAACATGTTCACACTCAAGAGACACACAACAGTTTATATATGTTATACATACTATCACAGACTTCCGCTGGTTAATTTAACTGTCTCTGGAGTATGATATGTTGTTCTGGCGTAATCCCACTCATGTTTCATACATTAACACAGACAACATTCAATTATACATATATATGTTGCATAAATAACATTTTGGAACTCGGGAGATGGGTTTTTACTCGACCCTCCAATTTTCGGGATGTTACAGATCCCTTTCACGTACACTATTCAGATTTCTCTCACTAGCATGTACCTCGCCCAATGGCACATTCAGGAGTTGAGCTATCAACCTAACGTTGATTGTGGCTTACCAGTCTCTGCCAAAGGAGATTTTGAACTGCAAGGGCTCTAGCGTAGGCTCTTGAATGTGGGCATGGAAGGCTCAGACAGTGCTCACATTTGCATGAGACTCGCCTTCAAATAGCGAACCCCACCCGACCTCTTCCAGGCGCTCGTACAATAAGTACTCCCCAAAGAGTCGTCCATCCACATGCGCTTCAAAAAGAACCCTACGACCCTCAAAGTCCCCATGAGACAACTCTGCCAATAACGTTCTTCTAATAGGAGCCTGAGGATCAAGACCCCGCTTGGTCTGTAATTCTCTCCCATCACTTGTACTCACAGTGGCTCGTCTTGGTTTCCTCGAACGAGCGGGGTGACTAGGCCCAGCTTTATCCATAGGGGCTTATTTCTTTCCCATGAGATAAAGAATGGTGAAAATTAAGAATAGAGGCCGCGACAAGCTCCAAGAAAGCCATGAAAAAGTGAAGAAAATGAAGGAAAGAGGTGAGATCTTTGGGCCTCCACGGATTTGGGCCTTATAAGGGGGTGTAAAGGCTCAAATGAAAGGAAATAAGGAAGAAGGATAACAAAATAGGATGGGTTAGTGGACTTACACAAATTTGAGACTCAAATGGGAGATTTGAGAGCTCAAATTAAAGAAAATGAGAAGGTTAGGTGATGGGTATGGCTGAGCATGGTGGAAGGATGTAGGGCTTAACGAAAAATGAAAGAAAGAGTGATTGGAGGGAGAAATAGGCTATTTTGAAGGAAAGGGAGAGCTTGGGGGTGTCTTTTGTGAAGGGAGTATGCGTTTGGGGAGGTTTTAGGCATCAAACCATAGACCAGTGGCTCCCACTAGACCCCACATGCCATCGGCCCAAAGGCCCAGCCCGGACTAGTCCACCGGTTGGTGAGGTCCTCCCCACCCCCTGGGTCCAGAAACGTGTGGGTCCCACCTTGGGTCCCCCTGGAAGTGGTTCGTTTGGCCCCCACTTTCGATTCGAGTCCTTTTGGGTCATTTCAGAAGAAATCTAATCTCTATTCACATTTATCAATTTTTAACGACTGAAATGGGATGAAATGAGGTCTATACCTGTCAATTGATGGTCTAAACTTGATTTAGAGTCGTCATGTGTGATCTGGAGTGTGCACGGACTTGATCTCGACAATCGTTTTCAATAAACTTTCGCCAACAAACAAAACTGGGAGTCGTAGACCTGTTTTTAGATTGTTCTCACACTCTCCTACGCTATAGTTGAATCAACGTGCATTGTGTGACCCTAACCCAGGTCCAGTTTAATCCAAATCATGCTCTGATACCAACTTGTAACGCCCTAAAAATTGGGGGTCAAGTAAAAACTCAGCTCCCGAGTTCCAATGCATCACTTATGCAACATAGATAAAGATGATTGAATGTTGTTCATGGTAATGCATTAAACATGAATGGGATTACACCAAAACAATAATTCATACTCCAGATCAGTTTATATAATGCAAGCGGAAGACTGAATGATGTATATAAACGAATATAAATCTAAAAGATCGTTGTCGATCGCCAGAGTATGAATACATCACTGAGTCATCATATACATGTAAGAGCTCAAAAATAAAATGTCAAAGGAATAGTTCAACTACAATGATAAACCCTGTAGCCTCGTCAATCAGAACGGCCTAAGCGAAACTGTCAGAGAACTGTATATGTGAGAACTCATCCTGATCGTCGTAATAATCAGGCTCCGCCTCATGAGTCGCATCGTCAACTGCAACTACGACAGAGTCTGGTGGGTGTTTAGAACACAGTCTCAGAACGTGGGAGTGAGTGATCAACTCAATGGAATCATAGAGTAAAGATTAACATGTTATCAATTTATTCAAGCAGTAATGATAAAGCAGTCATATCTAACATTCCTAGATACTCTTGTTAATACAAGGATGGAATATTTTCATGATGCATGCCCTCGCCTACACTCCCTCGTGCGACACCATCTTACGTTTGCGGCATGCTTTCTTCCCTTTGTGCACTTCATCTTCGGTACATGCAGTGCGATGTTATGAACATGATTACCGAGTTATTATTAGTCCTTTTCATACAGCAGTATTGGAAAGCTAAGGTACCTCCCTTGTATTATTACCCAAACGATGATCCATTCTAGGGTCGTCAGTCCTAGACAATCTCATACAACAGTATAGTTCTAGATCGCTGTAAAGAGCTGGTCACCAATCAATACAGGTCCAGTTATATCCTATAGACTACAACAAGGCTCGTCGCCCCAATGCAGTTTCAGGATATACTCGAGGTCACTACAAAGGGCTCATCACCAATCAGAGTAGGCCGATAGTTTAAATATAGTGTCCCATATCACCATAATCGGCTCACGAGTCTAGGTTGCTCACTGGTCACTATGGGGAGGCTTGTCGCCCCAGCGTAGGCCGATAACTCGACCACGGTGTCCCATACCACCATGCTCGGCTCATGAGTCTTAGCGGATCGAGGTACCAAGGTTGACGGGATTACACTGGTAAGTTTGGTACCCTAGATTCAAACATAAGCGTCCATACATGGTAAACATACATCGGGTCAATCGGGTTACTTGACGAACTCGACTAGCACAAGCGCACGTTGAGTTGATCGACATGAAGTGCTTAAACACTTCGCGTGACCAAACCACTGCTGACAACTCTAGTATGACTCGGGTTTGTCAAACACGTCCTACATGGCGAATAAAGCTCGGCCACAAACTCAAGCCTATTACTGAATGCCTGGACCATAATATGGCCCCAATCACATACAAGCTTAATAATAGACATATGATTCAACTTCCACATTCATATAATCATGATATGAAATATAACTTAAACATGAATACTATACATGGAGGAAATCATACACACAATTAGCAGGAATGAAATAAGCTAAACATAACATGAAGAAAATCATACACACAATTATCATGAACGAAATAGACTAAATATAACATAAATGAAATCATACACACAAGTAAGGTGATTGAGATTCATATCTCAATTCCCTTAAAAATCATACTTTACCCATTTCTAACTCATTCAAGCATTTACACAAACACTTAGACTACACTATAACATACATCACGTATGTTGGCATATTGTATGTTTAGGCAAATCCTTTTGCTAAGGAGTTTTCGCATACATATCAAGCATGTATTAACAATGATTTATCATGGCAATCACATATCCAAAATTTATATGCATATAGGTATTTCAACAAATACATAGAATACACTACGGTATATATATTTCATATGTATTCGTAACACGAAACAAACAACAAGTTTTGCATGTGAAATAGCATCTAAGTCAATAATAAATTATTATCTGACATTGAAAGCTTTGAAAACCATAACCTATAGGTCTATAATCCGCACCTTACGCCGTAGAAGCATAACGAATTTGATTTAAACTGTAAGCCTTCGTCAATGGTAGATTAGTAATCTATAACACGAGCTAGGTTAGTTATTACGTCACTTTAACTACTTGAAATCCTAGAACTGATTAGGGTTAGGTTCTCTTACCCAATAGTGTATTTGAAATCATTGGAATAGTGATTCGGTAATGATGTGTAAGCACAAGGAGTAACGAAAATTGAATCCCAGGAGTAGCTCCCACTTCTCTCTCACTTTCTCTCTCTTTACTTTCTCCTCTTTCTTAGGGTTGTAGGAAATTCGTATGGTGAGAGAGGGTGAGGGTTTCAAGCCCTTATATAGGCCTAAAACTCACTAAAATAGTCTCATGGCCAAGGTATACTTAGGTTATATCCAAATAGGCCTTGTTCCGATCTAACGGAGCAGTTCTGGAGGTCCTTTTACTGAATGTGGTCGGACTTAAGCTCACAACTATTGGTTCTTGAGTACATTAAGTTTTCAGTTCGATCAGAATCCCAGATCGACCATGGCGGACCAATTTCAGTTCAGCGGTCACCAAAACTCGATCGAGGCTACAAGTACTTTGACATGTGTGGGCCATCTTCCCTGATCCGAGGGTAAATTTGGGTCAAAAACCAACGGCCAGAATGCTTATAAATGACACGCAAGCAACACCACCCAAATTACTTAAATTCATATTTAATTTCTTAAAATTCTTCACTTTCTTACTCTCTTCACTCCAGACTCAAGGAAACAGTCTCAGGACATCGTTTGGACATAATTTTCGAGGTGATTGTCAAGCCCAACTAGGCGGTCATAACCGTCTAAGTTCACCACTATCAGACTTTTAACGTGTGGTCCAGGTCCGTTACGAAGTTTCAAAGTGCCCCCGAGAGCAACTGGGTTTAGAGTTGGATTCTAAATTTTAGGGTAATGTAGCGTTAACGATTCTACAGGTTTTGGGTCTTGTAGATCGTATTTAAAGTGATTAGTACTAATTTCACAGGTAATCTAAGTGATCACTTAGTTAATTCTCTAGTTTTTAAAGGATTTAGTGCTGAGGGATTTCTACCTGAGTTAGTACCCAGGTCTTTGTACGAATTTTCTGAGTCGTTACACTGTAGGACTGGTCAAGCACTGTTCACATGACCATTCGAGCAGTCTCTAGGATTAGTCGAGGCTTTAACAAAAAATCTTAAAAATAAGTAACAACCTTAGGACTGGTTGAGGATTTCTTAGACTGGTCGAGCCAGTGCTAGAACTGGTCAAACTTAGTCTAAGACTAGTCGAAAAACAAACTATGTAGTTATAAAATGACCCAATTAAATTATGTATTCAAAATGACCTATCCTATGGTCAATCTAGGGTCATTTATACCTTATACATGATATATGAACATTGAAATTTCTTTTGCTAGTTGATAGTCAATCTTTGAAGTTCACGAAGCTTGAAATGATGAAGCTTAAACTTGAGACTTTTGAAGCTTGAATATGACTAATATTGAAGCTTGAGTTTAAGGTTCAAAGTAAAGAACTTTGTCTTGTGTTGGATGAAGCTTTAAAAAATTGAACTATTAAAGCTTGAGAGATTAAATTCATACTTGGTGTTGTACTGGAACATGAACATGTAATCTTGCATTTGAAGTTCTTGAAGTAAAGACCTTTAATCTTGTACATAAGATGCAATGTCTTGTATTTGTAGAAGCGCTACATAAGCATAGATTCCAAGAGGTTTTGACACTATAAAATTTAGCAAGTAATAGGAGATAGAAAACATAACAATTGCACTAATGATATTGGTATTGACCATGTTTCCCTTCTACATCCCCTATTATTTTTTTGCGCACCATTGTCACACAATTTCACCACCCTCTAATCTTTCTATAAGCTTATGCATGATTGATGAGTGCAAGAGGTCCTAGGTCAGCGTTGTAGCGGCAGAGCTTAGATATGAGTTAAGTCAAGGACCTCAGTGTTGCAGATCTTTCCTTCTTTCTTCTGTTACCTTATGTATTTCCTTTCAGCCTTGTACTTGAAAAGTTCAATTCATAGTGGATTTTATTGTGTGTTCCTTTGTTATTTCTGAGATTTACTTACTACGATCTTGGGTATGCTCTTATTGGAATGGATATATAATTCATAAAAATCCTCCTTATAGGATCCTAGGATTGGAACCTGCTTCAGAAGCTGAGAATTGGGTACTACGGAGACATTTGCAGTTAAAATCGGCTATCGGGTTCCTCGTGAGTCCGGTTACCGAATCTGGGGTGTGACACGTACCAAGGCTATGTGATGCAAGGCATGAATGCTATTGGCCATATCAAGACTATGCGATGTAAGGTATGAAAACTATTGGTCACATCAAGTCCATACGATGCAAGGATTGAATGATGTCAGCTATACCAAGCCATGCGATGCGAGATGCAACTTAAGCATACCAGTCCTCATTCAAATTCACATATCAATGTAGCTCATCACTAGAGTATCAAATATCAATACAGTTCTCATGCCGGATAATCACCAGGGGTTACTACACTTCAAATGACACTACCCCTTTCCCAGGCACGTAGTCCAAGTGAGCATAAGAAACCTCACTATCTGTCTGACTAATAGCCTGTTAATACCTATCCGACATGTCAATAGTGGACCCATTTACAAGCTGGTCATATTCAGCCTAGAAATTTCCTCCTACACCCTTAGGTGGGTGAGGCCACAGCCCCTCCCAACCGACCATGACACAGTGAGAGATGCAGCCTCCTAGTATTCGGCCCTCTTACGCTCATGTATCTACTTGGTCTCAACATTGGAGAGTCTTTCAGTACCGTTAGGTCTAGGTATTTTCACCCATGGACTTCTATGGGGCCCCGATGCTAATAACAGTATTTCTGGTGTCCAATCCTGCCATTCACGATATGCCCGTTGAGGCTATGGCCCTAATGTTTCTAGGATGTACAGTAATCACAACATACAATGCAAGATGCACGAGTCATACATTCCAGTCACGAATCAATCCTGCGCATACTGTGCGCTCATGTGAGACATTCTCTGCCTATCAAGGAGTCCCATAATGACCTACCCAATGGCATATGCAATGGCCAACCACATTTCATATCAAGCATATGGATGATGAGTATGGGCATGTATCATGATGATATCCTAAGCATACTCATAATCGGTGTCGATAACCGACATCGACAATCGGCCTCGATAATTGGCCTACGTGTAAGGTGGGGTCCATAGAAGAATGGCCGATCTAAATCAAAATATGAAGATCGACCCTCGGCCGTGGATATATGAATTCTGATGGCACAGAGTCTACGGTGAGGATGAACCATGCAACATCAATGGGGCCCAATAATTTGGGTTAACCCACTAAGAGAATGATGAGAATGGGCCTATCAAGGCTTAAAGGAAGGTCACAATGTGGACATTTAACCATCATTACCCATCAATGTGGACATTTAACTAACATTGCTCCCAAGGAGTGGCCCACATAGAGCCACACGTATAGTGGGCCCATGGTCTCACATAAGGTCCTAATATACACCGCCATGGGCCTCACTCATGGGCCTAATACACATCACGATGGGCCTCACTCATGGGCCACATATACATCACATAGGGCCTCACCATATGGGCCTCATATACATCAAATGGGTCACCATACATGGGCCCCGAATACATTACAATGGGCCTCTCATACAGGTCCAATATGCATACATCAAGGTGGGCCTTAATGGATGGGCCACAAATAATCAGGGTGGGCCTCATGGATGGGCTGCAAATACATTAACGTGGGCCTCATAGATGGGCCACAAATACATCAAGGTGGGCCACATCACATGGGTAGCACCATCTATACCATTCATCTATTTAATAGATCATTTTAGAGCATTACCCAAAAACGAATCACATCGGAAGATCATCTGGACCATACCATAATTAATAGTGGAGATAATGATTTTCACCCTTAAAATTTCCATGGCCCACCATAAGGTTTATTTTCCATCCAATCTGATCATAAGGTCACAAAGACCTAAATTAGAAGGAAAATAAATTTCATATTGATCCTGAACTTCTGAGAACCCAAATGGGTTTCAATGGTAGACATTCAACCTTCCACTGTTATGCAGTATAGTCCACTTGATAGATGGATGATATGGATCACAAATGCATCACGGTGCACCCCACATAGCCTATCAAATGGACAACTGATATAACATGCATTAGGGTGGTCCCCACTTGGACGGTTTGGATGCAACACATACCTGTGATCGGGCCCACAAAACTTGCTGATGTGATTATAACGGCTATATAATTGTGTAATGTACACCAGCCAATCTGCCCACGTGGGCCACACAAATGGATGATTGGGATAAAACCCATATATCAAAGCAATCTCACCGTCTAGGGGCATGGACAAAGCAGATGAAACACTTAAACTATGGTGGGTCGTACCATCCTGCCTATCTAGACGGTGTAGATGAAATACAATGTCAAGGTGGGCCCCACCCCCACACGTGTAGGGTGGGTCCCACTTTGAAATTTAAATCTATCTCAACCTTTGGTATACCATAAAATGATTCCTACAAATGGCTAGACGGTATGGATTGAATTACATTCATCATGTGGGACCCACTATAACATCTCAAAAAAAATCCGTATAAAGACTCGAGTAACACCTCAGGCAGAAATTCCTAATTAAGGATTGTATTTTGTAAGAATTAGACAAAAATTAATTAAGTACTAAACTAAATAAATCGGTAGATTTAATTCAAATCACTATCTATACCAATGACATGACCAAAAACCATCACAATCACTTACTCAACACTACTTAAAAACCTAGGAGAAATTCCAAAAGCCCGTTACTCTCGGGAGCACATTGAAACTTCGTATCGAACTTAGACCGCAAGTTAAAAGTCCGATAACCATGAAACTATAGGATTATGATCGTCTTATTAGGCTTGACAACCTTCATAGAAATTCAGCCTAGACAGTATCTAGAAATGTACAACTTGAACCCTAAGCGAAGTGTGTGAGAAACGCGAATATTTTTAGAAAAGGTAACAAAACTTAAGTAATTTGGGCCGTTCACTTGCTGGAAAAATTGAGGATTTCAGACCAACAGTTCCTAACCAAACTTCATCCGTGGATTAGGGAAATTTTTTTGCTCATATCCATATACTTGCAGCCCAAATTGAGTGACAACGACCATTGATCTGATACAGGTCCTTCATGGTCGATCCACTAATCCAATCACACCGAAATCATAACCTGGCTTAGATCCATGGTCGGGGAACTTGCCCTATGATGTAGGTGAGTAATGGACCTTCCTAAGGGCCTTGTTTGTCAAAAATAAACACCCTTTGGTTATAACCTAAGTATACCATGGTCTTGGGGCCATTGACATCAGTTTTGGGCCAATTTAAAGCCCTCAAATCACTTCACCCCTCTCTCATACGAATTTTCTCCAAACCTTAGGGGAGAGAGAGAGAAAAGAGGAGAGAAAAGAGGAAGGAAGGAAGAGAGATTCCTGGAAATCTTTATTAGGATTCTTTCCCACAACTCCATGCACTAATTCACCTCTCTATTGTGCTACATGACTCGTTTCAACTAAGATTTGGGTAAGAAATCCAAACCCTAACGTCGTAGTTAAGGTTTAGATTAGTCGTTTGTCGACCTAGCTAACAGATTTCATGATTTAGGTACCCGTTATTGTATTTTCGAGAACATAGGATTCAAACCATGTTTGAATCGAGTAATCCGAAGAAAGGTGCAGACTATAAATGTTTAGGTTATGCTTTTCATGGCTTTCAATGTCAGTAATGATTTATATCTGACTTGATTGTTGCCATATGATGTTAGTTATGACGTTTTCGATAAATTATATATATGTGTACACTATGTTGAATATAAGATGCATTCCATGTGTTTGTTGAAATATTTGAATGAATATGAAATTGTGATTTCTGCTTGCCATGCTTTCTAATCTAAGATCCATGTTGTATTATTCTTTATAACCAATGTTGTGTAATGTATTGCTATAGCTCATGTCGTAACTAATCTAGTCTATATGTTTAATAATGTGTAATTCAAGTGTTTAATAAAATGTCTTAATGAGAAATTGTTGATGAATTGTATTTAATATGGGTAATGAGATAGGATTCTCAATTACCTTATCTATATGTATAGTTTCCTTCATGTAATCTTAATTTTAATTACGCAATTTATGGATGAAAGGCGAATAGTTGGTAACATATTCAATGTGTTCGATGAAATGCTCAAATAAAGAATTGATTGAAATTGTTTATCAAATGATGATATGATTAATAATGTATTTACATGCTACATTTGTGTAAATTTGAGACTACAACATCATCCAGACAATTGGTAATAGTTCTTGTTTGAATGACTGAATTAGTCTTGCCACATTTGATACGTTCAGTGAATCTAGGTCGTACGATGATTGTCAACAGTGGTTAGGCCATGTGAACTACTTATGCGCTCCATGTCGATTAATTCACCGTGTGCTCATACGAATCAAATTTGTCTAATAAACCGATTAGCCTATTGTGTGTTTACCATGTGTGGACACTACTGCTTGAATCTAAGGTACCACTTACCAATGTAAAGACTCATTTTAACCATGGTACCACGATCCATTAAGACTCATAAGTTGGGCATGGTGGTATGGGACACCATGGTCGAGCTGTCGACCTACGCTTGGGTGACGAGCCTCTTCGTAATGACCAGTGAGCCGAAAAATCGTGAGCCGAATAGGGTGGTATGGGATACTGTATTTGAGCTGTCAGCCTATGCTGAGGTAATGAGCCTCCCCGTAGTGATCTCGAGTATAAACTCTTAAATTTTCCTATCCACTATTTTTCATTAGGTGTGATGCCCTACAACTTACCTATCATATGTGGTTAACTAGGATTGATGAACTTAAATGGATCCTCCGGTTTGGGTAAATGATATAAAGGGAGGTACGTTAGCTTTCCAAATCTGTTGTATGAATAAGCCTAATTAAGTACTTGCGTAACACGACCATGCACAGCATTTGCATGTTCTTTGGCGAGGAAGTGCATATTTAGGGAGTTTTCCATGAGTGAATGGTTGATGGAGTCACTTTTGAGGGAGCTTTGATGGAGTCACTTTTGAGGGAGCTTTGTATGAGGGCATACATCATTACTGCATACCATCCCTAAATTAACAAGAGTAGTTAGGGAATGATTGTTGTACTACTTTATCATTACTGATTGATTGAATTGATAACATATTAACCTTTACCTTATAGTACCACTGAGTTGATCACTCACTCCCACTCTGGGATTGTGTTTTAAAACACCAACCAGACTCTATTATAGATGCAGGTGATGAGGCTGTATATGTAGTGGAGTTGGAATTCGTAGATGAGGAGGAAGAGTTCTCTTATGTTCAGTTCTCTAGAAGGTTTATGTAGACCTCATGTTGCTTCGATGGGATTATAGCGATACATGGATTAGTTGGACACCTACATTTTGACATTTTGTATATTTTGAAACAACTCTTGTATATATTAAACCCTACTACATTATCATACTCTGGATGTCATAAAACATTTACCGTTCTAATATACATATGTTCTGGTCTTCCTCTTGCTACTTTAATTATATCTGGAGTATGATATGTTGTTTTAGTGTAATCCCACTCATGTTTAATGTGTTGACATGAACAACATCTAAACATCATTATTAATGTTGCATAAGTGATGCATTGGATCTCGGGAGTAGAGCCTTGCTCGACCCTCGAAATTTGGGGTGTTACAAGTTGGTATCAGAGCATGATATGGATTAAAGTAGACCTAGGTTATAGGTAACATGACATACTCTAACGCACTATGACTTAGGAAGAGAGCGATGAAATGTAAAAATAATCGTAGGATCCCAAGTTTTGCCGACTAGTGAAATTAACTGTTGTAATGTAGCCCGTACGCGTCCGAGATCATGTGAAATGATCTTAATCCCTTTAAATCGATGGGTTTGAATGATAATTTGATGAATCCCACACTTAAAACAATCCAAAAAAAGTGTGAATACACGCTTGTTGGACCAAGAAAATGCATCACACGGACATGGGACCCCAAACCATAATTTACGGTGGGACCCAGGGGGTCCCTTCATGCATTTGGCACCCTGGGAGGGGGTTACCACCACCCCAGGGTGGAGCCACCACTGGACAGTCCAGGGAGGCATGGTGGCATCACCCCGACGGCGGCACATCACCTAACTTCCTAGCGGACTGCGGTGGCCCCATGGTAGCGGTGACACGTCGGCCACCTCTTGACTGTGTGGGGCCCTCCCATGTGTGGGACCCTTTTTTGTTACCCTTTTTACTCTCCAAAACCTATTTCACCCCATTTCACATCCTCTAAACCCCATTTCTCTTATAAAAACCCATCTCCCTTTCAAATCCACTCTCCCATACACTCAATCTTCCATCTTCTTCCATATTTTATACCCATGTACCACCATTCTCTCAAAACTACCTCTTACTACTTCTATCTTCCCTATTTCCTCATATTTGAGCACAAAACCTACATCTTTGTGTCTCATAACTCTTAAACCTCCCAAAGCCACCTCATTCTCCTAGTTTTACACTTCTATGGCTCTCTTTGAGCTTATCACCACCATCTTCTCGATCTCAATGCTCCTTTCCTTTATGGGTAAGAGAAGAGCAGTCCTGGATGAAACTAGACCGAGACATCCTTTATGGGTTGTATCTGGTTATTAACCTTCTGTTGGAGACCGGATGGGGTCTCATATTCGAAGAGAAGGCTTATGCAAGTGAAGGCACTGTCTGAGCCTTCTATGCCTATATACGGAACCCACTACTGGAGCCGCTTCAATTTACTATCCCTCTGGGGAGAGAGGAGGCCATAGTCAATATAGATGTGATGGCCCGTATCATGGGAATTGAACGGGGTGTGGTACATGCAAGCATATCTCATCTCACTGGTAGACAAGTGAGAGATCACCGCACGCAGTTTCTTTATGGCTGATTGGCTCATTAAAGGTGAGACAATAGCCTCCCATCGACTAAATTGATGGCAGACTTCTGCCTACTCCACCACATATGCACGTACAATGTGTATCCTAGGTGGAGTAACCATATTGAATGCACTCATTTGATGGTGGACTTCCTGTATAAAGTTGGACAAGGAGACAAGCTGTGCCTGTTTACTTTCATCTTGCAACAGATAATCAAGACCGCACGATCTACTAGGGGAGATGCATCACTCCCATTTGACTGACTTATCTGCAAGATTTCTCATAACTTCTATTTCAAGGTAAATATGGATAATCTTGCACCAATCCACTTAATCAGTGAGACTACACTCAACAATATGGGGATTAGCCCTAGGTAACGCCAAGCCCGACTCGATGAGTACGAGGATGAAATAGAAGAAGAGAGTGAAGAAGAAAAAGGTAGTGAGGATGAGGAAGGAAGTGAAGAAGAAGAAGGTAGTGAGGATGAATAAGGTGATGGTGAGGAAGGTAGTGAAGAGGAAGGAAGTGAGGAGAAACAACAGGAAGAGGTAGAGGAGGCCCAAGAGTTAGATGGGGAACCTCCTGCTACACCATGAAGACCACTGTGATCGGGCTACTTTAGATGCCCTCATGGCTAGGATTAAAGAGAACCAAGCCACCCTGAAACAAGAGGCCAAGGAGAACCAGGTTTATTTGAAACATAACTTCAAGAGAATGTCACCTTGAAGACCTTCCTATATTGTATGCTGGAAAAGGGTGCGCCTCCACCTTCACCAGTGTCAGCGGACTAGTTATGTGTTGTAGCTATCTTTTGGTTTTCTTTGTTTCTAGTCTTTCTTTATAATATCCCCAGTAGGCGTAGTTGGATGTTGGTGTGGTTAGTATTAAGGCTTTTACTAAGTTAGCTCACATACATTCTCTGTCAAAATTCATGTAATACTACCTCTCATGCATTGTGACAATTTTGACTAAATGAAATGCATGAAGCTTCTTTTGGATTTGGAATATGTAGAATGTTTAGAAAAGTGAGTAATATTATTCTAAATCTTACACACGTTGCACCCTATGTTGTGTATAGGGGATGCCTCTTAAAAACACTCAAAACACAGCACGTCTCACACTTGGCGAATCAATTGACGGGGCACCTCCCCTGAGTGATAGCCATACGGACCCCAGTTTGGGCCAGGATATCGAGACGATGCCGGATTCACAGCCGGTCACTGGCCCCACCAATGGGACAACACCTTGTGCACCACTGGTTCTAGAACAGAACTGTGCATCTACATCGATGCCACACATACCTCAGGTGGCTCCTCCTCCTGATAGGTTGGAGAAGATGATGCTCCTGATGCAAGAATAACAATAGTTTTTAGCCACGATAGCAAGGCTCATTGCCCAGAACATGAACATGGTCCCACTTACACCACCAGTGTAGCCCACTGGAACTATGAACACGAGTGGCTTGTTCAAGCACTTTCAGCACCTTCACCCTCCTACTTTTACGGGTACCCATCGAGCCAAGGAGGCAGAGTATTGGTTGGATCATATATCCAAGATGCTGAAGCCATTGCACTATACTAAGGCAGAAAAAGTGGAGCTTGTTACGTATATGTTTGAGAAGGAGGGTAATCTTTGGTGGGGCAACATCCTACGAACCATTCCCATAGGATACGTGTCGACGTGGGACGTATTCGAAGATCATATTCATGGAAAGTATTTCCCCATCACTTACCGTAATGAAAAGGAGGGTGAATTTCTCTACCTCCAACAAGGAGAATGACTGTGGCTGAATACGAGAACCGATTTACAGAGCTGGCCAAGTATGCTCCACTGATCCTAGTAGACAAGTCGAAGAGAATGTGGTGATTTTCAAAGGGTCTGTGGCCCGATATCTGCACTAAGATGTGTTGCGCTAGTATTCCTAACTATGTTGACCTAGTGAACATGTCCTTGTGAGCTGAGCAGGATGGAAACAGAGTGTCATGGACACGTATACCAATGGGCTCAAGGCTGCAGCCTGAATTGTCGAACTAACCATTCATCTGTAAGAGGCCACGTGTGGATTCGCCTCCCAGGTTAATGGCTCCACCGACCCAGCAGAGGCAATCAGATCTTTGGTACGTTTACTGTAAGAAGATGGGCCATAATAAGCCCTTTTTCTTTACTAAGATGAGGGACAATGGCTTCATGCTACTTAAGAAGATCAATCGCTAGCTGCCATAGGTTATTTTAGCTCCACCTCTACAATTTACACCACTAGCACAGCCGTACAACTGACCTCCCGTATCTCAAAATAGACCCCCTCAACGACCTATGGCCGCACAACCTAATTGTTCTCAACAAGCACGTGTACATGCCCTCGCAGCTGAACCATCAGAATCTATGGCTACAATACTGCTAGCCTTTAAAGTCACTACTCACATCCAAGGTACACTAACTTTTTTATTGGTGGACACCGGGTCTACTATTTCGATGATATCATACTCTATAGTCAAGCGTTTAAGGTTAAATACTACCTCTATGGTTGGGGTGAGAGTCATCATGGCGGCAGGAACTTTTACTGATGTCATGAAGCTTTCTAAAGGTTGCCTGATAGATTTAGAGAGTAGGGTGGTGTGCATTGACCTGATTGTCACCACGATATATCATTACGATGTCATCCTTAGCATGGATTGACTTACTGAAATGAAGGCAGAGATTGACCACGAATCTAAACTGGTGATGGCACATGGGCCCGAAAACACGACCTTCACTTTCCCCATTCAGGTCAGTTGCCCCTTTTGGGTCCTTTGTTATGCTTCCTTATTGAAAGATCATGATGGTCCATCACTTGAGGACACGCCCGTGGTCCAGGATTTTTGGGAAGTGTTCAAGACGATCCCTGGACTACCTCCTTAGCGCGAGATCGACTTTACTATCGACCTTATGCCTGGTGCGACACCTATTTCTTTACCAACATACCACATGCCTTCGTACAAAATGAAGGAATTGAGGAGACAGATAGATGATCTATTGGATTCAGGTTTTATACGGCCTAGTGTATCTCTCTGGAGAGCACTTGTGTTGTTTGTAAAGAAGAAGGATGGATTGCTGCAATTGTATATTGATTATTATAGGCTGAATCATCTCACGGTCAAGAACAAGTATCATCTGCCCGAGATAGATGACCTATTTGACCAGTTGAAAGGGGCACAATATTTCTCTAAGATCGACCTGCAGTCCGGGTATCATCAGTTGCGTGTCAGGAATGAAGACGTGCAGAAAACAACATTCAGGACCAGTTTTGGGCATTATGAATTCTTATTGATGTTGTTTGGACTTACAAACGCACTGGTCATATTCATGGATATCATGAACAGGGTATTTCGGCTGTATCAATACCGATTCATCATCGTGTTTATAAATGACATTTTGATATACTCTAAGAGTTGAAAAGATCACGAAGAGCACCTATGAGCAGTCCTTGATACCCTCAGGTAGAATCAATTATTTGCACAGTACTAGAAATGCGACTTTTGGAAGGATGAAGTCAAGTTCTTAGGGCACGTAGTTTCCAAAGAAGGGATAGTTGTGGACCTTTTAATGTGACCACGGTATAAGACTGGGAACAGCCTAGTTCAGTAAAAGAAGTGAGGAGTTTCGTCAGACTTGCTGGCTACAATCGCCGATTCATTAAAGACTTTTTCAAGATATCCAGATTATTATCTCAATTCACTCGGAATGATCTTAAGTTTTCCTAGAACGAGAAAGCAGATGTAGCCTTTTAGGAATTAAAGGACAAGCTGACGTCCGCACCCATGCTAGTATTGCCAGAGTAAGGGGTCAAATATACTATATACACCGATGCATCTTGAGTCAGTTTGGGATGCGTACTTATGAAGAAGGATATGGTGATTGCCTATACCTCGAGATAGTTGAGGAAACACGAGGAAAACTACCCCATGCACGACCTGGAATTAGTGGATGTCATTTTTACATTAAAGCTCTGAAGGCATTACCTCTAAGGAGAGGAGTTTGAGATCTTTTGTGACCACAAGAGCCTTAAATACATTTTTACATAGAGGGACCTGAACATGAGGCAACGATGTTAGATGGAAACCTCAAAAAACTTTAAGTTTAAGGTCTCATACCATCCTGGCAAGGCCAACCTTGTCGCCGACGCGTTGAGCCGTAAGAAGACAATAGAATTTGCAGCTCCGCTGATGATAGAAGAGTGGAATATGGTAGAGTTTATGCGAGACTTCAAATAAAAGCTTACAGTAAAGGAGCCATTTGAGAGCGTCGCACACATCCACGTATAACCACTTATTGATGACTGAATCATTGTCACTCAAAAAGAAGATGAAATGTGGGTGAAGATGAGAGAATGAGCAATTGACAGTGAAAAATGCAAATGAAGATTCAACTCGGACGGGGTTTACGATATCGTGGCTGCTTATGCATCCTGAATCTCCATGACTTGAGAAGGGAAGTTCTAGAAGCTGCTCATAATTCAAAGATGGCGATGCATCCAGGTAGTACGAAGATATATCGAGACATGAGACGTTCTTACTGGTGAGATAACATGAAGGCCCAAATAGAAGACTTCGTGTTATATTATCTCACGTGCTAGCAGGTCAAGGCCGAACATTGTTGACCTCCTGGTTTACTTCAGCACATGCCCTTAACTGAATGGAAATGGGATTTCATATCTATGGATTTCATTTCTGAGTTATCGAAGATGAGAAAGGGGCATGACTCTATTTGGGTGATTGTGAACCGATTGACAAAATCGGCTCATTTCCTCCTGATTAGAGTTTCAAACTCAGCAAATGATTTAGCCAAGTTGTACATTAAGGAGATAGTATGGCTGCATGAAGTTTCTATGGAGATTGTGTAAGATTGGGACACGTAATTCACATCTATATTCTGGACTCGAATCCAAGAAGTAATGGGAGAATAACTGAAGTTCAGTACCGCGTTCCATCCATAGACAGATGGATAGACGGAACGGGTAAATCAGATATTAGAAGATATGTTGCGAGCATGTATGCTTGATTTCAAGGACAATTGAGATGACTGTCTCCCCTATGCCGAGTTTACTTATTACAATAGCTTTCAAGCGAGCATTGGCATGGCTCCCCATGAAGCATCGTATGGGAACCCATGTCGAGCACCGTATTATTGGGCAAAAGTTGGCAAGAAGAGTTTGGTTGGCTCAGATTTAGTATAGACAACCTCAGAGAAGATTGACATTATTAGGTGTCAATTTTTTACAGTTTAGAGTAGATAGAAGAGTTATGCCGATACCAGATGGTGACAGCTGTAATTTGAAGTTGGGGACCACATATTCCTGAAAGTTTTCTCAATAAAGGGAGTCCTTCGATTTGGCAAGAAAGGAAAACTCATGTCGAGATTCATTGGCCCATTTCAGATTCTAGATCGAGTGGGTGTAGTAGCATACCATCTCACTTTGCCCACACCACTCGCAGGCGTTCACAATGTGTTCCACGTATCAATGTTGAAGAATATGTTCTTGACCCTTCCCATATTATCAAATGGGAGCAAGTACAGTTAAGTGAAGACACTACCTATGTACTGCGACCAACACATATTCTAAATCGGAAGGAACAAGTGTTGCGTAGTAAAGTGATCCCACTTGTGAAGGTACTATGAACACACAATACTGAGGAAGAGAATACTTAGGAAACAGAAGCCAAAATCCATAAGAACTACCCTTAGATCCTCGAGGAGTACGAGAAGGTACTAATTTTAAGGATAAAATTTTTCTTCAAGGGGGGTAGATTGTAACGTCGCAGAAAAATCTGTACAAAGACTCGAGTACCACCTCAGGCAGAAATCCCTAAGGATTGTATTCTATAGGAATTAGATGAAAATTAATTAAGTACTAAAGTAAATAAATCGATGGATTTAATTCGAACCACTATCTATACTAATGGAAAGACCCAAAACCATCATAATCACTGACTTAACATTACTTAAAAACATAGGAGAAATTCTAAAAGCCTATTGCTCTCGGGAGCACATTAAAACTCCGTATCGGACCTAAATAACACATCGAAAGTCCAGTGACCGTGAAACTATAGGCTTATGACCATCTTATTGGACTTGACAACTATCGTGAAAATCGTGCCCAGATAGTATCCAGAAACGCACAACTTGAGCCCTAAACGAAGTGTGTGAGAAATGCAAATATCTTTGGAAAATGTAACGAAACTTAGGTAAATTGGGCCATTTACTTACGGGTGAAATTGAGAATTTTTGACCATCAGTTCCAGACCAAACTTCACCCATGGATCAGGGAAATTTCGCTCCTCATATTTGTATACTTGCGGCTCTGATTGAGTGACAGTGACCGTTAATCTGATACAGGTCCTTCACGGTCGATTCAATAACCCGATCACACCGAAATCATAACCTGACTTAGATCCATAGTCAAAGAACTTATCTTATGATGTAGGTGAGTAATGGACCTTCCTAAGGGCCCTGTTTGTAAAAAATAAACACCCTTTGGTTATAACCTAAGTATACCATGGCCCTGGGGCCATTGACACTAGTTCTGGGCCTATTTAAAGCCCTTAAATCACTCCACCCCTCTCATATGAGTTTGCTCCAAACCCTAGGAGATAGAGAGAGAGAGAGAGAGAAGAGGAGAGAAAAGAGGAAGGAAGAGAAATTCCTGGAGATTTTTGCCGGGATTCTTTCCCACAACTCCACGCACTGATTCACCTCTCTATTGCACTACAAGACTCGTTTTAACTACTATTTAGGTAAGAATTCCAAACCCTAACACCATAGTTAAGGTTTAGAATAGTCGTTTGTTGACCTAGCTAACTGATTTCATGATTTAGGTACCCGTTATTCCATTTTCAGGAATGTAGAATTCGAACCGTGTCCGAATCGAGTAATTCGACGAAAGGTGCGGACTATAAATGTTTATAATATGGTTTTCAAGGCTTTCAATGCCAATAATTATTTATATCTGACTTGATTACTGTCATATGATGTTAGTTACGACGTTTTCAATAAATTATATATGTGTGAACTATGTTGAATATAAGATGCATTCCATGTGTTTGTTGAAATGTTTGAATGAATATGAAATTGTGATTTCTACTTGCCATGCTTTCTAATCTAAGATCCATGTTGTTATATGCTTTATAATCGATGTTGTGTAATGAATTGCTATAGTTCATGTCGTAACTAATCTAGTCTATGTATTTAGTAATGTGTAGTTCAAGTGTTTGATAAAATATCTGAATGAGAAATTGTTGTTGAATTATATTTAATAAGGGTATTGAGATAGGATTCTTAATTACCTTATCTATATGTATAGTTTCCTTCATGTAATCTTAATTTCGATTACGTAATTTATGGATGAAGGACGAATAGTTGGTAACATGTTCAATGTGTTCAATGAAATGCTCAAATGAGGAATTGATTGGAATTGTTTGTCAAATGCTGATATGATTAACACATGTATTTACACTACCAAAAAATGATCAAAGGCCATGGACTATGCTAGTTTTTAGTTACAGATATAAACCGTAGCTCAATTGCTATGGCTTAAAACCGTTGCTAAAAAATACTCAAACCATAGTTAAAAGCTACCACCATTCACATGTACATCCAACCTGCATAGCCCCCAAGGGACTCTACGAGGCCCATTAAAATTTGTGTGCTCCATCTAATACGTTTATCCATTTTGAATAGGAATGTTAGGATAGGAGTCCAAAAAAGGAAGTAGATCGAATGATCAAGTGGACCACACGTTAGGAAACAATGGAGTTTAATACCTACCATTGATTGTTGATGTGGTTCAATTGGACCTTTAATTTACCTAGATGTTGTGTCATTCCCTATAAAAAAATTACAAAATTAATGGACGGAGTGGATATGTGAAATGCATCAAGATGGACCCCACAAAGCTCATGAAAAATACGTTTGTCCGGATCCCGCTCGGATCCCACCAAACATGTGAACCAGAGGGGCTGTTACGGATGGATCAATAGCTACGGCCCAAGGGACTTTTAGTTATGGCTTTAGACTATAGCAAGGCCGTAGCAGGTATAAAATGCGGAAAACCGTGCTCCTTTTTCTTTTCCCCCTCTCATGAAATTTCATTCCCTCTCACGTCCGTCCCTTTCTCTATCACTCTTAATCCCACGCGCCTCTTTTCTCTGTCTCTCTCGATCTCTGGCACCATTGTTCCCATCTCTCTCTCTCTCTCTCTCTCTCTCTCTCTCTCTCTCTCTCTCTCTCTCTCTCTCGCACCATTGTTCCAAACATCAAAATCATCATAAGCATTTGTTAGATTGCATCGTCAGAGAGGATTTTGGTATACTGCACCTTGATTAATTTCTTCTTCTCTCTCTCTCTCTCAATCTACCGCCCCTTTTGTCTATCTCTCTCGATCTCCGGCTCTTGTTTAATTTCTTCTATTTATTTGTTTTGCCCTTTTTTTTTAAAAAAAAAAATTTTTAATACCCGTTTGGCTGCACCTTGATTAATTCAAATTAAGCCTTATCCCAATTAATTGGATGATGAGGCTTGGATGATGATGAGAAATGCTACAATAAGTCATTATACTGTGGTAGTCATCCAAACAATGGCATGAGAAAGGAATTGTTCACTCAAACAAGAAGCATTGGTTGACGGGCTGTTGAAGATAGAGCCTAGGGAGTGGTCATGGGATGATCAGAAATCCAACGGTGGGATTTCAAAGGGGGATGGGGTAAAGAACAAGTAAGACCAGAAGGTTTTTGATGTGTGGTTTGGTAACGTTTGTAGTAGGTGTTGTTGTTGGTTTTTTAGAATTGCAATGTTCATATAGTGCCCCATTATAGATGGGCCATAACCAACAATCACACAGGTCAGAAGGTTAGGATCATGTAATTGCTATGATTCTTGGATATGGTCCATCGGTAATGGAGCTTGATGAATGAACGGTCCAAGTTTTGTGCATACCTGACGGGTGTGCCTGTGGAGCCTTCGTTTCTGAATCTTAATTGCACAGATGAGTTTTTCAAATTTTTTGCCTATATACACTCATGTCATGGCCCACCAGATCAATGATTTCAATCACAAGAACTCATATGGAGTGTTCTATATAGCATTTCTCTTTATTTCAATTACTAGATCAATGTTTTCAATCACTTAATTTCAATGAATATGAAAATTTTTCTTATATTCATTCACGTGGTGGTCCACCAGATCAATGATTTCAATCACTGGAACTATGAAGCGCTCCATATAGAATTTCTCTTGATAAAAATATGTTACGGGTTCTATTGTGTTAGTGAAGAACAGCCATGAAATGACACACTTCATGTCTCTGCTACATGGTTAAACTAGTGAAAATGAGGGACCCATATTAGTTTCTCTTATATTTCAAGTTCTACAATGCATCCATTAAATGGGCCATGGATTATATTTATGCAATGTATTGCTGGTGTGTATATTGGAATTTGATGTGGATATTTTTTTTAGTAACTTTTGCTATTCTTTATTGCTATTTGATTAGATTAGTTTGTAATTGTACTTTTTAGGTCTTCAGGCCACCAAAGTTTGTAATTATTTGTAGATAGGCACACGCCAAACAATGGGAAGTGACCAATGATCAAGGAAGCCATTGTGTCCAGTCCTCTGCAATTAGTAATTTGCTGAAAGCCATCAGGATTATCATTTGTTAGGTTCATCGGAACCTGCAAAGAGGAAAATAAATTATAACTTTTGAGATTTCAATTCCATGCTCTACCATGACACACATATACTGATGTGGGTCCCTGCCGAATTTAATAAATAAGGATATATAAGACGATAAAATAAATAACAAAAAAAAAAAAAAAAACCAGCAATTAGGAATTGGAGATAAAACTAATAGGTGAACATTTTACTCTGATGTAACAATCTCAGCTATAAAATGGAAGCATCTATCAAAAGATAGAGTGGATTGAAACTGAACTAGACTTGCAGTGGTTAACCATTGAGAGAGTGAAGAAGAGGAACAAAGTAGCAATCTTGTTGATTTTAAGTTTCTTTAAAACAGAAACAAGGAACCAAAGAAGCAAAGCAGGTGTGGGAGCGGGGAACCATCTGTTTCAAAAATTTTTCAAGTATAAATAGCTAGGAAGTAGGAGCAGACGCTGTGTCCAGAGAGAGAGAGAGAGAGAGAGAGAGAGTTAGAATGATCTTACAACTAAAGAAAAACACAACAGTGCGGCCCTTCTCCTGCAACAAACAATCAAGTTTCCCAAGAATGGTAGAGCAAAAGCATTGTGTCAGTTAATTATGCCCCATCTATTTCAGGATTGGCGATGTCATTCCACATTCTCCAAAAATAGTGACTCGGACATTATGATATAATAAGTATTTATAGGAGGTCAATGTGGGGAAGTTAACATGAGAATTATTATGAGTTGGTATGGCCTTTATTTTAATAGTTACTATTTATATGTTCTCAAATATTTCAACACTATTTTTCTTTTTTACTGCCCGTTTAGTTCCACCAAATATAGGAGAATTCCATGAGATCTTGCATAATCAAGAAATATCATGATATTTGGTGCAACAAACACACACTGAGTATTTTAGTTTTTTCTAATCTCTCTCTCTCTCTCTCTCTCTCTCTCTCTCTCTCTCTCTATATATATATATATATATATATATATATATATATATATATATATATATATATATATATATATATGTATATATATACATATATATATGTATGTATATATATACATATATATATGTATATATACATATATATATATATATATATATATACATATATATATATATATACATACATATATATATATATATATACATATATATATATATACATATATATATATATATACATATATATATATATATATATATACATATATATATATATATACATATATATATATATATACATATATATATATATATATATATATATATATATATATATATATATATATATATATATTGGTCAAGTGTAAGTTTAAAATGGACCCTTTGGTTATACATACATATATATATATATATATACATATATATATATATATACATATATATATATATATATACATATATATATATATATACATATATATATATATATATATATATATTGGTCAAGTGTAAGTTTAAAATGGACCCTTTGGTTAATCAAGTTCCACCTGTAATGGATAGGGAGTGGATAACACTAAGTTTTCCGTCTTGCATGAGATCATACATATATATATATATATATACATATATATATATATATATATATATATATATATATATATATATATATATATATATATATATATATATATATATATATATATATTGGTCAAGTGTAAGTTTAAAATGGACCCTTTGGTTAATCAAGTTCCACCTGTAATGGATAGGGAGTGGATAACACTAAGTTTTCCGTCTTGCATGAGATCACCTTCCTGGTAAAATAAACATTTTTTGTCCATGCACTACTTACAGAAGTGCACATTTACCGATTTCTTATGATGATTTGGAAATACATCTAATGAAAAATGGATTCGATCCAAGATATAGTGTTTGAAACATGCATGGTGAGCATGTATCACCTCAGTGTACTGAACGTGCATCAAGTTCCCAACAGTGTCATAATGTCCCAAACTTAAATGACGTTTACAACATGATCGTTTAAGAGCTCGGTGGTATTAACCTAGATAAAGTTGTCCAGGATGAAATGAATGTGATGCCTGTAGTCGAAGGCATATTTGGGGAAAATGAACCTGATGATTTTAAAGCAAATCTACAAGATGCAATGACTGATATATACCCTGGGGCAGAAGATTTCATTGTGTTGACTTTCATTGTACTGCTTTTTAAATTAAAGATTTATAGAGTTCCTTCAACTACTAAAGAAGGTGTTGAAAGTGCCCTTGCAAGTGCCTTGGTTTGTTAATTAGCGTGAGTGTGGGGTCAGTCAGACTGCAGAGCCTCATAGGAAGATCAATTCAAGCGTCTGGCTCAACAAGATATGTGGAAGCTCACCATAGGTAAAATCTAAGCCTCACATCCCATGTCCCAAAACGCTAGGTGAATAAAGCCCTTAAAATAAGTTAAAACACTATAAGGTTTATAAGTGATAAACCTTTTTCGAAAAAAGAAAATTTCTAAGTTTTTCTTGCTTTGCCGATTGTATCGATCCATGTCTCGATATGATCGACCTATGCTGTCAATGTCCTCGATAACTAATTGATTCTATCAGAATGAGGACAAAAGTGTCCAACAACCAAATAAATATCTGGACGGAATTATTGATGTATCGACATACCTATTGATATCATCGATATTTGAATCTCCAGTCAATCGAAGGTGACTCGAGAATATTGACAGGAAGATCTCCGGCTCCCCTGTTTATACTTAAGAAAATCATATATGCATCGATATATCGTATCATTCTCTCAATACCATCGGAGTTCAAATCTCTATGATATCGGTCATGGGCGCAAAGTTGTCCAACAAAATTTTTTTTCAAGTGGTTTTTTCAATTCTGATCAGGGGTCACTCGATAGAATCGATATTCAAATATCAATATCATCGAGGCTGGGTCGATTGCATTGAGAATGGACATAAACTGTCCAGCAAGCTCACTGATAAAATCCTTGAATTTATCAATGTATCAAAACGACCTTCAATATCATCGACATTCAAATTTCGATGATATTGAGTATCCCTCTATCATATCTGATGACCTGAAAAATATCAAGCAAGTCTCTCTCATTTTCAAATGTCGAGGAATCGAACCTCGTATTGATAATATCGGAGTTCAAAATCCGATGGCATCGATACGAGTCTCGATTCCCTCGACTAACTAGCAAGCGTATGACATTGAGTTTGTGTCATTGAGTGGACCATTAATACAATCGAGAGTATATACTCGATGATATCGACCCTTCTCAATGATATCGAACTCTATCATAAATGTGATCGTTTTATATCCGTCAGAGCCTTTTGCCTATTTAAAGAGAGCTTGGCTTTAGTTGCTTTGAAAGAAAGAAGAGAGTGCTTTTGAGTGTTTAACCTTAGATCATTTACCCAAAGCCCTTTCTCTTAAGGGAGTTCATCCTCCAATCCACCCTCATCATTGATATTCAATAGAGTGGATTGGGGAATGAACTTTCACATTCAAAGATCCTCCAGCTACTACCTTAATGACAAATCATTAAGTTGGGATGCCTTGAATGCATAGATTATTGGAATCGTTCTATCTTCCTAATAGGAAAACTTTTAGAGAGTAGAATTCCATCATAACCTTGACCCAACCCTTCGCCATATATTGGTACATAATTTAAGTTGCAAATTAAGGGAGAAGAAGATTCTTCATCATCAAGGAGGAGATCTTCATTAACGTGCTGAATGAGACTCATCAACTTATCTATAAGTATCTAGAGTCCAGAGGACCCTTTGATCATTTCTTTGTACGATTGGGTCTAAAGTGTTTCTCACCTTTGCAACTTCTTAAGAAGGCATCCAGCAGGAGTGTACCTGGTAGGTGCATTGTGTGGACCCTTGCTCGTGAGCGCATAAATAGTCAGCCTTAGTGTAAGTTATAAAGGTTAAAGGTAAACCTGATTTAAAACCTTAGGTTTAATGTGAACCGTTGTAAACCTCCTTAGTGAAATTCGGTACCTCAAGGGTTGAGTGCAGTTACAGGGAGTGGAGTAGATAAGTAGTCGAACCACTATAAAAATGATTGTGTTTGCGATTGCTATTCTTTTGGATGTGTGATTTACTTCAATACTTTCATATCTATATATCTAAGATCACACCTTAGACTCATACACAGTCATATCCATCATAAACTTGGTTACATATGTTATTCCTTAAATAGTTTGTGATTGGATCCTCTACCAGGCTTGGAGGCCAGTAGAGTTATTTTTGAGTAATCTTGATAACTGCATATTAATAGGATTAGTGAAATAGGATTTTTAAATAAACTGTAAAAATATTAAAAAGTCCTATTCACCCCCCTTTAGGACATATTGGAATATTCCTATTTCAACTCTAGTGGTCTTCACCGCTATTTTAATTGGTATCAGAGCGGGTCTCTCTTTAAGGGCTTCATCGCCTAGAGGGCTCATCAGTCATCTTGATTGAAGTTTGGAATATAGCCAAAGGAGAGAGCTCATCAGTCACTAGGCCTCTCGTATTTGATGGTTCAAATTACATATACTGGAAGGCTAGGATGCATTACTTTCTAAGATCTTTGGATCATGATGTCTGGGATATAGTTGAAAGTAGATATGTGTCACCATCTGAACAAATCATACTTGATAGTGGCACAACCATCACAAAACTCAAATCCAAAGAAAAGTGGATGGCGTTCAATAAGAAAAAACAGTTTTCCAAAGCTAAAGCTATGAACGTCATCTACTATGCCGTGTCCCAAGATATATTCAATCAAACAAGTATGTGTAGGACATTCAAGAAAGCATGGGATTTTTTAGAAACAACCCATGAAGGCACAAGTATTGTGAAGAGGTCCAAACTACAACTTTTGACTTCACAGTTTGAAAGTCTCATAATGGAAGAGCATGAGACATTTATAGAGTTTTCACAAAGTTAAATATCATTTACAACTCCATAGGTGAATTGGAAGAGAAAGTTCTGGTATCAAAAATTTATAGGAAAATTCTAAGATCCCTACTAGAATGATTTAATCGTAAAGTTACAACAATTGAGGAATGTAGGAACATAGACGAGATGAAAGTAGAAGAACTAGTAGGTTCCCTACAAACTTTCAAACTACACTTCAAACAAACTCAAAAATCCAAAACAACTGTCCTAAAAACTTCAAAGAAGACAATTCATGAGGATAGTGGAAGTGAAAAGGAAGATGAAGATGAGGAAGTGCCCTTGCTGACATAAAGATTCAGAAGATTCTTTCAGAAGAATCGCGAGCGTCCCTCTAGAGGTAGAAAGGTGGATGACAAACCTTCTGCAGGCAAATTTGGTAAAAGGACCAAAGAACCATAATATTATGCCTGTCAGAAGTATGGACACCTATCTACTGAATGCCCAAACAGAAAACTAAAGGCAAGGTAATGACAGCCACATGAAATGATACAGAGGAGTCAAACATAGTATCTAGTGACTCAGAGAGTGATGGAGAATAGAAATCATTGAAAATTCTCATGGTCTCCACTGCTCCAATAATTCCCACGGAATCTAAAACCCAGGAAGAACAGCAAGCCACTGAATCATTTCCATTTGATAATGAGAGACTGAAGAAGAAGAAGAAGAAGAGGTAGAAAAAGATAAACTGCAAGATGCTTATAATCGACTTTATATCCATAGCATTAAAGTGGTTAAAAGACTTGGAATATCTGAGAAAAAAAAAGGAATTGCTGTAAAAAGATTTGGATAAAATTCTAGAAATTAATACACATAATCAATGATTTACAGCAACATCACTTAGATAATGATAGACTTGAAAGAATTAACACCTTCCTTAAATCAGAATATGAAAAACTAAACAAACAGGTTGAGCAATTAAAAGATAAAAATATGCTCCTTCAAAATGAAGATCATACACTCTTGTTTGATCTAGAAGAGTCTAGAAAATTTGCCAAGATAAACTGTAAGTTTTTCCATAGTGGTGAGAAGTTAGAAAAACTTTTAGGTATGGAAAAATCTGGAAATGACAAAAATGGCTTAGGATATGAGAAAGTTAGAGCCGAGTATGGAACACAAATCTTTGAAAAATTTGATGCCTCCAGTAGCAAGACAGAAACTAATTAAACAGTTGAATCAAATAAGAGAACTAAATCTACTACGAGTAAGAATCCTCTCACAAAGTGGGTAATTAAAGAAAAGAAAAATTATCTTGCTACTCACTCAAAACATTTAACAAGCAATGACACTAAGTGATACCTAGACACTGGTTGCTCAAGACATGTCACAGGTGAGAAGTCTCTTCTGTCAAACTATAAGAATCTGTATAATGGGATAATTACCTACGGAGATGGAACCACTGCTAAAGTAATTGGACATAGAATCATAAAAGGGATTAATCTGCTTTAAAATGAGAATGCTTTCTGCATAAAAGGTTTAACACATAATCTCCTAAGCATATCTCAAATCTGTGATAATGGGCATGTGGTCAAATTCAACAAACAAGAATGCAAAATCCTAAACCAATCAGGAAAATCAGTAATGAAGGGTCATCGCACAAACAACCACTGCTACATTATCAGAGGCAAAGAAAGGACTGATGCCTAGAAGTATTGAGCATAGAAAAACAAGTCTAGGTCATGCATTTAGATCTAGATATTTGTTGAAATGATGCAATTTTATTGAGCTCTGAATGAGACATCTGAGGTTCCTAACCTCAATCTTCTGTATATAAACATTTTAACGTTTATAATTTTGATGTGTGCATTGGGTGCACAAAATTTTGTTGTGTATACAATTGATACGTAGATATACTAATAGTATACATGAAAGATTGCCGAAATATTAAAAATTAAAAACATTCACCTTTGAGATACCTATCGATAAATCGATTGAACGGTTTGATTGCATCGACCGAAAATCGATACCATCGTCGATCTTTCGAGAAGCAGAATCGTCAGGACGATTGAACTTCCTTCCGATCTTCATTGAAAATCTCAATAAGGTACCCCGATGTCATCAGCATGATGTTCGATGATATCGATGGTTACTGGAAAATTAAAGATGGGAGAATGGAAAAAGAGACTCACTGGTTGATCTTGGAATGGGATTACACTTCTCAGAACAATTTCTCTTTCAAACAAACATGTCTAAAAATATAGTTATTCCATAACAACCTTAAATGAAGAACAAGAAAGGAAAGATTGAAGCAACTGGCTCATCTCCACTTTTCAACTTGGATCTTGTAGCAGAACAGTCAATTCAGAGGAAGAACATTACAGCTTTTGGGATCATCAATCTCTTAGAACTAATCGGTTGGGGAATATCATGAACCTTGGAGGAGGATTTCAGCATAATCTGGTACATCAGTTCTTAAGTTTTATCTACCATGTTGAAAATACTCCACCAATCATCTCAGTCACTCTTACAAATCAAACCGAATACATCACTCCTAGATTGATAAGTGGGCTAATAGGGGTAGAGGTTACAAGGAGACTTGTATTAGAACAAAATTTGAATGGTCTTGGTGTATGGGGTGAAGTTACTCGGGCGCTGTGTGATGTGCTACTATATCAAGAGATGCAAAAATTCACCTCATATTAAATATCTCTGTCCTACATATAAAATTCTTCACAAGACTTTTAACACAAATGTCTATCCCTGTGAAGTCTCTGGGAACATGCTTTCTCCTTACATGTTAAATGTTTTATATGATGTTCATCTCGGTATACGTGTTTGCCTACCCACTCTTATTTTACAACAATTGATTTGGGTATCTTCGGATGAATTCATCACTATACTTTCATTCCCATGTCTTGTGACTAAGCTATCAAGACACTTTGGGCTGCCTCCTACCAACGATCTTCCACACCCATGTATTTGGTTTAATCAAGAAAACATCTGCAAAATCATGGCCAGTACATCTCGTGGAGGAATCAATTCAAGGTCGAACAAAGAATATTCTATACACAGTCCCGTCTCTGGCGAAAACATTCAGACTATCATCGATCAAAACACTATACAAGATCTGTTTGACAGACAATCCCACATAATGAAACAGCTGGATAAGTATGAAGTCTATCTTTTAGAGATACACAACAAATTCTAGATAACCTACTAGCACTGTAGAGGTTGTTGATTATCTATAGAATGTTCAATGCATCACTGACCTGGATCCTCACTGAAACGCTGAGAGCATTAATACCTTTTTGAATGCTCTTTGCTCATGCATAGGTGTGATGCATTACTAAGTTTTTTTTTTGGTATAAAAACTCTCTAAGTATAGAAGACTCAATCTCTTGATGGTTTTGTTGGTATTTGGACTGACTAATGTTCTACTGCTGTCTAGGGCAGTACGAGTGTTGGATATTTTGTTAAATATGGTTGAATGTAATTCTCATCTTTTTTGCCAATCTGATATATAATCCCCTAGTTTCTCTTGTTTCTGATAATGATGTATGCTTTAAATTGATCTAATCCTTTTACATCTATATCTATTAGTTCTGTCATATGCCTTTAAACTTCAGTCAATATCAACTGCTATATCTTGTCAATGATTAACAAAAAGGAGGAGAATAGTTCAAACACCCCGAATGAAAATTTGTATATCTGCTTGAATGGTGTTGCAAGTGTTAGGGGGAGTAGATAATGGGTTATGTACATGGTTCACTAGAATTTGTAAAATTTTGTAATATGCATCTACACATAATTTAGGATGTGTCTGTTTAGATACTGTCCTAGGGTGTTTTGGGTATTTTGTCACGCAATTGACAAAGGGGTAGACTGAAAGTGCCCTTGCAAGTGCCTTGGTTTGTTAATTAACATGAGTGTTAGGTCAGTCAGACTGCAGAGCCTCATAGGAAGATTAATTCAAGTATCTGCCTTAACAGGATGTGTGGAAGCTCTCTATAGGTAAAATCTAAGCCTCACATCCCATGTCCCAAAACACCAGGTGAATAAAACCCATAAAACAAGTTAGAACACTATAGGGTTTTTAAGTAAGGAAACTTTTTTGAAAATAGAAAATTTCTAAGTTTTTCTTGCTTTGTCGATTGTATCGATCCATGTCTCAATATTATCGACCTGTGCTATTGATGTCCTCGATAACTAATCAATTCTATCAGAATGAGGAAAAAAGTGTCCAGTAACCAAATACATATCTGGACAAAATTATCAATGTATCAACATACCTATCAACATCATCGATATTTGAATCTTTAGTCAATCAAAGGAGACTTGATAATATTGACAGGTAGATCTCCGACGCCCCTGTTTTTACTTAAGAAAAATCATATATGCATCGATATATCGGATTCGTCTCTCGATACTATTGGAGTTCAAATCTTGATGATATCGGAAGTGTCTCGATGATATCAGTCATGGGCGCGAAGTTGTTTAGTAATATTTTTTTAGTTGATTTTTTCAATTTCGATCAGGGGTCACTCGATAGAATCGATATTCAAATATCGATGTCATCGAGGCCGAGTCGATTGCATCAAGAATGGACATAAACTGTCCAACAAGCACACTGATAAAATCTTTGAATTTATCGATGCATCGACACGACCTTCGATATCATCGTTATTTAAATTCTGATGATATTAAGTATCCCTCGATCATATCTGATGACCTAAAAAATATCAATCAAGTCTCTCTCATTTTCAAATGTCGAGGAATCGATCCTCATATCGATAATATCGAAGTTTGAAATCTGATGGCATCGATACGAGTCTTGATTCCCTTGACCAGCTGGAAATAAGTTTTCAAAAACGTATGACATTGAGTTTGTGTCATCGAGCAGACCATCGATACAATCGAGAGTATACGCTCAATGATATCAACCCTGCTCGATGATATTGAACTCTTTCATAAATGTGACCGTTTTATATCCGTTGGAACCTTTTGCCTATTTAAAGAGAGCTTGGCTTTAGTTGCTTTGAGAGAAAGAAGAGAGTGCTTTTGAGTGTTTAACCTTAGATCATTTACCCAAAGCTCTTTCTCTCAAGGGGGTTCATCCTCCAATCCACCCTCATCATTGATATTCAATAGAGTGGATTAGGGAATGAACTTTCACATTCAAGGATCTTCCATCTACTACCTTAATGGCAAATCATTAAGAAGGGATGCCTTGAATGCATAGACGATTGGAATCGTTCTATCTTCCTAATAGGAAAACTTTTAGAGAGTAGGATTCCATCATAACCTTGACCCAACCCTTAACCATATATTGGTACATCATTTGAGTTGTGGATCAAGGGAGCAAAAGATTCTTCATCAATAAGGAGGAGATCTTCATCAATGTACTGAATGAGACTCATCAACTTATCTATAAGTATCTAGAGTTCAGAGAACCCTTTGATCATTCCTTTGTAGGATTGGGTTTAAGGTGTTTCTCACCCTTGCAAGTCCTCAAGGAGGGCTCCGGCGGGAGTGTACGTGGTAGGTGCATTGTGTGAAGCCTTACTCTGTGGAGAGCATAAACATCTGGTTGAAGGTGAACTAGTCAAAACCTTAGGTTTAAGGTGAACCGTGTGAAACCTCGGGTTAGAGGTAAATCACGTAAAACCTCTGTTAGGGTCTTATAAAAGATCCTTAGCCAGTGTGCCTAAAAGTGGGTGCAATGTGTTGACCCTTGCTCGTGAGAGCATAAATAGTTGGCCTCAGTGTAGGTTGTAAAGGTCGAAGGTGAACCTGGTTTAAAACCTTAGGTTTGAGGTGAACCGCTGTGAATCCTCCTTAGTGAAATTCGGTACACTCAAGGGTTGAGTGCAGTTACCGGGAGTGGAATAGACAAGTAGTCGAACCACTATAAAAATGACTGTGTTTGCGATTACTATTCTTTTGGATGTGTGATTTACTTCAACACTTTCATATCTATATATCTAAGATCACACCTTACACACATACACAGTCATATCCATCATAAACTAGGTTATATTTTGTTATTCCTTGAATAGTTTGTGATTGGATCCTCTACCGGGCTTGGAGGCTAGTAGAGTTATTTTTGAATAATCTTGATAACTGAATATTAATATGATTAGTGAAATAGAACTTAAATAAACTGTAAAATGTTAAAAAGTCCTATTCAACCCCCTCCAGGACATATTGGCCTATTCCTACTTCAACTCAAGCGATCTTCACCGCTATTTCAAGTGTTACCTTCTGGTAATAAGGCCTCAACTAATACCTACCAAGCAAAGAAGATCATTACAAAGTTGGGTCTTGATTATGTGAAGATCCATGCTTGTCCAAATGACTGCATCTTGTACTGGAGAGAGCACGAGATGAAAACTAGTTGTCCAACTTGTAAAGCTTCTAGGTTCAAGACATAAATGGATGACGAGAGAAAACAATCTCAAGTACTTGCTAAGGTGTTAAGGTATTTTTCATTAACACTAAGGCTACAAAGAATGTTCAGTGTGTCATGGTTGGTGAAAGAAATGTCCTGGCACTCAACTAAGAAATTGCAACATGAAAAGATGGACCATCAAGCTAATTCTATTGCATGGAGGAATCTCGATGACAAGTATACAGATATTTCAGTTGAACCTCACAATGTTCGATTGGATTTGGCTAAAGATGGGTTTAACCTATTCAACACTTTGAGAACTTCATATAGTTCATGGCCCGTTATGTGTGTGACGTACAACCTTCCACCAAAGCTTTGTATGAAACCTCAATTTACTATATTAACTTTGATCATTGAGGGACAGTGACAACCGGGAAAGGATATCAACGTTTATTTACAACCATTGATTGATGAACTTCAAGACTTATGGAGGAAAGGGGTCATGACGTTCGATGCATATCATGAAAACAAATTCAATATGCGTGCAGTTCTGTTCTAGACAATCCATGACTTTCTAGCATATGGTAACATTTTTGGTTGTAGAACCAAGGGTAAATATGGTTGTCCTATATGTAGTCCCAACACAGATTCCTTGTGACGCAAGTATGGAAAGAAATATGTTTATATGGGCCATAGATGGTGGTTACTAATGTTAGACTAGGCTAGAAAGGACACAAGTGCTGGCACTTATAATAAGAAAGTAGAGATACGATGACAACCGATTTGTCTGGATGGGATTGAGGTCAAAAGACAAACTGCGAACCTTAATATGCAGTGGGGGAAGTTTGGGAAGAAGAATATAAGGGGTATTGACGGAGGCTGACAAGAGCTAGTCGATGACATTGAATCACCCTGGTTCTTCAAACAGTCTATATTAATTGTTCTAGAGTATTGGAAAGATATTCCCGTGTGCCACAACCTTGATCTTATGCATGTCGAGAAAAATATATCTGAAATCCTTGTCGCTTTGATGTTGAACATGCCTGACAAAACCAAGGATGATGTTAATGCACGCAGGGACCTAAAATGTTTGGAAATTTAGAAGCGACTATGGCTGAAAAAGAGTAATGGCAAGATGATTCAGAAACAAGGTCCTTTCTGTCTAAGAAAAGAAGAGAAAAACTTTTTCATCCAGACTTTGCATAATTTGTGTGTTCCTATTGGTTTTAGTGTGAACTGGAAGACCATTGTAACGGAAGATTGCATGGATTTAAAGGAAATGAAGTCTCATTCTTATCATGTGTTTATGCAACATCTACTCCTAGTTCTTCTCCAGCATCCATTCAAGGATAGGAAGGTCTTTCGTCCTATAATTATAAGCTTTTGCACACTCTTTAATGCCTTATGCTCGTCAACCATAGACCTTCAAACACTCATTACTCTTGAGAGGGGCATGGCTAGGACATTATGGTAGCTTGAGATTATATGCCCTCCACCGATATTTGTCATGATGATGCATCTTACCATCCACTTAGCCTGTGAGGCTTGCATATGTGGTCCTGTATACTATCGAATGGATGAGCTTAGTAAGAATAAATCGATGAAATGTCTAAACTTACATGTATATGTAATGTATCATTATTTTTATTAGGTTCATGAAGACATTCAAGGCTTATGTCCGTAACAAGACGTGACCTAAGGGTTGCATTGCAGAACAATACATCCAAGAGGAGACAATTATATACTACAACCAATACAAAGGAAAACATAATAGAAACCTCTTGGAAAAGCTAGAAAAATGTTTTGACGGAGTCATTCCAAGACCACAAAAGTTGCAAGATATCGTTGACGATGATTCTAATAATGACAATGTTGGTCTAGGTTCGAACCAAAATAGTGGAGTTATGACAGAAGGTATGACCACCTTCCGATCTAGTGCTAAGGATATAAATATGGTGGATGAAAATCAACCTTACTATGGAGTCCTTCATAGAATTGTCCAATTGAATTACCGTACAGGGTATAAGCCCATCCTATTTAAGTGTGATTGGGTGAAGGTGACACATCATGGTGTTTCTATTGATGTTGAAGCGAACCTGAGATTAGTAAATTTTTCTACTCTTTATAGTTTAGATAAAGTGGGTGACGAGTCATTCATTCTCGCGGAGCATGCCGTGCAAGTTTTCTACTCCAAAGATCATAAAAATCTTGAATGACACATGGTCTTGGAAGTTCTAAAAAAGATTTTTGTCGAAGAGGAGACATGCCTTCTATCGAAATGATTGAAGGCTGTAATTGATGCCGATGCAGGACCTGATCTCACCTCAGTAGCAAATGTGGATGAGTTGATATTCAATGAACCTGAAGAAGTCAGTGTTGTAGTTGAGAAATCAAAGAAAAGAAAGCGATCAAGGACAATCTATTGAATTGTTTATATTTTTAATCCACGTAACAAAATGATATATGTTGAAGGAAATATAATGAAGGTATGGATAATATAGTGAATTGTTTGTACTTTATCTGTTATCTAAATTATTTCTTAACCATTAGTGTTTTTTTTTTTCTATTAGCATATAAGTAAGCACATGAATTCACAACCAGAGGCATTGGGTTTGCACTTGCTTGGGAGTACAAATTCGAGCAACACCAAAGGTAATAAGATAGTTCTCATTAATTAGATATGTAGATTTCATTTTTCTTATATATTGGCAGTAATCAACGATGTTTATATATAACTATTATTCTTTTTTATGTAGATGTGTCAGCTTCTTCTTCATTTAGAAAGAGAAGCCCTGCAAAGGTTGCTTCTTTACATGTGCAACCTGATAGGAAAAAAGTCCTTAAGACGAATGAATTCGGGCAACTGAATGAGGACAGTCTCAATCATAAAGACTTTTCATCGCATATCGGTGTCCTAACCCGTGGTCATATCCCGATCATATACCAGGACTTTCACCAGGTGCTTCATGCACACATTCAAAAGGTCATAGAGACATTCTCATTGTTTTATGAGTTTGAGGGTCAAAGTTGGGATGTAGGTGTTTGGTACATAACACAACGCATCAATGAAACATGAAAAAATTATAAGAAAAGGTTGACTAAAAGATATATAAAAAACAATGATCCTATAGTTGTGAGAGATAGTCCTTCCCATCCCCATCCCCCCCCCCCCCCCCCACAAGGTGTCCCTATGGAGGATTGGAGGGTCTTTGTGAATCAACATAATACCGAGCAATTTAAGAGAGCAAGTGCAAAGGAATAAAGTCAATCGGGTAAAGCTAAAAGGACCTACGTGTCTTAGGAGGCACAGCATGGCTGTTACTCGCCATTAGATGGTATGTATCTAAAAATAGGTATTATAGTTTAAAATTAAATTTAATAATGAATTATCAGACATCTAATTAACTCTATTAATGATGTGTATTTGAACGATATGTTATGTGCCAAAGGCGATGGAGAGGAATCTTACCTCTAATGCCGAGATAGGTAGAGGTGATGTCTACTCAAGAGCCCATACGAGCAAGGACAAAGTCGTCCAGTATCCCGACCTTGCTGTAAGTGCACCCCTCCTACCACTAACATGAAGAAATTATAAGAAAAGTTATTATGAAATGTCATTATATAACTTTGAATTATTTTACATTCATTTGTATTAATTTTGTCACAGCAAAAACTAGATGAGCTTTATAGTAGCAATCATACTTCTAAGATGACCAGCGTTGACCATGCCCTTACACAGGTACTAATAAAGTTTAAAAATTACTTGAGTTTCATGGTAATTATGAATTTCCTAATAACTTGATTTGCAATGTTTTACAGTTGGTTGGTTCTGACAGTATAGGGAAAATGCGTGGTTTGGGTTGCTCGATAAGCAAAACAGGACTAAAGAAGTCAACCCCTGTCCGTTCAAAGCTAGATAATATGATAAAAGAAAAAGAAGGCCTAGTGCAGGAGATATTAGAGATAAATAAATCATTGGTCGATATAAAGGCCTGGGTGGGTATACATCAAGAGGCAGAGTCTGGTCAAAACCTCTCATCACCACCAGCGGCTAAATCTACTCAAGCCTCGTCGGTATGCAATTATAATTTTGCTAATGTAATAAGTTTACAATTATATTATAAATACTAACAATACTAATGCCATTTTATATGTGTAATGTAGCCGGATACGATATATATCGGTAAGAGATGTGAGTTACTTAGTTGGGGCTTACGTGGTGTTGTTGCTCGTGGTCAAGTACATGAAGTTAGTCCAAATGCAGTTGTCCATGGTAAGTCAGTAGCAAAGGGAGCTTTTGTTGTTATCCTAACTGAGATTATACACTGTGGTGCTCCTTTGTGGTAAGAAGATGGATTTGCATCTATACTTGGAGAGGCTGGTGCGGGATCATTTGTGCAATGGGGGAAGCAATCAATGAGATTCTAATAATTTGAACAAATTTAGTACTATATAACTGAACATATAGTAATTTGGCTTAAGTGGCCGGGTTTTGGTAGGGGCTTACATGGTGCTTTTTTTCTATTTTTCTAGTTAGTACTATATAATTGAACATATGATGTTTGGCTTGTTGTTGTTGTTGTTTTTTTTTTCTTTTTTGGTACTCTGTAGTTCATCGATATTTATAGTCTGCATAAATTTTGCACTATATATTTGAATATATTTATAGTCTTAAGCTCCATTTGGTCATCACATTGGTATTTATGAATGTAAATTTATCTCAAACCAAATGGAGCTTAAGCCCTTTTTTAATTTTGTCAATGCAACTCCTTGCATTGCCAGTCCCAAGCCCGGATAAAGGAGGTGGGAGAAGGGCTTCAAGGTGAGTTTTATCATTTTATTTTTTTTCCATTTTTTGAAGCTATTATAATTTTTGAGTTTATTTTTGCTTGGAGGCTGGCAAGGACATTCATGTTGTTGAGAGAAATTCAGGCAGAATGTCCGGAAGAAAAACCCTCTATTATTCTTGTGGCGTATGGTGAGTTGTGTCCTTTTCTTCCATTTTCTAAAGCTGTTATAGCTTTTGATTTTACTAAAACAAGATAGTTTCTAATTGGTGATAACCACTTTCCCTTGAGATCAAGCAAGAGCTGGGAGGAAGTGTAACTCTAAGGTTGTTGAAATCATTGACCGGTATGAGATAGTGCATTTTAGAGAGCTTAAGAAGCAATAAGATTGCATTTATACAGGACCTGAAAATGGACAAAACCTACACCAGGATAATAAGAGTAAGATTTCCTTAGTATTATCATCATCTGTTGATTGTAAAATTTCCCCCTTTGTCTGGGATTTATCTCTCTGCTGAACTGTAACTACATTTTAGAGATGTGTTAAGATAACTAAAATTTTTAGGATTTCAACTCAGCGATTGAGCTTTAGAAGAATGATTTTAGCTCAGCGATTGAGCTCAATGATTTAAGATCTTACCCCTATTGGCAATCTGTTTTTGAAAATTATGTTTGGTCATTTTAATGGTTTTGAGAAATTGAAACCCATGTAAATAGAATAAATATGAAATCTAATGCTCAACATGGTTTTTTAATAAATATGAAAATTCTAGAGATCTCTAAACTGCATAGTTCTACCATTTCTAAAATTCTGCAACCAACTTTATACACTATGCACAAGCCTCTAGTGTAAAAAATGAGCAGAAAATGGGCAAGTCTCTTGAATAGCTCCTTGGAGATGTTGTCTTCTTAACATAGTGCACCAAAGTTAATTCTGGTGGTAGCATTATTATAAGATTCCTACCACTTATCCACACTTGAATAGGTGCTTTCCTGAGTTACAGGGCACAGTAGAATCCCACACCTTAAGTGGCGACTCCCACACAAGAGGCAGCAACAAAAAGCACCTAGCTAAATAAATGGGGCCCACATTAAGCTTACCATTAAGAGTAATAATAGCACACTAAGAGAATGCTGCCTCTCCATTCTCATTTTTCTCAGCCTTGCAACTTAAAAGAAATTGGCAACTGCAACTCAGCAATATATCAGTTGTTTGGATGTGCCAATCTATGAGAAAAAGAAAACACAAAAGAAGTTTTGAGTACTTCCTGACAGTTACTTCTTGAAACAGTTCACAATAAAAAGCTAAGGTGCATACAACTGATTAGTTTAGAGGATATTCCACAATGGGATGTGAGAGTTCTCAAAACTGCAGCTAAGAGAACTGAAATTCACCATAATCCATGGGTTGCAATCTGTGTTATGATACATTCATGTTTCTGATGCCCAACTGAGCTTGTACACGTTAGTGTTCATAGAAATAATAAAATATCATAGACTTGTGAAGAAAATGTTAAGGCCCTTTTCGTCAAAGGCCTAAAAATGAGTTCATCCCATTTTAGTTAACAGTAATTATGTATTACAGGTCCTGATCTGTAATACATAATCACTGTCAATAAAAAAGAAATAAACTCATTTTTAGGTGTCTACCAAACAGGGCCTACACAACAATTAACAAGAAACATATCTAATCTTAGAGTAGGCAATTTGCAACTATTTTTTCCAGAGAAAAAAAAATAGTTATAAGGGTGGATTGGATTATGTTATAGGCAACCTGCAGCTTTGGTATTGTTTGAGAACATAGTATTAGTGTAACACATTATATGTAACTTGCGACTTTTCCTATTGAATGCCGAATTTCAATTAGGATAAGTGATGCCCATGGATAAATAATCCAGACCATTCATCCATTGCATCCCAGTGGACAGATTATGCCCTGAGAATCCCCTAGATTTGTTACATCCTTTTAGCAACAAATCTGGGACTTCTTTTAATTAGAACTGACCACCTATAGGCACCTATACTGCTATCTACAGTACAGGGCATTTTTTAGCTCTGAGATGTAAAAAAGGTTTTTTTTTTCTCCTTTTCTTTTTCCATTTCGTGCCTGAACACCTGTATTGCAAATTGTGGTAGAGGTGCCTGGAGGTTATTATTTCTCCTTTTCAATTCAGTGCGGGTGACTTGATTCTCCTACTATAGTCCACAAATGGAAAGGTTAACATTGTCTCACAGTAGATTTTTTTTTATTTTTTATTTGCTAGTTACGCTGTTTGTCGAAGATCGTGAAATTTGATATGGGTTACAGGAATTTGTAGCCCTAAACAAATCACTATTCCAAAATTGAAAGCCTACCTACCAATTTGCAACCCCAAATAAATCACCAAAGAAGAACTGATGTATCGACTCACCAATAGAAAGTTTCCCTATGTAGGTAAGTTATGTACACATATCCCTTTTTATATTCAAGCCATTCCCTTGATTTATGCAAAACTAGGCTACCCAAAATTTATGGACAACTCCCATTTCTTTTGATCTGCTAGAACTAGCATGTGTGGATTGGCAAAAGTGTGAATGCACTTGGCATAATTAGTAGTGGTGAGGATCTCCCACAATATTGATAAAACTCTATAAAATAGGAAATAACTCAAATTATTATCATAATATGTTGTGTACTCTCTTAGGGTTGTGTATTGGGGCTCAATACACAATCATATCGTTGTGTATATAGCCGAACATGTATATACCCTTACCATTGTGTATATTCTGCCATATGAGGAATTTCCTATATATATACCATCAACGTGATTGTTTTATTTGTACACAGAAATAAACATGCTCTAGGGAGTAACATGAAGAAAGCATAGAATCAGTATATATAGGACTTGGTGGTTTGATCCATCATTAAATTCTGAAACTGGAAGACCCATGGTGACTGCAAGAGAACAAGTATCAAATGCAATCATCAAATATTTGTTGACTAAAAATTCTAAGACCAGAACATCCATGGTGACTGCAATTTTCAATGAATACAAACCAGTTTTTATCTAATTTCAGGGATTTCGGTTTTTTTAATTTCATTGAATTTTATGGTTATTCTAAGGATAAATTAGTACATCGGATTTTTTTGCTCCTCAGTTATGTATATCTGAGGTTTGAGTACTTTTTTTTTGTTAGCTTGTTAGTACACGCAACTATCAGTTCAGAAGTCAGAATCGAGTCTACAATGGATTCTAATTCAACTAAATCAGGAAAATGTTTATAACCTTTTATAACTCCAAAAACACCCTAATGAATTAAAAAAAAAAAAGAAGAAGAAAAAGCAGCTAATGCTCTGAGGCAATGAGAGTTGCAAGATTACCTAAAAATCTTAGAACTTCCTCTCACAGTGATGGGATTAGTTCACTCTAACATGAAAAGTCCCATTTTGTTAAAACTTTGCTATTAGTAAAAATAGTATAATGGGACAGTCACACTCTAAAATCCAAGAGCATTGTAATTTGTAAGTCATAATTCTTTGGTAGAGTGAAGCTTTCCCACTGATACATATAGAACATTTTTCCCAGATTCCTCCCTTGGACTGGAATCCAAGTTTCATGTAGCAGTTGATGATTCTTAATACAATATCCTACACCTCCCATTTACAGGTGAAGCTTTCTGGATCTATCAGTAGCCAATACCAGATTGCATTGCTCATGGCCGCTCCTTTGGCTCTGGGAGATGTGGAAATTAAGATAGGAGATAAATTAATTTCTATTCCTTACGTTGAGATGACATTGAAACTAATGGAACGCGTTGGTGTCACTATGGAGCACAGTGGTAGTTGGGATCGATTCCTAGTCAAGGGTAGTCAAAAATACAATTTTGATCTCAAACTTCAGACAGCCTTGCAAGTCTGGTGATGGACCAGGAAAGCTAACCATGGACAAACATACTCACAAGTAATAGTATGGTCAAACAGGTTCCCTGGAAATGCATATGTTGAAGGTGATTCATCAAGTGCGAGTTATTTCCTAGTAGGCGTAGCAATCACTGGTGGCATGTCACAGTTGAAGGTTGCAGCGCAAGCAGTTTACAGGTATTACAACTCTCTTCCATGTATGCATTTGCTGCCTTTTGTACTCATGTACATGTCATCTCACAGATCTTACAATCAGACTATTAGTATTGGACATGACTCCATTTACATTCAGCATCAAACTGGCTGTAGTTGCTTCTTGTAAGGAACACATAAATTTGGAGCAATGGCTGAACGAAAATCTGAGCACATACAACGATACTTTTTTCAAGGTGATTCACATGCTTTATTTCATTGTCATTGTATGAATGAACTTGTCCTCAATATAGGCTGCATTATTTTTTTCTCTTAAAGCTTCTTGAACATGAAAATGTTTAGAGTCCACTCATGGACATGTCTTTCTTTCTTTTTTCCTATGATTGCCTCAAGTTCTTAAAAGAAATACCTTCTGCAACAACAAATGATGTGTCTGCCAATCCTTTCCAACATTCTAGCTCTATCATGAATCTTTATCTAGAGACAAGTTCTACTCTTTTGAAGGTTTTTGCTTCCAACATTTCCTTTTCTATTACCTATACACAGCGTCATAGAGAACTATTATGCATATTATAGTTTACATGAATATTTCACAGGTCCTTCGAGCCCATTCTGGCCAGCTCATCTCCAACCAACTTTCTGAGGAATTGAGAAGGTTTGCAGGTATCATCTGTGTATGTTAATCCAAGACTGCAAAATGGTGGACCTACAGATTCATCAACACATGACGCATCATATCTGATTATTCACTGGCCTCTTTAGATGTAACATCTCAGAAAAATCCGTACAAAGACCCGAGTACCACCTCAGGCAGAAATCACTAAGGACCAAATCTTTTAGAAAATTAAATGAGAATTAACTAAGTACTAAACTAGATTATCTGTGAAATTAGTTCCAACCGCTTTAAATATGAACTGCAAGACCCAAAACTACTAGAATCATTAACGCTACGTTACCTAAAAACCTAGGATCCATCTCAAAACCTAGTTGCTCTCGGGAGCATCATAAAACTCTGTATTAGACCTGAACCATGTGTCGAAAGTCCGATTATCCCAAAACTATACGGTTATGACCGCCTTGCTGGACTTGACAACCACCTCGGAAATCAAGTCCTAATAATATACCGAAATGAACAACTTGAGCCCGGAGAGAAGTGTTCGAGAAACACAAATATCTTTATGAAATGAACTGAAACTTAAGTAAATTGAGTCATTCGCTTGTAGGCCAAATCTAAGGATTTAGACGGTCAGAATCTGACCCAATTACACCCTCAGATCAGGAAAAATTTCCAACACATGTCAGTATACTTGTGCCCCTAATCAAGTACCAGTGACCGTTGAACTAAAAATGGTCTCCCACGGCCGATCCACTGATCTGATCAGACCGAGATCTTAACCTGACCTAGATCCAATGTTAGAGAATTTACGCTCGACCGCATGCAGAAAAGGGACCTCTAGATGTACTCCATTAGACTGAAACAACCACTCCTTAGCTACAACCTAAGTATACCATGGCCATAGGGCCATTTTCATCAATTTTGGGCCTATATAAAGGCCTTAAACCCTCTCTCTCTCTCTCATTCCATACGAATTACAAACCCTAGGAGAGAGAAGAGAGTAAAAAGAGAAGGAAAGAGAGAAAAAGTGAAAGAGAAAGCGGGAGATTGTTTCTGAGATTTGATCCCACCACTCCATGTGCTTAACTACCGTTTCTGTATTTCCATACCGGTGATTCTAATCCTATTCTTGGGTAAGAAATCGTAACCCTAATCTATTTTAGGGATTCAAATAGAGTAAATGGTGAAATAGCTAACCTATTTCATGCTATAGGTTGCCGTTGTGCTGTGAACAAAGATTTAGTGTTTAAATTGAGTTCATTACGAGTCTACCGACGAAAGGTGTAGACTATAAATGTTTAGGTTATAGTTTTTAAGGCTTTCAATGTCAGTAATGACTTATGACTAACTTGATTGTTGTTACATATGCTTAGATACGATACTTCCCGTATATTACACATAAATGTAAATCATGTTGATTTTAATGCATTCCAAGTGTTTATTGAAATGTTGGAATGAATATGGAATTATGATTTGTACTTACTATGATTATTGATTGTAATTACATGATTTTTGTATGCGTGGAAACTCCTTTGTGAAAGGATTTTCTAATATATGTGTTTCAACTAATTTATTACATGTATGTAATATGTGTAGCTACGTGTTTGATAAAACACCTAAATGAGAAAATACTTGATGTAACATGTGTAATTAGGGCATTGAGATATGATTCTCAATCACCTTATCTGTAGTTACAGTTTCTTTCATGTAACCTATCTTACTACAATGTACTTTATGGATGAAATGCCTATGTATGATAACGTGCGTATGATGTGTTTGTTAATATGCTCAAATGAGATTTATATTTGAATTGGTTGTAACATGTTGTTTTCGACCATCACATATGAATGCCCGATGTGGTTGAGTATGATTGGGACTACTGCATAGTTCAGGCAATTGGTAATGATTCTCGAACCAGTAGCAGAGGGCATTTTGCCACACGAGACATGTTCAAGGAATCCCAGCCGTACGCTGCTTATCGAAAGTGGTTAGGCCACGCAGAATGCTTACGTACTCCATGTTGATTAAGTCAACGTGCACTCGTACCAGTCGAGCTTGTCAAGTAACCCGATTGGCCCATTGTATGATCACGATATATGGACATTACTGCTTGAACCTAAGGTACCAAACTCACCAGTAAAAAGCTCGTTTAACCTTGGTACCTCGATCCGCTAAGACTCATGAGTTAGACATGGTGGTATGGGACACTATGGTTGAGCTGTCGGCCTTCGCTAGGGTGACGAGCCTCCCCATAGTGTCCAATGAGCAACCCAGACTCATGAGCTGATTACGGTGGTATGGGACACTATATTTGAGCTTTCAGCCTATGATCAGGTGACGAGCCCATAGTGACCTCAGTATACACTAGGTCTACGTTGATGTGATGAGCCTTTCCGTAGTAAACTAGAGTATAAATCAGGCCTATGCTGAGGTGACGAGCCTATCCGTAGTGATTTGGAACTGCCTATCGTATGTGACTACTAGGATTGACGACCCTAGATGGATTAATGTTTGGGTCAATGATATAAAGGGAGGTACCTTACTTCCCAATACTGTTATATGAAGAGGTATAATTAAGAACTGGGTTAATTATGCACATGCACCGCATTGCATGTACCTTTAGCATTAGAGTTTAGCACAGTGGGAGTGCTGCATGCCGCGATCGTGAGATGATGTCATAGAAGGAGTGTAGGCAAGGGCATACATCATTATCTCATATCATCTTTGCATTAATAAGAGTACTTAAGACAAAAGTGTTGTACTGCTTTATCATTACTGCTTAACTGAATTCATAACATGTTAACCTTTTTCTTTTAGCTCCACTGAGTTGATCACTCACTCCCACATTCTGGGATAGTGTTTTAAACACCAACCAGACCCTGTTGTAGTTGCAAATGATGGCGATGCTTGCGAAGCAGAGCCGGACTTTTACGATGAGTTCTCCTATTTGCAGCTATTAGGCAGGTATTTGTAGACCGTGTTATGATCGATGGGGTTACAGGGATGCTGACTAGATGCCATTACACCTGTTATTTTATATTTTTAAACACTCATGTATATTCATTTTATCCATTTTAGGAGTATACAAGAATATATTTAACCTAGTAACATGTTCACACTCTAGAGACTTACAACGGTTTTTATATTTTATATATCTATCACAGTCTTCCGCTTGTGTAATTTAACTATCTCTGGAGTATGATATACTATTTTGCTATAATTCCACTCATGTTTAATGCACTAATACAAACAAAATTTAATCATCATTATCTATGTTGAATAAGTGATGTGTTGGAACTCGGGAGTTGGGCTCCTGGTTGACCCTTGAATTTCAGGGCATTACAAGTTGGTATCAGAGCATGTATTGGATTAAACTAGACCTGGGTTATGGTAACACGATGCACACTAACGTACTTTGACCTAGGAGGGAGTAGTGAAATGTACAAACAGTTTTAGGATTCTAAGTTTCCCCCGTCGATGGACCGAAACTATCTATTGAATTTCACCCCTTATAAGATTATATAAAGATGATCCAAACCCCTTTCTAAACCATCAATCAACAAATTTATGTGAGAATTAGATGTATTCCACACTCAAACAAACTGAAAAGAGTGAATATACGTAAGATAGAATCCAAAACCACTCAAACGGACTCCAGGGCCTAAACGGTGCAAATCTGGGGGACCCAAAGTGGACCCTGCACCTTTTCGGCACCTCGGGGGGGATGTCACTGCCGGAGGGGGTAGCCATCGCTGCTCTTTCCAGAGACCAGCGATGTCATCGCCCGATCGGCAAGCCCTCGCCGCCCGGACGGACTGGGCCTATCGAGCCAACATGGGCCGGTCGGGCTGGCTTGTGTACAAAGCTGTGGGCCCCTCGAAATTGTGTGGGGACCCTTCTTTTATCCTCATTTACTTCATTTCTCTCCCTCCTATCCCTCAAGTTTTCCAAACTTCTCAAAAGTCCCTTTTTCCATCTTAAATCCCCCTTCATCCTACCATCTTCCTCATTTGTTTCTTAACTCCTACCCATTTCCACCATCCCCTCCTAAACTCATCCCCTACACTTCCCATTTTCCTTGCTTTCTTACCCATTTGAGCACAAAGTCCATAACTTTATATCTCATATTCCTAAGACTTCTAAATCCTCCATATTCTTAGGTTTTTTTTAGCTTTCATGACTCTTCTTGATATTATAACGGCTATTTTCTCCATTTTCATGCTTCTTTCTCTCATGGGGAAGAAGAGGGATCCTACGGATGAAGCCGGGCCTAGCCGCCCTACTCGTTCAAGGAGGCAGAAAGGCACCAAGGCTAGTACAAGCATTGATTTAGAGATAAGGACAAAGCGGGACCTCGATCCCTAGGCTCCTCTCGAAAGAGCTCTGCTAACAGACCTATCACATGGAAGATTTTAAGGCCGTAGGGTTCTCTTCAAAGCACATGTACATGAGAGGATCTTTGGGCAATATCTATTGATGGACTACCTGTCTGATGTTGGATAGGGGCCTATATTTGAAGGTAAGTCGCAGGTGACTGCAAACACTATCCAAGCCTTCTACGCCCATATGCGAGACCCATCGCTGGAGCCTCTATAATTCAAGATCCCTGTGGCAAGGCGGGAAGCGGTTGTAGATGTTCGTTTAATATCTTGGCTCCTTGGAATACTGTGTGGTGAGGTACACACAAGTGAGGATTAATTCAGGAGTAAGCATGAAAGAAACTGTCGTACACGATTCCTCTGTGGCCAACTGGCCCATTGGAATCCAAACCGTACCCTCTTAGCATCCAAGATGGCCGATGACTTCCGCCTGCTCCACCACATCTTCACGTACAATATGTACCCCAAGTAGAGCAATCGCAGTGAGTGCATGTGTCTGATGGTAGACTTTCTGTACCGAGCTGGGCAGGGAGACAAGCTGTGCCTGCCTACCTTCATCCTACGAGAGATAGTCCTAATCCCCGTTCTACTAAAACAGCCAATTCACTTCCATTTGGTCGACTTATGTGCAAGCTTGCTCATGAGTTCGGCTACAGACTTTGCCCTAATGTGGTGGTGCCGATTCACTTGATAAATGACACCACACTCACCAACATGAATATAGGGGCGCTACAACGACGTATTGGGTCCGAGGACAAGGAAAGTAGCGACGAGGCTGAGGAGAGTGAAGAAGAAGATGAAGAGAAAGAAAATGAGATAGAGGAAGACGGAGAGTAGGAAGAGGAAGAAGAGGCCCAAGACACTGATGAGGGCTCTCCTCCTGTTGCACAGGTGCATGATAGTGATTAGGCTACTATAGAAGCCCACTTGGCTCAACTTTAGGAGGGCCAAACCACCTTGAGATAGGAGATCACTGAGACCTGAGCCAAGTTTAAAGAGACTCCGACCTTCGTAAAGTAAAAATTTAGCAAAGTATCTCACACTTTGAGGGATATCCTGTGTTGTGTGTAGGACAAGGGTGCACCTCTAACATTGTCAGATTTTGACGACTAGTCGTACATATAGTCATCTTTTGGTTTGATTGGTTACATGTTTCTTTTCTTGTTTCTATGTATAGCCTTGATAGGCATAGTAATGTGGTAGAATGGTTAGCATCTTCTAATGTTTGGGACCTTGCTTAGATTAGCTCACATGTGTTTCCTATCATGATTCATGAAAGACTATATCTCATGTATTATAACAAATTTTGTTAAATGAAATGCATGCAGTGCCTTTTACTATGGAATGCGTAGAATGCTTGATGAATTGAGGCCACATGGAGTACGACACATATCACACTTGGTGACTCGATTGACGGGGCTCCTCCCTTAAGCGATAGCCACACGGACCCCAGTTTGGGCCTGACTCACAATACTATGCCGGATTCTCAGCTGGCCACTGGCCCCACTAATGGGCCGACACCTATTGCACCATCAGTTCCATAGCAGAACTATGCATTTACCTCTATGTCTCACATGCACCAGGATCCTCCTCCTAATAGGTTAGACCAGATGATGCTCTTGATGCAGCAGTACTAGCAACAGTTTTTGGCGACCATTGCAGGAGCCCTCTCCTAGAGCATAAGTGTGGTTCCACCTGCACCACTTGTGTAGCCTGCTGGAAATACGAGTACTATCGGCCTCTTTAAGAAATTCCATTACTTTCAACCTCCTACTTTTGTAGATACTCACAGAGCTCAGGAGGCTGAGTATTGGCTAAACCGCATCTCTAAGATGCTGAAGCTGTTGCACTGCACTGAGGTAGAGCAAGTGGAGCTAGTCACCTATGTGTTCGAGAAGGAGGCCAGCCTCTGGTGGGATAGTGTCCTTCAGACTATTGATGTTGGATACGTATGGACGTGGGCATCCTTTGAGACCCGCTTCCATGAGAAGTACTTTCCCCTCACGTATCGGCATGAGAAGGAGAGTGAGTTTCTTCACCTCCGTCAGGGAGGGATGATGGTGGCAGAGTATGAGAATAGATTCATGTAGTTGGCCAGGTATGCTCCCCTGATCTTGGCAGACCAGCCGATGCGAATGCGGTGATTTTCTGAGGGCCTGCGACCCGAGATACACTCAAAGATGTGTCGTGCTAACATATCTAACTATGCTGAGCTAGTGGGCATGTCTCTGCGAGTTGAGCAGGATGGGGACAGGCTATCTTGTACACGCGTGCCTATGGTCCCTAAATCACGTCCAGAGTTGTCGATCATGCCTTTCCTAGGTAAGAGGCCTCGTACCGACTCACCTCATAGGCTTATGGCTCCACCGACACAGCTGAGGCGACCTGATATATGGTACACTTACTGCCAAAGGTCGGCCCATGTTGATGCATAATGTTTCGATAGGATAAGGGACAATAGCTTTATGCCCCTTCAGAGGATCAACCGTCAGATGTCACCACCTCTTTCGACTCCACCTTTACAGTTAGCACCATCGCATCCATCCTTTCGACCACCTACACATTGATTTAGGCTGCCTCAACGGCCCATGGTACCATAGCTGAACCATTCGCAGTAGG